>CM062808.1:967738145-970138145 GCA_031772625.1 Pinus tabuliformis
TTGCCAATATATGCGAAAACTCAATTTTTTATAGAAAAGGAGTCAACACTAATGTGGCAACAATTCTAGTAGCAACAGAAAAATGAAAAAATATAGTACAAGATAAGGGAAAGAGAATTTTTTCTAATACAATAGAGGGAGAAAAAATTTGTAGAGTGAAAGCAGATTCAATCCTTATGCAAGCAACTTTGGCAACATAAGAAAAGAGGAAGAAGAGGACACATAGAGCAGAGCAGAGGAAGAGATAAAATACAGCTTGTAGTAAGCAGAATTTAGGGCACATAAAATAGAACAACAAATGATGTAAGAAATGGAAAAAAGAAGGAGATAATAGGAGGGGAAGAAGAAGTAGGAAGAAGAAGAAAGGAAAGGTGTAATGGCATAAGAAACAACGTCGATTCACATTGAAGAGCAACATCAAAATTAGCCAACAGTAGAGGGAGAGAGAGAACAAATTTAGGATGTAGAGCTTGCTCAACCGATCAAATATTTGATTGAAGTTGTGGACATGGATTTGGGAATAGAGCTACAGGGTGAATATGTTGATCTTATGCTTGGTGCACCACAGGTCATCATTTAGTATCCACCACCTCCAACTGCAGAGTTAGCTCTAAGCGAGGAATGGGACATACTTCCCCTTGATGATGACCCGGTAACGGATGTGTACATACTAAAATCAAATGAGAAATTAGTGACTAGGTGACTAAAAACGTTAGTCACCACAGATTTTCCAAGTGAAATACTACCAAAATGAGCAATCTTAAGTGACTGAACTAAAAACGACTAAATCACTAATTTAGTCATAGGTTAAAATATGTGACTAGCTAATAAGTAATACAACTAAAAATTACTAACATGAATGACTAATTTAGTCTAAGAACAAAAATTCAACTATCTAACAAGTACTACAATAATATGAATCAAGTTTCTATGTTAGTCATCTTAATTGTGTCAAGCAATCTAAACTTACAAGTGATAGGCGATTGAAAGGCTGTTAAAGATTGGTTGAAACGTTATCCTTCCTTAAACACTTCGGCATCCTCACATGGTGTATAGGTGAGCCATCTTTGCATTATTTATCTCCAATAATTTGTAATTTTAGAAATATATTTTTTAATAAAAAATATTTTATTTATTTTTTAAAAATATATTCATTGAATCTAATTGGATCTAGTTCCAATTCGAAATTAAGTTGAAGAGAAAATTTTATTTTTAAGACTAAAATATCAAATAAGAACTACTTTAATTTCATATTAACTGACCTAGATCCATCTCAACCCTGTATCTATCAAACACTGAGAGGGATCCAATATCTCGAGGTGCAAACCTTTTTTTCTAGTGCAAAACTTGAGGAAATGTTTGCACCTCAAGAGATTAGATCCATCTTGGCACTTGATAGTTATAGGGTTAATATGGATCTAGGTTGGTTATAAAATACTATATAATATCTATATTTGTATTTTTGTCTCTTTTTTATTCCCTCTCTCTATCTCACCCCCAAACATACACACACACACTCTCTCTCTCTTCCCTTCTTTGTCTATCTATCTCTTCTAACTTCTCTCCCTCATTATCATTATCCTTCTCTCTATTACCTCCCTCTCTCCTCTCTCTCTCACTCCCTCTCATGACTCCCTTGTCACCCCCCCTCTCTCTCCACCTTTATCCCTATTTTTTTTCTTGTTCCCTCCCTCTCCTCCCCCCTCTAGTTTCATCTCTCTCTCCCCATCTCTATCTTCCTTCCTCTCTATCCCTTATCTACCAACTCCCTCTATATCTCCCCCCTCCCTATCCTTCTCCATCTCTATGTATCCATTTCTCTCCCTTCCCCTTCTCTCCCTATCTCTATCCTCTCCTCTTCTTTCTCTTCCCTCCTCTCTTGTCTCCCTCACTCTCTCTCCATCTCTCCCTTCTCACTCCTCTCTCTCTCCACCTCTATCTCTATGTCTTTGTTCTTTCCCCCCTCTCGCTCCCACCACAACTCCATCTCTCTCTTTCTCTCTCTCTCTCCTCTCTCTTCCTTCCTCTTGCTCCCTCTCTCCCACCTCACTCTCTCTCTACCCCATTACTTTCTCTTTCTCTCTCTCTCTTCCCTCCAATTTTTTCACTATCTCGCTTCCTCTCTCCGCCCCCTCCCCAACTCTCTCTTAAATTTGGTCACATTGTATCATGAATTATATATAAAAAAAAAAAAAAAACTTTATTGGTTGTAAAATATTAAACCTATATTTTGAATCAATCATGCCAAAGAAAATAAAATAATGGTTTTTTTTATTTTTTTTTAATAATGCACTATATTTAATCTATTATAATTTAGTCAATTTGCTTGTTCTCATCACTTGGATCCTAAGATGGATCTATGCCGGTTCTTTATATATATATTTATATATATATATATATATTATATATATATATATTATAAAGAACCATAATAGATCCATCTTAGCTTAATTTTATTAAAAATTTTAATTTCTATGGGAATATTTTTAGTAGTCGATGGTAAAGTGAGGGTGAATATCCATCGTTAACAACCTTGTTATACAATTGTTATAAAATGTTTTGATTGTGAAATAATTTATGTTTTTTCCGCATGTGGTATTCATAATCCATGGTATTGACCCATGGTATTGTAACAAAGGCTATTTTTTACAAGTTAATAATATCTACCGTAATGTCGGGTGAATATCCATGGTTAAGAATTTTGCCATATTGTTATAAAATATTTTAGTTGTGAAATAAGTTATGGTGCTTGGACTTGTAGTATTGATAAAGCCATGGTATTGTAACAAAGCTTATTCACAAGTTAATAACAAAATCAAAATATAACAAATTCAATTTTATTATTTTTATTAATTTAACTTTTTATTATTAATTGAGGCATATTTAAACATCTACACTCATCCCAATATCATTTTTAACTTCTTCTTATTCTTTTTAATTTAGCATCTTATGAAAAAATAACAAATTCTTATTCAAAATAAATCATTTAACCAAATTGCAATTTATATATTTTATTTTATATTATAAACATTTATTTTATCTTTTCCATTATAATTATTTCTTTTCTTTTTCATTTCGAGTTTAGCGTTGAATTCAAATAAAATATTCATAGATTTGTAGCACTGCATTTTTCTGGGTGGAAATTCCAGAAGAAGGAAGACCATCAACGTGATCTATGGATTTCATGGGATTCAACCCTAGATGAAGTTTTCATGGGAAACACCTTAAGAGGGAGCATCAACAATTATATGAGGAAGGGACAGGGCATTTGGCATGGAGATTTTGGCCATTTGTACATGGGTATGACTTTGGACTCTCGAGAGTTATTCATTTTTACTAAAGATGATTTTTGTTCTTATGGGTAAACAATTTCGATCTTTTATATGATCAAATCATAAATTTCATCAAGAGATAAGGGTTTAAAGATTATGATAATGCAGATTTTGATTGTGGCCAACAATTCATCAAAAGGCAATGCAGAAGTAAGAATTGTGCATGTCCTTATTATACAAAGGGTTTAATGATTATGATAATGCAGATCTTGATTGCGGCCAAAAATTTGTCAAAAGACAATGGACAAGTAAGAATTTTTCATGTCCTTATTGTACAGATCAGTTTGCTCCTCCCTAACCTTTCTAGGGTCAGAATGCATGACATTTTATTTTTTCTTTTCACCCTTTTTTTAGTGGTTGATTGTTTGTGTAATGGAATCTACCATGCCCAAATTCAACGGGGTCGAGTGATGCAAGAAATTTTTATGGTAGGATGCAAATACTATACCTTCCTCAAAGTTTGTTACATGAAATTAAAATTTCTTGTAACCATGAACATAAAATCTTTTCCCTTTCATCCTTATATTCTGATCTCAATGCCTATAGTTTTAAACCAGGTTACTATATTTTAAGTAGAATATACTTAGATCTATTAAACCTTACAACTCTCCAAATCTTAGGTTAATTTCAATTAAAAGGAAAGAACTTGAATGGCTTTTGCAATTTAGACTCAATGCTTACAAACAATGATTAAAAATGGAAGAACACAAATGGTCTGATAAATTTTACCCACCCATCAATTTCCAAGATCGTTGCTATTAATCTGAACCTAAACCAAGAGAGTAAAAGAAGAAGAGGAGCTAGAATGAGGTGGACCTTGACTTGCTTGATACTTTTCAAAAGTTTGGCATGCCCTTGACTAGAAGAAGAGATTAACCAATGTTGTTGTATATGTTGTTTTTGACAGTGTTTTCATTGCTACCATGCATAGATAGAGTCTATAGGTAGTTGAGGTTATCATTTTTTCATTATAAGAGGTAATTTAGGAGTCTCTTGATCTAGTTAGGAAGTAGCTTGAAAGGGTTTTCCCTCCTACTGATAACTATTATGTTACAATGTATTTTTTTTAGTGATAGATCCTTCTGTTAAATCCCCAAGCACACTTTGTCAACCATGGGAATATCCACTTGTTTCAGGATGAATGAGATTGAGACCAGGTAGTTTGAGAGGACTCTTATTGTTGTAGATGAGAGGAGTTCTGTGAGGTGAGAGGATTTTTGTGACATATATTAAAGGATGCATTGCACCATTTTATGACACTAATCATCTCCGTGCCACAGTATTGGATCTCTATTGCACCAAGTGAGCAACGATAAATAATTCCACTGTAAGGAATTAGTATGTCAGGGATGAAGAATGCAAACGTGGGATTTATAATTTTATATTAAAAATAGGTTTGCGCGATGGAGACAAATCAAGGATTTCGTGGACCTGAGTAGAGACTGGTTCAACGATCACGTGGAAATGCTCAAGCATTATTTTGAAAGGCAATGATGAAATTGGAGAATTCTATTCTGTTGCCTTGAAAAATAATTATCAATGTGGGGGGTGGGGGGGGGGGGAGATGATCCATATAGGGAAGAATTGTACGAGTATGATTGTCTCTAAAATTATATCTATAGGAAAGTCAAGGAACTACTACAAGGATTAGTGCATGTGCAACAAAATTCTCATAATGCAAGGAATTTTTCACAGTGTGTTTCAATGCTCATCGATGACCAGGAAGCTGCAAATACTTATCATTACATTCTGGTACAATTTGAGTTGCATTCTAAAGTCTCTAATTTCATTTATTGATAGTCTTCTTGTGTCCTTGTATCTCTTAATTTCATTGTGATAGGATTGGAATGGGTTAAAAAATCAAGCATATCATTGAGTAAAATATACACCCACATATCACTACACATCATTGTGCATACTCTCTATTTTTTTATACAATTAGAAGTGAACAATATGATGTGTGCACAACTAAAAATCCTAGTAGCCCTGATGAATCCAGTCTTAGCATGGAAATTGGAACCAAGAATCATAAAACATCAATAAATATCTAACATGAAGTAAAAAACACAATAAAAGATTATATGCCAACATTTTCTATGTACTGCAAGATACTACTAATATTTCATAATTTTCAAAGATGGTGGATGTCATGAAGATGCCCTCAAGCAAAGTTATTGACTTAAAGATAAGATGGTCAGTGCAACTATTTACTTTAAATAGGCTAAATTTAGGTAATTAAAACAATTTTGAAAATCACTAGAAACACCAGTTACTAACTTGAAGGTAATATGGTGAGTGCAACTCTTTACATTAAATAGGATAAATTTAGGCAATTAAAACAAGTTTGAAAATCACTAGAAACACCACCCCCACATCATTTTATTTCCAGTTGTACAAGATAATATTGAATAAAATTATGAGCACTTCCATTTAAATTGTTCGTACATAAAATAATAAACAAGGTTGACACTTTTAAAAGATATATCCATCTCTAAATATAAGATATGACAATTTTATTTCTGTTGTACAAAATAATATTGAATAAAATTATGAGCACATCCATTTAAATTGACTGTGCATAAAATAACAAACAAGGTTGATGCTTATAAAAGCTATATCCATCTTTATATAAGATATGACAAGGAGGGCTCATAATTTTAAAGGCTATATCCATCACCAACTATAATATAAGAGTTAATGAGATGAGAAAAAGGTTGTCTTGATATAACATGTAAATGGCATCTTACTTATAACTCATGCATATTGTATCTTATTGTGCATATGTTAATTGTATAACTTCAAGGAACGAGTAAGCATTTTCACATTGGTTTAAAATTTCCCCTTGGTTGCTGAAGGACCAATTCAATGCTATTTTTAGTGGAGTATTAAGTTATTAATTGAAGATAAAAAAATGTTTGTCTCTTAAATGACTCAAAAAGGATATTTAGAATATTATATAGAAGTTACAGTTCATGTAGCTATAGAAGTTATATTTACGCGTTTTAGATAGAAGTTACATTTTACATAGCTATATCCACCCTCACATATGTATAATATTCAAACCCCATTTTTTTCACACTTTTCAACATTTTAAATATTGTCTATTTTAGTGTGATTATGCAATTAAATAGTTGATATTGTTTAAGACATCTCTTATTTGCAACATTTTGAATTCTTAAGTTGGATCTTAGGTAGGTTTTTTCTACTACCATATATCATGTTTTAAGTAGATGGTGTTTTATAATTCACCCAAGAGACTTTATGAGCAACCTTGAATTGCATGCTTGTTTCCATTATACATCTAATATTTGTAACCTTTTCCATGTGAAGAACTCAATAGTCCATGCTAAACATGAAGCAATTACCTCAAAAATTGGGGAATATCAGTTATTCTATTTCCAAAGGGGGCTAGATCTAGAGAAGGCAATGAAAACTATCATAAATGGATTTTGTCAGGTTGTATTTAATGAAATCCCACTAGAATTTGCTACTAAAGTAAATCAATTGATGAATTTGAAGCTTGAAGGTAGTGTTGAATAAGTGTTGCAAGGTATCTCTATAACACTATCTATCTACATGATTCTAATGCCATGAGATGGTGTCTCAATAACACTATTGTCCAATGATGGGTGCTAGATGTAGATAGTTTTCTCATGTCCTACAGGTAAATCGTATCATTATATTTCTATGAAATCTCGTCATGTGTTCAAAGTTTGCCTCAGATAAGGAAACATGTATGTGCTCTTCAATTTAAAAATGTTGTAATAAGATGAAGAATAAAATTTTCATTGCAAATAATTGGTATCTACCATGAAACTTTAATTTACTACATGAAATTCTTGATTTGTTACATCCCAACTAGTTAGGGCTGAATTTTTTTGTTGTTGTAATGAGATTAAGAATAAAGTTGTCATTTTAATCACTGAAATCTACCATGTAATATTTATTCACTACATGAAATTGTTTATTTGTTAGAGCCCAACTTATTAGGATTGTGAAGATTCCTCTTTCATGAAAATATTTATGAATGCTCCATTCTTGCTCAAAGAATTACATATTACAGAAAGGTAGAAAATAAATGAGATGCAACTGAATGGTTTTTGTTTTAAAACGTGTGGAGAGATTATAAAATCATTTTTAGATGTGTTCAAATATTTTGGATCACCCACTAAAGTGCTTCATTTTCCTCATAGTTAATTCCATTTCTACTATCCCAATGCTTCTAGATGTCATTCTCCAAAGTGTTCCCTTAACTATCTTGAAGGGACATTGATTACTTGATTGGAACCCAGATATTACAATTTGATTAGGAGCAAGGGATGAGAAAGCTTCATATTCTTCAATATATTCCACAAGTTAAAAGCATATCGAACAATTGCCTTTATGTTTAATTGATACGATAATCACTTAGGATTTTGAAACCTTTTTCAATGAATTTTTTTCTTCTGAAAGTTATGTTCTCAATTAAAGAAATTAAAGAAAAGGATGATGCAATGGAAGGATTTTATATTTTAGTGCCTAAGAATGCCTTGCTAGTTTTAAGGGCTTGGTATTTTCTTGACTCAAGATTAGTCACATTTGACTTCCTATCATTTCTTTAATTTCGTTTTTGTTGTGTTTATATTGTTATCCTTGAAGTTGGTGACCTTTTGTGTGTGTAATAGGAAGTATTAACTACTAAGCACTCTCAAAGGTGATATTGATGGATGACTAATTTTAAATGTCCCTCGACACTTTAGTATTACATGAACATGCAAATAAATTATTAATCAATATTAAACGGAATATTATTAACATGCAATGTTTCTTGGCTTGTCATATAATTACTGCATTTTAGGCCCCAATAATATATTTGAGGCTACTTTTTGGTTGTTACTTGTGGAGCTTCCCTTTGGCTCAGAAAAGCATAGACGATAAATGTCCATTGCATTGCCATTAGACATCATGAAAGAGGAATTCACGAAAAGAATTATAGGACATGGGAGGAATTGGTTAAATGAGCGGATAACCTCTAGAGAAACATCGAAGCACCATAATTTCTTGTGTATTTAGATTCACTCGAAATTAACTAGTCAGGAAAAGTACCTTTTTCCTCAATATTTTCATGTATACAGAAATACTAAAAACACAATTTCAAACTAATTATTCAAACTAATAATTATCTAATAATCATAATTTATAATTAACTAATATAATATGATTAATATTATAGGACACAACCCTAGGGTCTGACTGTGAAGGGAATTGTGACAATATATGTACACTTCTCATTGTATTAGAAAATCATTTTTTAGAGTGATGTCCATCCAACGAAATGTAATCCTAGAGGCCATTGTGGGATTGAATTTTTTTTCTTTTGGTGGACAAGTGGTGATATATTTTCTTAGGCCTTAGTGTTTTGCTTCCATAAGGTTGTGAAACTACTCACAACTAGCACCTTCATTCAACCAGGTGAGGTACTCATCTTGGAAATTTGAATCATTTTCTCTCCATAATCCAATATGATGTTAGATCAATCTCATGATCCTAAAAACATAGGTCATAATAGTGAGGAACTTTGACTCTAGGAAAAATAATATCCAAATTATGGAACATGACTTTTGGAACAAGCAATAAGGATATTTTTTACACTCATCTTTTTTTTTTCCATCTATTTCCAGAAGTTATATATTGCTTGATATTTTTAACATGTAACTTAGTTGGTATGATTGTGCCTAAGGTTTTGTTGAAGCTTGAATACTAAGTTCCTAAGGTGTTATTTTCTATGGTGATGTTTTATTTTCTTTGTTTATACAAGTCATCTAGCTGCATAGTGTCCACTATTGAATGTGGAGGTATATGTCATATAAATCTTTTATAGTCTACTTTATTTTATATTCAATTATTCATCGTCTTTCATGTCTTATACTATGCATTGTATCTTCTTTCATTTTTAGGAGAGGAACTCAATATTGATGGTAAGAAGCAGCAATTGAAGAAAGAGGAGAACAATAACACTAGAGCAACAAATGAAAAATGAGAGAGAGAAGATAATCTGTCTAGTGATACGATTAGAGCCAATATCTTGCATAAGACACACTCATAGACACTAATGGTGAAGCCTTCAGAGTTGGTGAATTCACTTGCAATTCTTTGGTAACATAGCGATAATGTTTTGAAATGATGAAATGATATTTCATGTGGAAATTGTAGTCCAACTGATATTAAGTTGGAAACTGATATTGTAATACTTGATATTTTGTATAATAAAATTTATATGATTGAAATTATTTTATTTTCACTTCATATTATTTAGTTTTGTAATTAACATATGTAACTTTGCGTTATCATATTAGATAAACATGCACATTGTATGACATTTGTTTTAAAATTTAGTCACAAAATCATACTAATTAATTTATGTTGATTAATAATGAACACATAAAATCAATCTAAAACTACTAAATTAGTAGTTTATATTAATTAATGATGAACACGAATATAATGAATATATGACTAAATTAGTTGTTTATAATGATTATGAATGAAATTAAATGAAATGAATAGAAATTACTAAATAAGCCGTTTATATAATGAATATCAAAATACCAAAAAAAGATAAATGGCTATTGCAAATGATAAAGTTTTTATTGAAATGATGAATAAATTTTGCATATATACGACTATTAGTAGCTAATTTACAGTATCTTATAACATGACTAAAATTTAGTCATATTTCTTTGGTCATTAATTGGTTTGAAATTATGACTAAAATTTTCATATATATGACTATTAGTAGCTAATCTACAGTACCTTATAACGTTACCAACATTTTGGTCATATTTATTTGGTCATTAGTTGTTTTTCTCAAGGATTCATATAGTAATATATTTTGTTGTATATTTGGTCATTAATTGCGACAATTAATGACTAAACCAATCAAAAATTTATGACTAAATAACTACTAGATGGTAAAATTGAGGAAACCAATTAATGACTAAGCTAAAAATGACTAAAAGTCGGTCACGCTATAAAACACTGTAAATTAGCTACTATTGGTCACCGACTAAATAGTGGTTGTTTATATGAAACTTTTAGTTGTTTTCTTAGTAACTAATTAGTCATTTTGTACTAGTGACAATTTTTCATATAATGAACTTCAGGAGAGAATTGTACAAATGCAGAGAAAGCATTTTCTGAATGATCATGCATCACCTACATTCATGAGAGAAAGGGTGATAGTGGCAGACACCAGTAAGAATCCAAGTGCTATTGTCGAAGCCAACTTGGCCTTCATTGGTGCAGCGATATCAAACACTCAGTAATTGACGAGCAAGAATAAGAAATTGACACAAAACTTCCAGGTTTCCCGACAAGAGATAGAACACCTCTATGCAACAACACAGAAAGCAGTCTCTGCACAAGTCTACTTGGGGGAAATGAGAGAAGTGATACTTGGTAAGGTATCAACACTTGAAGAGACCATGTGGGACCTCTATGAGGAGCTCATGGCCATACATAAGGAAGTTTTCCACTTGCATAGCTTGCTGCAGTAGAGAAAGGAATCTATCAAGACTCTTAGGAATGTGCAAACTTCCATCATCATCGTGTAAGAATGGACAATGAAATACAAAGGGGAACTAATTAATTTGGTAAATAAATGCATTCGTAGGCAAAACTGGAGAAAGAAAGAGATTGAATGTTGATTTAGAACAACAAGTATCTCACCTCGTTCATTGGAAACATTTAGGCCTCATATGTATGGTTCTACAATAGTTTGGATTTCATGGTGAGAACCCACAAGATCCCATCAGTGAGCTCACTCACCAAAACTAAACACAAACACCAAGTCAGGAAGGATATTGAAGAGTAGTTGGGGTAGTTGAGACAAGTTTCCACTAAGGACGATTTAGAGTTGAACATAAAAAACATGCAGAACTACATTGGTGGTCTTGTCCAGATTAGAACCATGTTGGTCTTGGTCAAGAAAGAAGTTAAGACTGGTTCCAAATCATTGTACCTAGATGCTATGGAGGCTAGATTCTGCTTCCACGATAATTCATTTTGGGGATGTCATCGCACAGTACCAAGCTTGGCATTGATACATGACCAAGAACCATCAAGTAGACCTTTCCAAGCTAGTGTGTTTCCAAACTCAAGCATCATTGTGTTTTGTCTTGTTAGGCTATCAATTTGTCTATAGCTTATTTTGTCCTATATGGGTATGAGTGTAAATTGTAATATTATCTATGATTATGTTGTAAGTGAAATTCCAAGTGTCAATATTGGAATATGAAGAGTCATGATGTAATGTAATGAGTCATTTTGTAAAGGAGTTGAAGAATCATGAGGGTAGTCCAAAGGTCACAAAGGGGAGTTGAAGGGTCACCCCATCTTGTTATAATTAGAACCTCATAAATCATGCAAGGGGATTTTGGGGAGGCAAGCTTTTGTCTAGGCTTAGGCTTAGAAGGAGCTTGGGAGTATTGTGAAGAGCCTTGGCTTCTCCATAGCGTAGAGTGAATATACTTCTTTGGAGGAGAAGGTTTCCTTGACTTTAATGTTGCACTATTAGGGCTAGTGGTCTGTCAATGGTGTATGTATGAATGAAACTTTCACTTATAATAATAAAATCAGAGCCAACACACTTTCATGCATATGTTGTGAATATAGTAGGATTGTTCTTGTTGTATATGAAATGTATGTTATTTAACTTACGCTTATGATTATGAAATATTTCTCTTGCATTTGTATGAATCTTATTGAATGTGTGCTATTGTATTAATTCATCACTTTAAGTTGTATGCTATTATGTATCTTATCTTATGATGTCATTATGCTTGTGTGTTCCTTTCTAGTTGTGTACTATTACAGGCTTCCAAGGGGCACACCTCCTTTTCCCTTTGTGTGTTGGAACCTTCATGAATCACACTTGACTCTTTGTAGGGTCACACACTTGCTCTCACCCAAAGTTACCATACTTCACTCTGCATGTTTTCATAGTCAAGGCATAACATTAGCAACCATGGTTGGGACTCCTACTCCAAACAGTGTGAGGTCTAGTTGGGACTTCATATTGGCAAGATCCCCTGAATGTTGGTGGGTCCAACATAATTAACAATTACATAACACCTTAAATAACTTTTATCCATCAAATTACTAAATCAAAATTTAATTTTAATTTTAATTTTTCTCATTTTAAAGTTGACCAATTCAACATAATATTACGTTACATAGCACCTTACTATAGGGATTAATGCAGGGGTGTTTGATGATGTAGAAACCCTCAAGGATCTTCCCGGTATCCTTCGCAGACTATCAGATTAGCTGCAAATGTCACAAGGATGCATGCATATCTATGTTAAATAAATGAGAATCAAAGAAAGAATAAGGACTTATTACCTCAAGCCTTGGTGCGGTGTTGTTGGAGAGTGCAAAGTAGCAAGGCAGAAGACCCCTTAGCTAGCTCCATATCAAAACCTGCACATACATAAGACAAGTGTAATATCACAACATATAACTTCGACAAATAATGCATTAACATATAAAGATATCTAAGTACATGTATCTAAGCCACTCATAATAACGACATTGCATAAATATGTAAACATATTACACTACAAACATTGCAGAGTGGACAATACAATTGTAGTTCTATATTGCTATAGAAAAGAGTGATTACAACCATAGGTTGTATTAGCCTTCCTTACTCCTCTAGCTCCTTTCTCTCTCTCTCCCTTCTTAACCTCTTACTATGCCTTAGTCAGAGACTATGTTCGACAGTCAAATAGGAAATCCTTGCAAATGTTTCGACGTTTTCCACAATGGCTCTAGCCTCTCATATATAGCATGAGAGGATAAACCTTGCCAAATCCTTCATGAGTTCCATTAGGCAAAAGCAGTGATGTTTCCATGCCTTTATTCTCTTTCCCATCTGTAGACTCCATTAGGAATTAATAATTCCTCCAAACAGGTCAAGTTCTAATGTTTCCCTACTTTTGTGAGCTGACATAGGAGAGAATCTTGGGATATTTCTTAGTAAACTCATTCCTTTGACCCATAGAATCTCAATTAGGTTTACTAACACCCTTCTCAAGGTAACAAATAGAGTTACCCTAGGCACTAACACACCCTTAGCCTTGCTAGGAAGCTTTATAAAGGAGGTTGCTAGTTCCTAGATAGCGTTAGCTTGACAAATGGGCTTGTGAACTTGGCCATTCCTTAAGTCATCCTTATCTTCTCCTCTAAGTTAATGATGAGGTCATTTTCCTATATAACAAATGCCCCCTAATGTGTGAGATCAGAGGTAGCGACAATGGTTGAAATAATTTATATATAATTGTCCTTTTCTTTGGAAAAGTGAGAGAGAGGATCAGAGCTTCAGGAATATGAGAAACCTAATATGACACACATATATATAATCTAAAATCATGTTCTAAGTCAGGCATTCCCATGCTCAATAGCTATGTCAGAGTGATTTCTCAATAAAGAGATATGATGATCATGGACGACGATAAGCACAATGCAGATCCTATGTCTTACTAATATCATTCTGATGAGCTATCTCCAAATGACAATAAATGCAACTTGGGAGAGGAAACAAGTCTGATTGATGTAAGCCTCTACCCAAGGTCTTAATTTCCATTTCACCATAACAACATAGTTCAATACATGTGAATAAAGGTGTTGAGTTCGAACATGTACGAAATCGTCTGATTACCAGTCAAGAATGGAGACTGTTAACAGATGCAAGGATGGCCACAGATAATGGTGATGGTCTCCAAGATGCACAGTACAATCTAGCAAGTGTGAATAACTTTTTTTTCATCGAACGCTCGTATAATCATTTAACCAACAACCAATAATGAAAATCCCTAACCAAACACAAGGTAACCTCCCACTGATGTCTGCAAGTTCTAAGGCACTAAAGTGTTTCTGGGTCTTCGTTTTAGATAGAGTGTTGAAGTCGATAGGAAGAGACCTATCGAAAGGTAGGCAATAATGTGTCCTACACCAGTCGACATGAAATGAGACAAGAATGATTGTTTTTTGAAGAAACTTTTTGAGCATTGGGTCAAAACGATAGAGGTAATGATGAAAGAATATGCTTGATGGTTTGACAGAGGAAACAAAAGATAAAGGTTTTCCCTTGAACAATAGAAGGCACGACACAGCGGTTTTAACCATGTAGCACCAGACTCATGAACACCAAAGAGTGTTAGGATACATAGATGTAATAACATTGGGGTATATAGGCTAAACTCATAGGATGGTAAGATTAATATTGAGAGGTTGTCACAAGGAAGGCTTATCAGAGGGAGTGCCATGTTCAAGGGAGCGACTGCTACCAAAAAACTCTTTTCAAAATATTGACACAAGGCAATTGTATTTTCCACTTTCCCCATATGATTATTTTAGTGAGTCCAGATGGGTAAACTCATTGGTATTTTCATATTTTAGGAGTCTGAAAATATCATAAAGAGTGACTCTATTCCTTATCTGATTATTTTAATGAGTACAAATAGGAAAACTCATTGGTCTTTTCTTGTTTCAAGAGTCTGAAAAGATCGTAAAGAGCGACTCCATTCCTCATCTATTTAATTTAATGAGTCTAGATGAGACAACTCGGTGGTATTTTAATATTTCGAGAGTCTGAAAATATCGTAAAGAATGACTTCAGGGTGGTCCCTTTGTCATAGTTTTTAACTAGGTGTGACAAAGGTTTAATAGTATACCTGAAAAGGTTCCTTTTCCATAAGTTAATCTACTGAGTCTGGATAAAGAGATAAACCTATGCTCAATAGATGTTTGCCTCATTTTGTTACGAGTATGAGGAGATAGACTAAACTTGATATTCGTCGTGAATTTTTAATGAGTCACACAATGACAAACTCAATAGATCTTCATCAAATTTTAACGAGTCAAATGAAGAAATCTCGAGGTGTCTTTTCCATTTTAATGAGTGATGAAAAAGAGGTAAAAGAACTTCTCATTCCTTCTTCATAGGTTTAATGAGCCCGAGGAAGGGAAAAACTTGGGGATTTTTCAATTTAAGAGCAAGAAAGAGTCCCAAAAAAGAAAGCTTTCATATCATTGTCATAGGTGTTTAACGAGACTGATGACGAAAACTCAGGGATTTTTCAATTTAACTAGTGAGAAAAGTTCCTAAAAATAATGCTCAGCGCTTCTTCATAAGTTTTTAACGAGCTTGAGGAGGTAACTCAGGGTTTTTTCAATTTTATGAGCGAGAAAAAGTCCCTAAAAAGAACGCTCAAACTCTATTTTTCAGTTTAATGAGCTAGAAAAAGAGAGAAAAAGAGTTGCTCAAATCTTCTTCATGAAATTTGAATGAGTATGAAGAAGTAACTAGGGGATTTTTCAGTCTAAGAGCAAGAAAATGTCCCAAAAAAGGACATGCTCATATCTTCTTTGTAGTAGTTTAACAAGCCCAAAGAAGGACACTCGAGGTTTTACAGATTAACGAGCAAGAAAAATACCATAAAAAGAATGCTCAAGCTTCTTCGTGGTATTTTAACAAGCCTGAAGAAGGAGACTCGGGGTTTTTTTGGATTAACAAGTAAGAAAGATACCATAAAAAGAATGCTCAACCTTCTTCGTGGTAGTTTAACAAGCCTGAAGAAGGAGACTCGAGGTTTTTTTTCGAATTAACAAGGAAGAAAAATACCATAAAAAGAATGCTCGACACTTCTTGATCTCATGCTTGACAATAGAAGGGTCTATGCCATGCATTTCTTCATAATACCAAGGGAAAACATCGTGGAAATCCTTAAAAGGCTAGGTGAAGCTCGCAATTTCCTTAGGATTGTAGTCGCTCCAATTTGAATGTTTTCCATGATGCCTGTCTTGACTGAAATATCAATGAGCAATGTCTTTGAAAGGTTTCTCATGTTCCCTTTTGAGTCCAAAGTTTGTAGAGTCGTATAAGGTGAGGGAATGATTTCGGGTGCATCAAATGACAGGATTTGAATAGGCATCATATCTGAATCAGATATCAAGACATGATGGTGAGAGTCCTCCCAAGGTCTCTCTTCAAAACACATGATCTCTCGAATAGCTTCGTTCAAAGGTAGGACTTGATTGGGGAGATTGTAAGAAGGGGAATTTATGGGATGGGAGGAGGTACCATTGGTTGTGACCAACGTGACCAGAGATTTAGATGTAGATTGAATGGCTTGGTAGGCCAATTCAGTTGGTGGCAGCGACATTTCTTCTCTGTAAGAGTCAATGTTTGAAGGGGCAGGGAGGATCCAAGGATCGATCGATTCATGAGGAATAGATGAGACCATAGAGACTATCTATGGAACTGCGAGTGGTGGGAGAGGAAAAAAACCCATCAGGGAAGAACCCTTCAAAAGACCAGTACCGATACTGACATGAGAGTCAGGTATGCCACCCACTAAAGGTACAATGCCACTAGGCAACGGGGAGTAATCTGGGGTGCAGAAGGATAGTTGGTCCACTATGACAATTCTCCCATCCAATGGAAAGAGGATGAGGTGGAAGACCGAAGACACAATGGAATTCATGGCATAAGTCCAACTATGGCCCAAAAGCAGATTATAGTCAAGTTTTCTATCTACGACTTCAGTGTCCACCGTTATCGTTTTCCCACTCAGAGTGATTGGGTAGTTGGCAAGTAACCTTTTGGGATAGATTTATGGCCATCAAATGCCTCAAGGGAATTCGATGATGGAGAGAGGGTTGGAGAACCCAAAGCGAGCCAACACGAAGCTGACATGATGCAGGTTGAAGCACCTTCGTCAATGATTGTTCTATGTACTCCTCGCCCTTTCAAAAATATTTGCACCTAAAATGCAAGATGGTGTGAAAGGGGAGGTTTACATTTGTCCATGTCAAAAATTGCAAGCATGGAATCCTGAGGGTTGACCCCACCAATTTCCAAAAGCAGAGGTTTCCTTTGTGCTGGATAGGTTTGTAATACTTCGAGTGCCAACATAGCTGGTAGTTCTTGCGCCAAATCTTCTATAATATTGTAGTTTTGGGAAGCACATGCAAATGTATTATGTGTTGTGTGATGAAGTGCCCCTTTTGGGGGGTGAATCACAAGATTAGCAACTAGCCTTCCAATATGAAGATTGTCAGGTGGCAGTGGGTTTTGAGTCAAGGAGGCTTCCTCAGCATTAGCAACTGGAGCTCCATAAGTTTTAGCTCTTATTTGAATATTTACCATTCCAAAGGTGTAAATGGTAGATGGTGCTTCACCAATTGAATGATGATGCAAACCTTCATTGCCCCCTTGTGGGGGTTGGGGTTGGTTTGCAATAAGGTGTTGCTATTGCTAAGCAGGGAAATGATTGGTTAGGACCATAGGGGTCCTACCAGTGTCCCTTTTAGCAATGAAATCTGTGCATTCTTGGAGATGCAGACAACGATATGTCATATGGTCTCCCACATAGATTTTGCAAGGGAATTTGGCGTGTTTGTCCTTTCCATCGTCAAAGGGTGCAACAACCTTCTGATTTGGGTTGTACTACTTGGTTCACTACTCTTCAGAAAGAGCGATATTTTTCTTATTCTTCTTGTTCTTATCATTAGGTTTTTTTGTACACTACATAAAATTTATCACAACAGTAGGAAGAGCAGTCAATTTGGTAGAGGGGTCAACTAACAACTGGGCAATGTGACCACTAAGTTGTTTTATAGCAGCCATAGAGGTAGCACCAATAATACCATCAACATGCGCACCGGGTTGTTGTGTAGCATGAAAATTGGAGTTTCTAGGGGAATTGGGAATGTTGTTGTATAATGTGCCAGACTGTGACTAAATCAAATCTAAGTTTTGGGCACGACGAATGGATTGGTCTTCTATGACCGCACCACCTAGGATGACATATTTAGCAATTTGAGGGAGAAGAGATTTGCAGAACCAATCCGCTAATAGATAGTCTTTGAGGGGAGCATTGACTAGCCTCCGCCTACATATCCATTCATGGATATGATAAGAGATGTGGGTGGCAGTGTCCTGATGTAATGAAGTAAGGAGTTCCCTCCCAATTTCATTATGGATGGGTAGTTGAAAATGCTTTAACAATTCCATCCCTAAAGCACCTAAGGTATTGGCTGACGTGTGTGGTAACTCAATGTACCACTTAGCTGCATTACCAGTAACGGTGCGGGGAAAGAGCTGTAGCTGAATACTATCATCCACCATGGAGTTAGAAACACACCATAAATGATAGGTGGTGATGTGTGTACCCGGATCCTCCCCTTGTTTCCCTTCGAACTTTGGGATTTCTGTCAGAATTTTCTGTGGGATTGGAGGCCAAAGTAAGTTGTGATAGATGGGTTCACTGGTGAGTTTATACAAGTCGAGGATATCATGCATTTCCAAGAAAGGCAAGGTGTTTGATGCCCCCAAATCAGACCAAGGCAATGACATATGACTTGAGGATCCTTGCAGTCCTCCCATCGTGTTGTTCACAATATTATACACAGGATGTGTGGAATAGTAATTTCATTGCGGTATACTCATGTATTATGGTTGCCCATAGGGATTCTTAGACTAGGGGTTGTAAGTGCCACTGAGATAAGAAATGCCCCCTTGACTTATTTTAGGTTGAGAGTGGGGTGCCCATATGGATTGAGTGGGACCTTGTCGAGGGATCCCGCTCGCCACGTAATTAACTATTAGTCCTTGACTAACATAAGGAGGGTTCATGTCAATCAATGACTATCCTTGTTGTCCTGTAAACAGAGAGGAACTATAACGTTCCCAACCGGTATGTGCATATTGGGAACATTGCCCCGAGGCATCTAAACCTGGGGGTTGGAGCTAAAGAATGGATTCCAACCAAAGGGATGTTGACGGGACCCTTGCTAACCATGCTATATGCAGCATTATAAGGAGCACTATATGTAGCACTTGTCGAAGGTCTGGGAGCTGACACAAAAGGGGTGGAAACTGGGATGTACTTGGGTTCCACTCGCATTGAGTGTCATGATAGGGTTTGAACTTGGGACAGGTGGGATAGCAAGGTTTTCCATGAGAGATGTGGTACTGACTAACGATTGGGGAGATGGCGGTGGACCAAAAGTGTCCACAAAAGCCCACGACCCATTAGTCATTGATGGGATGGGTGTTGTAGGTCCAACAGAAGATGTAGGAGGTACAAATTCACCTAGAATCAAGAGTGGTCCCAATGGATTCATGATCAGAGGATTGTATGGAGGAAAGCAACATTCAGTAAAGAAATATTTTGGTAAGCTTGAATCATGGGATGTCCAAACTAATTCAGTGTTAGATCTTAGAGACTGATTGCTTGAAGATGGGTAATCCGGTTCACTGGGGCTCGGCAGATCCTCCACAACGAGTGGGGGAATACCTAACAACCATCTAGATTTATGATAAGGGCCCGATGTAGCCATGGTGACCGATAAATTTTATAAACAAATTTTACAGTGATATTTATTAAAGTCTCAGTGATAACAATCAGGCTCACAAAAAATAAAAAATAAACTAAAGAAATCAATCAACAAGCAGAGGGTATGACCTTGTCTCATAACAACCATTTGCTAGAGATGAAACCTAGTATCACAATTGATAAAAGAGATAGTTGTCCAAATGTACAGTTGTGATTACCCTTGAGAATCGGCTGAACCTTAGATTAAGGGGCCATGTACTGTCATGAAGATGAGCACCCTCCAAAAATCAAAGACAGAGTAGGCTCATCTGTGATAGGTACCAGGGCAACCCACCTAAGTTACCTTGTGTTCATCCCTAAAAGTATGGCGACTATGGTTACCTCAGATCACAGACACTACTGGGGGGAACATAGTCTCAGACAGTATGCTATGTGGGCAGGATACCTGAGTCCCTGACTCAGCTCTGATATCCTTGAAGGGATCCCCTATACACAAAATACTCAAAGGAGATGTAACCGAAAGCAATCTACCTTCTTTTACAGTCTGATGTTGTCTTGTATTTAGCTTCACTTTTACTAGAATGGTCCTAGATAGTATGAGTGCAGAAGGATTTTCGTCATTAACGACACTAGTTTCGATGTATGATCTTGGGCAGTTAACTCACAACTGCCTAACCCAAGATCTTAGTCTAAAATAATGTGTGTTTACTCTAAAAAGAGTTAATGATTGATTTTATTAGGTAGATTTTAAATGTACTTCATTAGAGTCTTCGTTAGGGGTGTTGACGTATGAAGTTATATGGGACTCTGACTCAAATCATGCAAACAAAATGCTTATATATTTCACTTTTGATGAAGAAGTTTCTTCTACAAAGGAAGAGTCATTTATACATCAATATATATACCATGCATCCAGTTCAGTAAAAGACTAGCACAACTGACAAAACTAATAGTGCTCACTAACAACTTTTAAAACCAAATAATGCAGATCTAGCCAACTAAGCAGAACAGTAAAATTTTTATATTTTTTCTATTATGAAAAACAAAAACTTTAAGTAAAGTTATTTTTCTTTAAAAAAAATAAATTCAGGAGATAGATCAATCAAACAAGCACAACTACAGATCCCTGATCAGTATACACGTAGATTTCCCAACCCATGAGGTCACAGAGCAGTCTATTTATCAAGAAATTGCTAACTAATGCTTTGTAATAGAGGGTACAAAGAGTTACTTGTCGCACTAACGCATTGTGTGTGAGGCTAGAATGCTTTATAAAGCACTGTTTACACTAGCAGACAACGTTAGAGAGGAAAAAGGCTCAAAAGGAAGGTTGTCGGGATCAGATCTAGGGCTGAGCACTGAGAGAAGGGTGTTGTATAGTCCTAAGTGGTCAGAAATGGGATCAAGAAGTACAGGAAGGCTTGGAAGAAGGAGACATCTAGGAACTTTGGGAGAAAACTGGGAACTAAGTGTAGTCCCCATTGGAGTCACCAATTCTGCAATAGGGATTAATGCAGAGGTATTTGGTGATGCAGAAACCCTCAAGGATCTTCCCAAGATTCTTGGTAGACTATTAGATTAGCTGCAGTTGTCACAAAGATGCATGCATATCTATGTTAAACAAATGAGAATCAAAGCAGGAAGAAGGACTTATTACCTCAAGTCTTGGTGTGGTGTTGCCAGAAAGCACAAAGTAGCAAGGTGGAAGACCCCTTAGCTAGCTCTAGATCAAAACCTGCAAATAGAAAAGACAAGCATAGTATCACATCATATAACTTTAACAAACAATGCATTAACATATAAAGATAGCTAATTACATGTATCTAAGCCATTCATAATAACGACATTGCATAAATATGTAAACATATTACACTACCAACATCGGGGAGTGGACAAAAAAATTGCAATTCTATATTGATGTAGAAAAGAGTGACTACAACCATCGGTTCTATCAGCCTTCCCTTACTCCTCTAGCTCCTCTCTCTCTCTCTCTCTCCCTTCTTAACCTCTTGCTATGCCTTAGTCAGATACTCTACTCGACAATCAAATAGGAAATCCTTTCAAATGTTTCGACCTTTTCCACAATGGCCCTAGCCTCTCATATATAGTGTAAGAGGATAAGCCTTGCCAGATCCTTCATGAGTTTCATTAGGTAAAAGAAGTGATGTTTCCATTCCTTTGTGCTCTCTCCTATTTGTAGACTCCATTAGGAACTAGTAAATCCTCCAAATAGGTCAAGTTCTGATGTTTCCCTGCTTTTGTGAGCTGACATAGGAAAGAATCTTGGGATATTTCTCAGTTAACTCCTTCCTTTCACCCATAGAAGCTCAATTAGGTTGACTAACGCCCTTCCCGGGTAACAAACAGAGATACCCTAGGCACTAATGCACCCTTAGCCTTGCTAGGAAGCTTTATAAAGGAGGTTGCTAGTTCCTGGATAGCGTTAGATTGACAAATGGGTCTGTGAACTTGGTCAGTCCTTTAGTCATTCTGCTCTTCTCCTCTGAGTTGATGAGGAGGTCATTTTCCTGTATAACACACCTTACATAATTTTGTATGACATCGCTTCCATACTAGGTTGTAGACTACCTCTCGACAAAATAATGAAACATACACAATTAAAAATAGAGCATAATGAGATTAACATTATTGATGTTTTTTAATGTTTTTAATTAAAACTAATTGAATTTCTATATTTGTTTTTTGTATTTTTATTTTAATTAACATTATATTTTTATTTTAGTAAGACATTTGTAAACTCTAAACACTAAAAAATAACAAATCTTACTCATAGTGAATTATAAAATAGACAATAAAATAAATATAATCTTTCATTAAAATATGTTTATCTAAAGAGAGAAAAATGTGGACAACGTGTTCACATTATCCTTTCATTTCATTACTAGTTAATTTTTATAATGAATCTTAATTTAAAAAATTCAAAATTTTAAATGTTTTCGTCCAAAAAAAATTTAAATTTTTATTTGGTAATTAAATTTTAATTAATTTATTATTTATTATTATTTTTAATAAGATATTTTTAATTTTTAACTTACTTTAATTTATTATTATTTTTAATAAAATAATAAATATTTTTAAATTCTAACTTACATTAATAAATTGCGTTTTTAAGTATTCAATATAGATTTCTTTTCCCCGAAATAACACGTATCTTCCATTTTAAAAACAAATGAAGCGTTTCAAATATCCATCTCGGCCCATTGTCACTTAAGACACATTCTCTTTATATATGTATGTAAATAATTCTTTATTTATTTTTAAATATATAATTATTTTAAATAAATACTTTTTTAGTTATAATTGGCTGGGATTAAATTTAATAAAAATTAAGAATGAAAATAAATAGCATTTATCTTCATAAACATCAATAAAATATATAATAATTTAATAAATAGTTTTCATTCTAATCATTAATTTAATTAAATTTAATAAAACAAAAAAAATATCCCAATCTCTATCATAAACTAAAATCACAATCATAACTATATATTGGTAAATATCATTGAATCATAATCACTAACCCAATTATGCTCCATAAAACCAACAAAAGCACAATGATCATTATATTGGTAGTTATCCTCTCATCATAATCACCAACCCAATTACACTCCATGAAACTAATAAAGTCGCAATCATAACTATACTGCTTTTATCATAACCACTAACCCAATTATCATTGGTTTAGTGGTTATGATAAAACTAACAAATTTATAAATGTTCGTCATACATTAAGCATATATTTATATCGCATACTTGTTATAAATTCAATTATATATATGAGTAACAAAATAGGGTATACACAAATTGGATTATTAACTAATCTTAATAATGGACCTGATCACCATCTGTCCAAGACCACTGTTGACAACCTAAATATATCTTAACTTTAATGTGATAACCCCACCCAAATTCCTCATACACGTTGCATTGTAAATATATTGTAAAATATTTTGCAACAATTGAAATAAAAAAAGGGGACTGAGTCAAGGGACCCGAATTCCAGAGTTGGGGAGGAGGTCGCTCGCTTGGGACATTATGGTTTCTTGTGCGAGAAAAAACTTGAAATGCAGGATGACCATTCAAGGACAGTTGGTGCATAAATTGAGGAAGAAAATCTTGAAATTAAATGAATTGCATGAGGAAGTATGCAGGCCCATGTTGCTTGAGAAGCAACCACAAGAAAGAAAGGACAACAATTTTATGGAGAGATTGCACATTGTGGGCTAGTAAGGATGCAACAACAATGGTGTCTTAGGAGGAAGCTAAGAAGGAGAGACACATACAGATAGGGGAAAATGCATACAGACAAGCAAGAGGAGAGAAAAAAAATGAACAAGGAAAGGTATCAAAAATAAGGTTCATAAAGATCCTCTAGGAGGTAGTGCGGTAGGGAAGAGAAGAGAAGGGGATTAGCTCTCGATCCGTAGAGGTTGTGGGTTGAGTGGCTAGTCCCTAGAGCCCTGTAACAACTTGGGGTCCTTGGAGGATGTGGGTTCAGATAGAATCCATGGAGGCCTATAATATCTTGGGTCCTTGGAAGTTGTTGGTTTTGACAAATGTCTTTGGAGCCCTATAACAATTTGTGTCCCTGGAGGTTATGGGTTGGGATGGAATCTTTGTAGCCTTGTGATATCTTGGATCCCCTAGAGGTTGTGGGTTGAGATAATAGACTCTAGAACCCTGTAACAACTTGGGTAGAGACCATCCTGAAACAGAAGCATAGGAAGACAAAAATGAATTATTGTGGTTACCAGCCTGATGGTACAATGGAATTTGGACTACTAAGGAGTGGGTGAATCACTACGTGAGAACTTAGGTGTGAGTTTTGACACCTTTAGACTCCTGGTGTCGACCCAACAAGTAGCTTTTAGTTAGTGGGATTGAGGAAGGAAGTCCTCTGGAGTCCTGAATCAGTGGCAAATGGTGTGCTAGTGCCTAAAGAAAGCAATCCCCCCAGACTCGAGAATCTAGCTCGAGGGTGAGGACTGCAAGTAAGTGTGGTTGTAGTTGTGTACGGTTGGGTGGAGAGTCCTTGTCCCATACTTGTTTTCCTTGTATGTTCAACGATAAGTATATGTGTATGCTGTTTATCTTCTAATGAATCATGTTGTTATGTTCTAGATTTAGGGACTACATTGTGTTGATTTTACTTGCATATGTGGTGCATCCCATTGCGGATATGGTAATGTGATGCTTTTATTTATATGTGTGTGTTAAATATAAGGATGAATGTGTGTAAAATCTAAACGCTGAAAAATGTGTAACGTTTGCTAATGGTAGACACATAAAATTTACTGTGTAAGGGGCATAATAGACCACAGGATAATAAATGACTAAGCCACAATTATATTTTGAGAATGGATCAACACAAATTTTTAGTAGTGCAAAAACAACACAGAAATAACTTAATAAGAAAGAGGTGAAATCATTGTATATAACAGTTTAGTATTGAGAGATTGTATTAATACTTGAAGAATAATGGATTCTAAGATCCTTCTTATTACTATGAAGATTACATGAGAGGCCTTCTATATTGATCCGAATTGGATCCATGAAGATTATCAAAGTGCCATGACTATATCAAATCAGGATAGACTTCAAAATTTATGCAAAGAGCGATCAGGAAGACCTCTAGACAGTGGCAGTTTGCAGCGAACAAGGAACGACGCGGACCTCGGTCAAAGCACGTTGACCGAGGCCCATGGAGACTGTGCGGGAGGTAAAACTGGCACTTGGGAAGCCCGGATCGGGAAACGAAGGGCATTTTTGATGTGTGATTAGCATAATCGTGCATCACCGGGAAAAACCCCCCAAGAAGCAAAAAGCCCCGAAGCGCTCAGTCGCATGGAAGCCAAGAAACCGTGCGGAAGTTACTAAGGTGAAAGGTAGGACCCGCGCTCCAAAACCAGTGGTATATTGGGGGCATCCTTAGGTGGTAAGTGGATTTGGAGAAAAACGAGTAATTCCATTCAATGTCTGACACGTGTCCGGCAGATGAGAGAGAAAACCGCCACTCATCGCGTGCTAATGGTCGAGCAAGTCAACCGCACGAAATGAGTGAATGTCGTAGGATCTCGGGGCTCCAGATCTAACAGTGGAGATTGCACCTGATGGAGGAACTGGATTTGACTGAGGATTAAGCCACGGCAAAGAGAAGTTTGATGTCTGATTTGATCGCTGAGTTAGCGGATGAGTCATTCCATAGCGTAACTGAAAAACCAAACCGTTGAGGAAGATCTGGCGCAGTTCGTGAGAGGACAAGTGGTCACTCACTGTGAGACGTTGGTGAAGACGCAGAGGCAAGGAAATCCAAGTGAACAGCAGTGGGCGAACCGAAGGAGTGGAATAGGAGGCGAGTAGTCATGAGACAGACTGGCTTTAAGCCATTAATAGACACAACACAAAAGACAAGGATAGAGAGAGGAGGCAAAAGAACAGTGAATCAAGAAGCGGAAAAATAGAGAGCCAAGATGACCTGCAGTGTAAGGTAGCATCGAGCAGATAAGTAATCCTTGTGAGGATCTGTCAGGAATTGAGTACCACATCGGGCTCCTCCCATTAAAGACTAGAGAGGTCAAGATTTGGCAAGGAAAACAGTATGTGCACTCTAGTGGCTTGGGGGATCCAAGAACCACCCTACCAAACATTCTCTATTTTAGGAGACTCAAATTGAGCTCCTCATTGTAATTCTCTTCTTTAAAGACATAATAAAAGAAAGCCACCATTGAAAGCTGGACGGAAGATGTAGCCCTGGAGAATAGGGTGAACTCCTTATTAATTGTTGTGTTCTTGCTTTTTCTTACTGTGTTTTTCTTACTGTGTTTTCCTTAATGTTTTCCATTTTCCAGTGTCTGTGTATTTTGCAATTTGATCGATCCGTTGCCTAAAATAACATAGACACACACTAGCACATGAGTCTATAATACTTTCATATAATAATTATTTAACTGAGGTCACATATGAGTCATTTTTAGATCAAGTGGTATCAGAGCAAAAGGATGTTAAGGTTAGACAAGCTTGTGTTAGTTTAGCTATTGAATGCTAACTAGATCAAAGCTCAAATTAGGGGAAGGAAAGTTGGTCAAAACTAATCCTGAAATTGGGAGAGTCTATTCTTAGAAGACAATGTCAGAAGAAGGCTCTGTAGGGCTAGACCCTCAATTCATAGATAGTTTCCTAGCCATAAGGTCCATGGTAGAAGAAATGTATAAGGACTTTAGAAAACACAAGGATGAAGATGCATCAGGCTCCAAACAAGACAAAGGAGAAGATGAGTCCTTCTTCCATGACCACTCAAAAGGAAAAGGGAAAGAAGAACACTTTCTTACACCTCCTAATAGCCCTAAACATAAAAAGAAAGCATCTTTGATCAAACTAGATTTTAATTTTGATTTGCCTATATATGATGGAGAGTCGAATGCAGAAAATATAGACAATTGGATTAGTCAAATTGATGTTTATTGCAAAGTGCAGAGTATTGAATCAAAAAAGAGCAAGATTCAGCTGGCATGCCTATGCCTTGGAGGAATTTCGTTGGTTTGGTGGGAAGGTAGTACCTAATCTGACCCGAAGAGACATGGTGAGACTATCTCTGTCTGGAGTGAATTTGTTTCTGCAATCAAAAAACAATTATATCCATTGGCCTACATGCAACAAGCCATGATGGGTTGGAAAACTCTTCGACAATTGAAAGGGAAAAGTGTGCAAGGGTATACTCAAGAATTTAAAAAGAGAGCATTGATTCTAGGAATCTCATTAGACTCACTTGAGACTCTGTTGAAGTACATTGGTGGTCTACACAACTACATGAGGCACACTATCCTCACGTTTAATCCAACTAGTATAGATGAGGTATCTGTACAAGCTACTCATCTAGAAGCTAGAGGAAAGAATGGAAGTCCAGAAGTTGGGGGATCATCCCAACCCACTACAAGCAAGAATAAGGAGAAAAGAAAGCAGAAATGGAAAGCAAGGAAGGCTAATACTGCACAAAAGAGAAAAGCTTCATGCACTCACTGTAAAAAGGATGGGCATGATGACGAACACTGTTGGATTCTGCATCCAGAGCTGAGACCTAAGAAGTTCGAGGGCAAGAAGAAGAAGACTGTTGCAGCTATTTAGAAGGATTTGGGATTAGAATCATGAGATGAAACAACTATTGTAGCCACAGGTATAAAAGGTAAGAATTCTGAAGCATCTACTAGTAATTCTGCACAATCTATTATTGATGAAGAAAATGAGAGATAAAGGCATGATCTTTTCCATATTCGAGTTATTTACAAACAACAAAAGATTGATACTTTGTTCGATAGTGGCTCACAAGTAACTTTAATTTCTAAAGAAATTGTAAAGAAGTTGGGATTAGTAACTACACCTCACAAGAAACCATACGCATTAGGATGGTTGAATGATAAAGCACAACTACAAGTGACTAGATAGTGCAAACTCAAGTTTTCTTTTGGGTCAGCATTTGTAGATGAGGTTGAGTTTCCTTTGGATATATGTGGAATTGTTTTAGGAAGTCCTTACTTGTATGACAGAAAAGCTATTTTCTATAGAGCTAAGAACAAGTATCTACTTGTTAAAGATGGAATCGAATACTTTGTAAGAGCTCGTAAGCTCAAGAATAATTATACTGTCATAAACTCAGGGCAAATGAAATGAATGATAAATTCATGTAAACAATTCTTACTAATGGTTGTAAAGGAAAAGAAACCTGATAAAACCAATGTATTTGAAGGCTGTAATGCTGAACAACAAGCTGATTTAGAAAAGCTTGTTTCAGAGTATGATATCTTGTTTCAAGAACCTAAAGGTCTACCACCCAAAAAGGAAATAGTACATGATATTATTTTGCAGCAAGATGCTCCATTGCCTAACATTGAAATGTACAGGTTGTCTACTTTAGAGAATGCTGAAATCAAGAAGCAGGTGCAGGAGTTGCTCGAGAAAGGGTTGATCAGACCTAACACATCACCATGTGTGTCACTAATTGTTTTGGTGAGAAAGAAAGATGGCTTGTGGAGAATGTGCATCGATTACCAAGCACTGAATAAGATAACAATCAATAATCGTTATCCCCTTCCTCGCATAGATGATATTTTAGATCAATTGGAAGAAGCTGTTTATTTTTCCAAGTTAGACTTGCATAATGGATACCATCAGGTCAAAGTTGCAGAAAAAGATGCATGGAAGACTTCTTTCAAAACAAAGCAGGGATTGTATGAGTGGTTGGTTATGCCTTTTGGCTTAACCTGCTACTTTCATGAGATTAATGAATGATGTACTCAAACCTTTTCTTGATGATTTTGTTATTGTGTATCTAGATGACATTCTGATTTTTAGTAAAACATGGGAAGAACACTTAAAGCTTGTTAAGCAAACATTAGATGTTTTGAAAGAGAAAAACTTCATGTTAAACTCTCAAAATGTGAATTTGGCAAAACATCTCTAAATTATATGGGTCATATAGTAGGGGGTGGTGAATTGAAGATAGATCCCTCTAACGTGGCAGTGATTGTAAAATGGCCCAAACCCAAATCTGCTATAGAAGTTAGAAGCTTCTTAGGAGCAGCACAATATTGGAGGAACTTCATTTCTAAATTTTCCTCAATTGCATCTCCCTTACATGCTTTAACAGGATTGAACAAGGTGTTTCAGTGGGGAGGCAAACAACAAAAAGCCTTTGACACCTTGAAGGAAAATATTAGTACAACACCTGTACTAGCACTGCCTGATCTTCAGAGACCATTTGAGATCCAAACAGATGCCAGTGACTATGCCATGGGAGCAGTGTTGACACAGCATGGTAAACCCATATGTTATCATTCTAAGACATTAATTCTACAGTAGTTAACTATCCTACACATGACAAAGAATTGTATGCATTAGTATAGAGTGTGAAAAAGAGGAAACATTACTTAATGGGCATAGGGACAGTAATACATATTGATCATCAACCACTTCAATATCTACACTCCCAAACTAAATTGCAGCAATCGAGACAGTATAGATGGATGAGCTTTCTACAACAGTTTCATTTAGTCATCCGATATAAAAAGGGCATACATAATAAAGTTGCAGACATGTTATCTAGACCCATTACAAATGCATCTACTATACTTAAGCATAATTCTGTGTTACATGAGAGCTACATTGAACAATATGCTCAAGATATAGATTTCAAAGATGTATATGCAACTTTAAGTCAAGGCAAAAGAGTAGAAGAATTGGACTACCATGTAAAGGACCAACTCTTATACCATTGTGGGAAGTTATGCATTCCACAAACTGAAAGAGTAAAGATAATTTGAGAAACATACACTTCTCTAATATCAGGTCACTTTGCGGTAAGTAAAATAGTTGCACAACTGCAAAGATTTTGTTATTGGCCAAAAATGAATGAGATAGTTTCTAGATATGTGAGAGGGTGTACTATGTGTGCTAAAAGCAAGCCCAGCAACAGAAAACTAGGCTTGTACACTCCATTACCAGTTCCTTCTCACCCTTGGGAAATTGTTTCCATGGATTTTGTTGGAGGACTGCCTAAATCTAGGAAAGGTCATGATTACCTATATGTTTTTGTGGATAAGTTCAACAAAATGTGTTTTTTGATACCTTGTAATAAATCAATTACAGCTGAGAAAACCGCAAAATTGTTCTTTGAACATTTATGGGTTCATTTTGGATTACCCACTTCCATTGTATCTGATTGAGACACCCGATTTGTGGGGAAGTTTTGGTCAAGTATTTGGGAACTGATGGACACCAAATTTAAGAAAAGCATAGCTTTTCATCCACAAACTGATGGCCAGACCAAAGTAGTCAACAGGACAGTGATCCAGTTAGTCATAGGATATTGCAGCAAACATCTTAAGCTTTGCGATTAACATTTTTGTTATGTGTACCATGCTTACAATAGAGCAAAACATTCTTCTATAGAGTGGTCTCCTTTTGAGACTTGTTTTGGTTTCACACCAAGGTCTCCTTTGGATTTCGTCTTTGGTAAAGACACCACAGTTGAGGGACACTGTGATGTGGACAAGGCAACTAGGTTCATTGTGTTATCACTCAGGTTGTCCTTTTGGTCGGCATCAAAAGGATACGGCCGCGGTAATCACAGACCAATCTTTGGACTGCAGGTTTTAGCTCACCTGCAATCAGAGAGGTCTCTCTCTTTTTTTTTGATTTAGCTTTTGTTGATAATGTTTTTAGGTTAGTTATTGAGTTCAAGGGGTTTTGTTTTGTTTTTGGTGGGAAGGATGATGCTTTCAAGTAAAGAGGCAGGGACAGCATGAAAGTTCTAGAACCATTGGGCGTGGAGTCAAAGAGTAGGACTGCTGGTGCGTTTTCTTGGTCACAAGAGGGAATATGGAGCAAGCTAGCTGCGTATGAAACAATCATTCAAGGTAAAAGGGATGGGTTAAAGGCTAAGGAATGAGGGGCAATTTAAGAATCTCTCATTCAGATTAGCAGAAAGAAGACAAATGAGCCCTATCTAGGAGCAGCTAAGAATTCATAGATAACAGTCATTCATATATGAAAATAGGTCAAACATGAGCCATAACAGAATTCATATTTATGCCTAATTCAAGAGGAAAACATTAAGAAGCCACAGAAACTGAGCATAGAGTGCAACCAAGCAAGTTCTGAGCCAATCCTTTGTTTTGTGACTTGAGCATATGTGAAATTGAAATAACAGAGATAAGGAAAACTTATTGATTCATATAGCAGCACAAGAATTCCACATTCAATTCTTCAAACCATTAGACACAGAGTAGACAGTCGTTCCTCCAAAGCTTTTCAGCAATATTTGATTAAGTAAAACATCTCTGATATCTAGTGCGATTCTCTAATGAAGATTATCAACCAACCAACCCTTTAAACAATATAGAGGGTTGGTATATATAGGGAAAATGATCAAAAACTAACTTATTACAGCCGACCTAAGCAGGTCTGAAAGAAAATGATTACTTTAACCTAATCTTATCCAGAAATAAATGCATGAAAATATCTTTGGGCTGCGCTGAGGGCAGCTGTATCAAAACTAAGTTAACGTCTGTCTTGGGTAGCCTGGTGCAGTCCTTTTGTAATAACTATGATTTGTCCTTTATCTCCACCTGTAACTTGGTTTTGCTACTGTTTTGTTGGCATTAATGTGCACTAATCCCGACCAAATAGGCTTTTAAATAGCCTTAACTACTTTGCTGACTTTGATGAAGGTTTTTAATTTCCACTTGATTTGATGTTGCTGAACTGATACTCTCTGCCGCTTCCTAATACTCTTTGGCACTGATTCTGGAGTCTTTAAAATCTTCTGAATGATTTAGACTATCCCATCGATCCTTCATGGTAGCTGCCCGACCTTCTGTTGCTTTAAAAAGTGTGTTTGCCCCTTTATGAATGCTTCGCGAAGAAAAACGGGTCATTCTGCGCCTTTAGGGCTTGCTGGGGGCTGCGCAATGAGGGGCTTTCCATTTTGGCCCATTTCCTATAGCCATGCGCGATTACGCTAATCGCGCATGAAAAACTGCCTCAGAATCTGAATCTGGGCTTCCTAAGCATGATTTTCGCCTTTCGCGCCTTTCTGAGTGATGATGTCAGCATGACGTCAGCGGGTGGGACCCATTACGGTGGGTGACATGGTAGGATGACGTCAGCAGTACGGCGGGTGACGTGGTGGTACACAGTGGTGGTGACGTAGCAGGGTGACTTGGCAGTGTGGTGGCAGGAGGTTGACGCAGGTTGATGACGTGAGTGATGATGTCACTAGGCGAAGGACGTGGCGCTGACTTCAGCAGGGGAGGGCAGTTTGGCGGTTTCAGGCGCACCGCCTTTGCGCTGGAGTGGTTAGGGAGGGGGGGGCTCCGCCACACCCGGGAGAGCGATGCGTGGTGGGAGTATGACAGGAAAACCGTCGAACTCCCGGACGCTAACCATCAGCGATTTCAGGGATGAAAGGCCCGCCCGCCATTGATCTGGGGCGCGGGCAATCGAACGGTGGGTGGGACAGGCTAGGTGGTGGAGGGATAAGGGACGGGGCCGGTGCGCATATTCAAATATTGATATAGCGCCGCGGGGGTTTAATAACTTAGGAAATGTGGGTTTTTGGGTGTTTTAAAAGTGAGTGGGGCAAATGTGTTACGGGTGAGACCTTAGGATAAAGGGGAAACATGGGTTTTTCAAGTTTTGGGGTTAAGGGAAAAGTTTATTAGTTTGACCAGAGGTCAAACTAACTCCAGCTAGGACACGGATGGGCTAAAACCTGCCCCAGATGGACCGCTTTTTCCCAGACTTTAAGAAAATATGGCTATAATGCGAGGGAGGGGAATTTTTATAATATTTTTTGGGATTTATATAGTTTTTGTAGGGAAAGGGGAGATAGATAGGGAGCTATATAATAGAATTAGTAGTTAATATGGAGGTGACTAGAAAGCGCTAAGGGTGTGAATCTTAGGCTATTTTAAGGGGGAAAAGTGACTTATAGAGGAGGAATCAACAATCCTTAAGGGAATCAGATCTTCACCAAGGCAACTGATATGGAGAATGATGAAACTAAGAGGAATCAAGCAGATCTTGACCTCTTGGGGGAATTTAGTGAGTGATTTGGGGATAAGGGAGAATGGGGAAGTTAGAGATATCCAGCTTGAGCTCCTCCAAATGAAAGCTGCCTCCAACTTGTGATCTAGCATTCTTTCTTCCTTCAGGAAGGGTGCATTTAAACTTGTAGACCCTGCTTTACAATTTTTCTTTTTGACTGCCCTCCTATCTAAATCTATCCTTATTTCTTCCAAGGGCCCAGATTAAGCAGTTGGGCTCCTTTGTTTCTCTACCTGTATACAAATCTGCCAAGATTAAGCTGTTTGGACAGATATCAATTCTCTACATTCTAAAACAAGAAATTGAAACCTAGGGAAGCCAAGATTAAGTTTTCTGGACTTCCCTTAACAGAACATTCTTCAAAAATGGTTAAGTCATCAAAATTGGAATACAACAGTGGCATTTGGACTGGCACACTTTCATGGCCTCTTCTTAGGCCTTTTTCTGGAAATATGGAGCATTTCAGGATGCAAAGTATGACATATTTGGTATGTAAAACTGTCAATCATGAAAGATGAACACCTGTTGCAATAGGAGGCTAACAGTGGCTCCACTTGGGGATGGATTTTCCTTTTGAAAAGCCAAGAACAGCAGGTCAGACTGCCTTGATCTTCTATTGTTGCTGTGGATTGAAAAACTTCTTTATGCTAGCTATTATAGTGTGAAACTTTGAAATATAAACAGTTCCCTCCTCCACTGAATTACTGTAAACTGCATAGCATCGCCTGCTTTCTTCTGTGTGCTTGATGTTATGTACAGTATTGCTTGAGCATTGTGCCTTTGAAAAACATAGGTCAAAACTGATGTGTTTCCTTTAGCTCTGGTCTAGAAACAGTTGCTGATGTGAAATTTAAAGAATGCTCCTCTCTTATTGATACTGTTTGACTGGAGACTACAAGCTGCCCACTGTTTTCTTTCACCATAAATTTCTATGGAATGACAGTGCTACTATTGCTGTTTTACCGAGTTAAATGTAGAGACAGAGCTTTAAAGAATGGAATATTGGCAATTGGCTGTGTCTTCACAAAGATTATTGCTGCTCCTCTAACACACAGATTGCTTACACATAAACTAAAAAACAGAACACTGATATATACAAATATCAATGTACAAAGGATATATACAGAGCTGGAATGTATCCCTTTAAAAGGGATCATAGTAATGTTTCAGCATTCGGCCATTCACAGGGCCTTCTTCAGCTCTACTGCCCTCTACAGATTTGAGAAAATATGTGTTATTTCCCTGAACAACAGAAATAATGAATGGCCCTTTCCATAAAAAATCAAATTTTGCATGTTTTCCCTTGTCTTCTCTTCATGAATCCCACCTTAGAACTTTGTCACCCATATAGAAATCCTTAGTTTTAGCTCTCTTCTCAAACATCCTTTTGAGCTTTTCTTGCAAAATCTGAGGTCTGTCATAAACTTGCTCTCTGGTTTGCTGAAGGTGAATGTTTTGGTTGATTCTTCGTTGAATGTCGTTTGGTTCAGCCTGAATCTCCTGTAACAGTCTGATAGTAGGGATGCCCAAAGATGAAGGAAACCTGGCTTCCATGCCATATACTAGCTCATAAGGGCTCATCCCAATGGATTTCTTTGTTGAAAGTCTGTCTGCCCATAGGGCATTTGTGAGCTTTCTATGCCAGTTCTTCTTATTTTCTTCTAGCACTTTCTTTATGATATTAATCAGGCTCTTATTAGATGACTCATCCAGGCCATTACGTTGGGGGTAATAGGCTGTAGAATGCCCGAAGGTGATGTGAAATTTGTGGCAAAAATTGATCATTTTTTTGGATTTAAAAGCAACGGCGTTATCAGTAATGATCTTCTCAGGGCATCCAAATCTAGAAAGGATGTTGCACTCAAGGAATTGGATAATGATGGTGTCATTGGCTTGTCTGCATGGGATGGCCTCAACCCACTTGGTGAAATAGTCGGTGGCTGTTAAAATCCATTTGTTCTGGCCTGAGGAAGAGGGATGGATTTCTCCAATGAAGTCAAGACCCCATTGTTGAAAAGGCTTTTCAGTTGAGATGGCTCTAAGGGGCATGGGCAACAGCTTTCTTTTGCCTTCAAAGATTTTGCATTTGTGACATGAAATGGCAAACTTCTTTACATCTGCAAAAAGAGAGGGCCAATAAAAACCAGCCCTTAGAATTTTATCAGCAGTGGATTTCCAATACAGATGCCCTCCACAGTCACTTGCATGGAAATCTTTCATGACATTGTTAGTTTCATTCATGATTAAACAATTAAGGAATATACCTTCATGATTTTTCCAAAATAATGCACCATCTATGACACAAAACTTTGAAGCCTTCATTCTTAAAAATCTTTTCTTAGTTCTAGACAATCCTGGGGGAGTAAACAGGTTTAACAAAACAAAGCATATATCAGCATACCATGGGGATTGCAAAAAGGTTTCACTGCTTTGTGGAGTCGCCAGCTCCTATTCATTGTCCAATTGGTTAATGTATAAGGCTTGAAAGTTTGTTTCGGACATCAGTTTGGCTAAACCTTGTCCCTTTATCAGCTTGGTTGGTTTTATTTCTATGTCATACTCAAGGATGTTTGCAATCCATTTGCCTCTTTTGCCCTCTAATCCCTCTTGGGTTAATATTTCTTTTATAACAGCATTTGCGACATAGGCAATTACATGTGAATATAAAATGTACACTCAGAAATCCTTGATTGCTTTGACCAGGGCATAGGCCTGCTTCTCCATGATTGGGTATTTCAAAGGGGCATCTCTTAAGGCTCGGCTGAAAAATGCAATTGGCTTTTCAGCTCCCTGATCATCCTTTTGCAGAAGAATAGCAGCTATGGTGTGATCAGATGCAAAGGAAAATATAATAAAGTCCCTATCAAATTGTGGACTTGTAAGGACAGGGGCTTGGGTTAAGGCAGATTTTATGCCCTCAAAGGCTTGTTTAGCTTCAAGAGACCATATTACCTCGACATCCTTTTATAACATGTTGCTTAACAGTCTTATCAACTCAGCTAGATTTGGAATAAATCTCCTTAGGAAATTGATCTTTCCCAAGAATGCTTGCAACTCTTTTATGTTTCTTGGGTATGGGATTTGGAGGATGGCTTGGATTCTTTCAGGATCAATTTTGATCCCGCCTTTGATATGATATGGCCAAGGAGTTTGCCTTCTTCAAGGCCAAAGAGGGATTTTTTGGGGTTCAAGGACATGCCATATTTCCTGCATGTCATGAATATTTGTCTTAAATGTTTCAGGTGCTCTTGATCAGATTTAGAAAAAGGGGTTAGATCATCAAGGTGGACAACTAGGAAATCATTTATTTCTTTGGCAAATGCAATATCCATTGCCCTTTGAAAGGTAGCACCAGCGTTTTTAAGTCCGAATGGCATCTTCACATACTTAAATGTTCCCCACGGTGTGGTAAAGGCTGTCTTGTCTTGGTCATCCGGGTGAACCAGCCATCTAGCAAAGAAATTCTAGATGATCCCACTACTCTCTGCAGAATATGATCCATTTTGGTTAATGGGTAGTGGTCTTTTAGGGAGACTTGGTTTAAATTTCTTAGGTCTACGCATAGCCTAATCTCTCCTGTCTTTTTTCTTGTAGGAACAAGATTGGATACCCATTCATAAAATCTGATGGGTGCTATGATACCTGCTTCAAACATTCTTTTCACTTCCTTTTCAATCAAAGGGAGAAGCATGGGATTGATTCTCCTCAGTTTCTGTTTGAAGGGCTTTTGGTTTGGTTTTAAGGGAATGGTGTGTTGGATTACTGAGGTGTCATAGGATTTCAAGTCCTCATAACTCCAAGCAAATACATCTTGGAATTCTTTGAATAAATCAATATATTTTGGCTTTTGATCAGATGGCAGATTTTTGGATAATTTGATCATTTTGGGATTCTCCTCTGTCCCAATGTTGTGTTCCTCTATAACAGCATTTAGGGGTTGCATTTTTGGTTTCTTGGGAACATCATTAGCATCAAACATGTCTTCCAACGGAGTGAGGCCAGCAGGGAGTAAGCTGTCTTTCAGATCAACGATCTCGGCCTCTGTTTTGGCTATTTCCTCCAAATGCATCAGTTTCAGTTCTTCTATATTTGTTTTATCAAAAATAGTTGGGTTCAACATTTGTTTGGCCATTATAGGCGTTACAGCCTGCTGATTTTCATTGGTTTGCTATTGTTCATCTGTCATAGCATCCATGTCAATGTTAATATTTGAAAACTCATGCTCAAGGGTGAGGAAATTATTAATCTGGGCATCGTTCTCGAACACTTGCCAATCTTTAACATTATTTGGGATAGCGGGCCTATGTTTTATTTCAGCAGTGAAATGATGATTTGATTTAAAAGGAAGCTTGCATGTACTAGCAAAAGTGGCCAGGCTGTGTGCATGAATGTTATTATCTCTTGAAATGTTGGCAAGCTTGGATTCAGTGAATGTGTTGAGTATACTAGTGGCAGCAGTCCTATAGGCCCTCATTCTATTATCATTGGTAACAAAATTACCTTTCATCTGTTGTATGATTAAATCAGAGTCACCGGAAATGGATACTTTTGCAGCTCCTAGAGCTTTGAGCAGTTTAAGGCCTAAGAGGAGAGCCTCATACTCTGCCATGTTATTAGTGCATTTGAAGTTTAGTCTATAGGCATGGCCTTCTGCATGGTTGTTATGTGTATTGTGAATCCAGATGCCTGCCCCTACTCCCAACTTGTTGACAGAGCCATCAAACTCTAAATACCATATGATTTCTTGCTCGTATTTAGTGTCAAGAGTTTCGGTCATTCTTGCAGCGGACAGATTTGAATTTTCTGTTTGGGGAGGTTCTTCTTGTAAGCTGGTTGCCTTGATTGTTTTGACAGTTATATCAGTATGGGCAACTGATTCTTCGTTGATGTGTGTGTTCATTCCTAAAGCCAATGGCTTGTCATCAATTGGAGGACTTTTTTCATCATTAAATAAAATAAAAGAATCCATATCAGAATGGATTGAGTAAATGGGAAAATTTTCAGGCTTGCTCTCACTAGTTACCACATATTTCATCAGTGTTTCTCTATATAGTCTCTTTGGTTGACCAAAGAAAGATATAGTGGCATAAGAGAGATCTAATTGGAGGGATCCTTGGAGTTTTTCTCCCCAAGATCTTGACAGTAACATGCCATACTTTGGTGGAATGTCAGCAACCACCACATCCATGAGGATTGTCTTGTTAGGAAATTGGACTAAGGAGACACACAGGTCTTTGATGAGGCCTAAACACTTGACTTGACTTGAGTCGAAGGAGAATAGATCTTTGTAGGGTCTTGTAACATCAAGGTTCAGCTTTTCCATTACGACTTTGGGCATAAGGTTGTGTGAGGCACCTGAGTCAAACATGGCATCGTGCAGGACTTTGTCATGTATATGTAAACTGACATAAAAGGGCAAGACAGATCCATATGTTGATTTTCCATTAACTTCTAGACCAAACAACAGCTTAGGTTGATCATCAAGAACATTCACATCATCCTTTACCTCCGGCATTTGAAGTGACCTTTGAATTTGTTGCCTATACACATCATGTTTGGCCAGTTCGGATAAGGGGATGGATATCTTCAATTTACCTATTTCTGCCTCTAAGTCAAATGATTTTTCAGATTGGGTTTTAGTAATGTGAGAAGCAGGTTTCCATTTTTCCATTGGAGTATCAACAGTTTGGTCTTCTTTATCAATGTTATGGGAAGTGTTTGATTGTTGCTTTTCTGTTTTAGGAGGGCTTTTTGGGATGATGTCCACATTTTCTTTCGAGGAAGAAGGTGGCCAAGGCTAGTCAATAGAAGGCTGCATTTGTGTTATGTCCTCTACAGTCACTTGATGCGGGTTTGGGACAGGTCTATCAGCTGGTTATGTTATGACAGCCTTGCCTCTAGTCTTGTTGGGTTGTTTGCCATCCTTTGGTTTGTTAGGTTCAGGAATGTCAATGGTCCTAGTTCTGAGCTTGTATTGTTTGTGGACCTCATACACAGCAGTATCATAGCCTTGTTTAAAATCAAAAGACTCACCAGACTTAGTCTGAAATTGATTAAAGTCATGCTCATCTTGGTCTTGTTGAGTTAGGAAAATTTGTTGCTCAGGCCTCGAATCCACCAGGTTCATGTCAGTGTCCTCTGGGGGTTCACTAGATGTAGATGCTTCTACATAATTTTCATGAAAAGGTGGTCTTATATCATGGTCTGGACTAGACCTACCAGCATTTGTGTTCTGCGTTTTCCTGAAATTTGGGTTCCTTATTGTATTGGACTATCGTCCTTCCCATGATGATTTCCTCTCAACACTTTCTACTCTGTCTCCCAGCCTTTGCATGCCATTGATAATAGCATCAAGTTTCTGATCTAAGGCTGTGGGTTCTTCTTTGAAAGTGGTTCTTCTCTCCATTCTAGCTCTATTTCTTTTGGCAATTAGGTTGGCCTCTATGCTAATAGCAACATTCTGCATGTCTGCAAGGGTTTGAGGGGCCCTTTCTTTTAACTGGTAGGCCATATCTGGGTCGAATCCATTAGGGAATTTATACAAGGCAAGGTAAGGTGGAGGTCTTAGGTTCTGTGGTATTGCATTATAGACATTATTGAATCTAGCACAGTAATATATGACAGACTCTTGAGGGCCTCTTCTTATTGTATCGTACTCAACAAGTATGTGCAAGGGGTCTTTCTTTTTCTCCCATCTGTTGGTAAAGGATTGGTAAAGCTCATCCGAGGTGGTTATGGAATTTGCAGCAAGTGATTTGAACCAAGTTCTTACATCACCTGTTAGACTTTGAACAAAAATTTTCATTCTCACACTATCATCATCTATTTCCTAGTTCTCAAAGTAGTCTTGCATTTTCTTTGTATGCTGAAGGGTTGTGCAAGTGCCAGTTCCATCAAAATATGTGATTTTAGTTTGATAATCCTGAGGCATAGCCCCAGGGTTTGCGGGTAATTGCAGGGGTGCATATCTATTGGCCATGTTTACAGGGACGACTGGAACAATAGGGATAATTGGAAGAACTGGGACAATTGGTACAACAGTAGTGGTAACGAGAGTATGTGTAGTGAATGGAGGTGTGGAAGGAGTGTTTTGGGAAGTAGATGATGAACAAGGGGAAGTAGGGGTTGAACGAAATAAGACTTTAATAGGGGTTGGAATGCTGCTTGGGCGAACTGCTTGAGGACTATTATCAGCAAAATCTTCTCTTTGTTCTTTCTTCCTAAGGATTTTTGGGATTAAGTTCGGATTTTCAAAAGAAGCTGGTGGATTTGGGTCTGGATTTGACCTAGTATAATGAGAATTCTTTTTGGAAGCCAGATTCTGAATTTGTTTTGGTATTTTCTGCGAATGTTTTTTAGAATTGGCTAGGAACTAATTAAATTTCGGGGACAGTTATCTGTAGTTTAAAACTAGCATGAAGATTTGCTGAAGCAGCATTTATTTACTCCTGTAACTGCAAAGCAAGAACAGTTTCAAAGGCTTGTTGGCCGAGATTCAGACTTCATCTGTAGTCTTAAGGAACAGACAACATTGTTTTTTTGTTCTTCTGGAGTTTTCCAACTTGATTTGTGAAAATAACTGAGGATTCCCCAACGGAGTCGCCATTATGTTATCACTCAGGTTGTCCTTTTGGTCGGCATCAAAAGGATATGGATGAGGTAACCACAGACCAATCTTTGGACTGTAGGTTCTAGCCCACCTGCAATCAGAGAGGGCTCTCTTTTTTTTTTTGATTTAGCTTTTTTTGATAATGTTTTTAGGCTAGTTATTGATTTCAAGGGGTTTTGTTTTGTTTTTGGTGGGAAGGATGATGCTTTCAAGTAAAGAGGCAGGGACAGCATGAAAGTTCTAGAACCATTGGGCGTGGAGTCAAAGAGTAGGACTGCTGGTGCGTTTTCTTGGTCACAAGAGGGAATATGGAGCAAGCTAGCTGTGTATGAAACAATCATTCAAGGTAAAAGGGATGGGTTAAAGGCTAAGGAATGAGGGGCAATTTAAGAATCTCTCATTCATATTAGTAGAAAGAAGACAAATGAGCCCTATCTAGGAGTAGTTAAGAATTCCTAGATAACAGTCATTCATATATGAAAATAGGTCAAACATGAGCCATAACAGAATTCATATTTATGCCTAATTCAAGAGGAAAACATTAAGAAGCCACAGAAACTGAGCATAGAGTGCAACCAAGCAAGTTCTGAGCCAATCCTTTGTTCTGTGACTTGAGCATATGTGAAATTGAAATAACAGAGATAAGGAAAACTTATTGATTCATATAGCAGCACAAGAATTCCACATTCAATTCTTCAAACCATTAGACACAGAGCAGACAGTCATTCCTCCAAAGCTTTTCAGCAATCTTTGATTAAATAAAACATCTCCAATATCCAGTGCGAGTCTCTAATGAAGATTATCAACCAACCAACCCTTTAAACAATTTAGAGGGTCGGTATATATAGGGAAAGTTATCAAAAACTAACTTATTACAGCCGACCTAAGCAGGTCTGAAAGAAAATGATTACCTTAACCCAATCTTATCCAAAAATAAATGCATGAAAATATCTTTGGGCTGCGCTGAGGGTAGCTGTACCAAAACTGAGTTAATGTCTGTCCTAGGTAGCCTGGTGCAGTCCTTCTGTAATAACTGTGATTTGTCCTTTATATCCACCTGTAACTTGGTTTTGCTACTGTTTTGTTGGCATTAATGTGCACTAATCCCGACCAGATAGGCTTTTAAATGGCCTTAACTGGTTTGCTGACTTTGATGAAGGTTTTTAATTTCCACCTGATTTGATGTTGCTGAACTGATACTCTCTGCCACTTCCTAATATTCTTTGGCACCGATTCTGGAGTCTTTAAAATCTTTTGAATGATTTAGACTATCCCATCAATCCTTCATGGCAGCTGCTCGGTCTTCTGTTGCTTTAAAAAGTGTGTTTGCCCCTTTTTGAATGCTTCGCGAAGAAAAATGGGTCATTCTACGCCTTTAGGGATTGCTGGGGGCTGCGCGATGAGGGGCTTTCCATTTTGGCCCATTTCCCGTAGCCATGCGCGATTAGTGCTAGGCACTAATCGCGCATGAAAAACTGCCTCAGAATCTGAATCCGAGCTTCCTAAGCACAAATTTCGCCTTTTGCGCCTTTTTGAGTGATGACGTCATCATGATGTCAGTATGACGTCAGCGGGTGGGACCCAGTACGACAGGTAACATGGCGGGATGACGTCAGTTGATGACATCAGCAGTACGGAGGGTGACGTGGCGGTACACAGTTGCGGTGACATGGCAGGGTGACTTGGTAGTGCAGTGGTAGGAGGCTGACGCAGGTTGATGACGTCAGTGATGATGTCACTGGGTGGAGGATGTGGCGCTGACATCACCAGGGGAGGACGGTTTGGCGGTTTCGGGTGCACCGCCTTTGCGCTGGAGCGGTTTGGGATGGGTGGGCTCTGCCACACCCGGGAGAGCGACATGTGGCGGGAGTACGGCGGGAAAACCGCCGAACTTCTGGACGCTAACCATCGGCTACTTCGAGGATGAAAAGGCTCGCCGGCCATTGATCTGGGGCGCAGGCAATCGAACGGTGGGTGGGACAGGCCAGGCGGTGAAGGGATAAGGGATGGGGCCCGCACGCATATTCAAATATTGATATAGCACCACGGGGATTTAATAACTTAGGAAATGTGGGTTTTTGGGGGTTTTAAAAGTGAGCAGGACAAATGTGTTACGGGCGAGACCTTAGGATAAAGGGGAAACATGGGTTTTTCAGGTTTTGGGGTTAAGGGAAAAGGTTATTAGTTTGACCAGAGGTCAAACTAACTCCAGCTAGGACACGGATGGGCTAAAAACAACCCCAGATGGACTGCTTTTTCCCGGACTTTAAGAAAATATGGCTATAGTGCTAGGGAGGGGAATTTTTATAATATTTTTTGGGATTTATATAGTTTTTGTAGGGAAAGGGGAGATAGATAGGGAGCTATATAATAGAATTAGTAGTTAATATGGAGGTGACTAGAAAGTGCTAAGGGTGTGAATCTTAGGCTATTTTAACAGGGAAAAGTGACTTATAGAGGAGGAATGAACAATCCTTGAGGGAATCAGATCTTCACCAAGGCATCTGATATGGAGAATGATGAAACTAAGAGGAATCAAGCAGATCTTGACCTCTTGGGGGAAGTTAGTGAGTGATTTGGGGATAAGGGAGAATGGGGAAGTTAGAGATATCCAGCTTGAGCTCCTCCAGACAAAAACTGCCTCCAACTTATGATCTAGCATTCTTTCTTCCTTCAGGAAGGGTGCATTTAGACTTGCAGACCCTGCTTTACAATTTTTCTTTTTGACTGCCCTCCTATCTAAATCTATCCTTATTTCTTCCAAGGGCCCAGATTAAGCAATTAGGCTCCTTTGTTTCTCTACCTGTATAAAAATCTGCCAAGATTAAGCTTTTTTGACAGATATCAATTCTCTACATTCTAAAACAAGAAATTGAAACCTAGGGAAGCCAAGATTAAGCTGTCTGGACTTCCCTTAATAGAACATTCTTAAAAAATGGTTAAGTCATCAAAATTGGAATACAGCAGTGGCATTTGGACTGGCACACTTTCATGGCCTCTTCTTTGGCCTTTTTCTAGAAATATGGAGCATTGCAGGATGCAAAGTATGACATATTTGGTATGTAAAACTGTCAATCATGAAAGATGAACACCTGTTGCAACAGGAGGCTAACACATTGAACAGATCCAAGGGATACACTAGGTAGTACAGGAACAACTAGAAAAGAGCTAAGCCAAATACAAGGCAAGGCATGACAAGCATCGGATGGAGCATAGTTTCCAAGTTGGTGACCAAGTCTGGTTGTACATCAGCAAGGATAGATGCACAGTGAAGGTAAAAAGCTAAATCCTATCAGGTATGGACCTTTCAGGATACTTGAGAAGATTGGTGAGAATGCTTTTCACCTTGATCTACCAGCTTACATGCACATCTACTCAGTCGTGAATGTAGATTGCTTGAGGCTGTTTGAACCTTCAATAATAGAGGATCCCGAAGAGAAGAGTCAATTGCCTTCTATTGATTACCTGCTGCCTAAATATCTTAATGAATTGCAGGAAGACATAGTGTTGGACAGGAAGGTGAGGACGACTCATAGGGGAGATGTTGAGTACCTCAGAATTGGGCTCAGGGGTTCAAAGCCGAGTAGTGCAAAGTGGATAGAGATTGGACAAGTGAGACAATCATACCCTCACTTAGTCGATGCTTGAAAACCAAATTTTGGTGGTCCAAAAGCTGTTTCAGTGGGAAGGTCGTGATCTGAATTAGATCCATGAAGATTATCAAAGTGCCATGACTATATCAAATCAGAATAGACTTCAAAATTTATGAAAAGAGCGATTAGGAAGACCTCTGGATAGTGGTAGTTTGTAGCCAACAAGGAATGACGAGGACCTCGGTCAAAGTGCACTGACCAAGGCCCATGGATAGTGTGCAGGAGGCAAAACTGGCACTTGGGAAGTGCTCGGTTGCATGGAAGCTGGGAAACCATGGGGAAGGCGCTAAGGCAAAAGGCGAGACTTGTGCTCCAAAACTGGTGGTATATCGGGGGCATCCTTGGGTGGTAAGCGGATTTGGAGAAAAACGAGAGATTCCATTCAATGTCCGATATGTGTTCGGCCGATGAGAGAGAAAACTGCCACTCATTGTGTGCCAACAGTCGAGCAAGTCAACCACGCAAAATGAGCGATTGTCGTAGGATCTGGGGGCTCTAGATCTGATGGTTGAGATTGCGCTCGATGGAGGAATTGGATTTGATAGGGGATCAAGTTACGACGAAGAGAAGTTTGACATCTGATTTGACTGCTGAGTTGGCAGATGAGTCATTCCACAGTGTAACTGAAAAACTGATCCGTTGAGGAAGAGCTGGCGTAGTTCGTGAGAGGAAAAGTGGCCACTGCCTATGAGACGTTGGCAAAGACCCAGAGGTAGGGAACTCTAAGCGAACAGTAGCAAGCAAATCGAATGAGATGAAGAGGAGGTGAGCAGTCATGAGACAGACTAGCTTTAAGCCATGAATAAACACAGCACAGAACACAAGGACAGAGAGAGGAGGCGAAAGAACAGTGAAGCAAGAAACGGAAAAATAGAGAGTCGAGTTGACCTGTAGTGTAATGCAGCATCAAGCAAACAAGTAATCCCTGTGAGGATCTGTCAGGAATTGAGTACCACATTGAGCTCCTCCCATTAAAGACTATAGAGGTCAAGATTTGGCAAGGAAAAGATTTTGTGCACTTTAGTGGCTTGGGGGATCTAAGAACCACCCTACCAAACATTCTCCATTTTAGGAGACTCAAATTGAGCTCCTCATTATAATTCTCTGCTTTAAAGACACAATAAAAGAAAGCTGCCACTGAAAGCTGGACCGAAGATGTAGCCCTAGAGAATAGGGTGAACTCCTTATTAATTGTTGTGTTCTTGCATTTGCTTACTGTGTTTTCCTTATTGTTTTCCATTTTCCAGTGTTTGTGTATTTTGAAATCTGATCAATCTGTTGCCTAAAATAACATGGACACACACCATCACATGAGTCTATAATACCTTCATATAATAATTAGCTAACTGAGGTCACATATGAGTGATTTTCAGATCATGTATAGTAGTGATCCGAATTCGATCCTAAAGAACTCTCTAGGTTTTCATAACACTGTAAAATTCATGCCAAAGTTTCAAAGTCTTACAAAGCTCAATCTTATCAGAAATATCCTCGAACAATTGTAATTTGTGAGCAGCGTCGAGCAACAAGGACCCTCGGTCAAGCGCGTAGATTGTTGGCCCATTGTAATGCGCGTTGCCATGAAACAACAAAATGAGAAGTCTTTTTTAAAAACGAGGGAGGTTTTTGATATGTGATCACATATCACCAAGAAAACCTCTCAAAGAAGACAAAGCCCCGACTGACCCAGATGCGAAAAGTAATAAAACCGTACGGAATTCGCTGATCCCATCAAAGGTAGGTCCCACACAAAAATTGGCAGGATATCAGAAGGACTTTGAGTGGTAAGCGGTTTTTACCGAGTCCTACCCGATGCCACACACTAGGTGCCATGCGTCCAGTAGAAGAGAAAGAAAACCACTCACATTGAATGGGTAAACGTCATGCTACTTACCTGCCCAATATGGACGAAGACCATAGGATCTAGAGGCCCCAGATCGATGACAGAAATGCGATCCGATGGATGACCGGATTCAACAGGGTAAACAAGCCCAGTGTATAAAGGTTTGAAGTCTGGCATGAATGATGAGTTGGTAGAGGAATAATGTTTGAGGGCATTCTGGGAGTTAAATGGAAACAATGGAAATTCAAACATTTCCAAGAGACCTGATACTCAGTTCATTATGAAACAGGTGGCCACCTCCCTGTAAGGTGTTACACAGTGATGATGATGCATAATAGAGGAATTCAAATGGATAGAGGCTGGATAACGAGAAAGCCGGGAAGTGGAAATGAAGAGTCAGAAAGTAGATTGGCTTTAAAGCCATGAATTGACAGAAACAAAGAAAGTAGTGAGAAAAGCAAGTTAAGAAAGCTAAGAGCAGAGAACAGAGGGAAGAAGCTGAGCTGACCTGAAGGTAGCATCGAGCCAGGCAGAGCCAGAGAGAGTCAGAGAGTCTGTGTACTCCAAATAAGGTTTGAGAGGTTCAAGTGAACTCCTCTATACATGCTTGTCATGTATGAGTCTCAGATTGGGCTCATACTATTGTGACCAATAGAGGTCAAGTTTCAGTAAGGAGAGTCTGTGTACTCCAGAGACTTGGGGGATCTAAGTCTAGTCCTACTGATTTATATCTATTGAGTGGGACTCAAATTAAGCTCACTGTTGTAAAAACTCTGCTTTGAAAACATAATAGTGAGGCCACCATTAAACGCTGGACTAGGAGACGTAGCCTAGGAGCATTGGGTGAACTCCTTATTAAACTTGTTGTGTTACATGTTTGCCTGTTATGTTTTCTCTAACTGCTTCAACGTCTATGTATTTCACAATATTATCAATCCGTTGCATAAAGTAACATAGGCACATCCATGCACATGAGTCTATAATACCTTTAATTCTTTGTCCTGGATAAATTCCAGATCAAGTAGTATCAAAGCTTTAGTTTACTAAGGTTAGATAAGCTCATGCTAGATTTGTTGTTGAATGCTAACTAGATCAAAGCTTAAATTAGGAGAAGAATAGTTGGTTGAAACTAACCCTAAAATTGGAAGAGTCTATCATAAGAGGAAAATGTCAAAAGAAAGTCCCTTGGAATCAGACCCTCAGTTCATGGATAGTTTCATGACCATGAAAGCCATGGTAGAGAAAATGTATAGAGAAATTAAGAAAGGTAGAGAGGAAGATTCATCAAACTCCAAACGTGATAAAGGAGCAAAAGAATCTCTCCTCCATGACCACTCTAAAGCCAAAGGGAAAGAAGAAAAACTTCCCACACCTCCTAGTAGCCTTGAAAACAAAAAGAAGACATCTTTGATTAAATTAGATGTTAAATTTGATTTACCAATATATGATGGAGAGTTGAATGCAGAAAAGTTGGATAATTGGATTAGACAGATTGATGTTTATTTCAGAGTGTAGAGCATTGATTCATACAGTAGTAAGATTCAGTTGGCCAGCCTACATCTTGGAGGCACTGTCTTGGTATGATGGGAAGGTAGGACACAAGATGACATGAAGAAGCATGGTAAAATTCTTTCTATCTGGAGTGAATTTGTTTCTGCAATTAAAAAGAAATTCTATCCAGTAGCTTATATGCAGCAAGGTATGATGAGCTAGAAAAATCTTCACTAATTAAAAGGGCAAAGTGTACAAGGTTACACCCAAGAATTTAGGAAAAGAGCTTTGATTCTAGGAATTTCTTTAGGCTTACCTGAAACTTTTCTGAAGTATATAGGTGGTCTACATAGCTACTTAAGGAAAACTATTCTCATATTTAATCCCACTAGCATAGATGAGGTATCTGTTGAAGCTACACATCTAGAGGCTAGAGATAAGAATGTGAAATCAAAAGTTGGGGGATCATCAAAACCCACTACAAGAAAGAATAAGGAGAAAAGAAAATAGAGATGGAAAGAGAGGAAGACAAATATTGTACAAAAGACCAAATCTTCATGCACTCATTGTAAGGAGGATGGGCATGATGATGAACACTGCTGGATTCTGCATCTGGAGCTAAAACCCAATAAGTATGATGGCAAGAAGAAGAAGACTGCTACAGCTATTCAAAAGGGTTTGTGGTTAGATTCAGGAGATGAAACAATAATTGCAGCCACATCTATAAAAGGTAAAAATTTTGAAGCATCTACAAGTAATTCTGCACAATCTACTAAAAATGAAGAAAATGACAGGAAAAGACATGAGCTTTTTCATATTCGAGCTATTTCCAAGCATCAAAAGATTGATACTTTGTTTGATAGTGGCTCACAAGTAAATTTAATTTCTGAAGAAATTGTAAAGAAGTTGGGATTACTAACCACAACTCACAAGCCATATCCATTAGGTTGGTTATGTAATAAAGCACAGCTATAGATGACTAGATAATGTAAACTTAGGTGTTCTTTTGGGTCAGCATTTGTAGATGAGGTTGAGTTAGATATTTTTCCCTTGGATATATGTGGAATTGTTTTAGGAAGTCCTTACTTGTATGATAGAAAAGCTATTTTCTATAGAGCTAAAAACAAGTATCTACTCGTTAAAGATGGAATCGAATATATTGTAAGAGCTCATAAACTCAAGAATAAGTATACTTTTATAAACTCAGGGCAGATGAAAAGAATTTTAAATTCATGTAAACATTTTTTACTGATGGTTGTAAAGGAAAAGAAACTTGGCAAAACCAATGTATTTGAGGGTTGTAATGCTAAACAACAAGCTGATTTAGAAAAAGTTGTTTCAGAATATGATATACTATTTAAAGAACCTAAAGGTCTAACACCCAAAAAGGAAATAGTACATGATATTAATTTGTAGCAAGATGCTCCATTGCCTAACGTCGGAATGTACAGGTTGTTTGCTTTAGAGAATGCAGAAATCAAGAAGCAGGTACAGGAGCTGCTCGAGAAAGGGTTCATAAGACCTAGCACATCGCCTTGTGGGTCTCCAATTATCTTGGTGAGAAAGAAAGATGGCTCATGGAGAATGTGCATTGATTACCGAGCACCGAATAAGATAATGATAAAAAATTGTTATCCCCTTCCTCGCATTGATGATCTATTAGATCAGTTGAGAGAAGCTATTTATTTTTCCAAGTTGGACTTTCATAGTGGCTATCATCAAGTCAGAGTTTCAAAGCAAGATGCATGGAAGACTGCTTTCAAAACAAAGCAGGGATTGTATGAGTGGTTTGTTATGCCGTTTGGCTTAACTAATGCTCATGATACTTTCATGAGAATAATGAATGATGTACTCAAACCTTTTATTGATGATTTTGTCATTGTATATTTAGATGACATTCTTAAATTTAGTAAAACATGGGAAGAACATTTAAATCATGTCATGCAGACTCTAGATGTTTTGGAAAAAGAGAATCTTTATGTTAAGCTCTCAAAATGTGAATTTGGCAAAATATCTTTGAATTATTTAGGTAATATTGTAGGGGGTGGTGAATTGAAGATAGATCCCTCTAAGGTTGCAGTCATTGTAAACTGGCCTAAACCCAAATCTGCTACAAAAGTTAGAAGCTTCTTAGGAGCAACAAAGTATCGAAGAAATTTTATTTCTAACTTTTCCTTGATTGCAGCTCCCTTACATGCTTTAACAGGATTGAACAAGGTGTTTCAGTGGGGAGGCAAATAGCAGAAATCCTTCGACACCTTAAAAGAAAAGATTAGTACAACACCAGTACTAGCACTGCCCGATCTTCAAAGACCATTTGAGATTGAAATGGATGCTAGTGACTATGCCATGGGAGTAGTGTTGATGCAGCATGGTAAACCCATATGTTATCATTCTGAGACATTTAATTCTGCAGTAGTTAACTATCCCACATATGATAAAGAATTGTATGCATTAGTACAGAGTGTGAAAAAGTGGAAACATTATTTAATGGACAAAGAGACAGTTATACATACTGATCATCAACCACTTCAATATTTTCACTCACAAACTAAGTTGCAGCAATCAAGACACTATAGGTGGATGGGTTTTCTACAACAGTTTCATCTTGTCATCAGATATAAAAAGGGCATACACAATAAAGTTGTAGATATGTTCTCCTGGCCAATCATAAATGCATCCACTATACTTAAGCATAATTCAGTATTTCATGAAAGCTACATTGAACAATATGCTCAAGATATAGATTTTAAAGATGTATATGCAACTTTAAGTCATGGCAAACAAGTAGAAGAATTGGATTATCATGTTAAGGACCAACTATTGTATCATTTGTGAAAGTTATGCATTCCTCAAACAGAAAGAGTAAATATAATTCAAGAAGCACACACTTCTCTAATATCAGGTCACTTTGGTGTAAGTAAAACAGTTGCACAGTTGCAAAGATTTTGTTATTGGCCAAAAATGCATGAGACAGTTTCTAGATATGTAAGAGGATGTACCATGTGTGCTAAAAGCAAACCAACAATAGAAAACTAGGCTTGTACACTCCATTTCCAGTTCCTTCTCACCCTTGGGAAAGTGTTTCCATGGACTTTGTTGGGGGATTGCCTAAATCTAGAAAAGGTCATGACTATTTATATGTTGTTGTGGATAGGTTTAGCAAAATGTGTATTTTAATACCTTGTAACAAATAGATTACAGCTAAACAAACTGCAAAGTTGTTCTTTCAACATGTATGGGTTCATTTTGGATTACCCACTTCCATTATATCTGATCGAGATACCCAATTTGTTAGGAAATTTTGGTCGAGTTTGTGGGAATTGATGGACACCAGACTGGAGAAGAGCACAACTTTTCATCAGCAAACAGATGGCCAAACATAGGTAATCAATAGGACAGTAATCAAGTTTCTTAGAGGCTATTGCAGCAAGCATCCCAAGCTTTGGGATGAACATTTATGTATGTGCAGCATGCTTACAATCCAGCTAAATGTTCTTCTACACAGATATCTCCTTTTGAGACCTATTTTGGTTTCACACCAAGGTATCCCTTTGATTTTGTCTTTGGTAAAGACATAGCGGTTGATGGACACAGTGATGTGGACAAGGAAACCAAGTTCATCAAACAAATCCAAGAGATACACCTGGTAGTACAGGAATAGTTGGAAAAGAGCCAAGCTAAGTACAATACAAGGCATGATAAGCATCGGACTGAGCATAGTTTCCAAGTTGGTGATCAAGTCTGGCTATATATCAACAAAGACAGAATGCAAGGTGAAGGTAAGAAGCTGAAGCCAATAAGGTATGGACCTTTCAAGATACTTGAGAAAATTGGTGAGAATGATTTTCGCATTGATTTAATAGCTTACATGCACATCTACTCAGTTGTTAATGCAAACAACTTGAGACTATTTGAACCTTCATTGGTTGAAGATCCCGAAGAGCATATGAAATTTCCTCCTATTGATGATCCGTTGCCTGAATATCTCAATGAATTGCAGGAAGATACAGTTCTGGACAGGAAGGTGAGAACCACACGTAGAGGGGATGTTGAGTACCTATAGATTGGGCTCAAAGGTTCAAAAGCAAGTAGTGGAAAATGCATAGAAATTGGATAAGCGAGGAATTTATACACTCACTTGATTGATGCTTAACAACCAACTTTTGGTGGCCCAAAAGATTTTTCAATGGGAAGGTCGTGATCCGAATTAGATGCTAAAGAAATCTCTAAGTTTTCATAGCTCTGTAAAATTCATGCTAAAGTTTCAAAGTCTTACAAAGGTCGAGCTTATCAGAAATATCCTTGAATAGTTGTAATTTGTGAGTAGTGTCGTGCAATGAGGGCCCTCAGTCAAGCATGTAGACTATTGGTCCATGGTAACGCGCATTGCAACGAAACGGAAAAATGGGAAGTCTTTTTGAAAAATAGGGGAGGTTTCTAATATGTGATTAGCGACAAGTCGCTAATCATATATTGTTGGGCAAACCACTCAGAGAAGAAAAATCCCCGAGCGATCCAAACCTGAAAAGTCATAAAACTGTACAGAATTCGTCAATCCCATCAGAGGCGGGTCCCACGCAAAAACCGCCAGGATATCGGAAGGGCTTTGAGAAGTAAGTGGTTTCGACCGAGTCCCACCCGATGCCACACACTGGGCACCACACATCTGGTGGAAGAGAAAGAAAACCGCTCACAATGGATGGTAAATGTCATGCTACTTACCCGCCTGATATGGATGGAGGCTGTAGGATCAGGAGGCCCCAGATTGACGGTAGAAATGTGATCTGATGGCTGACCAAATTCAATCGGGTAAACAGTTCGAGTGTATAAAGGTTTGAAGTCCGGCATGAATGAGGAGTTGGCAGAGGAATCATGTTCGCGGGCATTCTGGGAGTTAAATGGTATCGACAGTTCAAACATTTCCAAGAGAGCTGACACTCAGTTCATTATGAAACAAGTGGCGACCTCCCTGTAAGGCGTTACACAGTTTTGATGACGCAGAACAAAGGAATTCAAATGGATAGAGGCCGGAGTACCAGAAAGCTGAGAAGCGGAAATAAACAGTCAGAAATCATATTGGATTTAAAGCCACGAATTGACAGAAATAAGGAAAGCAGTGAGAAAAGTGAGTTAAGAAAGCTAAGAGCAGAGAACAGAGGGAAGAAGCTGAGCTAACTTGAAGGCAACATCGAGCTAGATAGAGCCGAAGAGAGTCAAAGAGTCTGTGTACTCTAGAGAAGGTTTGAGAGGTTCAAGCGAACTCCTTTGTACATGCCTATCATGTATGAGTCTCAAATTGGGCTTATACTACTGTGACCAATAGAGGTCAAGTTTTAGTAAGAATAGTCTGTGTACTCCAGAGACTTGGGGGATCCAAGTCCAGTCCTACTGATTTATATCTATTGAGTGAGACTCAAATTGAGCTCACTATTGTAAAAACTCTTCTTTGAAAACATAATAGAGAGGCCACCACTGAAGGCTGGACCAGGAGACGTAGCCCAGGAGCATTGGGTGAACTCCTTACTAAACTTGTTGTGTTACATGTTTTCTTGTTATGTTTTCTCTAACTACTTCAATGTCTATGTATTTCGCAATCTTATTGATCTCATGCATAAAGTAACATAGGCACATCCATGCACATTAGTCTATAATACTTATAATTCTTTGTCCTAGATAAATTCCAGATCAAGTAGGTTTTGTATTGAACCCTTGTGCATCTTGTGTCGTTAAGTTACAAGTTATTGTGCTACATGGAAAGAACTGCATTAATGTGAAAGGTAGCTTTTCTTAGGTACTATGTATTGAACCACCAACTTTACCTGAATGTCCTTCAACCTTGCATTTTTAGTAGGCTGGATAGCTATTGTTGGCGTCTCAGGGTGGATATCGAGGCACTTGATGGATCTGAGTATCGACATGGAGTTGTTTACTGGCTTGGAACACGGTATGGCATCATTGATGTGTGGAAGGATAGGTGGGAACCTCTCAAGAGTCTCCACCAAGTCTGTGGTAGGTAAACCATGTAGGAGCACCTAGGCTGCCCTGCGTGGCATTCCCTCCGTGAGGGAAGGAAAGATTCACTTGCTTGGACCTTCCTAGAGTATCTACCACTCAATCTCAAGACGGATAACATTTTAAATCACCCTAGGAAACTGAGGGTGCCATTATATAACCATGAAGCACATCTGGGAATCTAGTAGATTCCTAAGAAGGATCCATAGTCAGAAAGGCTAGTTCAAGGAAGCCTATGGAGTGGATAAGCTCGTAGTTGGGAAGGTTGCAAAGCTCTCCACCTAAGATACTACGCAAAGTAGATTCAAGATCCTTTAACTGAGTCATGGAGCGAATTAGAAGGATAGCCTTGTTGTGGCACAAATGAGTGAGGCCATGGACTTATAGGATAAGTTAGGCTAACCTTATCTTTTGAATGGTTAGAACCATAGTCAAGTGAGGATTTTGATTGGTGGAATCAGATTCACCTGACATGATTGGTTAAAAGGACGGGGATAAATGACCATAGTTTATGAAGCTAGAGGATTATTTAAATTAGATCTAGGGTTCTATTGAGAGAATACGATGAAGATTTCTCCATCACCCATATTTATGAGGTGGGGAAAGCTCCAGGAACTTCTCATCCTTGAAGTTCAGAAGTTCAAAACCCAAGGGAATTATGTGAATGATGTCATAAAGGGTTTTGGGTTTGAGTATTTCCATTCATTATGTCAGGCATAGTGTGAACCCAATCGCTAAGTGATTCTTTGCTCCCCGTAGACTGGACACATGTTGTCCCATTGTCAGAGTGGAGATGACACGAGTGTGACATCTTAAGGAGCACGTGGAAAGTAGTTTGGGATTTTTGAGTGACCACAAGAGGAACATATGGGGGACATGTGGACCTCTCATAGGTCGACACATGGTTGGATGGAATTGGCATGATTTCACCCATCCAATGGTTAGATCTTGGAGGGCAGAATCCCTATAAACACCAATGGATGAATGTCCCAGGGGATCACAGGCATGCCATAGTTGTGGGGCCATAGGGACACCTGTATACAACACATGGATGATTACGTGGTAACTTGAGAAACCATAAGCCTATAACCACTCCAAAGAAATACTAGGAGATTCAAGTAATGGAACAGACAGAGGATGGATGGCCAGACCCACACCAACATTGTAGGCCATTAGTGGAAGAGTTGGTCAATGTCGTGTGGTTGCAATGTGTCATCCAATGGGTCAAGTTTCAGGGGGAAAATTATCTTGAAAGGTCAGTCCATTCCGAGGGTCCTAAAAAAATGCTATGTCAGTTGAATGGTCAAATTCCAAGGGGGAGTCTCAATTTAAGAGTTGAGGTGTCAAGAGGGTCCTGTAGATACACCTTATTAGTCAGTGTATATATATATATATATATATATAGATATATAGATATATATATATATATATATATATCAAGTAAATATATGATAAGCTTATTACTCCATTCCTTAATGTGGAATGAAGGAGTCGGGAACATTACATAGTGGTATCAAAGCATGTGAGTTCAATACTTCGATTGGATGGACTTCGTCATGAGAAAGTGATGTATAGGGGCATAATAGACTACATGATAATAAATGACTAAGCAACAATTCTATTTTGAGAATGGATCGACACAAATGTTTAATAGTGCAAAAACACCACAGAAATAACTTAATAAGAAAGAGGAAAAAATCATTGCATATAACAGTTGAGTATTGAGAGATTGTATTAATACTTGAAGAACAGTTGATTCTAAGATCCTTCTTATTACTATGAAGATTACATGAGAGACCCTCTATATAGTAGGTTTTGCATTAAACATTTGTGCATCCTATGTTGTTAAGTTACAAGTTATTGTGCTACATGGAAAGCACTACATTAATGTAAAAGGGAGATTTTCTTGGGTATCTGTTGAACCACCAACTTTACCTGAATGTCCTTCAACCTTGCATTTTTAGTAGGCCAGATAGTTGTTGTTGGCGTATTAGGGTGGATATTGAGGCACCTGATGGATTTGAGTATCGACATGGAGTTGTTTGCAGGCTTGGAATAGGGTCTGGCATCATCGATGTGTGGTAGGAGAGGTGGGAACCTCTCAAGAGTCTCCACCAAGTTTGTGGTAGGTAAACCATTTAGGATGACCTAGGCTGCCTTGCATGGCATTCCCTCCCTGAGGGAAGGGAAGATTCATTGGCCTGGAACTTGCTAGATAATCTATCACTCAATCTCAAGAGGGATAACATTTTAAACCACCCTAGGAAACCGAGGGCACTATTATAAAACCGTGAAACACATCTGGTAATCTACTAGATTCCTAAGAAGGAGCCATAGTCAGCAAGGCTAGTTCAAGGATGCCTATGTAGTGGCTAAGCTTGTAGTTGTTAAGGCTACAAATCTCTCCACCTAAGATACTATGCGAAGTAGATTTGAGATCCTTTAACTAAGTCACGACGAGAATGAGAAGGATAGCATTGTTGTGGCACAAAAGAGTGAGACCATGAACTTATAGGATAAGTTAGGCTAACATTATCCTTTGAATGGTTAGAACCCTAGTCAAGTGAGGATTTTGATTGGCAGAATCGGATTCCCCTCACGTGTTTTGTTAGTAGGATGGGGAAAAATGACCATAGTTTATGAAGCTGGAGCATGATTTGAATTAGATCTAGGGTTCTCTCGAGAGAAGACGATGAATATTTCTCCATCAGCCATATTTTTGAGGTGGGGAAGGCTCCTAGAGGTGGTCATCCCTAAAGTCTGGAAGGTCAAAAGCCAAGGGAATTATGTGAATGATTTCATAAAGGATTTTGGGTTTGAGTATTTCCATTCATCATGTCAAGCATAGTGTTAACCCAATCGCTGAGCGATTCTTTGCTCCCCATAGACTGGACACATGTTGTCCCATTGTCAGAGTGGATATGACATGAGTGTGACGTCTTAAGGATCACGTGGAAAATAGTTTGGGAGTCTTGAGTGACCATAAGAGGAACATATGGGGGAAACATGGACCTATCATATGTTGACACATGTTTGGATGACATCGACATGATGTCACCCAGGCAATGGTTAGATCTCCGAGGGCAGAAACCTCGTAAACATGGATGGATGAATTTCTTAGGGAATGATAGCCGTGCCATAGTTGTGGGGCCATAGGGAAACTTGTAGATAGCACATGGATGATTACATGGTACCTTGAGCCACCAGAAGCCTGTAACCACTCTAGAAGCAATACTAGGAGATTCAGGTAATGGGATGGACAGAGGATGGGTGGCCAGACCCACACCAAAATGGTAGGCCATTAGTAGGAGAGTTGGACGATGATGTGAGACTGCGATGTGTCATCCAATGGGTCAGGCTTGAAGGGGAACCTTAGCTTGAAAGGTCAGTCCATTCTGAGGGTCCTGAAAAAATTCCATGTTAGCCAGACAGTCAAATTCCGAGGAGGAGTCTCAATTGAAGAGATGAGGTATTGAGAGGGTCCTGGAGATACACCTTATTAGTCATTATATATATATATATATATATATATAGATATAGATATAGATATCAAGAAAATATATGATAATCTTATTACTCCATTCCTTAGTGTGCAACGAAGGAGTCGGGTACGTTACATAGTGGTATCAAAGCATCCAAGTTCAATACTTGGATTGGATGGACTTTGCCATGGGAAAGTGACAAAGTTTTATTAAGTAATTATAGGGTATTGATTTAGTCTATTGTGTTCTTTCTATTTTTTAATGAAATTGCACCAAGGAACCCCATGAAATATCCATGAATGCAGGCTCATGATCTTGATTTTGTGTTTAAATGTTTTAAAATGTCTAGCACTGTGTGTGATTAACATCACATCAGAAGCAACATAATATACAAAATACACAGAGATGAGAACTGGAATGGTCGAATATAGTTTCGATCAATCCCAACATGGAAGTGATGGAGTCAGAACTAATGAAGAAGAGAGATCAGTTAGGCAAGGGGAAGGGATTCAATCCCCAGAATGGATGGACACCTTGAGAATTATTTGGGATGAGGTGAGGAGCTTTAAGGATGATAATGAGAAGTGGGTGAGAGCCAAATAAAGGTATGATAATATCAATGCACTCATATTGCAATGTCTCTCAGACTGGTAGAAGTAGAGACAATTTGAAATGAGGACCAGTCATAGAGACAAAAAAAGCCTTCATGAGTTAAAGAAAAAACCAATGGAGCAGATGGTGGTGGATCAAGAAAGAGGGAAAAATAGGAAAGTGAAGATGAACCTTTGAGTACTCTAGGAGGAAAGGATAGAACACAGGTGCCACACTCAAGACAACTGTGTAGTTCTGCTACTCAAAGATACCATCACTCTCACCATCATCATTTCTTAGAAAGAAAGGAAGAGGAGCACATGGCGAAAGAGTTTAAAAAGGAAAAGCCACCCACATTTGATGGAGACATGAACAAGGAAGAAGACACTAAAGCATGGCTTATAGGGATGAATAATATCTTTATAATGCATGATTACTTTAAGAATATGAAATCGAGAGTCACCTCTTATAGTTTATAAGTAAAAGTTGACACCTGGTCAGAGGACCTAAAGAATGCTAGAGACATTACCAAGAAGGAGCTAACATGGGAGGAATTTGAGAAGCTCTTCAAAGAGAAATATTTGTCTAAACACTACAGTGATAGTAAGGAAAAGGAGTTCTATGAATTGAAAATAGCTTATATAACTATTGATGAATATGTCACCAAGTTTTTGGGATTGTTGAGGTATGTACCAAATCTCAAGGACGAGAAGGTTAAAATTGAGAGGTTCATCAGCAGGTTGCCTATGGTATTCAAAGATAGAATTGAATTGGTGGAACCCTAGACTCTGAAGGAGGTGATCAGGAAGTTAGAACATTGTTATGAGTAGGCAACGTGTAGACTTGATATTAAAGGTAACTAGCCAGCCAAAAAAACCATAAGACAAAATAGGAATTGGTCTAGAAAAATCGAGAAAGAAAAGAAGGGAACCGCCTAACTCAGACAAGACAGTCTCAATAGAATGCCAATGTTGTCGATAATACAAAGGTGCATCAAGGAGTGTCAGTGTAGCCTAAGATTGAAATCTAGGAGCCACTCAAGTGTTGGACCTATGGTGGGAACCATAGGAGAATGGACTATCCACATCAATGGGAGGTTAGACCTAAGATCTACAGTGCTTAGGATGCAAGCATGGTAGGAAACGTAGCCCAGATTATGCCAAGGGTCTACATATCTTTGGACAATCACCAAGAAAACCATTAGGCATCCATCATTGATATGGAAGGTAAGCGACAAGGGAAAGTTGTTTCTATTTTGATTGATCCAGGTTGTAATTGTGGGTATGTTAGCTCACATGCTACCAAGAAGTGTGGATTGGACAAGGAATTGCATAGAGTACCCTTGTTGGTTCCATTGTAAATAAGGACTAGGATAAGAATCAACCATCAGGTCAATTCATGTGCATTTGAACTTAGTGGCATGCCCACAATAGCCTACTTGAATGTGCTACCATTGGGTGGGTATGGCATATTACTAGGCATGGACTGGTTGTACATACACAGGACCAAGGTAGATTGCTATGAAAAGGAAATAGAATGCTTGGATGAGCAAGGAATGAAAAGAGTGTTGTAAGGCAAGAAAAATCCCATATCAGTGAGGTTGATCACTACTATGCAATCCAAATGCAACAATTGGAAAGGATGTAGGTTTTTTGCAGTACAAGTTTTCAAGAATGGGGGAGCTAATAGAGAAACAAAAGATGAGGAAGTCGAGTTGCTTAAAAGGTACCCTGTTTTGCAAAAATATGCTGATGTATTTCCAGTGGAAGTTCCTAAATTTCCTTCTCATAGAGAGAGAGAGAATTTTCTATTGAGTGGGTACCTAGAGTAGCACCAACATCTAAGTCCCCATATAGAATGAGCACACTAGAGTTGGTTGAGCTAAAACTACAATTGAAGGAAATGCTCGACAAAGGATACATAAGGTTGAGTGTGTATCCTTTTGGAGAACTTGTATTATTTATAAAGAATACATACATAAAGCTGAGACTAGGCATTGATTATAGATAATTGAACAAAGTAACCATCAAGAACAGGTACCGATTACCAACAATTGATGATCTCTTTGACCATTTAAGGGGAGAAGCAGTCTTCTCCAAAATTGACTTGAGGTCAGGCTGCCATCAAGTAAGAAGGAAGAGGACATTCATAAGACTGCTTTCATAACAAGATACGGGCATTGTGAATTCATGGTTTTACCCTTTGGGATTACTAACACCCCTGCCACATTCACGTGCTTGATGAATGAGGTGTTATGACCTAAAGTTTGTCACTGTATTTGTTGATGGCATATTATTTTATTCAAAAATAGAATAAGAACATGAACAACACCTAGTGGTTGTGTTACAATTGTTGAGAGAACATAATCTATATGCAAAGCTTGGTAAGCATGGCTTATTCTAGTTGTAGCTGCACTACTTAGGGCACAACGTCTCCAAGGAAGGTGTATCGGTTGATCTGGATAAGATTAAACCCATAAAGTAGTGACCAACTCCAAAGAACGTGGATGAAATTAGATCATCCATGGGATTAGCAGGATATTATAGGAGATTCATTTAGAATTTCTCCAAAATAAGACACTGCATTACAACCTTACAAAGAAAAGGGAAAATGTTTGAGTGGACTATGTTAACACCCAGGTTGTTCCCTTTGACTCCCAAGGGAATGCGGCCGGGGTAACCACTAACCAAGCTTTGGATTACAGTTTCTAGCCAAACTGTAATCAGAGAGGGCTCTCTCTTTAAAATTTATCTCTGTTTTGTGAGGATTTTAGGCTAGTTATGAGTTCAGTTTTGTTTAACGTTTTGGTTGAGTGATGTCTTTCAGTACTTAAGATGATATGCTCAGACAGTTTTAGACCATTGGGCAATGGAGTCTGCAGTTGCAGGTTGTTTGAATTTGTTGAGTGTGATTATTGAAGGAACAGGGCCATTTAGATATTTCATGAAACAAACTTGAAATTGTGATGATGAAGTGCGTTTAACCAGTGAAAAGCAATTAAGAATTTTCCACTAAGCTGGGGGTGTGAGAAAGAGATATATTGCACAGGAGCAGATTTGAATTCCTGAACAATAACCACTGTGAAAGATATAGTCTGAAAGTGCAGCAATTAAGAATTACACCTTATAACTATAACTGAAGAAAACATTTATAACAACATAGATTGAGATCAGGGTATCCTATGAATAAGTCCTGAAACTATTCTTTTTCTTTGCCATTAACTATGAAACATAGAACATGAATGGGTTATGAAGAAATAATTAAAACACATAACGAAGAGTTTAAAGGAAACTTATTGTGCCATGAAATACGCAGGAAGCCTCTAGCATTCAGCAAACACACACAACGCCTCAGACAACACAGAACTTTGGAAATTCCATCAGCCTTTGTATTAATACTCTGAACATTTATAGCATAAGATCTCTAGAAGAGAAAATCAACAACAACCCCTGCTCCTTCGGCGAGGGGGAATATATACAATCGGTGATACAAAATATCTGAACCGCTGAGTCACTTGAGAAATAAATATGTTCACCAACTTTACAAAATAGCAGATAAGGAAGTTATTACTGCTCTAAATACAAAGTGAATGCCCTTTAATTATGTCAGAAGTCTTTTTGACCTTTGGAGGCCACTGAGTCAGCTGAGCGTTTTGTATTAATGCTGAATGATGTGTCTTTATGGCTTTGTCATGTTGTAGCTTTCTCGGCCCTGTCATCTGTAACTGTCAGTGCTGCTTTAGTGGCCGAATTGGTTTGCTAAGTTGGCTCAGTTTATTCTTTTCCAAAAATACTGAATGCATCAAATTTTCCTGTACATGATGACTTATGTTTTTTGATTGCAAAACTTGATGAAAGGCTCTTGATTACAGTATCAACTGTATCATTTTGGTCCACCATTCCTGTGTGGGCAATTGATGTCTCAAAATTGCATCCAAGGTCTCATCTGCCTCTGTATATTTGTAGAAGTTTGGAGGCACTTCAAACAAATGTTTAATCTCATTCATAATAAAAAATAAGTTCTCTACTCTGTCATAGAGACTTTGCCCAGATGCTGGCATTGTTTCTTCTGAGGTGCTTGGTCTTACAGTGATCTGATTGGTGGCAAATGTATTGACCCTTTTTGCATAGTTCTCATGTGAAAGTAGCCTCCCTGCGCTGTTCAGTAAGCCAGGAAGACCTCTGCTTTGTAATGCTGCAAACTTATCCATGAATTTGTTTACTTCTGTCTGCATGTCCTGGCTTCTTCTTTCCAAAGTTTGTACCAGGCTTCTTAATGTAAGGACCCTCTTTATCAGCAGGATGGTTTCAGTTCTATTGGGTATTCCCATTGCTGCCAGCTGAGGACCTGTACGGTTATTGAGCACGTTAATCATTCTGTTGGCTATCTCAGGCATATTGCCTAGAGATGCCCTTGCTCTCTGGACTTCCCTATGTGCTTTGCCTATGAGCTCCATTTGCTCATGAATAGTCTCAATATACTGCCATTGATCTGTGATTGATTGGCCAATGTTGGCCCATAAAACTGTCTTGAGCTCAGCCACCACTTTGTCAAGGGTGAGCTCTTTCTCCAGCTCCTTTATCTTCTCCTTAAGGGCCTTTATTTCCCTTCCTTTTTCTGCTACACTTTGCTTGGATTTGTCATATTTTTCATTCAGCTTAGCTAAATTCTCTTTGGCTTCATTTAGCTCTGCTATTTGGGCTTCTAAGGCCTGGATTTCATTCTTCAGCTTCTGCATGTCAAGGCTTGGAGCCTGCTCTGTTGTTGGTGCTGGTGCTGATGTAGATGGCGTTGTCTGAGCTGTCTGTTCTGTAGGAGGAGCACTAGTTTGAGGGGGTTCCTCAAGGTTGATTATTTGTGGAGGAGGCTGAGATGTTTGGCCTACTTCCTCTTGTTGTAGGGTTGCCTGCAGTGCAGCCTCTGATTCTCCCAATTTCTCTTCTGTCTGGATCAGCTGTTTGTATAATGATATCAGCATGCTTGCTGCATCTTGGTCATGCCTTAGCTGGGCAACCTCTTCTGTTTGTGGGTGAAGAGTTGCTGGGATCTTAACCATTTTTCTTAGTGCTGCCATATCTGCATCTCTTAGTTTCAGCAGCACTTGTATAGCTTTGGTGTCCTTGGGATCATGCCCAAGTTCTATGATGATATCCTCCAATGCTTTGATTCGGTTGTCTTTTGCCTGAGAGGATGCTTTCTCCAACTCAAGTTGGGCAGCTGTATTGTTTAGGCTATTTTCCAACCTATAATTAACCAAAGTTTTGTCTGCCAGAGTGGCATATACCATCTCACCCGTTTGCTTGTGCAATTCAATCTGATCCATAGGGTGGATGTCTTTTGCAAGGACCTCAAGGTTGGTCCTTATATAGTCTGCAGCTGACTGTGGCTGCAGCATGGTTGGCATGAAATGACTCATTATCATTTTGCCCTCTTCTACATCATATGCAGACATCAACCTCTGCTTTTTTGTAGGAGCCATTTTCAATAGGTGATTGTACAGCTGTATCCTAAGTGGCCCATTCTTCTTTTTGATATCAATAAATTGTTGTTTGATGCCTGTTTCAGCTTTGCGTTGCTGGCTTGAGGAGCTGACTTCTCCTCCAACTGTTCTTTCTTGTTCCTGCTGAAAGGAACTTGCAGATGCCTCCATACTTGGTGGGCCCATGCCCAAAGATTGCCCCATAGGCATTTCTTCCTCAGAGAGGGGATTCATTCTGCGCCTTTTCTCCCCTTGATTTGTGGATGTGGTGAAGGGAGTCTCCTGCTCTCTATCCCTCTTCTTTCCCTTTTCTTCTTTCTGTGGAGTTTGTAGCACTGAGGCCTCCACTGTCTTTCCTTGCCTAGGAGGCACATTCTCTTGAGCCTGTTGCTCAGTGGATATTGGGGCTTCAGCTGTTTGTTCTTGCTGTTGTATTGGCTGCCCCTCTTTTTGCCCTTTTTCTTGCTGTTCTACTTGCTTTTTTGCTATAGGAGGTGGTTGTTCTTGCTCCATCTGCTTCTCTTTGCCTTTGCTGGAAGCCTGATAAGTAGCCTTGGCCGCTTGCTGATGTGCTATCGAAGATGAGGCAGCTGCTCCAAGTTGCCTTTGATATGAAGAGGAAACCTGCCCACAAGTTTCCAAGTCAGCCTCTTTCTCAATATTCTTTGCCTCTCTTTGTAGCATTTGCTCTCTAGTCATTGGCTCTTCTAGAGTGCCCTCTTCCCAACTTAATAAATTGGCATATTTCTCAATGTGAGGCAATCTGATGTGAGCATAGCCACCCAATTTATATTTTACCCTCCTTAGAGAAATGAAATGATTAGGGTCATAAGGTATCCAGCGGAAACTAGTTTCTAATCGGAGGCCCTCTAGGATCCTATCAGCTTCCTTCCATCCCTCCTCCCTTTGGTTGTAAAGAAATGGGCCTAGCTGGTTCCTGACCTTTAGTTGCACCTTCTTGTTTTTGCTGTGGAAATGGACCTGGTCTGCATTTCCAAACTGTCTGAAATATTCCAAGGCAAATAGTCTCATCGGGACATATCTTGGCAGCCTATAAGGGTTCAACTCACAGCCATATATTCTGATTACTGTATGGTGTTGGTAAAAGTACCAATCACCAATGCTGTAGGCTTTTGAGAGGTGAAGTATTCTTTGCATCTCATCAGTCAATCTTGGAGGAGGGACACCAAATAACAAAGTCATATCTGGATGAATGAACAGGTCTATGAATTCACAGTATGTGTATGGTGAACGGGAGATGCAATGAAAAACTGAGGTCCAAAATACTACAGACCTTGAATTTCCCTGGGCATCAAGTTTCTTGAGAGGAATAGGGAAACTGTCTGGTTGATAAAATAGGAACAGATGATAGATGTATGAGGTGTATCTGAATACCTTTTCTCTTTCTAGATTCATCAGTTGCTCATGAATCTTGTTTGCAATATACTCAGCATAGTCATAGTGCACAGCAGGAGGCTTTCCAGGAGAAAATATGGACATCATGGCCATTATGGTGTCATCAACATCCTCAACTCCCTTGTACCCCAGGACATAGCTGATCAAATCCACCAGCATCTTCCCCAAGTCATTGAGATATGGATGTCCAATAGGAGGTGCTCTCAGAGCTTCAGAGCTTGGTTGAATAAATAACTAATTAATCTTGATGACCTGGGCACTGGACAGCCTGCCCCCCTTCTTTAATAAGTCCATCATGGAGAGAGGAGTCAATGGTCTTGCAGAATGAAAGTTGATCATTTGATTTATGGCCTCAGGGGTGATATGGAACAAGACTACACCTGATGTACTGAGGACAGCTCTTTGACAGGGATCATAGTTCTCACAGCATCTATGGATCAGGTCTGGAAGGACATTGACTTGAGGGAGGTTGTAAATGGGCAAGTTGGAGTCCCAAATCCCTAAAATATCAGCTCCACTGAGGTGTTGAGCTTTCAATTCATTTAGCATATGAATATTAAACTTAGAATTTATTGAGAACAAGTCTATCATTTGATAATCTTTATCTCCTAGGGCCTTCCATTCTAACTCTCTTTGTGGGGCGTTCAGAGGTTGAATATTCAGGGCTACTGGTGTTTCCATGGTTAAGTAGTACTATGACTTGTACTAGAACTAGTGCTACTAAACAGAGCAACACAGAGGGGTATCTCTGGAACAGAGAGGTGAATTGCAGAGGAACAGAGGGTAACTGGTAGTGTCAACAATTGAAATATTGCACAGAGGACTGATAGAGCAAATGCTAGGCCTAGTGAAACTGTATTCACAGTGGATTAGTGGAGCTCAGGTCTTAAGTTCACGAATGGGCGAACTGTCTGTGAATTTAGGAAAATTTGGCTAAATGCGGGTTCTGCAGAGGAATTTCGACCCAACAATTGAAAATAGATACTGGTTATTGGAGGTTTGTTGGTAGTTACAGTGTTCCTCACTCTTTTAAGCTATCTTTGGAGAATTATGGACAAAACCAGGCGCGGAGGGAACGATTTGGATAAATACCTTATGAATTGCCGGCAATGGTTACAAATGCAGGTGTAATGGATGCGCCCACGGTCTTTGTATTGGTTTCTGTAGGTTGGCGGCTAACGGTCGTAGTATGCATGCAGAGCAGAACAGTTTTTGTTTTGCAAAAAGTAAGAAAAACCGCGATTTTCGGCAAAAATATGGACTTTTGGGTCATTGGCGCTTTTTTTGGATGACGTCAGCATGACATCATTAGGTGGGGTCGGGTACAGATGGGTGACGTGGTGGCCTATGAGTGGTCCACGGGGACTGGTGAGGTGGTGGACAGGTCGGAGCGGTGGCGGGCCGGGTGATGATGAGGCGGTGAGGTGGCGTGACGTGGGCACGTCGTGGCAGTGACGAGGACGTGACGAGACCAACGGTAAACCAGAAGTGGTAAGTGGTTTTTCTCGGACCACTCTGGATACGGAAGCAGTATTGTCAGAGGGCGACCCGAGAAAATTTGGGGGCGACGTGTGGCAAAGGCCTGACGTCACCCTCTGACAGTTTCTCGGGAGGTAACTTACGGTCATCGGTGCCGACCCGATATGGATAAGGGCCGTCGGATGGGAAAACCCAGATCCGACGGTCGACGGGTCATCAAGTTGTTAGGACGATACGGCAGCGGGCGGGGAATAAAATAACATTATTTTCGACATACGCGCCCGGCGGAAACATTAGAAAAGTGGGTTTTTTGACGGTGTTACGGGCAAAGTGGATTATGCGCGGGCTCATTTACAAAACCAGGATTAAGGCTATTAATCCAAGCTGATCTTGGATTAATCTCAGGATTAATTTATAGCGCTTTGTGGGTCGCGCTCTAATGTTTAGCGCTCAAAACATTTGAAATTAATCATTGAGCTATAATGCTCGGGGAAGGGGATATGTAATTTTTTGGGTTTTTTGTATAATTTACATAGTAATAGGGGGAACAAGGGGTATAGGGAGTTAAATAGTAAGAACTTAGGGGTTAATATGAGTGGAAGAGGTGGATGAGGGGTGGAAACACTAAGTTTATATGATATCAACCTAGTTTAGGAAGTATATCAAAATGAAAAGAATTTTAGACAAGAAATGCGGCTCTTAAAGAAACAAGAACCAACACAAGACGTTGACTTCTTTCATGAACACAACTGGTGTAGGGATGTTAGCAATAAATGTGAAGGGGGGAAATTAGGAAGTTAGACATGCTCCATTGAGTTGCTGCAAAATGATGGAGGAGAGGACCTTCTCTATCCATTGATGTTTCCTTTATGTTAGACCAGCAAAATTCAATTGAAAGGAATGACATTTCTGCAACCCCATCTACCTACCCATCTACTCGCCTAGCATTTTTTGTTTCTTCATGGAGGGTGCACTTAGACTTACAGACCCTCATGTGCCTTTTCTTTTCCTTTGGCTTTTTCTTTTGATTTTCTATCTAGAACTACCCTTATTGCTTCCAAGGCCCCAGATTAAGCAGTTGGGAACCTTAATTCTCTACCTAACTATTGGTCTGCCAAGATTAAACAGTTTGGACAGACTTCTTTCTCTATTCTACAACAAAAATTGAAACATGGCATGATCCAGATTAGGCTGTTGGACCATCCATCCAAAATTCAGTCAACCTCAAGCTATGTGCACATATTGCCTTCTCTTGGAAATATGGGATCTTTGCATCACCAAAGCAGAGCATATTTGGAACTTCTTTTGCCAATCATGAAATATGAAACCTATTGGTATAGGTATCTAACAGACTGCACAATATGCATAAGGCTATAACGAGTTAAAGAAATTTATCACTAGTGCACTAGTGATGAGAATCACAGATCCTGGAAAGGATTTCATAGTATGTATCAATGCCTATACGGAGGGACTTGGTGGAGTCTTAATGAAGGAAGGGAAAGTTGCTTGCTACGAGTCCATAAAATTAAATAAAATTAGGAAAATTACATGATGCATGACTTGTAATTGGCTACTATCATTTATGCTTTAAAAATGTAGAGGCACTACCTCCTTGGCTAAACGTTTATGCTCATAATAGACCATATTTGGTTCAAATATCTATTTTGACAACTGAAGTTGAATCCTAGGAAGGTCAGATGGCTAGCCATGCTCAGTGAATTCGACTTTGAGATTAAGTATATAAGCTAATATGAAATAGATATGGAAGAAATGATAAAAAAATATTGGAAAATAGGATGAAACCTACCAACAAATAAAGGAAACATTGCATCAAAGCGGAGAGTATGGGGAATAGCATCTAATAGAGGACAACTTAGTCATATTTAAATGAATAATCTATGTGCCTAATGATGGTGAGGTAAAAATTTTGATAATGAAAGAAGTCCATGCTAAGCTCTATTAAAGATACCGGGGTATCAAAATACCCTTACAACCATTAAAAAAACCTACTACTCGTAGAACCTAAAGAAGTAAGCATCAGAATTCATGGAAAAATTCATAGAATCCCAGCAATTAAAGTTTGAATGTAAGCACACAACATGACTATTACAACCTATCTTTATTCTAGAATGGAAGTAGGAGGTGATCTCTATGGATTTCATTATGGGATTTCCCAAAACAACTAAGTAGCATGACATGATCATGGTAGTGGTTGAAAATATTAGCAAGGTCGCTCATTTTCTTGTATTCAAATCCATTAATACTCACAGCGATATAGCACAAATTTTCATAAAAGAGATTGTGATGCTAAATGGCATCCCCAAGAAAATTGTGTTAGATAGAGATAAAAGATTTACTTCCATCTTTTAGAAGGAAATATTTTGAGGTTTGGGAACAAAATTATCATTCAGTACTGCTTATCATCCACAAATAGACAGGAAAATAGAGAGGATAAATCAGATCCTTGAGTACATATTAAGGATGTACAAGATCCATCAACCCAAGGAATGGGGAGAGTATCTTCCACTTGTGGAATTTGGATACAATAGTGGGCACCAAGAATCCATAAATATGAAACCCTTTGAAGCATTATATGGAAAGTGATGCAATACTCCTATTAGCTAGAGTTATATACTTAAGAGGGTCCATGTAGGACCTAATATGGTTAAATATATCGAACGACAAGTTCATATTATAAGGAAAAAAATTGAAAGTGGCAAATGATAGACAAAAAATATATGTAGATAATCAAAGGGTTCACAAGGAGCTCCAAGTGAGAGAACACGTTTATATGAGAATTAAACCCATAAAGAGTTCCCTAAGAATGGGGACATGTGCCACACTGGCACCATGGTATTGTGGGCCATTTGAAATACTTGAAAGGATAGGACCAGTAGCATATATACTGGCCTTACCGCTGTTAGTTAGAATTCATGATGTTTTTCATATTTCTTTACTTAAGCAGTATGTAGAGGATTATAATCATCTGATTGATTCATATTTTCTACATGTGGAACTAGAAGAAGAGTTCCAACCAAACCCATGTGCCTTCTAGACTAGAGGGGTTTCGTGCTCTAGAATTGATCCATAGATCAAGTAAAGGTACAGTGGAAACACTTTGGGCTAACAGAGGCCACGTGGGAAATAGCTGATGCCATGAAAGTTCATTATCCTTTTTTGTTTGATGGTTAAAGAAAGTATGTGTAATTATAAATATTGTATAGAGCTATGTGTATTTTGACCCTATGTTGTATATGGGAAATTGAACACTAAGTGTGACATTCCGTCAAGGGATAGGGGACTGTGAAAACCGCACCCCAAGTCCTGGTACATGATGCATTATGAACATATTATAAAATATCATGCCACAATTGAAATAAAAATAAATGGATTGAGTCAACGGACATAAATTCCAGAGTTAGGGAGGAGGTCGCTTGCTTGGGATGTGGTGGTTTCTTGTGCAAAGAAGAAACTTGAAATGCGGGATGACCATTAAAATGTAGGTGGTACATGAATTGATGATGAGAAGAAACCACAAGAAATAAAGGACAATGATTTTATGGAGAGACTATGTGTTGTAGGCCAGCAAGGACACTATAGTAATGGTGGTCTAGGAGGAGGGTAAGAAGGAGGAGGGACACATGTAGAATAGGGAAAATGCATACATACAAGAAGGAGGAGAGATAAGGAGGAGGGACAAAAACGAACGAGGATAAGTATAGAAAATAAGGTTCAGAAAGAGCCTTTAGGAGGCAACATGGAAGGGAAGAGAATAGAAGGGGATTGGCTCTCAATCCCTCGAGGCTATGGGTTGAGTGGATTATCTTTGGAGCCCTATAATAACTTGGAGTCCCTAGAGGCTATGGGTTTAGATAGAATTGTCAGAGCCCTATAACAACTTGGGTCCCTAGATGTTATGGGTTGAGATAGAGGTCTTTGGAGTCCTTTAACAGCTAGGGTTCTTGGAGGTTATGGGTTGGGATGGAATATCTAGAGCCCTCTAACATCTTGGGTCCCCTGGAGGTTGTGGATTGCAATAGCAGTCTCTAGAGCCCTGTAACAACTTGGGTAGAGACTATCCTAAAGCATAAGCTTCGCAAGACAAGAATGAAGACTTGTGGTTACCACCCTAATGGTACAGTGGATTCTAGACTCCAAAGGAGGTGGTGAATCACTATTTGAGAACTTGGGGATGAGGTTGGGCACCTCTGGACTCTCAGTGTCGACCCAAAAAGTAGTTCTTAGTTGGTTGGATTAAGGAAGGAAGTCCTATGGAGTCCCTAGTCGATGACAACATATGTGCTAGTCCCTAAAGCAAGCAACCCCCCAAACTATATAATGTTTCTTGGGGTGACTATTGCAAGTAAGTGTGGATATAATTGTCTCCGATTGGGTGGGTATTCCTTGTCCTAGACTCAGTTTCCCTGTATGCTCAAAGATAAGTATATGTGCATGTTGTTTATCTTTTGATGAATCATGTTGTTGTGTTATGGATTTAAGGACTGCATTGTGCTAATTTTACTTGCATATGTGGTACATCCTACTGGGGATATGTTAATGTGATACATTTATATATATAGTGCATGTGTGTGTGTGTTGAATATAAGGATGCACGTGTGTAAAAGTTGAAGGCTGAAAATTATGTAATGTTTTCTAATGGTAGACATAGAAAATTTGATGTATAAGTGACATAATAGCTCACATGATAATAAAGGACAAAGAAAAAATTATATGTTGAGCCTGGATCCAAACATATGTTTAATAGTGCAGAAACAACACAGAAAAACTTAATAATCAAGAGGCAAAACTTGTTGCAGATAATAATTGAGCTTCGAGAGATTGTATTTAATACTTGAAGAATAGTGGATTATGAGATCCTTTTTATTAATATGAATATTACATGAGAGAACCTCTATATAATATGGTTTGTATTCGCTTGTGCATCCTTTGTCATTAATTTACAAGTTGTTGTGTTGCATGGCAAGCACTACATTAATGTCAAAGGAATATTTTCTCTGGTATTAGTTGAGCAACCAACTTTACCTGAATGTACTTCAACCTTGCTTTTTTAGCAAGATGGATAGTTGTTGTTGGCATATTAGGGTGGTTTCCAAGGCACCTGATAGCTCTGCATATCGACATGTTGTTGTTTTCAGACCCAACATAGGGTCTAGCACCATCATCATGTGGCAGGAGAGGTGGGAACCTCTTAGGAGCCTCCACCAAGTCTGTGGTAGGTAAACAACACATGATCCCTTAGGCTTCCCTGGCTGGCAATCCCTCCCTAAGGGAAGGGAAGACTCACGAGCGAGGAACTCATTAGAGAGTATATCACTCAAGATCAAGAGGGATAACCTTGTAAATTTCTCTGGAAACCAAGGGAACCATTATAAAACTGTGAAGCATGTCTGGGAATCTACCAAATTCCTAAAAAAGAGGAAAAGTCGGTAAGCTAGTTCAAGGAATACTATGTGATAGCTGAGCTTGTAGATGGGAAGGCTATAGAGCTCTCTATCTAAGAGACTACGCAAAGAAGAGTCGATATCCTTTGACCAAGTCATGGTGGGAATGAGAAGGAGAGACTTGTTGCGGCACAAAGGAGTGAGGCCATGAAATTATAAGAGAATTTGGCCTAACCTTTTTCTTTGAAGGGTCAAAACCCCCATCAAAGGAGGCTTCTGATTGCTGGAATTAGATTCCCCTCATGTGATTGGTCAGAAGGATGGGGAAGAATGACTATAGAATATGAAACTGGAGGATGATTTGAATTAGAGCCATGATTATATCAAGAGACGACGATATAAGGTCACTCCTGAAGCCCAGAAGGTCAGAACTCTAGGGAATTGTTTGAATGATATCATAAATGGTTCTGGGTTTGAGGGTTCCAACTCATTACATGAGGCGTAGTGTAAACCCAGTCGTCGAGGGATCCTTCAATCCTCGTAGGCCAGATACATGGTGTCCCATTGTTAGAGTGGAGATGACACTAGTGTGATGTCTTAAGGGGCATGTGGTAAGAAGTTTGGGAGTATTTGGTGACCAGAAAGCTACGCATGGGGCATACGTGGAACTGTTATAAGATACTAGCTCTACATTTCCTTTTTCATAGGTCACTACAAGAATAATTGATATTCTCAAGTGTAGTGACTCTTTCTGTCCATCCAACTTCTAATTGCTTCACTTGTTCACTATCTAGTAGTTGTTGGTTTTGATTTTCAAAAGAAGATTGTAGTTTTAGCCTTCGGTTAAATTTTTCTAATTCATTTTCAAATAATTTCTTGTCTTCTATAATATTATTGTTAACCAAGTTCATAAATATTCCCAGCTGCTTTTGCAAATGCGTTATATCGCAAATTGATTTCCGTGCATCATGAATAATTTCTAACTTTTGGCATATATCTTCGAGGATATATACATTCACTACATTAAGAAGATCCATGACCATTTTAAATTAGTTTGGTGTTGCAACAACATAACTTGACAATGAAGGTGACCATACTACCAATGAAGTCATTAGGAGAGGATTTGGATTTGCAATGTCTTGTAGTTCTTTTAATATGTTTTTCAACATCTTATTTTTGGCAAGCACATTGGTAACATTTTGAGTAATTGCATCATTGTTATATTTTTGAAATACCATGAGCCCCATCGCATCAACACTAGGAAAATCAATATCCATGTGTTCTTGATAAATAATCTTTTTATTTCAACATTTACCTTTTCAACTCCCAATTTTTTGTTGGTCTTGTCATATTTTACATTTTGTAATGTGACAGGATGTTCATTGAAAATAATGTCCTCTTCTACAATTTTCTCCATTATTTTTTGATTCTCTACTAAATGAGTAGCAACTTAGTTAGGTGGTTCACTGCTATTTTAGATTTGGGTATTTGAACTGTATGTGCTTGGTCTATAAATAATTTGCAAGAATCTATCTTGTGCATATCAATGAATTATTGTGTCACCAATAACTGGTTTTCCAGAACTAGGATTTCTCTTCTTTCCTTGAGTCATGAATGACATTGCACCGATAACAGGTGTGGAAGGTGAAGAGTTTTGTGCAAGATCTGGGGATGTTTGTTTCCGCTTTTTTTAAACTACTCTTTTTGCATCCATTGTTGATAATTGATACTTGATTTTCTACAAATTTAATAAAATATGTGTTGTGTTAAAATATTTTAAATTAGACAAATATTTAGAGGAACTATGTTCTTATATATTATGACATGAAAAAGTTGCATATGTTCTTTGTTCTAATGCAATTTAAGTTATTATGGAAAAGTAGATGCCAATACGAGATGCAAAAGAGAATGAAATAATACATTGATAAGATGCAATAATTGTAGTATGTGTTAAAACTTTTGCTAAATTTGTTATGTTCATAAAGTGAGAATGAGAAAATACAAATCCCTAAATAATTCTACAGAAAAATAAATATGTGGTAGAGAAAATTGTGAAAGAACCCTAGCAATTGAGAAAATTAACTATTGAATAATGTTGAATTCGCTTAGATTGAGATCAAGAAAGTATTTTCTAGTGCAAATGTCTACGTTTCTCACTATTTTCTTACACATTATCATATGAAAAAATTGCATTAACTCTTTGTTTCGATGCTATTTATGTTATTTGGGCAAAGCACGTGCAAATGCGAGAGGACAAAGAGAAATAAATTGTAATTTGATAAGATGTAGGGAATACTACATGTGTTAACACATTTTATAAAATTATTTTGTTCATACAGTGTGAAATGAGCAAATACAAATCCCCAAGCCATTCTGCAAAAAGAGAAATACAATGTAGAGAAAATTGTGTAAGAACCTGAGCAATTGAGAAAATGAATTTTTGAATAATGTTGAATCCAATGAGATATGAAACTAGGAAGGTATTCAAGGTCGACAAAGGCATACGGTTGGTAAATTCAAACTCGTAATGATAGTCAGGGCTTGTGCTCAAACCCGAGTGAGGGTGGTGACTAGCTATGAGAAAGCATAACCTGGGCTAACCTCGCTCACCTTTCTGAAAAACCAACACCAATTTTGAGGGTATCTTTATTGTTATGCTTAGGGTTTGATGGAGATGGTGTTTAGAGGAGGAGCAGTGGGGCTCCCTCCTATCAGAATGTGGTAGCAGATAAGAGGAAGGGGTTCATTGTAGAAATCAAGATCCCAAAAGAAGGGGCATTAGGGAATTACCAAGGTATGGTGGAAGTAGGTGGGATTGGTCAGAAAAGAGATGATGACAGAGGTACGCCAGGTAATCAAGTAACAACAACATCATCAAAATTCAAAAGGATCTACGGGGTTGCGTAAGCGCAAAATAATAGTGATATCAATGGCACTTATCATTGATCCTGAGACACATGTCTTTAGGGATTACATGATATCATACGTTGTCATATGCAATTTTAGGGTCCTTTGGCCAACACAAAAATCCTTTTTTTATTAGATTAAACATCATTGGAAACCAAGATGTGAGATGGAGTTTTATCAAAGGTCCAAAGGATTTTTTATGGTGGTCTTCACCAATATGGAGGATAGAGATGAAATCTTTGATTGTTGTCCCTACTTCTTTGCATCAGTCATCTTATTCATGCAACCATGGATGGCGAATTTTAGCCCGGAGAAGGAGACCTTTACTAGAGCTGCAATTTGGGTTAGGTTGTACTCCTTACCTATATATTATTGGCTACCTTCAACTATAAAATTGATAGGAGCCACACTCAGGCATTTTATTAAAATATCAAAGGCAACGTTACAAGGAAGATATACATCGTATGCAACAGTGTGGAAATGTATGACTTTAGAGCTCTACCTGAAGCATTCAAACTAGAGTTGAGGGACGAAATCTAGTTACTATAGGTGGACTATGAGAAGATTCCATTTAGATGTAGAAGATGCCATGAACATGGCCACCTGATGCAGGAATTCCCTCTAAACAAAGCAGAAGTGCAAGGAAAATAATCAGAATGAAAGGATGTAGATGGGATTGTGAGACCTAACCCAAAACGAATAGAAACTAAAAGACAATAATAGAGAAACTAGGGAGGGAGACAATCATAAAGAAATAGATTTGAAATCTTATGAGAATATAACCTAGATACTAATTGGGTGGAAGAAGAGAAAAATTAGGAGCAGGAAGAAGGAAAAGAGGAAGAAATATTGCAACCAATATAAGATATTGGGCAGCAGGTGAATATCCGAGATCCATCAAAGTATTTTGATGGATATGTAGAGGTGACTGCAAGTGAGGTAGGAACAAAGGACCCAGAGTTGTAGGAAATAGTAGAGAGGGAATGAATTAACCTCTAAAATATGGTGGAACAAGTAAGAAAATAGGGAATGGAGGCCATCCTAACTAATCAAATGGATAGGATCCAGTACCTATACTTGATGAGAGAAGAAAAAAAAATAAGATGATCTGAATTGGTTCCATAAAGAACTGTCAAAGAAACCATGACTATATCAGGCCGGGACAAACACTAAAGAATTCAAAACTGTAATAAAAAACACCCTAAACCAATGGCAATGGTAGCTAGCGTGGAATGACAAGGACCTCGATCAAAGCACACTGACCGAGGCCCATGGAGACTGCGCGGGAGGCCAAATTAGCCCCTTGGAGGCCTAGATCAGGAAACAGAGGTGGATTTTGATGCACGCATCGCTGGGCGAAAGGGCTCGAAATGGGGAAGCCGTGAGCACTCAGTCACGTGGGGAGTCAGAGAACTATAGGGCAAAAGGCAGAAGGGCTAAAAGCTAAAGGTGGGACCTGCTCCAAGAAACCAGCAGTATTGATCGGGGGCTCCTCAAACAGTAAGTGGTTTTGGACGAAGCAGAGCGATTCCACTCAACGATCGACGCGTGCCAAGTGGAGGAGAGAGAAAACCACCATTGATCACATGCTAACGATTGTGCAAGTCAACCGCGCGAAACGTGCATATGGTGTTGGATCTGGAGGCCCCAGATCTAACGGCTGAGATCGTGCCCAATGGGGAAGTGAAATCGACGAAGGATTAAGTCACGTTTTAGAATAATTTGAGATCTGTTTGACCGCCAGAGTGGAGGAGGACACATTCCATGAACGTAACCGAAGAAATAAACCGACGAAGCAGACTGGTGCGTTACAGGAGGATAGGTGGCCAATCCCTGTGAGCTGATGATTGTGTTGAACAGGGAACTCCAAGCGCAGCTGCAGAAGGTGATTCAATGGAAGCAAAAGAGGAATTGAAAATACATGGGAATGAATGGCTTCAAAGCCATGGACAGAGACAGAGAGAGGGACAGAGAACCCCGAGAGATAGAGAGACTAGAATCTTGGGAGGAGGATGGAACACAGAGAAGAATACAATGAAGTAAAAGCAGAAAATGGAAGATAGAGGGCCGAGCTGACCAAAGGCAGCATCAAGCACCAGAGAGCTTGAGAGATTCAAGCCATCTTAGAGAGGATCTGTCCTGATTGAGCACCACATTGGGCTCTCTCCATTGTAGACCAAAAGGTCATAGAGCTGGTAGGAAAATGAGTCAGTGCACTCCAGTGGCTTGGAGAATCCAAGAACCACCCTACCAAGCAAGTCCGTTTCAGGTGACCCATATTGAGCTCCTGCATTGTAATTCTTTGCTTAAAACACAATAAAATAAGGCCACCACTGAGAGTTGGACTGGAGATGTAGCCCTGTAGGATAGGGTGAACTCCTTATTAATTTCTTGTGTTCTTGTGTTTGCTTACTATATTTCCTTTTTGTCTTTCAATTTAATTGTATGTGTATTGGCAATTTGATCGAGCCGTTGCTTAAATAACATAGACACATACACTAGCACATGAGTCTGTAATACCTTTATTCAATAAATCTTTAACTGAGGTCACTCATAGGGTGATTATCAGATCATAAGAGGTCAAAAAGGATCACATCCAAAGATAGTCAATATGGGAGTGAAGGCACTGAGATCTCAGATGGCTTTGGTTCCACGACACAACTACCAGAAAAGAGGAAGGAATTCTAATAGTGTTTCCCTCTAGGAGCTAGGAGCTATGCTAATTAATTCAGGTAATATGAAAGCGTTAAGCTTACAACCACTTCATTGTAGTTAAAACATGCAAGTCTTAACATGGAATATAAGAGGCATAAGTAGCCTTAGGAAAAAAATATGGGTTAAAAGGAAGATTAAAATGGAGCAACCAGATCCTATTTTTCTTCAAGAAACAAAGTGCTCAACAGATAAAATCAAGGAATTAAGTAGGAAATTTGGGAGGAGGTTTGGGTCAATGGAGGTCATAGTGCATGGTTCTACAAGGGGACTAGTGATTAGGTGGAACCCCAATCCTTGAAATTAATTGATGCAGAAGAGAATAGGTCCTATTTATCATTGGAAATGCAAGTTATAGGGACTCTAGGATCACAAGTTTTTACGAATGTGTATGGTCCTCAAAGAAAAGAGGAGAAGATTAAGCTCCTTCAAGATTTAAGAGAGATAGGAACTAGGAAGGCCACCTCCTTTGAGTGTTGGGGGGTGGGGTGGGCACTTCAATATGATCACCTCTCTATTGGAGAAAAAAGGGGGACAAATACATATAGACAAATATGTTGAAACCTTTAAGGAATTCATTAAGGATGTCAATCTTATTAACGTGGAAATTGTCACTGGCTTCTTCACATGGAGTAATAAACGTGAGTGGAAGCATCAAGTTGTGTCTAGGATTGATAGGTTTTTAATTTTTGAGGATCTATTGATGTAAGGGATAGATGCAAAAGAAAATATCCTTCCCTATGGAGGATCATATCACTGGTTGGTGGTATTAATGATTGCGATGTTAGGTACCCTAAAAAATGGACCTTTTATATTTGAGGCCTTCTCATTCGATCCACCTACCTTTATGGAGAATATTAAAATATTATGGGGCGAACAAATCCCAGTTAGAGGATCTAATATGTAAATATTATAGGTAGGGTTAAAATATAAAAAAAATTGAAATTACAATAGTGGAATAAGTTAGAATTTGGTAACATCTTCCAAGCAAAAAAGAAATTAGAAAATAAGATGGAAACATTATATAAAAAGTTGATCATAGAAGTCTACTCAAATAAAAGAAAAACAAAGGATATGGAGCTATTGAAATAGTGGGAGGACATGTGCAGATAGGAGGAAATTATATGGAGACAGAAGTCCCGAGTGTTATGGCTCGGGGAGGGTGAGAAGAACATGAATTTCTTTCAGTGACTGCTCAACAATTGAACATAGAAATTCCAATCAGATTCTTGGAATTAAGGATGAGAGGGGGCACACCTATGAATTGCATTAGGATATTGAGAAAGTCCTGGTTCATCACTTCCAAAATTTAGAAGAGGATCCTCAAGTGGATGGATGATTTGAATAGAAAATGGCATCAACCCATGGTATTTATCTAGCCATGTTATTCATCCACCCATGGAATTTACCCATGGTATTGTAAGTGGCATCCACCCATGGTATTTATCCACCCATGGTATTGTAACTGGAATGCACCCATGGTATTAATTCACCCATGGTACTTTCCCATGGTATTGTGACATCCACCCATGGTATTCATTCACCCATGGAATTTACCTGTGGTATTGTAACCAAAAAAGGCTATAAGTAACAAGTCACATTTTGTAAAAGGATAGATTGTCCACCACAATGTAGCTTTTACAATTATTCTCTGTTTTAATAAAAAAAATATTTGTGGTTTTGTTTATTGGGCATTCTCCTCTTTTCTTCTGGCATTTCAAATTTTTAGATCTTGGGGGCCTGCTCCCCAAGATCGATTTCAATATTTTAGATCCATTGACTACCGGGCGCTAAACAAGATCACTATCTGGAATAGGTACCCGATCCCATGGATTAATGACCTTTTGGATGAACCCAAGGGGTCAAAATATTTTAGCAAAATCAACTTGAAATCTAGATATCACCAGGTAGCAATTGAACCCTTTGATGTGTGGAAGACTACCTCCAAAGACAACGAGGGCCTTTTTGAATGGTTGGTTATGCCTTTCAGGTTGATGAATGCTCCTGCAACCTTCATGAGGTTGATGGATGACATATTGCATCCATTCAAAAACTCATTTGTAGTGGTATACTTGGATGACATCATGATCTTCAACAAAAGTTGGGAAGAGCACCTCCACCACATCCGACAAATTCTCCAAACACTGTGGCAACACAAGCTATGTGCCAATTTGGAAAAATGCACTTTTGGCATGACCCAGGCTCAGTATCTGGAACACAATATCGATGAACGGGGGGTGCATGCGGATCCAGTGAAGATTCAACTCATTCAGGATTGGCCAGGCCTAGCCAGTCTGATAGAGCTCCGTAGATTTCTGGGTCTTGTCAATTTCTACCATAGGTTCATGTTGGGGTACTCTCATATCACTTGGCCCTTGAATCAAGTCACCAAAGGAGTAGTGAAGAAAAATTCTTTTGGTCTAAATCTCAACATAAGGCATTCATAGAGTTGAAACATCACCTTTGCTCTGCACCGATGCTCAAATTACCAGACTTACAACAACCATTTGAGATCGAGACAGATGCCTCTAACTATGCTATTGGGGCAGTCCTTACTCAACAAGAGCATCCAGTGGCATATCACAATAAGACACTTTTAGACATAGTCCAGAAGTATCCCACTTATGACAAAGAGATTTATTCCATTGTGAAGGCCTTTCGACAATGGAAGCATTACATTTTGGGGAAGGAAATAGTCATTGTTGGGATGGGGTCCCCTAGGTTAGTTTCAGGGAAAAAGCCCAAGTTTTCGGGCAAAATCCCAAATTTTGTTGTAAAAATATGTAACTTATCTGCAAATTGTGGTCGCAGAGTGCGTAGAATCAAAAATGGTTTTACCCTTCCTTTATGTAACTTGAGTCATCTTTGAATATCTACCCATGGTATGCGGACCATGGGATTGTATAAATAGGTGTGTCTTAGGAATGTCTAAAATAAAGTAAGTTGTCTATGGGTATGAGCAGAGATGTCTAGCACAAAAGTAGAAGTCTTAGAGGAGGGAATGACTCTGCAGCTGAGTGCGCAGAGGCCTAGAGTAGTGTCCACAACTGAGTACGTGGACGCCTACAATTGAGTGCTCGGGGATGTTTTGAGTCTGTAAGTTTAAACTGAATATCAATAAAGAAGATTGTTTTTGAAATTCTTGTGTTTTATCTATTCTCTTCTGTTATGTATGAATGCGCCTTATCCTGTGGTGAATAATGGTTTTATGAAATAATGATCTATTGATGCATGAGTTTACTTGTTCTACATTGTTATCTGAACATAATTAATGTTAAGTGATTCCATGAGGACTAGAATGCTTTCTCTTAAAGTTATCGAACTCTTAAGTAGATGTGAGAAAATAATGGTCTAAGAGTAATCTATGGTGTGCATAAGTAGCTAATTTGCCTATCTAGGGTCCAAAAAAACCATTCACAGACCTTTGTGAAGGTCTAGAGGATGATTGAAGGAAGTTATAGAAATAGGTTGCAGGAGCATAGAGGTCTGTGTGAAGGTAGATCTAGGTTGCCCAAAAGACATCACATTGATCTATGGGTGTGGAAACATGGTTCCAACATCCCCCCATACTACTTTGGGTGAGACTTCAGTCTGCGCACCATAGATTGATGCCGAAAGGGCCAGTAGTGTATGAATTTGTTTGGCACAACTAACTCTGAACCTAGGTCAGGACCCCCTAAGCCAACAAATGGTTATGTTTCTGGAACCGAGATCAGCATAAAGAGATGTGTGATGTCGCATCATTGGAATCCGACCAAGAATGAAATTGAGAAGTAGTTGGATAAAAGATCCATGAACTCGCGGCGGAAGAAAATAGGAATCTGCGCTTGACAAAAGAATAGTGGTTGGATAGATATTTTTACACAAAAATACACAAGATATTTTTCTACACCTTCTTGATTGAACTATTCGAGTGGATCGCTAAATTGACAGATGAGAAAGGAAGGTGGAGGCTTGACAGTTCGATAGTGTGGACCCCGAAGCTCATGTAGAGGTTGGAAGCTTCTGATGATAAGATCGCACGTGTAGTTGATCACTGGCTTGATCAAGTCATCGAAGGATTTGTTACAGAGTTCATGGTTAATACCTTAGTTATTTACAATGGAGCAGAGCGATGTTTCTTCAAGGGATCGCGAGGTAATTATTTAAGATCTTTGAATACTTGGATTAAGATGCTCTTGTGTGAAAAGCAGGTTATTCCATTACCTTTATGTTTGGATCTATGTGAAGCAAACGAAGTTTTAGAAATAAATGAAGAACATGTCTGAATATAGTCTATTGATTGGGCCTCCTTCAAGTGATGACAAGGGAGCAACACATGCTTCACCACAGAGTGTTGTCCAATTGATAAGGCAGGGCTTTCCACAGATACCTCATCTACCCAAGTAATAAAGTTTTTTGATGATAGAAATCCATACCCCACACTCCTAGGAATTGATTGGGCCATTGACATGAATGGGGTAATCAATTTGAAGAAGCAGACAATGTTGTTTGAAAGGAAATTGCTCTGCATTGTAGTACCATTGGACCTTGCAAAAGGACTACTCTATACAGAACCGGTCCACAACTATGAGAAGAATGATGATTATTTGGATCAGATTTATAAGATAATGGTGCAAGACCAAGATTGGGTTAATCCAACAACTGATGGACAAATTGCATGGGACCATGAAAGCTCTTATACTTTAGATTTAGACGAATAATTGGAACATTGGCAAAACATGTTGCATGAAGTATCCACACTGCGCTGCAACATGATGACCAAATCACTGCGCTGTGTGTCGTCGGAAGTAGGAAATTTTCCTTATTAGGATGGTTTAATTGATGTCGATAAATTTTTCAATGCTTTTGAAAGAGAAATTCTAGAGGATTACCACTTTTAAGCATTGGAATGGGCACTATGGGCTACGCCTGCTTGGTGGTGGGGTACGCACAAGGACATCTTTGATGAGTGATGTGATTACAAAAGGATGATGCAAACGTGGTTTGGTTAGCCTAAAGTATGGGTAATGGAGAAGTATGATGGGAGGAATGATCTGTGTGATCACTTAGCCAAATGGACTAAGGTTTATTGAACAGCGTTGTAGCCGGAATGGGTGCATTTATTCTGTCACACTCTGGACATAATCCCTATGAATTGGTATTTGGAGACAGAGCTCCACCACGGCACCACGAAGTGGGATATCTTAAGAGAAGGGTTTGTGAGAACATTCAGCTTTGAATGGGTTTGAAAGAATTTATGAGCTGCTTCAGGAGGTTAAGGCAACAATCTTTTGAATCCCACAAGATCCTTTGGAATTGATTCAACCAGAGTGGAGCACCTAGTCACACTGTGCATTGGAATGCTATAACATAACTGCTGAAGCCGAGAATGAGGATCCAAGGAATATTAACATCCCAGAAACAGAATGTCATTGTGAGGTTGAGGGACTGCATATAGAGAATCAAAACATCACTGCGCCATTGAAAACTAGGCAAGTAAACATTGGCATAGAGGTAGAGCCGAAGTTCGCGAAGATTGGGGATTACTGCGATGATGCTACAGTAGATCAAGTCACTGAGTTGCTCCACGAATATCAAGATTTATTCCCTACAAAATTTTCGGACTTGAAAAACATCATATGCATTTTGGGCGTGATGAAAATAACTGTGAAACTGGATGTGAAGCCTATTAAGCAGAGGCCATATCACCTCAATCCCAAATGCAAGGAAAAGGTCTGCTTGGAGTTGGACAAGATGCTTGAAGCAGGTATGATCGAACCAATGGAGGAACCTGACTAGGTGAGTCTAATGGTAGTTCAGGAAAATAAGCAAAATGATGAAATAATGATTTGCGTCGATGTCAGAAAGCTTAACTATACCTGTGTCCATGATCCCTTTCTGACAGTGTCTACTGATGAAGTACTGGACAGTGTGGGAGGAGAGGAAGTATATTCATTCGCTGATGCATTCTCTGCATACCATCAGATTAAGATTGTGCTAAAGAATAGGAGTAAGACAACCTTTGTGACGGAATGGTGTTGTTTCTAGTATACAGTAATGCCATTTGGACTCAAGAATGAGCCGACAATATTCTCTCGTGTAGTCATCATAGTGTTCAAGGAGTTCATTGACAAATTCTTGGAGGTCTGTTTCAATGGCTAGACAATGTTTATGCCGGTCATCACAGGTTTATGAAATAATGATGTATTGATGTGTGACTTTACTTGTTCTACATTGTTATCTGAGTGCAATTAATGTTAAGTGATTTCACGAGGACTAGAACGATTTATGTTAAAGTTATCGAACAATTAAGTATATCTAAGCAAATAATGGTCTAAGAGTAATATATGGTGTGCATAATTAGCTAATTCACCTCTTCAGGGTCTGAAAAAGCCACTCATAGACCTTCGCAGAGGTCTAGAGGCTGATTGAAGGAAGTTACAGCAATAGGCTGCAAGAACATAGAGGTTTGCCCGAAGGCAAATCTAGGTTGCCCAAAAGACATCACACTAATCTCTAGGTGTGGAAACTTGGTTCCACCATCCCCCCATACTACTTTGGGTGAGGCTTCAATTTGTGCATTGTGGATTGATGCCGAAAGGGCTAGTAGTGTAGGGATTTGTTTGGCACACTAACTTTGAACTTGGATCAGGACCACCTTAAGCCAACAAATAGTTCCATTTCCGAGACCGAGATCAACATAATGAGATGTGTGATGTCACATCACTACAATCCTGTAGGTTTTAACCCCGTATAAAAATTACCAATGAAATCAATATAGGGAGAAATTTTCTCCATCCAATGTGTAGGTTTTAACCCCATATAGAAATTACCTGCATACGAATTCTAAAACACAAAAAATAAACAATGCAAGAGCATAACACATAAAACACATATACATAGAGATTTTCCCCTAGATCCCAAAACCGGGACTACCAGCTTGATTTTTCATTATTTCCTTTCAATGTTACAATACATATTTATACATGCCGAAGCATCCAATACCATGGACTGAAAACCATTGCGTCCAATACCATGGACGAAAAACCATCGCGTCCAAAAAACATTTGTGAAAATCATGCTCAAAACCATAGGTGGGTCCACCCAACCTAACATAGGGTCCAAAACCAAAATTTTCTGGGGCGGACCCCATAAAGTGGGGTTACGGGTGCCCCTCAAACCCCTTTTGACCTCCCCCCCTCTAACCTCCAGTTAACTACATGGGCTAGTCGTGGAAAGGATATAACACAACCAAACATTATCCCACTTGTTGTTTTCTTTCCATAGGGGGCCACAAGAGAGCTTAGTCATTTGTCCAGCCCTAAAATGCCCATTGTTTCTCTACACCAAGAGAACTTCTCAGAGCTCACAGATTTTGTCAATGCATCTCCAGTATTATTCAAAGTGTCCACCTTTACTAGCAACAAATTTTTGTCTTCTATCATATCCCTCACAAAGTGATACTAAACATCAACATGCTTTGTCTTTGAATGATATGCGGGGTTCTTTGCCAAGAAAATTTCACATTGGTTGTCACGATCTATCCTTATAGCTTCCTGTTCTAACCCATACTTGAACACAATCTATACAACAAAACTGCTTCCTTGCTTGCATGAGTGGCTGCCATGTATTCTGCCTCTGTAGTTGACAGTGCCACTACAATTTGTTTCTTACTCATCCAACCAACTGCACCTCAAAATAGGTTAAACACATACCCACTTGTAAATATTCTCTGATCTAGATCTCCAGCCCAGTCTGCATCAAGAAAGCCATGAATATCCAACACTCTATCCAATCCTGGTCTTCCTTGATAGCATAGACCATAATCACTAGTGCCATGCAAATACCTGAAAACCTGCTTCACTGATGTCCAATGCTCCTTTCCTGGTTTTGACATAAACCTCCTCAATACTCCCACTACATGTGCAATGTCTGGTCTAGTACAGACCATTGCATACATCAAGCTACCAACTACACTTGCATATGGAACACGGGACATGACCTCTTCCTCTTCTTGTGTCACTTGCATATGGAACATGGGACATGTCCTCTTCCTCTTCTTGTGTCTTGGGACATTGTTTAGTAGATAACCTCACACCTACAGGAATAGGAACCTTCACCAATTTACTATCCTAAATATTAAACCTCTGCAGTATTGTCTTGACATACTTCCTTTGGTTTAACTAGAGCTTCCTCTTTGCCCAATCTCTTTTAATTTCAATGCCCAAAATATAGTTTGCAGCACCAAGATCTTTCATGTCGAATTTGGAGGACAATTGGGTCTTGAAATCTTGGATAATTTCTTTGTCATTTCCAACCAGCAACATATCATCCACATACAAGACCAAATAAATAACACGGTCTCCAATTAATTTAAAATACACACAATGATCTGCTTTGCTTTTGGTGAAGCCAAGTCCCCATATAAATGTATCAAATTTCTGATACCACATCCTTGGTGACTATTTTAACTCATACAGAGAATTCTTTAACTTGCATACCAGTTCTTTCGTACCCTTCACCGCAAAGCCTTCAGGTTGCTTCATGTAGATCTCCTCTTCCAAATCCCCATGAAGAAATGTTGTCTTCACATCCATCTTTTATACCTCAAAATCAAAAGCAAAAGCAACAGATAAAAGTAATCTAATAGAAGTTACCTTGGCAACAGGAGAAAAAATATCACCAAAATCAATTCCCGGCACCTGGGAATAACCTTTTTCTACCAACCAAGCTTTGAATTTCTCCACTTTTCCTTTTGAATTTGTCTTCCTTTTTAACACCCATTTGCTGCCAATGGGTTTCCTTCCAGCCGGCAACTCCACCAAATTCCAAGCCTCATTTTCAGGCAAAGATGCCATTTCATCAACCATGGCCTCTTTCCAGAGTTTTCCATCCTCTAAATGTACTGCTTGCTTCACAGTTCTGGGATCATCATCAGTAACAAACAAAGCAAAATTTGAATAGAAAGCAGATGGACTATACCTTTCTGGCTACCTTATTTCTCGAACTGATCTTCTCATAGTCGGAGTTTGTGGCTCTTCATCTTCTGATTCCTCCTATGATGTAGAGTCTAATTCTTCCTCCTTTAGCTCAAACTCTATATTCTTAGGTTCCTTAGATTGGACTTCATGTTTAATAATATCTTTCACCCCTCTGAACACCACATCTCAACTATACACAACCTTACTTGTTACTGGGTTCCGAAGCTTATAACCCTTTAAACCATCCTTATACCCAATAAAGATGCACATTTTAGATTTACTATCCAACTTGGTTCATTTCTCCTCTGGAACATGTACATATGCATCACATCCAAATACCCTTAGATGTGAAAGAAAGGGTATCTTACCAGTCCATACCTCTTGTGGAGTCTTATCCTCCAACACTGATGAAGTTGACCTATTGACCAGGTAACATGTAGTATCCGCCACCTCTGCCCAGAATTCCTGTCCTAACCCGGCACCACTAAGCATGCTTCTTACCCTTTCCATCAACATCTTGTTCATTCTTTCTGCAACTCCATTTTGCTGAGGTGTATATGGAGTATTCTTCTGCCATGCTATACCACACTTCTTACAGAATTCTTCGAATTCCTTACTACAAAACTCTCCACCATTATCTGTCCTCAACACCTTTATCTTCTTCTTTGTCTAGTTTTCCACCAAAGCCTTGAATTCTTTAAACCTGTCAAAGACTTCAAATTTCTTCTTAAGGAAATATATCCATGTATTCTTTGAGAAGTCATCTATAAATGATACATGGTACATAGACTTACCCAGTGATGGAACCTTCACAGGTCCAAACACATCATTGTGCACAAGCTCTAATATTTGTTTCACCCTCTTACTTCCAGAGGGGAAACTCACCCGATTTTGCTTCCCATATACAAAATTTTCACAGAAATCAAAATCCAAAGAGATACTACTCATACCTTCTACCATACCTTTACCATGAAGTATTCGAAGGCCCTTCTCTCCAATATGTCCAAGCCTTTGATGCCATAGCATGGTCCTCTCTCCAGAGACCACTAGATTTTCTGCTCCACTTTCAGAAACCACAGAACTGTTGCACCCATCAATAAGAGTGCTACCTTGTAGCTTGTATAGAGTTCTAGTCCAAACTCCCTGCATCAATACCAGTGCTCCCAGAACCATCTTGCAGGTATCCTTCTCGAACACTGCACTAGTTTTACACCTGCATCATCCAGCTTGCTTACAGAAATCATATTTTTGGCCAATGCAAGAATATGTAGAACACCCAGAAGTGTTCTAACCCTTCCACCTTGCAACTTCAACTTTACTTTTCCATGACCAATGATTCTAGCCTTCCTGTCATCCCCCAAGAAGACGTCACCACCATCATATTTCTCATACTTGCAGAACCACTCTCTATGGGGAGTGAAGTCAATGGATGCACCTAAGTCAATCAACCATGCCTCATGATCTACATGTGTACTTGATGAAGCTAAGTACACATCCCCACCTTCGTCTGAGGTGGTTTTCGCCTCTGTAGAAGGAGAATCATCAGATCCCTTTCCTTTATCAGGAGCTTTATATTTATAGTCCCTTTTGAAGTGGCCTTCCTTTCCACATTTCCAGCACACCACCTTTACAGGATTTCTTGGAGATTTAGATCTCCCTCTAGATTTAGATCTCCCACTCGATGACTTATTTTTGTTTATGTTCTGGGACCATCCTCGTATAGACAAGGCATCACCATTCTGGCTCTCCATATTTTTTCTGTCTCATCTCTTCCATCAGCAAGGCTGAGACTATTTCATCAAATTGAAAGGCAGTTGAATTGCTACCTATTGCAATAACCAGACTATCCCACAAATCTGGTAGAGAACATAACAAACTGGTGCACTTATCTTCATCTGAAATTTTAATATCAATAGATTCTAACTGACTTACCACAGTATTAAATGCATTCAAATGCTCTATCACTAAGTCTCCATCTTTCATCCTCAAGTTATACAACTTTTTTCACAGGAACAGTTTATTCACCAAGACTTAGATTGGTACAAAGTCCCTAACTTGTCCCACAAAGCCTTTGCCATAGCTTCCCCTGATACATTCAACAATACTAAATCTAAGACACACGATCGTATTGTGCTCTTTGCCTTTTGATCCAAATTCTTCCATTCTTCATTAGACACTCCCATTGGTTTAGTACCTAGATCTACCACGATCCACAGATCTTTATCCACCAACAAATCCTCCATCTTGAGTTTCCACAACTCAAAACTCTGACCATTAAATTTCTCGATCTCTATCTTTCCACTACTCGCCATCTTCTTTCACCACTAGAATCGATCTCCCAGATCTCCCATTGAATAGGGTCTACCACAGGCTCGAGCAAAACCCCTCAGCAACAAAGGCATCCCCTTGAAGCCAAAATTGTTCTAATTCCAAATGTAGGTTTTGACCCCGTACAGAAATTACTTGCATACGAATTCTAAAACACAGAAAATAAACAATGTGAGAGCAGAACACAAAAAACACATATACACAGATATTTTCCCCTAGATCCCAAAACCGAGACTACCAGCTTGATTTTTCATTATTTTCCTTTCAATGTTACAATACATATTTATACATGCCGAAGCATCCAATACCATGGAATGAAAACCATCGCGTCCAATACCATGGACCGAAAAACCATTGCATCCAAAAAACATGTGCGAAAATCATGCACAAAACCATACGTGGGTCTACCCAACCTAACATAGGGTCTAAAACCAAAATTTTCCAAGGCAGACCCCATAAAGTGGGGTTACAGGTGCCCCTCAAACCCCTTGTGACCTCCCCCCGTCTAACCCCCAGCTAACTACATGGGCTAGTCGTGGAAAGAATATAACACAACCCAACAAATCCGACCAAGAAGGAAATTGAGAAGTAGTTGGATAGAAATATCCATGCATTCGTGGTGCAAGAAAATAGGAATCTACGATTGACAAAAGAACAGTGGTTGGACAAATATTTGTACATGGAAATACACGAGATCTTTTTCTACACATTCCCGATCAAACTATACAATGGGATCGCTAAATTGGAAAATGTACAAGGTAGGTGGAGGCTTGACAGTCTAATAGTGTGGACCCCAGAGCTCGTGTAGAGGTTGGAATCGTCTGAAGATAAGATCGCATGTGTAGTTGATCACTGGCTTGATCGAGTCATTGGAGGATTTGTTACAAAGTTCGTGGTTGATACCTCAATCAATTACAATGAAGAAGAGTGATGCTTCTTCAAGGGACCACGAGGTAAGTATTTAAGATATTTGAATATTTGGATTAAGGTGCCCTTGTGTGAAAAGCAAGTTATGCCATTACCTTGATGTTTGGATCTACATGAAGTGGATGAAGTTTTAGAAATCAAGGAAGAACATGTCTTGAATATAGTCCATTGATTGGACCTCCTTCAAGTGATGATGAGGGAGTAGCACATGCTTCACCATAGAGCATTGTCCAATTGATAAGGCAGGGCTTTCCGCAGATACCTCATCCATCGACACCACCTCCACCTTCATCTCCACAACATACACCTTCACCCACACTGCCACCACCTCCACTATTGGTAAACATGTCGAATACGATGAATTTGTCGGTTTTCAGGGGCTTAAGAAGCGAGGATCCAGATCAGTTTTGGTTTGTTGTGAAGGCTGTGTGGACAACACAAAAAATTATGAATGACAATATAAAGAAGGCGCAGTTGGTTACCACTCTATAGGATCATGAGCTGACATGGTACATTACGTATTGCACTGAAAACCCATTGGCATCATTAGTAGACACTCAAATTGATCTGAACAATGAATTTGGTAAGCCTAAGTCTAAATTGCGATTAGTGATTGGATATAAAGAAACCATGATGAGGCCCGATGAAACACCTTCGGAATTAGATCAAATATTGAAGTGCCAGATCCGCGAAGCTAATCTAAATCTCACAGATTATCAACACTGCAAATGGTTTGTAGTCTTGCTCCTGCCCAACCTAAGGGTTTCTTTATTGAAGAAAAAGATAGGAACTCAAGTGGAAGCCCTAAAAATTGCACAAAACAACTATTCAGTTCGCTTCTTTGGGATTTCAACAGATTCGCGCGTAGTTGCAAAACCTTTGCTTGGAGTTGCAGAGCTTGAAAAATAAAAAACTGGCTTGGTTGGTGTTGGACGAAGAAGTTTGGTGTCTCAAGTGTAAAAACCATGGGCATGATAAAGATCATTGCCCTGTCTTTGCAAATTACATCAAAGGAGGGGGGCCTATGCCCCTAAGGCCAAAAGCTTTAGCAGGACCAAGTGCGGGGCCTGCACTATGGTCCACTATTTGTCAGGTAGCTAGAAAGCATGTAACAGACAATTTTCATTTGCTGCAAAAGTTTTTACAGACACCACAAGAATTGTTCTGTAATTTATGCAAATCCGTGGGCCACAATGAGCACCACTGTCGGAGCTATGAATTAATGATGGAAGGAATGCCTACATATCAAAAGGAAGCAAAAACTCAGCCTTCAGATTAGGGAGCTGGGGGAATGCGTTAAGGATATTAGGGACGCGGACGAGGCCAAGGTAGAGGAGGACCTGGTAGGGGTTGGGGGTAGGTCATTTGTTACTATTGTGGAACACCAAGACATTACGCATAAGAGTGTATGAATCAAACATGTCCATCATGCCAATACCGTACGCAGATTGACCACACAATCAAAGAATGTACTATGCTTATGGCCAAGATGCAGGAGAAGGAGGCGCAACCTCAACATCCTATCTAGTACTTGCAGATGATGAGGTCTGAGCCCCGTGAAGAGGACCTGAATGTGGATATTGTACACGAAATAGGATTGCAACTAGTGATGATAAGGGAAATCATCCTAAAGAAGGTGGATGGGTCCACAAGGCTCCAGAAAAGGAGGTTGGGTTAGATCTGGAGAGTACAAAGAAAACGTTCATGGAGAAAAGAAAAACATCGTTGAGGCCTCTACCTTAGGAATTTAGAGCAAACTGTTAGATACTAGCATGCCTACAGAGGTTGACCCCTCTGTGCTTACCACATTCTTTCAAACTTGTCTGAAATTACTGCACAACAACAATGCTATGAAAGGGCTACAAGACTTGATAAAAAAATGTGCCGGTAAGGATAATAATTTTGATGGACCCCGCATAGTTAGAAATGTTGGTAAGAATAAGGCAATAATAGGGCACGATATGAGGCTTAACGTGCAAATAGGGGACTATCAGAAGGACTAGGCTATTCTAGATTTGGGGTCTGATGTAAACATATTGGATAAACAACCTGGGAGAGAATAGGGAGACTTGCACTGTAGTGGTATCTTATTCAACTGAGGATGATGAACGAATAGAAGATTATCCTTATGGGATGATTGCAGGGAGTTATTGTAAATATAGAAGGCGCGAGTGCACTATATGATTTTGAAGTAATAGATATTGTCAATGATAGAAATCCATACCCCACACTCCTGGAATTGATTTGGCCGTCGACATGAATAGGGTAATCAATTTGAAGAAGCAGACAATGTCGTTTGAAAGGAAATCGCTATGCATTGTAGTACCATTGGACCCTATAGAAGGACTGCACTATATTGAACCGGTCTATGACTATGAGGAGAGTGATGATGATTTGGATAAGATATATAAGATAATGGTGTGAGTCCAAGACTTGGTTAATCTGATATCTGATGGATGAATTGCATGGGACCGCGAAAGCTCTTGTACCTCATATTCACATGAAGAATTGGAACATTGGCAAAACATGCTAAATGATGTATCCACACTGCACTACAACATGATGACCAAATAGCTGCGCTGTGTGTCGTCGGAGGTAAGGGATTTTACTTATTATGATGGTTTGACTGATGTGGATAAATTTCTGGATGCTTTTGAAAGAGAAATTCTAGAGGGTTATCACTTTCAGGCATTGGAGTGGGCACTACTCACTATGCCCGCTTGGTGATGGGGTACACACAAGGACAACTTTGATGAGTGGTGCGATTACAGAAGGATGATGAGAACATGGTTTGGTCAACCTAAAGTACAGGTAATGGAGAAGTATGATGGGAGGATTGATCTGTGTGATCACTTGGCTTAATGGACCAAGGTTTATTGAATGGAGTTGCAGCCAGAATGGGTGCATTTTCTATCTGGAGACAAAGCTCCACCACAACACCACGGAGTGGGATGTCTTAAGAGAAGGCTTCATGAGAACATTCAACTTTGAATATGGGTTCGAAAGAATTGATGAGGCGTTGCAGGAGGTTAAGGTAGTGATCTTATGAATCCCAGAGGATCCTTTGGAATTGATTCAACTAGACAGGAGCACCCAGCTATGCCATGCACTGGACTACTATAACATGGCAATTGAAGCCGAGAATGAGGATCTAACAATTATTAACATCCTAGAAACAGAAGGCCACCGTGAGGTTGAGGGACTGAAGATAGAGAATCCAGACATCACCGCACCATTGAAAACTAGGAAAGTACACACTGGCATAGAGGTGGAGTCAAAGTTCGCGAAGGTTGGGGATCACTAGGATGATGCTACAGTAGATAAAGTTGCTGAGTTGCTCCACGAATATCAAGATTTATTCCCTACAAAATTTTCAAACTTGAATGGCATCATAGGCTATTTGGGAGTGATGAAAATAACTCTGAAATTAGAGTGAAGCCCGTTAAGTAGAGGCCATATCGCCTCAATCCCAAATACGAGGAAAAGGTCCGCTTGGAGTTGGACAAGATGATTGAAGCAGGTATTGTCAAATTAGTGGAGGAATCTGACTAGGTGAGTCCAATGCTAGTTCAGAAAAAGAAGGAGAAGGACGAAATATGGATTTGTGTAGATCTCAAAAAGCTTAACGATGCCTGCATCCATGATCCCTTTCCAACACCATTTATTGATGAAGTACAAGACAATATTTGAGGACAGGAAGCATATTCATTCACTGATGGGTTCTCTGGGAACCATCAAATTAACATCGCACTAGAGGATAGGAGTAAGACAACCTTCACGAAGGAATGGGGTTGTTTCTGGTATACAGTAATGTCATTTGGACTAAAGAATGCACCAAAAATATTCTCTCACGTAGTCATCATGGCGTTCAAGTAGTTCATTCAAAAATTCTTGGAGCTCTATTTTGACGACTGGAAAATGTTTGGGCTGGTCAAGCGCCATTAAGATAGGAGAGGAACCTATGAATTTGGAGGAAGGGATACCTAACACACAGCTCTTTGCAGTCCATGTAGCAGACAACCACTTTGCAAACATTATCCACTTCTTGACTACAGAGATGGCTCCAGAAGGATACACCAGTCAGCAGAAGAAAGAGTTGGTAGTGCGCGTGGTAGACTTCTATATAATTGCAGACCATTTGTATAAAATGGGGTCGGATGAGATACTTCGATGATATGTGCCCGATTTTGAACAAAATAGTATCCTCGTTGAAGCTCATGGAGGAGCTGCGAGAGGACATTATGTAGGAAAAGCAACAATGGAGAAGGTTTTTCACACTAGGTTGTGGTGGCTGACGTTGAATAAAGACTCGAAAGAATATTGTAAGGCATGTGATGCATGTCAAAGGTCAGGCAGGCCTTCGAGGAGGGATGAGCTGCCACTAAATCCGTAGGTGGCATTGCAGCCATTTGATAAATGGGAAATTGATTTTGTAGGACCAATTGAGCCCCAAGGTAAGAAAACAAGTGTGACTACATCATCATTATGACAAAATATTTGACCAGATGGGCAAAGGCATAGACTTTGAAGAACTATACAGGGGAAAAAATAGTGAATTTTTTGTTTTGAATATGTGTTGACCAAGTTTGGTCTCCCAAAGGTATTGATGAGTGACCATGGTACACAATTTCTTAATGAAATGGTCAACGCACTGACAGAAGAGTTCCAAGTTTACCATGAGAAAATTACACCCTATCATCCTCAAACTAATGGAACATTTGAGGCTTTCAATAAGATATTAGAAAATGTGTTGATGAATATTTTCCACACATAGTGGAATGATTGGGACATGCGCATACCAGTGGTGTTGTGGGCCTATAGAACTACTTGCAAAATGCTAACATGTTAGATGCCTTTCCGACTGGTTTATGTTGTAGAGGCTGTAATTATAATGGAATATATCGTGCCGAGTCTATGCATAGCAACCTTCATAGGAATGGCAGACCATGGGGCCTTAGAAGAATGTCTGGCATAGCTAATGGAGCTCAAAGAAGATATGTTTCTGGCTAGATTCCATCAACAGGTTTAGAAGGAATGTGAAAAAGTTTGGTAGGATTGGCACATCAAACTGTGCACGTTCAAGGTAAATGACTTAGTTTTATTATAAGATAGCAAGTACAATAAGTTTCCAGGAAAGTTTCAGATGCACTTTCTGGGGCCATAGGTCATCAAAGGGATTATAGATGGTGGCATAGTTCATATTGCAAAGTTGAATGGAGAACCATTTCTAAGAAGTGTAAATGGCAACCGTTGAAGCCATACACTGGGGATCCATCCTAATGAATACATGACAACAGGATAGTCTTAGCGCTCTAGGAAGCTACAAGGAAGCACCAAAATATAAACTACAGTGCCTGGTTGGTGGAACTACGTGACAGAGGGGCTATGCAAAAAGGGGTAATGTCACAGTATCACAAGGCGCATGAAGGGAGCTGCACTATGAGGGTCGATACTGCATAACACAACCAGAAAATGATTGTTACAATCACTATTCATGATTTTCCTACTAGGATATGGTTAAGAGGAGTGGGGGTGAGGCATTCAAGGCATTTAAGGCTGAAATATTTGGAGATCTACCACCAAATCAGCATTTATGGATGGATTTTGGGAGGAACAGTCGAATTTGAATTCAAATTCGGCTATAAATTACGTGTGGTTGTCCAGAAGAGAACACTTTGCATCCTTAGAATTTTTGAGTTGTGTTATCCATTGTTTATGAATCCTCAGGTTTTCATAGATTTAGTCACGAGCTCTGTGTTTGACAGGTTACCTAAGGATACCCAGTAGTTCATTCTCAGCACCATGTCTAGACCAGGTGATACTGCAAGCATTAGAGTAACTATTGTCTCCGAGGGAGTAGCTCTAGAGTTTATAAGCATGGAGGCTCCAACTCAAGTGCCTATGGTAGCAAGTTTGCCTAGGCCAAATCCTACACTAGTACATGATCATCCCAAGCCCAATAAAGACAAGCATAAGAGGCCAATGTCAGTGCACAGGTCACCAAGGAAGCACGTTCCTACCTAGGCTCAGAAGAAAGATAAAAAACTAACGAAGGATAAGGGGAAGTGGTGGACTTGGAGGTCAAAAAGGGTGTGGAGGATATAGACGTCAAGTGCATGGAGCCCATTTCCAATCTGCCAGATTACATCCCTCTGTGAAAGGGAAAGGTGAAGGTCACTAAGGACCCAGATATAGGGAAATTCCTCCTAAATACACCCCTGCTGCTAGAAGGCATCACCTTTGAAGGTCCGCTCTTGGTGCAGAATCCCCATTTGAAGCTAGAAGACTGGGATTTGGCGGACCATGAGAGGTTTCCCCACCTCAAAATGAAAAATTACATGAAAAGGGTATATTATAAAGTCTTTGGTGTCACCGCATTGGAGCCAATGGAGTGGATTCATGGAGTGAATCAATCAGGGTTGCTAAACCTATTGTGGGTGCCTCACTACCACAATTCCAACATTAATCTCATTTGTATCAAGCAATTGCTGACCCTTGTACCTGATGGATGTAAGTGGTTGAGCGCACCGATCCCAATCACAAACATGTTGATCCATCAGATCACGCTCCTGCCACATTCAAGCTTGAATCTGGCCAAGGAGCTTGGTGGAAAAACCAATGAGCACGACCTGGATGAAAAGATGAAGGAAAAGTTCAAGCTAGTTAAGAAGCTATGCAGGTACTCCATCACGTCTATCTCCGACCCCGTGGTGCAAGTTAGGGGTGATTTTAGGGGCGAATTTTCACCCTTTGGTGAAATTAAGGGGTTTTAAATGTTTAGTGGGCGCATATTTTGTATCATAGTACATTTTTACAAATCACCTCAAATAGCCCACCTTATTTCAAGGGAGAGGGTAAAAAAGGTAAATTTAGTCCTTGAAATTAGGAGTTACAACCTTCCATTCACCCATTTTCAAGAATAGGTTTTATTTAAGTGAATCCTATGGGCCAAAGGCCCAAATACCATATTTATAAAAGAGGTATGGTAAATTAATAAAAATATAAATAAAGGAGAGGTATGGTAAATAAATAAAGCATTTTTTATATTTACTCCATAAGTCACCTTATATACATGCAAGGGTGTAAACAAATAAAAATATAAGTAAAGTGGAGGTACGGTAAATAAATAAAACGTCTTTTTATACTTACTCAAACGGTATGGTAAATAAATAAAAATATAAATAAACTAGACGCATGGCAAATAAATAAAACCTCTTTTTATATTTAGTCCATAACCCTCATTCTATTTATGAAGGCTCAAGAAAGAGGTTTTATTTAAGTGAATCCTATGGGCCAAATACCATATTTGTAAAAGTGGTATGGTAAATTAATAAAAATATAAATAAGCGAGAGCTATGGTAAACAAATAAAACATTTTTTTATATTTACTCCATAAGTCACCTTGTATTTATGAATGGTATGGTAAATTAATAAAAATATAAATAAACGAGAGGTATGGTAAACAAATAAAACATTTTTTTATATTTACTCCATAAGTCACCTTATGGGACAAATACCATGGACTAGATTGTTATTAATACCATGCAAAAAAACATTATTAACCCTAATATTAGTATTAATAAAAATAAAAATGGCACATGGTATTGACCCATGGTATTCACTTGGAATGTAGCCTATTTAAATGGGGGAATTAAACCAACATAGATCCATCTTTACTCTGGATCTACTAACCCCCGAGAGGTATCAAATATCGTGATATGAAAACTAGCATAGAGTGAAAAAATATTTTATTCGATCAAGAGTAAAAATGGATGTTGTAATTTAATGTATGTTAAACATTTTAGCTTGGTTAAAGTAAAAAATAAAATAAAAATCAACTATTAATTTTATTAATTTTTATAAATTACTAATAGTAATTTTTAAGCTCCAGGTTTATGATAACCCATGGTATTGACCCATGGTATTCATGTGAGCATAGACTATTTAAAGGGGAAATTCCATCTTAGATCCATCTTAATTCTGGGTCTACCAAGTGCTCAGAGGGATAAATAGATTTCATCCCCCTAAGAGTGGTAGATGTGGAGTTAAGATGGATATAGGTTGGTTTTTATGATAATGAAGATATTAAATAGACTTAGGAAATTATATTGTAAAAACATCTTAAGGAGAATGCTTAAAGCATAGACATTGGACAAGTATATTTGTATACTTCTGTTTTAAAACCGAAACAAATCCAGGGCTAAAAGGAATGGATTGATTGCACTAGTCATCCTTCTATAACTTTCCAACATATGCTGGAGTAAACAGATTATAATTTGGGTAATTTTTCTAATTGCAAACGGGAACATACTTGTGTATTGGTAGGGTGGTTACAAGGTCCCTAGAAGTGGAGTAAACAGATTGCAATTTGGGTAATTTTTCTAATTGCAAATAGGAACATACTTGTGTATTGGTAGGGTGTTTATGAGGTCCCTAGAAGTGATGAATTTGAATTTTTCTTGGTTTTATATATAGTATTAGGTTTTTTCTCATGCTTTCTGTGAATGGCATGGGTGAATTTTATCCTACACCCACTAGGTTATCGATATGTAATTTCAGTAATTTGGATTTCAAAAGATATTTTAAAGAAATGCAATGATTTCATTTGTGTATTCAATAAACACAAGATTTTATAATTGAGTAAAATATTCACCATGCCTGGTGAGAGATTCGGCAAAAAAATATATATACATATCATATTATTGATAAAATCGCCTTCCATTTTTCCTATATACCATGGAGATTCGCCCATTTATTATACATGTAAATTTGGGGGGGTTCTTCAAATTTTCCCTGGTGCAAGTTGCTACAAAAATGTTATCTAGAAAGGTCATGAGAAAATGTCGTGCGGAAGAGGTTCTGATGCTAGTCATTTTGTTAGATGCACAATGCATGGATGGCGTATAGTTCAATTGGTCATGCTACCTCTGCAATGAGTTCCTCGAAAATTGTTGCCATGCTCAGGATGAGAGAAAAACCTTCCACTATGCATGGTTGTTTCTCTCCATAGTGCTAGTAGCTTGGGAGCTGCTAGAGGATACCCACTTTCCTCCTTTCTAGAAAGGATTGCTAGAGGCTTCACAATTTGCCTCCCGTTGGGCCACAAAGGACATCACATGGGTCATAGAGACCAAAGCTTTCTAGGTGTTGAGGGAAGCGAGCATTCACATGGCCATCAACCAGAAGCTACGATTGTCTGTGACGGTGTTTGAGAAGCTATTAGAATACATGGAGTGTAAGGGAGACTTTCACCGCATATATAACAGGGCGTGGAATGATCCACAACAAAAATGGTTTGACCTATCTTACCTTGCTATAGATGATGCTATTCAAGAGTTTATAAAGTGATGGTAGAAAGATTAGCATTATCCATCCGATCTAGCTGCAGGTAGTAGCAAAGGCATGGCGAGTTTGGTGGAAAGAAAAAGAAGGAGGCAACAAAGTAGGCGATCTAACAGTTGGCCAAAAAGCAAAGGAAAGAGGCTGAGGAGAAGGCAAGGCTAGAAAAAGAGCACGCTACAAAGCAGTAGTCCAAATAGGAACAATGCAGCTCTCAGTAGAGCGGTAAATCCCCTTCGCCCCAGACCGAGGAAGGGGAGTAGTCAAAATAGGTAGGTGGCAGAGATGAAGGACAAAGCACACCCTTCTGAGTGAAGAGGTACAGGGAGTAGTAGAAGGAGGGAGCCTGGAAGGAGTCGAAAGCAATGAATCCGCCATTGCATCCCATGACGCTCACAGAAGGCGATCTCGATGAGATCATAGACAAAGTGCATGATAGCACAATGAAATTGTTGAAGTAGTTCGAAGAGAAGCACCTGCAGTCACTTGGTACACTTTAGAAGGATCTGCATGAGCTACCAATCTAGACTAGCAGGATCCAGGTGGGTGCCAGGTAGGTTAATGCTGCATAGACAAGTGTGGCACCAGGAACTAGTCAAGCTACCGAAATGGTTAGATCCATGGATCTCTGAGGAGTTGCACTACTAGAAGGGTTATTTAGCATAGAATTAGATGATGACAAGGTCATCGTAAGTACTATGAAGAATATAAGCCTCAACCTTGTATCACTTCCCAATGAGTATACTCACTCACACCAGGCAGGTGTGACAGCAGAGTTATAGGCGCGAGAGTAGTGCACGCTCAGTCTCATAAGTGAATATTGGGTGAATAATGAGCAGATGTTCGCCGAGAAGACAAAGGCATTCAAGGAAAAGGAAGTAATCTAGGCGTAGAGTGCCCAGTTGGCGTCCACGGTGGTAAAACCTTACAGAACAATGCTAGAGTTTCACATACCAGAGGAAGCACCGCTTGAGGTCAAGATCAGGAAGTTTGTAGCAGGTGTTTACAATGCTAAGACAGAAGTGGCCCAAGTTTAGTTCGAACTCAACTTTAAAATCATAGGGCTAGAGCTCAAATCATAACCTTCAACCCCGCCAGAAGTTAGGGAATAATGCGAAGTAGCTGTTAAGGATGGTTTAGCTACTATCGATGCCGCGATGATGGACTGCACAATGTTGTTTGAGTAGGCAATGGAGCTAGTAATGGCCCTGCAGGAAGACCCCAACCTGTAGAGTTTAAAGATAGATACCCTCAAGCTTCAGCAGTAATACGATGAAGTGCGAGCAACATCGCACACAATGGCTACAACCACTGCCTTGCCAAGTTGTAGGAGTGAAAGAAACTACTTGCACAAGTAGAAGCCACACAAAAAAAAGAGGAAGTCCTTAAGGCACGGTTGGACCCTTGGTTGGAAGAAGCCTACTAAGTCTCCTCCAACATACAAGATAACTTGGCGAACCTACAGCTTATACAATAGCTGATCAAGAAGGACAGTGAAGGACCAGCCATAGAGCAGCTAGTTGAACATATAAAGCAAGAAGCCACGCAGAGCGTGGCTAAAGTAGCAGTGGTACAAGTGGAACTGGGAGATCTTCGTAGCAACATCTTCATGCCAGCTGAGTGACTCGAGGGCGAGTTATGATATTTTTGTTGGGGGCCTATTGGGATGGGGTCCCCTTAGTTAGTTTTGGGGAAAAAGCCCAAATTTTGATGTAAAAAGATGTAAAGTCTCCATAAATTGTGGTCGTGGAGCACTTAGAATAAAAAAGGGTTTTACCCTTCCTTTGTGTAACTTGAGTCAGCTTTGAAGATCTACCCATGGTCCACAGACCATGGGATTGTATAAATAGGTGTGTCCTAGGAATGCCTAAAAGAAGGTAAGTAGGTTGTCTATGGGTAGGTGCAGATAAGTCTAGCACAGAAGTAGAAGTCTTAGAGGAGGGAAAGGCTCTCCAACGGAGTGCGCAGAGACCTAGAGTAGTGTCCACAACTGAGTGTGCGAACCCTTGTAGCTGAGTGCGCAGGGAATTTTTGAGTCTGTAGGCTTAAACTGAATATCAATAAAGAATATTTTTGCCAAAATTATTGTGTTTTATCTATTATCTTCTATTATGTGTGAATGCACCTTATGCTGTTATGAATAATGGTTTTATGAAATAATGATGTATTGATACGCGATTTTACTTGTTCTACATTGTTATCTGAATGCAATTAATGTTAAGTGATTACGAAATGAGTATAACTCTTTCTGTTAAAGTTATCGAACACTTAAGTAGATCTGAGAAAATAATGGTATAAGAGTAATCTCTGGTGCATGTAAGTAGTAAATTCACCTGTCCAAGGTCTGAAAAAGCCATTCGTAAAACTTCCTGGAGGCCTAGAGGCTGATTGAAGGAAGTTACAGCAATAGGCTGCATGAGCATAGAGGTCTGTATAAAGGCAGATCTAGGTTGCCCAAAAGACATCACACTGATCTCTGGGTACATAAACTTGGTTCCAACATTGCCCTATATTGCTTCAGGTGAGACTTGAGTCCACACACCACGTATTGATGCTGAAAGGGCTAGTAGTGTAGGGATTTGTTTGGTGCAAGTAACTTTGAACCTGGTTCAGGACCCCCTAAGCCAACAACCATCTACACAGAAAACTGAACCCTTCAGTTCACATAGATGCAAGGGAAGTTGTAGAATGATCGCCATTACAAGTGGTCCACATACCTGCAACAGTTCCATTTGAATATCAAGTACAAGAAGGGAACAAAATTAATGTTGTAGACTGCCTGAGATGACCACCAATCATGGCGTTGACGACTATGCTCAACTCTTGTGGACACAAGACTTCCGATTGGAAACTTCTCTACAAAAGTGACCCAGAATTTCACCATACCTTCCACCATTACTAGACACATCCGACAATGCATAACAACTCACACCAATAGAGTTAAATATAGACTACATGGAATAGGGTCCAACTAATTGGATCATCGACATGGGGATCAAGAACACTTGCCAGTAGAATATCCAACTGTATCGAGTTGTCAAAGCTAGCTAACTCCTACACCAAGGAAAATGTCTTACTAGGGACCAAGTTTAGTAGAAGTTCCATCATCCCATCGAGGAACTCAATGCAATGGAGACCATTGCTTCCCAAGGGGGGAGGAATCATCCAGGTGGATATTGGTGGCCACCCACCTATTCCACTTGGACCCTCACCATTTCTTTGTCATTTTTTTTTTTTTTTAGTTTCCTTAATTGTAGCACAGTTTACTTTTTTGGGTAGTTTTTTGGGTCCTAAACTTCTGGAGCCATTTTGAGGCCATCAAAGATGTTTTATTGGAAATATTCCTTTGGGCAATTTCATTGAAATCACATTTTCAGTTTTATTCCTTGGATAGATATTTCCAATGAGGTATCATGCGTGTCAAACAGATATAATATGACTAAGTTACGACCTCGAGAAGTTGGCTGCCCAACTAACCCCAACGGGTCCCATAAACTCTTGGTGTTACATCTCCTTGGGTTAGGGTTTTTGTTGTTTAGGGTTTTCTCTTATTTTTCAATAATATAAAGGCCCTTGAGACTTATTGTAACTCAGTTCAGAGGCATGTAGTCGCCACATCTCTTCTTAGAGATAAGCTACCATTGCCTAAGCTAGTCTCATTCCCATTATGTTTGTAAGCATATTTCCGGAATATGTCTGAAAGTGTCTTAATGTGATATGCCACTGGATGCCCCTATTAAGTAAGGATTGCCCCAATAGCATAGTCAGAGGCATCTGTCTCAATCTCAAATGGTTGTTGCATGTATAGTAATGTGAGCATTGTTGTAAAGCAGAGGCGACATTTCAACTCGGCGAATGCCTTCTGTTGAGATTCAGACCAAAATAATCTTTCTTTTCTCCTCCTTTGGTGAGTTGACTCAAGGGCTAAGTGATATGAGAGAACCACAACATGAACCTATGGTAGAAATTAACAAGACACAGAAAGTTGCGGAGCTCTACTAGAGTGGTTGGGGCTGGCCAATCCTAAATGAATTTGAACTCAGTTGGATCCACATCCACTCCCCATTCATCAACAATGTATCCCAGAGAACCTGTTGGATGTGGTGGTGGTTCTCTTCCCACCTCTGGTTGAAAATCAGGATGTCATCCAAGTATACCACTACAAATGAGTTGGTGAATGGATGCAAGATGTCATCCATCAGCCTCATGAAGATTGCAGGAGCATTCTTCAACCTGAAAGTCATAACCAACCATTCAAAAAGGCCCTCCTTGGCTTTGAAGGTAGCCTTCCACACATCATAGGGTTTGATTGGTACCTAGTGATATCGAGACTTCAAGTTGATCTTGCTGAAATATTCCCCCCCTTGAATTGGCCCAGAAGGTCATCAATCCGTGGGATTGGGTACCTATTCCAGTGAGTGATCTTGTTCAGTGCGCGATAGTCAATACAGAGTCTCCAAGTCCCATACTTCTTTTGTACCAACACGATCGGGCTCCCACAGGGTGATGAACTCACCTGAATGTGACCTTTCTGCAATAGCTCCTAAATTTTCCTCTTGATTTCATCGTTCTCCAGAACGGAGAGGTCAAATCGAGGGAGTGCTTGACCTGACAGTGCAGAGGCCTACACTTAGTGTTCTACCTAAGATCTAAAAGATTGAAATGGATCTTGGGGTGGAGGCCCCTAAGATCTGAAAAATTGAAATACTAGCAGAAAAGAGGAGAATGCCCAATAAAAGAAACCACAAAGATTTTTTTTATTAAAACAGAGAATAACTATAAAAGCTACACTGTGTTAGAAAATTTGGCCTTTTAAAAAATGTGACTTGTTACTTATAGCATTTTTTGGTTAAAATACTATGGGTAAATTCCATGGGTGAATGAATACCATGGGTGGATGTCACAATACCATGGGAAAATACCATGGGTGAATGAATACCATGGGTGGATGCCACTTACAATACCTGTTGGGCATGGGATCCCCCAAGGCAAGTTTTGTGGCTTAAAGCCCAAGTTTTGACTAAGTCTGATGTAAAGAATCCACGATCTATGGGCATGGAGTGCAAAGTTGTAAACTGAGTCATAGGGTTGTCCACCCTTACTTTTTTAAGGTAATGTCGGCTTGAGAGTTCTACCCATGGTCCGTAGACCATGGGATTGTATAAATAAAGCGAGGCTCTAAGTGTAAAGGGACAATCTAATAGAACAATCTAAGAGATGATGAAGCATTGAGTCTAATTTGAAGTGTAAAGTCATGTATTTGGGTTGTAGAGTAGGAGAAGGCTCTGCAACTGAGTGCGTAGAGGCCTAGTAGTTTGCAATTGAGTGTGCGGACCCCTGCAGCTGAGTGCATAGGGCCGGTTGAGTCTGTAACCGATTAAAGCATTAATAAAGAGAATTTTTACATCATTTATGTGTATCTTTTTCCTGTTTTAAGCCTTTAAATATATTGGGTATAATTTCCATTTATGTTGTTTATATGATGCGTGAATGTATATGAATGTGTTGATAAAGTGAATGTAAGATAGAATATACAGACAAAGATAACTAACTATTATAACAAGATAAGTAATAGATGTGGTAATAGTACAGATAGCTGCTTTAGCAACGTGAAAGCACCTCAACCCTTGGTTAGGGCTATGTGAAGGTGATTATAGTAGATCATGAAGGCCTTGTAGGTCAGGAAAGTGAGAAAAGTGACCTACGCGAAGGTATTCACAGTTGAACCAAAGCGACCCCCCAGACATCTCAAGGGTGCAGAAACTTCGTTTTAGCATCCCCCCATACTGCTTCTGGTGAAACCTCAGTCCACACTCCACGAGTTGTTGCTGAAAGGGCCAATAGTATAGCGATTTGTTTGGCTAAATAACTCTGAACCTGGGTCAGGCCCCCTCAAGCCAATAAATGGTTCTATTGTCGGGACCAGAATCTACATAGAGATGTATGATGTTGTATCATTGGAATCCAACTAAGAAGGAAATTGAAGGTTGGTTGGACAGGAGGATTCACGAGTCCGCAGGTCAGGAGAACAAGAATCCGTGACTATCAAAGGAAGAGTGGTTAGACTACTACCTGTACACAGAGATCCACAAAATTTTCTTCGCATCTTTCCCTGCTAAGATGTACGAGTGGATTACAAAGCTAGCAGATAGCCAAGGAAGGTGGAAACTCAACAATCCTATTGTGTGGACCCCAGATTTGGTGCATAGATTGGAATCATTCGAGGATAAGATCGTGTGCTTTGTTGATTACTGACTCGATCAGATTATAGGAGGATTCATTACTAAGTTCGTGGTAGATACTTCACTCAACTATAGTGAGGCAGAGTGACACTTTCTCAAAGGACCATAGGGTAAGTACATAAAGTCTCTAAACACTTGGATTAAAATGTTATTGTGTGAAAAGAGGGTTATGCAAATACCTTGATGTCTGGAGCTACACGAAGTGAAAAATGTACAAAAACGAAGGAAGTAAGTGACCAGAGAATAGTCCTTTTGATTTCACCTCCATGAGCGGATGAGGAAGAACTCGCGAAGGTTTTGCCACGAAGTCCGATCAATTTGATAAGGTAGAGGATTCTGCCCATACCACCCGCACCCACACCACCACCAACTTCACCACCTTCACCTCCATCTTCACCTGTACCACCTCTGCCACCACCGCGAGTCAATATGGCAAGTGCGATAAAGTTACCTGTGTTCAAGGGAGTAGGAAATAAAGATTCAGACCAATTTTGGTTTGTGATAAGAGCCGTATGGGAAGCATAGGGAGTTATAGATGATAATATAAAGAAAGCGACGCAGGTCAGTGCTCTACAAGATATCGTGCTGACCTAGTATATTAATCATTCTAATGACAATCCAAATACAGGGATCATGTATATCCAAATTGCGCTGAACAGAGAATTTAGCCGGCCGAAATCAGAGGTGCAATCGATCATTGGATTCAAAGAGAACACAATGCTACCAAGCAAGACTCCTTGGGAGTTGGATCAGAGACTGAAGTGCACAATTCATGAAGCTAATATGACTTTGACAAATGAACAACACTGCAAATGGTTTGTAGCATCGCTAACGCTGCATTTGAGGAATGCGTTGTCGCAATAGAGGTTAACAACTCAGGCATAGGCCTTGGAGATCGTGATGAGGCTACATGAAACCTCAATACAGGATCCCAACCTGGGAGTTCAGTAGATCCATGTGTAGTTGAAAAACTTATGCCTTGAGATGTAGAGTCTGAAACAGAACCAGACAGCTTGCCCGGAAGTGCGCAAAGAGGTATGGTGCATTAAATGTAAGGGTCAGGATCATGACAAGGACCACTACCCGATGTTCACGAATTACCTCACAGGAGAAGGACCGATGTTGTTAAGACCAGAGGCACAAGTATGATCTAGCACGGCACCTACATTGTGGTGCATGACTTGTTAAATACGAGGAAAGCATGCTATGAAAAACTGCCATTTATTACAAAAGTACACGCAGAATTCGCAACAATTGTTTTGTAGTTTTTGTAGATCAGTTAGACATGATGAGTGAACTTGTAGGAGCTACGAGATGATGATGGATAGAACTCCCACCTATAGGATTCAGTCCAAAATGCAACCCCTTGACCAAAATGCAGGAGTGGCGCGAACCGGATTTCAGGGGCACGGGTGAGGCCAAGGTGGAGGAGGACCTAGAAGAGGTCGCGGACAGCTAATATGTTACAATTGTGGAGGGCTAGGACATTATGCCCATGATTGTATGAATCCAACACATCCATCATGTCTGCATTATACCTTGTTTGATCATGAGACAGAGGATTGTCCTACTCTGATAGCTAGGATACGTGAAAAGGGAGCGCTACAACCTCCCCTGACTCAGAACCTACAGATGATGAGGTCTTAGCCACACAAGGAAGATCAAAATGTGAACATTGTGCTCCAAAGTGGAATTACGATGGGAGATGATAAAGGCAAACAAACTGAAGATAGTATTTGGGTTCGCAAGGCTCCAATGAAAGAAGCAGAGTTTGATTTGGAGCGCGCTAAGGAAACCTTCTTGGAAGCTAAGAAGAGCTTCACTGATGCCTCTACTTCAGGAAGCAAAGATAGATTAGAGCTAGAAATGGACCCATCTATGCTTATGGCATTCCTAGAAACATGCATGAAGCTACTGCGCAACAGTAAGGCTGTAAAGGGATTGTAGGAACTCATTAACAGATGTGCTGGGACTGCGCTAGGAGAGTCATGCATAGTCCGGAAGATTGGAAAGCATGTGACAAGGACGGGAAGAGAAATGAGGTTGACTATGCAGATTGGAGAATATGAGATGGACCAAGTAATTATGGACCTAGGATCAGATGTGAAAATTCTGCCGAAGCAGACATGGGAGTGCATGGGAAAGCCTACGCTACAACGGTCTCCTATCCAGCTACAAATGGCGAACCAGTAAAAGATAATACCTATGGTGATATTGCAAGGAATCACCATGGATATTGAAGGAGCAAACACGCTAGCAGACTTTGAAGTAATAGAGATTGTTGATGGAAACAATCCCTAGCCCGTGCTCTTAGGAATTGGTTGGGCCACTGACATGAATGGGGTGATTAATTTGAAGAAGTGCAAGATGATTTTTGAGAAGAAGTCTCTGTGCGTAGTTGTACCTTTGGACCATGCAAAAGGATCACGCTACAGAGAGCCAGTGCGTAATTATGAAAGTGACAATGATTTTTACTGCATCTACAAGATAACTGTGTGAGAGCAAGACTAGGTAAATCCCACTGTGGATGGACGAATGTAATAGGAGCGCGAAAGCTCCTGTACTTCGAATTTGAATGAAGAGATAGAGTGATGGAAGAACCAGTTGCACATGGTAACCACGCTGAACTATAATATGGTGACAAGATCACTATGCTACGTATCGACAGAAGTGAGGGATCTGCCTACTTATGATGGGTCAAGTGAGGTAGATACTTTCCTAGACAAGTTTGAAAGGGAGGTGCTAGAAAAGCAATGTTTCCAGGATTTGAAGTGGGTACTGCGCGCTACGCCCACAAGGACCGTGGTTGGGTATGCACCAAGGATGCTTTAAGGATTGGCGTGAATGTAGGAGAATGATGTGCATGCATTTTGGGAAGCCTAAGATGTGACTAACAGATAAATACAATGTACGAGATGGTCCGCGCATGCATCTATCTAGGTGGGTACAGACATATGGTAAACAACGTGCGTGGATGCACGTGGACTTCATGTTGGGGAACATGGTCAATAAGAATGTGTTGGAGGGGAAATTGCACAAACGGTCCCTCAAGTTGGAATGATAGAGTGTGGAAAGAACAAGTGTGTAGAAGGTTACCCACGTAGAAGCATTTAACGAAGTGTGCGGAGCACTGAACATGGTATATAATGTGTAGCAAAGTGATTGGGACCTGCATGTACCAGAAGTTTTGTGGGCTTATAGAAAAAAGTGCAAGAAACTGACCGGATAGACACCTTCTAGACTAGCCTATGGAGCAAACGTTGTAATACCAATGGAGTATATTATGCCTAGTCTGCGCATAGTAGCGCCCATGGATATGATGGTTCACGGAGCCTTGGGAGAAGGAATCGCACAACTGAATGAAGAAGAACACTTGGGACCTGGCGAAGAGATCCAACAGGGTAATATTAGGCTCCAAGAACTCATGAATGAAAGAGCTATGTTAAGGGAGAAAAGTGCTCTAGTGGAAGTAGAAGTTAAGAAGCTTGAGGAAGGAATAAGGAAGGATTTTCTCGATAAGAAAAATGTGGTGATAAAACAGGATGCGCATGATTACATTGAAAAAAATGGGGACTACCACCGAGAGTTGATCAGCTTGATGCCTTGGATTGGAATGTATATTACTAAAGGGATCACCGATGGTGGCGAGATGTAGATGGCAAAGTCCACAACAGAGGTAGTAAAGTTAAAAGGCTGATCTTTTCCAGGAAAAGTGATTGATGGTCGACTGAAGCCATATATAGGTGGCCCAACCACTTGACTAGTCATGGGAAGCACAGTCTTAGAACTCTAGTCAAATGAAAGGAGGCGCGAGACTATAAACTACTCTACCCAAGAGCTGCGCAATGTCTAGGCTACACGCAGGAGCGAAGTGTCACGGGGTCCACAATAGCACAAGGGTAGTTGCACTACTGTGCAGGTTGGATGGAAAGTGACCGTTATAGTCACTATTCACGATGTGATGCTTGGTTTGAGACCAAATGGAGTGGGCGGCAAGCATTTAAGGTGAGCTTTATGGGCAAGATTTCAGAAAATCTGCCACTAAGGGAGCATTAATAAATGAGATTTGGGGGGAATGGTCAAATTCAAATTCAAAAATCGCTATAAATTGCAAAGGGTTGCCCAAAAAACAACACTTGGTCATTTGTGAATTGAGTTGTTGTGCGCCTAGAGTATTCTGAACCGAGACCTATTTAAACTGTTGAGAACATTGTTTGAGCACCTAGTTGAGTAGTTTGAAGATTTCTAGACAAAAAAAATGGTAGTGTCTGAAGAAGAGAGGGAAATCGAAGAAATGATCACCGAAGAGGCTGCGTAGCCCATGATAGTAGAAGATTACCCTGAGAGCATCGGGATAGTTGTGGAAATCCCTAAATCGCCGTGCATGCCAAGGCACAAGCAAGATAAGCAACCCATGATTCTAGTGCACATGTCCCCTCAAAGCTTGCTGCAAACTAAATTGACCATGGAAGAAAAGGGGAAAGCGGTTAATTTGGAAACCGATGACGAGGAACAAGACCTTGAGGACATCCTGATAGAAGAGGATGAGGATGAAGACATGGAGGAAGAAATTGAGGGAGCAGACCCTCTAACCAAGATGCTCATGTATGTTCCTCCATGGAAGGGGAAGGCAAAGGTGCCCAAGGATATCGATTACAGTAAAATTTCTCTACAGACTCTAATTCTACCCGACGATATCATTTCCGAAGGAGCACACCTAGAATGGGTGCTGAGTTTGAAGTTCGAAGATTGGGATCTCACCGACCATGAGAAATTCCATCACATGGCAATCGGGCATCTCATGAAGCTGAAGAAGAACACCATGGTAGGAGTCATAGAGTTGGAGCCACCCAAGTGGTTATGCAGAGTCGAAAAGGTAGGGTTGTTGAACCTACTTTGGGTGCCACATTACTAGTGCACCCCAGTGAATATCTTCATCATCAGGCAGCTGATCTGCCTATTGCATGATGGATGTTTATGGTTAGAGGAGCCCATCCCCATCACGAACCACCCGATCCATAGAATTACCCGACTTCCTTGCAAAGGGGAAGATCCAACAGACATTTTAGAGGGTAAAAGCAGTGATTTGGCAACCACGGAGGCCATGAAAAAGAAATATAAGCTGGAGAAGTAAAAGAGGGGCTACACGATATCCAGTATCATCAAAAAGGAAGTCAAAGTTGTGACTTACATACTGGTGAGTAAGGTCATGCGGAACTGTCGCATGGATGAGGTGTCCGTGCCAGTGGTTGCACTTGTCGAGCAATGCGCAGAGGGGGTCCAGTTTAACTAGTCTAAATTCTTATGCAAGGAGCTCTTGGAGAATTTTCGTGAGGCACAAGAATAGGGGAAAACCTTCCACTATGCATGGATTCTACTATCCATAGTGCTGGTGGCTGGGGAACTGCCTGAGGACAACCAATTCCCCACAATTGTGAGGGATCTCCCAGAGGCCGCGATGTATGCTTCGCTGTGGGCCACTAAATACATGCAATAGATCTGAGGTAGTAAAATATTATGGGTGTTCATGGAGATTAACATCAGAATGGGGATTAACTGCAAGCTGCAGTTATCACCCATTGTCTAGAATAGCCTACAAAGCTTTGTGAACTTCAAGGCAGATTTCCACCATGTCTACATCAGGGCACGCAAGGACCCCAAGAAGAAGTGGAATGAGCTATCATACCAGGCCACGAATGATGTCATATTCACTATGTTGGAGTCATGGATGCTAGAGTGCCACAATCCAGCCATATCCGCGATGGAAAGAGAAAATTCTGCTACATAACAGAAGAAGGAGGAGACGAAACTACGGATGGAGCAGTTGGCAGAGAAGAGAAGAAGAGAGGAAGCAACAACTGAGAAGCAACAGGTAGCAGAGAAGGATCGTGAGGGCCATAAGTAAACCTTGCCCGAGGAAGAGCTTGAGATAGAGAAAGGTGGTGTGGACCTAGAAACAACATCTACACAGTTAAAGTGCCATCGCCCGAGAGAGCAGGTGGGGCCGTGAAAGAAGTCGAAAGCCTCTAAGACTTTTTTCGACCCAATTAAACTCACTAAGGGAGATCTGCATGATATAGGGGAGATGGTGCACGATGACACCATGGAATCCCTCCAAGAGTTGGCAGAGGAGAATCAAATTGTGTTGGGGGCCCTTCGAGCATAGATTCAGGAGTTGTTGCGCACTCCCCAAGCTGGTACTCTCTCAACTAACCTCGCAGTAGGAACTGCCGTGGCTGATGAAATGCTATGTGCCTGCACAACTAACACAATAGTGCTGCCAGAGGGGAAACCAGTGACAGAAAATGAGGTTGACAGGCTTATGGTCAATGCATTGAAGGGAGTAGGGATCAACATGGCTACGCTCCCTCGGGAGACGTTCTATGTCCTACAGGACAGAGTGACTACAAGACTTCCAGTTAGGGAGGGCCGCGTGCTACAAGTGTTGAGTGAAAAAAGCATCAACTTGGAGAAAATGAGCATGCTGCGTGATGAGGTTGAGGTTCAAAACTGAAATATGGTGCAGGTGGTTGAGGAGGCCTACCAGATGGTCCCTGAGTTGGCCATCCTAGTAGAGGCAACAGCAAAGGTGCGCATCCAGAGGTTAGCAGTAGGAGTGCGTGAGGCGCGACAAGAGATGCCTAAGGTTCAACTGGAGCTAAACCTTTAGATAGCAGAGCTGTGATTGAAGGCACAACCTTCAACTCCTCCAGAAGTAAGGGAACAATGCACTAGTGCCATTACATCAGGGATGAAGGAGATTAGCAGTGCAGTGAAGGATTGCACCAAAATGTTAAAAGAGTCATTCGAGGTCCTCACCACTCTATAGGAAGACTCGAACATATAGTGCTTAGAAATAGAGGCATGTGAGCTATGAAAACAGTATGACGACGTTAAAGGGACCATCCAGACAGTGGCCCTTACATAGAGGCTCGCACGAATGAAACATGCAAAAGTGCTTAAGGAGAAAGTCAACACAACGCAACACAAAGAGGTGGTTTTGAAGGCATGCATCCAACCATGGATTGACGAGGCCTTCTTCATCATAGCAATGATTGAAGGCAAGCTTGCATAGATGTAGGGAATGCAGGAGTAGATACAAGGAAGCAGTTCAGATACAACAGCCTCTGAACAGTGCATCTATGAGATATAGCAGGTAGCCACTCAATGCACTGTCGACCTTGTAGTAGCCCGAGTAGAGTTGGGAGGTATCTGCACGAAGATCTCCACACCAACAGAGTGACTCGAGGGTGAGTCATGATGTTTGTGTTCGGGGCATTTTGGGCATCGAATCCCTCAAGGCAAGTTATGGGGCTTAAATCCCAAGTTTTGACTAAGTCCGATAAAAAGGCTCCATGCTTTGTGGGCGTGGAGCGTGAAGTTGTAAATTGAGTCATAGGGTTCTATGCCCTTACTTTTGTAATGTAATGTTGGCTTGAGAGTTCTACCAATGGTTTGCGGACCATGAGTCTGTATAAATAGAGCTAGGCTCTAAGTGTAAAGGGACAATCTAATAGAACAATTTGAGAGATTATGAAGTATTGAATCTAAGTTGAAGTGCAAAGTCGTGTCTTTCAATTGTAGAGTAGGAGAAGGCTCTGCAGCTAAGTGTGTAAATGCATAATAGTCCGCAGTTGAGAGCATGGACCCCTACAGCTAAGTGCGCAGGGCAGGTTGAGTCTGTAACCGATTAAAGCATTAATAAAGATAAGTTTTACATCATTTCTGTGTATCTTTTTCCTATTTTATGCCTTGAAATGTATTGGGTATAATTTCCATTTCTGCTATTTATATGATGCGTGAATGTATAGAATGTGTTGATCAAGCGAATGTAAGATAGAATATCTGTTTACACAAAGATAACTAACTATTATAAGAAGATAAGTAAGATCTGCGATAATAGCGCAGATCGCTGCTTTAGCAGCGAAAAAGCACCTCAACCCCTAGTTAGGGCTACGTAAAGGTGATTATAATAGATCGTGAATACCTTGCAAGTTAGGAAAGTGCACAAAGGTATTCACAGTTGGAATAAAGAGACCTCTCAGATATCTCAAGGGTGTGGAAACTTGGTTCTAGCATTCCCCCATACTGCTCTGGGTGAGATCTTAGTCCGCGCTCTGCGGGATGTTGCCGAAAGGGCCAGTAGTATAGGGATTTGCTTGGCTAAATAACTCCGAACCTGGGTTAGGCCCCCTAAAGCCAACAATACCATGGGTGGATGCCACTTATAATAACATGGTAAATTCCATGGGTGGATGAATAACATGGCTGGATGAACACCACCATTTTCTATTTATATCAATAAACGAGAGAATATCCAAAGAATTGTTAGGCATATCCCTAAGTTGATCACATAGGAACATAATAAGAATTTGAATAAGTCAATATCCATGGAAGAAGTGGCCTAGGGCATGAATGAAATGCATAATGGAAAATCCCTTGGTTCGGATGGCTATGCTATTTATTTCTTTAAAGCATGTTGTGATGTAGTTAAACAAAATATCCATCAGGTAGTAGGAGATTCACTAGTTTTGTTAACTATTCTGAAAGCCTTAAATTCAAATTTTATTGCCCTCATTTTGAAGGAAGAAAAGGTCAGCAATCCTAAGAAATTCAAACCAATAGCCCTATGTAATGCTCTATACAAGATCATATCCAAAGTAGTGATAAATAGGATGAAAAATATTCTTTCATGTTTGATCTCAGTAGAACAGACTGGTTTTATTGAGGGGAGACATATTTTGGGTAATGTGATTCTTATGCATGAGATTGCTCACTCATTGAAGATATAGAAAAGGGTGAGTATGATTATTCAACTAGATTTATCAAAGGCGTATGATAGCGTTAGATGGGATTATATGAAAGTGGTATTAGGGTTGTTTAGTTTTGATAAGGGATGGATTAGTTGGATTATGGCCCTAGTCTCATCCCCTAGTTTTTCAATCTTGGTTAATGGAGCCCCAGAAAAACCTTTCTTCCCATCTAGATGAATATGGCATGTGAATCCCATGTCTCCCTTTCTATTTATCATAATAATGGAAGGCCTAGGGAGGGTAATCATTTCAGAAAAAAGAGAAGGAGATATAAAGGGCCTCAAGCTACATGAGGAAGGTTAGGCAACAATGCATCGATAATTTGTGACTGATACCATGCTACATGGTATTCCCACATTGAAGGAGGCACGTTCACTCAAATTCATCCTATATGCCTTTACTTTTTCTTCAGGTTTGGATCAATCAATCCAAGTCCATGATGTTTTTCTTTAAAACTCATATTGTTAGCTAGAGGAATTTAACAACTAACTTAGGGTTCCAAAGAAAATCCCTTCCATAAAGTACCTAGGGGTTTCTCTAACAGTTCAATCCTGGAAAAAGTCCAATTGGGAGAAAGCTATCTCAAACTTTGAGGTAAGGGTTAAATGATGGATGGTAAGAGCCTTGAATTTGGTTAGTCGGATGGTCCTAACAAAGGTGGTGATTTAGGCTATCCCATGTTACATGTTACCTATCGTTCTTTCTCCCAAGGTAGTGCTCCAAAAGATCAGGGAAATTCAAAGTAACTTCCTGTGGCGAGGGGCAGAGGAAAAATGTAAATGAGTGTTAGTAGCTTGGAATACTATATGTGAACTAAAGTATGCAGGGGGTCTTGGAATTCGATATCTAAAAATAACCAACAGAGAAAATGGATCACAATTATGGAAATCAAAATATGCTCCTAACTTCCAAACAAAATACCTAGTCAGGCTCTCAAGTTCAATCCATGGGTCAACTATTAGAAATTTCTCATGGAATAATAGAGGAATCATACAAAAAGAATATTTATGGGAAATAAGAAAAGGAAAAGAAGCCCTATTCTGGGATGATGATTGGTAGCAACAACCAAAGTTAAGAAGAGAGGAATGGCAATCCTTCCAATGAAGCATGGATAACAAGGGGTATAGAAAAATCTAGCAATTATGGGAATAGGGACTAGGGAATAAAATATGGAGATGATGGAATTTGAACATCTTTCAATAGAAAAATCGAATGACTTAGCCACACATAATTTAATGGGGTAACTGAGCCAAAGACAAATCTTGTTTAATAACAACTAGGACCGGCTTAGGTGGGGGGGAAGTAAGGAGGGGAGTTCAACCTAAAGGAAACCAAAGCATATCTCAGTATGGGACATACTAATTTCAATGACTCATCATGGAAAAAAATATGGGGGGTTCCACATTTGCCTAAAATTAAAATTTTTGTATGGTTGATTTTACATAGGAAGGTTCTAACTTGTGACAATCTTACAAAGACAGGATATACATGTTCCTCTTGGTGAAGTCTCTGTGAAAAATCAAAGGATTATCTTAATCATATACTTAACTCTTACAGTTATACAGAGACCATTTGAGACATAGTTTACCTTCATCTTTTGACAAACAGATAGTAACATGGATAGCATACAAGAAACAATAAAGAAATGACGGGTGTGGTTTACCAAAAATGAGATGGTGAATATGAACTGGAATTTAATTTATGGGTTCATCCTCTGGGAAGTATAGAAGGAGTGAAATTAGCACATATTCCATCATAAAAAGTTTCCTGACGAAAATCTGGTGGAGGAAATAAGATGTCAACTTCAGGAGATAGTTATTATTTGATGCACTTAATCCTCCAAGGAACAACCAGCCCCCCCAAGAAGTAATAATTTTAATTCATTTTGATATGGAATACCTAAGTGATCAAAACCACTGACCCAGTGATTCCATATCGATCTTGGCTCTACAATGTGGTTGGATCCCCCTAAAAGTTTCTTGAAATTGAATTTTGATGGTGCGTCGAAAAGGAATCCGACCAGGGCAGGGGCTAGAGGAGTCATTCAAGACTCAATAGGTAAAATATGTATATTATACTTCAAAAGCATGGGAGAAGCCTAAAAATGCAACCAAATTATAGGCCCTATAGCATGGGCTGGAAATGATGATCAATGAATGAATGATGAACATGATAGTTGAAGGGGACCCTATGATAGCCATCCAAGAAGCATGACAGATGCAATGTAGAACATAATTGAGTAAAGTAATGAAGAAATGACACCTGAAGCAGTTAATCCAATGCATTTAGAAACATATAGAGTTATTGAAAACTATGAATTTCACCTTAGTGCATCACTCAACAAACACATTGGTGGATAGGGTGGAAAATACAGGGGTCGAGAACATCCAATCACTCAACAATGTGGCATGGGAGGAAATGTTTGAATCTTAATTAAAGGAGGAATGACGAAGGTTGGTGGAGAGATATTAATCCATTTCAGGAAGGTGGGTTAATAGGGAAGGGGTGGGCCTGAATTAGGAAAACAACTCACATGGCGATGCAAATGCATAACCCTCATTATGGAAATATAAGTAGCGGCTAGTTTGGAAATGAGAAGTGGGACGCGTTCACTACATATGAAAGGAGTGATGGTTGATGATTAGAGAGAGAGGATATACTCCTTAATGGATCATATTTCAGATCACCTCATTAATTGGAGAAGGTTGCGAGAGGAGTGGAGAAGTAAGATATCCTGAGGGGTGGCATACTGGAGCAGGGAAATGGCGATTATGACTATGTGCAAACTAATCCAAGGGGTGAATGAGAGGGAGGATGCCCACAAGCTCACACATTTTTACTCCAACACCACTAGCATGATGCATTTACCAAAATTATGGAACTAATATACTAAAAAATCAGTGAGGTTGGTCATGTCTTGCCTGTTTCCTTTAAATTGTTAGTCAGGATAGGGAGTGGGAACTGTGGCGATAAGGATTAGAGTTGGAAAGAGGTGTAGCATTTAGGGTGAGTTAGCATTTTAGCACAAAAAATTAATGTTTTGGGGAGTGTAATGGCTAAGGGTCACAATGTTGGAGGAAAACTAAGGGGAAAAACTTGTGTGGACTCTTAGGTTTCTGAGTCTAGTAAAAGGACTCAAATGGATGCAGTGAGGTTAGATTCGATCAAATATCAAACGACTATCCCACAAAAAAGGAAGGAGATAGTGGAAACCTTGGAGAATGAGGTCAGAAGACAGCACACAACTGTCCTCGATGACCAAATTAAAGAGGAAGTAGACTAGATAATCGACATAGGGAATACCAAAACTCAGATGATAGTGTACCATAAGACCCTAGAGACAGATTGGCACATAAAAACTCTTGTTGGGAAGCTGCAAGTGGAGACAGCAAAGGAGAAAACTAGGAGATAGATGGAGACACAACTACAGTTGAAGGTGATAGACCAAAGACTACGAGCTATTGAGGAGGATCTCAAGGGTGTGGGGAGAATAGAATTCCTACAGAATGATATGATTGGGGATATGAATAAGATGTTCTCAATCTACCTAAAGTACATTCATAACTTGGACATCACACTGGGGTGAGCGCACGAGGAACTGACCAGTATGAGAAAATACTAGGTTTGGGAGATCAGAGCTATAGGTGGCCATTAATAGACAACTTCAAGTGTGGGGGAGCATCAACAACAACTCCAAGTGAGGGAGAAACCCTTGTGGATGAGCAAGTTTTGGGTACAATGAAAAAACCAACTCCTACTAGTTGATTATGACATTGACTTCTCTTTTGTTCAGTTTTGTTATGTGGTTTCATAATAAGTATGGTAGTTATTTTGTTAAATTAGAGTCTATAGATCGAAAATGTGTAGTCAGTAAGATAGACAGATAGACAATTAGAAGTAGTAAGGTAGGTAATGTTTTTGAACTATATAAGGGATACCAAAGACAAAAAAACATTATGTCATTCCTAGTTAAATATGTGATTAAGATAATATTTTTTGTAACTCGTATGTTTTCCAATATGGTATACCAATTGCCTTTTTATCACCAAAAAGTGATCACCTAGCCATTTCTAACTAGGTGGATCGAAATACACCATGTGGGATTAATTTTACCATAGTAAAATCACTTTGACCATGGGAAATAATTTGGTAAACCATTTTTATTAAATTATTTTATGATTAAAATTTAAAAAGCCCATGAGAATAATTAAATAAATCAATATTTTTTTTAATTTTATCTAGGAATAATTTTTAGATCATTGTTTGATAATTATTACTTGTCACATTTGACTCAATCCCCTAGGAATAATTAAACAAATCATTATTTATTTATTATTCCTTAATTCTATTATTGGAATAATTGTTAAATCACTATTTAATAATTATTTCAATTTCATGCCATTCTTTATGCTCACGAAATAATTAATAAATCATCTTATTTGTTAATTATTTCTAAATAAAGATATTTGACCATTTTGAATATCTTTTCCCTCTCCAAAAAATATAATAAAGTATTCATAACAATTAGATCTTGATTTGGTCAATATTATTTTATTATTCTCCATTTTCGAGATTAACTCAATACTTTGTTATAAATAGGAGGGTTTTCCATTCATTCTTCACCATGATCATTATCATCGTCACCATTATCATCTTCTTGCACTTGATCTCCCACTTGAGTTCTACACATTGTTTTGGGTTTTTCACACATTGAGAGAGAGAATCAATTACTGAAGCATCAAGGACATCAAAGGACCCATCCCACAGAGGGGGATTTGCATACCCTTTTGTAGATATCCTTCACCAGGTGTTATCAATAAATATTTATTATTCATTTTAAATTTTCTTTCCATTTGGTTTATTACATTGGATATATATTGTCGTTTTTCATTTTGGATCGCATATGTCATTTTGTTGTAGGTTTTTCTAGTTTTATTATTGTAGATCTGAAGCGTAAGTAGCCAAAAATTGTTGTTAGGGTCACATATCACCAACAACTTAATGGAATGTTTTTATAAACCTTCCAATAAATTTCATACTAACATGCCTATTTTTTACTCTATGTTTATTTCCTAATATAAGGATTCAGTGCTGAGTTACAAAAAAAAAAACTAGGAAAGTATTCACTAGTGAAAATCTTTATGTTTCTCTTCTTTTCCAATGAAATATTCAAATATTGCTTGGTTGATTGTATAGGTAAAAATAACTTGCTTCATTTATATGCCACTTATGTTAGTCTGCAATGTCCCGTAATTTCATAATTTTCTACTTCGGTCAAAATTACCAGTTGCTATTATTCTTCACGTCGAAACTACCACATACAACATTGTTAATAAATAGAAATTGAAAATATCAAAGCCAACATTTATGGGAAGTAATGGAAATAAATATCAATATTGCAAAACCATCTTGTCCACTTACTGTGTATTTTGGTATTGATTTAATATCATTGAAATATGTGTCATACAAACAAAAATTTGTGATACAATAAGAGATTGTTGTCTATCTGCACTATGTTTTGAAAGTTTTTTCAGTGCAATTTCTAGCTTAAATTTTCCAAAAATGTAAATGATTTGTTGGAGTAATGATCCTGGAGTGGAATTTCTTCATAACCTGACAGTCATACAATTTTTCGAAATGGCCAAGTGCATATATGCAGTAATAATAATGATAATCATAATAATAATAATAATAATAATAATAATGGTAGAGCTCATGGAAATAACTATTTCTATCACAAATTGATTTATTTACTGAGGTGGACCCCACCACTCAATCATTAACACCTTTGTTTTATTTTGATAGTGTAATATGAAAAATGGTGAAGGGTACATGATTTTCAATATCATGGTACAAAGCTAATTGTCATAATGCATTCCAGCTGGTTGTGTATACATTTTCTCATGATTTCTGACAAAGGTTAATTAATTATTATTATTAGTACTAGTAGTAGTATAATCCTAATAGTCATTACTACCATTTTTACTTAATCGTTGTCATATTCAGATTTGATTTATAGATTTATCGACATGTTTAACACTTTCAATAAATAACAATTGAAAATTTCAAAGCAAACATTAATGGTAGCTGGTAAAATCAATCTTGAAATTCAAAAAATATTTTATTTTTTATTTTTTCAACACTTATTGCTGCAATGTTGTTGATATATGTATATTTTGGTTTAACCAACCTTCAAATTTTCCTCGAAAATCATGGAAATTCCTACAATGTTTTGATAAAATCCACTAATTTTCTTTGTAAATCCATGTTGTAGCTATTAAACTTCAAGATTTTGGGTTCCCTAGGGATTTTTGATGGCATTGAATCCATTCCCACCATCAAAAGCCCAATTCAAAAACTCCAAAGATTGGATTTCTTCAATTTTTTTCACTGGATCCCATACACAATTTTGTTATCCAAGTGAAATTGTAGCTTTCGTAGAGAACACCACCAATAATAGCTACAAATAGTAAAGTGCGGAATGACATTCACAGATATATATTGTGCCAACGCTTATTCAACTACACTCTTTGACTAATCGAATTTGAAACTAGTCCCACTACTTTCTAAAATCAAATCAAATTTAATTTATGAATAACCTAACACAACTATTCCTTGTAAAATTTGACACACATTTACGGTGAAGTGAAAACCTTATTCGACACAAACACTTTTAATTTTAAACTATTTTATTTTTGCAAACATAACTATTTCAAATATGTGTGGAAGGATGGTGTGTGGAACAAGGAACATAAAAATCTACACCCACATATATCTAGATTTTGAGTCCACTCCACACAGTGAAGGTGTTGCAGAAGAGTTCACGGAGTATTGACATGTTAACTTTAATTTTATGCTCTTATGCTCTTAAGTGAAAAAAAAATTCTCCACTAATTACTTTGCACTCTGTATTTTTTGTTTGAGTGCCTATGAAACTGCTCTTTGGATGCATGGAGTAAGTGCAGAAATATCGAAACCATATCCAATATCAAATCTCAATTATCAATTTTAGTTCTGTGTGAAATTTGCATGTGCATTTTTCCTCCACACACGAATCCTTTGAATATAACCTAGGTCATCCGGTAATATTGAGAGAATAAATACATCATCGTATAACTTATGTTAAACACAATAGTCATTAGATTCAATGTTATTATTAAATAATTGTTATTACAATTGGATCAGAAGTTGGTCTTCTTTCTTTGAAATGAAAACATAATGGTTTCAAATATGTGTGGAAGGATGGTGTGTGGAACAAGGAACATAAACCTTTTAGTACACTCTGCACAGTGAAAGATCCATAGAAGAGCTCATAGAGTTTTGACATGTTAACTTTAATTTTATGCTCTTATGCTCTTAGATGAAATTTTTTTTTTCTGCATTAAGTACTTTTCACTCTATATTTTTTGTATAAATGGCTATATAAATTCTCTTTGGATGTAGATACTAACTGCAAAAATATCAAAGCCATATACAATATCAAGTCTCATTTATGAATTTTTAGTGTTGCGTATTGTGGAAATTTTTAGTGAAATTAATATTCGTGTTTATGACATTATATATCGTAATCATCACAATGATAGTGGGAAATGTACAAACTATTGAAATAATCTATGCATTTGTAATACAAAAACTTGGTATTTTCACTTGGCATGCAAAAAATAATCAATGATAAGTACTATTATTATTATGCATTTAGTAAATCCACATGGAATGACATTATCAAAACTAGCTACAAATATATCGATAAGGCCATATCTATTGACATTATAAAATAGCCTTTTCCTATTTATATGGTGAATTCAAGTATATGTTTCATTTAAAGCCCCAAGGGTTAGCTAAGTTGGTCAAAATCAGTGCCTCCCCATCAGGAGGTCATAGGGTCCATTCTCCCCAAAACCCTTAGGGTCAGGCCTAGCCAGTGGGCCGTGGGGCTAGATTCCCTTTGGGGTCGATTAACCTAGATTTTTCCGTGGACATAGCGCCACCCGTTGACCAGGGTGTTCATCAACCACAACCAAAAAAAAAAATGTTTCTTTTAAAATACCGATATTTAGCATTTAATTGAGTCATCCTGGACTAGAGAAAAAGTTGAGTTTTTGATGGAAATGTTATTGGTGTTGGTGTCGATGTGCTCCTCGTTGTTGATGTTGCTAGTATTTTTGGTGTACTAATGAGTAGCTCGTATCTATATGTCATCAGTGTGAGAAGATAGTCATAGATAGAGAACATGTGCAAAAAGTATAGTTAACGAATTAGAAATTAGGCCCAGAATATTTATCGGTTGAATAGTTTTAGGGTCATTACTTTTATGTTGTGCTCAAATGAGGATTCAATATGGATATGGATGGTTAGTTTTTTTTTTTTTGTAAGTTGTGAAATACCATTTGGTGTGAGCTTCCTAAAAAATGTCATGCGGAGGTGGTTTTGTGTATACAAAAATAGTGGTTATTTCATTATTTGCAGACCGTTTGAAGTGCGAAGGTTAGTATAATGAAATTTCAAGAAATTTTTGTGCATTACAAATTTTTTGTACAATTATACACGTATGAATTTTTGTTTCGTTATTTTTGTTGTTTTCTTGTTTTTTTGTTATTATTATTATTATTATTATTTAGCATATTTCATAACTATGAAAATACCTAGCTAGGTGAAGAAAGTTGCGCATAAATGGTTGCGTGGAACTGGTTTTTCAAAGAAAACCTGTACGAATAATAACAAACTCATGGGCATAAACATAAATAGCTTCGCATATGCCAGAATTTCAAACTTCAATAAATATGCCTCAGTTCCAATGTTAATTATAGCTACAATGTTAAGTTTATGAATTGTTAATGTCTAAACCATTTGTAACAGAAGTCTTCTGCAATTTGATTTTATTGTAACCTTTACAAATATAATTAGTATTATTTATCCATTTTTTTAAGCAATTTACTGCATAGCTTCAGCATGGACAAGCAATCGATGTATGAATTTTTTCAGTTGTTGGGACTACTAGTTGTAACTCTTATTCTCATTGTATTTATATTAGAGGACATTAGAAAATTTGCAAAGAAGAAAATATGATAAGTTGTAATTCTACAATCAAAAGTGCCTCTCTACTTTGTGGAAAGAAAATTTATAAAATGAATTTTTTATTATTTATTTGAAAAACTAAGTTTGTTTAATATTGAATAATACGAGTACAATGACCAAATGTGCAATTATCTAATCCATAATTAGAAAATAGTAAAACAATTTTTCGCATTGAATGTGCTAAGTACATGTCACTTCACTGAATAAATGGAAAAAAAAAACTACTTGTATTTATTGTTAGGAGAGACTTGGTTAATCAAAATAGAACATGGGCTAGCATATTAATAAAATAAGCTACCTAGAGTAGCTAAATTTTATTTCACAACATTAAAATCCATAGTAATTGAATGTCGTTTCATATATGATATGCTCAATTATGTCAGGATTAAGGTGATTTTAATTTCCTTACAAAAACAACAGTGGGACAAGTGGGGGTCTCAGGGGGTGAGCGGGGCTAGAGAGTTGAAAGCAGAGATTTCATCATACAAAATAAAAAATGATTTCAGACATTATATGTCAACTTATATTGTTTGTTAAAACAATTTGTTAATGTTCATTTTCTATATTCTATAGATAAGAGAACAGAGCAAGTTTCAAAGATTGGTCAAAGCTATGTGACAATATTCAAAGTAAAAATACACTTCATTATAAGTGTTATAAGAAACTAAAATACATCATTTGTATAACAAGAATTGTATTTAGGTTCAAATTGTAATTACCATAGCTATGATTAAAATAAACATCAAAGTTGAAACATATTTCTGACAATAAAAAACACTTATTGAATATCCATTTTCATTTCTAGTAACAAAAGAGAAATTATGTTCAAATTGTTCACAAAATTGCTAAAGAGTGCCAAAATTTGCACAAAAAAATACTTTTTTAATAATAAGGTATATAATTCGAATACAAAAAATAATATACGACTACTCACAATAACTATTATGTCAACAACAACACTCTTTATGATTTTACAATTCACTAGCATATTCATAATTGTCATTTTGATTATTTTGTCTCTTTAGCTTTGCACCCCTACATTGTCGCAAAATAGCAATAATTTATCCTCAATTAATTAAATACATATAATAAATTATAATGCAACTTTGAAAAAAAGATATATGGGTGGGGGGGAAGAAGAAGAAAAAACATGTGCAAATGAATTGGAATCCCGTGAACCGTTGTATGAAAAATCCATTTACAATTTAAAGAAACTTGCACGATGTAAAATCCTATGTTCTTATTGCTTAAATATTAACTATTTCCATATCTTGTGTCTTCTTGAAGCAATTTCTTTAACTTTGCATGTATGCAATGTTTCATAGGAGGAGCTCTAATTTGCAATTTGACACTTTGAGTCAATATCTCTTTGTCAATTTCTATGACTTCTACTTGTAACTACAAAACTAAACCAAAAATTTCTTCACTAACATTAATAAATTCAATTAGCAATGGGAGCACACACCCAAAAAAGAGCAACAACAATAACTATGATGTGTAATACAAATATAATCAATCTTTGTACATCGTTGTGAGAGGATTCTACCATATATTGTATAAATTTTATTAATACTTGAATTTAGAACTAATCATTATGCACAATTTGTACAACTTTAACACATGCATTTGCAATTGCAAATGTCTAAACCATTTGCAATACAATTCTTCTGCAATTTGATTTCATTGTAACCATTACAAAATGTAATTAGTATTATTTATTCATTTTCTTAAACACTATCGACATATGAATTTTTTCAATTGTTGGGACTACTAGTTGCATCTCTTATTCTCATTGTATTTATATTGGAGGACATCAGAAAATTTGCAAACAAGAAAATATGATAAGTTGTAATTCTACAATTGGAAGTGCCTCTCTACATGTTACTTTTCTGAATAAATGGCAAAAAACAACTTGTATTTATTGATAGGAGAGATTTGGTTAATCAAAATAGAACATGATCTAGCATATTAATAAAATAAGCTGCTTGGAGTAGCTAAATTCCATTTCATATCATTAAAATTGATAGTAGTTGAATTTCATTTCATATATGATCTGCTCAATTATGACATGATTAAGGTAGTTGCAAGTTCTTTGCAAAAAATGATGGCAAGACAAGGGGGAGAGAGTTGGAAGGAAATATTTCGTCATACAGAATATAAAATGATTTCAGAAATTAGATGTCAATTTTTGTTGTTTGTGAAAATAATTTATTAATGTTCATTTTCTATATTCTATAGATAAGAGAATAGAGCAAGTTGCAAAGATTGGTCAAATCTACGTGACAATATTCAAAGTAAAAATGCACTTCATTATAAGTGTTATAAGAAACTAAGCCACGTCATCGTATAACAAGAATTGTATTTAAGTTGCAATTTTAATTACCATAACTATGATTAAAATAAACATCAAAGTCAAAACATATTTCTAACAACCAAAAACACTTATTGAATATCCATTTTCATTTCTATTAACAAAAGAGAAATTATGTTCGAATTGTTCACAAAATTGGTAAACAATGTTAGAATTTTCACAAAGAAATGAGTTTCTAACAATAAAGTATATAATTTGAATAAAAATAATACTATATGGCTACTCATAATAGTTATTTTATTGATAGAAACACTTTTTTTGATATCATAGTTCACTAGCATATTCACAGCTGCCATTTTGGTTCCTTTGTATCTTTAACTCTGTGATCGTACATTGTGGAAAAATAACAACGATTGATTCACAATTAATTAAATACATGTAATAAAAGAAAGTGTGACTCTGAAAAAAGTGATGTGGGGAAAAGAAGAAGAAGAAGAAAAACTGTGTGCAAATGTAAGGCACCTCAGTAATTTTGGATACAGAAAATAACATTCAATTTCTAAAGAGTTTATCGAAACGTTTATACCTAGACACAAAAGTAAACGAACTGGAATCCCATGTACCATTTTATGAAAAAACCATTTGCAATGAAAAGAAGAAAACTCCACTAAGAGATTGTCTGAATTCAGGCATTTTTTCCTATTTTATGCAAGTATACAATTACTAATTAACTCACGTTAAATAATACAACTAACAAATATGAAATTGTTATTTCCTTTTAAATTTTAAGTAAATTACCAATTCATTTTGGACTCTGCATGACAAAAAATAAATGAATCTATGGTTACAACCTATAGAAAAATAACTAAAATTTTCAAAAATATGGTGTATTACATTTACAATTGCTTATGAACCTTATTGCTTCAAAACAAGAAATGTATAGCTTTTGCAATCTTGCAATAACTCAAAGTATAATGAAGCATGTATTGGGTCATGGTCACTTTAGTACGAATGTGAAATATGAGGATGACAAATGTGATCAATAATTGTCTTATTCCTAGAAATAAAATTCCTCATTACTTCTCGTAACTAATTGCATCATATATATTCTAATAAATGTTTACTTATTTTTCTATTTAAATTAATTCCAATATTGAAATCTCCAATAAGTATAAAAATGTAATAATACAATGTGAGTTGTGCCTTTGTAATTGTTATTTCTTCAATGATTGTGGAAACATGTATAAGCAGTGCAACATATACACTTATTATGCATATTCGACACTGAAAATATACTTTAAGCAAAACAAGTTTGATTTTCTTATTGCAAATGTTTTTCATTGATATGATTTCTATTTTCTCTTGTATGCAAGTGAGTACTCCATGCTGACAATTTGATATGTTGAAATTGAATTTACGAAATTTAGTATTTGATAGTGGAAATTTTAAATGCATTTCTTGGATACAAATAATCATAACATTCATTAAATATTCATCACGTACAATTTCATTCATATGAGCACGTAGACTTCACGTATTCAAACTTGCAATCATTAAATTATTTGCACTTGCTATCAACTTCTTTATGTATCATGATTTCCATGATTCTTTAGTTCTGAAGTGTTTCTTTTCTTGTAATACTTTCTTATTTACACAAAAGTTATTATATGTTAGTCTTCGAAGAAGATACAATGATTCCATTGTTCTAACACGCGAGCTTTATGTGTAAACTAGTCATTGTGTTAATATGCTACTTGGATGAAATGCAAGTCCATTTAATGTTAAACCCTATGATTGGTGAATTGTTCTAGCACAAACTAGTTGTATCAGAAATTTTTTGCGCACTATAGTTGTGAAGATCTTGTTGTTACATGTCAACAGTTTTGAAGCACACGATAATGGATTCTAATCAGATGAATTTTTTCTTGATACTGTTCACGATAATTATTTCTTTAAAGTTTTTCAATATCTATATTTATGAAATCTATACATAACTCATCAACATTATTGTTATTTTTCACATATTTTTTGCATATTTCATCACAAACATTAATGATACCATCCTCTATATTATAATTCCATGCATATAGCTCAACAAGTACATTTCATTTGATAAGAATTCTCAACGGTAATCTCATTGTCTTCTCATATGCAAGAAATCATATTTCCTTATTGTGAGATTCATCAACTGCATCAAGAATTATTATCTTCTCATTTACATGTGAAATTTTTTTTCGTTATGCTTATGTACATCCCCGTTTCTATAAAATGGGTATGGAAACAGCAGATCCGTTGGGATAGGCCTGTAGCACTTTTCATTTATATATTTTATGTGTTCATCATGTTGTTGATTCATTCACATTTTGTTAAGGATTTCAACTAACTTGTTATATTTTGACAAATTGTTGTACACAATTCATAGCATTTGATTTTTTCTTTCCAAAAATTATAGGCTAGTTTTTCGCCTAATAAAATTGGTTACTTAAAAATCAAGGAATATTTGATCGATTGTGCTTGGAACAAGTCACCTAAAAACACCACATCAATATTTCCAAAATAAGCCAACAGAGTATGCTTAATTTCACTCAAGCATTTTTCATCAATCAACATAACACGAAGTTGTTCACAATGATTTTTCAATGTCTATTCTTTCACATTTAAGTGAAAGATATTCCAATTTCTTAAATGGTAAATGGAATGAAAAATGCAATGTTATACTGCCCACATTGAATGATTCCTTCCCTATACATGTTGTGATGATTCCTTTTAATTGACATGGGTCATATCCGAACATGATTAGACATTAGAATATTTATATACCAGTAAATGTTTTTCCAATGCTCGAATCATCTATTACAAGTACATACAATGGGTCATTTGGATTTCTTTTCTTCTTGTAAGCTATTTGTTTTACTATTTTGGTTGTTCTGGGTTATGCGTTCTCATGATTTCATAAAATTTGTTTCTTCTAATACTTGTGGCTACTTTACAAGTTGGTAAGGTCTCTCAACAATTGATTTTTCATTTTTAGCTCTTTTCAAATATTGTATATCTAATTTGATATCGTATTCTTGATAATCTCTTTCATTTTATATTTCTTCACATGGAGGAAAGTTTCTTTCAAACAATTTGTTCTCTTTGTTTTGAATCTTAGTAACTATGCTATCAATATCAGTCCACCTTTTCATTGTTTCGTCGGTGAATTTTTTCTCATTGCATTTTATGATTTTCTCAAATAATAAATATGAATTCTCTCAACTCAAATATAGTTCCCTATATATGTTTTGTTAGTACAATACGGGACATACAACATCAATTTTTCTCTATAATAATTATCAACATTAATATGTTTATTACACTTTACGTACCTTATAGCATATGATCTCTCAGAACTTCCTCTTTTTTTGCCTTATATTGTATAAAAAGAAGAAAATTCTACTAAATATACATGTTCGATGTTTTCTAGTCATTGCAGATAGCAATCGATAATTGATAAACATGTTATGTTATCTGAATCATCCAATTCATGTTTTAGGTATCTTGGTTTCTTTAGTAAAAATATTTGATCATCTACTATTGAAGTATTAATAAATACACATTTCCTTGAACTAGTATTCAGTGGCATTGACAAAACCATATATATAGCTTTTTGTGCATACATCTTTTGTGAGTTCAATAAAAATTTTCCAAGTCATGCAATTGTTTCAAGGATATCACCATCGGTTTCTTGACACTCACGTTGCACGCATTTAAACATTGATTTCATTAGTTTATCTAGAGTTGTCATGTATGAACTACAATAAGTAATTGTAGCATATGAATCAAGTATAAATTCAGGATCAATATTTGCACCCCAAATTAATGGAATATGTTGACAAAATCTTTTAGTCAAATTTTTTGTTGGTTCTCTTTTCAACAAAATTGTTCTTCGTTTCAGAATACACTGAATTGCATGGATATATAATCACATTTTCTTATACCTGTTTTTTCTAGAAAACTATAAAATGCATATGTCTCATGTTGTTCGATATGCTCTAGTGCATCAAATATCCTTCTTGCACCTGCCTTTTTTTTCTCATTGTCAAATTCCATAGGCTCAAGTGTTCATGTTCTTAGCAATGGTGGTATCAGAAAATTGAACTTGCAATGCATCTGTTTTCCTTTCCTACAAGTTCTTGTGTGATGATGACATTACAAAATTTTCATATTTGTAGGTAGTTTAGTTGAATCAGAGCAGAAGTACTTTTCAACAAAGTTTTCAATTTTAGTATCCATACTTGTTCCATAGATGGAAGCAATTTTGATCCATAACAATCCATGTTCATGTTGGTTTCCTTGATTTTGGAATTCAGTTACGAACAAAAAGTCAACTAAATCACCAAAGTACCTAGAGTCATGTGAAATTAACTGATGTAGAGCATTCATTATGATTCTATAATATTGTATACAGGTGATGAGGTCATTTCTTATCAAGGTATCAATGTCATATTCATATACTGTGTTTTGAGTACACGATTTTTTTTGTCATTGTATTCGTTGGAAATCCTTTGCTAAAGGCTCACATATATTTTCAACACTACTAAACGAAACAAAGAAAGTGGGTGGACCTAATTATCATATCATTAAATATAAGTTCTTATGTAAATGAGAAAAATAGTTTGATGATGTCCGTATTCATCTAAGATACATACAAGAAATGTTCAATGCAAGGACATGTTTCAAATTTTCCTTATTTTTAACGTATTTAGATATTATTTCTTTCCTTTTTAATTTACTTTTCTTATATGAATCCAAATACAACTAAATACTTGATTGAGGATAATTCACAGTATTTTGTAAATAACAAATTGATTATGTGATACACAAAATAATGATCTTGATGCAAAACTTCCCACTTAGAAATATCATGATATGTAAAGTTTCTTGCACTACTATATTTGGGCAGAAATTCATGGAATCCGATGGAATTGATAAAATCGAAAAAAGTGTTGTAAGTTAAATGTATTTTTTGTTTTTTTCCCTAAAATCCTGACACCCATCGAATACCTGACAAGAGTTCTTTAATAGTCAAATATTCAACAGATTGTCCTTTCCCATTGATTATCTGAAAATTTATTATAATCTGTGCTATCATCGAATATTCAATGGGAGTTATTCTAACGTCAGATATCCAATGCTATATCTAATATGAAAATATGTTGTTCAAATTCTGATAAATGGAAAATAATTGTTGCATAACATTCAATTCCACCATTAATGGATTTTTTCATTAACAACATATAATATGGGATCGCTTTACGTTGATCAATTTAACTAATTAAAATAAATATAACATTAATATTATGATTAAATATAATATTATTAATATTAATACGTGTGATATATTAATATAATATAATATTATATGATTATAATATATATATATATAGATATATATCTATATATATATATATATATATATATATATATATATAGAGAGAGAGAGAGAGAGAGAGAGAGAGAGAGAGGACCTAACATCATATAACTTTGACATAACTGCTACATATATTAGTTGTGATTCTTTTGAAAGTTTGTAGGGCTATTTTTAGGTTAATTTTTTAACAAAATCATCACTGAAAGTTTGGTGACTAAAAATATCACATAACATTCTTCAAGGAGACCAAGGATATGTGGAACGATCAACATCGAGGGCTTCTAGTGAGGATAAAAAATATTATTTCCGTTGTAGAAATTACAAGGGCTTGAGGCCAAGGAGAATTCTAATAAAAGAAACTAAAAGGAATTGTAGAGACTATGGACATGCTAAAGGCAGACATTAATATAATTTTATTTATTATATGTCTTTGTACTGTAGATTCTTTTTGTAAATGTCTATATGTATATTGTATTTAATATTGTATGTCTTTGTATTGTAAATTGTATTATCTTTCTATTGTAAATTTATTTTATAATATTCTTTCGGGAGGTGTTTGAACTATGTTGTCATCTTGATGTGGACTAGAAATATTATTTGATTACTTTCATTAGGGTAGATTAAGGGGTTAGGTTGAGTTAGCGGTTAATTACTTTATGGGATTAGATATAAGGGATTATTAATATTTAAGGGTTTATGGGTTATGGGTTAAGGGGTTAGGGGTTAGATGTTTAAGAGCTTAGGGGAATGGGGTTAAGAGGTTAAGTGGTTAATGTATGTTTAGGGGGTTAATTTGGACCTAGAGGATTTAGAGGTTAATCATGGGTTTTTATGGAGAATTATTAATAAGTTTTTAAAATATATTAAGCAAAATATGACATTAAGAAAGAATATGAAATTATAATGATGAATGAAAAATAAGATCAATATGCCTTTTATTATGGCCTTGACTATATATATTAGAAAGTGTCTTACTTCCTGCATGTCGAGAAAAATAACATATTTCTTAGAATTTTTTCAACATATTCATAAATATATTGATAAATTGTACAAGCATCCTCATTTATTTGTTGTCTTTGTTTCTTGGTCTCACCTAATTAGTTGTATTTCTCTTTTTCTTTGTTGTCTTTATTTTCGTTATATATTATATTTGTAAATTGTTGTTATATCAACGTTTCAATATTTTTTATACATACTAATTTACTTTATTGATTATAATTGTATAGTATCGCCCCCCTAGGGCATTGCTCGATGCGGAAGAGGTGGTTGTAGTACAAGCACCTATTCAAGAACATTGAGAGATTAATTTTGAGGATGAAGCTAATGATCCTATGAAAGAAGATAATGATGTTGATAATGTAATTGAAGAAGATGGTACAAATAGATTTATCTAGGAGTCATTTAATAATTTTGGAGTGGATGATGATGAAAACCAGTATGATGACTGTGCTTTTATTTACTTGTATTTTAGATGGAAAATAAACCTCCTTATGAAGGCTCAAGAAGATATCTTCTCTTTTTTGTATTGTTGTTGGTCAAATTAAAGGTGGTGAATGGTTTTTCAAACACGTGTGACACAACTCCTAAGGTATGTAATATATTTTGTGACATTTAGTAATATATACATGATAAAGTGATTATTTTTTCTATTGTTTCTAATGTTAGTATGTTTATCTACATCATTTCATTAATTTGTAACAATTGGATGCAATATATACAATTAATATTTTATAGTACATTAACCAATACTATGTTTTTTATGTTGTATATTATTAGGTGAATTTTAGTTACCACCATAAAATGTTTTTCCTCATACATACCGAGATTTACATGGCATTATGAAAGATATTGGAATATAATATCAAGTTATGCATGAATGCCCTAATGATGATATTCTTTATTATAAAGAACATGCGTTGAAAGACAAATTCCTAAAATGTGATGAGAGTAGATATCAAACTAATAAAGTAACAAAAAAGGTGTCTCACAAGGTTCTTCATTATATTCCCATAATTCCATGTCTATGAAAATTGTTCGAGTGTAAAAGCGTAGAAAAACTTATGGATTACCATGCAAGTAATATACGTGAAGATGGTGTTCTTTGAATTCCTACATATGGATATACATTTAGGAATATGGAGGAAAAGTGGCCAAAGTTTAAAAGAGAACCTTGTAATCTTAGGCTTTCATTATCAGCTAATGGTGTCAACCCATTTGGAGAGACTAGATCTACTTACTCGGTGTGGCCCAATTTTATTATCAACAATAACATTCCTCCGTGGAGGTCAATAAGAGGGAGTCCATAATGTTGAAAATGATTGTTCTAGTTAGTAATTCGTTTAGAATATTTTTTTTTAGTACAATAACATCTTGTTATAGACATTTTTGGGCACTACAACCCTAATCATAAATGTCCATAAACCAAGGGCTCCTAAGTCCCTAAAAGTGTTGTTCCGACCCCTAAAAGAACAAATTCAGCTGATTACATCACCTCCCATAAGTTCTCCATGAAAAACTACTCAGAACTGGTCAAAACTGGACCATCTCACCTGCTCCATGGTCAAAGTGCGTTGCATCACACCTAAATGCACACGGGAGGTGTGATGCATGATGAAAAGCCCTTCTATGGGATGTGATGGGCGAGAGTGGACAAATGGCAGAGTCAATTTGCGAGGTGGAAGATCATGGAATCTTCCAGAAACTTCTCCTGTGACACTTGCCTCTCTACATTCACCTAGGGATGAGTAAAAGATCATCAATCTCCAAGTGGAATCAAGAACTATCAGAGAGGGGACACTAATCAAATCTTAGAAGCTGACTCACCCCCCTTGTAAACATCTATATATAGATCCCTCATCCCAGAGATCCAGAGGCTGGAATTTTGTATCTTGTAAGGAAGTGCTGCTAGTTTCTTGGTGTAACATCATAGTGTTGGGTGATCTAAGCTTTTCATGAGGTGAAGAAGGGCTTTCTTGCTGAGAAGATGACGCTGGGTTAGAACAATTGGTTGTAATCCTCTTTGCTATTCTTGATTATTAATAAAGCTATTCAAGTTTTCCTCCACATTCTTATATGATTTATGATATATGCATTTGTGTGGTCAATATATATTTGGTCCTATATTGTTTATGATAGTAGATCTCTATTCTTGGATAGTGTTATGCTGCTTTGATTCTACAGGTGCTCTTTGAAGCTGGGTAGACAAGGAAGCGAGCGGTAAAGATCTATCAGAAGGGAGAGGAATCAAGCAAGGAACCAAGCGCAAGACAGAGGTTGGTCTCCTTTGTTCTCCTCTTATCTACTTCTCATGAAGGAAAACGAAAGTAGTTTTAGTTTATTTGTTTCTAACATAGCTACCAGTCTTATTGGGATTAGCAGCTTTGCATAGGCACTAGATTTCCCGATAACAAAATGGCGACTCCGCTGGGGAGCGAATAGATTGCTTGTTTGTCTATATTTGTTTGCTTTATAAACTTACAGATGGAGCCTGAAGTCAAGCCAGCTAGCCTTCGAACTGCATTTGCTATGCAAGTGCAAAGTAGATCAATGCTGCTTCAGTCTATCTTTGAGTTTTGTTTATGAACTGAACAATCGATTTACAAGCTCTCTAATTGCCCTTGTGGTGGCTCTAGTAACCTCCTTAGATCTACCCCTATGATTTATTTATTGATTACCACTTGCTCGGCCTAAATCCCTGAACAGTGCTGCAAACTGTGATCAAGAACTGGATCAAAAGTCTCACACTATACCATCGCACCCTCTCTTCAAGGATATCAGTATGCATCACACTTCCCGTGTGCTGTAGGTGGGATGCATACTGGAATCCCTGTGTAACAGGTGCACTGATAAGAAAGGGCTAATTTTGCCTCTAGACTTTGGTTTTGCTTCACTCTTTTTAGCTCTATTCAAGAGTTTTGTTGTCTGTAGTCAGTATACCTCTGTTGGAAACCCCCTTCCTTGCCATTATTCCGCCTCCATTGTGCAAAGAACTGCAAATGATTTTATGTATTGTGAGCCATTTTCAGTTCTCTTTTACAAAGAAGTGGCGTAATTGAACCGTCGTTTCTTCATTTGGAAGTTTCGCAAGTGTCATTTTCAGTCATAGAAGAGAATCCGATTGTTCTTGATAGTCGATTACACTGTTACTCTTGTATTTGATTTGAATTAGTATTTTTTCAAGTGTCGAAAGCAAGTTTTCAATTCCAAATCACAAAGTGTCATCATTATCTTCATTTTGTCTTGAAAAGAAGCTTGTTAGTAACGTCGCTTTTAAAAATAATTCAGATTTGCACTTAGCTTTCTTTTTATCATTCACACATTAAGAAAGTTGAAAACAAATACATGCATGTGCATTTGCATTTAGACTGTTTGTTGGTTTGATTTAGGACAGTGCATATAGTGTGTGCTCTCTGCTCTATGTTGAAAGAATATCGTCTCTCTTTCCTTAGTACCTAGGATTTTCATTGCAAAAAGAAGATTAAATGATTGTTTATCATCTTAGATTGCATTTTAGGAATTGTATATCTACATCACGCGGTGAACCTGAAAGGCAAATTTCTTAAGCAAGATCAACTGTAAAATAAATTTAATGTATCTTAAAACACTTTGGAACCTAACGCACAACATTTAGAAGTCTAGGCTAGAGACGTATTCCGGCGTCATAAAGCCAGGTAACTGTTGTTTTCATTGCTGGTTAGGTGATTCCTCCACTTTGAGATGATAAGTTCCAGTACAGACTTGTGCTCCCACGTACTGTCGAGTATATATTGGGAGACCACAATAGGCTATATCCTTTATCCATAGGAAGCCATGTCTACTGCCCTATCGATCGCAATGCACTGAACACAACATTCGGGAAGATTGACTGCCATACAGTAAAAAGTATTTTGCAGTTTTGCGATTGGCTTGGTAATCCATCTATCTAGATTTCCAGAGTAGTCTCTTTCATTCCTTTTCAGATTCCTTAAAGGAAAAGGTCCATCTAAGCACTTGTCACTTCAAGCTCATTGAAAATCAAAGGCGACTAGAGTCATCTTTTGTTTTTTCTCGACTCTTAAAAATTGAAAAAACAAGTTGTGTCAAAGCGTCTAAAATTTATTTTAATCGGAATAAACATCAACTTTCCTGCGTTAGTCTTAGGTTGAGAAAAATGGAGTACACCAACCAAGGGTTTCCCCTTGGAGGAAATCCTAGTCCTTTATCTTCTTGGGGAGATGTTGGTGCACCCCATATGGCCACATTGTCACTTCCAGGATTGACAATCGGCTTGCCCGTATGGCTCTTCTTGACCTCTGTCGTTCAGAACACCGTGATTCCTAAACAATCAAGTCAGCAACTAAATGATACCAGAGTTACCCCCCAACTTTCTACTTCGTCCAATTCTGCCTCTCCTCCTTCCTCTTCGCTTGATGAAGCTAGTAAAGCCAAAAATCAAGTAACTAAGAAGAAGAAGAAAGAGAAGAAGAAGAAGGAGCTAAAGGTGAAAAGGGGAAACCAAGCATCATCTAGCGAAAATCCACACACTGCACCATCCAAGCCTGAATCGCCATGTGTCATTTGCAAAGGAGACCACTATCATCGAGATTGTCCTTACATTCCTCAGATTTTAAGGGACTGGTATCTTTGTTTGCACAATCCGATGTCATCAACCTCTGATGATCATGTTGAGAATACACCATCAACTAGTGAAAGTGAAGTCCCTAGACAAAAAGGAAAATGTAAATTTCCTTGTAAACTGTGTGAAGGCGATCACGTCATCCATCGTTGTCCCTTCTTAGACGAGGCTAAAAGAGTTTTGGATGACCATCCGGTTTCACCGTTATGGCTTCCTCCTGGATATAAGAAACTCTTGCTGAGTCTGTCACTAGTTGAAAATCCGGCTGGCACGCCATTGTGGTCAGCTGAAGCATCTATCATTGAATATGAACCCTCTGAATCCACACCAGACGAAAGTCAAAAGGTCTAGGTGGCAGTTGACCCGGTCTTGCCTTCAGAAGGTCCATCTTCGGATGATACAGTCACCGGAGAGAACAAGAACGACACCACTCAAATTCTCTTCGTAAGCACAGACTCTGATGAACATGGGGTCAGTCTACCCATTCCTTTACCACAGGAAGGAAGTTCGTTAGAGTCATATCCAACCGTCTATTCGGTCCCACCTCCAAGAAACCTAGTTGTTTCCTTCGATTGGAATCTACTAGGCAGACCCCGCTTACCGGCTAGTGTACCGTTTCGAATCATTGCTCAAATATATAGAATGGTCATGGCTGGTACCATCATAGATGAAGGGGCTTCTGTGAGTATCCTTTCCTCAACTTCTTGGAAAGTGCTTGGTTCGCCATCGCTTTTGCCTGAAACGAGAAATTTAACAAGCTTTGACAAAGGAACCAATTGACCGTTAGGGATCCTTCCCAATGTGTCGATAACATTGAGAAGGAAAACCATTCACATGAACGTAATGGTAGTCCAAGGACCTCTAGATTATAATCTACTCCTTGAACGTGACTATATTTATTGCATGGGAGCCATTGTCTCCTCACTCTTTATAGTAATGTATTTTCTACATGAAGGAAGAGTGGTCAAGCTCATAGACCAGATTTCATTCCCCGGTTCACACATAGCAAATAGTCAAATACCATCCCTGAATGGTATTTTCACGCAAGGAATGTCTCATCAATCCCCAGTCTATCCACCTGATGAGCGCGAGTGATTCGGGAGGACAGGACTGAAACCCAGGGGGCATGCACCCTGGTCTATTTCGACAGGAAAACCTTGGGTATAGGGTAGGTTTCCGCGAAGGATATATGACTAGTTTATGAGATTAGACTGGAATAAGATTCCTTCGTCAAATTTATGTGAGTGGAGCCAGTTGCGCCACTCACCTTTGTTTATTTCAGTAGACATCGCCGAGGAAGTGTTTTGTCTGAAGTGCGGATAGAACAATCTTTGGTAACCTGGAAATTTTTCACTATACCTGGGGGCATGCAAACCTTTTAGCATGCAAGCGAAGAGCGGCCATTTATTTTTTTAAATTTGTAGGTCCTCTAACCCTTTGAACTCGTAGGATTGGTCGTTTCCTAACTTGAATAAAGAAAGGATGCGGGGCAAAGCTTTGAAAAAATGCCGTCTTAGATGAGACATCCTTATTATACGACTGGATCGAGCAGTTTTAACGCGGAATTCAAGCTCTTTAAAAAATAAACATAAGCAATGAGCAAATGTTTCCCCCAGAGTTTAAGCTCATTAAAAAATGAACCAACTTTCCGGTAAATAACCATCATGAATGTATTATCATCAGCCTTTGAAGACTTGGTCATGTTCTCATCATCACCTCCACTCTGTATTGGCCGATCATTCACCTCCATTTGATTGTTTACCCTTTTGAGGAATAGTGGCGAAGAGTGATCCTGTTAGCCATCCTTGTGACACTGCCGTGATTGGAAAATTCCAAACCTTACCTGGAATTAGTTGCTACCCGAATTTATCACTCGTTCCTCGAAAAACGAGTCTCCTTTAAGCTCTTTTCATCTGACTCATAAAATATGAAAAGATTGCCAAGTAATTGGCCTTTCCAGCTCGATTGATTACCCCATTACTATTGTAGTTATACCCCTTATTAATATTTTTGTGCCCCTATTGCCCCCATATTGTTATTAATGTGCCCCATAGAATCCCTCTATTGTTATTTTTGTGGCTTTATATTATTATTGTTAGGTCGGCTGGATTATATTGTGACTCCTTAGACTCCTATATATAGAAAGGAGGTTTTGTCATTTGTATCATCCAAGAATTGTTCATTTATGTAATGTAAAGGAGGTTTCCCCCTCGAAGAGGCTGAATTCTAAGGTGTTGATCTATCTTTTCTATCTTTTCTTGAGCTAGTTTCATAACATTTGGTATCAGAGCTTTGTATTCTAGGGTTTCGTTGTTCCAAACAGGTCATCGTGGCATTTTCGCTATAACTTTTTTTTTGCGACGTTTCAGAAGTTGAAAAAAATTTCCATTTGAGAAGAAATCGCGCTGAACCTTGGGTCCAAATTTCAGATCTTTTCGCGCTATATTTGCAGAGATATGATCTGAGGAAGTTGGTCTTTTTGCAGACTCCTGAATTACATTCCAAACAGGTGACCTGGGGAAAATCGTCATAACTTTCTTTCTGAGCATCGGATTGAAATTTCGCAAGAAGGTATAGAAATAGGACAGAATGTAGTTTTCTTGTATATATTTTTCAGAGTCAAAGGTCGAAACGGTGACACGTGGCACTTCATACAATTTCGCTCTACTGAACTAGTCTACAATCAGGTCACTGCGGGAGATTGTGCATAACTCTTTCTTGGAGAATCCAATTTGGATCAGACTAGTGGCATTAGAAAGAGGACACAAAAGGCTAGTAGAGTTCACAATTTCAGAACTGGATGATTCGAAATTATAGAGATACATAAGATTCAATATTAGGCTTCTACAAAGTGAAAAAAGGTGTGTAGTTTTTTTTTAAATTTTTGCGTAAGCTTGGTTTGAAGGAATTCAAAGGGCATAGTAAAGCATTATTATCGGTAATTGATGCCCCGAGGAAAGAAAATGCAAACACCTAGTAAGCAACCTGAAAGCTCTAGCATGACTTATGAAGAAGAGGAAGAAATGCAACATGATATAGCAAAATTACGAGACCAAGTGCAACATGTGTCACTTGCACAAAAAGGAACAGAATCTAAGATGGATGGTTTAAAGAAAGATGTAGAAGCTAAGATGGATGGTTTAAAGAAAGGCATAGAAGCTAATATGGACGATTTGAAGATAGATTTGAAGATAGACATGGAAGAATTGAAGAAGTTGCTACAAGAAATGGTCACTAATGGTGAAAGGGTAGTAAAGGAAACTCATGATGAGAACAAAAGAAATGTTAATCATGATTCCATAGACTCTAATGTTGGATCGAAGACCCACCATATTCCAAAAATCGATATGAGGAAGTTTGATGGCAAGGATCCCGCAACATGGATATTACAGATGGAGCAATTCTTCGATCTCAATAATGTGCAAAACACACAAAAGGTACGTATGGCAACTTTATATTTGGAACCAAATCAGTTTGTATGGTATCAATGGCTTTGCTCTCGTAAACAATTTATCACTTGGGAAATTTTTACGGAAGAATTGATAGCACATTATGAGGATACAAAAAGCAACACTTTTTTTAGCCAATTGATAAGTCTCAAACAAAAGGGTTCAATAATGGAGCACATTGAGGAGTTCCAAAAATTGAACATAAGGGTAAAAGATATTCCAGAGGAGCATAGGATTGATGTGTTCATAGGGTCTTTAAAGGATAATATCCAACATGATGTTCGCCTTTGGGAACCTGATTCATTAGAGAAGGCATTCAGGTTAGCAAGAAAAATGGAAAGCAAAATTATGGCAACCAGGAAGCATACCACTCACAACTATAAAGACGGAAGTGTTGTTGCCCCTAGTCTTCCACAACCTATAAGGTTGACACCACAACAATTGGAAGAAAAAAGAGCAAAAGGGCTTTGTTACAGTTGTGATAGCAAATACACTAAAGGTCATAAGTGTGCTGAGAAGAAATTATTCTACATAGATTGTGAAGAGGAAGAAGAAAAGGAGCAAGAAAGGTCAAAAGAAGAGGATATACTCCAGGAACAAAGCCTAGATGAAGAACAAATAAATCCGACCATATCTTGTAATGCATTGGCGGGAATTACCACTCCTCAAACCATCAAGATAGAAGGACAAATCAAGAAGAAAAAGGTAATAGTGTTGATTGATTCAGGAAGCACCCACAATTTTATTCATTGTAAGGTAGCAAAAGAATTGAATTGCTTCCTATATCCAGCACCAGAGTGTCAAGTGATGATTGCAAATGGAGGAACAATAAATTGCTCTGGAAAGTGCCATAATATCAAGCTATCCATGGGAGAATATGTATTGACTAGCCCAATGCTTTCCATTCCAATGGGAGGTGCTGATGTTGTACTAGGAGTCCAATGGCTACAATCCTTGGGTACAATAGCTTTTAATTTTCAAGAACTTTTCATCAAATTTTCTACGGAAGGAAAGGAAGTTGAATTAAGGGGTATTGCAGGGAAACCAGGAAAGATAATCAGCTCTAATGGTATGACAAAGCTTCTAAAAAAGGAGCAAAGAGGTGTAATTGCACAATTATGTTCGCTAGATGTTTCCACATCGGAATCATCTATTTCTCCAGATCTCCAAAAAGTCCTGGACAATCATTCCAAGGTATTTGAGACTCCCAAAGGTCTCCCACCTATGCGTGATCATGATCATGCTATTCATCTGATTCCAGGAAGTGTTCCTCCAAACATCAGGCCGTACAGATATCCCTATGTCCAAAAGAGTGAAATTGAACGTATGGTTGCAGAAATGCTAGAGGCTGGTATAATTCAACCGAGTCAAAGTTCTTTCTCTACTCCAGTAGTATTGGTGCACAAGAAGGATGGATCATGGCGCATGTGTCCGGATTATAGGGAGCTCAACAAGCTCACTATTAAAGATAAGTTCCCCATTCCTGTCATTGATGAATTACTGGATGAATTGCATGGATCAATTTACTTCACCAAGTTGGATCTTCGTTCAGGATATCATCAAATCAGAATGAAGATTGAAGACATTCCGAAAACAGCATTTAGAACTCATGAGGGTCATTATGAATTTTTGGTCATGCCTTTTGGCCTTACCAATGCACCTTCAACATTTCAAGGTTTGATGAATTCAATTTTCAAACCATTCCTTAGAAAATTTGTGTTAGTATTTTTTGATGATATACTAATCTACAGCAAGTCTTGGAAGGATCATGTTGAACATGTTGACAGGGTGCTACAACTATTGGAGGAGAAACAATTATATGCAAAAAGATCCAAATGTTTCTTTGGAGTCCAGGAGGTGGAATATCTGGGTCATATTGTATCTCATGAAGGAGTTAAGGTAGACCCTAGCAAAATTAAAGCCATTAAGGAATGGAAAATCCCCACATCCATAAAGCATCTGCGAGGATTTCTCGGGTTGACAGGGTATTATCGCAAGTTTGTTAAGAATTATGGGAGAATAGCAGCACCTCTAACAACATTATTGAAGAAAGATGCATTTTCATGGACTCCGGAAGCAACAAAGGCCTTTGAACATCTTAAAGAGGCAATGTGCCAAGCACCGGTCTTAGCTACACCGGACTTCACAAAAACCTTTATTGTGGAATGTGATGCTTCAGGAAATGGAATTGGTGTTGTTCTAATGCAAGATGAAAGACCCATTGCTTTTGAAAGTCGTCCAATCAAGGGAAAGTTTTTAAGCAAAGCTATTTATGAGAAGGAAATGTTGGCAATACTCCATGCACTTAAGAAATGGCGACCCTACCTAATGGGAAGACACTTCAAGGTAAAAACGGATCATGATAGCCTTAAATACTTTTTAGAACAAAGATTATCCTCTGAAGAGCAACAAAAGTGGGTCACAAAGATGTTGGGTTATGACTTTGAAATCATCTACAAAAAAGGGAAGCAAAATGTGGTGGCAGATGCACTCTCAAGAAAGGATGAGGATGTGGAAGCATTGTTGTGCGCCATTTCTATTATCCAACCAGATTGGATAAACGAAGCAAGGGAGGAATGGAAGAATGACGAAGAAGTGTGGGCACTTATTCGAAAGTTACAACAAGATTCCAGTATGTCTGATACATTTAGCTGGAAAATGATTCGTTATGGTACAAAGATCGCTTATACCTCTGTAAGAATTCCCAGCTAAAACAAAAGATTCTTATGGAATTGCACACTTCTCCCTTAGGAGGGCACTCAGGATTTTTAAAAACTTACCACAGGGTTAAGAAGGAATTTTTTTGGGATGGCCTTAAATCAAATATTCAAAATTTTGTGGCGGAATGTTTGGTTTGCCAACAAAATAAAGTTGAAACAATTAAGACACTGGGTCTATTACAACCTTTATCCATTCCAAGCCAACGTTGGGAGGAGGTTTCAATGGATTTTATCACAGGTTTACCCAAGTCTGAGGGAAAGAGTGTCATCATGGTGGTAGTTGACAGACTTACCAAGTATGCACACTTTTGTGCATTATCACATCCATTTAAAGCCAGTACAGTTTCTACTGCATTTATGGAAACAATTCAAAAGCTACATGGAAACCCAAAGATTATTGTAAGTGACAGAGATCCCATTTTCACTGGAAATTTTTGGACAGAATTATTTTCTTGTCTTGGTACTCAGTTAGCTCATAGCTCATCTTATCATCCTCAATCTGATGGGAAAACTGAGATAGTAAACAAATGTTTGGAAGGATATCTTCGTTGCTTTGTATTTGATAAACAAACACAATGGGTCAAATGGTGGTATAACACTTCCTTCCATACAGCAACAAAAATGACCCCATTTATGGCACTTTATGGGTATCAACCACCATCCATCACATCATATTTAAGAGAAAATTCTAAGGTTCAAGCAGTGGAACATCACATCGAACATCAACAACAAGTCCTCCAACTCTTAAAGGATAACCTCGTGTTGGCACAGAATAGAATGAAACAACAGGCAGATCAACATCGCAGTGAAAGAAGTTTTGATGTAGGTGATTGGGTATTCCTACGGCTACAACCATATAAGCAAATGTCCCTCAAGCAAGCTAAGAAGGATAATAAATTATCACCAAAGTATTATGGTCCGTACAAGGTGTTGCAAAAGATTGGTACTATGGCATACAAATTGGAGCTTCCTGTACCTTCTCGATTGCACCCAGTTTTCCATGTTTCATGTTTAAAGAAGGTTATAGGCGACAAGCTCCTAGTTCAAAAAATATTGCCAGAACTTGACGAGGAAGGAAAAATTATATTGGAACCGGAAGCAGTCACAGAAACAAGAACTCGATAGCTACGAAATCAATCAATTTCAGAGTATCTTATCAAGTGGAAGAACTTATCCGCCAGAGATTCCACATGGGAGGATGAGAATTTTATGCAGAAGTATACAGAACTACTCAAGCGTTGAGGACAACACTTTTTTGAAGGATAGGGGCATGTTGGGTCCCCATAATACTAGTGATTACCCCATTACTATTGTAGTTATACCCCTTATTAATATTGTTGTGCCCCTATTGCCCCCATATTGTTATTACTGTGCCCCATAGAATCCCTCTATTGTTATTTTTGTGGCTTTATATTATTATTGTTAGGTCGGCTGGATTATATTGTGACTCCTTAGACTCCTATATATAGAAAGGAGGTTTTTTCATTTGTATCATCCAAGAATTGTTCATTTATGTAATGTAAAGGAGGTTGCCCCCTCGAAGGGGATGAATTCTAAGGCGTTGATCTATCTTTTCTATCTGTTCTTGAGCTGGTTTCATAACAGTCTCCTCACTCTTTAGAGTAATGTGTTTTCCGCATGAAGGAAGAGTGGTCAAGCTCATAGACCAGCTTTCATTCACGGGTTCACACATAGCAAATAGTCAAATACCATCCTTGAATGGTCATTTCATGCAAGGAATGTCTCATCAATCCCCAGTCTATCCACCTGATAAGCGTGAGTGATTTGGGAGGACAAGACTGAAACCCAGGGGGCATGCACCCTGGTCTATTTCGACAGGAAACCTTGGGTATAGGGTAGGTTTCCGTGAAGGATATATGACTAGTTTATGAGATTAGGCTGGAATAAGATTCCTTCGTCAAAGTTATGTGAGTGGAGCCAGTTGCGCCACTCACCTTTGTTTATTTTAGTATACATCGCCGAGGAAGTGTTTTGTCTGAAGTGCGGATAGAACAATCTTTGGTAACCTGGAAATTTTTCACTATACCTGGGGGCATGCAAACCTTTTAGCATGAAAGCGAAGAGTGACCATTTACTTTTTTAGATTTGTAGGTCCTCTAACCCTTTGAACTCGTAGGATTGGTCATTTCCTAACTTGCATAAAGAAAGGATGCGAGGCAAAGCTTTGAAAAAATGCCATCTTAGATGAGACATCCTTATTATACGACTAGATCGAGCAGTTTTAACGTGGAATTCAAGCTCGTTAAAAAATAGACATAAGCAATGAGAAAATGTTTCCCCTAGAGTTTAAGCTCATTAAAAAATGAACCAAATTTTCGGTAAATAACCATCATGAATGTATTATCATCAGCCTTTGAAGCCTTGGTCGTGTTCTCATCATCACCTCCACTCTGTATTGGCCGATCATTCACCTCCATTTGATTGTTTACCCTTTTGAGGAACAGCTGCGAAGAGTGATCCTGTTAGCCATCCTTGTGACACTGCCATGATTGGAAAATTCCAAACCTTACCTGGAATTAGTTGCTACCCAAATTTATCACTCGTTCCTCGAAAAACGAGTCTCCTTTAAGCTCTTTTCATCTGACTCATAAAATATGAAAATATTGCTGAGTAATTGGCCTTTCCAGCTCGTTAAAGTGACCAGAAGTGCTATCCCTCCTTTAGATTTTAATCTTTTTGGACCTCAGGGATTATTACACAAAAAGATCAAGCGCTTGTTTTGTTCAGTTCATTAAAATTACCGAAAATTCATCCCTTTTGTATTATTTTATACTTTTTCGGACTCAAGGGATTATATGACGAAAAAGAATTGTTGGATTTTTCTTTATGTCCCTTTTCAGACTCTCTAAAATTGAAAAGGACCGAGTTATCTCTGTCGTTAAACTCGTTAAAACCGAACAGCGACAAACTTGTCCATACAGACAAGAACGAGTTTCACTATTGCTAGGCTCGTTAAAACATAGCAATGGGTTTGCCCGAAGGGAAAATTATAGAACAAGAATATGTTATCCTCCTCAAGCTTGAAAAAAATAAAGAGGTATTGGTCAGCAATGACTGGGGAAAAATTGGGAAGAAAACTTGAAGAAACTTTGTTGGTAGCAAGTCACTCCTGAACATGACACTTTCACTCTGCATCCGAGTCGGGTTGGGTTGTTCCGTTCATCAATCATATCACCATTGGTCCATCACACCATCCATATTTGGGGTTAACACTACCAATCCATCAGGTTAGTGTCACCGATATGTTCAATAGAAGTTGCTCAGAGAATTCACCTGTGTCTCATCCACTGCAATACATTTACGCTCCATTCTTTCATGACCGCCACCCTGAACCTTATGTCATTAGATCATTTTCACCTCCATTAAAATCATTTGCTCCGTTCCATGTCATTTATGTGGGATTCACTAAGGCCCTCCTATGATGGATCGCTTCTTGTCGACATCAGCTCATTATCCAGGAAGTCGATCTAGGAACAACCCTTTCAGTACTTTGAAGATTGCATGCCTCAATGGCAAGTTTCTCACTTCCGGCGACAGGTTTACCTCAATGGCCTTCAACCGAAAGATTTTGCGTGGTGTTCGATGCCAAGTCCCTTATTCACACCACGTGAATTGTACTGTAGTACCTTGAGGGTCATCATCATTATCGGTGATTCCTCTCGCGCCTATTAACAGCTTACATCATTGGCTGGTAATCAGGGTATGTCTTTCCATATTCGACTCCAGAACATCTCTTACATGGATCGACTTGTACTCTGAGTGAAGGTCAAATGAGATTGAAGACCCCGGATCTAGTTTCATCCATCTGGGCTGTGATATATATTCAGGAAAATAAAGACATCAAATGTACATCATTGCTGCACAGATAATCATCCAACCTAAGGGATGATGGCTCTACCAGAATCATCTGTCTGCACACAGACGATTGTCTATCTTATGTACATGAAAATGAATTTATAAAGCTAAGCATGGGAATTCCTACCTCAGCTGGGTCATGAAAATATTATGAAGATAATGTATTGTATTGTATCTTATTACAGGTTGCCTTACGGCTCGAAAAAACTTCGGATCCTCATGATAAAGCATTTCACCCGACATCAAAAGATTAACGACCTCATGTTTTAGGGGGCAACTGTTATAGACATTTTTGGGCATTGCAACCTCAATCATAAATTTCCATGAACCAGGGGCTCCTAAGTCCCTAAAAGTGTTTTTCCGACCCCTAAAAGAACAAAGTCAGCTGATTACATCATGTCCCAGAAGTTCTCCATGAAAAACTACTCAGAACTGGTCAAAAATGGACCATCTCACCTGCTCCATGGTCAAAGTGCACTACATCCCACCTAAATGCACATGGGAGGTGTGATGCATACCGAAAATCCCTTCTATGGGGTGCGATGGGCAAGAGTGGACAAATGGCAGAGTCAATTTGCGAGGTGGAAGATCATGGAATCTTCCAGAGACTTCTCCTGTGACACTTGCCTCTCTGCATTCGCCCAGGGATGAGTAAGAGATCATCAATCTTCAAGTGGAATCAAGAACTATCAGAGAGGACACTAATCAAATCTCAGAAGCTGACTCACCCCCCTTGCAAACATCTATATATGGATCCCTCATCCCAGAGATCCAGAGGCTAGAATTTTGTATCTTGTAAGGAAGTGATGTTGGTTTCTTGGTGTAACATCATAGTGTTGGGTGATCTAAGCTCTTCATGAGGTGAAGAAGGGCTTTCTTGCTGAGAGGATGATGCTGGGTTAGAACAATTGGTTGTAATCCTCTTTGCTATTCTTGATTATTAATAAAGCTATTCAAGTTTTCCTCCACATTCTTGTATGATTGATGATATATGCATTTGTGTGGTCAATATATATCTAGTCCTATATTGTTTACGATAGTAGATCTCTGTTCTTGGATAGTGTTATGCTGCTTTGATTCTACAGGTCCTCTTTGAAGCTGGGTAGACGAGAAAGCGAGTGGCAAAGATCTATAAGAAGGGAGAGGAATCAAGCAAGGAACCAAGTGCAAGACAGAGGTTGGTCTCCTTTGTTCCCCTCTTATCTACTTCTCATAAAGGAAAACGAAAGTAGTTTTAGTTTGTTTGTTTCTAAGATAGCTACCAGTCTTAGTGGGACTAGCAGCTCTGCATAGACACTAGATTTCCCAATAACACATCTCATTTGTCTTGTGTGTTTCATAATTATTTCCTATAGTTTTTTGTTAATTTACTCATATATTTTCAATTATGCCTTATAATTATGTCTTATAAAAAATTGTATTTACTCATATATGTAGTATTTATGTATTGTAAGTTCAATCAATTAGGTAAATACCAAGTCAAATCTATGAATGTATATATTGAGCCTCTTATCGATGAGTTAGTGGAGTTATGGAACGATGTCACTATGCATGATATCTCTAGACCAATAGTTGCACAAAGGTCAGAATTTAAATTCCTTGCAATTCTTTTATGGACAATTCACGATGCCCCGGGGATAACACATTTTTGTGTTATGTTATAATGTTATCTTGTAATTTAATAATGTTTAATTTTTTGAAGTTCATTTCAAGTATGTTTTTTTAATAGTTTGGCCTTCATTATACATGCTTAAATTAATTGATATAAAAATTATTTCATTTCTCGTAGGTCTTCAAAAAGAGGGTAAATTTGCTTGTCTAGTTTGTGGTCTTAGGATGAAATCTCGTCATTGAAGAATATTAGGAAAAGAGGTGTTTGGTGAGTATAGGCACTTCCTTTCTAAGAACCATAGGTATCGAAGTACTAGAAAACATATTTTCAATGGGAAAGAATAGATTGGATTAAGACCACAGAGAATGACACCTTGTGTATGGAAGTTGAAATGTAATAGAGTCTCTCAAGGTATAGATTGAATTGTATATATATCAATATACATGATATGTTTGGATTATTTTATCTTATTATGGCATTTTCTTCATTGTACTAATTGACAAGTAATATTGTTGTTATAATATATTTAACTATTATTCACGTTGTAGGTCATGAAGGCATTAATAACAAGGAAATTCCATAAGGAATGAGAATTTATCTCGAGCAATTCAATAGATGCCCCTACTATGAGCACCTAGGAATTATTAATTCTTTTGATACAATGCACATTGGGAAGAATGTAACAGAGAACTTATGGTGAATCTTAGATGGAAGGAGAGATAAATAAAAAAATTTCAACGTTTGTTATGACATTAAGGAGGCTGATCATGTATTGCAAAGTGTGATTCATTTAAATAATGATGGATAAGGCCAAAATATAAGCACCCTTCCATGGTTATTGACAGAGCAGTAGAGCAAGCATATTAAAGAGGTTATTGAAAAAATTAAATTTCCAACTGGATTTTTTTTAAACATAAAGGATAACCTAACAAAGGAAGGTGAATTAGGTGGGGTAAAAACTCATGATTGGAATATGTTCATTAAAGTAATTATTTTGGTGTATATATATTTTGTACATTGATGAAACATATTGTTAATTAGTGTTTTTTTTCCAACTAATTTGGGAAAAAATAATGATTGATAATTATTTTGTTACAACATGTTCTACGTTTATCTCTCCCAGAAAACTTTGACAACAATGTTTAACAAGCTATATATGCTTTTGGCAAATACATGAGGTAAGTGGAGATTTATGTGCAAAGTGTAATATGTTCAATAATTTATAGTGTCGAATATTTTTCACCGCATGTGTTTTTGTTTTCATCATGTACTATATTATTCCTTTTTTGTTGAAACCTATGATTTGGTTGCTTCATTTGTGGATAGTTTTCATCCAAATAAATCCATAAAGAAGATATAAAGTATTGGAATAAACGAATCCCTCGTCTAATTTTTTAAATGAAAATGTATCTACCTCTGACATTTTTCAATGCACAAAACACTACCTCATTCACCAAGTCGCGCAGATTTAAAAGTATGGACCTATACACACAATATCAATGTAGATGGTTGAGAGGCACTTGAAATCACTAAAGGCTTTGGTCACACAAAGAGCATGTCCTGAGGGTTCTATGGTAGAGGGCTATATGGTATATCAAACCACAATTTATATTCATCAATATAGTGATGAAATAAGAAAAGGTATTAAGAATTGGATCACATTTTCTATGTCAACTTTGTGGATGATTTTAAATTTGAGCACGTGCTAGAGAGAGTTAAAAATGAGCAAAGTGAGATGTACATAGATAGTGGAGATTTATAGCACATTTGACTTCTTTTTCTATGTATATTGTACTTATTTAATTTTTAACCTTCTTGCATAATCCATTATTATGAAGGTATAACATGTTAAGTAATTATATATATGTGAATTTTTTTATTTTAATACAATCAGTCAAGAGTGGGATCCAATACATTTATACGTTGCGAACAATAAACATTGGATGAGGTATGGATTGAACGATACAAAAAAGCTAATAATGGTAGGTTATCATGGTATGGTGCATCTTCATTAGTCAAAGAAGCTCAACATAGAAAAGATACCAGTCTGACACAAAGGGAAATTAATTTAGCATATGGTTTAAAAAATTATCAAGCAAGCATATTCACCCATACTACTTAGCTTTTTTACAATTATATTGGTGCATATGCCATGTGTTTTTCTTAATTTTCAAATTTGACAAGTATAAATATGCATTCTTATCAATTGACAATGCATTTTTTATGTGTTTGATGTATTGTAGTTGAAACAACACAACAAAATGTGGTGCAATGGCCATAAATTTCACATCAAAAGGTTGGATGAAAAGATGAAAACTTCTGATAGTGGGACAATTGTGTTATTTCAAGTTATGAATGTTTCCTCTAGAGGTGAAAAACAGCCAGAACTCTATGAGAATTGATACTGTGGATATATACATGATATACTTGAGTGTGACTTTGAATCCTTCAAAATAGTTGTGTTCAATGTCAAATGGTTTAGGCTATGAATCCATGAATGTGACCTTGATAGAACTGTTATTGAGCATGCTAACAGATTTACCATGGTTGATATAAGGAATCTTGAGCTAGGATCAGAGCGATATGTTCTTCCAAGCCAATGTGAACAAGTATTTTATGTAGACATTCTAGTTAAAGCAGGTTGGTCATATGTTGTTAGATATGATCCCAGAGGAAGGCCTGTAAAGTATAATGTAGTGGAAGAAGATGAAATTGAAGAAGAAGATGATGCAGAGCAGTAGGGTGTTCATGCAGTGTCATGTGGAGATGTCAAAGAAGTGCAAGGAATATATGTTATTCGAGACGATGTTAATTTGGATGAACTATATGATAGTTACATTGTGTCAGATGAAGAACTTGAATAATTTGAACCAAATGTATAAGAGGATGTTCCAGATGATGATATAGATGATGATGATGATGATGATGTTGATATGGTGAATCATGTGTAGATGAATAATGAATTAGATGATGCAGATGATGATATGGATGAGGAAGAATATTAATGAGATCAAAATGTTGAAAATTACAAGGTATGTATTTATATGTTTTCAATTGGTTTGTTCTCTTTTGTTCACCTTGATTTGTTTTTTTTCCTAGTTTTTATGTTTAAATGTTATTGTGTTTCTTTCAAATATATTATAGTATATAGATTGAGTATCAAGGAATTGAGAGTGATGTGGGGGGAGGGGGAGGGGCTATATGATATTCCACCTTCACATGGTTGGCATTGTTAAGTATATAATATATTATTCTTGAAATGAAGAGAAACTCATTTACGTTTATACCATAATTGCCAATTTTGACTTTAATGGTTCGTTAAGCAGACATACCAAGTGAGTTGGGAAAAATGTGAACTAGGTAACACTGTAGTCGAGACGACATGCAAAGTAATGTCAGCCCATGACTACCCATGAATTAAGTTCCCACCAGGGTGTCTCATAATTATTTTTAGAAAATTGACTAAATTAATGTTTAGGTGTTAAAAGCCAGTTTATAATTGATTGATTACCCTGCATGGACATATTAAAAATGATAATATATTTTTTTCATTGATGAGTTAATGATTTTTTTTCACTTATTTTTGCAACATGTCCAACTCTCATGCCCTGGATGCACCCTCATGAAGGCGAACTTCTGAGACAACCCTAGGGCATCGCAAGCTAAGCACGATAGGACGTTTGCCTGATAGGGGCGCCCATGCAATGAGTTGGTGGGTTGACCCAACTTGGCATGGGGTGCCTACATAAAAGAAGTTCGTACCATGAATTCCCATGAACAAAGTTCCCATGAAGGGGTCTCATAATGAACTTTAGAGAATTAACTAATGTAATGTTTGGGTGTTAAAATTTGGTTTATAATTTGTTGATTATGCAACATGATACTAAAAAATTATAATATTTGTTTTCATTGATGAGATAATGATTTCTATTCACTAATTTCTATAGTTGGATGAATTCCCATGCTCTAAGCACAATTGTATGAAGGTAGGGTGCTCGAGCACCCATGGGTGCATCGTCGTGTGCTCGCCAACACGTGAGTGCACCCGTGCGACAATTTGGTGGGTCAACATGACTTGGCAAGTGGCGCACACATAAAATAAGTAATTTCAGCCCATGACTTCCCATGAAAACATTTCCCAAAAGAGGTCTCATAATGATTTTTAGAAAATTCACTAAATTAATGTTTGGTATTTAAAAGTCAGTTGTTAATTGATTGATCATGTAGCATGGAAATAAAAAATGATGATATTTTGTTGTTATTGATGAGATAATGATTTGTGTTCATTGATTTGCACAACAGGTTGAGCACACACACCTTGGCCACACCCACAAAATGACGGGGCACCCAAGCACCCATGGGGGCATCACATACTAGGAATGCCAAGGCACTTTCCTAACAAAGGTGCCCGTGTGACGAGTTGGTGGGTCAGCCCAACTTGGAAAGGGGCACCCGCACAAAAGAAGTAATGTCAACCCAAGAGTGCCCATGAGAAGAATTCTCACAAGGGGCTCTCAAAATGATTTTTAGAAAATTAATGATCAGATTTTAAAATTCACTTTATAATTAATTGATAATGAGGCATGGAAACAACAAATTATAATATTTTGTTGTCAATAGCTAATGATTTGTGTTCACTAATTTTCACAGTAGGGTGAAAGCCTGTGCCCTAGGCATGCCCAAACAAAGTTGGGGCACTCGGGCACCCATGGGGGCATCACGTGCTAAGAATGTCAGGGCGCATTTCTGATAGGGGTGCTCGTGCGACAAGTTGGTGGGTCAACCTGACTTGGAAAGCGGCACCCGCATAAAAGAAGTAATGTCAGTCTATGACAACCCATGAATAATGTTCCCAAAAGGGGGCCTCAAAATGATTTTTAGAAAATTGATTAAACTCATGTTTAGGAATTAAAAGTCAGTTTATAATTGATTGATTATGTAGCATGGGCATACTAACAAATTATAATATATTTTTGTCATTGATGAGCTAATGATTTGTATTCACTGATTTTCATAACAAAGTGAATTCGTGTGCCCTCAGAAATCCCACACGAAGGGGGGGAGCCCAAGCGCCCATGAGGGTGTCGCATGCTAGGGCACTCATGTGACGAATTACTAGGTCATACAAACTTGGCAAGGGGCACCCACACAAAAGAAGTAATGTCACCCATGGCTGCTCATGACTTGAGAATGGAACCAACATTTAAATTTTTTCAGTTTCTACTTGTATGGGCTGAGATTTGACATGGTTATGGTATATCCATGCGTTGATGATATGCAAGGGTTTTGAGACTCAAATACAACTCACAAAAAGAATTTTACAATCAAACGAAAAAAATATAACATATATAAATGTCAGTGAGATGAAATTATTTATTAATTCATAGTCCAAAGGTTGAGAAAAATCCTTACCCTTCAATTTGAGAAAACTTCTTACCCTTCATTCATCATCTTTGTAATCATTGTCATCATCACCATCATCTTTGTAATGGATGAGTTGGGCGACAAGTGAACAAGGCGACACAATGGTCAGGAATGTTTGGTTTAATAAAGATTTTAAAACTAAGACTTGATAAGAAAATGTTCCATAAAATTTTTCATGGTATGAAACCTTGAATAAATATTTATTAGTATTTATATCCTATTATATCTAATTCTAGTGTTCACTCTATTGATCACGTGGAATTTTTATTCAAAGTTTCATTAAAAGTATTTAAAGGTTTCCTTCTTCTCATTATTACTTGCAGTAATCAAATTCCTTGAACAAACTAAGACTTGTTTCGAGTTCTCTAAATACACACATAGTTTATATTATTCACTTAGTTTCCATAGGATTTATGAGTTCAAGTGGACTTCCCTCCAGATGTTGATGTTAAGTTATACCCATCCTCAATAAACTCCTAAACTTCACATGTTATAAGCTAAATATGACATATTTCAAAGCTAATATAATCAATTTAACAACTCATATCCATTCACAAGCATAAATTATTAATATAGCCTTATAATTCACAAAAAAATGTAAACATAAATATAATCGATTAAATAACCATAAATAATGAACACATCAATTTTCAAGGAAAACTCACCATAAAAATGCTATAAAACTTAAATTATTAATCAAAAAATATTTTTCAATCCATGGTACTCTGTGACTTGTAATATTTGGGCACATCTCTTAGAAATATACAACTTTTACTCAGGCTAACATTTGGGTCTCTATTAGTCAATTCTATATTTGCAAAAGTCTTAATTAGAGCGACCTTCATTTGTATATATTGTACACCATAGACCACTTCATTAAAGGGTCAATTCTATAAGTCATTTTTAATCATCTCAAGCTTTTATTCAACTTTTCTACCAAATGATGATGGGATACACCAATATTGATATGATGCCATATGTTATTATTTATTTAGTACATCTTTGAAAGTTTTTATTTCATGTATTCAAAGAGTACGTACCCCTTATATTTTATAGAAGGCATGGTATGAACCATTCTATTAGAAAGTCCTTGTTGATTATATATGGGATATATATGGTATATAAACCTATTGTATCCCAACACAATTTCACAAGGCCTCTAATTAGTGAATTTTATTTTTTTTGCTATCAGATATTTGACATATTGTGTTTTAAGGAATGATAAATAATTGTCCTTCATTTCCATTTTTGTTTTTGTTTAATTCTGCTTAATATTCATAAATCATGTTAACATTATTTTCTTTAATGCTCCAACACACTTTTCAATTTACTCTACTTTGTTTGTGTTATATCCATCACAACCCATTTTTTCTCACATATGAACCAATGATTTGTAATATCTTAATCACCCTCACAGAGGGGTAGATGGTGGTGCAACATTTGTTTAAGGAGGAGCATTTTTTTACTAGATTGTAGTAGGTAGAGCTAGTCATAGGTTAGTCAATGGTTTCTTAGTGTTTAATAGTTCAACTTTGGTTTCTTTTACTAGAAGGTTTATTTCATCGATCTAACAAGTTTGATATTTATAGTATGTAAAATGTCTTGTTTGTGGTTGAATCACTTCGTTGAAATGTTTGAAAAAAAATGAGGTGTCCTCCTCAAATAGTAAATCATATAAGGGGTATAGTTATAATATATTTTATGTGGAGTAGTATATTATTATCTCCTTAAATAGTTAACCAGTTTTATTTTTTATGAGGCATTCCTACATGGAAAAACATATCTCTCACATTACATGGTTTTCTAGTTGATACCACTATGAATATCATCAAGAACATACTTGTAAATGTTCCCAAAAGAATTTTTGAACATGAGGAATTATTGAACATAGATGACTTGTTACATAAGGATTTGAATGCTTACATTATATCAAATGTCATAACTCTCAACCTCTATTCCTTCAACATTCTCTGCCAATCAAAGGGTGACAATGCCTACCTCTACCAACTTTATATTTTCATCCAATTCAAGAACTGTCAAGGATTCTTCCCATGTGTCATCTGTATAATCATCAAACCAATTTAGTACTCCAAAGAATTACCATAATTGAGGATTTTTTCTTTGGGATAGATGATAGTTTGCAACATCATGCATCACTATGTTTTTCATTTTCCTTTTGTCCCTTCTAGCGTTTTGAATACTAATTGTTGTCTTGTATGATTTCTTTATTTTGAACATCCTTTTCTTATTTCCTTCATCTAGTGCATACTCTCACTCTCTTGTAGTTGACTTCCTCATTTTCCTCAACATAATGACTCTTAAATGTGTATCGACTAAGATTACTCCATTTTAGGCATTCTCACAAATTTTCACCCCCCACAACAAAGCCAAAATTACTTTTACTAGTCGAGAAAGGTACCACAATTAGTCATTCATTTCTAAAGTATTACTAAGATTCTTGAGAAACTTTCCAACTAGCGTTCAAAAAATATTCCCACCTAGATTGTCATCTTTTCTAGTAGGTGGTGAGCACTAGTATTACAACAATAATGCTACAACTCCTGGGGCTTCCTACTTTACTTTTTTTAACTCGGGAGTTCGTAACAAACTTGGAAGCAACGGTGCTATATGCACAAGTACTAGCTCTTACTACAAGCTGTCACTTGGTCAGTTGGCACAGGATCACTAGGAGCTCAAGCCAACTTCTATGAGTTTCGAGAAGAAGATTTTAACTGTGATGAAATAAAGCTAACTCTACAAAGACTATTCTACTTGCAGAAAAAGAAAGAAGACTGAAGTGTAATGCAAACCCTAGCAAATCCTAATTCTCCCAACTAACCCTAGTTTTGTAGGAAAAGAGATGAAAACTGATGAAATGAGTGGCATTGACTATTGAAAAGGTAAATTTCATCTATTCAAGCTACTTTTGAAAAGAAATGAGAAGAAAATATCTTTTCCTATTATTTTGAGTGTTTTTATGTGAAATTATTATGCTTGTAATTTATCAGATTGTGATTGCTCAGAGGTTTGGTGGCGATGGAGGATGGATTTGGTTTTTCTAGAGGTGGAGTAAGGTGTGGAGAGGTCCTAAGAAACCCCTACTACCCTTCCGAAGACTTCCCTTGCAATCAGGTTTCAAAAAATCATTTACAGGAAATTCTATAGGAGGCTGCAGGGGATCTACAGGAGGATCTACAGGATGATACCGAGAGCTATTTTGGAGGTTTTGAAGGTGCAAAAATGGTGGGAAAGGGTAATTGAAGGCTAGATGAAGTTGTTGAAGTGTCTGGAGCTTGTCAAGGGAGATCAAGAGGGAACATGATGGTTGGATTCGTTCAAATGGCAAGAGGGAAGCTTATGGAGAAAAATGCAGAAATTAGGGCAGATTGGTAAAATGTTGCGAATGACTTGGGAAATTTGTGAGAAGTGAGCTGATTTTGGCTACTTTATGGATGTATGGTGATCTGAGGTGTCCTGCAAGAGAGTTTCACATCTACTTACAAAAACTGATTAAAGAAAGGACTAGCTATACCATGGAAACAGAAAGTTCTCTAGCTTGACCTAATTTCTGACCTACAAATAGAAAATGTTGAACAGTAACCTTTGAACAAAAAAGCATGCAAAGAGATCTATTGTAAAAGAACAGGTAATTATCTAGGCAATTGAATCTGAAGCAAAACATTAACTTTTGAATCAAGTCATCACACTAGAAATTGGATGGAAGAGAAAAAATGTGTTTTTGGTGGCAGCAATTGTGCCAAGACCTCAAACCATGATCCCAGGAAGGGATAAAAGAGATCAAGGCCTGTTGTTTGCCTTTTTTAATCTTAGCTTATCACTGTGTGAACCTACTCAACAACTACAACAAAAGAAACTAAGCAAACCATCAAAAGCAACCTATTCTAAACAAGGTAAAATAAATCTATGTAACAGAAATTAACTCATGAGCTAAAGCAAAAACATATAAGTACAAAGAAAGAGGTGCTGGGAAACTTGGGTTGGGCACTAACCCAAGAGCTTCAGCCCTCTAAAAGAGATCAGTTCTGGCTCAAAAAATATTTCATCTTTATTATCAAAAATAATAGTTAAATTACATGAACTGTCCTAAAAAAGGAAGCTAAAAAATGAGCTGAACTGGAGCTAAAAAAAAGTGCGAAAATTCTACTAATAACTGGCTAAACTACTGAGCACCTAAGCCCTCCTATTTATACAACTGGAGCCTCCAAAATCTCTCCTAAAATGAAGGAGGCTTGGCTCCCAAGACTAGAGATAGACAATAGTCCTTCTTTACTTGCTCACCTGCCCCTTGAATGCACTAATGTGGCTACTTGTGCTCCGAGTTTCTGATGGAGAATTCGAGCTAAGGGTTCATAAATGAAGGGGACAACCCCTATAGATCCTCTTCCCTATTTTCCTCGAATATTGGCTACCAGATTCTCATAAATTCTTTGACTTTGTCCAAAATTGACCAAAAAATATGCATAAAGCACACATTAGACTTCATGGCATAATGACTAAGCCAATACATTCTATTAGCATAAATATAATAAAAAACATGCAATAAAATAATGAGAATGGTGGATTAAGCTAAGTTAGGAGGCCAAATGAGCCCATATAATTACCCATATCTAGGGCTCATCATTACCCCCCTACTGAATGTGTTGCTCATCCTCTGAGCAACTAGTCTATCTCCTCATCTTTGATGGCTCTGATGGATTCATTGACATCCGATGCTTCTGATGTGATATTCTCCCCCTTATCATGGAATCCTGCCTTTCTATCCACCTCTTCCCACTGTTTTTGTTCTTCTTCTTCTTTTACACCTTCTAGTAGTCCTAGTAGTAGTGGAGGACTGAATTTGAGGCCCATCCAATTGGCCTTCAAACTTTTCATAGAGTGATTATACAATGGAACTATCCTCAAGGCTTCCCTCATCATGTTTGGGGAGTGATACTCCTTGATCTGTAGGTTGTGTGGAAATGTGTTCCACCTTCTCATGCAGACATGAATGTAGTCATCTCCAAGCAATCTCTCCATGTCCTCAAAATGTGCAATAGCCTCGGCTTGATCATTGATGTACTTAGGGGCACTTTGAGGATCATCTGCAAGTTGCTAGTGTGTGCTAAGGAGAGCCATAGGGTCTACTAGCTCTACCCTAATCATTAGAGGCTCATTTTGTTCTTTTGCCATCAACTTCTTGATTTTTGTTGCCCTTTTCTCCTCCTTCTGTCTCTTTCTCTGTTTCTGTTTCTCCCTGCTCTATTTCTTCAGCTTTCTCCTCCTCTATCTTGGTTTCTTCCTTCTTCCCTTCTTTTTCTTCTAAATCACCAGTTGCTTCACAAACCTCCTATCATTTTGTTTATGCTTCCTTGGAAAACCGACTATGGAAATGGAGAGAACAACTTTTTTTTTGAATAAAAACAGAGAGACAGAGACTGTTTTTTTTTTTATGAATTTCCTCCACCCAATAGTTCTATTTTCTCCTCAAAAACTAAACCACTATTAGCATATTTTGATATTCAATGGAGGTATGCCAAGAACCTACCTCTGCAGCCCAAGAATTGTGCTAAAAATTGTGTTTTTCCTCTCCGAAACAGCTTACTATCCTCCTTGTAGAACACTACCTATAGGTGCTCCTATAGAACCCAATAGTAGGAGGATGGATGAGAGCGATGGAGAACGATGGTTTCGAGGCTCTGGAGGTGGTAGGTAGCTTGTTGCAGTCAAGAGCATGATGATACAAATGAAAACAAAGGCGGTGAGTGCAGTCGAGAGAGCATACTTAAGCTTACGGGATAGGTTTGTGGTGATGAGATGAGGTGGCAGGAAGGGTACGTTAACCTCATTCATACCATTGGTCCCCACTGCAGTGTTATCATGAAACTTTATGTTGCCTACCCACAATCATTTCCATCATTTGCATTGGAGTTCAAAATATCCACCACTACCTGTTTTGAGATTCTTTTGAGTTGACTGGACACACGTGCAGAGTGAACTCCTGCTGAGCACTGTTGAACTGGATGAGGGTGGCCAGTTGCTGACCACCGATCTAGTTTAATCTGGACCATCCAATTTTTACATGCAGTTTTGGATCATACAGATGCAACAGAAGAATGAGTTTAGACACTTACCTATAAGTCGAATGCTCATGCTACGATGCTGCTTGGTTCTTTTGCTGCTGCATGCCTGTATTTCCTTTGTTGCATGCTCTTTAATTTTTGATGTATGGCTATTTGCTTTTTGTAGGTATCCTCTGGCTAGATTTGATCTTCAAGAGTCTGCTTTAACCTTTAGATTTGTATCCTTATGCTGCTGATGCTAGATTTTAATGGAACAGTGACTTGTTTTGTCCATATCTCCCAAATGATAGATTGGATTGACCTGAAATTTTCTGAGCATGTTTCCATCATCATTATGCACCTCCCATAGAAACATTTTGGTCAATGGATGCATGGATTTCGAGAAAAACTTAAAATGGTTGAAGGTGATGGAGGCTCATTTCTTGGAAACCGTGCACTAGAATTGGCTGAAATTGCTTGGGCATGTTACCATCATCCATATGCATCTCCTAATGAAATAGTTTTTTAAATGGATGCACAGATATGGAGAAAATGAAAAAATGGCTAAAGGTGATGGAGGCCAATTTTTTGGAAATCATGCACTGGAATTTGCTGAAATTTCTTGAGCATGTTACCATCATCCATATGAAATTCCACATGAAATAGTTTTTTAAATGGATGCATAGTTTTCAAGTTAGAGAAAAAACAAATTTCTGCTCTATGTATTTTTGTATCAGAGCATCCTGCAGTTTTTGGACAGTAAAAAAAAAGGAGCTTGGGTTGTAATATAGACTTGGAAATGATAGAAGAGAGGTTTGAATATTGTAGGAGGATTTATAAACCCTTTATGAAGCTTCCCTATTCGTCACACTACTTTTAAAATTCATTTCTAGCTCTCTGTAATTCCAACAGGAGCCTCCTGTAGAAAACACAGTTTTTGAAAAAGAAACACAGTGAGGTGAAAAGAATGTCAAGAATGATGGAGAAAGTTGAGGGAAGGTGGGATATGTGTTGTTATTGGTTTCAGAGCTCCCTTGCAACCTATTGCTGCTTCCTATAGTCCTCCTGCACCTACAATACAACTGGGAATTCATTTTTCTTTTTCTTTTTCTCTATTTTTTTTTTTTTGAAAACAATTAGGGCACCTCAGAGAGATTTTCACCCTAATTGTTTGCCCTGGGTGCCTCCAAGGGATTTTTTCACTCAGGGATCTTATTATTTTTCCTCTTTTCTTCTTCACAACCCATTGATCACCTCACGGAGGTTTTTAATCAATGAGCCAATCTGAGACGTCTCCAAGGAGGTTTTCCCCTTAGATTTTTATTTTTCTCTTGTTTTTCATTTTTTTCTTTTTTCTCTCTACCCTACCCTACTTGAAAAACAAAATAATTTTCAAGTATAAGAATACTTCCAACGGAGCCATGTACACATCGAGATGATAGACAAAATGATGTGGAGGCTTGAAATGTATGCTTTGACATGTATCCGAATTTCAGAGACCAAATGATTTGACTTTGAAGGGATCAAGCATAGTTGAGGAAGAGAGTGACGTTGCAACTTAGTGACTGTCTGGAACCATATCTCAATATAGTTGTGATGTCCTTGGTCCTTTTGCTGATCTGGATCATTCTTCATGTCTTCTTCTATCATAGCCTTCACATCTTCCTCTTTTTGCTTATTTTTCTCTTGAATACATCGAGGATTTGATGGTAACCATGAGGGAGCTCTCTCGATCTCTGATTCTGATGTCTTCTCTTCATTAAGTGCAGCCCATGGTTCTTTGATCTTCTCTTTTGCATCTTCTTTTGTTGGATGTGGTCCTTCAAGATTTCAATATAATCTCCTTTTTGAAATACTCTTCCTGAGCTATGGTGAATATCATTAAGCTCAAGAGGAGTTGTTTGGAAGTGTTGTACCTCAGCATTGTAATTGGGTTGAGCTACTCCAATGTGCGGGTTTGGAAATGGTGGTTCCCCACTATATACTTGCTGGGCCTATATGTTGTTCAGGTTTGGGTTCAGTTGGGCAGGCATTTAGAGTTTCCTTGGTGGAGCAGGAGGCAATGGTTGTGGTTGAATAGGTGGTGGAGGCAAAAGAGCGGGAGGAGAGTTGTACTAGGGCCTACACCCCTGATGAGATGCATTCCACTGAGGTTGCGACTGAGCATAGGGTTGAAATGAATGGGTGGCTGGTTGGGCATGATATGGAGAATTGAATGACCAAGGAGGAGGTGTGGACCAGGAAGGATGAGCAAGGGGGTCCCAAGAAGGCATGGAAGTGACTTGGTTGGGGTAGCAATATGCCTAAGATGTCCCTTGCATCCCCTGCTGATATGGTCTAAGTCCATGTGGCCCCTTTTGGTTTATGTAATAGATCTGTTTAGTGACACATGTGGCCCCTTGGTATATAGCTTTATGTCTAGGCAAGGACGGACACTTGTCTGTAGAATGATTTTCTTCACAGACTGAACAAACCTCTATAGAGTTCAATGGGCATTCATTCCTAGGATGCCTCCTGGTGCATCTAGGGCAAAAAATGGTTAAATCCCTCTCTACTTCCTCTTTTTTTCTTTTGATATGCATGACAAGAATCTGCAGCATCTCATTCTTGAAATCTTCCAGCATGTTTCCAAATTCACCTTTGAGGGATGAACTGGAGGAGGAGGTACTGCTCCCAAAATTTTTGTTTTTAGCCATTGGCTCTGGAGGAATGTTTTCTTCTTCTTCTTCCCCTATAGGTTCTTCAAATATGTCTGGTTGTTACCTAAGGGCTTTTCTTGATTGCAGGCACTAAAGAAGGGAGAAGGTTGGTTGTGTGAAGCAGTGGGGGTGTTGGGAAAACATTTTCTTGAATTATCTCTATTCCTACAAGGCATGAAAGGAAATCTCTTTTTGGGTGATTTTTGTTTTTTCCTGCTTGTACCTACAAAACTGAAATTGATTGAACAAACAAATTGTAACTAACTGAAATGAACTTGATGAAATGAAATTGTAGAACTTAAAAGGGAAGTGAATGAAATGCAGAACTGAAAGCAAGGAAATGACTAATCTACTTTTGCTGAAATGGAAATTGCAGAAATGAAATGACTAATCTACTTTTGCTGAAATGGAAATTGCAGAATTGAAAAGAAAGCAGGGAAATGACTAATCTACTTTTGCTGAAATGGAAATTGTAGAATTGAAATGACTAATCTACTTTTGTTGAAATGGAAATTGCAGAATTGAAAAGGAAATGCAAAAATTAAGAGAAACAACTACTCTACTTTTGCTGAAATAAACTACTTAGCAGAATGTTGCAGTAGAAAATAGAAGAAAAGAAATAATCACAAAATTCTCTGACACTTCCCCAGAAATGGTGCCAAAAAGTGGTGAGCACCAGTATTGCAGCATTAATGCTACAACTCCTGGGGCTTCCTACTTTACTTTTATCAACCCGGCAGTTCATAACAAACTTGGAAGTGATGGTGTTGTTTGCACAAGTACTAGCTCTTACTGCAGGCTGTCACTTGGTCAGTTCGCGCAAGATCATTAGGAGCTCAAGCCAACTTCTATGAGTTTCCAAAAGAAGATTTTAACTGTGATGAAATAAATCTAACTCTACAGAGACTATTCTACTTGCAAAAAAAGAAAGAAGATTGAACTCTAACACAAATCCTAGCAAACCCTAATTTTCCCAACTAACCCTACTTTTGCAGGAAAAGAAATAAAAACTGATGAAATGGGTGCCATTGACTACTGAAAAGGTAAATTGCATCTATTCAAGCTACTTCTGAAAAGAAATGAGAAGAAAACATCTTTTTGTATTTTTTTGAGTGTTTTTAATGTGAAATTATTATGTTTGTAATTTATCATATTGTGATTGTGTATAGGTTTGGTGGTGATGGAGGATGGATTTGGTTTTTTCAAAGGTGGAGGAAGGTGTGGAGAGGTCCTAATAATCCCCTAGTACCCTTCTGAAGGCTTCCCTTGCAATCGGATTTCGAAAAATCACTTATAGGAAATTCTATAGGAGGCTGCAGGGGATCTACAGGACGATGCCGAGAGCTATTTTTGAAGGTTTTGAAGGTGGAAAAATGGTCGGAAAGGGTAACTGAAGGCTAGATGAAGGTGTTGAGGTGTCTGGATCTTGTCAAGGAAGATCAATAGGGAACATGATGGTTGGATTTGTTCAAAGGCAAGATGGAAGCTTATGGAGAAAAATGCAGAAATGAGGGAAGATTGGTGAAATGTTGCGAATGACTTGGGAAATCCGTGAAAAGTGAGCTGATGTTGGCTACTTATGGATGTATGGTGAGCTGAGGTGTCCTGCAAGAGATATGCACATCTACTTACAAAAATTGATCAAAGAAAGGACTAGCTATACCATGGAAACATAAATTTCTCTAGCTTGACCTAATTTCTGACCTACAAACATAAAATGTTGAATAGTAACCTTTCAACCGAAAATCATGCAAATATATCTATTGTAAAAGAATAGGAAATGATCTAGGCAACTAACTCTGAAGCAACACATTAACTTTTGAATCAAGTCATCACACTAGAAATTGCATGGAAGAGAAAAACTGTGTTTTTGGTGGCAGCAATGGTGCCAAGACCTCAAATCATGATCCCAGGAAGGGAGAAAAGAGATCAGGGCTTGTTATTTTCCTTTTCGAATCTTAGCCTATCACTGTGTGAACCTACTCAACAACTACAACAAAAGCAACTAAGAAAACCATCAAAAGCAACCTATTCTAAACAAGGTAAAATAAATCTATGTAAGAGAAATTAACTCATGAGCTGAAGCAAAAACATATAAGTACAAAGAAAGAGGTGTTGGGAAGCTTGGTTTGGGCCCTAAACCAAAAGCTTCAGCCCTCTGAAAGAGATCAGTGCTGGCTCAGAAAATATTGCATCTTTATTATCAAAAATAATAGTCACATTACATGAACTGTCCTCAAAAAGGAAGCTCGAAAATGAGTTGAACTGGAGCTACACAAAAGTGCAAAAATTCTACTAATAACTTGCTAAAATATTGAGCACCTAAGCCCTCCTATTTATATAACTGGATCCTCTAACAACTCTCCTAAAATTGAGGAGGCTTGGCTCCCAAGACTAGAGATAGACAACAGTCCTTCTTTACTTGCTCGGCTGCCCCTTGGATGCACTAATGTGGCTACCTGTGTGCTGAATTTTTGATGGAGAGTTTGAGGTAAGGGTTCATAAATGAAGGGGACACCCCCTACAAATCCTCTTCCCTATTTTCCTCAAATATTGGCTACCAAATGCTCATAAATCCTTTGAATTTGTCCAAAATTGACCAAAAAATCTGCATAAAGCACACATTAGACTTCATGGCATAATGACTAACCCAATTCACTCTATTGGAATAAATATAATCAAAAACATGCAATAAACTAATGAGAATGGTTGATTAAGCTAAGTTAGGAGGCCAAATGAGCCCATATAATTACCCATTTCTGGGGCTCATCAGTAGGCACTAGTTCGTCTTGTTAATGGATATTAGGGTTCAACAATGTTCCAAATGCCTTGGCCAATCAAGAATTTTTGAATTAAAGTGGGTACTATGTAGAGGAACTAGTCATACCAATTTTCATAAAACTTTATTTTAACATCATTGATGGATGCCTTTCTTCTATTGCCTGCTCCTCACAAAAGTCATCTTCCGTTTTTTGGACCCACTCATATAATTTGTTTTTACCACTATTAATAATTTAGAGATAATTAATTAATATTAATCATGTGCACTACATTCTATAAATTTCTTAATTTCTTTAAGAATCAATATGAGGAATTTTTCATGTGTTTTTGTGAAAATTTTTGCTCTTACCTATGCAAGCCTGACATAGTTTCATCTAGTATTTGAAATTATTTTCTTTATCACCACTCTCATGATAGTTGAATATTCATTTCCTTCCTCCCCTAAACATGTTTCTATCTGGTGGAAAACTGTTGGAAATAATGTTAACACTAGGGGCGGGGGGTGAATCAGTATTAAGGTTAATTTAAAATTTTATGCCAATTTTTCTTTTCTCATTGAAAATTGGAATCCATTAAATGAGAGGAACCATTAACAAACCATAATAGTAGCCATATGAATGAAGATAATCACACATATCATGAGAAACACAAATATGACGTACAGGTTTAACGTTGAAACCCTTCTGAGAGAAAAACTACCAAAGCTTGTTTTCGTTATTGATGTAAAAATCAGAGCACCTAGTCTATTACACCATTATTTTTAACAACCACCACTCACAAGAAGCACCAACTCCCTTTTATTGTTTAATATAACCCACTAGTAGGAAGCACCAACTTCCTCGTGTTCTACACGCTTGATCAACTTACCAGAAGAACCAACTCCCTTGGCTTCTACGCACTTGATCAACTTACCAAAAGCACCATGTGAAGCACCGACTTCATGGATTTGTTGCAAGCACCAACTTGCATCTCCTTGGATTTATCCAAGCGCCAACTTACAGGAGGTACCATCCTCCAAGCCTTTCCAGACACCAACTAGAGATGGAAACACAAACTTCGTGTATGAGGGCTCCAACCCACACTCAGTAAGGAACTAATGTTCTCTGTAGATGGTAGTAAATTTTCTTAATATCAAATTTATTCTCCTCTACACTCGGCAGTCTATTCTACTCAACATCAGTCACTGATCATAGCCCTCACAACACTTTCTCTCCACTCTACACTCTCTGTAGAAGCACACTGTACTCATCCCTCTACTCTCAACATCTTACACTCAGCTCTCAACCTTCTTCTTCTTCTCATGAGCTTTTGGAATCTTTCCTCTGCATAGGCACCCTCAACCTCTAATTCATCGCTAGTACACTTTTTGTATCTTCAAAAGTGCACACACACATAGAATTCTCCTCAAATCTTGCTCAATAATGTTGCATTACCACAGCTGATCAATTGCAATCTTGAGTTTTGTTCCACTGCTACGCACTAGTCAATGTTGTCTCAGTTTTCATCCACACTATCCAAGTGTGTACTCCATGCATGGATTCCCATAGTGTATAGGACAAGTTTGCATAATCAATATCATAATTGCAACAAGGTTCTCTATTCTACTATTGCATCAAATTTTTTGGCCATTGTAGATACATTAACCATAAGAATGGGCACCTGCATGTTTCTCCATATTGAGAATTAATTCTCATTCAAATTGTGCATGACAACGAAACTCCCCATGCTGATTAATTTCCGACAAAACTTAGATCGTACTTTAGGCATGGCTTCTCTAAGCTTCGTCTGATCTTCATTCAATCCCATGAAGCATGCAGGGAAGACCAAAACTTTTTATTATGAAGGCAGCTTCCACCTCTACAAATCATGGTCCTCTTTGTCTCAGTTTCCTTCCTTCGACAATGACCATTGAATCCATTGTAACATTTGTGTAATCATGGTCCTTGTTGACTTGAATCAATGCTCTCTGCATTAGCCATTACTCCAATTGTTGACTTGTTTGCATGCTTAGAGGCACTAATATTTTCACCAACTCTTGACTCATCCATGTCTACTAGCCAACTTGTCGAGGTTGTCCAAATATGGCACAAATGCCAAGCTTGGACCAAGGTGGTAGAGCACTGTCTAATATAACTCTGTGGCCCTTTTCATTGTATCCCCTTTTTCTCAGGACCTTTAACTATTTTTTTGCCATAGGACGAGGTCTTTGTGACCATTGTTTAAGCCTTAAGGTGCTAAGTCCCTCTATCCTCTTCACGGGCTGAATTCCCTTTATTAACAGCTCAATGCCATTGGTCTCATTTCTATGTGAAATGACCAATTTCAGGCATTAATTCCAAAACTCCCAAGACTCAGAGCTTTTCCATGCCTTCTCTTTAAAAACATTTGAGCTCCTCTTAGTAAGATTAGCTGTCCCATGGGGTCCGCTTGCGCTTTCTCTAGCTAATCAAAATTCTCGCCTAGATGATTTGTCTGAATGATGTGTCCCAATGCTTATTTCTTAGTGTATTCCCTTTGCATGTTCATTTAAAACTTTCGAGCTCAATAGCACCAGGATCTCCCTTATCGGATGATGTGTCCAGGTGGGACCATTGTTGTACCTTCACACCAATTAAAATGTAGTTGCGTTGAGTTAGTTTCCATGTTTTCTCAACCTTTATTTCCCATTAACTCCACTTGTATGCCTTTATAAACCTGTTGAGGTAGCCCTTCCAGGATTATGACATGCTTATGTCATCAACGCACATGGTGCCTTCTGAGTGGTGGTAGGTGTCACCTAGAATTGGTCCACTAGGCCACCCAAAAATGCTGAATACTCCTACCATGTGTCCCTCATACAATCATGTCATGTTGAAATCATCTACCACCATCATCTCCTTAGAGCCAATCAATCACTCCCATGTTTCTTGTCGGAGAGAGAAAGGGTCCCCGAGACGTTTATTCTGCGCCATATTTCATTATAATAAAAAACCACAAGATTTCGAAATTTGGCTTCGATACCACTCCTGAGCGGATGGATGTTTTGGGAGGGGTTCACCCATATGTTGATCTGTGTGATCAACTATGTGGGAAAACACTTCTTGCACCTCGAGGCATAACAAGACATCCCTCTATCAGGAGTCAGAATGTCGTCGCATGGCCTGATGTGTATCTCCTAGTGCTTCCATTTTGTTCCACTTAACTTTCATATAAGTCAGACTTTGTGAGATTTGTTATCAATATGGGGATCTCTCGCTGCCTTTATCATTCTATTTTGTTGCCAACCTTACTGACACTATGTCCCAACACCCTATCTCGCAACACTTTTTCTTTGTAAACCTTAAGGCTTTGTCGGGCTATATCGTCGGGCTAGGTTTTCTAGTGGGGCCTATATTGGCCAATAAAACTATTTCCCGCTACTATGTTGGTGCTCCTTGTTAACTCGTTCCATTCATCTCACTTCTTTAACTTGTGTTCCATTACCATACCATCAAGGTATATCTGTCGGGTGATCTCCGCCTGAGCCAATAAAAAATCTTCCCGTTGTTGTGTTATCCATGCCATGTCTTCTCAAAACTCCTTTGGCTACTTTGCTAGTATTTTCCACTGAGTTTGGCACTACTACTAACATTGGTTATGCATCAAGGCTCCTCCAATCATCTTTTAACTCTGCTATCATGGACTTAAAGTCACCAAAATTTGACTGGCAATAACTTGTGATGCAGGAGGCCATTTTCAAATTTCCACATACCATTGGATAGATCTTCACAAGAACTGTCCAAACATGGCACTTCCAAGAGCATCTGAGCAAGTCCCATGATGCATAAATTCCTCCAAATCCTAAGTATCCCAACCATCATACTCATTATTTTATGTCTTCTCCAATAAGCCCACTACTATGATTATTTTCCACAAGAGACTATAGAAACCATGAGTCTCCCCTAATCTTAATACATCAAGTGCATTAATGCTAACCCAATTACCACCACAACTAGGATTGTCGACATCAAAGCCAACATCTTCTACCACAAACATCCATGCTAGTATGGTTGACATCAATGCCAACACTCATGTCAACTATCAGAAAATGCCAACTACCCAACACATCTCCCACCATAACGGTTGATGTCAATGGAAACACATGTGTTGCCACTATCCATCCAAGAAATTCCAACTATCCAATAATATCCCCCTTTTGAATTGATGGCAACAACTCATGACATCTCTAATTGATAGCCAATCCTCATGTTTCTTCCACACTTCTCTTTGCATGAGCCACTAATGGATTTCTCTCCTCTGCATGGGCCATCACATGTTTCTCTCCCATAATTATCTTCCCCTTTCACATCAATGGAAAAGGTCTACAAGTTGATTCTTCTCCCTCATGGAATCACTTTATGTTAATGATAGAGGGTCTGACTATTGATGTGCATTCTTCTTTACAAACTTCTCTTCAAGGGTTGATAGTTGTTGTTTCTCTAAAAACTGGACATATATGATATGCTCCCCTTGAATATATTCCTCCTCCTCCTTAATAATGTTCCAGTACTAGACATCTTATGGCCGTTGGTTGAGTACTCTCTCACCAATACATCTTTTGTATTAGTTAAAAAAGGACACCCATACTAATTAACATTGATAGTGGTATTGTTGTTGCATGCAAATACCAACCATTAATGATTCATTTCTCTTGTTCTTCAGTATTTCTATTGTTGTTAGGACTATGCTCATTTCTCTTGATCATCTACATTAATCAACTATACTCCCCCCAAGATCAAGTTACTCCAAATAGGTATTGTTGCTTAACTGACACCAATTTCACCAAAAGGTTGATACAAATTGGATAATGTCACAGGAAAACTCTAATATCTCCTTCTCAAAGAAAATGCCCATTTGCACAAAAGGTTGCTCCATACAAACCCAGACCACCAATTTCTATAGCGATACCAATTGAAGGCTAAGGGACATTCAAAGCATGTACCCATTGTGTTTTATGAAGACAAGACTTATAGGCAGAGTCAAAATCACAAATTAATTGAAATAAGGGTACTTCACCCAAGATTCAAACTTTTATTCCTAAGTAATATTTCTTCCCGAGGCTAAAAAATGTATCCTACTACTAGTATTAAATTAGCTCCCCATGAGCCAATGGTCTTTGATCTCTTGCATCTACATATGGATAGATCATGTGGACCTAACTTAACTATTGGCTTCTTGCCATTCCACACTTCAGATGTAACTCATACTTTTCTCACAACATAAAGAGTTGTGGACTCTTAGAATCATGTTGACTTCATACTCCTCTCTGTTTCAATGTTGATACATTTGAAATAAACAAATGAATTATTGTAATCAACATGGGGATTGAGTTATATCTGTAATCATTCATTTTCACTTATGTTTATTCTTCTTCCATTCCCAACATTTGAATTATTTGGCCTCCCTTGAGGTCATTCTCTTCATTTAATGCAGAGAAACTAAGAATCTACTCCCTCTGAGAAGATCACACTCCTTATTCATCCATACCTTATTGGCCAAATCTTATCAGCAACTATTATTTCCATCTTCTCCTTCACCCATTTTTGGGCATTTTCTTGGTTGTGCATGGCTAGAGAACACTCCTCTTTCCTCACCCAAATATTCGTGTGGCATTTTTGCTTCCTTTTTAATAGAGGATGGATTGGGTGATTTCTCCCTTTGCACAAAGCACTAAAGACATACTCATAATCCTCTGATATTCTATTTGTTCTCATCCTTAATGGTCAACTAGCTTCATTTTGCTGCATCATCTTATAATAGGACTATGTTCTATTATATTCATAGTCTACTGCCTTGTGTCCAAAATTGCCATGATTTTAACATTTGGCATGGCTTAAGAATGGGGTAGTGGAATTTTCAGTTCAGCCAACAATGTTTTAAACACCTATACTGCTGCCAACATGCGTTCTCTTGGGAACTTTACACATTCTTGGGTTGCTACTACCCAACACATTTTGTTTTTTTAGATCCCATCTACAATATGTTATGTTCCTATACTAATAGGTGTCATAATTTTTGAACGGATGAGGTCAAATCTGTAATATGTACATACCTTTGCTTTCTACAAATGTTTTCCATATTTGTAAAAAATTCAAAAAAAATAAAAAATGTAAAGACGGTATGTCCCAAAAGAAAAATCAAGGGACAAAAAGATTAAAAAAGGACAAAATAGATGGAAAAAAATGGACCCCAAGAAAGAAAAAAGACCATGAAAGTGTGCAGGTCAAAATGCCACTACTATTTACTTTGGATGCAGAATAATGATTGTGTGCAACTTGTTATTCATGCCACAATCCATGGTAATCAAACAGTTTAATCTTGGTTATTCCATGTTTTGAATTTCATGCTTAGAGATAGAGAATAAAATCTGACCAAACTATTTAATCTTGGCAAATAAGTATATAGGTAGAGTGAATAAAAGGAGCTCAACAGTTTAATATGATCCCTTGGATGTAATAAGGATAGACTTAGATAGATTTCTATTGTAAAAGAAATAAAAAGGTTGATAAGGGTTTTCCAGTTTAAGTGCACCCTAATAAAGAGTAGAAAAAATGGTAGGATGAGTAGATGGGTAAGTAGTTGCATGGTTGCAGAATTCTGATGAATGATTAGCTAAGATCATATCATTTACTTCCATCATCAAGTTGCTAAAGTGTGGATGATAATGAAACATTTACAAAAATCAAATCATTAATTTCCCCATTCATTTTACCTCTAATTTCACTAATTTCCCATAAGTAAAGTCAAAAGTACCGAAAACCTTAAGTTAAAGGGGCTCAGAGCATTTCCCCGACTTCTGGAGGGACCGACCCTCGGCCCAATAACTTATAGGGTATAAGTACTAAAACCCCCTTACCAACATTCACTTCCTCCATAAAACATTCATTTCACCTAAAAATCCCTTTTCCTAACGTGAAATCATCATTTGCCTCGGGAAAATAATTACCCCCATACAAAACCCCTTTTTCACAAAAAACCCACAAAAAACATTTAGCCCAAGTTATGATGTGTAGATGTGGATATAAAAGTAAAAATCAATACATTATACTTAGTGCATTTTCTTTCCCGCTTTCGTTTCATATTAACTTTAACTTTTATTATATTTATTTAACTCCCGAAAAGAAAACCCCCTTTCCCATATGTTTTATTAAAATCCCATATGTTAATATCCCTTCCCGATGGTTTGAAATATAAACCTTAGTAGTAAATTAGTTAAACAGATTAATTAGTCGATCCGCAACTAATTAAGATCCATAGCCCTCTGTAAAACAAAAAAGGGTTAATTCATCAAACAATGATTAATTAATAACCTATTCCTCCAATCATATCACCCCCGATGTCATTAAGCCACCCTAAACAACAGTTAATATCCCGTCGGGCCCCTCCATTAACTCCCCAGTCAAACCACACCCCCGATCACTGTACAACCTGACCCCTTCAGATCCAATGGCTAATGCTCATATCAGGTGTCCTCTGAAGGCCGACCTTTACCCGCCTGATTTGAGTGGTTTCAGTGTTCTCCCCACCGCTATGTGGCGCTCGATGAATGGCATCGGACGGCCTCCCCCCAAAACCACTTTTCCTAAAAAGCGATGCGATGAATCCTGCTTACCGCCTCTGCTACACAACAAAACATCATATCCTCTGGTTGGCGCCAACTGTCACTTTCCCATTATACCCACCAATATCATTGACTTTACACATAAATCCAAAAAACTCACTATTTTTTTTTATCGTGAAAAGGACATTCTAACTTCCATGCAAAGCATAGAGCATGTTCAACTGCAAACCTGCTACCAACCATCAACTTTCCGAAGCCGCTGAAACTCCAGACTACCTTGCAGACTTGTGCACTTCCTGCAAACAATGCACATTCACCATTGCACCATTCAAACAGCCGAAACCAGGTATTTACCCCATTTCCACTAAGAAACCCTGTTTTCTTGCCGAACCTGAGCTAAATTACTTTAAAAATTAAGTAATTTAGTAAATTAAGCTACCTAGTAGTCCTGAAATACGTTGAAATAGACCAATTGTTTCCAATTTCCCTGAAACCCTTTGCCCCGTCCTTAAATCCACAAGAAAAAAGGATGGAAGCCCCAATTGCACTGAATGTCATGCCCATTACAACTCCCCATAGGGATTTAGACCACCTTCCCCTTGCAGACAAGGACTTCTAGATTAAAGATACCTTTGTCTCAAAATCCCCTTTAAAACTCTTTTGCAAGTATAGAGACCAGTACCTAAACCAAGCCGACTCCATTGGACTTTGGGAATTAGGTTTGCCTAAGTACCAGTTCCCCAGAGTGCATGTATTCCTAGAAATTGTACATTATTGCCACATGAACTATGATCCTATCCAAAGGGCAGTAAGAACTCCTGACTAGTCTATTATGTTTACTATCACTGTTGAATCCATTAACTAGATGCTTCAATTGCAACCAAGCAAAAGCCTAACTCCTATTTCCATTGGGGATATGCTGAACAGATACCCTACAGCCACTTCAATCAAACTAACCTAGTTATTCCAGAATTTTATCAAAGAAGAACAGTATATCCTAAGGACCCTCCTCCTTATCTATGGACTATATTCTCCAGCCTTGGTCGAGATATTATAGATATGATATCTAGTATACTAGGCTACACCACTAGTGAGTTTTTTGATGAGATCATAATATCCATCATGTCAATCTATTCTCCTGGCCAACCACCAACCATCATATTTGACTATGCAAAGTTTATTGCTGACAAAATTCATGATCAATTCATGAGGTTGGAAAATGAAAGAGTGTTTAAGTATTCCTCGGTTCTGTATCATTTATTCTTTTACTACCAAGCTGATAGGTTTCCAATTGCCCTCCAAAATATAGATGCCAGAGGAAACCCCAGATCAATGATCTTTTGGACTTCTTTGATTCATTAGTTTGATTCTCAATACTCCTACACAAACTTCATAGACCTCTTTTTTTATCATGTGACAATCATGCTGCTAGGAAGACCTCCACCCAGAATCAGTTCAGACATCAAGAAGGTCTTGCAGTTGTCAAAGTAGTACAAAGTAGGGGATTGGTACTTGTACCAAAACCATACTGAAATCAAAATTTATGGATGTGAATTCCACCTTACAAATTTCCAAAGTACCTTCGCATGAGATTATTTTCTCTAGAGTACTACAGACAAATGATAAATTCAGATGAGTTGCACTTTGTAAAAGCCAAGAAGAAAGCCCAACTTAGAATAAAAGATCAATTAGGCCCATTCATTTGTAACAGTAGAGGAGTAGGAAAGGAGGCAGATGAAATACTCCGAAGATTGAAACTAAAACAAAGTTTCATGTGGACCTATGACCCCTACAGCTTCATTTGCAATAGGAGACCAAAGAATAAACTATCTCCTTACATCCACCACAGAATCCCTGGGATTGAACAATATGCTAATCAAACTGAATGGGTGGAAGGCACTTTGATAGATTGAGCTAGTACAGAGGTTGTTGTTGAAAATGTATTAATGGACTTAGACAGAAGAATTGATAAGGATTCCTTTGTATAGGTTCCAGGAGAGTCTTAGTCTCAGAGACAAGCACAGGGCCACAATGGGTAGACAGAAGAAGTAGGTCCATCAACAAAGGCAGGACCATCAAAACAACTAGAGCTTTCAAAACAGCCAGAAGAATCTGAACAACCTGAAATTTCATAGGAGCTTGCTCAACCTGAACAAACCATGAGCAATCCTCCTATTTTGCAGACTCCTATTAATGAGGAAAGGGACCTTAAAAGAGACAGAGAGGAGGCCAGTCCCTCTAGTAGGCCTATTGACCAAACCTATGCTAAGAGGCAGAGTTTAAATCCATATGGAGAGCAAGAATACATAGAGGAAATAGTAGGGATTTCAGGGGCAAAGAGGATAGAAAGTAGGCACAACACTCCTTCATGAGGGACACAATAACCTTCCACCTCTCAAACTCAAATTTTATAAAGGAAACAGAGTGTGGAAGTATCCTCCTTTAGGGCTCCCATAGGACAGAGCCAAGACATCAAAGAAAAATACAAGGAAATCAAGGCAAGGAATGAAAGGTTGAAGGTGCAAAGCTATGCACATTATCTGAGGATGGCTCCAACAAACCAAACAAGGGTAATGTCAGCCTTTGATATAAAAGAAGGGAAAATGAAAATGAGCTTTTTGAAGCCAACCACTCAACAACCAAAGTCAATGGTAGATTATCTTAAGATAGATTTTGAGGTCATGGAAAAGGATATCCATCCTATTGAACAAATTGAGTTACATAAACAAATAGGAGAAACGGTCTATTCCACATTGACTAGCAAAGCCATAGCAACTCACCAACTTCAAAATTCACTGAACAACATCTCAGCCCAATTCTAGCTAGAGAAGGCCTCTTCTTAGGCCAAAGACACTCGAATAAAGTCCTTAGAGGACTCAGTCATAGAGTTGGGACATGATCCCAAGGATGTTAAAGCAGCAGAGCAACTAATAAAGAAGAAAAATGATGGCATAGCTACACTGAGGAAGCAGCTCAATATTCCTCCTCTTCATCATCCTCATACAGATGAAGTTTTGGAAACATAGAAGGAGGAAGAACTTATGGACTTAGTCCTTAAGTTAAATGACCAGTTGAAGGAAACTGAAAAAATAATTGGATAATTTGATACATTCCAAGTAGAGTGAGTTGGCCACTGCTCCTCAGACTGTAATACCTACAGTTTCCACAGCAGTTCCCTCCACCTTTGCAGCTTCCTTAGCACCAACAATTCCCCTAGCAACAACATTGCCAGTGATAGGTACTACATCAGGCACAGGTACATCAACCAGCATAGAGACACCCACAGAGAAAACTGTAGAATTGATCAAGGCCATGGAAGAAATGAGTATCCAGGCCACTAAGCTTAAGAAGCTCAAAGAACAAGTGTCAAGTTTAGAAACCAATTGTAAACTTGTACAAATACAGCATAAAGAAGAAACTCAGAGGAACCTAAGGATGGCAGAAAGGATAAAATCCCTTGAGAAGGATTTAACACTACAAGAACCATTGGGAGACATGAGAGAAATCCTTTGGGCCAACATCATTGATTCCATCAATGATGTTTGGCCTTCTATTTAGATTATTTTTGAGCAAATAGAATTGGTCAAGATGGCTACAGAGGCAATCCACAAGACAGTGGAAGAATTGGGAAATAAACCAAAAGAAGCCAATCAATTGATCACCTTTTTGAATAGCAAAAACAGATTTTAGCTAGATGAATTGGATATAGATGACAGAACAACAACAATCATAGAAATGCTTAATCCGAGTCATAACAACCAACACAGTCACAATAAAAGGGACAGCTAGAAGATAGTTCTCCATCTGTCTCTATCTTCATGTTGAAGATATTTTTTGTTTCCTAGAATAATTCTCATATAGTTATGAGATATTTTATATTGGTTTTTGTATAAATACTTCACAAATAGAATTAATTAGGGTGGATTAAAATACATTTATGTAGACATATTATTTTTGAGCCAAGGAGCTACTGTACTCGAGACTGGACTGGTTTTACTGGAAATGAAATAAAGCTGAAGACATTTCACTAGATTCTTGTGCACATTTGGAACAAATAAGTATCATCTTCTCATGTTTAAATATCGTTTTCACTTTATGTTATGAAGTATTCACATGTGTTTCTTATAAAAAATTAAAGGCAAATAAGGAATGATATTATCATAATTAGCTTAAGTGCTCTATGTTTTAACTGTTTGCTTTATTTATGTTTTCTACTAAACTGCCTTGGTCTGGGGATTCTTAATTGCCCCCTTACTTCCATAGTTTATCCCCCCTTTGGCCCACAGTTATTCTTCATTGCCCTTCGCTACTGGTCATCCTTCCTTTCTTTGTCTCAATCCCAGTTAAGGATTCTTCATTTCCCTTGGCCCTGGTTAGGACATTTCACCCATTTGAACCTGCATATTTGCTCTTTTTGTCCTAGCCTTCCCTATGGATTCTTACCTCAGTGATAGATCAAATCCAGTTAAGCCTCTCTTGACTGACTCCATAGTCGAATTGCCTAAATATTTGCTTTGCCCATCTGTTTTCTTAACTCCACCACCCAATCAAAACAAACAATCTCGAACATTAAGATCTAGCCTGAAATCTTATTCAAACAAAGTTAAATTATAAAGAGAGAGCCCTCTCTGGACATAGGTTGGCTAGAACCTGAGTCTAAAAGATTGGTTTGTGGTTACCTCAAACTATTCCTTCTTTGATAACTTCTAAGGAAAAAATATGAGTGATAACATAGTGGTGACCATATTGGGGACTCAAAACCCTCAATTTTAATAAACCTTTGAGGAATTAAAACTTTTATTTTTAAGCATCTTAAAGGGTTATTAGAAGATATTTCTAAAAGTTCCTAAAAACTAAAATATTCATAAAAAGATTGAAATCTGGCTTCAGGGAGAACTCACTATACTAGGGCCAACCCTGATCCAAATCCTCCCCTTGTATTTGAAAATCCCAACCTTACTCCGAGAATAATTAGAAGAAAGGAAAGTTTAGTAAGCCCTAGACCTCTTTTTAGATCCTATTCATGCCCTGTTGAGTGGTTATTCATTCAAGATATCCCTTTTGATGAGTATTTTAACTTATCTCTGTTTAGAACCAAGTTTGAGAGTGAACTTGTGATCACAGTCCTAGATCTAGAGTTTACCAGAGAACTTGAAACCCAAGAAGCCAACTTGTCAATTAACCAAAACCTTCTGAACTCCCCTTAGTCATCCCTTACCACTGATAGACTCCCTAAACTTTCTAAGTCTACTTCAACATCTTTTAGCCCACCATCATTTCCCCACACCTCTGAAGATCATCCCTCATCTCCATTCTTACCTTCACTTCCCCATCAACCCATCACTACCCCTCAAACACCCATTACCCTTATTACTCCAACTCCCCTTGTTGTCCCAAATCCTCCTATTACCCCAACTCCTGTTCTCAATCCCGTCCAACTTAGAGCTATGGCACTCAGATATGCCCCCCTTATAATGCTTGCACCTCAAGGTGTCTTGCCAGCAGATTATCAAAGTAAAATTACCTTATTTGATGGCACTGGAACTTACACAGCACAACAACACACTAAGAAAATGACAAATTATTTTGAACTTCATGAGATTGACATAGGAGATGTCCAGATGAGAATCTTTGTCCAAACTCTAGCTGGAGAAGTGAGAACATGGTTTAGATCTTTGCCCCCTCAGAGCATAGATAGTTTAGAAGTCCTTTACCAACAATCCCTAAATAGGTGGGAGAAGAAAAGGAACCCCCTTCAAATTCTATCTGAATATGAAAACCTTAAAAGGGGACAAAATGAAACTGTTCAGGACTACTGCACTAGGTGTAATAATGTGTATAATGCAATCCCACTTGACCTTAGGCCTCCACCTGGTTTAGCCCCAATTAAGTTTCCAGATGGATTTGACACAAATATGGCTTTTCAACTTAAATAAAGGAATCCCCCTACACTTGAAGATATGCAAAGTGTAGCAGTTAGCGTAGAAGCTAATCTGCTATCCAAAAGGGCTAGGGTTAGAAATGACAGAAGAACACCTTTGAAAGATGAAACTTCACCCTTTGATCAAAAAATGGATGCTTTGGCTAAATGAATGGAAAGGTTAATGGATAGAATAGAATTCATTGAAAGAAAACCTCACAGGGATAACCAACAGGCTTATCCAGTAAAGAATGCAAAATTTAGGAAAAACCAAAACCAGAACACTGGTAAAAATGGGCCTAATCAGAACATTAGGTCACCTTTCCAAGAAAATTATGCTGAGACTTCCCATCAAGAAGACCCTAATATAGACACCTAAATCAACATTATGGGCTTATATGATGAAGAAATTGTTTCTCTAACTCAGGATGATCAAGAATTATACATGCTTCAACAGTTACAGACTCAAACAGGAGAATCCTTCGACTATAAGTAGGGGTATGACTCTGCTATTTTCGAGGTACATAAACAATACAACTTAAGAAGAAAAAAGAACACTGACATTCCTAATCAGAATAAAAAAGCAATACCTAACCAGCCTAAGAAAGTAAAAGCTACAAATCAGAGTCCTCAAGTTACAAAAACCTTAGAAATCCTTTCTAGACCACATCAAAATCCTCCCAGTCCCACCATTGAAGATGTAATTGATAACCAACCATCTAATGAACAAACTTGCACTTCAGTCCCACTCAAGGGAATAGTGGAACAACCTCCAGAAATCATATTGGAAAATTCAGATAAAAACAAATCTAAACAATGAAAAAGAAAAAAAGACTACTCAGAACTTTGGCTCTAAAATTTCAAATGTTCAAACAGATAAAGCCCCTCTGCCTTTCAATTTGGGAGTAGAGATGACCAAGCTTAAAACACATATTTCATTAAAATTGGAAATATTTTATTACAAGGACATCACTAGAATTTAGTTTTTTGGTTATTTTGAAATTCTAGATCCATTGTTTAATTCTAAATTTAATGAAATATGTGTTTTAAGATCTCAGTGCCTTTGATGGAATTAGTTAAACATGAAACTTACAGATATCAAATTAGTAAATCTTTAAACTTCCACGAGAATGAAGACTTTTTGAATCTATTTGATGATAAACTTGAGTTAATTTTCAGACCAGATGTTAATGGAAATCTAGTTGAAGGAGGGATACCACCCTTCTACATCAGCCTTAACATCCACGATAAAATCCTACATAATGCCATGCTAGACTCTGGGGCCTCACATAATCTTATGCCTAAGTTTGTAATGGAAAAGCTAAACTTGGATATCACTAGGCCTTATAAGGATCTGTTCTCCTTTGATTCAAGCCAAGTTAAATGCTTAGGGCTTATAAAAGATTTGTGTGTTTCCCTAGTTCAGTACCCTGCCAAGACTATACTTATGGACATAGTTGTTGCTGATATACCCCCTAAGTATGATATGTTCTTGTCTAGGTCTTGGGGTGCCAAACTCTAGGGATATCTACAACTGGACATGTCATATGCTACCATATCAGTCTTTCGACATCCCAAGAAACTATATAGAGAGACTCTGATGAAGTATGTAGTGAGTACCCAGGAGAGACCTCAGAACTTTCCTATATATTCAGTACATTTTGATATTGATTCTTTCATACTTTATAATGTTGAAACTAATGAAGTAGACACTTCAAACATCATAATAGCAGAACCAAAAGAAATTGCAGTATTAAAAGAAAATCAAAATGTCCAACTTCATGAAATTTCAGATAAAAAAGACGACCTAGATACCTTAGTCAAGAAGGATTCCACTACCCTAGATGAAAATTATGAGCATGAAATCCTATGGCATCTTGATTTTGATGGGTATGTTAACAAACTAGGAGCAAGAGTAGATGTATGGATTTATAACTTAGAAAACGATCATTCAGAGGGCCATGCCTACAGATTAAACTTTAAATGCACAAACAACATGGTTGAATATGAAGCACTTATGTTAGGTCTGAAACTGGTTAAAAGGTTAGGAACCATAAGAGTCTCTATTATGGGAAATTTTGAGTTGGTAATCAAACAAATTAATGCTGTTTACATGACCAAGGATCCTAGATTAGGATTTTATAGAGGAACAATCATAGAGATACTAAATACCTTTTTAGAAACAAAACTTGTTGTTATTCCAAGAAAACACAACATGCAAGCTCACAGCTTAGCCATGTTTGCTAGTACTTGTAAGTTGCCCTTTCAGCCTAACCATCAGTACATTGTTGAGGTTAGGCACAAACCTTCCATTCCTGACAATTTAAAGAACTGGAAAGTATTCGAGAATGATCAACAAATTAACAATTTTTTAATTTTAGATAATGAATTTGTAAATACCAATATAGACACAGCCATAGCATTAGATGTCGATTTCTCTGATAAAGTAGAAATTAACAAACTAGAAGATGATCAGATAGATAGATTTCATCCTAAAAAGTTTACAAAATCGGATATTAGAAACCTTAAAAAAATGGAAATTGATGAAGCAATTGATGAAGAAACTGAAGTCATAAACCTTAAAGACAATTTTCTACCCAAAGGATTAACTCCTTTGGAGGACTTATTTGATTCAAATGATATTCCTAAAAAGCCTAAAATGGAACCCTTGAAATCAGACATTGAGGAATGTAATATAGGATCTAAAGAGAATCCCAAATTGATAAAACTGTCAAAATCATTTCCTCCCAATGAAAAATTGAAATATATGGAACTGCTAAAAGAATTATAGGATGTTTTTGCTTGGAGTTATGAGGACTTGAAATCCTATGATACTAGCATAATACAACACACTATTCCATTAATAGAAGATCGGAAGCCTTTTAGACAGAAGCTTAGAAAAATTAAACTTGTTCTATTGCCTTCCATTGAAAAGGAGATCAAAAGAATGCATGAAGCTGGGATTATTGCACCTATCAAGTTCTTAGACCGGGTTTCCAATTTGGTACCCACAAGAAAGAAAACTGGTGAAATTAGGCTGTGTTTTGACCTTAGGAATTTGAATAAAGTTTCACTTAAAGATAACTATCCTCTTCTGAAAATGGATCACATATTACAGAGGGTAGTAGGTTCCTCCAGAATCTCACCGCTAGATGGGTTCTCTAGTTATAACCAAATCCTAGTCCACTAAGATGATCAGGCAAAGACTGCATTCACAACTCCATGGGGAACTTTCATGTATGTGAAAATGCCATTTGGGTTAAAAAATGCAGGGGCCACCTTTCAAAGAGCAATGGACATAGCCTTTGGTAAAGAAATTCATAAATTCCTGGTAATATACCTTGATGACTTCACAGTATTCTCCAAATTAGATCAGCAACACCTGGATCATCTTAGGCAAGTCTTTACTAAATGTCGGAAATATGGAATTTCTTTGAATCCTAAAAAGTATTTGTTTGGGTTGGAAGAAGGAAAATTACTAGGTCACACTATCTTCAAAGACAGTATCAGGATTGACCCAATGAGAATTGAAGCCATTTTGCAGATACCACATCCCAGGAACATCAAGGAACTTCAAGCACTTTTAGGTAAAATAAACTTTTTGAGGATATTTATCTCTAATTTAGCTATGTTAATTAGATTACTAAACAACATGTTAAAGAAATATTCGACTATTAAATGGACTTTAGAGGCTAGAAAGTCATTTGAATATATAAACTTAGCCTTGACACAAACACCAATCCTCATCAGTCCAATGTTTGATAGAGAATTCATCATATTTTCTTTTGCTTCAGAACACATTATTGCTGCAGTCCTCTTGTAGAAAAATGATCAGGGTTTTGAACAGCCAATATCCTTCTTCAGTAAAGCCATAAGAGATGCACCTATAAAGTATAATATAATGGAAAAGTAGGCTTTTGCTCTGGTTAAAGAAATTAAAGATTTCAGAGTTTATATCTTGTACTCCCATATAGTAGCTTATGTTCCCAATGCTGTAGTCAAGGACATTCTACCACAAGATGGACCTGATGGAAAGAGAGGAAAGTGGATAGCTACAATATTAGAGTATGATTTCGAAATTAAACCTACAAAATTGATCAGAGGCCAAGGTTTGGCTAAGCTCATGGTTGAATCAAACTATCAGGACCTAGACATAAACTTCATTGCAGAACTGGATAACAAAGAGGAGAAGGCGACTCCACAGATCAACCAAGCCTTTATAGATTCACCATGGTATGCTGACATAATATACATTCTACAAAACCTTCAAGATCCTCCAAAGTTATCTAGGACTAAAAGTAGGTTCTTAAAGATGAAATATTTGAAGTTTTACATAATTGATAATGCTTTATTTTGGAAAAATCATGAAGGAATCTTTCTAAATTGTTTGTTAAAGGAGGAAGCTAGTAAAATTTTGCAATAGTTTCATGCAGGTGATTGTGGGGGACATCTCTATTAAGACAACAGCTGATAAGATATTGAGGGTTGGTTTTCAATGCCCCACTCTATTTGCTGATGTTAAAATGTTTGTAACCTCATGGCACAAATGTCAGATTTTTGAAGGAAAAAGAAAACTATTGTCATTACCTTTGAAACCTATATCTACTGAAACACCATTTCAATAGTGGGGTCTTGACTTCATTCGTGAAATTCATCCCCCTTCCTCTGCCCAGCGTGGATGGATCTTAACTGCCACAAATTATTTTACAAAGTGGATAGAATCCATAGCCTCAAGACAAGCCACCAATACTGTCATAATAGGTTTTCTTGAGGGCAACATTCTGTCCAGATTCGGTTGCCCCACCAAAATCATCACAAACAATGTTGCAGCCTTTAAATAAAAAAGGATGATTGATTTTTGCAACAAATATCACATAACCCTTGGTCATTCCACAACCTACTATCCACAGGGAAATGGACTTGCAGAGTCTTCGAATAAGAGCTTAATGAATATTATAAAAAAAGTATTGGAAGATAATAAAAAGACCTAGAATAAGAAACTAGTAAATTCCTTGTGGGAAGATAGGCTGACCACAAAGAAATCTATTGGTACTAGTCCCTACCAGCTAGTTTATGGAATGGAGGTTATCTTACCATCTTCTTTGGGAAATCCAGTGATGAAATTACTCCAAGAATCACAAGTTTAGCCAAATGATATTCAGAGAAGAATCAACCAAACAATTCATTTGCAACAAACCAGGGAGTAAGTGTATATCGGGTCCCAAGTTGTGCAGGAGAAAATCAAGAAATCATTTGACAAGAGAACCAAGGTAGAAGATTTCTATCTAGGAAGTAAAGTTTTGAAATGGGACTCAAGAAGGGAAGATAAAGGGAAACATAGGAAGTTTGACTTCCTATGGAAAGGTCCTTACATTATTTATGCTTTCAGAGGAAATAATGCTTATTTTTCCAAGGAACTAGATGGTGTAGAAGTAGAAGGAGGACCAGTCAATGGTTGAATGCTTAAGCACTATATAGATTCCAGTCACTCATTTTACTAATCACTTGTACATATTATATCCTTCATAAAGTTTAGTTTGGATTGGATGGTAAATTTTGGAGTTGAAGCCCAAAGACAAGGCCATAAGCTCCAAAAGTTTCACTATCAGTAAATATCAATAAAAGTAGCAAAGTAAAAGGGAAGTTGTAGAGTAAAGTCATAGCAATTCAGAAGGCCATTGATCTACTAGTTCTTGACATTTTACCAGGAAATGCCATCCCCAAATGGATCCACTGTTATGTTCCTATACTAATAGGCGTCATAATTTTTGAATGGTTCAGGTCAAATCTGTAATATTTACATACCTTTGCTTTCTGCAAATGCGTTCCATATTTGTAAAAAATCAAAAAAATTAAAAAATGTAAAGAGGATATGTCCCAAAAGAAAAATAAAGGGACAAAAATATTAAAAAAGGTCAAAATAGATGAAAAAAATGAACCTCGGAAAAGAAAAAAGACCATGAAACTGTGCAAGTCAAAATGCTACTACTATTTACTTTGGATGCAGAATAATGATTGTGTGAAACTTGTTATTCATGCCACAATCCATGGTAATCAAACTATTTAATCTTGGCAGATAAGTAGATAGGTAGAGTGAATAAAAGGAGCTCAACAGCTTAATCTGAGCCCTTGGATATAATAAGGATAGAATTAGATAGATTTTTGTTGTAAAAGAAAGAAAATGTTTGATAAGGGTTTGCCAGCTTAAGTGCACCCTAATAAAGAGTAGAAAAAATGGTAGGATGAGTAGATGGGTAAGTAGTTGCATGGTTGCAGAATTCTGATGAATGATTAGCTAAGATCATATCATTTACTTCCATCATCAAGTTGTTAAAGTGTGGATGATAATGAAACATTTACAAAGTCAAATAATTAATTTCCCCATTCATTTTACCTCTAATTTCACTAATTTCCCATAAGTAAAGTCAAAAGTACCTAAAACCTTAAGTTAAAGGGGCTCAGAGCATTTCTCTGACTTTTGGAGGGACCAGACCCTCGGCCCAATAACTTATAAGGTCTAAGTACTAAAAACCCCTTACCAACATTCACTTCCTCCATAATACATTCATTTCACCTAAAAATCCCTTTTCCTAAGGTGAAATCATCATTTGCCTAGGGAAAATAATTACCCCCATACAAAACCCCTTTTTCACAAAAAACCCACAAAAAAAATTTAGCCTAAGTTATGATGTGTAGATGTGGATATAAAAATAAATATCAATACATTATACTTAGAGCATTTTCTTTCCCACTTTCGTTTCATATTAACTTTAACTTTTATTATATTTATTTAACTCCCGAAAAGAAAACCCCCTTTCTCGTATGTTTTATTAAAATCCCATATGTTAATATCCTGCCCCAATGGTTTGAAATATAAACCTTAGTAGTAAATTAATTAAACGGATTAATTAGTCGATCCGCAACTAATTAAGAGCCATAACTCTTGGCCAAACAAAAAGGGGTTAATTAATCAAACAAATATTAATTAATAACATGTTCCTCCAATCATATTGCCCCCAACGTCATTAAGCCGCCCTAAACTGTAGTTAATATCCCGTCGGGCCCCTCCATTAACTGCCCAGTCAAATCACACCCCCGATCACCGTACGAGCTGAACCCTTCAGATCCAATGGCTAATGCTCATATCAGGTGTCCTTCGAAGGCCGACCTTTACCTGCCCAATGTGAGAGGTTTCAGTGTTCACCCCACCGCTACATGGCACCCGATGAATGGCATCAAGTGGCCTCCCCCCAAAACAAATTTTCCCGAAAAGCGGTGCGATGAATCCCGCTTACCGCCTCCGCTACACGACAAAACATCATATCCTCTGGTTGGTGCCAACTATTGATTTCCCATTATACCCACCAATATCATTGACCTAACACATAAAGCCAAAAAACTCATTGCTTTTGTTTTTATCGTGAATAGGACATTCTGACTTCCATGCAAAGCACAGAGCATGTTCAACTGCAAACCTACTACCAATCGTCAACTTTTTGAAGCCCTTGAAACTCCAGACTACCTTGCGGACCTATGCGCTTCCTGCAAATAGTGCACAATCACCATTTCACTATTCAAATAGATGAAACCAAGTATTTACCCCATTTCCACTGAGAAACCCTATTTTCTTGCCGAACCTGAGCTAAATTGCTTAAAAAATAAAGTAATTTAGTAAATTGAGCTCCTTGGTAGTCCTGAAATACGCTGAAATATACCAATTGTTTCCAATTTCCCTGTAACCCTTTACCCCGTCCTTGAATCCACAAGAACCAAGGATGGAAGCACCAATTCCACTGAATCTCATGCCCATTATGACTCCCCACAGGAATTTAGACCACCTTCCCCTTGCAGACAAGGACTTATAGATTAAAAATACCTCTATCTCAAAATCCCCTTTAAAACTCTTTTGCAAGTATAGAGACCGGTACCTAAACCAAGATGACTCCATTGGACTTTGGGAATTAGGTTTGCCTATGTACCAGTGCCACAGAGTGCATGTATTCCCAAAAATTGTACATTACTGCCACATGAACTATGATCCTATCCAAAGGGCAGTAAGAACTCCTGACCACTCTGTTCTATTTACTATCACTACTGAATCCATTAACCAGATGCTTCAATTGCAACGAAGCCAAAGCCTAACCCATCTTTCCATTTGGGATATGTTGAACAGATACCCTACAGTCACTTCAATCAAACTAGCCCAGTTATTCCAAACTTTTATTAGAGAAGAACAATATATCCCAAAGGACCCTCCTCCTTATATATGGACCATATTCTCCATCCTTGGTTGAGATATTATAGATATGATATCTAGTATACTAGGCTGCACCACTAGTGAGTTTGTTGATGAGATCATAATATCCATCATTTCAATCTATTCTCCTAGCCAACCACCAGCCATCATATTTGACTATGCAAAGTTTATTGCTGACAGAATGTGTGATCAATTCATGAGGTTGGAAAATTAAAGAGTGTTTAAGTATTCATTGGTTCTGTATCATTTATTCTTGTACTACCAAGCTGATAGGTTTCCAATTTCCCTCCAAAATATAGATACCAGAGGAAACCTTAGATCAATGATCTTATGGATTTCTTTGATTCATCAATTTGATTCTCAATACTCCTACATAGACTTCATATACCTCTTTTTTTATCCTGTGACAACCATGCTGCTAGGAATCCCTCCACCCAGAATTAGTGCAAACATCAAGAGGTTCCTTCAGTTGTCAAAGCAGTATGATGTAGGGGATTGGTACTTGTACCAAAACCATATTGAAATCAGAATTTATGGATGTGAATTTCCACCTTACAAATTGTCAAAGTACCTCCCCATGAGATTATTTGCTCTGGAGTACTACAAACAAATGATGAATTCAGATGAGGTGCACTTTGTAAAAGCCAAGAAGAAAGCCCAACTTAGAATAAAAGATCAATTGGGCCCATTCATTTGTAACAGTAGAGAAGCAGGAAAGGAGGCAGATGAAATCCTCCAAATATTGAAACTCAAACAGAGTTTCATGTGGACCTATGACCCCTACAACTTCATTTGTAATAGGAGACAAAAGAATAAACTATCTCCTTACATCCACCACAGAATCCCTGAAATTGAACAATATGCTAATCAAACTGAATGGGTGGAAGGCACTTTGATAGATCAAGATAGTACAGAGGTTGTTGTTGATAATGTATTAATGGACTTAGATAGAAGACTTGATGAGGATTCCTTTGTACAGGTTCTAGGAGAGTCTCAGTCTCAGAGACAAGCAAAGGGCAACAGTGGGAAGACAGAAGAAGCAGGTCCATCAAGAGAGGCAAGACCATCAAAACAACCAGAGCTTTCAGAACATCCAGAAGAATCTGGACAGCCTGAAATTTCAGAGGAGCTTGCTCATCCTGAACAAATCATGAACAATTCTCCTATTTTGTAGACTCCTCTTAATGAGGAAAGGGACCTTAGAAGAGACAGAGAGGAGGCCACTCCCTCTAGTAGGCCTATTGACCAAACCTATGTTAAGAGGTAGAGGTTAAATCCATATGTAGAGCAAGAATACACCGAGGAAACAGTAGGGATTTCACGGGGAGAGAAGACAGAAATTAGGCACAACACTCCTTCAAGAGGGAAACAAGAACCTTCCACCTCTCAAACTCAAATGTTAGAAAGGCAGCAGAGTTTGGAAGTATCCTCCTTTAGGGCTCCCATAGGAAAGAGCCAAGACATCAAAGAAAAATACAAGGAATGAAAGGCAAGGTATGAAAGGTTGAAGGTGCAAAGCTATGCACATTATCTAAGGATGGCTCCAACAAACCAAACAAGGCTAATGTCAGCCTTTGATATAAAAGAAGGGAAAATGAAAATGAGCTTTTTGAAGCCAACCACTCAACAACCAAAGTCAATGGCAGATTATCTTAAGATAGATTTTGAGGTCATGGCAAAGGATATCCATCCTATTGACCAAATTGAGTTGCATAAACAAACTGGAGAAATGGTCTATTCCACATTGACCAGCAAAGCCATAGCAGCTCACCAACTTCAGAATTCACTGAACAACATCTCAGCCCAATTCCAGTTGGAAAAGGCCTCTTCTCAGGCCAAAGACACTAGAATAAAGTCCTTAGAGGACTTGGTCATAGAGCTGGGACATGATCCCAAGGATGTTAAAGTAGCAGAGCAGCTGATAAAAAAGAAAAATGATGACATAGTTGCACTGAAGAAGCAGCTCAAGATTCCTCCTCTTCATCATCCTCAAACAACTGAAGTTTTGGAAACACAGAAGGAGGAAGAACTTATGGACCTAGTCCTTAAGTTAAATGACCAATTGAAGGAAACTAAAAAAGAATTGGATAATTTGATACAGTCTAAGCAGAGTGAGTTGGCCACTGCTCCTCAGACTGTAATACCTACAGTTTCCACAGAAGTGCCCTCCACCTCGGCAGCTGCATTAGCACCAACAATTCCACCAACAATAGCATTTCTAGTGATAGGTATTACATCAAGCATAGGTACATCAACCAGCATAGGGACACCCATAGAGAAAACTGCAGAATTGATCAAGGCCATGGAAGAAATGAGTATCCAGGCCACTGAGCTTAAGAAGCTCAGAGAACAAGTGACAATTTTAGAAACCAATTGTAAACTTATAAAAATACAGCATAAAGAAGAAACTCAGCGGAACTTGAGGATTGAAAAAAGGATAAAATCCCTTGAGAAGGATTTAACACTGCAAGAACCATTGGGAGACATCAGAGAAATAGAATCAGTCAAGATGGCTACAAAGGCAATCTACAAGATAGTGGAAGAATTAGGAAATAAACCAGAAGAAGCTAATCAGTTGATCACCTTTTTGAACAGAAAAAACAGATATCAGATAGATGAATTGGATATAGATAATAGAACAACAACAATCATAGAAATCAAAAAAGTTCTCTCCAAAAGGAACTCAATGCTTAATCTAGAAAAAAGATGTCAAAGTAAGACATTGATATCTTAATGCTAAAGTATGGCATCTTAAGAGAAAAAGGACTCCCCATTCCTATGGTGATCCATGATAAGTTGATGACCCAAGAATATTACGTTGACAAGTTAAATAAGCTGGCCAAAATCCAAGCTAGTACTTCAGGGGTGAAATCATTTCCCACTGGAAGGGTGCTTTATGATGGCCTTGAGAATATGTTCTACATAGAACATGAAGTCAAGCACTTATTCACAAGAAAACCAAATTTTGCTAAGTACACATAAGCCAATGGAATCTATAGGAAAATGATAAGGATGAAGTTATCTGATTGTGAATGGTGGACTAGTTTAACTAATTTACTATAAGTTACTATAGTAAATCCATAACGTAAAAGATAACTGACAGGGAAAACAGGTAAGACAGGATCAAAAAGCACAGGTAAAGAGTATCAATAGGTCAAAGATGAAAGTGATTCAAGCACACAATTACAAAGCTACTGCAAGAGCCAAATCTGAGTCATAACAGCCAACACAGTCACAATAAAAGGGAAAGCTAGAAGACAATTCTCCATCTGTCTCTATCTTCTTGTTGAAGATATTTTTTGTTTCCTAGAATAATTCTCATATAGTTATGAGATATTTTGTATTAATTTTTGTATAAATACTTCACAAATTGAAGTAATTAGGGTGGATTAAAATACATTTCTGTAGAGATATTATTTTTTATCCAAGGATCTATTGTACTCAAGACTAGACTAGTTTTAATGGAGATGAAATAAAGCTAAGGACATTTCATTGGATTCCTGTGCACATTTAGAGTAAATAAGTATCATCTTCTCATGTTTAAATATCATTTTCACTCTATGTTATGAAGTATTCTCATGTGTTTCTTATAAAATCTTAAAGGCAAACAAGGAATGATATTATCAGAATTAGCTTAAGTGCTCTCTGTTTTAACTGTTTGCTTTATTTATGTTTTCTACTAAACTACCTTGGTCTGGGGATTCTTAATTTCCCCCTTACTTCCGTAGTTTATCCCCCCTTTTGCCCATAGTTAAGGATTCTTCATTGCCCTTTGCTATTGGTCATCGTTCCTTTCTTCATCTCAATCTCGGTCAAGGATTCTTCATTTCCCTTAGCCCTGGTTAGGACTTTTCACCCATTTGAACCTGCAAATTTTCTCTTGTTGTGCTAGCCTGCATTGTGGATTCTTACCTCAGTGATAGATTAAATCTAGTTAAGCCTTTCTTGACTGACTCCATAACCCAATGGCCTAAATATTTTCTCTGCCCATTTTTTTCTTAATTCCACCACCCAATCAAAACAAACAATCCTAATCATTAAGAACTAGCCTAAAATATTATTCAAACAATGTTAAATTATAAAGAGAGAGCCCTCTCTAGACTTAGGTTGGCTAGAACTTGAATCTAAAATATTGGTTTGTGGTTACCTCGGACTATTCCTTCTTTGATAACTTCTAAGGAAAAATTTGAGTGATAACACAATCTATGGCTTTATGTCCGAAATAACCATGAAAAGACTTTTGAGGACTAAAGATACCTTTTTTCTAAGGGCTTTCTCCTTGAGTGGGGAAGGATATTTGTTGGTTCTTCATGTGCTTTCCATGTCAGATTGCACTACTACCTTGCAATATTTCTTGTTGTTGATTCACTCTCATCTATTTATCTCCTTTCTATTACTTCTTAGAATTATAATGTTGCCTTTTCCCTATTATTGGTGATTTCATTTCTATTATTTTTGTCCAACAAATTATTTTCCTTTTTTTTTGTTGGGATTTCCAATTTCCCTTACTTTGGCGGTTGACCCTTTGTACTTTTCATTCTTAGAGCTTTATTCTTCTCTGAAACCCAAACTAGCCTTGATGAGAGTGGATCTTTGCTTAAGAAGTATCTCATTCAAATCCTTTATTCTCTCCTCAAGCTTATGATATTGTGAAAATTCTTTAATTTCCCTTTCTAAGTCATGTCTCAAAGAGAGTACTTCACTTTCTAGCCTCTCTAAAGTTCTTCTCCTTCATTCAACTAATTGGTCATCATCCCATTCAGTCTTCTAGCATATTCTTGTTGAGAATTTAGATCAACTATTGTTTTTCTCAACTCTTAATTCTTAATCTCATAAATTTTCAAGTTATACTTCTTCTTGATATTTTATTTTGATAACTCCTTGATCTCCTTTAGAGCAGATATCAACTTCTTTATAAAATAGATCCTTTCATCTAGACCATTTTCTTCACTATTAGAGGTGCTAGTTGAACTACCACAAAGATCTAAGTTTCTCTATGTGTCCATGGAATCTTCCACATGCCTAAGGAGTATTTCTTCTTCATCACTTCTAGGGGTACTCTTATTTCCTCCTATGGATATACTGACTTCTTCTTTAGAGGATCCCTTATTTGTTGTTACTACTAAAGTAGGTCTATCTTAATCACTACTAGAAACTTCATCACTATATTTCCCTCTTCAGAAACTTCACATGAAAATTTAGAAGATAAATGATCTATATTTTTACATTCATAACAAAGAAATAACTTATCTTATGAGAACTATGGCCTCTCATCCAAATCTTATTCTTCACCATCCTTGGAGGGAAGATCAACATCTAAATCCATTAAGTAGCCTTCTATTCTAATCCTCTAGAGTTCATAGTTTGATCCATTTAAGTATGGAACTCCCTCTGGTGTTAGCCAAGCTTGATTAACCATTATTGCCCTCCAATCTACCTTCAAGCAGTTAAGCTATTCGTGAAGGAACTTGGATCTAATACCAATTGTTGGAAAAAATGTTAATACTAAGAGGGGGTGTGAATAAATAATAAGGCTAATTTAAAATTTTATGCCAAATTTTCTTTGCTCATTCAAACTTGGCATCCACTAAATGAGAGAAACCATTAACAAACCATAAGAACATCAATATGAATCAACCTAATCACACACATCATGAGTAGAACATATATGACACAAAGGTTTAACATGGAAACCCTTCTGAGAGAGAAACCACCAAAGCGTGTTTTTGTTATTGATGTAAAAATAAGAGCATCTAGTCTATTACATCAATATGTTTGTGAGCCACCACTCACAGGAAACACCAACTCCCTTTGATTATTTGGTAGCACCCACTAGTAGGAAGCACCAACTCCCTCCTTTTCTAGACACTTGATCACCTTACTAGAAGCACCATGTGAAGCACCAAATTCATGGATTTCTTGCAGGCACCAACTTGCAACTCCTTGGATTTATGCAAGAACCAACTTGTAGGGGGCACCAACCTCCAAGCCTTTTTAGATAGCAACTAGAGATGGAAGCACCAAATTCCTGTATGCAAGCTCCAACCCACACTTAGTAAGGAACTAATTTTATTTGTAGATGGCAGCCACTCTGCCTAATATCAACTCTCTCCTCCTCTAGACTCATCTCTCTATTATTCTCAACAATAGTCACCCATTACATCTTTTACAACATGTTCTCTCCAAACTACATACTCTGCAGTAGGACATTGTACTCACCCCTCTACTCTCAACAACATACACTCAGCTCTCAGACTTCTTCTTCTACTCAGGAATGTTTGACCTCTTTCCTCTACATAGGCACTCTCAACATCTTCTTCAATGCAAGCACACTTTTCCTCTCTTCAGCAGTGCACACAAACACATAGCTCTCCTCACAACTCTCTTAACAATGTTGCATTCCCCAAGTTTCTTATATCAGCCCTGGTGAAAATTCCATGTAAAAATATATACATAAGGCCACGGTGATGGGACACGTATTCCAAGCTGAATGTTGGGTAGGACATCATAGTGGGTGTTCATTTTGTTGTTTATGGCTAAGGAAATTGGAAAACACAATGGCTAAGGCTTTGGAAAGGCATGAGGCATTTATTGGGCCAACATTTTATTTATGAAAATAATGGAAATTAGGAGAAAAGGAAGGTGAAAGGTCATAGGTTGCATGTGAGGAGGAAAATGAAGGAAAATAATGGAAAATGAAGAAAAAAGAGGCCTCATTAATAAAAAGGCTTTTGAGGGTTAGTGGGCGGGATGGTCAACGCAAGACTTGGTCAGTCGAGTGTTGGAGCTCTCTAATTTTTCTCTCTCTCTCATACTCTTGGCTACTTAGAGTTTTATTGGAGCACTCTTGGAGGGTGTGGCATACTTGGATTCTTGTAGAAAGAAGGAAAATGAAGAGAAGGAAGGTGTAAGAAGGCATCACCATTAGTAGCTACATCATATTTTCTTACAGGTACCGAGTTGTATGTATGATTTATTAACTATTTTGGATATGCAAGGAATATGCATGTGGATTCTTGGTCATGACTTGTCATTGGCACGGAGGATTGCCTGGATTGATAATGAAGTGCCTAGCCTTGCCCTTTCTTAGATAGTCATGGTGATTGTGGGTTTACATTCATTGCTTGATTTTGGTTGGTTCTCATATTTCCTTAGCTTGGGTTGAGTTATTAGTTCTTGGAGCGTTAGTTGGATAAATGCTCTGGAAGCCCCATAACAACTTGGGTTGAGTTACTAGTCCTCGAAGCCTTGCTTGGAAAAATGCTCTGGAAGCCCTTGGTGGGTTGAGTTACTAGTCCTGGGAGACTTGGTTAGAAAAATGCTCTGGAAGCCCGACATCAGTTGTGGGTTGAGTTACTAGTCCTGGAGCCTTGGTTGGACAAACACTGCAAAGCCCGGCTACAGTCATGGGTTGAGTTACTAGTACTGGAAGTTGGGTTAGAAGAAATTCTCTATAGACCTGGATGGTTGGGATAGAGATTGATCTGATGATGGTTTTGTGATGTCTGGCCATGAGGTGGAATGTTTATTTGATGGGTTGAGGTGGATTGCCTCTGGAAGCCCTAGATGAGTTTTGATTGATGTGTTCTATGAGTTCCCACATTAATTCTTGGAATATGGCACAGGGGTGAATGGATGAAGAGAGATTTGGCTCAACCATTCTACAGTCGGGTGCAACATGGAAGTCCCATCCTAGGTTTCGCTGTTGCATCATTAATGAAAGATTATTTATCCTTGTATTTCTATGAGTATTATGATTGATTATATGTGGTTTATATGGTTGTGATTTCATGGATATTTCTTCCCCTGTTATGCTAGTTATTTATATGTTTTATGATAGCAGCTATGTATGGCTCTCATCATGTTCTGACTTGTTATTGAATTATTAATGTATATATGATCTAATAGATGAGATAACAACTATTGTGATAAGGAGACAATGGTTCATAGAAATTCTTACATAGGTATGAGATCCCTACATTTAATTATTTTGTTTACACCTGTAGGTCACATGTTCACGATATGTTTGATGAAATGCTTGTCATGGATAATAGGGGTCTAGCTAAGGTCTTGATGATCTCATTGATTTTACATCATTGTTTCCCTGTAACATTCCCAATTATAAGCATTCATTTCATTCTGGGTAGTGTCGTCATATATGATCCTGAAAAAAGTGGCTTAAATCCAAGGGTCGCTAGTACAACATTAACAATTGTGGTCTACAATTGGTGGCAGCAAAGCTTGTGAGAGTGTTTAGGTTATTGGTCACTCCCTTGCCCATAGCACGAGAGAGACTATGGCCCAAGAAACCTAAAACAACAATGGGACCAAGGGACATGCTATTTGAATGGCTAACTTGTCCTCTAAGGGTTCTATTGATGATTTTGGATAGTTGCATGTTGTGTTTCCATCAATTCCACTTACTTAATGTGACTTTGGAGGTCCAATCATATCATAGTGGCCTCTCATCACATGTTTATCCCTACTAGCTGGTTTCTTGGGTAGATGTGGGAGGAGGGTGTTATAGATTGGTATCATAGCATGGTTGCACTCTCCTTGAGCTATGTGTTGATCATGCTTTCTTGTTGGTTGCATATTTGTTCTTTATGCATGTATTCCATGTGCTTGTTTCATTTGCATGGTGTTGATCTTAGATGTAGTGATGTCGCCATGTGAAAGTTGAATTTTTTGTCATGGAGTATGTCTTGATGTGTGCACGGTTGATTATACATTGTTATGCACATCAGTGTTCACATTTTATCAAGTGCACGTGATGTGGTTGTTGTTGTCATGCATGAGGTCATGGTTTGGGTAGTTCATATGGACATGTATTGATCACTCGACTCTAGCTAGAATGGTGTGTATATGGTATTTTACTCATTTTTTATATGCCTATATACAGTTGTTATGAATGTATGGTCTTGGTTATAGTTATGGATGAATAGTAGGTCAAACATGCCTTGTGAAGTCATGGTATGAAATTTAGGTCATCATGGTTCCATTGTCTTGTTATGATGCTAATGTGTTGAATGAAGTAAAGCAAGAGATGTAGATCATCAAAGTGAAGTTGCAACATTGGACCTCGATTCAAGAGCATGTCATCATATAGATGGTTATGGTTGCGATATTCAGGTATGAGCCAACATATTTGTGATATGGTGTCATACTAATCTAGATTGATTGTACATATGTGATTGTTATGCATGAATGACAAATTCTTATGAGCTTATCATGTGGACATGTTAGCTAGTTACTATTATGGATATCATGATTTATGTTTGGGTTGATATGTTGTGAAGTTGAATCGTGCTAACCTATCTTTATTTTGTAGAAAAGATAGCCCCCCCTGATTTACATTAAGGTATGAGTTTTCTTATGTCATATATTTGGTGCTTGGTTGTTTGATTATGACATCTATTTGGTGTTTGAGTGATTGGTGCCTAGTTGATTTATTTAACATGGTATGTTTGCACGTTGGTTGAATGCTTGATGAATTTCATAATATAAGTATGTGTTCCAATGATCTTGTTTTAATATGATTCTACTAATACATATCTATCGAGACAATTGATATGTACTTGAGTATCGTAGGAGATGGTTGTAGCATTATGTCTAATGACTATGAGTTGACTATGGATTATTACATGATTGTTTGTAAAAGTTGATTTTAAATTGATAAATATGATTGTCTTCATATTTGGAACATGTGGTTGACATGTGTGGGAAGTTGCAGGAAACATGCTTGGTATTAGTGTGATGAGGTAATAATTGATGTGTTTATATAGCTAACAGTTGGGTGATGTGATAGTACATAGTAAGACTCAGTTGCAGCATGGTAAACGTAAAAGAAAGGAATCACGTAATAATTCCTTTGGTTATGTTTGGAAGCCCTAATTCCAAACGAACAAATGCTTTGCATACAGGGAGTCTTATTAACTTTAATATTGTCTGACATTATGTGGATACACACTTTATTCATGAACATGTACTTGACAGTTATATTAGCCGGTCTCTAGTAGTAGGTGGATCTGTCAAGGGAATTGGAGTCCCTTGAGAGATGTTGTGGATGCATTCAGTTTCAAGAAATGTTCTTGACATAACAAGGTAAGATAAATGGTATATCATTATATTTATTTATGCACTGACAATTATGTGTTACTGATAGCATGATCCAGGGGGTTGCATGGCAAGAGAGGTTTCCATGAAATCTCAAAGAAGGCTCAGGTTGAGCTTTCCTTGGGAACCATGGGGATTGAGTCATGTTGTTTTTGTTTAGTCTTGTGCTTTTGGTCCTTTTGATTTTCTTGCGCTCAATTTTCAGCTTTATGTATGTCTAGATTATGGCCATACCACTTTGTTTGTGGAGTCATGATGTTATTGGTTTTCATGGTTTTCTTCTTGTTTTTGTTTCCATTCTTTCCTTTTATGTTTTGAGTCTTGGGAATTGGTTAGGAAAGAGGAAATTTAATGGTTCTCATGGGAGATTTGTATGGTACCCAATAGGTAATGTAAGACTCTAATGAAGCTTTTTGCATGAGTAAGCATAGTAGAAGGTAAGACTATGGAAATTGGTTTGACTAGTTGGGTCCATTATGGTAAATGGATAGTGGAAACACAGACATGAGGAAGGTAACCAAAAAAGGTAAAGTAAATTAATGTGAGGTGTCATATGCCTTGTCTATGTTGGGAATCGTTGTTCTCAATGTTGTGCATGTTTTGCATGAGTAAAGGAAGTTCTCGTAACATAGACCTTATGTTATCTAGTAATTATGTTATGATCATGATTATGTTGATGTTTATATATGTATACATGTATGTATATATGTCATTGTCTGTGTTGAGTCCCAAACCTGCACTTCCCTATATACCCTTTTAGCCTTCTTTTTCCATTTACTTCGTCCACCAAGCTATCAAATCGTTGCATAATAGTTTAAAAAGAGCTTATGGAATCGTTTCCTAACTATGTTTATGACTGTTGTTTGATTTAGATTTTTGTTCAAGCAGCTGCGGAAACTTGTCACTTTCCGTAGCCAGCCCAAGTTTCCGTAGTCATTTTGTTAAAGGCTATGCTATAGGTGTCCAATGGAGAAACCAGCCACATGGGTAAGCTGCACGTGATGTGTACATGGGGTGTGTCCCCTCAGATCAGCCAAATCATTCATAAACAGTCGCGGTCAACGATGGTCAAAGGAAGGGCCAAATGAAGAATTTTGCGGTGGCATGGCTCTATTTTGCCCACGTGAAGGTTTGCGTGGCACGATCCTTAGTTTTCGGAGGTATTGGCACACCTGGAGAGCAGCCCGTGAACTGAACCAAGCAGCCACCACTCCATGAATTCATGACTATCACGCTAGATGTCGGCTCAAGGAGATTTACGTGTCTCTTAGCAGCATAAATCTAGGAATTAGTTGCAACATTTTTTTCTTATAAATAACACGTTGATATATGCTGAAGGGATTAGCTTTTGTATTGTAATTTCGACTGTTGTCACCCACTGTACTGCATTTCACTTTAAATACATGAGAAGACAGTTTTTCTGAATCGGATTTGTGATTAAGTGATTGATTGGCCGAGGTTACAGAGGGCCCCTGTACACCAGAGCTTTGTATAGTTTCTACTTGCTTTCATTTACTGTTTTTTTCAATCATTGCTTGTATATATAGTGTGCTATTCTGATGATCATTGCTGTCTATATTTCTTTTATATTTCTTTTCTAACTGTTAGCTGATCAGTGCTTCTTTTACAGGTTTTGTTGTAGGTAGCCCAAGCAGATTTACATATTTTTTTTTGATAACTACTGACATGAGATCATCTTGTCCTTCCTGCTGTTTTTCATTTTCTGAATTTTAATTCCAGCACTTTCATTTTTTTATATTGTGTTTTGCTTATTTATTTTTCTACTACTTAGACATCATATTACTCATTTGTTTATGGTTTCCTTTCTATAGTCAAGTGACTCTATTAGTAAGGAATCAGAATATTACTTATAGTAGTGTGATTAGTTTCCTTTATGCAATTTAATTTCCTGCAATTTAGATATCATATTGCTCAACTTGTTCATGATTGCTTCCCATAAGGCAGATTGAGTTGAAGGGTAAAGGATCAGAACAGGGGTTGAAGTAGTGTGATTTAGTTGTTTTGCTTTCAGTCATTGAGTTGCTTTAAGTTCAGTTTTTACTTTCTTTTTCATACAGCAGTAAGGATACTAGGCCATTGTCATTAGTTCACTGTTTAATACATTTACTTCCTCTTAAGAATTGATTTCATTACAGTTAGTTTAGAGCTTTCTTTTTTAACACTTTTAAGTTTGGAAAATCACTGTAGAAATCACCATTACCATCCATACTTAACTTTCATTTTCGCCATCACACACTAGGGAATCCATAAAAGATAAATCCAAAAGCAAACTAAAAAAACTCAAAAATGACAAAAGACTAAGAAAATGGTTATCTTGTACATATAGTACAGTTCACTTCGTCAGTTTACGAATCCCGGATTGACATTTTAATCAGCAATTTAGAACACACTAAATTAACCAAACAGTCTGACAGGATGATGATTGTTTTATGTTGAGATTATATATGTATGTATCCATGTATCTATGTCATTGTCTAACAAGGTCATCAGGAATCATTCTTGTGGAGGAATGATTGCTTACACAGGCGAATGACATCGAGGTTCCCAGTTTATGAGGAATCAAGTGGAAGAGTATTAATGACAAATATATGAGGTGAGTATCATATGCTTATGATTTGATATTATGTGATTATATTGTCTATATTATGTTTTGGTTATACTAAGGGATACATCAGGAAAATGAAAGTAGTGTGATCTACGTCATGTTGGGACAAGCATGGGTAAGACACTGGAAGAAAGCTTTCTTGGTAGAGACAGTGTGGTATGGATTTTTGGTACTACTATTGTGCATATGTTGTATATGTTGTAAATGTTGCATCTATGATGTGTTCACATGCGGTGTTGTGTACATATTGTACTTTGCGCATGATGGTTATATGGTGTTGTATGCATATGGTGCTCTGCACATGTTGGATATCCATTGATGTGTATAGATGATGCTATGTACATGTTGGAATGACAATGCTATGTACAAGTGGCATTGTGTACATGTGTGGGGCTATGTACACATGGTGTGGTGTGCATGAATGTATAAGTGGTGTTGTGTGTATGTGGTGTTGTGTACATGTTGTACAATTGGCGTTGTGTGTAGGTGGTGTTGTGTACATGTCTTGCATGTGGCATTGTGTACATGTGGTGTCGCATACATGTCGTGTGTGTGGTACTATGTACATGTGATATTATGTACATGTTGTATAGTGGTGCAGTGTACATATGGTATTGTGTACACGTTGTGTAGATGGTGTCATGTACATGTGATGTTGTGCATACATTGTGCAAGTGGTTTTTGGTACATGTAGTACTGGTGTACACATGGGATTGAGTGCATGTCATACATAATATGCTGAGGGTATGTAGTACTATGTATAGGCATTGTGTAGGTGGATGTATTGTGTTATGCACTAGATGTAGGTGTATGTATTTTCTTGTGTTGTACACCAGGTGTAGGTGTATGTGTTGTATGTCAAGTGCAAAAGCATGTATTGCATGGTGTGGTATGTTGTGTGTGGTTGTATGTGTGTGATATACACTCTGTGTATGTGCACATGGTTGAGGAAAAGGCACTGAGCGTTGTCAAGTGTGGCAATTGATCTTGTGTGTGTATGGAAAGAACAATGGAAAAGGTAAGGATCAATGAAGGAAAGGTATTGATATTTTATTTTAGCTTTATTATGCATGTGATTTATGATTTTGGTTTATGATGGTTACATGTGATTTATAATTTTGATTTATGATGGTTTTGTTTTGAGCTAACCTGATGTGATATGTTTATGCATGATGATTTGGTCAGAGAACCTAGTTGACTTGTTGTGATAGGAAGTACATAGTATTGAAAGTGTACCTTATTGATGAGCTACCAATGAGGTATGTTTTCAGTTTATTTCAATTTATTTTGAATCTAATGGAAGTTATGTGCTTGCTTACAGGAAAGCGTGAATATGCCTAGTCAGGTGGTTGAAATCGACTGCAAGAATTAGCAGAAAAAACAAAGGAATTGAAATAGGCAACAATATGTTGGTAAATCCTTCAAGAGAAGGGTCATTATCAAACATTGGTGCCCAATAGTGTCTATTGATTTCCACGAGCATGCTTTGACCGGCATGATGGTTTTGAGGCAGGTATATGCCTTGGTTTTTGTATCTTCTGATGCGAGGAATCCTTACCATGGGATGGATTACCTGGGATGGGGGTTCCAATGGAACTTTGAAGGTGAGTGACTACATGGAAAGGCTTACCTGATCGCTTGAGGGACTATGTAGAAGAGAAGGAAAGGTTTGGGATGGATTTTTTCTGGTCATGAGCATTTCCAGATGGAATCAAATGCACATTGGGAGTGCACCCTCAAACAATGAGCCGGTAACTATTCACTAAGAGGACAAGTAGCACGGGATTATAGTGCTATAAATTTGATGTAGCTTTTATTGTGGCGGTAGTTTCTGGACTTTCTGGGAAGGATGTGAATCTTGGTACTACTTTGAGGGTGGAGGTGTGAGCCTCTAGATTCCCTTGTTGATTGATACATGCATCATATCTTTTATTTGTTGGTTGAGAGAATGTGTATATGCGTATATTATTATAAATATTGTATAGAGCTAGATTTATAAATCTCCATAGACAATATGGTTATTTTCTGGTTGAAGCAAATGTGTATGTGTATATGTCCTTATTGTAAATACTGTAATGAGCAATGTTATAAAGCTCTAGAAAATGGTGTGTTTGTTAGGTTTTAGTAGGTACTCATCTTAAATATCACAACGAGCTATGTTATAAAGCTCCATGGGTAGTATGTTTTGTTTTTAGCAGTCATGTTGGTTATAAGTTCCATTGAACACCTAGGATGGTGTTACCCCAAGGGGGAGGGTTCTGTAACATCCCTGGTGAAAATTACATGTAAAAATATATACATAAGGACACAGTGATGGGACATGTATTCCAAGTTGAATGCTTGGTAGGACACCCTAGTGGGTGTTCATTTAGTTCTTCATGGCTAAGGAAATTGGCAAAGGTAATGACTAAGGATTTGGAAAGGAATGAGCCATTTATTAGCAAATTTTTTATGAAAATAATGAAAAATTAGGAGAAAAGGAAGGTGAAAGGTCACAAGTTTCATGTGAGGATGAAAATGAAGGAAAATAATGGAAAATGAAGAAAATAGAGGCGTCATTAATAAAAAGGCTTTTGGGGATTAGTGGGCAAGCTGTTTAGTGCAAGACTTGTTCAGTTCAGTATGGAGCCCTCTCATTTTTCTTGTTGGGAAAAATACTAAGAGGGGGCATGAATCAGTATTTCCAAATCAATAACTTTTTACATTTGATATTCAGATTTCTATACGTGACTTTATTGAAAGGAACCCACATGTGTATGCGACTATTCTTAAGACAACTAGTGTATATCCAATGAACTTATGATTCAGTTAATTCATCATATGTTGGTCTTCAGCTAGTGCATTAGTACTTTATTAAACATTAGATAAATAATAACCATTTGTTATAATGAAAAAATAAACCATCACACATAAGCAACACACATGAATGCTAGGATTTAAGATGGAAACCCAACGTGGGAGAAAAACCACGTGTTGTTGTCGTCTTTGACTTATTTTTAATAGAAATAAAAGGTTGGTTACGATCTTGTACCAGTATGTATGCACTCACATGTAGAAGGCTACAAACTTCACTTATTTTCCAACTATTGGAAGGGAGCTCAAACTCCTTGATCTGATCACGAACTACAACTGGAAGGAAGCTTTGACTTCCTTATTGAAGGCTCCAACCCTTAGCAACATCCATGGAACATGTTTCATGAATTTTCACACTAGATCCATGTGCTTCAACTCATCTTAACTTGTAGGGCACGTTTCATCAAATTTTTAGACTAGACCCATTATCAAAAATTAAGCTCAATATCAATAAACAAACTGTAACTCATCACTTTAACACTGTCATTTATGTTTGACACATCTAAACCAATCAATCACTAAAACCCAATCGTCAATCTATGATATAACTGAAATCCAATAATCAATTTCTGAATCAACCAATCACTGAAACTTCTGACACAAATGAATCAATCAACCAATGAAACCTCTAACACAACTAAATCACCCAATCATCAATTTCTAATACAACTGAATGAACCATTCACTCAAAACCCAATCAACTGATAGTTAATCAAAATTCAACCAATCAACTAGAATAGTAAGATCACTGCAACCAGTACACAGAACTAAACCCAGAATGTTGCATCAATACATGGCATTAGCTGCAACCCTGATCATTTAGTTATCAAAATGTATACACTACTTCACTTAAGGAAGCCAACGTGCATACACACTTTTCTGGAGAGAAACCCGCATATAGATCTTAATATATTGAAAATTGAAAATTTGACCACTGCAATTCTGAAAAGAATACTAAGTCATACTCAGATCCACTGCAACACTCTGAACCAATAACATAACTAAACTAAATATTCAATCACAATAAATAATTAATCTTAACACTATTCATAACCACATCCAACTTCATCATTCAATCATATCTACTTCAGATATTTTCACTTAACCTAGATCAACATGAGGACATCATTGATATACAACAAAGAAGTAGCAACACTTATGAGGTTGATCAATAATTTATGAACATAAACACTTACTTTGTATACGCTACGTTGAAGAGGCAAACCCGTGTGTATACGTGCTTTTCCCGAGACCAACCAGCGTATAGATCTACAAATTTTGACCTAAAATTTCGTAGCTCTTCAGAACTTTAGAAAGACCCAAATGATAATATTTAGAGATAAAAACATGTGTCAGTACTTAGATCTAGTCAATCCATGAGCATATCATAGAGTGGAAAGTCATTTCAGGTCTCATTATCCTAATAGGTCTCATGATCTAAACTAAGTATGCACCAGAGAGGTAGGTTGTCATCAAGGAAAACACCTAATTCATAATGCCAACAATCTCCCTGTATCAAACTTCTGATTCTGAACTGTAAACCTTTGATCCATCATTTTGGTAATTTTTTCCATCATTTCGTCACCTCTGAACTAACCTCTGGATTCATCTAGTTACCATATGTTACAAGTGAGCTGCCATCAAGGACAACACATGTATCATAATTCCAACAATCTCCCCACTTGGACTTGATGGAAACCACTTTGGTGTTTGGTCACCGAAACCTGTAAATAACATCAAGCCAGGCACCAAACTTTTCAAAACATCAAGCTACTCTCCAAACACCAAGCTACTCTCCCCCTTTAACATCAAGGGAAAAGGGCTGACCAATTTTAAATGAAGACTTCCATATCTGAAATACCAAGTATGCATATTGACCATGCTCACCCTGAGCACATGTTGAATTCTTTGATCATGCTCGCCCTGAGCACATGCTAGAATCTCTGATGGATGTAAAATCAAGTACATGACTCTATTAATCAACTACATATGACCTTCCTATCACCAAGGGCACATACTTACATAAAACTCAACCAAGTGAGGATACATATTTGAATCAACCACGCAACCAAGTGGGATTACAATTTTGACATGATCTCAAAAGTCCATACATGACTGAATATGACAATTATTACATCATAGGTCTTTATAAAAAATACGAAAGACATAAACAAGACTATGATAGTTATCAACAACTGTTGAGATTGCAAGAAGATGATGGAGCTTAATGAAAAGAGTCGCCTTCACTAAGTGGGCCCGCAGGCAAATTATGGCGCAAGTTCTATTTTTGATCACAGTGTGGGTGACCAAAGTGTGAGTGACCACAGTGTGGGTGATCAAAGTCTATTTTTAGACTGGCTGTCAAAAATAGAAAAGTCAAATATTATTGTCTCATAATAATATTTGGACTATAAACTTGATCTTATTCTCTTAGAGCATTTCAGTTTGAGCTACAGATGTGGCCCATGCAACTGTCAGAAGGAAGTACGCTTTTCTTATGAGTCAGTTGAGTTGTTGCATGCATGACTTTAGTTAGAACTCAATCAGTTGAGTTTGGTGGAGTTGATTGTGGAGTTGATGGAGTTGTGTTCAGTTTGACTTGGTTAAACTAGTTGTAGTTAGTCTAACTGCAAATAGACTAATTATGAGTTGTTAAACTAATTATTAACTCATAATACAACTATAGAATACATCAGTTAACTCAGTTGCATGTCATCGCATGTTCAATTCAGCAGGGACAGGTGTTAGAGAATCAGATTTCTATCAGTTGTGACTATAGTTGTGCATCAGATCTTGCACAATCAAGGGATTGAGTATGCCAATGAGTTTGCTCATGTATTTGCCCAGTTTGTAGCTTCTACTCACGTCTTACACATTGTGAGTGATTCTTTGGAGGTGAAATACGAGTTTGGTAGACCATTCCCATTCATTCTTGAGCAGGTATTGAGCAGTGGAGGCAGGCAAGCAGTGGAATAGATTTGGAGATCAGATCTTAGCTGTATTGTGTGTAACAGGTGGAGCTGGTACTGGATTTCTTGTGATAAGCATTGTACTTTGTAATGTTACATGGTCTCAATCATTAATATACAGATAGTGTGGGGTTTTTAGCGAGATGCTTTCCCCGGGTTACATACTGGGTTTATTTGTGAGTGCTCTTGATGTTTTATTGTTATTGATGCTGCTATATTGATGATCAACGCAGAGGAGCTTATGTATTGTGTATGTATTCTGCAATAGTACATGATCAGGATAATCTCTGTTGAATATGTGTTAAATTATTCAAAATTTCTACATGGTATCGGAGCTGCTTGATTTGTCGAAGAGATTTTTACAGGATATCAAGCGAGGATTGATCATCAAATCTACTATTCAGGAAGTGTTTACATTCTATTTCTTTAGGCAGAGTCTGTAATCGGGCTAGGTAGCCTCTGGATTCATCCTTCCTTTGGAAGGTGAGATATCTGGTGAATGCCCATACAGTCAATCTCTGTATGAGAAATATTGTGTTCTCACGAATTCTAGATCGGAAGCGGTTGAGTTGGAGCTGGTGGAAATTCGAATTTGCAGCAGTGTTGTTGAAAATTTCTTTCAACGGATTGCAAATGTTATTCCAAAGCAAGAGCGACCTGGCGCTCAAGGATAAAATCAGAAACAATAAAGGTGAGAATGGATCTTCATCAAAGGTATCTGATGAAGAGAATTGTGCTTTAGCTGCCAAAGCAAAGAATGGGAAGAACAAGAAAGCTTCTCATTCTGGTGCGAAAGGCAAGAAGCAGGACATGTCCAAGGTGAAGTGTTTTCACTGTCACCAACATGGACACTATGCCACTAATTGTCCGCAGAAGAAAAAGAACAAGTGGGCTGCTGGATCTTCAGCAGGAGAGGCTCTAGCCTCACAGTTTGAGCTTGATTTTCCATTGATCGCATGCTTGGTTTCAAGTGTGATGGGATCAGTTTGGTTCTTGGACAGTGATGCGTCTTTTCACATGACGGGAGATAGAGATTTGTTCTCTGATCTGGAGGACAAAGATCTTGGAGTGCACATCGAGATGGGCGATGATGGTAGATACAGTGCGACTGGTATTGGTACCATTTCCTTTGAGAGGGAGTCTGGTAAACCCTTCGTATTGAAGGAAGTCATGCATGTTCCAGGATTGACGAAGAATCTCATCTCAGTGGTGATGTTAGAAGACAAGGGGTATGATGTTGTTTTCAGTGAGGGAAAGGCTTTCCTGCACATCAAGACAACTGGTGAGACCCGGAAGATAGGGGTTCGAGTGAGGAACCTTTATCAGTTGCATGTAGATGGATGCGCAGCAATGGCGGGCAAGGAAGAAGGATTGGTGAGCCGGGATGATGGCGAGTTGTGGCACAGGAGATTGGGTCACCTTCACCATGGAGCCTTGAAGATACTGCAGCAGATCACTACAGGGCTTCCTAAAGGCACACTTGCACAGTTGGATTAGTTCAAGGGGTGTACTTTGGGGAAGTTTGTGAAAGCCACCTTTCATGAGAAGGATAGTCACGCCACGATGATCCTTGAGAGAATTCACACAGATGTGTGTGGACCTTTCTCAGTTGCTTCGACAGCAAAACATAGGTATTATGTGATTTTTGTTGATGATTTCTCTCGTAAGTGCTGGATCTTCTTCATGTAGAAGAAGAGCGAGACATATTCAAAGTTCTGTGAATTCAAAGCACTGGTCGAGAAGGAGTCGGGGAAGAAGGTGAAGGCTCTTAGGAGCGATAATGGTGGTGAATACATCTCGGACGAGTTCAAGGATTTCTGCAAGGCAGAAGGGATTCGTAGAGAGCTCATAGCTCCCCATAACCCACAGCAGAACGGGGTAGCTGAGCGGAAGAACATAATGATTGTGGGTGCTGCACGGGCAATGTTGCATGATCAGGGCCTACCCCTTCACTTGTGGGCAGAAGCATGCAATACAGCAGTTTATGTGCAGAACCGTTGTCCTCATAGGATACTTGGCATGAGTACACCTGAGGAGACTTATTCTGGTAAGAAGCCTGATCTTTCTCATTTGAGGATTTTTGGTGCTAACGTTTACATGCATGTGACGAAGGATGCCAGGAAGAATTTGGAGCCGACCGCAGAGGTTGGGATATTTTTGGGGTACACTAATACGCCCCACAACTATCGTGTGTATTTGCCAAACAGTGGTAAAACTGTTGTGCGACGGGATATAAAATTTCAGGAGGAGAAAGCCATGAAGTGTTCGCTTGAGAGGGAGCTACACTTGCTTGTAGATGAGGAGCTATTAGTTCCTAAGGATGAGCTTCAGGACGTGGATCAGCCACAGGACGAGGTTCATGGAGTGGAAGAGACCACTCATGCAGCGCCAACCATCAGAGTGCGAAAGCACTTGACAGAAGCTAAGCGACTAGCTCAAGATGCAGAGAAAGTTGTAGGACCACCTACAGCCCAACGCAGGCAGAGACAGTCACCTGATCGGTACACTGGATACATGGCTCTGATGAGAAAGTGTTTTGTGACTGAGCCATCCTCTTTCGAGGAAGCTATGGAGGATCCCGCATGGGTAGACGCCATGGTGGAAGAGTATCATTCTATTGTCAGAAACAGTGCATGGGAGATTGTTCCTAGACCGAAAGGGAAATCAGCGGTGGATTCGAGATGGATCTACAAGGTCAAGCAGGCAGCTGACGGGAGTGTGGAGAAGTACAAGGCAAGATTTGTTGCCCGAGGCTTTTCACAGATAGAGGGGATCGATTATGAGGAGACCTTTGCACCTATCACAAGGTATTCTTCCATACGGATGATTCTTGCTCTCTCAGCGCAGATGGGATGGCACATTCATTAGATGGATGTGAAGACTGCGTTCCTCAATGGATTCATTGAGGAGGAGGTGTACATTGAGCAGCCCGAAGGCTTTGAGGTCTTCAGCAGCAAGTCGCATGTGTGCAGGCTCAAGAGAGCGCTGTATGGGTTGAAGCAAGCACCACATGCTTGGTACACACGGATAGACAGCTATTTCACAGGACTTGGATTCTCCAAGAGCGAGGTGGATCCTAACCTATACCAGATTGTGGTGGAGGGTAAGTTGCTTATCATTGTACTGTATGTTGATGATTTGATTCTAACAGGTGATGAGCTGTTGATACTGTCATGCAAGAAGGATCTTGCTACAGAGTTTGAGATGAAGGACTTGGGCCTCCTTCACTATTTCTTAGGATTGGAAATATGGCAGCACAGTGGTGGACTGTTTGTTTCTCGGGGCAAGTATGCTCGGGAGATACTGGAGAAGTTCAACATGCATGGCTGCAAGCCTGTTGATACTCCTCTTCCTGGAGGTTGGATGAAGGAGGATTCCACTTCAGGAGAAGAAGTGGATGCCACTGTTTAGCGACAGTTGGTGGGGTCGCTGATGTATTTGGTTAATACACGACCTGATATATGCTATGCAGTTAACCAGCTTTCACAAGCTATGGTTAAGCCTACCAAGCTCTTCTGGAAGGCGGGCAAGCATGTATTGCGCTGCTTGAGAGGCACATCGGGATATGGTTTGTGGTACAGACAGGAGGATGAGGTGAAGCTATGTGGCTTCACGGATGCAGATTGGGTAGGGAGCCCAACAGATAGAAAGAGCACATCAGGAGGGGTCTTCAGTATTAGGTCGACAGCAGTTTCTTGGTACAGCAGGAAGCAGAGATCCGTGGCAACCAGTTCAGCGGAGGCTGAGTATATGGCAGCAAGTTTGGCTGCATGCGAGGCTATATGGATGAGGAAGATCCTGGTTGGTTTGTTCAGTTCTCATTTGGATCCTACTGTGATTTACTGTGATAACCAAAGTTGCATTAAACTCTCGGCTAATCCTGTATTTCATGATAGATCTAAGCATATTGACATCAGGTACCATCATATCAGAGATTGTGTGCAGTGGAGGATCATGTTGCTTTCATACATTCCAACGGAGGATCAAGATGCTGATATTCTGACGAAGGCTCTCACCAGGAGCAAATTCGAGTACCACCGAGGTAGGATAGGGGTTGCTGATAATCCATATCTTGTCGAGAGGGAGTGTTGAGATTGCAACAAGATGATGGAGCTTAGTGAAAAGAGTCGCCTTCACTAAATGGGCCCGCAGGCAAATTATGGCGCAAGTTCTATTTTTGATCACAGTGTGGCTGAACAAAGTGTGAGTGACCACAGTGTGGGTGATCAAAGTCTATTTTTAGACTGGCTGTCAAAAATAGAAAAGTCAAATATTATTGTCTCATAATAATATTTGGACTATAAACTTGATCTTATTCTCTTGGAGCACTTCAGTTTGAGCTACATATGTGGCCCATGCAGCTGTCAGAAGGAAGTACGCTTTTCTTATGAGTCAGTTGAGTTGTTGCATGCATGACTTCAGTTAGAACTCAATCAGTTGAGTTTGGTGGAGTTGATTGTGGAGTTGATGGAGTTGTGTTCAGTTTGACTTGGTTAAACTAGTTGTAGTTAGTCTGACTACAGATAGACTAATGATGAGTTGTTAAACTAATTATTAACTCATAATACAACTATAGAATACATCAGTTAACTCAGTTGCATGTCAGTGCATGTTTAGTTCAGTAGGGACAGGTGTTAGAGAATCAGATTGCTATTAGTTGTGACTATAGTTGTGCATCAGATCTTGCACAATCAAGCGATTGAGTATGCCAATGAGTTTGCTCATGTATTTGCCCAGTTTGTAGCTTCTGCTCACGTCTTACACATTGTGAGTGATTCTTTGGAGGTGAAATACGAGTTTGGTAGACCATTCTCATTCATTCTTGAGCAAGTATTGAGCAGTGGAGGCAGGCAAGCAGTGGAATAGATTTGGAGATCAGATCTTAGTTGTATTGTGTGTAACAGGTGGAGCTGGTACTAGATTGCTTGTGACAAGCATTGTACTTTGTAATGTTACATGGTCTCAATCATTAATATACAGATAGTGTGGGGTTTTTAGCGAGATGCTTTCCCCGGGTTACATACTGTGTTAATGTGTGAATGCTCTTGATGTTTTATTGTTATTGATGCTGCTATATTGATGATCAACGTAGAGGAGCTTATGTATTGTGTATGTATTCCGCAATAGTACATGATCAGGATAATCTCTGTTGAATATGTGTTAAATTATTCAAAATTTCTACAACAACTATCATACATCATATATGATCTCCACCATAATCATCTATCATCAACATTAAGAACAACAACCTGCGTATGTCCATCATCAATTCACAAGATAAGACAATGTAACTTTAATGTCATCAACCTGTGACTAACTATGTCGCATATCTATTTTCATATATATCTTCTATCAACTTCATCCTTTTGATCTTATTAAGATAAACATGCTATTTTTCTTTGGTAGAAAAAGTCTTTATCATAGCCTTTCGTGAAACAACTAAGGATATGCCATATCTCCAAGCAGTAATACATATTTCTTTGCAAAACTATTCACATTATATCATATACTTGGCAAAGAACCATAGTTATCATCCACGACATCAAAATCATCATCAAATCATCATAGAAATAATTGCATGTTCTTTCCTCAATATATCAAGCATGTATCATCACTAGGGATTTTTCCAATATCCCACATTTGATAAGCATCACCTATGGTAATCAACATATGTGAGAATGAAGCCTATCATCATGAAATAAGAAGTCATCATCATTAGGTGACTAAGTAAACCATGACTCCAAATATCTATGTCTTCATGAAACCTGCAATAACACCATTCTCTTGGCCAAATTTATTCACGCAATAAGATCTTTTATACCAACATCCTTTACCAATATGAAATCATCCATGTGATCCTTATCTGTAATGTATCCATTATAGAGATAGAAATATGTTTCTAGCTTCTCATCAATGTGAAAATCAAACCATGAGCTCACATTCATTTTTCAAAATTTCTTGATACCATCAAGCACAATAATCCTCAAGCAATATACCATGTGAGAGCGATGAACTATAGGAATCCTCAACCATAATTGTACCATATGAAATTTATGCATCTTTGAAGGCATGATGAAAATAGTATAAAAGAAATGAATCATGCTTATCATCATCAAATAATGAAGTTGTGTACTCAAGCTTTGTTCTTCTCCTTGATCTTATGAATATCACCATGTAAGAAACATGTACTATATGCATCATCGAAAAGAACTATATGAATCATCAATAAATATGATAATAAGCATCAAAACAAATATGTGGTTCAAGAAATATAAGTATCATATGTGATTTCATCACAAGAAACCCATGACCGCAACATAGTATGATGCATCATTTAAACACTTTAGCAACATAAGAATCATGATCAGCGATAAGAATCATTACGTACCAAGGACTTCTAAGAAAATATAATGCCAACAATGCATTATTAGAAGCATAGAAAATTCTCCACCTGAAAATGTGCCAATTGTTCACTGTCAGATCTGATCATTTCATATATTAGTAAGAATCATCAAGGCATCATCATAAACCAGTTATACATCAAGTCATCAACAACTTATGAGGGCCAAAATAAATTCTAAATAGAATCAACAAACTGTAATCATCAACCATAAAAACAGAAAAGATAATTGATAATTGACTAAACCATATCAGACCCTTTTCTTGAGTCTGTCCCATTGTTTCTTCATCAAACCAAAGTATACGCGACTGTGTAGTTTCTAACTCATGTATATATGCGACTTGTATTCATAATATTTGTGTATGCAAAGTGGAATACTGAAATTTCATACTTTCAGTTCCCGTTGAGTATGTTCTGACTGTACCCGATCCTAGAACTTCTGTTAAAACATCAGTTCCAAGAATACCATTACCATGATGGTTCTTCTTTAGAGGCTCCATTTTACCCTTGTCTCCAGTCATTCGATGAGAACATCCACCATCTATATACCAATCATCCTTTTCTTCAAATGAGCAGACATAAAGACCACAACTTATATGATCTTCCTTTTCTTTCCTTTTGATGGATCCATCTTTTTCATATTTTATGATATCAATGTTCTTATTTGGTTGCTTACCATATTGTCTATGGCGATCCATAGACTTGTTCCTACATTATTTTTCTACATGCCCAAACGTTTTACAAGCATAACATCTTATATGATTCATATTCCTTCTATAGCAATCAATGCCTTTGTGACCAAACATATTGCAAGAAAAACAACATCCCTTAAAGTACCTGGAAGATGATTATCTTTCTATGAGATGGTTATTATCTTGAAACATTCTACTTCTGCACCTAGCTGCAACATGTCCAAAATTATGACATATAGAACATTCAACATTATTGATCTAAGGAAAGAATTGATTAAAATTTATATAGTTATGAGTAAATTATTTTCTTTGAATACTTTCTTTCCTTGGTTGTTGATTGCGTTGACCTCTTATCTCGTTGTTTAGCATTTCATATTTTTCATTAGAATTCCTTGCCTCATCTTATGAGCTAGATTCACCTTTAATATTTTCATGCAAACCAAGACCAGATTTGATGGTAGGATACCTTTGACTACTAAGAATATTATCCAAAGTCATAGTACTATCTTTAACTCATAAAAGTTTATCCTTTTCTTCTAATTTACCTTTTAGGATATTTACCTCAACCTGATATTTCTTTTTCCTTTCAAGATACTGCTTCTTCATGTTTTCTTCAACTTTTCTTCCTTCTTCCACTTGTTGTTTTAATTTGAGAATCTCATTTTCTTTTTCTTTAAATTCTTGAAGTAGTTCCTCATTCTTCTTATTTTATTTCTCAAGATCTTCTTTTAAAGAGATGACCTTAGCTTCAAGACCTTCATAGTAACTAGTTCATTCTTTAAGTTTCCTTGTTATTGTATCCTTTTCATTCACTTGATTTCTCAATGATGCCACTTCATCCTGCACCCTTTGGCATTGATCTTCCTTTCCTTGTACTGCTTCCTTATTTTGTTTCCTTCCTCCAACAGAGTTTTTAACCTGGTAACCTGTTCTTTGTAGGTACATTCCCTTTTATCAAATAGATCTTGATGCTCTCTAATTTTATCTCTAAGCCTTCTAACTTCTACTTCAATTAGATTTATTTCACTTTCACCCATAAGAGAAAAATCAATTGTTTCACTATCATATTCATTATCTTCAATATTGCATGAATAGAAAAAGGTATCACCAGAGGACCAAAAATGAGTACTTGATAATTATTTTTCTTTTTTGTCTTCATTCTGAGGTGATTTTGAATCTGAGTATTTACTTCCACCTAATAGGCAATCATCTCTAACATTGTCACTATTTCTTTGAGATGTATTCTTGTTTTGAGTTTCTTTCTTCTTTTTTTCTTTCCATTGTTTCGACATATCTCCTTCAAGCGATAAAGCTTTTGCCAAAGGACTTGCTCTAATACTAATTGTTGCAAGAAATAATTGGGGGGGGGGGGGGGGGGGGGGGGGGGGAGGTTGAATCAATATTTTCAAAATAATAAATTTTTACATTTCATATTCATATTTCTATACGTGACTTTACTTAATGGAACTCGCATGTCTACATGATTGTTCTTAAGACAACTAGCGTATATCCAGTGAAGTTATGATTCAGTTTATTCATCATGTGTTGGTATTCATCTAGTGCATCAGTACTTTATTAAACATTAGATAAATAGTAACATTGTGTTGTAATAACAAAATAAACCATAACATATAAGAAACACACATGAACACTAGAATTTAAGGTGGAGCCCAATGCGAGAGAAAACCACCTGTTGTTGTCATCTCTGTCTTCTTTTTAATACCAAGAAAAGGTTGTTTACAATCTTGTACTAGTGAAAACTCATACCAGTGCACAGGCACCAACTTGCAGAAGGCTACAACCTTCGTTCTTTCTTCAGTTCCTACTGGAAGGGAGGTCTAGCCCCCTGGTTCTTGTATTGGTGTAAACTTGTACTAATATGTAGGCGCCAACCTACATAAGGCTACAACCTTCACTTGTTCTACAACTACTACTGGAAGGGGGATCCAATCCCCTGATATGATCACCAGCTACTACTACAAAGATGTTTCCACTTCCTTACTGAAGGCCCTCAGCAGCATCCATGGGCCACATTTCATGAATTTTCACACTGGATCCACCTGCTTCATCACATCATAACTTGTAGGCTACATTTCATCAAATTTTTAGACTAGACCCATTATCAACACATAAGCTCAATATAAAATATAGAATTGTAACCCATTGTCGTAACACTCTCATTTATCTCTGACACATTTGAATCAATCAATCACTGAAACCCAATCATCAATCTCTGACATAGCTGAAAACCAAACATCAATTTCTATATCAACCAATCACTGAAGCTTATAACACAACTGAATCAATTAATCACTGAAACCTCTGACACAACTAAATCACCCAATCATCAATTTCTGATACAACTGAATCAACCATTCACTCAAAACCCAATTAGCTGACACTTAATCAAAATTCAACCAATAAACTAGAACAGTCAAATCATATTAACCAGTATAAAAAGATGAACTCAAAATGCTACATCAACACATAGAATCAAGTGCAACCCTTATCATTCATTTTCCAAAATATATATGCTACTTCACTTAAGGCAACATGTGTGCATACATTCTTTTCTAGAGAGAAACTAGCGTATAGATCTTAATATACTGAAAACTAAAAAATTGACCACAATTCTGAAAAGAATACTAAGTCATGCTCAAATCCATTGCAACACTCTAAACCAATAACATAACTAAAATTAATCTTCAATCACAATCAGCAAGTAATATTAACATTATTCATAACCACATCCAACTTCATCATTCAATCAGATCCTCTCCAGACATTTTCACTTAACCCAAATCAACATGAGGACATCATTGAAAGACAACAGAGAAACAACAACATTGATCAGGTTGATCAGCCATTTATGAACATAAAAACTTACTTTTTATATGCTACTTTGAGAGGTGAACACGTGTGTATACGCGCTTTTCTCGAGACCAACCATCTTATAGATCTTCAAATTTTGACCTACAATTTGGCATCTCTTCACAACTTTAGAAAGACGCAGATCATAATATTTAGAGATAAAAACATGTGTCGTTACTTGGATCTAGTCAATCCATGAGAAAATCATACTATGGAAAGTGATTTCAAGTCTCATGATCCTAATCCATCATTGTAATCATTAGTGCATAATTATTTTAGATGTATTGGATCTCATCCATCATCAAACTCTCAGGTGTGTACTTAGTTTAAATCAAGCAAAGCATGAAAAACCCATAACATGCATATTTTATTTTGATCTAACTCTTCATAATATTTTCCATCGCTTGCACACCTAGCACTTTGATATTCATCTCTTTATATAGTTTTAGCCTTTTTCAATACCCCAGGTCAAAACAATAGTTATGCCAATGGTTGTTATGCTCTTAACCTACAAGACGATACCAGAATACATAATATGCGAAGAAATATACCCAGAAAATAGAATAGACAACAAGTATTTTATTATTCAGAAAGCAATGTTCACTTGCCTCTTTGAGGGGGAAACCTCCAATAGAGCAGATCTCGGTTACAAAATAAGGCACAATTCTCATCGCAGGGAGTCTCTATCCTTTATATATGACTCATACATGCAATACCATGGATCAATACCATGGTTCTTATTAATGCCATCTATCTAATACCATGGCCCATTTGCAACTAACTGTGGTCTCCTCATTAATTGCGGGTTAACCACTTACAATTATTAATATGGGCTTTATTAACTCCTTACTTAACTATAACTATGATTCGATCCTACTACATAAATAAGGGGGTTAGGGTGGGACCCTAACAATGGTATTATTTGACGGGACCAATCTTCTTTGTCGCGCTCATTACTATGGGCCAATACAATGGTAAGGACCCTTGGTATTTAGAATATCATGGTACAAAAACCATACCCTACTTTTATTCACTCAACTCACGTGGATACGTGAATTGGTTTAACATAACTCATGTATAGTTCTTGAACTTCCAACTTTATCATTCCTTTGAACTGATTCCTCTGGACTGCCATGCATTCTGTCACATATGCAAACATAACCGCCATGCATTTTGTCACATCTGTAAATACATCATGTTTATACCTTCAACAAGTAGATCAAGAGACAACATATCGAGTAGGATTCCATTTCATCAAATAGGTTGTCATCAAGAACAACTCATCAGGTAGGTTTTCATGAAGGACAACACCTAATTCATAATGCCAACAATCTCCCCATATGAAACTTCTGATTATGATCTGTAAACTTTTGACCCATCATTCTGATATTCTATTCCATCATTCTGTCACCTCTAAACTAAATTGTGGATTCATCTAGTTATCATATGTTACAAGTGAGTTGTGATCAAGGTCAACACATGTATCATAATGCCACCATTTCTCTCTCTCTCATACTCTTGGATACTTAGATTTTTCTTGGAACACTCTTGGAGGGTGTGTCATACTTGGATTCTTGGAGCAGGAAGGCACAAGAAGGTATCGGCATTAGCAGGTACATCAGAATTTATTGCATGTACCAAGTTGCATGTATGATTTCTTCATTAGTTTGGACATGCATGGTATATGAATGTGGATTCTTGGTCATGATCTGTCATTGGCATTGAGGATTGCCTAGATTGATAGTGGATCGCCTAGCCTTGTTATTTCCTAGATAGTCATGGTGATTGTGTGTTTACTTTTGTTGCTTCTTTTTGGTTAGTTCTCATGTTTCCCTAGCTTAGGTTGAGTTATTAGTTCCTAGAGCCTTGGTTTGACAAATTCTATAGAAGCCCTATAACAACTTGGGTTGACCTACTAGTCCTCAAAGCCTGCATGGAAAAATGCTCTGGAAGCTAGATAACAATTATGGGTTGCGTTACTAGTCTTGGAGCCTTGGTTGGACAAATTCTATGGAGCCCAGTGGCAGCCATGGTTTGAGTTACTAGTCCTAGAATCCGAGTTGGAACAAACGTTGTAGAGCCTTGGATGACTAGGATAGAGACTGATATGATGATGGTTTTGTGATGTCTAACCATGAGATGGAATCACTATTTGATGGGTTGAGGTGGATGGCCTCTAGAGGCCCTCGATGAGTTTTAATTGATTTTTTCTATGAGATCCCACATTCATTCTTGGAATATGGCACAGGGGTGAATGGTTGAAGAGAGATTTGGCTCAGCCATTCTACGGTTAGGTGGAATGTGGAAGTCCCATCCTGAGTTTGGATTTTGCATCATTAATGAAAGGTTATTTCTCCTTGTATTTCTATGAGTATTATGATGGATTATATGTGGTTTATATGGCTATGATTTCATGGATATTTCTGCCCCTATTATGCTGGTTATTTATATGTTTTATGACAACAACTATGTATGGCTCTCATCATGTTCTTCCTTGTTACTAAATTATCAATGTATCTATGATCTAATGGATGAGATATAAAATAATGTGATAAGGAGACAATGGTTCATAGTGATTATAAGATAAATACGAGATCCCTACACTTAATTATGTTGTTTACACCTGTAGGTCACATGTTCACGATATGTTGGATGAAATGCCTATCATGGCTAGTATGGGTTTGGCTAAGGTGTTGATAATCTCATTGATTTTGCATCATTGATTCCTTATAACTTTCCTGATTCTAAGCATTCATTACATTTTGGGAAATGTCCTGCACTCTAAGCATAAAAAGGTGGCTTAAATCCTGGGGTCACTGGAAAATCACTTACAACTTTTGTTCACAGTCGCTGGCAGGCAGGCAAGTGAGAATGCATTTAGGTTTTTGGTTGCTCCCTTGCCCATAGAATGAGAGCGACTATGGCCCAAGATACCTAAAACAACAATGGGACCCAGAGACTAGCTGTCTGAGTGGCTGACTTGTCTTCTGGGGGTTCTTTTGATGATGTTGGATGTTTGTATGGCATGTTTCTGTTGGTTCCACTTCCTTGATGTGACTTAGGAGGCCGAATTATATCATAGTGGCCTCTGGTCACATGTTTACCCCAGCTAGTCGGTTTCTTGGGTAGATGTGGGAGGAGGGTGTTACAATTATCAATTGCAATCCTGAGTTTTATTCCATTGTTGCACACTAGTCAATGTTGTCTATGTTTTCATCCACACTAGCCAAGTGTGTATTGTTGAGAACGGGTCCACTGGGAACAATTTCGGGGTTAAAAACCCAAGTTTTGGGGTAGAAGGCCTAAACTTTGTATAAAGAAATGTAAAGTCTCCACATTTTGTGGTCATAGAGCGTGAAGATATCAAGAGTCAAAAATGGTTTCCACCCTTAGTCTAGATAGGTTGTGTCAGCTTTATGAGATCCGCCCTTGGTCCGCGGACCATGGAATTGTATAAAAAGGAGGCTTAAGAGGAGTCTAAGTCAGTTCAGAGGGAGTTAAGTGAAGATGAGTCATTGATGAGTCTGTAAAGGAGCTAAGAGTGAGAGTCTTCATGTAGGAAGAAGGCTTTGTAGCTTAGTGCGCAAAGGCCTAGGGTAGAAGTCCACAGCTAAGTGTATGGACCCCTGTAGTTGTGTGCAAAGGGTAGTCAGAATCTGTACTAAACATCTAGATCATTAATAAAGAAGAGTGTTCTAAAATTGTTGTGTATTTTACTTCTGTCAATTACATGCCATTATGTTATGTTAAGCATTGGGTTATGTTTTATTGCTAAATTGATGCATGAATCTATATATTTTTCTTTGTTATATGAATGCAAGTAGAGGTATATGGTTATGCAAAGGTAATCTAAATTGCATGATAGAATTTACGAAAACTTAAGATAATTTAGAGAACTATACGACAAAGTAGTTATAGAGGCATGTAAGTGTCGAGATCGCTTGTTAGGGTTACACGAAGGACTATCGCATACCTTCGAGGAGGTTCTGAAAGACTAATAGAGAAGTACATCGATAATCCCTAAAGGCTTATCGAACTACGCGAAGGTAGGGTTAAGGTATAAAACCAAGATCACAACCATCTCACGGTGTGAAAACATGGTTCCTGCATCCCCCCATACTACTTCGGGTGAGACTTCAATCCGCGCTCTATGGATTGATGCTAAAAGGGCCAATAGTGTAGGGATTTTCTTGGCTAACTAAAAATGAACCTGGGTCAGGGCCCATCAAGCCAACAAATGGTTCTATTGCCAGGACCGGGATCTGCATAATGAAATGTGTGACGTCACATCGTTGGAATCCAACTAAGAAGGAGATGGAAGAATGGTTGGATAGAAAGGTCCACCAATTCACAGCACAAAAAGACAGGAATCCGTGATTGACAAAGGAACAGTGGGTAGATAGATATCTATACATAGAAATTCATGAAATCTTGTTTTTTTCTTTCCCAGTTGAATTATAAAAGTGGATCTTGAAGTTGGCAGATAGTCAGGGAAGGTGGAGGCTTGGAAATCTGATTATTTGGACCTCGGAGTTAGTGCGGAGAATGGAAGCCTCTAAAGATAAGATCACACGTCTTGTCAACCATTGGCTTGACTATATCATAGGAGGGTTTGTGACAAAGTTCACGGTCAACACTTTGGTCAGTTACAACAAAGTAGAGGGCCGCTTCTTCAAGGGGCCGCGAGGTAAGTATTTGAAATCAATAAATACTTGGATTAAGATGCTCTTGTGTGAAAAATGGGTCATGCAGTTACCTTGATGTTGGAGCTACGCTAAGTGGAACGTCTTTCAGGGACGGAGGAAGAAAAGGTCCTGAGTATAGCCCGTTGTTTGAGCCTCCTCTGAGTGACAACAAAGGAGTAGCATAGGCTTCTCTGTTGAGCGCTATTCAGTTGATAAGACAAGGGTTCCTGTGAATACCTACACCGCCCCCATCCTCATCCCATCCATCCACACCACCTCCATCCTCACTTCCACCGCTTACCCCATCACACACACTGCTTCCACCTCCACCACTATTCAACATGGCGAACTCCATAAAGCTACATGTATTCAAGGGCATAGGAAATGAAGATCCATACTAGTTTTAGTTCATCGCGAAGGCTATATGTGAAGCTCAGGGTATCATGGATGATCAAATGAAGAAAGAAACATTGGTTAGTGCTTTACAGGACTGCGCACTAACATGGTACATTAGGTACAATAGTGATAACCTGACGTCCGTGTTGACAGATATCCAGACTGTGTTGAATATGGAATTCAGTAGACCTAAGTCTCAAGCACAATCCATTGTGAGATTCAAGGAGATCATGATGAAGCCTAGGGAGACGCCCTGAGATTTGGATCAAAGATTGAAGTGTACAATCCATGAAGCCAACATGAACCTAACTGATGGCTAGCACTGCGAATGGTTTATGGCCTTGCTCCTACCCCACCTAAGGGTTGTGCTATCACAATAGAATATTGGGACCCAGGAAGAAGCTCCGGAAATAGCAATGAGACTACATAAGACACCAATGTGGGATGCTAATATGGGGATTCAATAGATTCATGTCCAGTTGCAGAGCCTTTACCTCGAAATGAAAATCCTGAATAAAGGCAAAACAACTCGGCTAGAGGTGCACAAGGAAGCCTAGTGCCTAAAATGCAAAGGTCATGGGCATGATAAGGATCATTTTCCAGTATTTGTGAATTATGTTGTATCAGGGGGACCAATGCCTCTAAGGCTAGAGGCTACAATAGGGCCAAGTACAGGGCTCACACTATGGTGTGTTATATGCTAGGTATCTGGGAAACATATGACCGACAATTACCATTTGCTGTAGAAATTTGTACAGACACCATAAGAGCTCTTCTACAATTTTTGTCTATTAGTAGGTCATGATGAGCGAAACTGTCATAGTTACAAATTAATGATGGATAGGACACCTGCATACACAGTGCAGGCAAAAACGCAGTCTCTCGACCAAGGCGCTAGGGGAGCATGAGGTGAGTATCAGGGGTGGGGCTGAGGCCGAGGCAGAGAGGGACTTGGTAGAGGTCGAGGGTAGCTTATTTGTTACAATTGTGGAGGATTAGGACACTATGCGAGAGACTACCTAAATCCTACATGACTGTCATACTGCTATTGTACTCAGTTTTACCATGCAACTGAGGATTGCCTTATAATATTGGCTAAGATTCACAAAAACGGGGTGCAACCTCCACATCTGACTCAGTGCCTATAGATGATGAGGGATGAGCCTCAAGAGGAAGACCCTAAGGTAAACATTATGCTATGGAGTGGAACAACGACTCGTGAGGAAAAGGGGAAGCAGCCTACAGAGGGTGAGTGGGTTCGCAAAGCACCAGAAAAGGAGGCCGAGTTTGATTTGGAACACACAAAAGAAACATTTATGGAAGTAAAGAAAAGTTTCACTGAGGACTCTACCTTAGAAAGTCAAGAGAAACTGATTGAAGAAATGGACCCATCCATGATTACCACATTCTTGGAGACCTGTATGAAAGTACTCTATGATAGTAAGGTTGTGAAGGGACTGTAGGAACTGATCAATCAGTGTGCTGGCAAGGACAATGCTACTGGCGAACCATGCATAGTCAGAAATCTTGGTAAGCATAAGTCAAGGACTGGATGTGAGATGAGACTCACCACGCAGATAGGGGAATACGAAATGGAACAAGTTATCTTGGATCTGGGGTCTAACATGAATGTTTTGTTGAAAAACATGGCAAAGAATGGGGAGATCTGTGCTCCAGTGGTCTTTGATCTAGTTAAGGATGGTGAATCAATAGAAAATCATCCCAATGGGGAGGCTACAAGGGTAACAGTTGACATCAAAGGCACGAGCGCACTGGCAGATTTTGATGTAATAGAGATTGTGGATGATAGAAATCCCTACCCCACACTCCTTAGGATCGATTGGGCCACTAACATGAATGGGGTAATCAACCTGAAGAAACGAAAGATGATATTTGAGAAGAAATCACTCTGCGTAGTGGTGCCACTGGATCCTGCAGAAGGACCATGTTATACAGAACTAGTCCACGATTATCAAAGTGATGACGATTTGGACCAGATTTACAAGATAACGGTGCGAGACCAGGATTGGGTGAATCCGACAGTAGACAGGCGTATTTCATGGGACTAGGAGAGCTCCTATACATCAAATTCAGATGAATAACTAGAGCACTGGAAGTACTGACTGCATGAAGTATCTACACTGCATTGTAATATGATGACCAAGTTGTTGCATTGTGTATCATAAGAGGTAAGAAACCTAACTCACTATGATGGGTTAACTGATGTTGATCGCTTTTTGGATGCATTCTAAAGGGAAGTGCCTGAGAAGCATCACTTTTAGGCACTAGATTGGGTGCAGTGCACTACACCCGCAAGATGGTGGGGTACACACAGGGACAATTTTGATGATTGAAACGAATATAGAAGGATGATGAGGATATGATTTCGCCACCCAAAGGTATGACTAATAGTAAAGTATTACAGGAGGAATGATCTACAAGATCATTTGGCCAAATGGAATGAAGTAGATGGAGCAAAGCCTTAGTCGGAGTGGGTCCATCTATTTTGTCATACATTGTATGTTATACCAATGAATTGCTACTTGGATATAGAAATTTGTCATGGCACTGAAGAATGGGATGTTTATGCCAAGGATTTCTGATGACGTTTAGTTTTGAGGATTGTTGGCTTGATGGGCCCTAACCTAGGCAACATTAGTCAGCCAAGCAAATCCCTACACTACTGGCCCTTTCAGCAACAGTCCGTGGACTGTGGACCAAAGTCTCACCCAAAGCAGTATGGGGGGATGCAGGAACCAAGTTTCCACACCCTAAGATGGTCGTGATGTCAACTTTATACCTTAAACCCTTCCTTCGCACAACCCTAATCAATGATTTAGGCCTTTACACACCTTTGTAAATATGCTACTATATAAGTTCCCAAATTATTTCAAGTGTTCATCAACTTTATCATACAATTAATATTTTCTCTGCGTAAACATATATTCTTACTTGCATTCAAATAACATATAGGAACAAATATATTCGCTCATCAAATTAGTATTATAAGATAAACCTAGAAATTAACATACCATAATCACATGCGATCCACAGATGAAAAATACATAGTAATTTCATAATACTTCTCTTTACTAATGATTCAGATTTTAAATACAAACTCTATCTTCCCTGTGCACACAACTTGTAGGGGTTCGTGCACTCAACTGCAGACTTCTACCCTAGGCGTCTACACACTCAACTGCAGAGCCTCTTCCTGCACTAAGATTCTCTCTCTTAGCTCTTTACAGACTCATCAAGCACTTCTACCTTTCTTCCTTCCCTCTTAGACTCCTCTAAGACCTCCTTTTTATACAATCCCAAGGTCCATGGACCAAGGGCCGATCTCTAAAAGCGACACAACCTATCTAGATTAAGGGTAGAAAAACCTTTTTAGCTCTTGATATCTTTGCACTCCATGACCACAAAAAGCGAAGAATTTACATTTCTTTATACAAATTTTAGGCCTTCTACCCCAAAACTTGGGTTTTTAACCCCAAAATTGACCCCTAGGGGACCCATTCCCAACAGGCCCCCAACATAAACATGGTGACTCACCTTCGAGTCACTCTGCTGGCTCGAAGATCTTGTTGCGAAGACCTCCCAACTCAACTTGGACAACTGCTACCTAGGTGTTGCAACTTTTTTCTGCCTGTTTCATCTCCTCAACCAACTACTCTATCGATGGCCCTGCACTGTCTAACTTAATCTTTTGTTGAGTCTCCTGTAGACTAGCTAGATTGCCTTCAATAGTGGTCGTGATCAAGTAGGCCTCGTCCAACTGAGGCTTCAAGTAAGCCTTCAGCACAACTTCCTTGTGCTGAGCTACATCTAACTTCTCTTTAAACGCCTTGGCCTCCTACAGCTTAGCTAACCTCTGCATGATGGTGACAGTGTGCGTTGTCACTTTGACTTCATCGTAGCACTGTTGTAGCTCCTACACTTCCATTTCCAGCCGCTATACCATAGGATCTTCTTACAGGCAAGTGATGACCTCGAGTGATTTCTCAAAGAGTGTGGTATAGTCCTTCACTATGCTCTCTACTGCTACTACCACGTCTTTCACAGTGGTCTCGCGTTGCTGTCGTATCTATGGCGGAGTTGAAGGCTGGGTCTTCAATTGCAACTCTACAATTTTGAGGTTCAGAACCAGCTGAACCTTTTCCAATTCAGTTCGTGCGTTGCACACTCCAGTAGTGAGATTTTTAACCCTCACATCTATCGGCTCAGCCTCGGGAATGCCCAGCTCCGGGACAGTCCTACATGCCTGAGCCACGACTGTGGCAATGCACTAGTTCTTGTCTGTAATGTCTTTTACAAGGTTAAGGGAAGAGTCTCTCTACATGGTTAGCTGGGCGTTGTTGACATTCTATTCGCTAATCACCTGCAACGCATGTTGTTCACAGGCTTGAAGTTCCATGATCACGTCATCCTAGAAAAGGTGAGGCACCTCATTGGGAAGCACAGCCAGATTGAATCCAACTCCCTTGAGGGCACTGACAGTGGGTCTATCAGCTTCAATATCTATTTTCAGTGCTCGATCGAGCAACACTATTGCTCAGGGATCCCTTGCATGCAGCATCCCATGGTTTCTTAGGTGCCAGGTCTATATCTATGATGCATGGATCTAAATCTCATGTAGACCCATCTGTATAGCACCCAATGTCTACTATTTTTGTTGCTCGAACTGCTACAACAGTTCCGCAGTGACATCCTGCACCATATCACCTATGTCATTTAAGTCCCCCTCGGTTAGGGTGATCAAGTCCAGAGACGTCTTGCTAGCCTTGGAATTCTTTCGTGGCCCTACTTTCTCTGGATCTTTGGTGCTCTTGGTGCGAAACAGAGTCATCTCCAGGTTCGCTCCTCCCCGCTCCATCTGATCATCTTCTTCCTTGGTCTCTAGGGAAGGCGACTTCTGACTCTGGTCAGAGCTGCACTCCTCTTCGCCTACCTTTCCACCTGACTATTACGCGCTCTATGTTGGCCTTGTCATCAGCCTCCTTTATCCTTTTCGTGGTCAGCTATTCCATATTTAGCTTAGTTTCTTCCTTCTTCCAATGCGTGATGGTCTTGCTAGATTCCACTATTGATTTCATGGCATTGTGCCAATCTCCTGGCCAATAGTTGAGGACTGCTGAAATTGCATCATCTGTGGCCAAGTATAGCAGGTTGCGCCATTTCTTCTCAGGGTCCCTCTGTGCCCATATTGAGACATGGTGGAAGTCAGTCTTCAATTCCACATATTCCTGCAACTTCTGAAAATTTGTAGGTGTCAGCTACGGCTTGCGGTTGATGGCCATATGAATGCTCATCTCCATCAAGATCTAGAAGATCTTTCTGTCCTTTATCTGCTGAGGATCCTTCATCACCCACAGAAAAGTGAACTTCACTACCTCTAGTAGGTCCAGCGTGACCAAAGGAAACTGGCTATCTTCAGGTAGCTCTCACACGACTAGCACTATGGATAGCAATAGCCATGCATAGTGGAAATTTTTACTGTGATCTTATGCCTCGTGGTGGTTCGCGAGGAACTCACTGTAGAGGTAGCATGCCTAGTTGAATTAAACTACCTCCATGCACTAGGCCACCAAATATATCACTCGTGTCGACACTTCATCTGCGCAACACTTCCGCATTACCTTCCCTGCCAAGATTTGCGTCACCACTTTGACCGTGGGGTCAAAGATACTTGAAATGGCGTAGCCACGTAGCTTCTTTACGAGCTTGAATTTTTCCTTCATCGCCTTGGCAAGCGCATGCTCGTCGACCTTTCTGCCAAATGTCATGGCTGGATTCTCTCCTATGTATGGTAGCCGCATGATACTATGGATCAGTATGTTAGTGATGGGTATCAACTCCTCCAGCCACAAACACCCATCACGCACCAAGCACATTGGTTGCTTGATCACTACCATCATGATAGGTGTGTGGTTGTAATTTGGCACCCATAGCATGTTTAGACGGCCTGCCTTGTCCATGCCTTTCAGCCACTGCCTCAGCTCCAAAGCAGTCACTCCAGTATTTTTATGGAAGACACGGAGTATAATTTTGTCTATCGCTAAATGAGGGAAGCACTCTATGTCAGCTAAGTCCCAGTCCTCCAACTTCAAAAGGGGGTGATGCCCCAAGCACAGTCCCTCAAAGATAATTTGGTCCAATAGGAGGGATGTGTGCAGGGTAACCTTACTCTCATCAATATCTTTGGGCACCTTCATCTTTCCCCAACGCGGAGGAATGTATTCAAGCAGCTTAGAGATGGGGTCTGACCCCTTAATTTCAACGTCCTCGTTTCCACTGCAATATTCTCATCATCCATGGGGATTTCTTCAGCCTCTTCTTCCAAATCTAGGTCAATCATTTCGTCCTTTTCTTGCATGGTGGGTTTTCCTGGCTATGGGTGCTTCCTAGGTAATGCGCGCACTGGCAGTTGCATTTTTTTCTTGTCCTTCTTTGGTTTTGGACCCTCCTGGGTCGGCGTAGGCCTTTTCCTAGGTATCCTGGGGGATTTAGGCACTTCTGCCAATACTTTTGCATGTGCAACTTCCGGGGCAACTCCCTGTGCTACCATAGCTACCTCTAGAACAACTCCCTCGGTTGTCATTGCTTCAATGCTCATAGCTTTTGCAGGCATCAACATGATGCTATGCAACAACTCCTGTGTCTCCTTTGACAATGTCTCAAATACTGCACTTGCTAGAAAAATTTCAAAGTTTTCATTGTTCATGTTCACCTGAGAGCTCAACACCTCAATTCTCAAAATTCCAAGTGTTTTCTGTTGGGAAACCCTTTGTAATTTATAGGAATTTTCAAATACATATCCAATGGTTCCCCCCAAAATTTGTTCATTAATGCGATATTGGCAGTAGATTTTCAAAGATCTGGTCCATAAATTCTGACTTAAATTCCACCCCCCCACTCCATTTGGTCATTTTCTCATCATCAAATCATGAACAATGACTTTAACGATCACTTTCCAATTATCCTGCATAGTTTTTCCTTTGGTAGTGCAACTGCCTATGCACTTTTGTGGGCTCTGTGACATTTCTTCATTCCACGCAGTTCCCTAATCACGCAACTCTCCCACTTAGGAAGTGTAGTTTATAGTCCCGTGCCTCCTTTTAGCTGCCTGGAGCACTGAGACTGTGCTTCCCTCATATAGTCATGTAGCTGGATCATCGGTGTATGGCTTCAATCGGCTACCATTCACATTCCCTAGGAAGGGTTCTCCATTCAATTTGACCAGCTGAACTGCTCCACCATCGGTAATCTCCTTGATGACATAGGACCTAGCCATTGCATCCTAAATTTCCATAGAAATTTATTAAATTTGTTGTCATATAACAAGACCAGATCATTTACCTTGAAGGTGCGCAGTTTGATGTGCTAATTGTGCCATGCCTTTTCATGCTCCTTTTGAACTTGTTGATGAAATCCAACTAGAAATTGGTCCTCCTCAAGCTCTGCTAGATGCGCGAGCCTCTATTCCAGGGCTCCTTGATCCTCCATTCCTATGAGTACCACTATTAGTAGACTAGGTACGATGTATTCCATTAGCATCACAGCTTCTACGCCATACACGAGTCTGAAAGGCATTTTCCCAGTCAGCTTCTTACAAGTCATTATGTAGGCCCACAGTACTGCGGGTATGTGCACATCCCAGTCATTTCTTTGAGCATTGCAAACCTTCGTCAATGCGCTCTCCAGTATCTTATTGAATGTTTCCACCATCCCATTAGCATGTGGATGATAAGGCTTACTTTTCTAATGATACACCTAAAATTCTTCTGTCAATGCACAGATTGTTTCATTAAGAAAGTGTGTACCACAATTGCTAATTAAGATCTTTGGACAACCAAATATTGTCAACACATATTCAAAAATAAAATTTTCTGTTGTCACGCCTATATAGTCCTTTATAAGTTGTGCCTCCACCCACCTAGTCAAGTACTCACTCACAGTGATGATGTACCACGCACCTGTCTTCTTTCCTTGAGGCTAAATTGGACCCACAAATTTAATTGCCCATTTCTCGAATGGTTGTAATGTCACCTATAGCATCAGAGGTAGTTCGTCCCTCTACGATGGCTTGCCAGTCATTTGACATGTGTCACATGCCCTACAATATGCTTTTGTATCCTTATGCATGGTTCGCCACCACAACCCAGCGCATAGAATATTTTGTGTTGTTTCTTTCCCTACATAATTTCCTCATACAAATCGTTCATCAGCCTCAGCGAGGATGTTGCTTCAATCAAATTCAAGCACATATCGTCGCAATATTTTGTCTGACCCCATTTTATACTAGTGCCCTGCAATGATAGAAAAGTTTGTCATGCGCACTACTAGTTCCTTCTTCTGTTGACATGTATAACCTTCTGGAGTTGATCCTATCATCAGGAAGTGAATAATATCTTCAAAGTGACTATCTGCGACGCGTACAGAAAAGATTTGTGCATCAGGCAATCCTTCCTCCAAATTAGTAGGTCCTCTATAGTTTTAATGTGTGAGAGATGATCAGGTCCTGCATTCAGTCGTCCTAGCTTCATAATAAATTGAAAGTTGTACTCCTGGAATAACAAAAACCACCTACATATTCCCCCCCAACACAGGCTTGTTGACTAGGTACTTCAATGCAGAATGATCCATATACATTTTAAAGTCTCCACCCAGGAAATAGTGCCTGAACCTCTGGAGTGCGTACACCATAGCTAATCCTTTGCACTCTGCCGTGGAATAATTTTTCTCTGCTTTAGAAAGCTTCCTACTTGTGAATGTTATAGGATAATCCATTTCTCCCTCACCAGTCTGTGTCAGTACAGCTCCTAGCACAATACACGATGCTTCCACATGCACATGAAATTCCTTCTTCCAGTCTGGGAAGACTAGGATCAACATGGTGACCATTTTCTCTTTTAGCACATCCAAGCTCTTATGACATTCATCATTCTAGCAGAACATAGCATCCTTTTTCAACAATTTCTCCATAGGCGATGTTGGTGTTCGAGTGTGAATAACCTATTCCACTATTTTCCACATTAATTTATACATCCGGATGCATAAATTTTTCAAGGTAACATGCAAGGTATATGCAGGGGCAAGGTTACATCTAACATAAACCAAGGATTCCCAACTAAAGAACAAAAGAATTGCTATAACAATAATTAGAAATAAGTTGCAGAGCTTAAAAGGCACCCACAACAATTAATTAAAGATATGTAATAGCAACAAGAAAATTACACACAATTGAATCAAATATTTTATGGTTTACGAGTGGTTTTCCAAATTAGCTGTTTCACGAACTAAAGAATGAGTAGTGGCAACATGCAGGAAGCGACCAGGTTCTAGGGTTCAACAAAGAAGGAGACAGGGGTCAACAGGTAACCGTGGAAGTGTAAGGAGGAGGGAGCTCCACTCCCTCCTACAGTAATGTGGTTTCAAATAGAGGAAAAGTAGGGAATAGGAACAAGCCTCCACACTCCTTGGACGACAAGACAAAAATTCTTGAAACCCAGAAGGCAGAAGGCAGCAAAACCCAAGCAGAGCAAGGGACCCACGAGAAAGAATGGCGGGGGATAAAGTGGAAGACAGAGGTCAGGAAATAGAGAATAGAACCAATATGGGGCCCTAAAAACCCAAAACCAACACTAAACCATGGGTAATACTGAATGATCCGGCTCTACAAGTGCACAGGGATCATATGACAAACTACGTTATAATATGCAAGTTTATGGGAATCTGGCCGATAGAGAAAGCACTATACACTTGGATAAAATACAACTGGAAACCAAAAGGGGAGTTAAATATACATCTAGGATCCAAAGGTTTCTTTACAGTGGTGTTCACAAACATGGAGGAAAGAGATAGGATTTTTGAAGGAGGACCATACTTCTGTGCGACAGCTAGTCTCTATATGCGCCCATGGACGATGAACTTTGTGCCGGAGTGAGAAACTTTTACATTGGTACCGGTATGGATTAGATTCTACTCCTTACCCTTAGATTATTGGATGCCAAAGTCTTTAAAAGCTATAGGCAATAAATTAGGTCATTTTTTCAAGATTTCAAAAGCAACACTACGAGGAAAGTATGCCTCCTACGCCCATATATGTGTGGAGATGGACCTATTAGGAGATCTTCTAGATGAGGTCATTTTAGAAGTCTATGATGATGAATGGGTCTACGCAGTTGACTATGAGTACATCCCATTCAGATGTCGCAAATGTCATGAGCATGGACACCTATTCAGAGATTTCCCTCTTAACAAAAGGGTGGAATACCTAAACACCAATAAAGGGAAAGACCACACCGGTTTTACTAAAGTGGGAGGAAAAGGGAAAGGAGGGGCAACGAAGACACAAAAGAACCATAATGATAATGAAACAAGAAGTCGTAATGGTTTTGAGATCTTAGAAGAAAGAGAATAAGATGATGGAAACAAAATGCAAATAGAGAATCAGGTGGAAAGAGGGAAAGGAAAAGAGACAAGTATGGAATTCACACAGGAACAAAATGAACACACAACAGACCCCTTGAGTACCATAGAAATAGAAAAATACCATGAAATGACTCAAAGTGAAAGTGGTACAGAGGACCAAGACTTATAGGAGATCCTGGAAAGGGAGAACCTAGAGCTAGAAAAGTTTCTAGAACAAGGAGGAAGCCTGGGTATTAACTCCATACCTTAGGAGGAAGTTGAAAAGGTTCAACAGATATTCCTTAGAAAGTCACACCAAGTAGCTACAGGAGTAAAAAGAGGACATGACAATCAGGGAAACAAAGGGGTTTCCCCAATAGGATTAATAATAGGAAAATTGGCAAAAAACCCATGTAGGAAGATAGGAAGAAAGAGACAGAAAGAATTGCTGCTAGAGTGTGGCAAACTCATGATTGACTCAGGAAGGATGAAAGATCTATCCAGTTACTCCTTCAAAACCCCGCCTCAATGAATATCACAACCTGGAACATTAGAGGACTAGGGAGTAGGAGGAAATAGAGGAATCTAAGCAATAGGATCAAAGAGGAGAAACCTGACATAGTGTTCATACAAGAAACAAAAAGATCTGTAGAGAAGATCAGAGAAAAATAGAACAAATGGTTAAACAGATATGAATATCTTGAGGTCAAGGAAAATAAATCAGCTAGTGGCATTCTCACTCTATGGGATCCTTAGAAATTTGCTATACAAGATGCGGAGGCATCCAGACACCACCTTTCTTTGATCATCCAACCCGTGGGTGACAGGCAGTGTTATATGATCACCAATGTCTATGGTCCTCAACCAGTGGAGGACAAACTTTGACTCCTTACTACACTAGAGGATATGAAAAAGAGATACCCAACTTTACCCTCGATTTTAGGGGAGATTTTAACATGATAAAATCTCTCACGGAGAAAAAAGGGGGAACTAGAACACTTGGTAAGGACTCAAAGGCCTTCCAGAACTTCCTCACCAATATGAAACTAGTGGATATGGACACTAACAATGGAATCTTCACTTGGAATAACAATAGGGGGTCTCTAACCAAGTAGCCTCAAATTAGATAGATTTATTATCTTAGAGGAACTTCTACACATGGGAAGAAGCCTAGCTGCATTCATCCTACCTTTTGGTGGTTCAGATCATTGGCCCATCCAATTGGAAGCTTCTCTAATTGGTAAACCTAGGAACAACCCCTTCAAGTTTGAGAATGTATGGCTCACGCACTCAGATTTCCTCAAAAACATTGAAAAATGGTGGACAGAAGAGATACACCTTCAAGGCACAAAGATGTTCCTTTTCTATTGCAAGATCAAACACATTAAAAGCAGACTCAAAGAGTGGAATAAAAGTGAATTTGGCAACATCTTCAAAGCTAAAGGAGAAGTGGAAAAGAAGCTAAAGAAAATCAACCAAATTCTTATCACAAAAGGCTACACAGAGGATAGGAAAGAGCTTGTAGATTCACTTCAGCATGAATGGGAGAATAGATGTCTACAAGAGGAAACATTCTGGAGATATAAATCCAGGGTCCAATGGATTAAGGAAGGGGAGAGAAACACCAAATTCTTTCACAAATCCTCTATAGATCACAAAAACATCAATAGAATTGTGAAACTCACAGACCAACATGGAGTTGAAAGAAACATGCATGAGGAGATGGAAGAGGTTCTAGTCCAGCATTTTCAGAGAATTGCTGAGGAGACCACTATTGATAGGTCACAGTTTACAAAAAGATTTATGTAATACATTCCTAAATTGGTCTCTGGAGAAGAAAATTACAATCTCAACAAACCAGTAACAGAGGAATAGCTTGAGGAAGTCATCACAGAGATGCACAATGGGAAAACTCCAAGCCCTGATGGCTGTAATGTGGAATTTTTCAAAGCTTGTTGGAGGATTGTAAAGCATGATATTCTGGAGGTGGTGGAAGACTTGCAAAGATCGAAAATAGTCTTGAGGGTGCTTAATGAATCTTTCATAGCATTAATCCCCAAACAGGAAATGGCCACCTCTCCAGATAGATATAGACCTATAGCCTTATGCAATGTGGTGTAGAAAATAATATCCAAAGTAATTTCCAACCGAATTAAACCACTCCTCCCTACCTTGGTGTCAGAGGAGCAAATAGGTTATGTGGAAGGAAGATAGATTCTTGACAACATAATTCAAGCTCATGAAGTGGTTCATTCCCTCATTACTAATAAGCAAACAGGGATGTAATTCAGCTGGACATAGTGAAAGCCTATGACAAACTTAGCTGGACTTACATAAGAGCAATGCTAAAAGCTTATGGCTTTGACTACAAGTAGATTAGATGGTGTTATAGACATTTTTGTGCCTTACAGCATGAAGCATGAAATGTCAATAATCTAAGGGATCCAAAGTCCCTAAACATGTTGTTCTTACCCCTAGAGGAACAAGGTCAGCAAACCACAGCACTTCAGATCAGTTCTCCACCTGAAAACACTCAAAAACAAGCAATTTCAGGATCATGTCAACTGCTCCACTGAGCATCTGTGCTGAATGTCAACTGCTCCACTCTGTACCTGCGCTGAATGTCAAATCTAGTGAAGGCTACCTGCGCTGGGCGAGATTGGCCAAGTGGCACAGTCATTCTGCAAGGTGTCAGGTGCCCAGGAAGCTTCTAAAATGACACTTGGATCATCAAATTCGCCCTATGATGAGTAAGAGGTCCTTAAACTCCAAGTGGAAGCTAGGATCTCCAAGTGGACTCAAGAACTGGAGTATAACTGAAGAGGGAGAGGACACAAGTCAACTTCATGTCAGTCTCAAGCTGACTCATCCTTTCTCCAAATATCTTATATATAGAGCTCTCTCATGAGGTCTAAGGAGGCTGGAATTTTGTGAATGTAAGGAAGTGCTGTTGGTTTGTGTATAGAACTATTGGGTGATTGCTTTGAAGGAGGTGAAGAGGAGATTTCTTTCTGCTGGGAAGTGTTGCTGGATTGGGCCTCTTATGGTTGTAACACTCTCAGAACTTTACTTCTTCCATTAATAAAGCATTTGAGGTTCTTCTATATGCATGTATCTTAATGGTGTATTGATGCTTGTATATTTGATTTATTCTAATCCTTGAATCAGTTATGGATGTATGCTTCTTGTAGTTTCCCTTTCTTGTGCTTTTGCAGGATCTTTGTGTAGCTGAGCCAGTGAAAGAGCAAGGAGCTGGGAGCAAGCAGCAAAGAGGGAAGATTGGATCAATCATTAGCAGGAGGTAACGGTTAGTGGATCTCTTCCTCCTCTCTCTTACATCTCATAAAGAAGTAATCTTGAATAGCTTTGTATTCAGTTGTTGCTGAGGTACTATCACCCTTAGAGTGGGATAGGGTCATTCCGTATTGGATACTTTTCCCTACAACAGATGGGTCATGGCTCTAGTTACCATTGCCAGCTATTCTATTTTGCTCAATGGCTCTCTCTCCAGAACCTTCAAGCCTACAAGAGGTCTCAGGCAAGGTGATCCTCTTTCCCCATTCCTTTTCATTCTCATGATGGAAGGGTTGGGTAGAGCTATAAGAGTTGCTAAGGTGGAAGGAAGAATTCAAGGTCTAAGACTCACTCGAGGTGGAGAAACGGTGACACATCAACAATTTGTGGATGATACTATACTTCAAGGCACACCCACAGTCAAAGAAGCCAAAGCATTCAAGCAAATTCTGTATGAGTTTGCAATGGTAGAGGGCACTGAGGTAAGTCTTACTAAATCAAAAGTATTCTTTTTCAACACTAATATTTTGATTCAAAGAAATATTTCTAGAATTTTGGACTTTCAAAGAGATTCATTGCCCTTGAAGTATTTGGCAGTTCCCCTCACTGACAAACCATTGCACAAGGACATCTGGGAGCCTATTCTAAATAAATTGAAAGAAAAAGTTAGTAAGTGGACAAACAGAGCCCTAAATCTAGCAGGGAGGCTGACTCTCACTAAGGTTATCCTCCAAACCATCCCTATTTATATGCTATCATCCATTCTGGAACCAACTAGAATTAGTACTCAAATAAGAAACATTCAAAGAGACCTTCTCTAGGGGAAAGGTGAAGAAAAGAAGAAATGGGCCCTCGTAGCATAGGAAAGGGTATGCAAACCTAAATCCCATGGGGGCCTGGGTCTACATGACCCAGAAATTCTAAACAGAGTTCTGGGAGCTAAAGTTTGGTGGAGATGGCTAAAGGAAATACAATCCCCCTGGGCGAAACTATGGAAACAAAAGTATGCATTGAATTGGTAGGATACAAACCTCATAAGAATGACAGGACAAGTAAAGGTTCACAAGTTTGGAACAGGGCCTGGGAGAATAGGGCCCTAGTCCAAAAACATAGTTTCTAGGAGATTAGAAGTGGAAATTTGGCCTGGTTCTGGGAGGAAATTGGCAGCATGAGGTTAATCTCAGTAGTGAGGATTTAGCTAGTATCCAAACAGATACCATCAGCAAAGGGTTAAGGAGGGTAAGGGACTTTTGGGATCAATCAAGGAACAATGGAAAATGGATAATATGGAAACTTTCAGTTTATAATGAGATGAGCAGGCTGAATACTCAAGCTATAGCCCTCAAAGGTCTTTTGGAAGAAAGGAAAATCTTAATCTCAACCTTAGATGATCAATTAAGATGGGAAAAGAACAAGGCAGGTCTCTTCACCCTTAAAGAGGCCAAAATAATAGCCACAGTGCTTAACCTTCCAAGCGCTGACAAGACTTGGAAGGAACTTTGGGATAACCCTCATTGGATGAAGGTCAAATTGTTCAAGTGGCCGGTTCATCAGGGCAAGATTTCGACATGGGATAATCTAAGAAAAAGATGCTTTGTTGGCCCCTCAAGATGTCGCCTGTGTGGACAACAGGAAGAAACCACAAATCATCTCCTCAAAAGATGCTCCTTCACTACCACACTATGGAACTGGGTTGGAGATGTATTTGAGCAGACAGACAGGCACGAAGATGACATCATAGCTACGTTGAAAAACTAGCGGAATTTATTTTTAGATAATGATACAATAAACTCAGCCTAGGCATTGACTCCAGGGTTCTTAATCTGGAATGTTTGGAAGGAGCGCAACAATAGGATTTTCAAAGACAAAATGGGCCCAGTGAGCAACGTCATAGAGCTAATCCTTAAGAAACTCAAGGAGACTATCCACATCCTGGGGGGTGTTTCTACAAGAAAACCCATAGGAAATAGAGAGGCCTGAATCTTGGAAAAGTTGGACCTTCATGTTCATCTCCCTCAGTGTCCTCTGCTATTCAACAAGAATGCCTCAGAAGGTAAGGCATTTTTGCAACCCCCTTCTCAAGGTTTTTAAAAATTTAACATAGATGGGGCCTCAAAAGAAAATCCTAGAGATGCAGGTTATGGAGGGGTCATGAGAGATGAGGAGGGAAACATACAGGTCATTTTCTATAGTTATCTAGGGAAGGAAACCAACAATATGGCTGAGCTCATGGCGATGGAGCTATGCTTGGAAATATTGTTCAGGCACAACATACATAATGTCATCATTGAGGCTAACTCAAAATTAGTAATTAATTCGGTTAAGCGGATAAGTGTAGGAGCAACACCAGAAAGAATCTCATGTCACTGGCCACTTCTACAAGTCTACCAAAGAATTCAATCATACCTAAGAATTCTCAGAACTCTTAGGTTTGTACATGTTCCTAGGGAAGCCAACAAAATGGAAAATTGACTTGCCAATGAGGGGCTTAGAAGCAAGCTTACCGACATGTGTTGTTGGTGGGAGGAGGTAACCGATGACAGAATGAGAGATGAATGCTCAACGTGGGCCCTTAGCGACCAACAACATTACAAAATAGACAACGAGATAGTGTTTCACTCCATATCAATAAAGAATAGGTATTTCTCAGAGGATGAGCACTGTAAGTTCTCATAGGAATCCTAGACAGAGATAGTAATCGGGCCAAGGGATTTCTGCTCAAAATGAAATAGCTATGAGGAAGAAGGATGATGGAGGCCATCACAAATCCTAGGACATTCCATGCACGAGGTGTCCTTTCTGGGCATGTCATCCATGTGCAATACATTGGAGGACAATGGATTAGGAAATCAAAATCAAAAATTGCCCAAGAGAAACCATAGGTGCCCTTTTCCCTGGAAGCGGCTTTCCTGGATGGTAATTGATGCCACTTAGTAAGCGATGTGTGGCGGGGGAATAAGAGAGAATACGGCCCTCATCGCACAGTATTCCTCGGGCCTATAGGAGGCGCAATATTGATTGTGGCTGTTAGATTAGAAGGGGGAAAATCAATAGCCAAGGTTTGTAGTGTAAGTTTGTGGGTCTGGAAGGTCAAAACTGCTATGGTTTACCACCTTCATCGGGTGCCCTCAAACCAAAAGATGGTTTTCTTAGAAATCCAGTGATGCCACTGAGTGAGAAACACGTGGCGGGGGATAGGAAAGGTGAACCACCCTCATCGCATGGTATTGATCGTGCTTTTAAGCTGCGCGATTTGGATTCTGGCCGTCGGATCAGAAGGTGAAGATCGATAGCCATCGATGGTTGAGCAGTTTAGGAGTTTTCCATGGGCTACTGTTCTGTGCGATTTGGTTTTAGATCATCGGATAAAAAGGAGACAAATCATTGGTGACTACCTTGTAAGCAGACTTTGGGGTAGAGATGTAAGGTTCTAGGGTTGGCTTGGCCTTGGTTTTAGTTTGCCTATGGGCAGGTTTTTTACGGGCACATTGTGTATTTTTCCCTCTTCCTTTGTGGGGGTTTGCACCTCTGCACACATTTTGTAACCTTTGTAATTTATTTTCTTATCTAAGTCAATAGAAGGATCGTCTCTTGCTTAAGCATAGAAAATTACACACAATACAAGAAATAACACACATAAAGTAAAAATACACGGCACCTAATCAATAGAGTGGGCCCATCTATCTGATCAGGGTTGCATTAACTCATAGCTAAGAGAACAACATCATACTTTCTCACATTCAATTAATATATGAAGAATTGTTACAATGTTTGTCTCTGCACGGCTAACCCTTTCGCATAGGAATAAAACCCCCTTTTATACAAATACATGGCAAAGACAAATCCAAAATAAGCCTGGGAGCAGCTGAGAGTTGGTTATCTTGTTGCAGCATTGTTGAACAGCTGTTGTAAACACAGGACTACTGTTGTGAGCTGTGAATGTGATACATATTCACCGAAATCTGCAGAAATAACAAAGTTTAGTAGTTCGCATAGGAAAAACCCCGTTACCTTACTTCATCAATTAAATATTCCAAGAGACGTTAGAAGGGAAGTTTACCTTGTAAGTTTATCACAATTAGTGCATATCATTGGTGCAAAAAGAATGAAAGGATAGTTGAAAATGTAAGGAAAAGATAGGCATATTTGGTGCCCAACATCTTCCCCAAACTAGTCCTCTACATGCCCTCATGCAGTTTACCGCTTCTGTAGGTCTGGGTTAGAATGCCTATAGTCAGAGTGGAGCTGGGCGAGACCATACTCATTTGCCATGTTTGTTCCTGGGGGCTTGTATCCCTCTGTGACAAGAACATCCTTCCACCAATCATTTGGTACATTGTGTGTTGTGGTGTAGTGCTCTGCTAGTAACCAAATGATGGGAAACCTGAACTGTAGTCCCATCCACCAGACCCCACATGTTTGGATGCATGCCACATATCTCGGCACCCGACTTAGTGCTCATGCAAAATTTGGTGCCCCAAAAGGTTCCCTGCTCTGGACAGCTGCAGGTGACATCATCCACCTCTTCTGACAACTATCAAGGGCCTCATATTGAAACATGACTATTTGTTTCACACAGAGGTCAATACACCACTTCCATGTCCTCAGCATCTGTTCTTTATTTCCCTCAATTTCTAAAAGGGTGGCATGCTTATTATACATAGTCATGGACTGTTTGTGCTCCTCTCTTATCATAAAAGACTTCGTGCTCTGTTGTGCCAAGCTGAACATATGTTCTTTTTTTGTCTTTAATTCCATCAATTGTCCTTCCAACCTTTCTACTTTGAGTTGTTACTTCGCATACCTCAGCTGTATTATGTCCACTCATTCTATATACTCAAATATACCTTGGGACGATTGTTATTGGATCCTTTTCACCTCATTCTGGTAATGGGTTGTGACGGATTTCCATGTTTGAATCTCGGCTATTAAAGAGAATTCACGGCCTTCGAACAAATGTTCAATAGAATCCATTTGGGTGGTAGCAGAGGTCGTAGGCACATCGTCTATCTATGTTCCTGCTTCAACCACTATAACCTTAGGCTTCTTAGCTTGCCATTTATATTTTCTTACCTGCTGCTTAAGTCAATGTAGCTATCTTCTCAACCTCTGAACATCTGTTTTCAGCCGCATTATGTCTCTAAACTGGAGCTGATATCTCTTTTTAAGGGGTGGCCTCCTCTTCTTGCACAGTTCTATCCATCCCTACTTAACAATCAATTCATCTAGCCTTGCAGCTGGTCCAATAGGTGGTGGATAACTTGGAGGAGTATCCACCGGTCCATCTATTGGGCTTCCCTTACTTGGTTCCCTATTCTCGGAAGCATTCACTTCTTCCTTCTTAACAATCAATTTATCTGACCCTACAGCTGGTCCAGAAGGTGGTGGATTACTTGGAGGAGTATCCACCAGTCCATTTACCGAGATTTCCTTACCTAATTCCCCTTCCTCGGAAGCATTTGCTTCTTCCTCCCTTCTGGACTCTGGGAAATCTTTTTCTTGAACAACACTTTCCTCATCCATTCGTTGTTCCCATTCTACTACAAGGTTTTCCTCCTCGATATGTTCTTCAGAATGGCCTTGCTGAGAATCAGCAGCCAACAAACTAGTAGTGGCTGAACCCTTTACCGAACCATCAAACTTCAAAATGGGAGGGACAACAACCTCCCTTTCTGAGCTTAGGGAAGAATGAGACACTCTTTCTCCTCTTGGAATGGTGGCACAAAAAGGAGAATGGAAGATGTTCTCTTCCTGGTCTCTACTGGCCCTATTTATTACGTTGAGTTCCTTCCTTTCATCCGCCACAATTCTCCTCTAGCTCGAGGTTCCTTCCTATGTTAGCTCTTGTCCTGTGGTTGACATTGGTTCTTGTGGGGCAGTGTCAACCTCAAGGCTCATTCTTTCCAAATTATCTAGGACAGGATGGATTGGTGGTGGTTCTTGTGTGGCACCACCAACCATATCTGATGCTTCTTGAATAGGTGATGCTCGCATTGTTTCCCTTTGTACGTCATTAATGAAAGTGGATTCTTGTATCACCGTATCAATCCCATCCATCATATCTGTGATTTCTTCCTCCATTGGTTCCACAGTTGAGGTTGGTTCTTGTGTAACAACCTTGGTTATAGCACTGACTGTCTCTTCCGTTTCAAGCTTTTCTTGCTCCAGTTCTTCCTCTTCCATTGGTTCCACAGTCAAGGCTGGTTCTTGTGTAACAACCTCGGCTGTAGCACTAACTGTTTCTTCCACTTCAACCTCCTTTTCTTTCTCTGTTTATTCCTCTTCCATTTCCATCTCTTCAGGCTCTTCTTGGTCTATATATTCTTCCTCTATTGGTTCCTCCTCCATTCTCTCCGGCTCTTCTTCTCTAGCAACTATAGCAGCTACTACTTCCTCTTCTGTTGATTCCTAAAATATCGCCCAAGGAATTTGAAATCGGGTCAATGCATGCATGACAAGTAATCGAACCAGCCCGTGATTGGTGATGACTGCTATAATCTATCACAAACATTGAGCAGACTGTGCCATCAACTAGAGGCTTTTCAGAAAAAATAAGGGCATGTTCAAAGAAAATACTTCTTCCTGTGGAAATCAAAGATGAGCTAACACCCTGAAATGATACTTGAACACAATGGTGAACCATCCTTTTCAAGTTATGTATTTCATAACAAAACCTGCTACATCACCCCACAGATGTGGTAAAGAATTCTAGTCATACACCCGGCCGTTTTGAATGATGCTCTTGCTAGCCTGCAAAAATAATTCTGGGAACTCCGGGAGGGAAGTTCTTTGTGAAAACCAGCTCTGTCCTTGCTGAGGCAATCCATTGACTTCTGCAATAACTTCATCCATGACAGGGATTTCTATCCCTCTGACCTGAGAGTAGTTCTCATTCAAATTTAGTGTGAATTCTGGTTTAATCCCCTCCTCGAATGCCTGCAATCTGTTAAAGTAGATGTCCTAGCTTGCATTGACAAAAATCTACCACACCTCTCTATTGTTACGGACTAGGGTGGTATCCTCTGGCTCGTGATGCACAACCAACCCACCCATTACTATAGAAAGAATAACAACACTTGGATGCAGACGACTGCTGGGTAGAGAGTAACAGCAACCAAATTAACAGTAATGGTAACAGCATGGTGGAACACGGGGTAAAATGCGGTGAAAGAAACTAGTGATTTTTCAAAAAATTCAAAGGATTATGGCGAATCATTAAGGTAATTAATTCGTATGAATTGGAAAAGACTAATTGGTTATCAAATGTATGTAATTCAAATTCCAATGCATCGAAATGATTACACAAAATGATGGAATTTATGAGTGTACCATTTGCACAAGGTTTAATAATGATATGTGATATGCCATTAATGTGGTTTTTAAATACATTGTCGTTCACTTATGACGTCACCTCCCAACTTAAATGTAATTGTCCACGAAACATAAATTTCTTATTTATGGAATATTTTAATTTAATCCATAAAAGTCAATGGAGACATACCTGGTGACCTACCTGGTGGTGGAGTAATGGCAGAGTAATCGGCGGAGTAACAACATCTAACACTTAGAAAATTTTCCAGGACTAACAGTAACAGCAAAGTAACAACACCGACAGAGTAACAACAACGATGAAGTAACAACATCTGACACTTAGAATTTTTTCCAAGTGTAACAGCGATAGCGGAATAACTGCAACAGTGGGGTAACAACACTAGTGGAATAACAACATCTAACACATAGAAATTTTTCCAGGAGTAACAACAATGGTGGAGTAACAGCGGCGGTGGAATAATAGTAGTGGTTGAGTAACAGCACCCAAGGAGTAAGAGCATCTGACACTTAGAAAATTTTCCTGGAGTAACAACAATGTTGGAGTAACAACAATGTTGGAGTAACAACACCGATGGAGTAACAACACCCAAGGACTAACAACATCTGACACTTAGAAAATTTTCCAGGAGTAACAACATCAGTAGAGTAACAACACCCAAGGAGTAACAACATCTGACACTTACAAAATTTTCCAGGAGTAAGAGCACCAACTATTACTTGAAAATTTTGTTAGCTCCACATCATTGTATTTTGAAAGTATTTCCTGCAAACAGACAAACAAATAAGTAGTAACAACATATTATTTTATATCTATATATATATATATATATATATATATATATATATATATATATATATATATATATATATATATATATATATATATATATATATATATATATATATATATATATATATATATATATATATATAATATATATATATATATATATATATATATATATATATATATATATATATATATATATATATATATTAAAGAATGCATAGGATGCGTTCTCTGCACCAACAACCGTCAAACCATATTTATCAGAGAGATGTTTGATGAAGGCATCCCTAGAAGTTGGATGATGGTATAATTTCAGACGGTGTCCATTCACTAAGGAAGCACAAGTATCATCTATTGTAACCAATCTAACTGTTCCATTATCAAACACAGTGTCCACTTCATAGGGTCCCATCCAGTGAGTGCGAAGCTTCCCTTTAAAATCTTTAAAATAGGAGTCATAGAGTAGTGCCCAATCTCCTTTATGAAACACCTTATTCTTGATAAATTTATCGTGCCATTTCATTCTTTGTTGTTGGATAGTAGTAGTTTTCTGGACAACCATTGAACGGATTTCATCTAACTCATTTAGTTGTTCCATCTGGTGTTCTTGGGCCTCTGATAATTCATATCCTACTTCCAAAGTTGTTCTGAGTGTGCTGATCTCAAATTCTATCGAAAACAAGTGGTATTTCCCATAGACTAACTCAAATGGCGAAAACTTGGTTGTGAAACACGATGTTGTCCTATATGCCCAGAGAGCTTCAGGAAGTTTATGAGACCAATCCCAATGATGGCTTGCTACAGTCTTTTTCAAGATATTTTCCAATAACTTGTTTGTACTTTCTACTTGTCCATTTGCCTGGGGGTGGTATGGAGACGTCACCCTGTGTTTGACTCCATATTTCTGCATAAGATTTTATGTCATGTGGGATTTGAACTGCGCCCCTCCATTTAAAACAATATCCCTTGGAGTACGATATCGAGCAAAAATCTCTTCAAAAATAAAATCTGAAACCACTTGTTCTGTTGCTTTCATAATAACTCTGGCTTCCACCCACTTAGTCACATAATCAGTGCAGACCAGAATGTGAACCTTTTGATGAGAAGGTGGGTTAAAAGGTTCAATGAAGTCAATTTCCCACTTCTTAAAGGGCTCAAGGGCTACCTAGGGTTGCAATGGAATTTCATTAGACTTTCTAAGCTACCCCATGCGTTGACAATTGTGGCATCCTCGGACATAATCTCGGGCATCCCGAAAAATAGAAGGCCAATAATATCCCATTTGCAATACCTTGTGGCTTTTTCTTTTATCTACAAAATGTCCTCCACAAGGGCCATCATGGGCAGCCTTCAATATCTCATAAATTTCATCTTGAGATACACAACGTTGAATTGATTGATTAGCCCCTGTGTGAAAAAGGTATCCTACCATCCATGAATATTGGGCACTATGATGAATAATTATCCATTTTTCCTTGTATGACAAGTGACGAGGTACCTTCTATGTAGCAAGATAGTTAGCAATATTTGCATACCACCGAGTGTTAACAGAAATTTCAAAAAGATGTTCATTTGGAAAACTATCTTCTATGGGTGTACTTTTAGCATTATTATCTAGTCTAGACAGAAAATCAACAACCACGTTATCCTTTCCTGGTTTATCTACTATGGTGATGTCAAATTCTTAAAGTAACAACAACCATCTTGTAATATGACCAGGAGTAATGGGTTTATTCATCAGATACCTAATTGCTACGTGATCAGTGTGTACAAAGGTAGGATACCTGGTAATATAATTCTGGGACTTGTTGATGGTGTAGATGACAACAAGGAATTCTTTTTCAGTCACTGTGTAGTTTAACTCTGTAGGAGCCAGGTTATTACTAACATAGTAAACTGCATATGGCACCTTGTCCACTTGCTATCCCAAAACTGCCCCAACTGTTGTCTAAGAGGCATCAGCATGGATATGAAATGGTAATGTCCATTCCGGCCCTCGAAGGATCAGAGCACTACAGAAAATTTCCTTGATCTTTACAAAGGTTGCATCACAGTCATTTGTCCACACAAAATCTGCATCTTTTGTCAGCAATTGAAAAAGTGGATGTTCTATATTAGAAAATTTTTCTATAAAGCACCTATAATAACCAGCACAATCGATAAAGCTACGTACCTGTGTGGGTGTTTTGGATATTGGAAAGTGAAATATTACCTCTACCTTAGCTAGATCCATCTGAATTCCAACAGCTGAAAGAAAATGTCCCAAAACTATTCCTTCCTTCATCGTCAGGTGGCACTTCATTGTACTCAAAGAGACATGCATCTATTTACATCTTTCAAGAAAATTTTCTAGATTTTCCAGTGCTTCTTCAAATGAGTTCCCGTGTGGAGTAAAATTGTCCATATAGATTTCAACACTATCATCCACCAGATCAGAGAAAATCCCTAAAATTTCCCTTTGGATTGTTGCAGGTGCATTACAGAGACCAAATGGAAAGACTTGGTATGTGAAATTTCCCCAAGGGCACGTGAAAGTAGTTTTGTCCTGATCATCAGGAACTATCTAGATCTGGTTGTACCCACTAAACCCATCCAGGAAGGAGAAGAACTTCTTCCTAACCAAAGTATCCAAGACTTGGTCAATGAATGGTAACGGGAAATGGTCTTTCTGTGTTCCCTTGTTTAATACTCTATATGATCCCGGTTTGGGTGTGACGAAGGACCCTTCCAAGACCTTTTACTTTCATGATCTGTTAAATTTCATTTTTAAAAGAACATAAATGAATACATGTGCATGTATTAAGGAAGAGGAGCATGACAATCATCAACAACATAAAGAACATAAGCCATTCATAATGGAGTTTGTCTAGGAGGGACTACGTCTACGAGCCCCAGTGTCAAGATGGTGTAGGCCAATGCATTAAGTGTTGTCAATAGTGATGATGTACATAGGAGATGATGTTGCGATCATACAATGAAAATGCCACAGGAACTCTCAGTCAAAAAGACTCCTATTAGTATGACACAGACTCATGCATGATGAGAATCCTGCCAACATGGCATAAAAGGGATCTCAATGCAAACATACATGATGACAACCCGAGTATCCCATCAACAGACAACAAAGGGATATCAAAACATAACATGACAAATCATGACAACAAGTACATCACATAGACGATTCCACATCACATCAAGTAGGAATCATGAAAACAAGTAATAAACAAGATCCCTCATCAACATCAAACAGGGATCTGTGCTACACAATGCATAGCAAAAGAAGTACATGAATGCACTACATATACCTCACAACCAAGGGCCATCTAAAGAAGTGGATGTCAAACTGTTAAAACTTTTCATGCCACCGATCTCATGACATCAATTGCATGGAAATGACTACTTGCACATGAATGTTGACACCTGCATTCCACTTAGAAAAGTGGCTAGAAAATAAAATGAGCAAATGAAAAATCTGAATGCACCATCAAATTTGTGAAGTCAAATCGTGCAAAATCGACTGTCAAACTTCTGAATTCTAAGAAATTGAGAATCTGGGGCTCAAGGAATCTTTTAGATTCTCCCTAGATTCCTCAAAGACTCTGCTCCATGGGTGGACTGGAAATATACAACTCAAAAGGTGAATCTACCCTTGCCATTGCGATCCCTGCAGAAAACCATGAAAAATGACTGTAAACTTGATTATGTTCCGACAAAATAATTTTTACCTCCCTGGAGAATCTTTGGGAATCAAAGAATATTTTGCCTCCACTGTCTCAAAATTCATGCCCGCTACTGGTTCCTCCATCTCCCCTGTGCACTGGTGAAAATGACTGCTTATATAAAATCTTGAGCGGATTTAACAAGGAGTTAGTTTGGTGCAGTAGTAAAATAGGCAAATGGTGGAGGAGGGGTCGGGGGATCAAATCCCGCCCCTCCCTATTTTAACACATATTTGTTTTTTTCTAAAATAAAATTAATTTTAAATTGGGGGTCGGGTCCGCATTTGGTGGCCCACTGCCATAACTCCCGCAGCAATGAATGGGCATTGTTGATATATGGTTACGCCTTAATGTTTTGGAGGCACGTGGTTGGTGGTACGATGGTTCATGGTACTACATTAATAGGGCCACCCGCTTGTGGGCCAACCACATGGGTTGGGCAGCTTCAACCCCCGCCGACACCCTTAACTAGATTCCCATCGTTTTTTTCGACATCGTTTACTGTGAGGGTTTTACAGGGGTGTGGGTCGGGTCCACCAGAGGTGGCCTGTGCCCACCCCGTTAATATTTTGTTTAATATGGTGGTGCGATTGGACCGGCAGGGTCATGGCTTTCACTCTTTCCAAAAAAAATTGGTTTTGTATGAGATTGGGGGTGGCAGGGGTGGTGGGTTGCCACCACATTATATATATATTTTTATTTTTTATTTTTCTTTTAAAACATAGTCACTTTTAAAATTTTTAAAAAGGACTGAAGGAGGCAAAGTAACTAGGCCACAAATTTGCCAGAAATCTGGCCCAGGTTGCCTGGAATCTAGTGGCCGAGTTCTATCCAAATTATGGCCTCCTTAAGACTGCTCAGTGAGTAAAAAGTCAACCAACCTTTGACTGCTTCTAACTTTCACATATAGACTCGGTTTGACGAACCGTTCACATCATCGCAATTAGGACGACGAGATCTACGCTTTGGTCTTGGTCCAAAATCATTCTGATCACTTTGATTTTTGAATGTTCATAAGCCCTCTTTGTCTTGTCTATGTCACTGGAGCCACCTGAATCAATCCTCCCCATGAGGAGATTTTGCTCCTCCAAAAGCATGAAAAACAATCTGCAACTTTTTTGTACCTTGTCTACATCACAAGCATCCTAAAAGGCCTCGCTTCCATCTCCTTCACCTTTTTTCTTCGAAGCCTTAAGCGATGCACCAACACCTGCAACCTATGCAACCTATAGTACATTTTTTTGCAAATTACATCATTGACTTTCATGACCAGTTAATGAACCAAGCATCCCATACTTGCCACGAGTTTATAACACATACTCGGTGGTCAAGTTTACATCAAGATGGATGCAATACCCCAGCTATGAAAACAAGGACACCATATTACTATTGCTTCAACAAGTGATGGAAAACTCATCATCACCGCAACACATGATTTACAAACATAAGGACCACACTATTTTCTTTGAAAAGTGATGGAAACACGACATCACTTTCACCATTTATCATGCAACCAAACTAAGACCAGACATCATTGTTTCCTAATAAGTGATGGAAAACACATCATCACTTTTACATTTTAAAATGCAACAAATGATTTACAAAAGCACGACCATGACAAGCTAACATATCTAGAAACCATTTTTCACTTATCAATGTGAATGGGTCACCTCCTTGTGGTGATTTTTCTTGTTGAACAATCATTTCACCTGGTTCATGCACCAACACTTTGTCTTTAAGGCACTTCTCTGGATGGAGCCTCCAACAAGTGGCTCTTTTATGGCCACTTCTGTTGCAATGACTGCAATAGGTTTTCTTCCTCCAGATCTGCTTAACATGTTTCTTTACCTACTATTGAGAGGTTCTTTCACGCCTCGTCCTTTTGTGTGTTGCCATTCTTTTCCAACACTTAGAAAATGTATGGTTATGTAATCCACAAAAGGTGCATGCTTTTCGATGCCATGTTCTTCGTTCATCATTAACAACATGATCATAATCGAAATAAAGATTTGCATGTCGAAAGTGGTTATACCTTTCGTTGCTATCTCTGGTGTAAGGATGGCGATGAGAGCTTGCTCAACTCTCTCCCTATAATGGGCACTACCATGGGATGATGGGGATGTGTTCCCATCATTCTCTTTCCTCGACAATTTCGACAATGTCCCAGAAGAATATAACACCTTCAAGAATTCTCCCTCAGTGTATCTCAAGCCTACAAATTGAGGTCTTTGCATAACCTCCAAAGGTTGAGGTATGCCTTGGTTATTAACTCCAAGTTATTTTTCCTTCTCGTGCCTCGTCCTAGTAAGGAGCCTCATGTTTGTCCATGAAATTGGGATCTCCACATCTCCAACAGAAATCATACTATGTGACGATCAAACCAAAAGGAAATCAACATCTTTTACCTCCTCTGTCAATTTGGAAAGAACTAATGAGGGCTTCTCATAATCTATTATTGGTGGTTCGCTAGTTGTCTCAATGCATTCCCCAACTTCCTTTTTGACATACCCAGGTCCTGTTCAACACAATAATTCATCTACTTTGATGGGGTTGACAATGCCTTGGCCATTAATACCCAAGCCTTTTCCTTCACACCCCATTTTCTTTAATAGTTTGGAGGCAATTCCCGTGGTATGATTTTCAAAAACAGCAAAAATCATCATTAGGACACATACATGAATTTAGAGAACTACTTTTTACCTGACATGGGTCATGCTACAACTTTTCCAAGGCCTCGTCCTTTGCTTGCAACTGTTGTAGCAAACTTTGTTTTTCCTCTTTCTATTCATGCAGAAGCGTCTTCAATTCAATGTTCTCTGTTTGAAGATTATGTTTGTTGTGCTTTAGTTTTTCCATGGCCTCTTCTGTGGCTTGCAACTAAATCTGCAATTGCTCCTTTTCCTCTGTCTCTTTCTATAGAGTTTCATACATCTCTTTTTCATCCTATGTCGCTACATGTTCCATTGTTCACGCTGCAATCACATCCACGCAAAGACCACTCTTATACCACTTGATCCCCATCTGGGTGTGACGAATGACCCTTCCAAGACCTTTTACTTTCGTGATGTGTTAAATTTCATTTTTAAAAGAACATAAATGAATACATGTGCATGCAGTAAGGAAGAGCGGCATGACAATCATCAGCAACATAAATAACATAATCCGTTGATAACAGAGTTTGTTCAGGAGGGACTACGTCTCCGGGCCCCGGTGTCAAGATGGTGTAGGCCACTACAGTAAGTTCTTTCAGTAGCAATGATGTACACAAGAGATGATGTCGCAATCATACAAGGAAAATTCCCTCACACAAGAGTGGCTCTAAGAGATGTTCCGCTCCAAAAACTCTTAGTCAAAAAGACTCCTATCAGCATGACACAAACTCATGCATGATGAGCATCCCACCAACATGGCATGAAAGGGATCTCAATGCAAACATACATGATGAAAACCTAAGAATCCCATCAACATACAACAAAGGGATCTCAAAACATAACATGACAAATCATGACAACAAGTACATCACATAGACGATTCCACATCACATCAAACAGGAATCATGAAAACAAGTAATAAATGAGATCCCTCATCAACTTCAAAAAGGGATATGTGTAGCACAATGTATAGAAAAAGAAGTACATCAACACACTACATATACCTCACAACCAGGGGCCATCTAAAGAAGTGGATGTCAAACTGCTGAAACTTTTTGTGCCATCTATCTCATCACATCAACTGCATGGACATGATTGCTTACACATGAAAGTTGACACTTGAATTCCACTTAGAAAAGTGGCTGGAAAATAAAATGAGCAAATGAAAAATTTAAATGCACCATCAGGTTTGTGGTGTCGAATAGTACAAAATCGACTATCAAATTTTTGAATTCTGAGAAAATGAGAATCTGGGGCTCAAGGAATCTCTTAGATTCCCCATAGATTCCTCAAAGATTCTGCTCCATGGATGGACTAGAAATCTGTAATTCAAAAGGTGAATCTGACCTTGCCATTGTGGTCCCTATGGAAAACCATGAAAAATGACTGTATCTTTGACTACGTTCTGACAAAATAATTTTTACCTCCTCGAAGAATCTTTTGGAATTAAAGAATAATATGCCTCTGTTGTCTCGAAAACCATGCCCACTACTGGTTCCTCCATCTCCCCTGTGCACTGGTGAAAATGTTTGTTTATATAAAATCCCAGCCAGATTTAATAAAAAGTTAGTTTGGTGCAGTGGTAAAATAAGCAAATGGTGGAGGGGGGTCGAGGGATCAAATCGTGCCCCTCCCTATTTTAACACATATTTGTTTTTCTTTAAAACAAAATGAATTTTAAATGGGGGGTTAGGTCTTCATTGGGCAGCCCACTACCATAACTCTCATAGCAATGAATGGGCATTGTTGGTATATGGTTATGCCTTAATGTTTTGGAGGCACGTGGTTGGTGGTATGATGGTTCATGGTACTACATTAATGGGGCCGCCCGCTTGGGAGCTAGCCACGTGGGTCAGGCAGGTTCGACCCCCAACGACACCCTTAACTAGATTCCCATCTTTTTTTTTGGTGTTGTTTAGTGTGAGGTTTTTATGGGGGTGTGGGTTGGGTCCACCAGAGGTGGCCCATGCCCACCCCATTAATATTATGTTTAATATGGTGGTGCGGTTGGATCGGTGGGATCATGAACGTCGGCCCTTCCAAATTATTTTTTTTATTATATGTGATTAGGGATGGCAAGGGTGGTGGCCCACCATGACATTATATATATCTATATATATATCTATATATATATATATATATATATATATATATATATATATATATATACATATATATATATACATATATCTATATATATATATATATATATATATGTATATATATATATATATATATATATATATATATATATATATATATATATATATATATATATATATTATTTTAAATTTTTTTAAAACATAGTCACTTTTGAAAATTTAAAAAGGACCGAAGGAGGCAAATTAAACAGCCACAAATTTGCCTGGAATCTGGCCGAGGTTGGACGTAATCTGTTGGTCGTGTTTTGTCCAAATTGTGGCCTCCTTAAGCCTGCCGAGTCAGCAAAAAGTCAACAGACCTTTGACTGCTTCTAACTTTCGCATAACGACTCAGTTTGATGAACTATTCACATCACCACGATCAGGACGATGAGATCTACGCTTTGGTCCTAGTTCGAAATCATTCTGATCACTTTGATTTTTGAGAATTCATAAGCCCTCTTTGTCTTGTGTGTGTCACTAGAGCCACCTAGATCACTATAATCTACACATATCCGCCATTTAACACTTTTCTTGGGAAGCACATTGGCTATCCACAATGGGGCACATAAATCCTACATCCAGCAACTTTTGAGGTTCTTCCTTGACAACATTTTTCAAACCGGGGTTGATTCTCCTCTGGTGCTATCTCATAGGATGACAATCCTCTTTGATGTATATATGATGGGTACATAGATTGGCAAGAATCCCCTTCATGTCTGTATAGTCCCAGGTGAAGGCTTCCTTGTGATTTCAGAGAACATCTAGAAGCTGTTATGTCTGGGATTCTATCATTTGGGTTAATATTCAGGGTCTTTCCGAGCTCTATATCTACAGAAATGCTGACATGGGACACAGTTGTAGGCAGTTCTTCAAATCCATTTGTTGTTTCAATACTTTCTTGTTTTTCGTAGCTCAATATAGATTCTAGAATTCGCTGGTTTGAATATGAAATAGAACAAGGGTCGCTAATGAAGGTAGTAATTGTATCATCCTCCATTTTGTTTTTAGCTGAAGGGCCTTCCCAATAGTAAGAACTGGTCTTAATTTTTCATCTTCAGACTCAGGCTCTTCCTTTGGTAGAGGTTTCTTACGGCAAGATGGTTTCACTGACGGGCTAGGTTCTAGAGGAGGATATAACACAAGGTTTTTAGTAACCTTCCCATTTGAGATAACCATATTTCCATAACGACACCCAATGTAAGCGTCTACAGTTTCCAACCACAGTCTTCCCAAAATCAAGGGGTTTCCACCAGTTGGGGACTCTATTTGCAGCACTAGGAAATCCACAACATAATTCCATGAATCAATTGATATTGTAATGCCTACTAACTTTCATACCGGTTTGACTGTAGATCTATCTACTAATTCTAACACAGTAGGTATATGTTTGAGATTTTGAAGATCCAATCTATGCATGGCCTCAGCAGTGATGACATTTATAACAACACCCAAATCTACCAATACATTCGGAATTTCCATCCATTAATTTGTACAGTTAGAATTGGGTTCCCTAGATCCCCATATTTCGCATGCATAGTCTTTCCCAACATAAAATCTGATAACTTTCCCATCACATGAATAGTGAGTGGGTCCCTTGATTTCTTTTTAGGCTTTTTAGCACAATGTTCCCTAAGAGTTTTTCCATATATAGGTACATCCTATATAGCTTGTAACAGGGGAATCTTAACAAACAGAGTTTGTAACTCCCCTAACAAGTCAAACTCAGCTTGATTGATCTGTTTATTCAAGGCCAACCTTTCAGGATAGGGGGGTTCAACTCGATGTTCTTGAGTAATTAGTAGTTGAGGAGGTGTTTGATTGTTACTAGCTTGGTTTGATTTATCTTCAATTGTTTCTGGTTCTTTAACCACACTGCCAACTTGCTCAATAATAATAGGTGAGGGCTAAGCATCTACTACCCACCCGTATCTCAAGTTCATTTCATAAATTTCTGTGGTAGAGATACTATAGGAAGGCATGTTGAGGGTGTCAGCTTGTTGAGCCCCTTTACTGTTAGGATTCATATTGGGTTGGATAGGAAGTTGAGGGAGAATGCAGATTACCAGGAGGTATGTCAGAGGGAAACTGAAGTTGTTGTTGTGGTATTGATTGAGGAAACTATCCAGGAGGAGAGGGTCCATGCCAGTTCGGGGCCCATGAAGTATTTGAACTAGTTTGAGGAGCCCATTGTTGCTAGGGTAGAAACTGATATTTAGGCCACATAGGTGAATAAGGCATGGACTGAGGACCCATATTAAAACTGTTAAAATACTAAGATGGATCCTGAAACATACCTTGATTTAATATTGGTGGCCGAGGTTTCCATGGCTTTTTGGATCCCATGAAGTATAGTTGATCCACCTCTTTTCCTATCCCTTGAAAGACCGCCTTCAATCCTGGCAAGGAAGGGCATGAAATTGTTGCATGATTCGGCTCACAGATTGTACTTTCTTCCATGAAGTGAAATGGACATTCTCTGGGTGGATATTTCTTCCACGCTTCAGGAAAAATATAGCCATAGTCTTTTCCAATTCCATTTATTTTTGTTTTACTTATAGTGTGTCCATCTGTGCAGACAAGGTACTCAAGATATCAGTCCTTAAGTTATCCTATAGGTTTCCAATTTCCACTTTCGTGATACCTCCACGAGATACTTTTGTTGACCGAATTCCTTATTTATTCCTTGCACCTCCCCTCGAGCACTATATGCATAGCTCATAGATGGTCCAAGTCCTCTTTTGGTATATCTCCCTTTCCTACTATTTTTAACAGTTCTAGAGAGTCTTCTCGAAAACACCGGAGAACGATAATTTTCAAAATTTCCTTAATAATCCAGCTTAGAATGACCTGACCTCTGTAACATGTACTTAAAACGTTCCACACAATCCTCCATATTCTTGTCTTCCTTCTGCATGAACTCAAAAATTTCTTCATTAACATCCCGAGATTCGCAGTAATCCTGATACTTCTCTAGAAAAGCGGTTTTCATCCCATCCCATGTGAAGATAGTCTTTCCTCCTAGACTCATAAACAATTGCAGGGCTGTCCCTTTTAATGTAGTAGGTAATATCTTCAGTTTTTTTTCATCAGTTATGTAGTCATATCCCCGACATACAATATCAAATTCAAAAAGGAACGTGTCAGGGTCTTCAGAAGTCAGCCCATGAAATCTAGGTAAAGATGTCAAGGGAATGGGCTTCTCTGGTGTGCTAGTCCTAAGCTCCCTAATTGGGAAGTCAATAGTAGAGGTTGTGGGTGCCATAAATATTCTCCAAAAGTCATTGGGAATTTTAGCAGATTCTACAAGGAATGATGGAGGGGGTCTTATCACAGATGTTTGAGTTGCCTTAATAGCACTCCCAATATCCTTTGGTGATATGAATACCCTTTCAGCTCCATCCTCCCTGCCATAATGGCTCAATTCCTCGGACCTTCTTCTTGCAACTTCCTCTTCCTCTGTTACCAGCAACGATATTCCTTCATCAGGTACACTGATGCATACTTCTTATGCTGCTGGAACGGTTTGTTGTGTTACATGAACAGGAGGTATTGTACATAGCACTAGCTATTCAACAGATTGTCCCTCTAATTTTGTTCGAGTCCTTGCCCTCATAGCAGCACGAGAATATGCCTCTGATTCAGCTTTTGTGATGATTTGTTGGATATAAGTGTTCCTTCCCAAATCCTATCCTCCTTTCTTTGGGGATTTTCCTCTACCCCTTTTATTCGAATCTTTTTTCATGCAAGTTGGTAGCGGGAAACATCTAAATTAGGTCACTATGCTTAGGACCTGGAGTAGGGTGTCAAAGGACCATTCCCTCCCGAGGATGAGAGATTGGGTTTTAGCAAACAAGAAAAGAAAATGACTGAAAGGAAATCTAAGGCTTAGGACCTAGAGCAGGGTGTCAAAGGACCATTCCCTCCCTAGGATGAGAGATTGGATAAGAAAAGAAAATGCATGAAAGAAAATCTAAGGCTTAGGACCTGGAGTAGGGTGTCAAAGGACCGTTCCCTCCCCAGGATGAGAGAGTGGGTTTTAACAACTCAAGAAAATTCAGAGCAATCAACCAAAACAAAACAACTCTGCCCAAAAACGATAAAAAGTAACAGAAATAAAACTACTAACCTCAGGACTTAGAGCAGGGTAGCACTTCCCTTCCTAAGATGAGATATTAATCCTTTGGTCAATGCAGATCATGTCTTGCACCTTGTTAACCTTCCCCGGAAATAGTGCCAAAATGTTGGTGTCTGAGTGTGAATGAAATATTCCACTCTTTTCCACATTAATTTATCAATCTGGGTGCGTAAATTTTTCAAGGTAACGTGCAAGGTAGATGCAGGGGCAAGGTTACAATCTAACATAAACCAAGGATTCACAACTAAAGAATCAAAGCATGCCTATAACAGTAATTAGAGATAAATTTCAAAACTTAAAAGGCATCCACAAAAATTAATTAAAGGGTTGTAACAACAATAAGAAAATTACACATAATAGAATAACTAACACAATAAAGGAAAATTACGCAGCACCTGATCAAGAGAGCGGGCCCAGCTCTCTAATCAGGACTATGTTAACTCATGAGTCATAGCTAAGAGAAGAATAGAAAACTTGCTAGCATTCAATTAATATATGAAGAACTGTTGCAATGTTTATCTCTACACAGCTAACCCCTTCGCACAGGAATAAAACCCCTTTTGATACAAATACATGGGAAAGACAGATCCAAAATAACCCTGGGAGAAACTGAGAGTTGGTTATGCTATTGGAGCATTGCCGAATAGCTATTGTAAACATGAGACTACTACTGTGAGTTGTGAATGCAATACTTGTTCACTGAAATATGCGGAAATATGCAAAGTTTAGTAGTTCGCATAGGCAAAACCCCGTGACCTTACTTCATCAATTAAATATTCCAAGAGATGTTAGAAGGGAGGTTTACCTTGAAGGTTTATCACAATTAATGCATATCATTGGTGCAAAAAGGATGAAAGGTAGGTGAAAATGTAAGGAAAATATAGCTAGATTTGGTGCCCAACAAGCGCGATGATCTGGGCATAGCTCTTGATGAACTTCCTAGAGTATTAGGTATGCCATAGATTTGCACGTAGTTGTTTCATATTCTTCGGTGCCTCCAAGTTGATAATGACTGCGATCTTCATGGGGTCTACCATTAATCCTTGCCTGCATACCACATGACCCAGCAAGATCCCAAAAGGGACACAAAACAAACACTTTTTTAGATTGAGCGCTATCTGGTATCTCCTACATGTATCTAGCATCAAGCGCAGACTCGTCGCATGGCGCTTGACCAATCCAAACACTGTCCAATCGTCAAAGTATACCTCCAGAAATTTATGAATGAAGTCTTTGAATGCCACAATGACTATGCGTGAAAAGATCGCTAGCGCATTATTCAGCCTAAAAGGCATTATGATGCTCTGAAAACATCCCCATTCAGTCATGAAGGTTGTCTTGCTTCAATCCTCGGGTGCGATTTTGATCTGATGGTACCTAGAGAATCCTTCACCAAAAGAGTATGCTTCTTAACCACCTACATTATCCAGGACCTCATCATTGAATGGGGTCGGGAAAGGATCATGCACACCATTGTCATTCAATTTCCTGAGATCTATGCATATCTTGATTTCTTCCTTCTGTTTCTTTTCCTGAACCACTATTGGGCTTACCCAATCAGATTCTTCCACCAATTCAATAATACCTACCCCAAGCATCTTATCTAACTCAGCGTAGACCCTTTCCTTATACTTTGGATTAAGGTAGTAAGGTCTTTGCTTCCCAGGCTTCGCGTCTGGTTTCAGGGTGATCTTCATGACACCTAGGTCTCCTATTATTCCCTTCAGATCAGAAAACTTTGTGGGGAACAAATCCTGATATTTCTACAGGAGCTCAACAACCTTTTCTACTACTGTGTCATCCCAATAGTCCCCAATCTTCAAAATTTTTGGCTCCACTTCTATGCCAATGTTGACCTGTCTAGTTTTCAATGGCACGGTTATGTCTGGGTCCTTTATCTATAGTCCTTCAACCTCACAGTGACCCTTGGTTTTCAGAATAGTAATCTTTCTAGGATCCTTGTCTTCTTCTTTAGCGGTCACGTTATAGAATTCTGGCGCGTGGCTCAATTAGGTAGTCCAATCAGGTTGAATCATGTCCAAAGGATCCTGTGGTATCCTAAAGATCATTGCTTTAACCTCCTATAGTGCCGCATCAATAAAATCAAACCCATCCTCAAAGTTGAACATCATTATTAACCCCTAGCGCAAGTTATCCCATTCTTCAGTGCCATGGCAGAGCTATTTTTCCAAGTACCAATTCGTTGGTATGACATATAGGGTATGACAAAACGGATGGACCCATTCAGGCTGGGGCTCCGCTCCATAAGCCTTAGTCCATTTTCCCAGGTGATCACGTGGATCATTCCTTCCATCATACTTGTCTGTCATCCATACTTTCAGCTGTCCAAAACGTATTCTCATCATCCTCGTCTATTCGCACCAATTACCAAAATTATCCTTGTGCATACCCCACCATCTTGTAGGAGTAGAGCATAGTGCCTAATTCGAGGCTTGGAAGTGATGATTCTTTGACACTTCTCTTTCAAATGTATCCAAAAATATATCCACATCACTCAACCCATCATAAGAAGGCAGATTCCTTACTTCTGATGACACGCAGCGCAATGACTTGGTCATCCTATTATAGCGCAGCGTAGATACTTCATGTAGCTAGTTCTACTAGTGCTCTAGTTCTTCATATAAATCTAATGTAGAGGAGCTCTCACGGTCCCATGCACTACGTCCATATACTGTGGGATTTACCCAATCCTGGTCTTGCATCGTTATCTTGTAAATCTGGTCTGAATCGTCATCACTTTCATAATCGCATACTGGCTCTGTATAGTGCGGTCCTTCTGCAAGATATAGTGACACCACTACACAGAGCGATTTCTTTTCAAATGTCATCTTTCGCTTCTTTAGGTTGATTACTCCATTCATGTTAATGGCCAAATCAATCCCAAGGAGCACAGGGTTGGGATTTCTATCATCCACAATCTCTATTACTTCAAAATCTGTCAGTGCGCTCGCGCCTTCAATTTCAACTATTGCCCCCTGAAGCCTCCCCATTGGGATAATTTTTTGTTGATTTTCCACCCTCAACTGGATTGGATACCACTGGATCACAGGTCTCCCCATTCTTTCCCATGTTTGTTTTGGCAAAACATTCGCGTTGGACCTGAGATCCAAGATAACTTGGTCCATTTCGTATTCCCCTATCTGCCTAGTGAGTCTCATCTCATGTCCAGTCCTTGCCTTATTCTTACCAAGCTCTCTGTCTACCCACAGCTCACTAGTAGTGCCATCCTTACCAACACACTGATTGATCAGTTCATGTAGTCCTTTCACAACCTTACTATCGCAAAGTAGTTTCATGCAGGTCTCTAAGAACGTGCTAATCATGGATTGGTCCATTTCTTCCACTGGTTTCTGCTGACTTCCTAAAGTAGAGGCCTCATCGAAGCTTTTCTTTGCTTCCATAAAGGTTTCTTTTGTGCACTCCAGATCCAACCCAGTCTCCTTTCCAAGTGCCTTATGGACCCACTCACCTTCTACAGGCTCCTTCCCTTTATCCTCGTCAGTCATTATTCTGCTCCACAGCATAATGCCTATCTTAGGGTCTTCCTCGCGAGGTTTAGCCCTCATCATATGGAGGTTCTGCCTCAGCTACGGAGGTTGTGCACCCCTTTTGCGAGTCTTAGCAAACAAGATAGGGAAATACTGAGTACAATAGCGGTATGACAGTCACGTTAGATTCAGACAGTCTCTCACGTAGTGTCCCGGTCCTCCACAATTGTAAAAAATAAGCTTCCCTCGACCTCTACTAGGCCCCCATCGACCTCGGCCTCGGCCGCACCCCTGATACTCACCTCACGTTCCCACAACGCCTTGGTCTGGAGGCCGCGTTTATGCCTACACCTTGTATGCAAGTGTCCTGTCCATCATTAATTCATAACTACAACAATTGCACTCGTCATGACCTACTGATTGACAGAAATTGCATAAGAGCTATTGTGGTGTCTGTATAAATTTTTGCAGAAAATGGCAATTGTCAGTCACATGCTTCCTAGCTACCTAGAATATAGCGCACCATAGCGCAAGCCCTGCACTTGGCCTTGCCACAGCCTCTGGTATTGGAGGCATTGGTCCCCCTGCTACAACATAGTTTGCAAAAATTGGATAATGATCCTTGTCATGCCCCTGACCTTTGCATTTCAGTCACCAAACTTCTTCCTGTACCTCCACTCAAGTTGTTTTGTCTTTCTTTAGAATTTACATTTCAAGGCAAAGGTTCTGCAATTGCACATGAATCTATCTGGTGTCTCATGCAATCTCATCGTGATTTCCAGAGCTTCTTCCTGGGTCCCAATCTTTTTTTGTGATAGCGTAAACTTGAGGTGGGGCAAGAGCGAGGCCGCAAACCATTCGCAGTGCTACCCATCAGTTAGGTTCATGTTGGCTTCACGCATAGTACACTTCAATATTTGATCTAAATCCCAGGCCATCTCCCTAGGATTCATCATGATCTCCTTGAATCCCATAACTGATTGTTCTTGAGACTTAGGTCTACTGAATTCTCTATTCAGAACAGTCTAGATATCTTCCAATGGAGACATTGGGTTATCAGTATTGTACTTAATGTACCATGTTAGTGCGCAGTCCTGCAAAGTGCTAACCAGTGTGGATTTCTTCATTTGGTCATTTGTGATACCTTGAGCTTCCTGTAGAGCCTTCACGATGAACCAAAACTAGTCCGGATCTTTATTTCCTATGCCCTTGAATACAGGTAGCTTTACGAAGTTCGCCATGTTGAACAGTGGTGGAGGTGGCAGTGGTGTGGGGGATGAGGTAAGTGGTGGAGGTGAGGATGGGGGCGGTGTGGATGGATGGGATGGGATGCAGGCAGTGTAGGTATTTGCGGGAACCCTTGTCTTATCAACTGAATAGTGGTCAGTGGAGAAGCATGTGCTGCTACTTCGTTGTCACTCAAAGGAGGCTCAATCAGCGGGTTATACTTAGGACAATTTCTTCCTCCACCCCTGAAAGACCTTTCACTTCACGTAGCTCAAAACATCAAGGTAACTGCATGATCCTCTTTTCACACAAGAGCATCTTAATCCAAGTATTTAGAGATTTCAAATACTTACCTTGCAGTCCTTTGAAGAGGCGGTGCTCTGCTTCACTGTAACTGACAAAAGTATCGACCGCAAACTCTGTCACAAACCCTCCTATGATGCGATCAATCCAATGGTCGATAGCACAATGATCTTATCTTTAGAGGCTTCCAATATTCACACTAACTCCAAGGTCCAGACAATCAGATTCTCAAGCCTCCACCTCCCTTGGCCATCTACCAACTTCGTGATCCACTCTTATAATTCAATCGGGAAGGAACAAAAGAAGATTTCGTGTATTTCTGTGTACAGATATCTAAACAACCATTGTTCTTTCGTCAATCACAGCTTCATGTTCTCTTGTGCCATGAATTCATGGATCTTTCTATCCAACTAGTATTCGATCTCTTTCATAGTTGGATTCGAATGATGTGACATCACACATCTCATTATCCAGATCTCAGTCCCAGCAATGGAAACATTTGTTGGCTTGATGGGCCCTGACCCACGTTCAGCGTTAGTCAGCCAAGAAAATCCCCACACTACTTGCCCTTTCAGCATCAGTCCGTGGAAAGCAGACTGAAGTCTCACCCGAAGCAATATGGGGGGATGTAGGAACCAATTTTCCGCACCCTAAGATGGTCGTGATGTCGACTTCATACCTTAAACCCTTCCTTTGCGGAGATTGTTAATCCTTTAGGGCTTATTGATGTACTTTCTCTTCTGTCTCTTAGAACCCTCGCGAAGGTAGATGATCATCCTTCATGCAACCCTAAACAATGATTTAAGCCTTTATGTGCCTTTGTAAATATGCTACTATATAAGTTCCCAAATTATCTCAAGTGTTCACCAACTTTATCATACAATTAAGATTGTCTTCGCGTAAACATATATTCTTACTTGTGTTCAAATAACAGATAGAAACAGATATATTCACACATCAAATTAGCATTATAACATAAACCCAGAACTTAACATAACATAATCACATGTGATCCACAAAGGAAAAATACACAGTAATTTCAGAATACTTCTCTTTATTGATGATTCATATTTTCAATACAGACTCTATCTGCCCTGCGAACACAGCTATAGGGGTCTACACACTCAGCTGCGGACTTCCACCCTAGGCCTCTGTCCACTCAGCTACAAAGCCTCTTCTTATGCTAATATTCTCGCTTTTAGCTCTTTACGGACTCATCAAGCACTTATACTTTTCTTCTTTCCCTCTTAGACTCCTCTAAGATCTCCTTTTTATACAATCCCATGTTTTACAGACCAAGGGCGGATCTCTAAAACCAACACAACCTATCTAGACTAAGGGCGGAAAACCCTTTTTCACTCTTGATATCTTTGCACTTTGCAACCACAAAATGTGAAGACTTTACATTTCTTTATACAAACTTCAGGCCTTGTGCCCCAAAACTTGGGTTTTTAACCCCAAAATTGATCGCCAGGGGATCCATTCCCAACAAGGATGGATTTGAATCCATTGATGAAGCATTGCAGGAGGTTAAGACAACCATATTTAGGATACTGCAAGATCCCCTAGACTTGATTCAACCTTATTGGACTACCTAGCTGAGCCACGCACTGGAGTGTTACAATGTAACAGCGGAAGAAGAAGATGAAGACCCGAGAATGATTAAATATCCCAGAGAAGATGGTCACCTTCATGTGCATGTGGACGTGTCATGTATTGTGTTGGGAGTAGTACTGACACAAGATTTGAAGGGGATCTGGATCATCCTATAGCATTTGCAAGTAGGAACTTGTCCAAAGCAGAGAAAAATTATTCCACAATAAAGCGCGAATGTTTAGCTATGGTGTACGCGCTCTAGAAGTTCAGACACTATTTGTTGGGCTGACACTTTAAGATGTATACAGACCATTATGCATTGAAACACCTAGTCAATAAGCGTGTGTTGGGAGGAAAGATATGTAGGTGGTTGTTGTTGTTCCAGGAGTATGATTTTGAAGTTATTGTGAAACTAGGATGCTTAAATGTTGGACCAGATCATCTGTCACGCATCGAAATAGGAGATGAACCTAATAATTTGGAGGAGGGGCTACTTGACACACAGCTCTTTGGAGTGTGCATCGTGGAAAGTCACTTTGAAGATATTATACACTTCCGGATGACAGGTACGGCTTCGGAAGGATATACAAGCCAACAGAAGAAGGAACGGGTGGTGCACACGATAAACTTTTCTGTCATTGCAGGGAACTTGTACCAAATGGGTCAGATGAAATATTGTGATGTTATGTCCCAGAGTTTGAATGAAAAAACATCCTCGCTAAGGCTCATGATGGAGCTGTGGGAGTTCATTATGCAGGAAAAGTAACAATGCAGAAGATTCTACGCGCTGGGTTATGGTAGCCAACCTTGCATAAGGATTCAAAAGCATATTTTAGGGCATGCAATGCATGCCAAAGGATGGCTAGACCCTCACACAAGGATGAGTTGCCACTAAATCTGTAGATGTCACTACAGTGCTTCGAGAAGTGGGTGGTTGACTTTGTAGGACCAATTCAGCCTCTGGGAAAGAAGACGAGTGTGCGGTACATCATCATCGTCACTAAATATTTAACCAAATGGGTGGAGGCATAGCTTGTGAAATATTTTATCAGTGAAATAGCCACAAAATTTATCTTTAAGTACGTACTAACAAGGTTTGGTTGTCCAAAAATTGTAATGAGTGATCACGGTACACATTTTCTCGTTGAGATGATGATGGAAGAGTTTCAGGTGTACCATTAGAAGAGCACACACTATCATCTGCAGGCTAATGGGACAGTGGAAGCATTTAATAAAATTTTGGAGAGTGTGCTCATGAAGGTTTGCAATGCTTAAAGAAACAACTGGGATGTTCGCATACCCGCAGTGTTATGGGGTTATATAACGACTTACAAGAAGTTGACTTGAAAAACACCATTCAGACTAGTTTATGGCATGGAAGCTATGATGTTGATGGAGTACATTGTACCTAGTCTGTGCATAGTGGCATTCACGGGAATGGTAGATTGTGAAGCCCTAGAGGAAAGGCTCGCGCAACTAATAGAGCTTGAAGAAGATAGATTTCTAGTAGGATTCCATCAACAAGTCCAAAAGAAGTGCGAAAAGGCATGGCATGATTGGCACATCAAAATTTGCACCTTCAAGGTGAATGATCTGGTTTTTTTATATGACATCAAGTTTGATATATTTCTTGCAGAATTTGGGATGCATTGGTTGGAGCCCTATGTCATCCAGGAGATTATTGATGGTGGAGCAGTTCAATTGGTAAAATTGAATGGAGAACCATTCCTAGGACGGGTGAATCGGAGCTGATTGAAGCCATACACCGGCGATCCACCTATATGACTACATGATGGAAGCACGGTCTTAGCACTCCAGGCAGTTGAAAATAGGAGCGGGACTATAAACTACACTGCCTAGGTTTGGGAGTTGCACGATTGGGGAACTACGCAAGATGAAGGAATGTCATAGTGTCAGAAAACATGCACACGGAGCTATGGTACATGAGAAGGGACTGCGCAGGGCATACAAAAAGTGACCGTTATGGTCACTATTCGTGACTTGACAGTGGAAAATGACGAAATGGAGTGGGGGAGGGTGACATTTAAGTCAGAATTTAAGGACAAGATCTGTGAAAATATGCTGCCAATCTAGCATTTATGAATGAATTATGGAGGGAAAGGTCAGATTTGAATTTGAAAATGCCTATAAATTACAGGTGGTTGCTCAACAAAAAACTCTTGGCATTTTGAGAATTTAGGTATTAAGCTCTCAGGCACGTATGAACCCTGAGCTCTTTAAAGCCCTGATAATGAATTCAATCTTTGAGAAGTTGCCAATAGATACATAGGTGTTGTTGTCTAGCATAATGTTGGCACCCCTAGAAACCTTAAGTGCAGGAGAAGGAATGGAAACCAAAGGAGCTACCTCGAAGGTCGTAATGGCAACTAAGGGAGCTGCCCCAGAGGTTGGAAGTGTAGAAGTGCTCGAAGAAGTTCCTAAATCCCCCAGGACACCCAGGCCAAGGCCTACGTCGACCTAGGATGGTCCAAAATCAAAGAAGGATAAGCAGAAATCTCAACAGTCGGTGCATGCATTACTGAGAAAGCACACATAGACAAGAAAGCCCACTATGCAGGAAAAGGGTAAGGTGATTGACCTAGAGCCTGAAGCCGAGGTTGAAGAACTCCATGTGGGCGCAAACGATATTGATATGGAGGGGGAAAAGGACACTGATGTGGAGGGGTCTGACCCCATTTCTAAACTGCCTGAGTACATTCCTCCGCGCAAAGGAAAGGTGAAGGTTCTGAAGGATATTGATCAAAGTAAGGTCACACTACACACACCCTTACTCCTGGACCAAATTGTCTTTGAAAGACCACACCTAGGGCACATCCCCCTATTAAAATTGGAGGACTGGGATTTGGTTGATGCAAAACACTTTCCCCATTTAGCAACAAACCAACTCATGCATTGCGTATTCCACAAAGACTCTGGAGTGACCGTGCAAGAGCGAAGGAAGTGGGTAAAAGAGGTTGATAAGGCGGTTCTATTAAACATGTTGTGGGTACTGCATTATAACTGCACACCCATAACCATGGTCGCAATCAAGCAATTGTTGTTCTTGGTGCACGATGGGTGTTTGTGGCTAGAAGAGTCGATAACCATCATTGACATGTTGATCCATAGGATCACTCAGCTACCGTACTTGGGAGAAAACCTGGCCATGGCATTTGGTAGAAAGCCAGGTGAGCGCGACCTCGCTGAAGCAATGAAGGAAAAATTCAAAATCTCTAAGAAGCTGCATGGTTATGCCATCACAAGTATAGCTGACCCCATGGTGAAAGTCGCATTGAAAATCTTGGCAAGAAATATTATGCGAAAGTTTTGCGTAGATGCAGTGCCAGCACCAGTAGTATCCTTAGTGGCCCAGTGCATGGAGGGCGTACAGTTTAACTAGGCATGTTACCTCTATGTAGAGTTCCTCGTGAACTGCAGAGAGGCATAGGATCACAACAAAACATTCCACTATGCATGGCTACTGCTATCCATAGTGCTCGTCGCATGGGAGTTGCTAGAGGATAGCAAGTTTCCTCCGGTCGCACTTGACTTAGCAGAGGCAGTGAAGTTCATTTCACTCTGGGCTACAAAGGACCCTCAAAGTGTCAAGGAGGACAAGGTCTTTTGGATCTTGATGGAGATGAGCATCCATATGGCCATCAACTGCAAACCACGGCTGTCACCAATTATGTACGAGAAGCTGCAGGAGTATGTGGAATTCAAGGCTGACTTCCACTGAGTCTCGATACATGCACATAAGGACCCTGAGTAGAAATGGTATGAGCTACCATACCTAGCCAAAGACAATGCAATTACAACAGTCCTTGACCACTATCCGATAGATTGGCCCACTACCTCAGAATTGACAGGTGGGTCTAGGAAGACCGCGATGCGGCAGAAGAAGGAGGAGGCTAAGCTAAAGATGGAGTAGTTAGCCAAAAAAATAAAAAATGAGGTTGAGGACAATGACAAGGTATATTGCGCCACCGCAAAACAAATGAGAAGATAGGTGGAAGAAGAGGAGCACAGCTCTGACAGGAGTCAAAAGTCACCTTCTCTGGAGATAGAGGATGAGGAACAGCAGTCGGACCAGGGAGGGGCGAACCTAGAGACCACTCTATTCCACATTAAGCACAATAGATGTCAACAGAAGGTAGGATCACAAAAGAAGTCTAAGGCCAGCAAGACTTCTCTTGATCTGATCACATTAATAGAATGTGATTTAAATGATATCAGTGATACAGTCAGAGATACCACCATTGAACTACTACAGCAGTTTGAGTTACAAAAGAAGCAGGCCTTGGGGGCCATTCAGATGGGTCTACGTGAGTTACAGATCTAGGCGTTGCAGGTCTAGACCAGCGTTGGACAAAGCAGCGCAGCTTCAACTAGTTTGGCACTCAGTACATTGGAAGTAGCAGGGATGGTGCGCACCCTAGATTCCCGAGAAATAATACTATCAGAGGGAGCACTAACGATAGAGACTGAAGCTGACAAGCCCATTGTGAGCACCCTCAAAGGGGTTGCCTCAATTTGACCACACTTCCAAGTGAGGCACTTCATAAATTGCAGGATGTCGTGATTTCGAAACTTCGGACCCGCGAATAGTGCGCATTACAAGTAATCAGTGAGTAAAAAGTCAACAATGCTCAGATGATGGTACAAAGAGATCCTATTATCAACCTCATCATAGAAAAAAATGAGTGCATGGCCAAGGTGATGGCTGAGGGATGCAGGTCTATCCCAGAGCTGGCCTTTCTAGATGATGACCCAGTAAATGTCCGGATTCGAAAGCTCATTGCTGGAGTGCGTGATGCCAAAATAGAGTTTGTGAAGGTTCAGTTTGACCTAAACCTCAAGATTGAAGAACTACAGTTGAAGGTTCAGCCTTCAACTCCGCTAGAAGTCAAAGAGGAGTGCAAGACAGCTATGAAGGACATTGTGGCAGGAGTAAATAGTGCCAGAACAGAGTGTACTAAGCTCTTCAAGAAGGTGCTCGAAGTAGTTACCAATTTGGAGGAAGATCCCACCTTGCAAAGGTTGGAAACGGAGGCGTGGGAGGTGTAGCAGTGATATGATGAAGTCAAAGTGATTGTATGCACCGCCGCCCTTACACAAAGGCTAGCCAAACTGCGGGAGGAAAAGGTACTAAAGGAGCAGGTGGATGCAATGCAATGCAAAGAAAGTGGTCTTAAGGCCAGAATAGGGACTTGGCTTGATGAAGCCTTTGCACTCACCGCCACCATCAAAGGAAAGTTGGATGGTCTATAGGTGACTCAACAGAAGATACAGTTAGATAGTACAGGTCCAACAACAGAGCATATGGTTGAGGAGATGATGCAAGAATCAACACAGTGTGTTGCTAAAGTTGCAGTAGTCCAAGTGGTGCTAGGAGGTCTTCGCGACAAGATCTCTATGCTAGTTGAGTGACTCGAGAGCGAGTCACCATGTTTGTGTTGGGGACCTATTGGGAACGGGTCCCCTGGGGTAAATTTTGGGGTTAAAAACCTAAGTTTTGGGGCATAAGGCCCAAATTTTGTATAAAGAAATGTAAAGTCTCTGAATTTTGTGGTCATGGAGTGCGAAGATATCAAGAGTCAAAAAGTGTTTCCACCCTTAGTCTAGATAGGTTGTGTCGGCTTGATGAGATTCGCCCTTGGTCTACAGACCATGGGATTGTATGCAAAGGAGGTCTTAAGAGGAGTCTAAGTCAGTTCAGAGGGAGTTAAGTTAAGATGAGTCATTGATGAGTTTGTAAAGGAGCTAAGAGAAAGAGTCTTATCATAGGAAGAAGACTCTGTAGCTGAGTGCATAGAGGCCTAGGGTGGAAGTCTGTAGCTGAGTGTGCGGATCCCTGTAGCTGTGTGTGCAGGGTAGTTAGAATTTGTACTAAACATCTGGATCATTAATAAAGAAGAGTATTCTTAAATCACTATGTATTTTAATTCTGTTAATTCCATGTGATTATGTTATTTTAAGAATTGGGTTCATGTTTTATTGCTAAATTGATGCTTGAATCTATATATTTTCCTTTGTTATATGAACGCAAGTAGAGGTATATGTTGATGCAAAGATAATCCAAATTGCATGATAGAATTGGCAAGCACTTAAGATAATTCAGAGAGCTATACAATGAAGTAGTTATAGAGGTGTGTAAGTGCTGAGATCACTTGTTAGGGTTACGCAAAGGACGATCACATACCTTCGCGGAGGTTCTAAAAGAATAATAGAGAAGTACATTGATAAGCACTAAAGGCTTATTGAACTATGCCAAATTAGGGTTAAGGTATAAAACTGACATCACAACCATCTTAGGGTGCAAAAATGTGGTTCCTACATCCCCCTATACAGCTTCGGGTGAGACTTCAGTCCGCGCTCCGTGGATTGATGCTGAGAGGGCTAGTAGTGTAAGGATTTGCTTGGCTAACTAATGGTAAACTTGGGTCAGGGCCCATCAAGCCAACATGTACTCCATCCATGGCTTCACATATGGTCAAAAGGCCTTCAACTGGATCAATCAACATCATTTAACCTCTTTTTCATCATCCTTGCACAAAGCCCTAAGCATGAATCATTCTAAACCATGAGTTTCTTCCTGAATTCCCCTTGTTTCAATGATTTTAAGGGCCAATGCACCCTCATCTATTACAGGCCAACATTGACTATTAGGTTTCCCTACTCTGCACCTATGCTGATCGCCAACAGGTTGCTCAGTGTTGGGGGTGTGTTGATTCTATAAATTCGACGAGAAGAGAAATAATCCTGAAAATTACTCTTTCAAAAGCTTCAAGGATCTGTTATAACCATTTAACTTAGATAAAAGTCTTCAACCTTATCCTATCCTACCTTGCAATTTTCATCCCTTATCCCTTGAAATCATCCTCCCATCAAGAGTGGATCTTAAGCCCAAATTAGTAAAAGGATAAGAACTCATGAACTACCTCCTTCACCTATATATTTACTATCATCCATAGGCAAGGGGTTGGATTTTCGAGAGTGATTCTACCCTTATGTTGTTGTTGTGAGAGATACCATTCCATGCATTAGGGTGATTAGAGGTTCATTTTGTGACAAACAAAGGACAACTCATCTTGGAGGTGCTATTCTACAAGATCAACACCTATTTTTGGTTGTAACTCACTCCATTTATATTAATGCAAAGAGTTCTTTGTTTTCCTATATATGGTTTTATGGTTTCATATATTTGAATACCATGTTGATCTATTGAATAAGGTGATTAGATGATGCTACATAGATTCTGTGGATCATTGGCTTATGTTATCTAACTGTGCAAGTTCTAATTATAGCAATCATAGCTATGATTGGATCACTCAAGCAAGGAAGGAGCAAAGTATACAATAGATTCCAAGTAGGCTTCATCTCGTTATCTATTTACTTTATGGAGAACATTATTCCCTTTGTCTTTTTGTTATTCTAGGTAAATCCACTAGGCCTAGGGAAGATACTTCGATCTGTAGTTATAGATTCTGCATAAAAGAATGGTGACTCCACTAGGGATTAGTGTATTACCTTGGTGCTTTATTTGTACATTTTTCTTGTATTAATTCTTCCTCGGACCTTTAGCATCTTATTCAGTCAAGAACAGACCTAGTAATACCTTTCATTGAGTCTCAATTCCAATCCTTGTGTTGGAAATTTGCATCCCTAGACCAGTGCACCCTTTGGTCTTCTCACTGAGCATTGCACCCGGTTGAGCCTTCTTTGTCCCTACATTGCATAGAACTAGTGCCTCCATTTCACCTATGTTGGCCCTTGTTCCTGTACAATTTTGAATTTGTCATGATTTTCTCTCTAATCAACCTTGTTCCAGCTATTCTTCCTTAAGTCTTTTAGTGTCTTATGGTCTCTCTGAAGCATCTATTTGGTTCTCTATCGTTTTAATACCTTTGGTAAGGATTTTTTTAAATATTTTCCTTTTTTCTTATCACTAGGTCATTTAAAAACTAATTTTGTTTGACCATTGAGTTCTTATATGAATTGGTGTTCTATTCATCATTCCGAAAAGCTTGTTTGAATTAGTGATTAGACTTTGCATCTTAGTTTTCTTCATTTTCAAAAATTAGGGAACTTGAAAAGAACAATATTTGCATTGGAATTTGGGGTTTTGTGTGTGCATAAAAATTGGAACAATGCATTTAAAATGGAATTTCATTTCTCACATTGTATGTTGCATATTGTTTGTTGCATGCTCTTTGTATCTTCCCTTCCTTAGATAGATTTTCATTGAATGAGAAAGATATCATTTCCTCATGATAGCTTGCATTTTAGGATATTTAGGTCACATTCGTGGTGAGCCCCAAAACTGAAACTTAGTTGAAATAAACATTAAAATTTATTGAACTAACCTAAGGAGAATTTCTAACATTTATGCAAACATGTAGAGTTGTAGGTTAGAGATATATTCTAGTGTCATTAAACATAAGGTTTTTCATGTTTTCCATCACTATATCCTGGGGGTGAAATCTCATTCCATGTACATGAGTGTATAGGATAATTCTCTACGTACCCTTGGGTATATTGGATGATGCTTCACGCATGTAAAGTATATGGGAATGCTCTCATCGAAGGGTTACGCATTAGACAACACTACTATGGAATGCACTTCCACGTACTATCTAGTATATTTTCGAAGTCCCCTATAGGTTTCTATCCTTGCCATAGGTAACCAAGTCAGTCACCTTGTGTATTGTGGTACACTGAACATAGCATTCATGGATATTACCTGCATGTGCATTAAGTCCTTGGTTCACCAAGGTGTGTATTACAGTTCACAGTTTTTGGTAATCCTTTATGCCTAGATTACCCTGTTTTTTATTTATTTTTGTGTTAGTTTTTAAAATTTATTATCCAATGTGGAAGAACAAAATCCCCCACTCCATCATTCTCCTAGAATGTAAAATATGCCTCCTTTTTTACCAGAGGCTACTCTTGGTCGTCGTAGAAGAATAAGAAGACACAAACTACCGAATAAAGAAATTCAAGAATAACTTTTGGTTCTCCTCCTGAATCTGATCAACCAGAATCATCTTTTCCTTTCACTACTGAGACAATATAACATATACTCTTGTTGGTGAATTTGACACAATCGAAATAGAAGTCCCTGAAAGCTTACTTCCTGAGGTTATTGAACCTAACTTTCCTAAGTCAAATACTTTACCTCCTGAGGTTGTTGAACCTGAGGAACCTTTGTCATATTTACATGTTACTTCAGGTCCTTCTCCTTCTCTTCCTTCGTCTCCAATAGAACCTCTGACAATATATCTTTGACCCGATGGTGACCCTCTTCCATATAGACTTGTGAGTATTGAAGAGATCCTGCAAGAGGAGCCTTGTCCCTTTACTCCTATTCATTGGAGTGGACTTCATTTTTATCAAACTGACCCTCTTCCTCCTCTTCAAACTCCAACACAAACTTGTTTACCTGACTCTTTTGACACACCAATGATTTCTTGTGGTTATCTTCTTTGGGATTGCTAACCATGACTGGATCTGATTTTATCTCCCAACGTCTATCTACCACTTTAGTTGAGACATCAAATGTTGCTTCCTCATCCATGTTTGCAACATAAATAGAGGCACATCTGTATGGTGACCCGTCCATCACACCTAGCTATCAGTATTTATATAGTACCTCCTTCGGTGTAGCTCTCGGTCCTTGGACCTCTCCCATGTCATCCATTTTGGGAATTCCATCTAGCACTTCTCTTATGAATGTTCCTTCTCCTCCACCTACACCTACAATTAAACGATAGTTAGCACTTCTGTCAGTAGGCATGGTTATCTTCATTATCCAAATTTAAAAAGGAACATAAAAAATTACATATATAACCATAAATACAAAGATGCAAAAAAAATAACACTTCAGTTAATTAATATCAAATAATGAAATATGCTTACAAACATAATGGAAATAAGATTAGCTCGAGTGATGCTATCTTATCTCTGATAAGAGATGTGGTGGCTACAAGACTCTGAACTCTGTTACAATGAGGCTCCAAGGCCTATTTATTGTTGAGAAACAATGGAAAACCCTAAGCATCTAGAAACATAATCCTAGGAGATGAAGTGCCAAAACTGTGGGTCCCATTTGGGTAAATTGGTACATCAATTTCCTGGGATCATAACTTTGGCATATGATCTTTTTTTGGCTATCATAATACCTCATTTAAAAGATCTCAAAGAGTAGGCAAAAAAAATAAGATACTTGGGTTAGGACTTTTTAGTCTCTCTACGTTTGCTAAAAACATTGTTTAGGGCCTCAAGACGGTTCCAAAATTCGACGACCTGAAAAACTGCCAAAAATAGTAAATTGTACTAAAAGAGACTAAAAAACTAAAAGAGATTGTGTTGGGGTTCCAAATGGAATAGGAGGGTGGCCTCCAATATCCACCTAGATCAGTCCTCCCCCCTTAGGAAGAAATGGCCCCCATTGCGTTAAGTGCCTCCATGAGATGGGGAAACTTCTACTGAACTTGGTCCCTGGTGAGCCATCTACCTTGGTGCATGAGTTGGCCAGCTTTGACAACCCAATATATTTGGATCTTTTTCTAGCAAGTTTTCTTGACCTGTTTGTCCATAATCTAATTAGTTGTGGCCTATTCCATGCAGTCTGGGTTTAACTCTGTTGGTGTGAGTTGTTCTGCAATGTTTGATGTGTTTAGCAATGGTGGGATGCATGGTCGAAGGCGGTCCACATTTAACACTGGGTGTAGGCCAAGGAATGGGGGAATTATGAGCTCAACATAATTGTCTCCCATAGCCTTGTTAATGGTGTAAGGACCATATTGGAGTGGTATGAGCTTTCGATGGGCTTCGGTAAGGCGTTCTTTCTGCAAATGCAACCAGACTTTATCGCCCACCTGAAACTTATGTGGCACTCAATGTTGATCATGTTGCTGCTTGTACTTGGGATTTGAATTCTCCAGGATGTCGTGAAAATACTGGCAGATGTGTTGGATGCATTCAATAAATCTGGTCGCTTTATCAACCTTAGAAAGTACATGTGTGGATTCTGTCTGAGTATTCAAATGAGGCATGGCAACATCAATCAGACACAATGGTTGAAATCCTATACCCAATTGAAAGGGATTGTGAACAATCAAGCTATGGAGAGATCTATTCTAATTGTGTTACACATATGGAAGACTCTCATCCTAGGTTCAAGGATGCTTGGAGTTGTACATGCGGAGTATGTGCACTATCATCCTATTAAGGACCTCCATCTGACCATCAGTCTGGGGATGGAAGGGAGTCAATTTGGTGAGCTTGGTGTCCAATAGTTTCTAGAGGCTTGACCAGAATCTACTTAGGAAGCTACCATCCCGATATGATATAATGGTCTGAGGGATCCCAAAATGTACCCATACTCGTTCAAAGAAGAGTTTCACAGTGTCCTCTATTGTGATACTCTTCTTGCGAGCTGCTAATATAGCCATCTTAAAAAATTTGTCCATGACCACAAATACACAGTCATTACCATGCTTGGTAGAAGGGAGGCCAAATATATAATCCATGGAGATGGATTAACACAGCTGGTTGGGAGTAGGCAGAGGTGTACACAGGCCTTACTTCTTGATGGTTGGCTTGGCGATGGCACAGACAGTGCAAGATATGATATATTTCCCAACATCCAGTAAGAACTTGGGCCAATAAAAGTACTTTTGTAATATAGCCACAATTTTCTCCACACCAAAGTGTCCTATGACCCGACTGTAGTGTGCCTCCCAAATCATCTTGGCACGCTGACTTGAAGGAACACAAAGGTGGCCCAGGTACCATAGTAATGGGTTTTGTAGGTGGGGATCAAGAAGTTTATTGCTAGTTACTAGCATCTGGTATGTCAAGGCAAACTTTGGATCTTTTTTGTATAGTTGCAGCCATCTAGAGGTCTCGTGACCACTAGAGTTGAGAATAGTAGTCAATGCTACAACTAGGGGCTGGATGAGGTAGTGTGCAACATGATTGGTGCTACCCTTTTTTATTTAATGTTCAAGTGGAATTGTTGCAGATATGTAGACCACTTTTGATGGTGATCGTTCTACAAATTCCCTTATGTCTGTATAAACTAAAAAGGTTGGTGACTAGTGTTGATAACCATATCCTTCCCTAGAATGTAGTGCTTCCATTATCGGCAAGCCTACACAATGTAATACATCTCTTTGTCATTGGTGGGGTACGTCCAAATTGTATCAGAAAGTGTCTCACTATGATAGGGCATTGGATGCTCGTGGTGTGTGAGGAATGCACCAATATCATAATCTAAGGTTCCTGTCTTGATTTCAAATGGCTACTATAGGTTTGGCAGTGTGAGTACCAGTGTATAGTAGAGGTGGTGCTTCAACTCAACAAATGCCTTTTCTTGGGACTTGGGGCAGGAAAAATTTTATTTTGCCCCACCCTTAGTAATATGACTCAAAGGCCAAGTGATATGGGAGAATCCAAACACAAACCTCCGATAGAAATTTGCAAGGCCGAAAAAGTTGTGAAGCTCTGCTAGAGTGGTTGAGGCTGGCCAATCCTAAATAACTTGGATCTTGGTCAATCCACATGGATACAACAATCATATATGATGTAACCCAAGTATTGGACCTGGATCATGCTAAAGGTGCATTTCTCCAAGTTGGCACATATTTTGTGTTTCCAAAGGGTTTGAAGGACCTGTTGAATGTGTTGGAAGTGTTCTTCCCAACTCTTGTTGAAGATGAGGATTTCGTCTAAATAAACCACCACGAATGAGTGAGTGAAGGGCCATAAGATGTCATCCACTAGCCTCATAAAAGTAGTAGGGGCATTTGTAAACCCTAAGGGCATAACCAGCCATTCAAAAATTCCTTCCTTGGATTTAAAGGCGGTCTTCCATACATTTGTATGCTCTATTCAAACCTAGTGATAAAAAAACTTCAGATCGATCTTGCTAAAATACTTGGCCCCCTTGAGTTGGTCTAGCAGGTCATCAATCTGTGGGATTAGATACCTATGCCTGACAGTGATTTTGTTTAGTGCCAAATAATCAATGTAGAGCCTCCAGGTCCCATCCTTCTTTTGTACAAGTAGAATCGAGCTCCCACAAGGTGAGGAACCTGTTCAGATGTACCCTTTCTGAAACAACTCCTTGATTTTCCACTTGATCTCTTCATTTTCCATAAAAGAGTAGTGATATATCATCTCGTTTGGTAGAGGTTCTCTGAGAGTTAGATTGATTGAAGTCTTGACTTTACAATGTAAGGGTACCCCTATGGGTGAGGAGAAGATGTCCCTGTATTCTACCATGACCATATACCTGCTTTTTTTCTTGGAGATTCCCTTCCTAGGTGCCATGGATGAGGCTTTGTCCTTCCCATTAATTTGATAGTGAATCAAAAAGAAAAAGAATTTCCCAGTCTGTGAGATTACCTTACTACATTTCTTAGTAGAGATCAAAGATATGGTGGTAGGTGGGGCTACCTCTAGTATCCTATATAACTTAGTACCAAAAGAAATAATAATAGAGAGAGTTCTAGAATCTAATACATCATGTCGTTTCCGTAAGTATAGTTTTCCTAATAATACATCACAAACTTCAATAGGACCAACGTCACGCAATACCTCATCTGTGAAGGGCTTGATTCTATAGGGAAGGTGACATTGTTGGCTGACACGAATATCTCGTCCTTGGTGAAGCCACCCAATGGTGTATGATTGTGGATGTGTTGTAGTCATTAGGTCCAGTCACTTCACGACCCTTGCTGAAATGAGGTTTGTTTCACTCCTGTTGTCAACAGTGACTGCAGTGGATAACCCTTCACCCACATGTGTGAGTGGAATAGGTGCTCCTTATATTCAGCCTCAATCTTCTGGATCATGGTGGTGGCCACAGTGGCACTAGGCTCCATGTCAATGATCTACATCCATTTGTCATTCCCCTTGTCAAGTTCTGACTCACAGTCGGAACATGGATCAGACTCAGAAGCCTTCAGCTCAGCCACCAGTTACTACTTCGCCCGACAATCACCTGTGTTGTGAGTGGAGCTCTTATGGAACTCACACCATTTTCACATGTCCTTCTTTTTCTTCATGGTGTTGTTCTTTTCTTACAATTTCGGTTGGTTCAGCTGGGTAGCCCCAGCTTGGCCTTTCCATTTGCTCTACAGTTTTGGGGCACCTTTCCCTTGATTCAGATTCACAGATCCAAATTATCTCTTTTTTTTGTTTAAGCTTCTACTTGATCATGACATCATATCAGTACATGTTGTTAAGTGAGGATATATAGAGGAACTCCATCTCATCCTGGATGGACCTCTGTAGGTAGACATGGTACTTGCGTACCAAATGTTTCTTAGAATCCTTGATACCCAACTTTGTGGGAAGGGTATGAAAAACATTGGTAAACTTTGGCATGTCTTAGTCCCTTCCCTATCACAATGTGGTCCACTTTATGTATTTATCCTCATAGCTCCCGACACGGTAGTACTGCTCCTTGATGGCATCCTGGAATGAATCCCAAGTGGCTACAACAAAAAATAGTGAGGGAATACATTCATCCTTCTGCTCATGATATGTTTTCCACCAGTCATTGAGGTGGGGGCGACTTTGAGAAGAGAAAAGGTAATCTTTTCCCAACTGGAAAAATCATGAACAAAAAAATATACTTTTAGCGGATTTAACCATTTATCTATGGTGTCGCATCTATCTAACCCTCAAATATGGGAATGTCAAAGTTAACTTGTGCCTTAAAGGGTTTGGTGCTTCCAGAGTACATGTTGGAAGTATATGTGTCATGCTTGGGTAGCCACTGATGGATCTAAGAAAAGTTGGTCATCATCGCATTCCTGTTTCACTCAAGGGATTCTTCGAGAAATATTTTGAAAGGATCACTTCCTCCTCATCTTTCTTTTCTTCCCCCATGGAAAGCCATAGAGATTTTTGAGGCTGGTATTGCAAATGTTCGACCAATTCAAGCCCTAACTCCTTATATCCCGACCTCCTTGGGAACATGCAAAGAAAATCAGAGAAAAAGGTGACCTCCCTGATACCACTAAACCAAATTTAAATAGGAATGAAAAAAATTACAAATATAACCATAAATACAAAGATGCAACATAAATAACACTTCATTTCATTAATATCAAACACTGAAATATGCTTACAAATAGAATGGAAGTAAGGCTAGCTTGGGCGATGGTAGCTTATCTCTAAGAAGAGATGTGGTGCCTACATGCCTCTGAACTGTGTTAGAATAAGGCACCAAGGCCTATTTATTATTGAGAAGCAATGGAAAACCCTAAACATCTAGAACGCTAATCTTAGGATATGAAGCGCCAAAACTATGGAACCCATTTGGGTAAACTGGTACATCAATTTCCTGGGGTTGTAACTTTGGCATGCGATCTCTGTTTCGATGTCATAATACCTCATTTTGAATATCACAAAGATTAGGTTGAAAAAACAACAATCCCTCCTTTTTGGATTTTTCTAGTCTCTCCGTTTTTCCTAAAAACATCATTTAGGGCCTCAAAATAACTCCAAAAGTTTAGTTCCTGAAAAACTACCAAAAATAGTAAACTCTACTACAATTAAAGAAACTGAGAAACTAAAAGAGACAGTGTTGGGGGTCTAAGTGGAATAGGAGGGTGGCCACCAATATCCACCTGGATCACTTCAATGGCCTAACTCTCCTTATTTTCAGTGCCCTCCATCTAGGTTGTAGTTGCCTCCATCATCTCCTCCTCTTATGGTAAGGGAGAAAACTATTGTTCGTATACCTCAAATTGGTAATCAGCCTTACTATAATCCTTATCCTACGATGGCTACCAATGTTGGGTAACCTACTTTTCCCATCCAACTTGGTTCAATTGCATCTCAACCTATTCTGTCAATATCTGGTACCCCTCATGTTCCACTTACCTAGCCTTTACAAGGTACCTGACAGTCTCAACCACTTGTGAAAGGTACTCCTCAAATTCCATTAGGACAGAATATGTATAGTATGGCACAACCATAATCGAGCCCAACTTATGCCATGATGATGAAAAGTCCACGGGGAAACAATATAAACCTTATCAGGGTGTTCCTCAAGTTCCCTTTTAAGGGCAACATATCCAAAACCATCGATTCCAACCTATACAGGGTTATCCTAGAACTGGTTAATAAGGTTACATGTATGATGGTTACTAGAATCCTCCTTATTCTAGTGTACAGGTTCCTCTTTATTAGAACCCTCCTTATCTAGAAATGCAAGTACCTATTTCTCAGGTTTTTCATTCTTATCAAGGTTATTCTCCACTGGATTTTAACTGACAATTACCTATTGTGGCAACTCTCAAATTTGCAGACTTGACTCAGCTGACCAATGATCCCATCAATCATTCACCTTGGTCGTTAATAATTCCTACCAAATTTCCTTTGGATATCCCAAAGTTCAATGGAATTTCTGGAGAAGACTCGTCGACCCATGTCATGACGTGTCACCTCTAGTGTTCCTCTAACACCCTTAATGATGATTCCATATGATTTCATGTTTTCCAACATACTCTTATAGGTACCATAACTAAATGGTACATTGAGTTACCTAGATTTTCGTTTCATCATTTCAGTTCCTTCTATACCACCTTCCTCACACATTTCCAGTTACCCATCCGGTATGAAATTGGAATGAAACTTTTGACCAAATTTAAACAAAATAAAGCCACTGATATTTCATATCATATTCATGAGTGGTGGCGTCATTTCCAGTTGGTTAATACCTATGTTTTGGATCAATTATTAGTGGAATGGTTCATTAAATACCTATTGCCATCTATCACAGAGGATGTAGCTAAAGGCTGAGTCGTGATTGAAGAGCAAGCAATTTCCCATGCTCAATATTTGGACATCATCTATAACCAATATGTCACACTCTATGAAAAGATACTAGGCACTTTGATACCTTGAAATGTTGTTCCTCCCACTCCTGGTAAAGAATCTCATGTTGTTAATGTCATCATTGGTTCTGCCAGTTCGTAGATAGTGAGCAAACCATCTGGTGTTGCTCTCACTTCTGCTACCAAAAATTCTTCATCCAATCCTCTTGTGGCTTCTTCTTCTGAGATAAATGTAATTTCATTTGATAAAGGAAAATCTCAACAACAATTAGGAAGGAATAATGAAGGAGAAAGGGAAAAAGAAGAAATATTCTTCACCGCAGAATAAACAAACAAATTATTCTTCTAATGAGAAACAAAATCCTTTCTACACATGCTTTATTTGCAACAAGGTGCACTTTACCCAGGAATTCCCTCACCATGTAAAAGTGAATCAGTTTCTGAAATCCTTCACTTCCTCTGTAATGTTGACCGAGTCGTTTCCCAATCAGGGGACCCACATGGTTTCCTGGGACCCATCTTCCTCTAACATGGTTTTAATGCTTTCTTCCACAAAGCATAAATATGATGTTATGGTGGCTACTAAAAACAAGGACTGTGGTAATGTGAATCTCCTGAATAGTTAGCCTACTAATCAACCTGCCAGTTCGACATCATGTACATCTAATCCCTCTCCTTCGCCCACGATTCCTATGGAGTTAACTATTAAGCCTCTGAAGGGAGTTATTCATAAATATTCTTTCAACCCTTGTGTTAAGGCTGCTCAAAATTATAACATAGTTGAATACTTGGTTTAGTCTCCATGAGCTATGTCAATCCTTGAGGTGTTGCAAAACTGCCTCGCCCAGAAAAATTCTTTGCTTTTGACTATTAGATGTATGGATCCTTCAGATTCTAACCTTGTTTTTTTCAGTCGTGAAAAATATACCCCTCACCTTGCAATTCAATTTTCCTTCATTATACAGGTCGTCATCCATGCTAAGAATATTCATCATTCTATTGTGGATGAGGGAGCCTCGACCTGCATCATGTCTATGTCTTGCTGGAAAGCAATTGGTTCTCCTCCACTGAGTCATTCACCTACCTTGTTGAAATCTTTTGATGGGATAAGATATAAGCCTTGTGGTATTCTGAATTCATTACAAGTAGAATTTGGGGTAAAAATTGTATCCATAGAAGTGGGCATTATTGACGGACCTCTTGATTATAATCTTCAATTGGGTTGCATGTGGGTTTATACCATGGCCACGGTCGTTTCGACTTATTTCCATATGACCGCCTTTCCTCATAAAGGAGGGATTATGGCCATCCACAAACTCACCTTTTTTTCCTCTGATTCTCATGTTATTGGAAGTGTCCCGCTTGTAGGGGAAACTCTACATTCTTATCAGCATGTCGGGGTTGGACTACTAAAGGATTCCTCACTCATGGGAACCTTTTTTCTTCCTCCTCCTCTTCTTCCCAACAACTCATCTTTAGTTGCTTATATCAATATTATATCATCTTCTACTATACAGACTGATCCATGGATTGTACCATATGAAACTATCCTCCATAAGTTTGGCAACCGAATGTTGCTTAGCCCCATTGAACTTGATTACAAATCCATCTATTTGGTTTGTGCGGATCACACCTTCTCTTCAATCAATTGGGTTGATCAATCATTGGATTATGGCACATCTTCTGATCCATTCTCTCATATATTCTCTACCGATGAGATCATGATGGAGATCATGATTCCAGACGATGCATCGTGGTGCGATCATAACCATCGTTCCTCCTTACTAGATTCCATTGGGGATAATCTCAGTGATGTGTATCTACCAAATATCATCAAATATTTTACAAATTTTGTTTCTATCCACAAAGTCAATTACAAAAAGAATCTTTCAAATATTAAAAAGATGATACCTCTTGATATCTGTGTTAAACCATGTATTGTCAAAAATCTACCCGTTGGTGTGTCTTACTCTCCATCAATGATTGAGACCTATAAAGTCCTATTTCAGGAGTTTTGTGATGCCTTTGATTGGACCTATGAGGAAATTTCAAGTATTGACCAAAATATAGTGACACATGAGATTAAAACATATCTTGATGCTAAACTACTCTAGTATAGCCACCATCTGGTCCATTCACAGAAGGTTGCCATGATAAAGAGTGAAGTTGAAAAATTCCTTCATGTTGGTTTTATCTAACCTATTCCTTTGACCGATTGGGTATCCAATATTGTGGCTGTCATGAATAAATAGGGGAAATCTATGTATTAGTTGATTATCAGGATGTGAATCATGCTTGTCCAAAGGACAATTACCCGACCTTGTTCATCGATTATATTGTTGATGACCGTGTCAGCTGTGAAATATATTCATTCACGGATGGTTTTTAGGACATAATAAAATCAATATTCTCCCAACAGATCAATCTAAAACTACATTTATCTGTTCGTGGGGTATATTTTCCTACACCAAAATCTTCCATTTGGTTTGAAGAATGTTGGAGTCATGTTTCAATGGGAAATGGATTACGCTTTTCATGATATTAAACACATCGTGAAACCTTATTTGGATGATCTCCCTACTCATTCTAAGTATCGAGCTGATCTCCCGATGCATCTTAGGGCCATTTTCTTATGGTGTGGACATTATAATATTTGACTCAATCCATAAAAATGTGTGTTCTATGTCAATTCTAGTCAACCTCTTAGTTTTTCTATTTCAAAACATGGAATTCATATCGATCCTCTGAAAGTGTAGGAAATCATCAACCTTCCTGCAACTTCTTCACTCGTTTAGCTTCAATGGCTTCAAGGGAAAGCTAACTTCCTACGAAGGTTTGACCCTAATTACATTGAGTTGACCAAAGGATTCAATCACCTGCTTAAGAAAGGGGTTCCCTTCTACTGGGACGACACTGCTAAGAAAGAGTTTGATTCCCTAAAAGATGTATTGGTTAGGGAATATATCTTATATCCTCTAGTTAATAGCACAAATATATCATGTATCTCGTTGCTTCCATTTCTAGTATAGAAATGGTATTGGTCTAGGAAGATGATTTAAGGATAGAACAACCCATATATTTGAGTCAAAATTTCAATCATACAAAAATCAGGTATACCCACATAGAAAAGTTGGCTTTGGTAGTTGTTCAAGATGTTCAAAGGTTTTGCCATTACATATTGCTCAGGAAAACTATGGTTTTTTTAGATTGCAACCCTATGACATATTTTTTTTCATGTCAATTTTTGGTGGGGAAATACTCTAAATGGATCGTCATCCTGCAATAGTTTGACCTATAATTCATCAAATCCAAGTCAAATAAATCCCTAGTTTTTTCTATGCTCATGTGCGACCTTCCTTCCCCTGATTCTAAATCAACATTTGACAATTCTATCCCTGACGTGTCAGTTTTCTAATTTCATCGTTTGACCTACGGTATGGAGACATTCTGATATATCTTTAGACCTAGAATTTCCCATCTAATACCTCTCACTCCAAGCAATGATGTATTCAATACCAAGCCAAGAATTACCTCATTATTGGCGACACCCTATATCGACGTGGTATTGATATGATTTTATGAAGGTTCCTCATGCATGACGAGGACCAGAAAGTCCTTAATGAATTTCAGTGGGGTGCATGTGATGGTCATTTATCTAGTTATGATACCACACAGAAGATCCTACACATTGGTTACTTTTGGCCTACCATTTTACGAGACTATATTCTCACTCTACAGAAGTGTCATGCATACCAAATTTATGATCATAAGATCCCTACTCCATTGCATCCCGTTATCACCATTGAAATTTTTTCGAAATGGGGTATCAACTTCATGACATGTAACTATCACTAGGTGAGGGGCATGGTTATATCATTTTCACAGTAGATTATTACACTAAATGGGCTGAGGGGATGCATACATTTAACAACATAGGTGAAATGGATGCATACTTCCTTTTCAATCACATTATCGCATGATTTCATGTTCCACAAGCCATAGTTATGAATCATAGAAATAATGTTTGGAATCATATGTTGACCGAACTAAGTACTAAAATGGGACTTTCCCTTGAAATTTCCACTCCCTACTATCCTTAGGCTAATGGACGGGTTGAGGCTATGAATAAAGTTCTCAAAACCATGCTTCAACATGTGGTAGGGATCCATAAATTAGACTGGAATTTCCTTCTTTATGATTCCTTGTGGGCATACCAAACCTTAGTAAGGACCACTACTATATTTACACCCTTGTATTTGGTTTATAGTTTGGAAGCAATCGTTCCAATCAAATGTGAGACTTCGTCACTAAAACTAGTTGTAGAAATTATTCCTAATACTTTTGTATAAGACAAATATCTTTTACATCTGACCCAATTAGATGAGACATGACACAATTCCACTATAGATAATGAAGCCCATAAAATACAATATCAAGGTGCAATATGACAAAAGTGTCAAGCATCATGTCTTCTCCGAAGGAGACTCTTTTCTTTTATATGACCAAGAATCTAATAAGTTAGGATCAAGAAAGTTCCAACCTATGTGGTGAGGTCCTTATATTTTAAAGCGTGTTCTTACAAAAGGGGCCTATGAGTTAGTCAATTTTGATGGAATTCCACTAGCGTAGCCTAGGAATGGGTTGTACCTAAATAAATACTACACTTGATCTCATGTGTAGTAAAACTATGCAGATACTGTGTATAGGTGTCTTGAGTGTGTTTGTAGTGTGTCTCTTTAGAGTTTCCTAAGGTTTATGTTTATCCCTTTTATGTTTGATTTGTAGATGTCAGTATCCCTTGAACCATATTTTGGTTATGTTGATGGTTCTAGTCATGTTACTTGGAACCTATCCTCCGGGGTGTGGGATAACTTTGCTCTAAATGGTGAGTTAGTGAGTCTACAAGGGATTTGTATTGGTCTCTCTACGAATAATATTGTTGAGTATAGCACACTGGTTGAGCTGCTTTCTGATGCTATTTCAAATGGTATCCATTGTTTAGTCATTAGACTTGACTCATAGCTCATGGTACTACAACTTGCTAATGTTTATTTGATTATAAGTCCTACCATCTTATGTATGTTTTTAAGGATTGCCTTCGAGAAATACATTTTGATTTCACACAATATGAACACATTTCTAGAAATATAAACACATTGATGGATGTGCAGGCTAATCATGTTTTAGATAGACATTTTCAACAAAAGTAAATAAGTTTCAATACACATCACATCATTGAAATAACAATAGGAACAAAGAAACACTATATATATAAAGATAAAGTTTGGTTTTATAAAATTTGTGCCTAAGACACATATGGCCACATGGCCCATATAAAAAACTACATGAAAGTATCTAAGTAGACTAATCAAAGTGCTCATGATAAAAAGCCACTGCATGAGCTATATTTCGTAGTAGCTGAACAATAAGGTTAGGAACTATGATAGTGTGTTGTTGAAGTCACATTGGAATCTAGTTGATCACGGTCTCATCTATCCCATGTGTCAATCCCTCCATGTGGCACTCCACCTTTGTTAGGATCTCGACTACATTATGATATTGTAGTGCATCCTGTCATACTACAACAACCTATACTAGTTCTACTATCTCTTATGGTTGTTCTCCCACATGACAGAGATGTGAAGCACCTATCAGTCGAAAGGCCCAATCTCTACATGAACAAATTGATAGTTTAAGTCTCAAAAACATAAAAAACACAAAAAAATTTGTAAAACTTCCAAAAATTCAAATGGTCAAAATATGTTAGCTATAAAATCCCATTGCTCTCCCTCAAGAAGCACGAGCTCAGGTTCATTGTAGAAATCCATCCCTTCATATGAATAATCATTGATCATAATGAATTATCTACACATCCATCCAAAGAATTTTGGTGAGAAATTGATCGCCAACAAACCTCATGTCAGGTCATATGATCTATCCACCTCCTCATCACTGGAACCCTAGGATCAATGGGCTTGAGTGTAATCTACTGTGGTTGTATTAGTGGAACCTGTTCAAGGGAAAACAAGACCAAGATGGAACTATATGCAAATTTTTTCAACTTTCCTTCTCTTGCTTTAGACAATTTCTATTTTATATTAACCAACACTCCCTCACTCCAGTTGAAGATTGTTGGCTCCAAACACTCCATACCATACTGCATGTATGATATGCTAGCCACATGAAGTGTTGAGCTACTTGGTAATTTGGAAATTATTTATAAGATCCTTCTTAAGGGTAAATGGGTTACATATTTTATGTAAATAATTCCATATTTACATGGCTTGGATCAAGGCCTACAGTAAGTAGTGATATAATATTTCACCATTTCTCCACCCCTTCTCCCACCTAGGAGATAGATGGGGGCACCTCTCCTCGATAAAATTGTCAGAAAATATATGTCCCATGTTGTTATCTTGAGTAAACATTCCCCAAATCTAAATGCCTATTCTTGCACATCCCGTGCATGAACAAGATATGCTAGTAATTCCATTTGTTTCCTCATACCAGGAAGACAAAAAAATTTCAACAATCCAAGGTATTTTAATGCCTGGATGGTAGCAGGATCATTAGCTGCATTTAAATCACGTTCTTCATGATGTCTTTCTCTCTAGGTAAAGGCCATTTTGTGCTTATGAATACCTAAAACATCAAGAAGAGACTCATTATGATCCTTTCCATGCAAGAAAACTCAAAAAAATTGAATGGAAACTGGAAAACATTTTTTGGGTTTGTACCCAATGCACCCACAAGAGGATAGATAGTTTGTTGCACCCCACCCTTGTAGTATAATCTCACTTAGGTGAAACACACCTTTCAACCCTCTAGGCCTACGTTGGTCCTATGACAAGTTTTTGAAAAGCTAGGTACCTGAAAAATTCCTAAAACTTGCATGAAAACACAAAATGGGACCATGAATTGAAAGAGAAAGGTATTAGCTCTTACCTAGAAGTGATGAAACTTAAAAAAATCCACTAGATTGACCACAATCAGTTGTAGAAGATCGAGGGAAAAAACTACTCAAAATATTATGAAACCAACTCACAAAAAGATAGAAGAGATAGATCAACAACTTCAAAGTCAGCCTCTTCGAGGGGGAAACCTCCTTTACATTACAAAGATGAACAATTCTTCGATGATACAAATGAAAAGACCTCCTTTCTATATATAAGACTCTAAGGGGTCATAATATAATCAGAGCCAACATAAAAATAATAATGTAAGGGCACAACAATAACAATAGTGGGGTTCTATGGGGCACAATAATAACAATATGGGGACTACATGGGCACAACAATATAATAAGGGGGTTGCACTAATAACAATAAGGGGTTACACTAGTAGTATAGGGACCTAACATGCCCCTCTCCTTCAAAAAGTGTTGTCCTCAATGCTTGAGAAGTTCTGGATGCTTCTGTATAAAATTCTCATCCTCCCATGTGGAATCTCCAACAGGTAAGTTCTTCCACTTGATTAGACACTCTAAAATTGATCGATTTCGTAGCTGTCGATTTCTTCTTTTTTGTGACTGCTTCTAGTTCCAATATGATTTTTCCTTCCTCATAAAATTTTGGAAATATTGTTTGAACTGGGATCTTCTCACCTATAAGCTTCTTTAAGCATGAAACATGGAAAAATGGGTGCACTCGGGAAGATGCAAGAAGCTCCAATTTGTATGCCATAGTACCAATCTTTTTTAACACCTTGTACGGACCATAATACTTTGGTGATAATTTATTATCCTTCTTATATTGCTTGAGGGACATTTTTTTGTATGGTTGTAGTTGTAGAAATACCCAGTCACCTACATCAAAACTTCTTTCGTTGTGATGTGATCTACCTATCGTTTCCTTCTATTATGCGCCAAAGTGAGGTTATCCTTTAAGAGTTTGAGAACTTGGTGTTGATGCTCGATGTGATCTTCAACTGCTTGAAACTCAGAATTTTCTTTTAAATATGATGTGATGGACAGTGGATGATATTCATAAAGTCGCATAAATGGGGTCATTTTTTTGTAGAATGGAAGGAAGTGTTAAGCCACCATTCAACCAGAGGAAAACACTTAACCCAATGTGTCTATTTATCATAAACAAAGCAATGAAGATATCCTTCCAAACATTTGTTCACTATGTCAGTCTGGCCATCAGATTAAGAATGATAAGATGAGCTATAAGCTAAATGAGTACCCCAATATTCCACCTCTTGTACTCCAAAGAAACATTTTGAGAATTTTGCATATAATTATTTCTCCTCCAATAGTTTTAGCACCTTGTCAACATGTTGAACATGATCCTTCCAAGACTTTCTGTAGATTAGTATATCATCAAAAAATACTAACACAAATTTTGTAAGCAAGGGTTTCACAATGGAATTCATCAAACATTGAAATGTAGAAGGTGCATTGTTAAGGCCAAAAGGCATGAACAAAAAATCATAATGACCCTCATGAGTTTTAAATGTTGTTTTTGGAATGTCTTCAGTCTTCATTCTGATTTGATGATATCTTGAATGAAGATCCAACTTGGTGAAGTAAATTGCTCCATGTAATTCATCCAATAATTCATCAATGACAGGAATGGGAAATTTATCTTTAATAGTAAGCTTGTTGAGATCCCTATAATCCAGACACATGCACCATGATTCATCCTTATTCTGTACCAATACCACTAGAGTAGTGAAAGAACTTTGACTAGGTTGAATTATACCAACCTCTAGCATTTCTACAACCATACATTCAATTTCAGTCTTTTGGGCATATGAATATCTCTAAGGCCTAATGTTTACGGGAACATTCCCTAGAATGAAATCAATAGTGGTGGGCTCCAGTATTGCAACAATAATGCTACAACTCCTGGGACTCCCTTCTTTACTTTTATCAACTCGGCAGTTCATAACAAACTTGGAAGTGACAGTGCTATATGCACAAGTACTAGCTCTTGCCACAGGCTGTCACTGGACCAGCTAGCACAAGTCTTCTAGGAGCTTAAGCCAACTTCTATGAGCTCTTAGAAGAAGCTTTTAATAGTGATGGATGAAAGCTTACTCAAAGGAAGCTAGTCTACTTGCAGAAAGAAGCTGAAAGTGGAAAAGGAATGCAAACCCTAGCAAACCCTAGTTTTACAGACTAACCCTACTGGTGCAAGAAAAGAGATGAAAGCAGTGGAAATGGATGCCATTGACTTATAGAAATGTAGAATGCATGTGACTAAGCTACTCTTGTAGTGAAATCTGAAAAGGAATGTCTTTTTGTATTTTTGAGTAATCTTGTAGAATTATTATGCATGTGCTTAACTGTTTTGACTGTGTAGAGGTTGATTGATAGAAGGAAATGGTGAGGGAGCTTGTAGGAGGTTGGGAAGGTGAGAAAAGGGCCTTCGGGGTCTTTAACACCCTTCCAAAGAGTTTCACCATGATCAGATCTCGAAAAACCGCTCTTGTGATCTTCTACAGGAAGCCTACAAGGGTTTTATAGGATGTTCTACAGGATGTTTCGAAAGGAGATTTTAGAGGGTTGAAGGTGGAAGAAAGGTGGAGAAGTGGAGATGGAGGTTGGATGAGGGTGTGAAGAGGTTTATAACCTAGCAAATGAAGCTGAAAAGTGATGGGGATGGTTGGATTTGTTCAACGATGCATAGAGCAATGCTCCACAAAAACATGGAAATTAGATCAAAGTGAGAAAATGTGGCAAACGAAGGGCAAGAATCTGAGTTAGGGGATGGAACAGGTTGCACTAATGGTGGAAGGGTAGGCAGGGAGGTATCACAGGTGTTCTGTACACTACTTCTTGAAACTGACCAAACAAAGACCATGCAAACCAAATATCTAGCTACTCTAACCTAATTTGACCTATGAACCAACACCCATGATGAACAGAAATTCATTGGTAGAAAATTATGTAAAATAACTTATGAAAACCAAGCAATAATGGATCTAAGCATGTAATCACATCTGGTATCAACTTTTGCAACTGAGAAACTAACACTAGCAATTGCATGAAGAAGCAAAAATAGTGTTTTTGTGGCAGCAAGGACACTTGGGTCTCAGCTCATTGTCCCGAGGAGAGAGAGGTGAGATCCAAGGTTTCTTGATGGCATTTTTTGAAGATATTTTTTTTTGTCAACCTATCTAATCACTCTGAACCACGAAAAGCTCTTTCAATCATCAAAAATGACCTAGATAACCAAGCAAGATTCTAATCTACTAGCAAAAATTATTTTATGAAGACAGCAAAGAACATATAATAATACACAGAGGAGGCCTTGGTGCTTGGGTTGGGCCCAACCCCAAGAGCAATAGGCTCCTAAAAAGAAGCTCAGAACTGATGCAACATGAAACTAGTTTCCATTACTCAAAAACCAACCATGTCCAAAATGTGTTACAACAGAAGCTCCAAAATGGACTGAGAAATAAAGCAGCACTATAGTGCGAAATACAAATGTTCAACGAGTAACCTACGAAGGCTGGAGGCCTTCCTACTTATGCACTACGAGGACCTCTAGTAGTCCTCCTTAATTCAAGGGGCTTGTCTGCTCAAAACTGCAAGTACGCTGCCACTTTACGAAAGCTGCTTGGCTACCCTTGGAAATCAACTTTGGTGGGTTGCTGAACTCTGAGATGATGGTGGAGAACTCGAGGAAGGGGCTATTTAGTGCAGGAGACACCCTTCCTACGAATCCTCAGCCTTGTCCCCTCATATTTGGTTGTCAAATGGCCCATAAATACTTGACCTTGGTCCAAAAGTTGTCCAAAAATCTGCAACAAACACGTATTAGCCTTCATGGTCAAGTGACTATTACCATTCATTCAATTAACATAAACATACTTCAAAAGCATACATAAAATATGAAGAATGGTGGATTAATGGAGAACAATAGGAAAAATGAGCCCAATAAGTTACCCATTTTTGGGGCTCATCATCACTCCCCTGCTAAATGGGTTGTTCATCCTCTGAGCAACTAATCCAGCTCATCATATTTGATTGCTTTGACTGCCTCTCTCACATCGCAGGCCTCCGAGGTGATGTCTTCTTCTCGGTCCCGAAATCTTTCTTTTCTTTCTACTTCCTCCCAATGCCTGTGTTCTTCTTCTTCTTTGACTCCTTTTAGCAATCCTAAAATCAAGGGAGGACTGAACTTTAGGCCAATCCAATTGGCCTGCAGATTTTGCATTGACTGTTTATAGAGGGGTACCCTTGCCAAGGCCTCCCTCATCCTGGTTGGGTAGTGGTATTCTCTTATTTTCAAGCTGTGGGGTAGTGTGTTCCACCTCCTTATGCAAGCATGAATGTAGTTATCCCGGTTATCCCCCAATAGTCTTTCCATGTCCTCAAAGTGAGCGATGGCTTGAGCTTGTCATTCAATGTAATTTGGTAAAACCTTAGGGTTGTTGGCCAGGTGCTGATGGGCATATATTAAAGCTAATATATCCTTTGGTTCTGCCCTAATCATGAGTGGTTCACTTAGCTCCTTGTTCATAATATCCCAAATCTCTGCTGCCCTCTTTTCCTCATGATTTAACCAAGAGGCCATGGCCATAAGTTGCACATCTCCCAATGTAGCATTGGGGTCCCAAAGAGTCATGTTTGGAAGGGCCAAGTTGTGTAAATAGAATTCAGATAACTTGGCCTTATCTTCTGCTGAGCTGCTGTCACACAAAGTCATGAATTGATGGTAATTTTGAAATGGAATGGTGCCCCTTTGGGCCAAGGTGTTAATCTATAACTGCAACCATTGATCTTTAAGATATAAGGCATATGGCTTGGCAGGTTGCCTACACTACAAGGACTCTACTGCCCAGCTGGCCAGTTGGGCTTCCTTTTCTTGTACCTGTTGCTTTAGAGACTGTATTTCCTCTGCTGCTTGTGACTCCTTCTCCTGTAGCTGTTTTTTTAGCGCCTCAACCTCGGCCTGCAGCCCATCCACTCTCTGTTGTTCATCAGAGGTTTCTTTGTCTACTAGAGGCTTTTCCTATTGTTGTTGTTCTCGTAGAATGGAGGGCATGTCTTCCTTATGACTTCCCTGCAGTTGTAGCTGCTCTTTCAGCAGCTCGTTCTCTTCTTGTAGTTTGGCCCTTTGACTGTTTTACACATGCTTCACCATGGCCAATTCTCCCCTTGACTCCTTGATTTGTTCTTCCAAGTGGCCTATGTCTGCCACACCCTTGGACTTGGCAATCCTCATCCAAGTGTGAGTCCTAATTCTTTCTTCTTCCAGTGCAAAGAAGAGTGGCACTGCAAATTTCTGGGGAATTATTTTCCTGGCTTCTAACAGGTTATAGTATGAGCCCAAGTTGGGCTAAGGGCTTGGTTCCAATATTTCCTCTGTCTTTTCTTCTTCCTGTGATTTCTTGGCCACCTTTTCCTCCAATTTCTCAGTCTCTTTTAGCTTAGTTGAGTTTACTGTAGAGATTTCTCAGCTTCCTGTAGAGTTGTCTTTGAGTCCACTGTCTTCATTCTCTCTCTCCAGGTGGAGGTTTTTGGTCTTCCCCATTCATAGGTGACGGATATCTTTGAAGGAGACCCTTCTTTTGGTTTAGGTGTTGTGTCCTCAATGACAATTGGCTCCTTTGACTGCGGCTGGGGTCTGCCCACTTTGATCTGTGTGCTCCTTCTTGCTTTAAAGTACATGGAGGTTTGCCACTTTCTCTTCCCTTTTTGTTTTGGAGGTGTTCTTAAGGCGGCAAGCACATCTGCTGCCTCCCTTGCCAATATTTCAGGTGATTTCCCCCTTTGTTGTTCTTTTTCCATGCTTCCTGTAGAAGTCCCTGTGTCAACTGTTTCTGTCTATATTGCAGCCATTTCAGGCTCTGTCTTTCCCTTTTGTTTCTGTGTGTCTGCTTTGGTTGTGACAGGCTTCATTTGGGGTTTTTCTGCCTTCTTTGCTCTCCTCTTCATTCTCTTTTCCCTTGGTTTTTGTGCTATTGTTTCTTCCTCTGTTTTAGGCTCAACAATCTGGCCCTCTCCCCCTTTTTCTTTCTGTCCTTGTTGTGCTTGAATGTCTTGTGTTCCTTCACCATTGGTTTTCTTACCTTCTTCAGTGTGTTCTTCCTCCTCACTGCTGGAAGAGGTGATGTGTTCGGCTAGAATTCTAATATCTTCATCCGGGGACATGTTTCGGAAGATTTCCAAAGATATGGGGACAATGTAGGTGTGTAGGTCATCTTCCACTAATAGCTTGATGAGCCCATGATGGGCCAGCTGATCTGGGATCCCTTCATTCGATTTTGTTCCCCATTCAATTAGTGACTGAAGAAGAAAATAGGGAATGCTCAGCTTCTAGGCTGGAAGTGAATCAATCCCATGCCTTAGTTCACACAACAACCTGAAATGATATGCATAGACAATGCTAACCCTCCCCTCACATATAATTTAATTCATAATTTGGAAACTGACCTCACTCCAGAGAGGAGGCAAGCTGGTTCTCCTAACCCTGTTTTTGTCTTCTACAGGATGTTCCTCAGGTAAGAAGAATGTTTTCTTGGCAACTTGGCCCAATGACCTCTCTTCTTTGCTCCAAGGGAGCCCTAATGGCAGACCAGTAACACGACTGATGAGCTCAGGGGTAAGTTCTAGGGTCAAACCCCTAAAACTTACTGTGGCCTATGTCTTTGATTGAGGTCTCAGGGACATCAAAAATTCCTCTGTTATCTCCTCATCATGACCCCAAATTTTTTCAAAAAATGACATCCAATTGGCTTGGGTGAAAAGTTCCACCACCTCAGGATGCTTGTGCAGGTTGCTGGTGTCTGAGGGTTCTTTCCTTATGAATCCCCCTGGCATGGTGAGAGTGCTCTTTTTTCTTTTTGCTTTGATCAGAAAAAGGAATGTTGTTTATGGTTTTCCCCCTGAACTCAAGAAGGGATTTCTCGGGTATCAATGTTAATTAGCAGCTATTCCATGGTTTTCAAGACTGTTGTTGCCCGGAACTTGGCTACCTGTTTATGAAGGGAAGAATTTCGTTTCTACAGATAGAGTACAAAGCTCAATGTTTCTTCTCAGCACATATACAAATATACAAATTCAAAATTTTCATACACAGGCTAGCCCCCACAGTTGCATATCTTCCCTACAGGAGAATTTTAAAAATAGGAATGTGGAGGAGAATCTAGATGTAGAAACAACTGAGAAACCCAGTGCAACACATAGGCAAACATTTTACTTCCAATCCCCAGGAAAATTTTTCTGTGGTTCCCCAGTCTGATACCATTCAATTCACCACCTTTTAAAATCATACCATGCATAGAAGAGTTTTTCGAGCCTACCTTGGTTGGAGCTCCAAATTCAATGAAGAGAAATCCTAGGCTTCTCTACTTCGGAAAGTTGTGCAGGCTTTCCTGTAGAACCCTTCCTGTAGAAGACTCCCTGGTTCCTGTAGAATGTCTTTGTGCCTCTGAGCGAGCCTGATATGTGGGAGATTCTCGAGAACAGGTAGAAAAACTGGTGGTGGATGACTGGTTAACAGTTTTTGGAAGTGGAGGATGTGTACTTCAGTCAAGCACGTTGCAAGTGAAAATGAAAAAAGAGTGGTGTTAGTTTCATCCAAGCATCTCTTAACTGCGGCGTAATTCGTGGTGAGGGGATGAGGTGGCCGGACTGAACCGTTGATCCAATGTCACGGCCATAATTTCTCTACATGTTTCTGGCCACCATCACCTTCCCTCTACCGTTAACCACCGCCACCACTGCTAGTCCCGATGATTTCTCCCTGAATGGACGCTCCACATGTGTTGGCTACACGTCTCGTCAGAGCTTTTGAATGTAACTGAGCTTGTTCGGATCCCACGAGGCTATGTAACTGGTCGAGGGCGGCCAGTTGACTGGCCACCGATCCCATTCTATCCAAACCATTTCCATAGGCATGCAGCTTTTAAAATATAGTTTACGCAATTGATGAATGAGTTTAGGCACTTACCTGCGTGGTCACGGCCACGTTGTGTAGACTTCAGGTCTTGGAACCATTCCTTTGTTTGTTGATGCTTCCTACACAGGTTTTGAAACCCATTCTTTCATTTGTTGACGTTGCATGCACGTGTTTTGGAGTCCATTCCATTGGTTGTTGTCGCTGAATGCTCAAGTCTTGCTTGGTTTTGACTACTGATGATGTTTTTGCATTCAAGATGAGCTCTTTACATGTGTCCTTTCCTATTTTTTGGCTATCCTCGTCTCCAACGTATGTCTTCTAGAGGGATCAGTTACTATAGGATTCCTGTAGGATGTCCTGTAGCTACTTCTCCTCTTGGGATGCAAGCTAAACGAGAAGGGCTATACTGCCGATGAGGGATTCGGCTGATGAGGAGTTCAGATGGAGATTGACAGGTAGGGAGAGTGAAAAACCATTGCTAGATTTGTCACTCAAAGTTCTTGCTGGCAGTATGAGGAAAACATGGTTTTTTTTTTGTGACTGTGCAGGAATAAATAACAGAATGGGTGCAATGGAGGTTTAAAGAGATGAAACAGGGTGATGTATGGTGATGGACATAAACTGTGGTGGTTGTAGGCCTAGCAGGCAGATTCCAACCTTTGGATTCCCTTCCACAATCAATTTTTTCTTGTCTGGAGGTTCTATAGGATCTTCCTGTAGAAGATATAGAGCTTCCTGTAGAAGATCCAGAACTCCCTGTAGAAGGTGAAATCTTAGCTTGAATGCGATCAAATCCTCGGAAAGGGGGGTGGTCATGGAGGAAGTGTTTGTGAGGGATGCTTGTAGCCTATTTCTGACCTCTGTCCTTGTTTTGCGCAACCCTCCTAACCCTCAATGTCTTCCCTGCACCCTGCAATTATTCAACAAAAATTAGGCCTATTTCCTTCTTTTTTTCTTTTCTTTTTTTTTCTCTTTTGGTGAGATAGTTGGGGCGCCTCCAGGAGGCTTTCACATGCATTGTCTGCCCCAGGCACCTCTAAGAGGTTTTCACCCAAGGATCTTTTTATTATTTTCTATTTTTTTCTTGTTTTCTTCCTTTTTTCTTTTTTTGATGATCAAGGTGTGGGTTGAGTAGAGATAGGGCCCTACTCCACTACCAGCACTGATTTATCTAGAGTTTCAATGAACTCCTGCTTGGAAAGTGGTTTCGGGTAGATTTTCAATTGATGCCCATTGACGAGCATGGGGATGGCTTCTTCATCAATGGTTCTGATAAGGACTGAACCATTGTTGTTGCAATTCTCCACTGTATATGGTCCGAGCCACCTTGTCCTCAGCTTCCCTTTGAATTCCTTGTATCTTGAGTCATATAACAATGCCTAATCTCCTGGCTGAAATTTCTTTGCATTAAGGTGCCGGTCATGCCATATCTTTCTCTGGAGTTGAACTACTTCTGAGTGGAGGAGGGCCTGCATTCTCTATTCATTTAATCCATTCAGCTGTAGTAACCTTTCATGAGATCCAGGTCCAGCTGAGCTGCCAACCTTAATGTGTTGTACTCGAACTCTATGGACAGTAGAGCCTTCTTCTCGTAGACTGCCTCATAAGGTGTGAAAGTTGTTGTGGTTTTCCAAGTGGTGTTGTAGGCCCAGGTGGTCTCAACAAGGCAATCTGCCCAATCCTTTGTTCTGCTGCTCACCACCTTAGTCAAAATTTCTTCTAAAGCCCTATTAGTGACTTCCACATACCCATTTGCTTGGGGATGATAAGGGGTGGAAGTTCTATGCTTGATCTTGTGATGAGCAAGCAGGTCTTCAATTAGGTTAGAGGTGAACTGACTTCCTTGATCTATGACTAATTCTCTTGGGTAGCCAAACTTGTAGAAGATATTTTCCCTTAAAAACTTAGCCACTTTTTCTTCTGTCGTTGCCTTGATTGCCTTTGTTTCTACCCACTTTGTCAGGTAGTCTGTGCACATAATGATGTAAGACTTTTGCTTTGAAGGAGGGTTGATAGGACCCACAAAATCCATGCCCCACTTCTCAAATGGCTCGAAAGTCACTTGAAGTTGGAGGGGCATTTCATCCCTCGGAGTCGGTTTCCCCATCCTTTGACATCGGTAACATTGGCTAATGTATCTTCTGACATCTTGATGAAGAGTGGGCCAATAGTAGCCTACCTGTAGAATTTTGAAGGCAGTCCTTTTTCTGCAAAGTGGCCTCGACAGGGTCCATCGTGATAGGTGAGGATAATGTCAAAAACTTCCTCCTCCCTAACACAATGCCTCAGGATCTGATTTGGGCTGAGTTTGAACAAGTTGCCCCAAATCGAAGTAAAGGGGGCACTCTTCCTCACAATTCTGCTCTTTTCCTTCAAGGATAGGTGTGGAGGGAACTGTGCTGAGACCAATTAGTTTTCTATATCAGCAAACCATGGAGAGAGTACTAAAATATCAAACAAGTGTTCATCTGGCATTTGGTCATCCACCATCCCTTCTTCACCTGTAGGAAAATCTAATCTAGACAGAAAATTAGGAAAGACATTTTCCTTTCCTAGCTTGTCAACAATGGTTAAGTCAAATTGCTACAATAAAAGTAACCATCTAATGATACGGGCATTCACATCAGGTTTATTCATCAAATACCTTATTACAACATGATCAGTGTGTACAAATGTTTGATAACCAGTAATGTAGTGTCTGAACTTGTTTAGGGAATGGACTACAGCTAGGAGCTCTTTCTCGGTCATAGTATAGTTTAATTCTGCCTTGGACAGGTTTTTGCTGACAAAGTATATGGCATATGGTAGCTTCTCTTCAACTTGTCCTAAGGCTGCCCCTATGGCATTGTTCGAGGCATCAATGTGGATGTGGAAAGGTAGGGTTTAGTTTTCACCTCTCAGGATTGGGGCAGTTACCAGCTTATCTTTCAACTCATCCAGAGCCTCTTGGCAGTTGTCAGTCCATTTAAACTCAACATCTTTCCCCAAAAGACCAAATAATGGCAAGGCTAGCTTACTAAAATCTTTGATGAATCTTCTATAGTATCTTGCTAACCCTAGAAAACTCTGAACATCTCTTACCTTCTGAGGAAGTGGAACCTTTTGGACAATAACAATTTTGTTAGGATCCACCTGTAATCCTTGCTGAGAGATTGTATGACCTAGCACGGTCCCTTCAGTCATCAGGAATTCACATTTTTCAGGACTAAGGGACAGGTTCATCTCAATACACTTGGTTAAAACTTTTCCCATGTTAGTCAATGCTTCTTGGAAGTTGGACCCATAAGGAGTAAATCATCCATATAGATTTCTACCGAGTCATGAACCAGCTCAACAAATATGCTTAATACTACTCTTTAGAAAGTGGCAGGAGTGTTTCATAACCCAAAGGGGAAGGACCCGATAGGCAAAGGTACCCCATGGACAAGTGAAGCTGGTCTTATCTTGGTCCTCTGGGCTGATTTGGATCTGATTATACCTGCTGAACCCATCTAGGAAAGAAAAGTACTTCTTCCCTGCCAGCCCATCTAGCACTTGATCTATGAAAGGCAAAGGAAAATGGTCCTTCTTGGTGGCTTTGTTAAGTTCTCGATAATCTACACAGATTCTCCACTTCCCATTTTTCTTGGGCACAGGCACCAGAGGAGAAACCCATTTGCTGTCCGAGATGGGGTAGATGAATCCTACATCCAACAACTTTTGCAATTCTTCTTTAACAATGTCCTTAAGGGTTGGATTCATTCTCCTCTGAGGCTGCCTGACTGGTTTAAAATCCTCTTTAATGTAAATGTGATGGGTACAGATTGACAAATGGACTCCTTTCATCTCCTTATAGCTCCAAGCGAAAGCCTCCAAATGGCGGTTCAATAAGCTACATAGCTCCTTCTCCTGAGAGGGAGATAAGGATGAGCTGATCTTCAAGGTTCTTTCAGGGCCAAATTCCACATTCTTAACTCTGGGAGAGGTCATATCAACCACACAGAGGTCCACTAAAGTGTGGGCTTGGGTACCTTCCACCAACTTCTCTAATGGCAGCACACTGGGAGGTGGATTTGGAATCAAATTCTCAATTAGGTCGTCCTCAGTTTGAGGACCTCCCTGGGTGGCTTCCATTATGCACACTGGTGTAGAGTAGACTTCATCCTCATCTTCCTCCTCCAACCAGAGAGATAAGTCATGTTCTAGCAGAGGTTGGGAAGGAGGGTATAGTACTAGCTATTTGGACATAGGCCCATTCTTGATGGTCATGCTGCCAGCTTGACAACTGATGTAAGCATCCATAGTAGCTAACTAAGGCCTTCCCAAAATGACAGCATATCCAGTGAGTTTTTCCTTTGGCTAAAGGACCAAAAAGTCTGCAGGGTACTCCCAAGAATCAACAGAGACTAGGACATCCTCCACAATCCCTTCGGGAGTCACGGTGGAGCGGTCTGCTAATTGTAGTATTGTCGAGGTCTTTCTTAAGGAACTTTGAAGGTTGAGTTTGAGCATAGTGTCCTTGGTTATCACATTGATGGTAGCCCCTAGATCGATCAAGGTGTGGGGGATTGTGGTGCCATTGATGTGGACATCAACTACAGGACTCCCAGGATCCAAATATTTTGGACAGATTATTTTCCCCAACATCAGATTGGACAGTTGTCCTATGACATTGATAGTCAAGACATCTCTCTTGCACCTGCCTGGGTGCCTGAAACACTTCTCCTTGATCAATTTGTTGTAAATTGGTACATATTTTGTAGCCTAGAGAAGTGGGATTTTCACACACAACTGTTTAAGTTCTCCCAGAAGTTCGATCTCCTCTGGGTTTGGTTGCGTGGCTACTGTTAGTCTCTCAGGAAAGGGTGGAATGGCTTTGGATTCACTTTCCTATTTCCCTTCCTCATCCTCTAAGGGAGGATGTTGGCGATCTGGAAGGACCTTTCTAGATCGTAGGTTGATCTCTTGAATCTCCACAGCATAGGTAGGGCATGTCGTCTCTCTACTATATACCTGTTGGGCCTGTTTGTTGTTGGGGTTCGGGTTCAATTAAGCAGGCATCTGAGGTTATCTTGGAGGAGTAGGAGGTAACGGTTGTGGTTGAGCAAGCAGTGGAGGCAAAATAGCGGGAGGAGAGTTGTATTGGGGCCTCCACCCCGGTTGAGGTGCATTCCACTGAGGTTGTGGCTGAGCATGAGAGTGAAACGAATGAGAAGCAGGTTGAGTATGGTACTGAGATGGATAAGACCAAGGAGGAGGTGCGGACGAGGAAGGATGAGCAGGGGGGCCCAAGAAGGCATGTGAGCGGATTGGTTGGGGTTGTAATGAGTTTGGGATGTTCCTTACATCCCCTGCTGGTAAGGTCTGGATCTATGTGGCCTCCCTTGGTTGAGGAACTAGAGTGGATCAATGGTCCCTTCAACCCCTTGGTACATGGCTTTAAGTCTGGGTAAGGTTGGGCATTGGTTTGCGGGGTGGTCTTCCTCACAAACGAAACATACCTCCACTGGGTGCAATGGACACTCATTCTTAGGATGCTTCCTTGTACATCTGGGACAAAAGATGGCCAAAGCCTTCTCAACTTCCTCTTTCTTCTGTTGGATTCGGAAGGTATCCAGTTGCATGGCAATGGTATGTCTCATCTCACTTTTGAGGTCTTCCATTTGATTTGCAAAATCATGCTTGGAGAAGGTCGCACCAGCTGAAAGTGGATTCCCCCTACCTCTTTTCCGGGCTGCCCTAGAGTGATTTCTAAACACAGTTTTTATGTCCTCATAAGGTAGTTGGTAGATGTCTCCTCTAGCTAACAAATGGAGGGTATCTAGAAGGTCTTCAGGAACTCCTCAGAGCAGAACCAACTTCTAAGATTCAGGGTCCGGTGTGCACCTGGCCCTTTTATAACTAAGTTGGAACCTTTCTTCATAGTCTTCTAAAGACTCATCAATTCCCATGGTCATCCGAAAGATCTCTCCCTTCGTTTCCTTTGACCTACAGTAGTCCTAGTATTTTTTGTTAAAGGCTTGCTGCATCTGAGCCCAAGTTGTGATACTGTTTCCAATTAACCCCATGAACCAGCATAGTGTTGCATCCTTTAGGGTACAGGGAAAGAGTTTCAACTTTTACTTGTCTTCTGCATAGTCATAAGTTTGACAAAGGACAGCAAACTCAAGCAGGAAGGTATCAGGGTCTTCAACGGTCAATCCATGGAAGTGAGGTAAGGCTGAGGGACTTATGTTTTTCATTTTCATGTCTCCGTTGACCTCTCGGATGGGAAAGGCACCTTCTATTCTCTCCTCATCTTCTATACCATTTCTGTGTTCATCCATGGTCTCAAGAGGAATGTTTTCTTGCTCTTCTTCTATTATAGGATCTTCGTATATCTTTGGAGGTTCACCTATAGGTTCTTCTGGATCACTGCCACTGAAGAAGAGAGGAGGGTGACTAAGTGATGTGGTGAAGGCATTGGGTAAGAATTTCCCTATATTGTCTTTGTTCCTACAAGGCATGAAATGGAATATTTTTGGTGGAGTTTTGGTGTTTTTTCTGCTTGTACCTAGAAAATTGAAATCGATTGAACTGTAACTAACTAAAATCTATCTTGCTGAAATGAAATTGCAGAAATGAAATGCTAAGCTACACTTGCACAATTTAAATTGCGGAATTGAAATGCTAATCGATGAAAGTGGGAAATATCTAATCTACGCTTGCTGAAATGAAATGAAAGTAGGAAATGTCTAATCTACTTTTGCAGAAATGAAATTGCAGAATGGAAATGAAACAACCACTCTACTCTTTCTGAAATAAACTACTTAGCAGAAGATTGAAGTAGAAAGTAGAAGAAAAGTAGCAATCACAAATACTCTGACGTTTCCCCTGAAATGACACCAAAAAGATGGTGGGCTCCAGTATTCCAGCAATAATGCTGCAACTCTTGGGACTCCCTTCTTTACTTTTATCAACCCGGTAGTTTGTAACAAACTTGGAAGCGACGGTGCTATATGCACAAGTACTAGCTCTTGCCGCAGGCTGTCACTGGATCAGCTGGCACAAGTCCACTAGGAGCTTAAGCCAACTTCTATGAGCTCTTAGAAGAAGCTTTTAATGGTGATGGACGAAAGCTAACTCAAAGGAAGCTAGTCTACTTGCAGAAAGAAGCTGAAAGTGGAAAAGGAATGCAAACCCTAGTTTTACAGACTAACCCTACCAGTGCAAGAAAAGAGATGAAAGCAGTGGAAATGGATGCCATTGACTTCTAGAAATGTATAATGCATGTGAATAAGCTACTCTTGTAGTGAAATCTAAAAGGGAATTTCTTTTTGTATTTTTGAGTAATCTTGTAGAATTATTATACATGTGCTTAACTGTTTTGACTATGTAGAGGTTGATTGACGGAAGGAAATGGTGAGGGCACTTCTAGGAGGTTGGGAATGTGAGAAGAGGGCCTAAGGGTTCCCTAACACCCTTCCAGAGAGTTTCACCATGATCGAATCTCGAAAAACCGCTCTCGTGATCTTCTACAGGAAGTCTGCAAGGGTTCTACAAGATGTTCTATAGGATGTTCCGAAAGGAGATTTTGGAGGGTTGAAAGTGGAAGAAAGGTGGAGAAGTGGAGATGGAGGTTGGATGAGGGTGTGAAGAGGTTTATAACCTGGAAAATGAAGTTGAGAAGTGATGAGGATGGTTGGATATGTTCAAGGATGGATAGAGAAATGTTGCAAAAAAACATGGAAATTAGGTCAAAGTGAGAAAATGTGGCAAATGAAGGGCAAGAATCTGAGTAGGGGATGAAACAGGTTGCACTGGTGGCGGAAGGGTAATCAGGGAGGTATCACAGGTGTTCTGCACACTACTTGAAATTTACCAAACAAAGACCATGCAAACCAAATATCTAGCTATTCTAACCTAATTCGACCTAGGAACCAGCACCCATGATGAACAGAAATTCATTGGTAGAAAATTATGTAAAATAACTTATGAAAACCAAGAAAGAATGGATCTAACCATGTAATCACATCTGGTATCAACTTTTACAACTGAGAAACTAACACTAGCAATTGCATGAAGAAGAAAAAATAGTATTTTTTTGGTAGGAAGGACACTTGGGTCTCAGCTCATGGTCCCGAGGAGGGAGAGGTGAGATCCAAGGTTGCTTGATGGCCTTTTTCTAAGATTGTTTCTGTTGTCAACCTATCGAATCACTCTGAACCACAAAAAGCTCTTTCAATCATCAAAAATGACCTAGATAACCAAGCAAGATTCTAATCTACTAGCAAAAATTATCTTATGAAGACAACAAAAAACATATAACAGTGCACAGAGGAGGCCTTGGCGCTTGGGTTGGGCCCAACCCCAAGGGCTACAGGCTCCTAGAAAGAATCTCAAAACTAATGCAACATGAAACTAGTTTCCATTACTCAAAAAACAACCATGTCCAAAATGTGTTATAGCAGAAGCTCCAAAATGGGCTGAGAAACAAAGTAGCACTATAGTGTGAAATAAAAATGTTCAATGAGTAACCTACGAAGGCTAGAAGCCTTCCTATTTATGCACTACGAGGACCTCCAGCAGTCCTCCTTAATTCAAGGGGCTTGGCTACTCACAACTGCAAGTACTCAGCCACTTTACAAACGTTGCTCGGCTGCCCTTGGAAATCAACTTTGGTGGGCTGCTGAACTCCGAGCTGATGGTGGAGAACTCGAGGAAGGGGCTATTTAGTGCAGGAGACATGCTTCCTATGAATCCTTAGCCTTGTCCCCTCGTATTTGGCTATCAAATGGCCCATAAATGCTTGACCTTGGTCCAAAAGTTGTCCAATAATTTGCAACAAACTTGTATTAGCCTTCATGGTCAAGTGACTATTCTCATTCATTCAATTAACATAAACATACTTCAAAAGCATACATAAACTATGAAGAATGGTGGATTAATGGAGAACAATAGGCAAAATGAGCCCAATAATTTACCGAGCAACTTTTGTAAAGTGGCTGAGTACTTGCAGTTTTAAGCAGCCAAGCCCCTTGAATTAAGGAGGACTGTTCGAGGTCCTCGTAGTGCATAAGTAGGAAGGCTTCCAGCCTTTGTTGGTTACTTGTTGAACATTTGTATTTCGCACTATAGTGCTGCTTTGTTTCTCAACCCATTTTGGAGCTTCTGTTGTAACACATTTTGGACATGGTTGTTTTTTGAGTAATGGAAACCAGTTTCATGTTGCATCAGTTATGAGCTTCTTTTTAGGAGCCTGTAGCTCTTGGGCTTGGGCCCAACCCAAGCACAAGGGCCTCCTTTGTGTACTGTTATATGTTTTTTGTTGTCTTCATAAAATAATTTCTGTTAGTAGATTAGAATCTTGCTTGGTTATCTAGGTCATTTTTGATGATTGAAAGAGCTTTTCATGGTTCAGAGTGATTTGATAGGTTGAAAATAAAAAATATATTTGAAAAAGGCCATTAAGCAACCCTGGATCTCACCTCTCCCTCCTCGGGACCATGAGCTGAGACCCAAGTGTCCTTGCTGCCACAAAAACACTATTTTTGCTTCCTCATGCAATTGCTAGTGTTAGTTTCTCAGTTGTAAAAGTTGGTACCATATGTGATTACATGCTTAGATCCACTCTTGCTTGGTTTTCATAAGTTATTTTACATAATTTTCTACCAATTAATTTTTGTTCATCATGGGTGCTGGTTCCTAGGTCAAATTAGGTTAGAATAGTTAGATATTTGGTTTGCATGGTCTTTGTTTGGTCAGTTTCAAGTAGTGTGCATAACACCTATGATACCTCCCTACCTACCCTTTCACCATCAGTGTAACCTGTTCGATCCCCTAACTCAAATTATTTCCCTTCGTTTGCCACATTTTCTCACTTTGACCTAATTTCCATGTTTTTGTGCAACATTGCTCTATCCATCCTTGAATAAATCCAACCATTCTCATCACTTCTCAGCTTCATTTGCCAAGTTCTAAACCTCTTCACACCCTCATCCAACCACCATCTCCACTTCTCCACCTTTTTTCCATGTTCAACCCTCCAAAATCTCCTTTCGGAACGTCCTGTAGAACATCCTGTAGAACATCCTGTAGAACCCTTGCAGACTTCCTGTAGAAGATCATGAGAGCGGTTTTTCGAGATCCAATCATGGTGAAACTCTCTGGAAGGGTGTTAGGGACCCCTTAGGCCCTCTTCTCACCTTCCTAACCTCCTGCAAGTGTCGTCACCATTTCCTTCCATCAATCAACCTCTGCATAGTTAAAACAATTAAGCACATGCATAATAATTCTACAAGATTACACAAAAATACAAAAAGACATTCCTTTTAAAATTTCACTACAATAGTAGCTTAGTCACATGCATTCTACATTTCTAGAAGACAATGGCATCCATTTCCATTGGTTTCATCTCTTTTCTTGCACTGGTAGGGTTAGTCTGTAAAACTAGGGTTTGCTAGGGTTTGCATTCCTTTTCCACTTTCAGCTTCTTTCTGCAAGTAGACTAGCTTCCTTTGAGTTAGCTTTCATCCATCACCGTTAAAAGCTTCTTCTAAGAGCTCATATAATTTTGCTTAAGCTCCTAGCGGACTTGTACCAGCTGATCCAATGACAACCTGCGGCAAGAGCTAGTACTTGTGCATATAGCACCATCGCTTCCAAGTTTGTTACGAACTACCGGGTTGATAAAAGTAAAAAAGGGAGTCCCAGGAGTTGCAACATTATTGCTGCAATACTGGAGCCCACCATGATTCATCCTTATTATGTACCAATACCACTAGAGTAGAGAAAGAACTTTGACTAGGTTGAATTATATCAACCTCTAGCATTTCTACAACCATATGTTCAATTTCAGTCTTTTGGGCATATGGATATCTCTAAGGCCGAATGTTTTGGGGAACACTTCCTAGAATGAAATGAATAGCATGATCATGATCACGAATAGGTGGAAGGACTTTGGGAGTCTCAAATACTTTGGAATGATTGTCCAAAACTCTTTGGAGATCTAGAGAAATAGATGATTTGAATGTGGGAACCTCTAGTGAACATAATTGTGAAATTACACCCCGTTGTTCTCTATTTAGAAGCTTTTTCATGTTTTTAGAGTTGATTATATTTTTGGGTTTCCTTGCGATACCCGTTAATTCAAATTTCCTTCCTTCCCAAAAAAAATTCAAGTTATTGAAAATTAAAATCTATTGTACCCAAAGATTGTGGCCATTGGACTCATAGTACAACATCTGCACCACCCATTGGAATGGAAAGCATTGGACTATTGAAGACATATTCTCCCATGGATAGCATGATATTATGGCACTTTCTAGAGAAATTTATGGTTCCTCCATTTGCAACCATTACTTGATACTCTGGTGCTGGATATAGGAAGAAATTCAATTCCTTGGCTATATTACAATGAATAAAATTATGGGTACTACCCAAATAAATCAACACTCTTACCTTTTTATTCTTGATATGCCTTTCTATCTTGAAAGTTTGAGGAGTGGTAATGCCTATCAATGCATTACAAGATATGGTCAGATTCATTTCTTCTTTCTTTGGGATTGGTTCCTAGTGTATATCCTCTTCTTTTGATGTTTCTTGTTCCTTTTCTTTCTCCTCTTCCCCATATATGTAAATTAATTTCTTCTCAGCATACTTATGACCTTTAGTTTATTTTCTATCAAAATTGTAACAAAGCCATTTTGCTCTTTTTTTTTTCCAATTGTTGTGGTGTCAACCTTGTAGGTGGTGAAAGGCTAGGAACAACAACACTTCCATCTTTATAGTTGTGAGTGGTAGGCTTCCTTGTTTCCATAATTTTTCTTTCCATTTTTCTTGCCAACCTGAATGCCTTCTCCAATGAATCAGGTTCCCAAAGGTGAATCTCATGCTAGATGTTATCCTTTAAATTCCCTATGAACAAATCAATCCTATGCTCCCCCAGAATATCTTTTACCCTCATATTAAATTTTTGTAAGTCCTCAAAGTGCTCCATCATTGAACCCTTTTGTTTGAGATTTACCAATTGGCTAAAAAAGGTGTTTCTTTTTGTATCCTCATAATGTGCTATCATTTCTTCCATAAAAATTTCCCAAGTGACAAATTGTTTACTAGAGAAAAGCCATTGATACCATACAAAATGATTTGGTTGCAAATATAAAGTTTCAATGCGCACCTTTTGTGTGTTTTGCAGATTATGGAGATCGAAATATTGCTCCATCTGTAGTATCCATGTTACAGGATCCTTGCCATAAAAATTACTCATATCAATCTTTGGAACATGGTGGGTCTTCAATCCAACGTTAGATTTTATGAAATCATGATTAACATTTCTTTTGTTCTCATCATGAGTCTCCTTCAGTACACTTTCGCCATTAGTAAGCATTTCTTCTAGAAACTTTGTCAAATCTGTCTTCAAATCTTCCATGTTTCCTTTAATTTTTTCTTCTATAGCATCCATCATAGCTTCCATGCCCTTTAAATTCCTTCAAACTAATTTTTCAACCAAACTTATGAAAAACTTAGAAAAAACTACACACCTTTTTCCACTTTGTAGGAGCTCGATATTGAATATGTTGTATGTCTATAATTTCGGATCTCCAAGGTCTGAAATTTTTTCCTGTAGTAGCCCTATGAGTCCCCTTTCCAACCCCGCAAGTTTGATGAATATGGGATTCTCCAAGGAAGAGTTATGCTAAATCTGCCACGATGGTCAGATTATAGACTCGTTCCATAGAGCGAACTTGTATGAACTTCCACATGCCACTGTTTCAACCTTAGGACCTGTAACTGATACACAAAAAACTATAGGATGTCCTATTTTTGTAACTTAAGTAAATTTCAATCTGATGTTCAAAGAGAAAGTTATGATGATTTTCCCTAGCTCACCTATTTGGGATGTAATTCAGCAGCCTGCAAAAACCCTAACTGTCTTGGACCATATTTCCGAAAATATAGCGCGTCCATATTTGCAATTTGGGCCCAAGCTTCATCACAATTTTGGCTCAAATGGGTTTTAATTTCAAAGTCTAACCTTTGTATAAAAAAATAATAAGGAAAATTCTACGGTGACCTGTTTGTGATGGAATTATGGAGCTTGCAAAAACTTTAACTTCCTCAGATCATATCTCCGAAAATATATCAGGACAAGCTCTAAAATTCAGACCTAAGGTTCAGAATGATGTTGGCTCAAATGGGTTTTTGTTTAGGTTCTAAAACTTTGTAGATAAAATTTTATATTCAAAATTCCACGATGACCTATTTGGAGCAGCGAAACCCTAGAATCCAAAGCTCTAATACCAAATGTTATGAAACCAACTCACAAAAACATAGAAAAGATACATTAAAGACTTCAAAGTTAGTCTCTTCGAGGGGGAAACCTCCTTTACATTACATAAATGAATAATTATTCGATGATACAAATGACAAGGCCTCCTTTCTATATATAGGGGTCTAAGGGGTCATAATATAATCAGAGTTGACATAACAATGATAATGTAAGGGCAAAACAATAACAATAGTGGGCTTCTATGCGGAAAAATAATAACAATATGGGGAGTACATGGGCACAACAACATAATAAGGGGGTTGAACTAATAACAATAACGGGTTACACTAATAGTATAGGGAGCTAACAAAGAACTCTCACTACTGAAGGTAAATGGGAAATGGTAAATATGAATAGTCATTTTGAATATTTATGGTTTTTTTTCAATTATTTTAGTCACATTTAATGTTTTGACCTAGTAGAAACCTGTTTTTACCATGAAACAAGTATTTTTAATCCTTTTTGTGATGTTATGAGCAAGTCAACAACTCTTTGACAGGTTTTGTCATGTTTTGAACAAATTATTTTGACCAAGGAGCATACATTTATCACTTTTTTGGGCTCCCCAAAACTGAGAAAAATCCACCCCCTGGAGTCCTCTTTCAATTGTTTTTAGACTCCCAAAATATGAAAATATTTTCAAGAATTTGTCTTTTCGAACTCATTAAAGTAAATGAAAAGATGTCTACGTAGTATAAGTTTAACCCTTGCCCAAACTTAGATAGACTACTTATGAAAAAGGAAGACCTTAGTCGAACATGGCTAAGAGGTTCTCTTGGGTATTATTTTCTGCATTTTCGGGCCTCAAGGACTATCTACGAAAAGAAAAATCTAGATTTTTCTTTCCACCTCTTTTTCAAGCTCTCTATATATAAAAAACATGTTGCGTTATACCTTCACTAGACTCATTAAAACATCAAATAGTTATGGACTCGTCCTTCATGACGGGACTGAACCACTCCTTTGGGTTCATTAAATATTCACAAAGGGATTCATCTGAAGGATGAACTTACAAATCAAACATATTTTATCGTCCTCAATCTTGTTAAAAAATAAAGAGGTACTCACTAGTATGGTTGGGGAGATTGGGAAAACATGGTACTCCATTTGTTAATGGAAGTGAGTTTCTCTTGAACATGTCACTCTTCCACTTCACCACCATGGTCATTGGGTTGGGAAAGATGCTTGTATTTTGGTTTATCATACCATTTAAAGCCCCTTTTTTTGGCTTTGGGTCAATGCTACCAACTCCATTCAATGTAACCACTGTGTTCAAGAGAAGTCATTCAGTCAATCTCTGTGTTATCACCAAAGATCGATCATATAGCAATAACTTACTATATGGATTAAAGTACACCATGTAGGGCCAATTTTACCATAGTAAAATTGCTTTCACTATAAGAAATTACTTAGTAAACCACATTTGTTAAGTTATTTCTAGTTAAACCCATGAAGAATAATTAAATAAATCATTATTTATTTAATTATCTTCTAGGCATAATTAATTAAACCACTGTTTAACTAATATTCATTGTCATATTTCACCGAGTCATGATAAATAAATAGATAAATCATTATTTTTCTTATTTTTCTCTAGGAATAATTAATTAATCATTATTTAGTTATTATTCCTTGTCAAGTTTGATTAAATCCCCTAGGAATACTTAAATAAATCATTATTTGTTTATTATTCCTTAACCACATTCCTTGAGATGATAAATAAATGATTTGTTTATTTATTATTTCTAAATATAAGTATTTAACCAGTATAAATATTTTTTTCCCTCCATTCAAATATAATAAAATATTCCAAATGGTTAATTTTAGAATTTGGTTAATAATATTTTATTATTTTTCATTATTCGAGAATAACCTAATATTTTGTTATAAATAGAAGGGTTTTACATTCATTCTTCACTTTTGATCATTTTCATTATTGCACTAACTCTTGTAGCTCTGATTATTATCATTGTTGCTCACCATTTGTCTCTTTCTTTTGAGTTCCCATTGAGCTCAAACATTTTATTTGCTAGGTTTACACATTGTGTAGAAGAGAGAGACTCTACAAAGCTAAATACATTGAGGATAGCCACCCATCCCAAAGAGGGGGACTGGTAACATTATTTGTTCCCTTCACAGGTGTCATCTAATAAAATATATTATTTAAATCTAGTTTCTATTGGATTATTGGAGTTATTTGTGCTTATTTTACTATTCCATTTTGTTGTTTAACTATTTATGTTGCATAGATCAGGACTTTGGCAGGTTTTGTTTCTATCATTGGTTGCAGATCTACACTATTTTACAACCATTTTTATTGTTAATATTGTTTGGCATCCACAATATAAAGTGGTTTCATTTCATACAGCTTTGAGAAGAAAACACTCCAACATATGGCAACTCCACTGTGTTTTTAATTCTGATTCAGAAAAGTGGGTGAACTTCAGTTTTCAGCTTAGTTTTTTTTCTATTTCCAGTCTCTTGATGTTGTTTGCTAGAATTCTAATCCTAGATTAGTCAAATTTCTAATTTCTGAAAGTTTTATGGTTATTTCCGCGGGTGACAGGAACCAGCTGCACCATAGATGGCAATTTTTTTAGCGACTTGCCACCCTAAAAGAACAAAAATCATAATTTTCAGCCCCAAACCTATGATCTTGAGGTCCTGGATGCATTTTCTAACCCAAAAACTGTGTTCTCCCCTGAATTAAATCAATACCTTGAATTTTAGGGTTTCCGAGATTTTTTCTGATCTTTTTCTGGGTTTTGCTAAGAGCACTCTACTAGGGTTGTTGACCACTGTCTTAGCCCTCTTAGTCCTTGATGTACAATATTTTTCTCATCAAAGTGGAATTTAGCCCCTAGGGCTTCTAGTATGCTTCCACCTTTGTAGGAGGACTTCAACTGAGTAAGAAGTTTGAGTTTTCACAGAGCTTTCAACCATACATTTCAAATTTGTACCTTTCCCTTTTAGATCATTAAAGATAGGTTGTTTCTATCCAAAGTTCCCTCAAACCTTGTTTATTCATTTACCTTAGGGTTCCACTTCTTTCCCTAGGTTACGCACCAATCGCCCTATATTTTGCAGTGATTTTCGTCACTGGTTTTTTGCTATTGCTACACTACTTTCCAGCAACATAGTGTCATTTGATCCCAGTCACACCGACATCAAGATCTCTTGGCAATTTCAATGTGTTTTAAGTTTATTTCGCCACCAACCATCACAGTGATTGCAAATCCAATTTGGGTGGGGTTTAGATAGTTAATTTGATGTTTATTTTTTGTTTTCAATTTTAGTTTATTTAGAGTATTTCAATAATCTTTTTTTTTTTTCAAACACGATCTGGGCTTAACTAATAAACACACATATTTTCACACACAAGAACACCTTAAGTGAAGGGCACTTGGTTAAGACCACCAAGCCAAGACTTAGCTTAATTAATTTATCTCCCCAATAGAGGTAGAGACATTTTGTTTATCTCCCTTCACCATTTCTGTGTCACTTTTGCCTTGTAACCATTTTTCCGCCAAGGCATTTGTTGTGGAGACCTTTAGGTCTTCATCCTCAGTTTTTGCTTGGATGTATTACTCCTCCCTGCAAGGTTTGAGTTATTCATCCCCCGAGTCCCCATATCGACTCTTTTTCTGGTTCATCTCATTCAACATGTGATTCTGAGCCTCCTTCACCGCATACCATCACCATGTTAGGACCCATTGTAGGTGTAGGAAACCAACCTATTGGTGACTTCGGTTCTATACCGGTAGTCACATCTAGTGTAATCATTACAAGAACCATTCCGGCAGCTCCTTTTCTACCTTTTATGGTTTGGTTGAGTCTGCCAGATTTAAACCAGTTGATTAATGACCCCATAGCCAACTATGCCAACTAAGCTTCCCTAAGATATTCCCAAATTTGAGGGTAATTCTTGAAAGGAACCCACTAATCATGTCCACTCCTTCCATATGTGGTGTTCGTCTAATTCTATCACTGATCATTCCATTCGTCTTCGGTTGTTCCAATGCATGCTCACTGGAGATGTTTCAAAGTGGTACATTGACCAGCCCTTCACTTCTCATTCCACTTTTGCAACACTTGCTAAAGTGTTCCTTTCATCTTTTCAGTTACCTCTCTAATACAACATTGGTACGAAGCTCTTGACCACATTTCGTCAGTCCTCTACCACCTGTCTTTCTGACGATGTCCACGAATGACGTAGAAGGAGTAGCATGTGCCATGCCCCTTCCTTTGAAGACCATGTCTACCTCGATTGGTTTGTTAGGACTCTTTTAGCGCTCATTTCCAAATATGTCACATCTCACTTTCCTTAGACAGAGGAACAGGCTCTCCAGATTGCTCTGAGATAGGACTTGATTTATGCTCAATCTGGTTATGTCTATACCATTATACTTGACCTCCCTCGTCCTGGTGGTGCCAATTCACTAGGGGCATCTCATGCTGCCAACAATATCGTTGGAGCTATTTCACATCCTTCGCCATATACTCACTAGAGTTATGACTATCTGTAGGGGGCACCATTTCCTTCAACACTTATCCCCCTCATGACATCAACGTGCAATCAGGACAAAGCACATCTTATGAATTCACCCAACAACATCAGCAGGTGTTAGGGCCAACTAGTGCTCAACCTGTCTACTGGACCATTGCCCCTTCACCATCTTACACCTATGCACTGCTAAGCGCTCCAGGCCCTAATGCATTATCGTCGTAGCCTCCCATGCATCCTCTGCCCCATCAGCCATTGCTGGCTCAGGGTCAAGTGTATGCACAATAGAGTGCAAAAAATCCCCAAAATTCAAAGAAAAAGGATAAGGGGAAGGGTCACAAGGGTAACTAGGGTAATCAAGGTAATCAACCTAATCAACCCCAGGGAAACTAGCCCAAGCAGAACAAGGTTGTTCATACGAACAAGCCTTGTGCATGTTGTGGTGTACATTTCCATTATACTCCTAAGTGTCCCCTCTTACCTCAGATACACCAAATGTGGGAATCCCAAGCATCTTCTAGAGGTCAACTGCCCATGCAGCAACCACCTCAGAATCTTGTGCCATTTCAACCGGCTGTGCTTACGAATCCTTTCCTTCAACAAGGATTTTTTGTCACTCAACCTCAGCAAGGTCAAGCAACACACCCTCCCCAACCTTCTGGTCATGTTGATTACCAAATTCTCATGATGGATTTTGGGGCCGAAGTACCTCCGATATCAACTTGAAAACTTGGTCACATCACTACGAAAAGCCATTGATTTCATTCGCAACCGAGCCCAAAACCAAAGAATCTATTGAGAAATGGGAACAATAAATTCTAGTTTAATTTGTCCTTGAATTAAACTATGAATTAAATTTGAATTATATTCTCATAGGAACTTAATATAGTTAAATTAAGTTTATTAAACTTACTTAACTTAGGAAATTCGAGTTGGAAGCCTTTTTGTCATCATGTGTATGTTCTATCTACTTTGTAGGTGTCCAGTATAAGTTAATTGTGAGATGTAAAATAGAAGACTCAATTTCATGAGTCAGTTCAGTTAAATTAGTTCTCAAAATGATTGAGAGAACTAATAGTGAGTTAACAGTTAGTGGTGTCACTAATGAACTCCACCAGTGCTACTCTAGTTAACTGAATATTTACTAATCAGAAACTTATTCATGTCGATTATCGTCAAAGACTCATGCATGTCGATTATGAGAAAGACCCAGTTGAGACTAGAGTGCAGGGACAATGTACTAGTTGTTTTATATTTTTCTGAGTTTCAGTGGTAGTGCATGCAATCGGGAACTGATCCTTAAGGGATTTCACAGTTTTTAGAGGCTTTATTTCCCTTTAAATACAAGCTATCCTTCATAGGAATTCCACATTGGAATAGAGAATTGGACAGCTTGTGAAGAGGCTAAGATTTGGCCTTGATCTTGCTTATGAGTTGGAGATTAAATTTTCTGAGTGTTGGGATTGTTCTTGAGAGGACAAGTATTGTAATTTCATCTTTACTTTCCGAATTAATACACAACAAATAGTGGGGTTTTGAACTGTGGCTTTCCCTGGATATTTATTGTGTTATGTGCCTTTTATTCTCTTCCTCTATTGATTATTGTTTCATCGATGATTATGGGATTTAATTGTAAAGAGCAGAAGTATATTCTTGTCTCTTGCTTTAGAAAATTGCATTAGCTTGTGAATCCACATGATTTTCTACATGGTATCGGAGTAAGATTGTTTTTTGGGCCAAGAGTTTGCAAAGAAGATATGAGAACTTCTGTGCCAAATTTTCATTAAAAATTTGCATATATGGATTCCTTTGGAAAATATACCCAAATTCAAAAAAAAATGGTTGAATCAGAGTTCGGATGAGGGAGATATCATTGATTTAAATAAGCTCTCCAGAGGAGATTTCGAAGTTTTGAGTTTTTGGGTTACAGGTGAAAGTCAAATTTTGCATACATACTTCAATATTGGCAGATGGAATTCCATGGGTTGAGACTTGAGTATGGCTTGGAAGGTAGCTCGAATTTCATAGCTTGGAGGGACAGGATGGAGGCTATGCTAGAGGAAAATGGCTTGAAGGAATTTGTTGAACAAGTAATTCCTAAGCCAACAGCTACTGATGCACAAAACTTGGTTGAGTGGAAGAAGTGTGTGGCAAAGGCAAGGTAGATAATCCTTGAAGGATTTCAAGATCATATTGTCTCGAGTCTTCATGGAAAGGAAACCCTACATGATATGTGGAAAACATTGATGGACTTGTATCAGAATATCAGTGATCAAAGGAAGTTGGCAGTGAAGGATAAACTTTGTAAAATCAATATGAAAAAAGGCAACACGATTCCAAACTACTTGACCAAGTTCACTCAATGTGGATATGAACTTGGAAGTGTTGGAATCATGGTTGCTGAGGAGGATATGGTGAGCCTTGCTCTTCTTGGACTCTGAAAGAGTTGGAATAGTTATCAGGACTCCATCAATGGTTGGGAGAAGCTTCCAGATTGGGAATGACTATGGTTAGATTTGATGCAGGATGAGATCAGGAGGAACACCAGGGATGGTTCTTCATCAAAGACTGATGATGAAGATAATTGTGCCTTAGCGATTAACATGAGGAAGGGGAAAGGTAATTTTCCCTTTCCAAATCAGATTCTTATCATGGAGGTAAGAAGAAGGACATGAAAAAAGATAAATGCTTTCATGGTCACAAGACACTACACTTTTCTAGAAATTGTCCATTAAAGAAGTCCAAGGAGAAGCCCTCAAGAGGAGTGGTGGGTGAGGCTTTGGCCTCCTAATTCGAATTGGATTTTTCCCTGATTGCATGCATGGTGTCTTCAATGATGGGAAGTGTCTGGTACTTTGACAATGGAGCTTCATTCCACATGACTTTTGACAAAGAGTTATTTAGTGAACTAGAGGAAAAACATCTCAAGATGCATATTGAGATGACCGATGATGGTAAGTATAGTGTTACTGTTGTGGGCACTATTACTTTTCAGAGGGAGCATGAGGCTCCACTAACCTTGAAGAATGTTATGCATCTACCTGGACTCACGAAGAACTTGGTATTTGTTGCCATACTTGAGGATAGAGGCTATGATATGATATTTTCGAAAGGAAAGGCGTTCCTTCAACACATAGCCACGGGTCAAGTAAAGAAGATAGGGATTCAAGTTCAAAATCTCTATATGACAGAGGTAGAGGATTGTGCTGCTTTGAGTTCAAAATTGGAAAATATGTTGAGCCGAGATGTCGGTGAGTTGTGGCATAGGAAATTGGGCCACTTGCATCATGGGGCTTTGAAGATATTGTAGCAAATCTCTACCGGTCTTCCCAAAGTTATGCTCGAGAAAGTTAATAAATGTAAGAGTTGTACTTTGGGAAAATACAACAAGTATTCCTTTGGAGACAGAGACAGTTGAGCAGAGACTATTCTGAAGAGAGTCCATTCAGATGTGTGTGGACCATTCTTGACAGCATCAATGGCCAAACACAAGTATTATGTTATATTTTTTGATGACTATTCTCGTAAATGTTGGGTAGTTTTTATGCAAAAAAAGGATCAAACTTTCACAAAGTTTTGTGAGCTCAAAGCCTTGGTAGAGAAAGATTCTCGCAAGAATATTAAAGATCTACAAATTCATAATGGTGGTGAGTATGTCTCCAATGAGTTTACGAACTTCTGTGAAGTGGAAGGGATTAAACGAGAGTTGACGGTACCCCATAACCCTTAATAGAATGGGGTTGCTGAGAGGAAGAACAAAAGCATAATAACGGCAACAAGGGCGATGATGCATGATCAGGTCATATCACTATACTTGTGAGTTTAGGCATGCAACACAATGGTTTATGTTAAGAACCATAGCCCACATTTGATACTTGAGATGAAGACACCAAAGGAGGCTTATTACGATAAGAGGCCATATGTTGGTCACTTCAAGACTTTTGGGTCATCAGTTTATTGCCATGTTCTTAGGTCACTATACTACTAGTGTAACACCTTATTGTTATAAGTGCAACCCCCTTATTATATTGTTGTGCCCATGTAGTCCCCATAATGTTATTATTGTGCCCCATAGAAGCCCACTAATGTTATTGTTGTGCCCTTACATTATTATTGTTATTTTGTCTCTGATTATATTATGACCCTTTAGACTCATATATATATAAAGAAGGTCTTTTCATTTGTATCATCCAAGAATTATTCATTTTTGTAATCTAAAGGAGGTTTCCCCCTCCAAGAGGCTGATTTTTAAGTCGTTGATCTATCTATTTTATCTTTTTATGAGAAAATTTCATAACATTTGGTATCAAAGCTTTGGATTCTAGGGTTTCGCTGCTCCAAACAGGTCATCGTGGCATTTTCGCTATACCTTTTTTCTATGACATTTCAAAAGTTGAAAAAAAACCATTTGAGTTGAAATCATTCTAAACCTTGGGTCGCAATTTCAAAGCTTGTCTCGTTACATTTTCGGAGATATGATCTGAGGAAGTTAGGGTTTTTGCAAACTCCCAAATTATAGTCCAAACAAGTGACCTTGGGAAAATCATCATAACATTTTCTCTGAGCATCAGATTGAAATTTCGTAAGAAGTTACAGAAAGAGGACAGACTGTAGTTTTATGTGTATCATTTTCAGATCGGAAGGTGGAAACAGTGACACGTGGCACGTCGTACAAGTTTGACCTACTAAGAAATTATATAATTTGGTCATCTTGGGACATTGGGAATAACTCTCTCTTAGAGAAACCAATGTTGATTAGAATGGTGGCATTGGAAAGAGGACTCCGAGGGCTACTGTATGAAGAAATTTCAGACCTTGGAGATATGCAACCATAAAGTTACCATTGTTTCAAGATCGAGCTCCTAAAAGCAAGAAAAATAGATATGAGGAAGTTTTATGGCAAGGATCCGAGAACATGGATACTACAGATGGAGAAATATTTTGATCTACATGATGTGCAACTATTACAAAAGGTACATATTTCATCTTTATATTTAGAACCGAATCAGTTTGTATGGTATAGAGGGCTTTTTTCTTGTATTGTCACCTGCTCAATTTTCACGGAAGAAATGATAGCACATTATGAGGAGACAAAGAGAAACACCTTCTTTAGCCAATTGATAAATCTAAAACAAAAGGGTTCAATGGCAGAGCGCATTTAGGAATTCCAAAAATTGAATATAAGGGTAAATGATAATCCATAGAAGTAGAGGATTGATGTCTTCACAAGGACTTTAAAAGATAACATCTAGCATGAGGTTCACCTTTGGGAACCTGATTCATTGGAGAAGGCATAGAGGTTGGCAAGAAAAGTGGAAAGAAAAATTATGGAAACAGGTAAGTCTACCACTCACAACTATAAATATGGAAGTGTTGTTTCTTCTAACCTTCCACAACCTACAAGGTTGACACCACAACAATTGGAAGAAAAAAGATCAAAAGGGCTTTGTTACAATTGAGATTGCAAATACATTAAAGGTCATAAGTATGCTAACAATAAATTATTTTACATAGATTGTGAAGAGGAGGAATAAAAGGATCAAGAAATGTTAAAAGAAGAGGATATACATTAGGAATCAACCCTAGAGAAAGAAGAAATGAATCCACTAATGTCTTCTAATGCATTGGTAGGAATTACCACTCCTCAAACTCTCAAGATAGAAGTACATATCAAGAGGAAGAAGGTTCAAGCAGTGAAATATCAGGAAGAAAAGGATCAACAAACATCAAAAGAAAAGGGTACTCACGAGGAACAAACCCCAGAGAAAGAAGAAATGAATCTAACCATATATTGTAATGCATTGGCAGGAATTACCACTCCTCAAACTCTAAAGATAGAAGGACATTTCAAGAAGAAAAAGGTTCAAGCAGTGAAATATCACATCGAGCATCAGCAACAAGTTCTCCAACTTTTAAAGGATAACCTCACTTTGCTGCAGAATCGATTGAAACAACAGGCAGATCAATATCACAGTGAAAGAAGTTTTGATGTAGGTGACTTGGTATTTCTTCGACTACAACCATACAAACAAATTTCCCTCAAAGAAGATAAGAAGGATAATAAATGATTAAAAAATTATTATGGTCCATATAAGGAGTTACAAAATATTGGTACTATGGAATACCAATTGGAGCTTCCTGCATCTTCTTGAGTGCACCCAGTTTTCCATGTTTCATGCTTAAAGAAGGTTATAGTTGAGAAGATCCCAGTTCAAACAATATTTCTAGAACATGGAAAGGAAGGAAAAACCATATTGGAACTGAAAGAAGTCACAAAAACAAGAAATTGACATCTACGGAATCAATCAATTTTAGAGTATCTCATCAAGTGGAATAAATTACCCACTGAAGATTCCACATGGGAGGATGTTAATTTTATATAGAAGCATCTAGAACTACTCAAGCATTGAGGACAATAATTTTGGAAGGAGAGGGGCATGTTAGGTCCCTATACTACTAGTGTAACCCATTATTGTTATTAGTGCCACCCCCTTATTCTATTATTGTGCCCATATAGTCCACATGTTGTTATTATTATGCCCCATAGAAGTCCACTATTGTTATTGTTGTGCCCCTATAATATTATTGTTATGTAGGCTATGATTGTATTGGGACCCCTTAGACTCCTATATGTAGAAAGGAGGTCCTTTCATTTGTATCATTGAAGAGTTGTTCATTTGTGTAATGTAAAGGAGGTTGCCACCTTGAAGAGGCTAATTTTTAAGTCATTGATATATCTACTCTATCTTTTTATGAGTTGGTTTCATAACACATGTGACAAAATATGCACAGAAGAAGCTTGGGCCAATAGTAGAGTTGGGGATCTTTGTGGGGTACACTGATACACCCCACAACTATTGGGTGTACATGCTAACTAGTCGAATGACAGTGGTTCCCAAGGATATCAGGTTCGATGAGGAGAAGGCCATGCGAGTATCCCTTGAGAGGGAGCTTGAGCTACATGCATAATAGAAGATTTTAGCTCCTAAGGTTGAGGGACCTCATATTGATGTGGAGAAGCCACATGCAAAGGTTCAAAGAGTCGACACATGCACTCAGGTAGAGTCTTCTAGAGAGGTAAGAAGGCGCACTAGAGAGGCTAACAGATTGTTGGATGATGCATGGGAGAATGTGGGAGAACCCACTTCTCAACGTAGAAAGAGGAGGTCACCAGAGAGGTACACTAGATACATGGTACTTATGGGTGCATATGTTGTGACAGGGCCATATTCCTTTCAAGAAGTAGTGTAGTTGTGAGTTTGGGTTGATGTGATGGTGGAGTATGACTCCATAGTTTGAAACAGTGTTTGGGATGTGGTCCTGAGACTTAAGGACAAGTCAGTTGTGAGCCCTTGTTGGCTTTACAAGGTAAAGCAAGCTGAAGATGGTAGTGTGGAAAAGCATAAGGCTAGATTTGTGTCCCGTGGCATTTCATAGGTAGATGTGATTTACTATGATGATACCTTTGCTCCTATTGCAAGGTAAAAGTCAATCAAATCTATTTTGGCACTATCAGCACAGTTGGGTTGGAAGATCCATGAGATGGATGTGAATATTGACTTCCTCAATGGCATGATTAAGGAAGAGATGTACATAGAGAAACCTGAAGGTTTTGAAACCTTGGACCATGAGTCGCATTTGTGTTGAGTCAAGAGAGCATTGTATGGGTTGAAGAAAACACCCTATGCTTGGTACACCAGGATAGATAGCTACTTCACTAGGTTGGGATTCACAAAGAGTGAAGAAGATGTGAACCTGTATCACATTATGGTGGAAGGTAAGTTGTTAACAATGTAATTTATGTAGATGATCTTATACTGACAGTTGATGAGAAACTCATCAAATCTTGTGAGGATGACCTTGAAAGAGAGTTTGAGATGAAGTACATGGGGCTCATGCATTACTTTTTTGGCATGGAGGTATGGGAGGGAGATGGGGAGTTGTTTGTATCTTAGGGAAAGTATGCCAACAAGATACTCAGGAGATTTCGCATGGAGATCAGTAAACCCATGGAGACTCCTCTAGCTGGTAACTGGAGGAAGGAGGATGCTACTTCAGGGGAAGTAGTTGAAGCTATTGTTTATAGGCAGCTTGTGAATTTACTCATGTGCTTGGTGAACACATGACCGAATATGTGGTATGTAGTTAACCAACTTAGTCAAGTGATGGTTAGGCCTACCAAGCTATATTGGAAGGTGGCAAAGAATGTATTAAGACACCTCAGAGGCACTACTTAGTTTGGGTTATGGTATAGATGGACAGAGGGAGTGAAGCTTCAAGGCTTCACTGATGCAGATTGGGCAGGGAATCCGTCCGACAAGAAGATCACATGAGGAGGTATCTTTAGTATTGGGTTAGCGATAGTTTCTTGGTAGAGTAGGAGACATAGATCTGTTGCACTCAGTTCGAAAAAGGCATAGTACATCGCTACAAGTCAGGAAACATGTGAGGCTATCTGGATAAGGAAGATCCTAGTTGGTTTGTTTGGTGAGGAGATGGATATGATAATGATTTATTGTGATAACCATAGTTGTATCAAACTCTAGGAAAATTCAGTCTTTCATTATCAGTCTAAGCATATTGATATCAGGTATCATGATCTCATAGACTGTGTATCGAGGTAGATCATGTTGTTAGATTACATTCCCATGGAGGAGAAAGATGTTGACGTCTTGACAAAGGCATTGTCAAAATGTAAATTCAAGTTTCACAGAGATAGGATCGGGGTAGTTGATAATCTCTTTCTCCTTAAGAGGGAGTGTTGAGAAATGGCAACAAGAAATTCCAGTTTAATTTGTCCTTGAGTTAAACTATGAATTAAATTCAAATTCTATTCTCATAGAAACTCAAAATAGTTAAATTAAGTTTATTAAGCTTACTTAACTTAGGAAATTCGAGTTGGAAGTCTTTATGTCATCATGTGTATGTTCTCCCTACTTTGTAGGAGTCTAGTATGAATTAATTGTGAGTTGTAAAATAGAAGACTCAGTTTCATGAGTCAGTTTAGTTAAATTAGTTCTCAAGCTTATTGAGAGAACTAATAGTGAGTTAACAGCTAGTGGTGTCACTAATGTACTTGACCAGTGCTATCCTAGTTAACTGAATATTTACTCATCATAAAATCATGCGTGTTGATTCTGAGAAAGACCTAGTTAAGACTAGAGTGCAGGGATAGTGTACTATTTGTTTTAGAATTTTCTGAGTTGCACTGAGAGTGCATGCAATGAGGAACTGATCCTTAAGGGATTACATAGTTTTTATAGGATTTATTTCCCTTTAAATATGACCTATCCTTCAAAGGAATTACACATTGGAAAAGAGACCTGGAGAGCTTGTGAAGAGGCTATGCTTTGGCCTTGAGCTTGCTTCTGAGTTGGAGACTGAATTCGCTGACTATTGGGATTGTTCTTGAGAGAACAAGCATTGTAATTTCATCTTGATTTTCTGGTTTAATAAAAAACAAGCAATGGGGTTTTGAGTTTTGGAATTCCCCGAATATTTATTGTGTTATGTTCCTTTGATTATATTGCTCTATTGATTATTTTTTGCTCGATGTTTATGGGCTTTTATTGTAAAGAGTAGAAGTAGATTATTGTCTCTTGATTTAGAAAATTGCATTAGCTTGTGAATTTATAGGATTTTCTTTAGAATCTATTTAGCCTCTTACGACACTAAATGGTCCCTTATAGGTCCCTCAGCCCAAGGTTGACTCAATTCCCAAGATCCCCAAAAGGCCATTGCACCATAATGCACCTTCCAACTGAGATGCCCATATGTATAGTATATTAGATGACTTGGTGCAATCACCCGCCGCCATGTCAATGCTAGAGGTCCTCCAATCATTCCCTTCTCAGAGGAAAGCTCTACTAACTTCTTTGGGTGTAGTAGATCCTTTAGATGATCATTTTATTGTATTTCTCGTTGATGCATCAGAACATCCCCCATTACCACCATCTGTTGCTTTCTAGATACAAGTACGAGTTCGTAATACCATCATATCCCAATGCATTCTTGACAAAGGTGTGTCCACCTATGTGATGTCCGTTGTTGTTTGGAAGCAACTCAATTAACCTGAACACTCCTCATCAACCATCACTTTAAATGCTTGGGACGGTCACCCCTCCCAGCCTCTTGGCATGTACCACAATTGTCCAATGACTCTTGCGGGCAAAACTGTTTCTGTAGACATTAAGGTTATCAATGCCCCTCTAGATTACAACATTATATTAGGTCGTAGATACACTTATGTAATGTCAGCCCTCACGTTAGTAGTTTTTCACAAGATGTGCTTCCGCCATGAATGGAAGATAGTCACTATCGATTAGTTGACGTAAAATGAGCCATCATCCCTGACCTCCCCTAAGTCCATTATCTCATCAATGTCCAGCAAGGAGTCTACCACCACTCTCACCATTGTTTCACCCGGAGTCTACAAATATTCCACCTTGTTGGGTGCTTTCCCTAGTCCTCCCCCTCCCATCTTTTAGTCCATCTCATCAAGTGTCTCCATGTTACAAGCGTCACAGGATGCTCAAAAGTAGTCTGGTACCTCTGATCAATAGTCAGCTCCACAACATCCTACTATTGCAACTACAATCGACCCATCTGGATCCACCTCTCCAGGACCTCCTCCTTTTGTGGGTGCCTCTCCTTTGTTCCCACCAGGAACTATTCCTCTAGGTCTTAACCATCTAGGAGTTGTTTCGCTGGGACATTACCCTGCAAGACAAATACCTTTCTTGTTTCCTCCTCCTAGAATATTTTCTATCCCTATCATGGCTTCGTTGAGTCTCCCTAATATGACTTTGGGGATCCTAGTGTGGTACATTGATCCCCCAGCGAGCACTCTGCCTGGTCAGCTCAGACCATATCATGCTTTGACCTCAGTTCAACCGATCCCTGTGACCTCTGTCACTGCTCTAGTTCCACCGCAAACTAGACAGGAACCCACTCCTATTGTGAAAGCATCCAGACAGGGGGGCAAAGCCAAGAATAAGGAACCTAAGGAAAAGGCACCCCAAGTACCTCTAGCCTCGAAGGCTCCAAATTCGACACCTCCATGCACTTTGTGTAATGTTATTGGGAATGCCACCAATAACTATCCCGAGCTTCCTCATCTCAAACCATTAGTCATCGATAAGTTTCCTAAATCTAACATACCTGAGGTCCAAGTTACCTTACCTGATTTATCTAAGAGACTTAAATCATTGTGCAAAAATCACCCTGTACTTTGTGTGATCATTATGGTCACTATTCCCATTTTTTCCCTTGTCTTGACAAATTTCGTGACTACCTCCATGTGCTTCGTGAATTCGAGGCCACTCATAATGGATCATCTAATCCTCTACCTATGTGTTCTAGTCCCACTCCTACACCAGAACAGGAGGAATCTAGTCCCACCATTGTGACCCCTCCCCTCGATGTCGAGATGATAGACTCCATGGTCCATATCCTTTACCTGTCATCATCCTTGAGATCCATCCAGGAAAGCCTCTCTAAGGTTCACACGCGCACTTTTGTCGAACCTCCCTCATCAGAAACCCAGGTCTCAACATTGGTAGATCTTCCATCTACTAGCTTGTCATCTACCATTTCAGATGATGTGTATGTGAACCTTCTTTCTTAGTTGATGCACCAAATATTGTCGTTGCATCATGTAGTCAATATTCCTCCTGTCCATCCATATTCCAATTTGATGAGGACATCATGGAAGCCATGACTACCCCTAATTATCTTTGGGATGATATGCACCATCGTTTGTACTTCCTGCCATATTTGTGAACCCATAAGTTTTCCCTCCATCTTACTCATGATGATTGATGATGTATTCGATACGAGGACCCTCACTATCTTCTCATCGGTGATGACCTCTATCATTGTGGTGTTGATTGTATCCTTCACCGTTCTCTCACTCATCATTATGGAAAGAAACTTACATCATTCATAAGGACTTCGGTAAGGGGCATATCTCTTAGAGGATTTCGAAGGCCAACTTCTTCCTAATCCTTGCAATGCACTCTACCTCAAGAAATTTTACCCATAGCATATTCCATTGATTTGTGTGTATTTATTTCCGTCATGTATTTAGGTAGGTTGCATCATCTCATTTGTTTTCTTTTGCATCTTTTAGATGGATCCATCATCCACACTGTATATTGGTTATGCTGACGATGCAAGTTGCTTCTCTAGGAATCTAGCCTGGGAAGCATGGGCCATTTTCATCCCCTTGCATATGTTAGTCCATTCTAGTGACGTTTTCATTGGGTCTGCCACCAATAACCAAGCCGAATATGATGCAGTGATAGGTTTGTTAGTCGATGCCCTTACTCATCGCATCCTTTAGCTTCATATTCATTTAGATTCCTTTCTTCTTGTCATGCAAATGAATGGTGTTTATCATGTGCATAACCAACTCTTGTTTAGAAATTATCTATGAGTTAAGCTATTGGTACATGAATTTGAAACTCTTACTTTCAGTAATGTTCCTAGAGCCTAAAATAACTTTGTAGATACCATTTCAAATAAAATTCTAGATGTGCATTTATCACATGTATACCATAATAGACAACCATAAACACAACACATGGTGAACCATCATCGTCATATAAAAGATGCATAATCACATTTTGTATAATAAGCGTTTGGAGCCCATAACTCTAAATACATCCAACATGCCCATACCATGTTACAAAAAATAAGAAAAAGGGACCCACATGTCCCTATCCCTAGTCATTATCTGGTGGATCCTGTGCCAAAGGCTCTCCTCCACCTACCCGTAGATCATGTACCGCCTAACTGGCCATCACCATGTGCCGCATGTTCCCTCGCCACTCTAAGGGAATACTTATACACTCATCTGAATACTAATTGTCTATCTCATGTTACCCGCACTCAAAAACTCTGGCCAAGAGCACATCACATCTATGACATATGTCAACAAGTAGAGCACTGACCTCTGGACCCCGACGTGATGATGATGTTCCCTGATCTATAGCCCTAGGCACTACAGTTCAACCTGCATATCCTGTTAGCTTCACCAGTGCTATATTTGCATAACACATATTTTATACTTAGTACCATGTACATGTGATAAAAATATGAAATGCACAATAAAAATAGCAAATTAACACTTATCGTCTGGTCCCCATGCTCGTCCGGGTGGAAATGGTAGGTCAGGATCACCCTGGTAATTCATCCCAGTATAGGGATAATCATCTATGAATAGGGGACTATGATATGAGTGTGTAAAAAATTCAAGTCAGAACACATGCCCAACCCCCCCCCCCCTCCCATTCTCCATAGTAGCTGCCCCCATTGGTGCATCCTAGGCTCCTGTGGGCCCCCATCGTGGATCTGTACATGAGACCAGATGGTGGGTATCTTCTCAAAGAAGAAAGCACAAAGCACTGTACAAAATGCATAGTCATGGCTCACCTATCTCCTGCATAGAATCAATTGTCCTTTCACCAATGATAGCATCATTTGGGTCCACCCATAGTAGGTCCCTGCCAATATAGTTTCAACAAGTATCATCTACCTACTAGTGATGTGGTGGAATGCCTAGCTGCCCAGAATCTATAGCACTACTACAGTGATAGACCGTGTATCTAGCCTATCTAGATCACTGATCGGGATGGTCATGCCCTTCACAATAACACCCCATGGACAATGGCAATCCACAAACTCTGTAATGTCCCCCCCACAAGGAAACAATGGATGTATATCCCCCACCACCCCTGGGGAGGAATTCTGGTCATGAAATAAATGTCCTGGAAAGTCAACTTGATCATGTACCCTTGCACCATAAAGACCTCCTAGTCAAGGTCCCAATAGCTCACAATCTTTGATAACAAGGCTCACATTCGCTCATCAATGGGTTCTCTAACAACTTGAAAACCCCGTAGTGAGCTAGCACCGCTCGAACCACCTGATTCCCATGAATATCATATCGAAGGGTTTCCAAATCTCGTTCACACTAGTTAATTTTCAACTCTATGATACCTATCAAACACATGTATTGTCAGTTCAAAGATCAAAACACTGGTCTTGACTATTCAGCCTACAGTTGTCACCAGGCTATCAAATCACCCTCCCTCTCAGGACCAGCTTGTAGCTTTCAGCAAGAAAAGTACGATATTCAAGGTTTCTAACCAATTTTTATGAGCCAGATCACACATCAAGTCCAAAAATGTGTGAGTTGGCTATGAGGAGTAGCAGGGGTCTCCCAGGGAGCTGTGAGGCACCAAAATCATCAAGTAAACCATTGAAATCAACAAGATGAGTATAGAAACCTACCTGAAAGTCACAGTTCCTAATTTTCAATGGTCGGTTCATCTGCTACAATCTCCACAAGATGTAGGGTCTTCTCCTCCTCTCCAAATTCACCACAGCTCACTTAGAAAATGAAGTAAATTCGAGGAAAAAAGACCTTTTCTATAAAAATGCACATTTGTTTTGTCGCCCATTGCGACCAAACCATAGATTGGTTTGACAAACCCACATTTTTTTTGTCTCCCATTGCGACCAAACCATCACTTGGTTTGAGCAGAACTTTCAGTAATGTTCCTAGAGCCTAAAATAACTTTGTAGATACCATTGCAGATAACATTCTAGATGTGCATTTGTCACATGTATACCATAACAGACAACCATAAACACAACACATGGTGAACCATCATCGTCATATAAAAGATTCATAATCACATTATGTATCATAAGTGTTTGGAGCCCATAATTCTAAATGCATCCAACATTCCCATACCATGTTGCAAAAAATAAGAAAAAGGGACCCACATGTCCCTATCCCTAGTCACTATATGGTGGATCCTGCGCCAAAGGCTCTACTCCACCTACCCGTAGATCATGTACTGCCTGACCGACCATCGCCATGCACCACATGTTCCCTCACCACTGTAAGGGAAGACCTGTACACTCATCTACATACTGATCTTCTATCTCATGCTACCCGCACTCAAAAACTCTAGCCAGGAGCACATCACATCTATGACATATGTAACCAAGTAGAGCACTAACCTCTGGACCCTGGCGGAATGATGATGTTCCCTAATCTGTAGCCCCAGGCACTATAGTTTGACTTGCAAATCCTGTTGGCTTCACCAGTGCTATATCTTCATACCACATATTTTATACTTAGTACCATATACATTTGATAAATATATGAGATGCACCATAAAAATAACAACTTAACACTTATCGTCAGGTCACAATGCTCGTCCAAGTTGAAGTGGTAGGTTAGGATCACCCTGGTAATTCATCCCAGTATATGGATAATTATCTATCAATAGGGGCCTATGATTCAAGTGTGCAAAAAATTCAAGACGGAACACATGCCTGACCCCCCCTTCTCCCCCTCTCCATAGTAGCTATTGAGCTCTGAAACTACATCTCTCCTACAAATTTTCCTAGACTTTTTCCCCTCACCAGTACCTCATAAGCTATCAAAGATCATTGCATATTGATTCTAAAAGAGCATTTAAGTGGTTTTCTAACTATGTTTTTGTGTTTTCTATTTGAATTAGATTTTGCTCATTAGCTGCAAAATGCAGCCACTTTCTGCAGTTGATTCAACTTTTCGCAGCTATTTTTGTTAAACTCTAGGTTGCAGGTGTCATTAGGAAAAACAAGACACGTGGGCTATTCAGAAATGACTTGGACATGGATCAGGTCCTATTGGATTAGCCGGATTCATTAAGAAAAGTCGTGGTCAATGGTGGTCAAGCGGTGGTCCAACAAAGGAGTCCTACGGCAATAGGAATCTGTTTCCAAACATGTGAAGGATTCATGGCCATTCCTAGATCCCTGGGGTCATGTTGACAGCTATAGACTACCCCACGATGCGAATCCAACAACCACTTTTGATAGATTGAATAATCTTGGCAACCATTATGCTAAACTCATGGACGCTGTCCTTTTACGTGTCCTCTGTTGAAGTAGTTTCATAAGAAAACAGTTATGTAATTTTCCCTATAAATAATGCGTTTGCATATGCATAGAACTAGTTAGTTTTTGATGTCATTTTGCTGTTAGTCATTTTACTATGCCGTGAACTGGACCTGTTGTTGTAATGAGAGGAGTCTTCCTCTGTTTTGCAATTCAATAAAACTTTATTTTACATGAATGTGTGAACGTAATTCCAGATTGATAACGTGTTGACAAAGGCCGTGCAGAGGACCCCTGCACGCTGAGGTTTTGTTTTCTTTACTGCTATACAGTTTTATGTATTGTTTCCTAATTTCCATTGTACATATTTCATAGTTATCCACCTGTGTATATTTCATTTGTTATGAACATTTCATTCCTGTACATGATTTTTCAAGCTTTGTATATTGTTGCTAACACTGATCTGTGTGTGTGTGTGTGTTTCAAAATAGAGTAGGCCCGGGCATTTTCATAGAATTTTTGCAATAACTAGTGACATGAGATTAGCCTCTATGTTGACTTTGATTTTCTTAGTTTTTTTTAATTCCAATTATGCTTTGATTTCAGTCTTATTCACTTGCTTTGTTAGCTAGTTTAGATATCAAATTTCTCATCTCATTGACGTTATCTCCTAAAGCCATAGCTTAGACTACTTGGAAAGCTATTAGACTATGAATGATGTGATTTGATTTTAGTTTTACTTTTCTGCAATTAGATATCAAATTGCTCATATCATTGACATTATCTCCTAAAGCCATAGCTTAGACTACTTTGCAAGCTATCAGACTATGAATGATGTGATTTGATTTTAGTTTTACTTTTCTGCAAATAGATATCAAATTGCTCATATCATTGATGTTATCTCCTAAAGCCATAGCTTAGTCTACTTGGCAAGCTATCTAACTATGAGTGATGTGATCTGATTTTACTTTTATTATCTTGCAGTTTTTTATTTGTTGGGTGCAGTAGCTTAACTCAGTTTCTTACTATATTTAGATAAGCATCAGAGATAATGATTTCATGATCAGTAGTTCATTATTTGTTTGATTTGAATAGCAACACATTTTCATTCTTGTTCAAGTATTAATTTCATCACTAGTATGTTCTAAGACCTTCTGAAGTGTTAAGTTTTGGAAATCATTATAGAGGACATAATTGCCTTAAAATCTATACCCAAACTTACCTTCTAAAGTATTATTAAAACCTAGGAATAGGATTATCATTTGCATTAGGAGACAAACCGAGATAAAACCCCCAAAAACAAGATAAAATTGATAAAAAGTAAGAAAGAGGTTGTCTTGCACATATAGTGTGCCACACTTCATCAGTTTATGACTCCCGGATTGATAATTAATCTAGCAATTTAGGACATACTAAATTGACTAAACATTTTGGTGCCGTTGCCGGGGAAGTGTAACTAGGTAGCCAATCTCTTAAAAAAAAAGAAGAAGAAGGGAAAAATTGATAACTTCTCAAAGTATGCTCTCCTCTTGCACCTAGTGTGATCTGGAGGATCAAAAAAGAGAGTTATTAGTACAATAATTTCTTGATTATGCTCTCTTCTTGCACCTGGTGTGACCTGGAAGATCAGAAAGAGAATTATTAGCCCAACTTAAAAATTAAGAAAACAATATAAAAAAATGACATGCATAGAGCAACAGATTCTAGGGGAAGGTTTATAGCTAGGGCCAAAAGTTCGATTTTTACAACTCCAGCTACTTCAAGACATAGACAAGATACACCTCCATCATCTCCGACTCATACTCCCAGCCTTAGGATTCCTGGAATTCAAGGGGCAGTAGCCGAATTAGGAGACTCTCCCACACTATCCATTAAAACTAATCTAGGAGAAGAACCTTTCTTCACTTCTATAGGGGAACATATTGTAATCAAAGAAGTAGAATCACCTGAAGAAGAGGAGGGAGAAACTCTTCCTCGTTCAGCATTAATAGAAGAACCTTAGGACTTTGAGGAAACTATCATGACAGAGGAAGTAGTAAATGGATTTGGAGGAGGGGGTCGAGGTAGAGGTAACAGTGGGGGAAATAGGGATGGAGATAACTCATTTGGATTCCCTATAGCTAATGAGGAAACTCATACAACAATGAAAAACATTTCACCATATGTCCTCCCAAACTTTTATGGGTTGCGAAGTGAGGATCCTGAAACATTTCTATTTGAGTTTGAAGTCTTGTACCGAACCTATGACTATATGGAAGACTCTCAAAAACTCAAATTGTTTCCTTCAACATTGAAAGGAGCTACTTTGAAATGGTTCATGGGATTAGTCACTCAGTCTACTAGGACTTGGAATGATATGAAACAAACATTTTTGGATAGATACCTGGATTATTGTATGCCCACCAATCATAAGGATGAGGTGTTCAAAATGATGCAAAAAGAAGATGAAAACTTGGAGGATTTACTTGAAATATTTCAATACAACTTAAAGAGAGCAAAAATGAGTAATTTAGATGAGGAAACCTTGAAAGCCCTTCTATTAAAAGCCATTAGAGATGAATGGATAGATGTTTTAAACATGATGGGGAAGGGAGATATTTCTCAACTTCCACTCCATGACATAGCAGAACTATGTGTCCATCTCTCAAGGGGAAAATCTAAAACTGGAAAAGGGCCTAAAGATCCTTCTCTTATTAGAGAAAACAAATCTGCAACTGGATCAGTAAGTAGGGCAGAGATTGGCAATATGCTTGATGAGTTCAAAACTGATATTCTAGGGAGCCTTAGTGAACAACTAGACACCCTTAAAATACAAAACAAACAGAAAAAAGAAGTTGATGCCTTGGTCATCTTTTGTCCAAAGTGTAGAAATAAACATGCTCTAACGGAATGCCCATTGGATGCAAAAGTTGTAAAAACATATATGATTTTTTCAGAAAGCCATGAGACCAAGGATTGTCCTTCAATTCCTAGGCTCAAAGCTGTCTTTCAGGAAGATCCAAATTCAGTAGAGTCCCTTTGTTTTGTTTCAAGAAGACCATGGTAGGGGCAACAAAATCAGGGATTTAACAATCCTATGAACTTTCAGCTCCCACCAAATTGGAATTCCTGGAAACAACCTTGGCCCCAACCTCAAAATCCATATCAATCATGGGCACAAGGGATGCAAAATCGTTATGGGAGATTTACTCAATTCTATCAATATCCTCCATCTTTTCAAAATCAACAAAATCCACAACTTCCAAATCAAAACCCACAACTTTCATTGCCATTTCCACAACAACAACCTTCTCAATAAAATCCAACTCCTCAACTCTTGCTTCCATTTAAACAAAAGACAAACCAATTACCAGCTCAGCCATTGCCAAATCCCAACAACAAAAATCCTCAGAATGCTTACATGATAGAAGGACAACAATTTCCTACCTATATGATTGTTCCTCTTAATGATGTTCAACTCAGATCTGGTAGAGTTTTAGAAAAACCTTCTATAGATGTTCAAGAGCAAGGTACTTCTGAGGAGGATTCTCTTAAAGTCAATAAAGGTTCTGAGGAAGCATCTCTTCTAAACCCAATTATTCAAAAAGAATAAGAGTCAACCCCCACAACTCCTATAGTTGAGCAACCTGCATCTTCATCCATGCCTCCTTCCCCTGAAAGATTACAAATTGAGAAAGGGGTGGAAAAACAAATCCTGTTGCTTGACGATGATTTTCTAGATGAATTGAAGAATGTCTTTATCAAGATCCCCTTGCTACAAGCCATTCGAGAGATTCCTATTATAGAAAAAACAATAAAGGAGTTGAGTCTTAAGAAACCAGGAAGGAAACCAAGAGATACAAGAAGAATCCACCTAGTAGGGAAAATAGCAAATATCATGATGGGAAAAATTACCATGCAGAAGTATGTAGATCCAAGTAGTCCAATTGTCAAGACACATATAAATGGGATAGAAATTCCAAACACTTTGATTGACTTAGGGGTTGCTATCAACATAATGAGTAGACAAACTATGGAACAACTTAAACTTCCTAATCTTCTCTTTACACCCACCTTACTGCAACTTGCAGATAGATAAATAATCAAACCAGATGGTGTACTAGAAGATATTTCAGTCTCCTTAGATTCTTGGGAGTATCTAGTACATTTCATGTTTTTGACTCCCAAGAGTAATCTAGGAGGACATCCACTGATCTTAGGAAGACCTTGGCTAGTCACAGCTGATGCTTTCATTAGTTGTATATCTGGAGATATGTACATTTCTGATGGTAGTTCAACAAAGAAATTCAATCTGTATCCTCTAGCAAAGGCAATTACAGAAGTAGGAGACAATGAATGGGTCGATGATGAAGATATTATACAACCTATCTTTACTATTTCTGAAGTTAGTGAAGATAGTCAAATTTTTAACACATTAGAAAATTTTGAAACATCTTCAGAATATGACCACACACAATTTCATTTAGATTCTAATATTGAATATCTATCATGAAGACAAATGTCTCTTTACTCTATGGAAGAGTTTGGTAGCTCTACCATTGAGATTTTTCCAAGAAAAACACTGAATATCAACAAAAATTTGGAAAACTCACAACAGGAAGAGCTAACCAAAATCTTGCAAAAACATTCTACTACATTTGCATGGGAGTATACTGATATGAAAGGTATTGATCCTAAGAATTGCATCCATCATATCTATATCGAGGACAACAGTAGACCAATCAGACAACCTCAGAGAAGGATGAATCTAAATCTTAGGGAGATAGTGAAAGAAGAGCTCCAAAAACTATTCAATGTAAATTTCATTTACCCAATTTTAGATAGCCGATGGGTTTCTCCTTTGGTTATAGTACCCAAAAGGAATGGTAAATGGAGGGTATGCATTAATTACAGGGAATTGAACAAAGCAACCTTGAAGGATCACTTTCCCTTGCCATTTATCGATCAAGTATTAGATACATTAGTAGGCAAAAAGTACTCTTCATTTCTGGATGATTTTAGTGGTTATAATCAAATTCAGGTAGCACCTGAAGATCAGGATAAGACCACATTTACCTGTCCATGGGGAACTTTTTCTTATCGAGTACTTCCTTTTGGTTTATGTAACGCACCCACAACATTCCAAAGAGTAGTACTAGGAATTCTTTCTGATCTAATCCATGATTGTGTAGAGGTTTATATGGATGATTTTACAGTTTATGGTGATTCATTTGAAGAGGCATTAGAAAATTTGGAAAAAGTCCTTATAAGATGTAAAGAAACAAACCTTTCACTAAGCCATGAAAAATGATTTATGATGTTTACTGAAGGTATTGTTTTGGGACATCATATTTCAAGGGATGGGATTAAAGTTGATAGATCAAAAGTTGAAGTCATCTCCAAGTTGTCTATTCCAAATTATCAAAAATATATTAGAAGTTTTTTGGGATTCACTGGATACTAGAGAATATTTATAGAAAACTTCACTAAAATAGCATCTCCACTCTTCAAACTTCTTACAAAAGAGTGTGAATTAAAATGGGATCCTAATTGCCAATTAGCATTTGAAACTTTGAAAACAAGAATATCTAAAGCACCTATCTTGAGAGGACCAAATTGGAAACTTCCTTTCCATATTTCTACAGATGCTTCAGATACAACTCTAGGAGCTGTGTTGGGACAAAAAGATTTAGTTCCTTATGCCATTTACTATACTAGTACAAATTTAACTCCTACGGAGTTGAACTATACTGTGACTGAAAAGAGTTCTTAGCTGTTGTTCATGCAATCAATAAGTCTAGACATTATATAACAGGCTACAAAACTTTTATTCATACTTATCATTCTGCAATTAAATATCTAATTAACAAACCCATTACTAATGGTAGAGTTACAAGGTGGCTCCTACTTCTACATGAATTCAATATTATTATGTTAGATAGACTAGGGAAACAAAACATAGTAGTTGATTTTTTGTCTAGGATTCAGAATACTAAAGAAGATTCTCATGTAGAGGACAAGTTTCCTGATGAATATTTATTTGCAGTAGCTACTAAGACTCCTTGGTATGTAGATATAGCTAACTATTTTGTTACAGGGAAACTACCTCCACATTTATTTCCTGGTGAAAGAAGAAAGATTATTCAGGAGAGTTCAAAATATTCATGGATTTCTAACGAATTGTTTAAAACAAGGCCAGACTTCGTGATCAGAAGATGTGTTAGAGGAGATGAGATGCCTGATATTCTCAAAGCATGTCATGAAGAACCATGCAGTGAACACTTTGCTGACAAAAGGACAGTCTATAAAATCCTCTCTTCAGGATATTATTGGCCATCCCTCTTCAAAGATGCAAAACAATATGTCAAAAGGTGTGACAGCTGCCAAAGAGTAGGGAAACCTACCCTTTCAAATGAAATGCCATTACAACCTTAGGTACTCACCAAACCCTTTGAAAAATGGGCTTTAGATTTCATTGGACCTATTAACCCACCATCTAAACAAAGGAAGTATATATTGGTATGCACTAATTATGTCACTAAATGGGTAGAAGCCAAAGCCTTATTTTCTGCTACTGAGCATGTAGTTGTTAGTTTTATTTATGAGGATATTTTTACTCGCTTTGGTGTTCCATGAGAAATTTTGACAGATCAGGGAGGTCAATTCACATCCAACCTGGTGGAGAAGTTGATGGAAGAATACAAAGTCAAGCACAAAAAATCTACTCCTTACCATCCGCAAGCAAATGGTGAAGTGGAGTCTACAAACAAAGTTCTTGAAGGTATCATTACTAAGACTGTTCATTTGCATAGAAGAGATTGGGCAGATAGGCTTCCTGAACCCTTATGGGCCTACAGAACTACATGGAGGAATACAACAAAACATTCTCCCTATGAACTTGTTTATGGGAAATAAGTCCTGCTCCCCATTGAGTTCCAAGTCAAAACTTTCAAGATGGCAGTTCAGTTGGGAATGGATCTATCAAAAGCCAAAAAGCATAGAATGGAGTAGTTGAATGAGCTAGATGAGATCAGACAAGAAGCAATCCTAAGAACTAATCTAGTTCAATATCAAAGAGCTAAGTGGCATGACAAATACATCAAGGAGAAAAAGTTTCAAGAAGGAGATTGGGCATTTCTATTTGATTCCAAGTTTAAAGATTGCAAAGGAAAATTTCAGACTCATTGGCTTGGGCCCTATGAGACTGACAAAATCTTTAGCAATGGAGCAGTAAGAATCAAAACCATTGATGAACATCAAACTCCTCTTATTGTGAATGGCCACAGATTAAAGATCTATCATAAGCCACTCTCAAAAGAGGAATTTGTGAAAATCTTTCAAGATAATTCTGCAATAAGGCTAGTGAAGAAGAATCCTTCTTCTCCACCAGCCTAGTCTTTGTTCTTTTCTATTTTTTTATTTAAAAAAAAAAATTGTGTATAAACCTGAAAACCAATCACTGATTGGCAGTCTTATACAGAAAATACAGGGCGAAAATCAGGAACTCCTGACACCCTATATTTTCCAAAAAAAAATCTTCCCTCATTGTATTCATAGTTTCACTTCATTTCACCTCATTTCATTTCATTTTATTTCATTTCATTTCATTTCATTTCATCATCTCAGTTCACCAATAAAATTCCTTTCATGACTAGTTTTCCTATATCATTCACTCAGTCATTATTCATTTCCATCCACCTACATTCAGTCATATGTTCACTGTATTAGTTTCCGTAGCTCAATTCAATTTCCACGGCTAGAAATTGATTCCGCAGCCAGTTGATTGATTTTGTAGCTAACACTCTGTTATCACTAACATTCAGATGTTAGCCAAATGCAGTTATGAAAAATTATGTTGAAGCACCTAAAGCACCAACAGGAAGCAGCTAATCAAAGGTTAATGGATACAAGTGGCAAAAATTCCAAGGTATGAGCAAGATTTGTTTCAAATAGAATTTTAAAAAGCACATTCTATACAGTTATGAAACCATGGCTCCATTATATGTAATGATTAGCCTTTGATAGCTTCCATAACCACTCCATGAGCTTTACATGATTTCTCCACGAACCTTGCATTAATTTTTAACGGCCTCATGATCTACCTCCGAATTTAACTCGTGTTTATTTGTACGTTGGAATTCCACCTGCTGAACCAGGTAATTATGAGGATGTGATCTATTTGATCACAACTCTGTCCCTCTGCACATTCTGCAGCCATTTTGAGAATGTGCTCATGCTTATTATGCAGCTGTCTATTTCAAAAGCTAAGCTCACTCTATTCCCATACTATCCCACCTGTTATTTTCAGCCTGTTTACACTCCCGTGAACTCATTTTCATTACATGTTCTCTTCTCTTTCACTTATGATTATTGGTTTTTCTCCACCAACCTTTTCCATTCCCTGCTAACACAGCCATTTCACCTCCATCAATCTATCATTCACATAGTCGTATTTTAAAGCATAAGGAAGGAATGGGGTTTTTGTTAAGAGTAGAACTGGAAGGGCCCAAATTCATGGAGGGGTATCCACAATTGAAGAACATACTAAGGAAGGCATGGTGGCTACAGTTCATTCAGAAATTCAAAGACTACAACAAAGAAGTTACGAAGACATTTGTGAGGTCTTTTAATGGCGTGGAAGTTGAGGTTGGAGACCTTAAATTTTCAGTCACAGAGGCATCTATCACTGCAGAAATGGAACTCCTACATGAGGGGGAACGGTGGTTCAAAAACAAATGCTTTGACAAGAGAGCCTGGAGGGTTATCCTACGCAATCCAGGTATGGATATAACCATTTTCAAACGTGGTATCCCTGTCCCTGCTTTAGAAGAAAAGTGCGTCAGTCTATTATTGATAATCCGAAAGTTTATTACATGTGAGGGATGGTTCGGGTCCATGTATATGTACCACACCCAGTTGCTAATGAATTTTCTAGAAAATCAAACTATCAATTTGCCTTACTTTTGATTGAATAGTCTGAAAAAGATGTCCATAACTGTCCAAAAGGATCTGGAGGACATAGAACCCCACCTGTACCATCATGGCCTTGTGAAAATTTTGATTGAAAAATAGTTAAAGGAAAATAAGGACACCTGGGAACAGTTTTTGGTTAGAAACTTCTTTTAAGATCCACTTGACACACCCGAGAGAAGCTTAGCAAGGAAAAGTATGAGAAAAAGTGTGAGAATTTAGGAAACTCCTACTAACATAGCTAAAGAAACTAATGAGGAAGAGGAGCTGTATAAAAGTAAGAAGGAAAGAACTGAGGTTAGGAAGCCAAGAAAATCAAAGGGGAAAAGAAATATTGAAGTTGTCTATCAAACCCCAGAACCTTCCTCAGAAGAGGACCACCAAATAATTTCTAAAAGACTAGTTTACCTTCAAGAACAGTTGACTACAGAAAAGAGAAAAGGGAAAGAAAAATAGAGTGTGGAGAAAGTTCTAGTGCCTAGATTTACGTCAGGCTGAAAAGGTAGGATCCAGGGCCAACATCAAACCACGCTCAGCTTGGTAGCTAGCCCTACCAGGTTAGGAGAGGGCTCTCTCCAGGTCAATCTCGGCAAATAATGATAGATGAGGGCTTGATATGACTGATAGAAATACTGATATTATGCTAGGTATAAGTGCAAGAGAGTTTGATTTAATAAAATGATGTTTTGTTGGCTTAGATGGAAAGATAGATTTTGGGTGTGGGGATTGAGGCTCAGTCTTGCAGAGATCTAAATGGGGCAAGGTAGGCAATTGTTTTTGGCACTTGGAATTGAATGGGATGGAAGGAATAGATAGGTGAGGTGTTGAAGAGGGCAAGAGAAATCATGGATCCTCCCCAAACAACTGAAAACATCAAGAAACTAAAGCAGACTTCAAGTAGAGCACTGCAATTTCAATGGATTCTACTTACACTCTTGTTTGTTTAGTTCAGAAGAAACAAGATAGAGAATGGCATACATGAAATATAAGGAAATTCACAATTATAAAGAAAATCACTGTACCAAGACAAATTGCCACATGGATCCCAAAGAGTGCTGCAAATCCTAGTCTCAATTCCTTAGCCAAAATGCTGATATGAGTGTACAATGAAGTTCAAGGCTTTCTCAAAAGTCCAACCATGCTAATGACCAAAGAAACATAAGATATAGGAAAACAAAAACTCATCCTAGCCTCCAGGGGTCTAGCTCACAAGTTTAGGATATGTTTCAACTAATTCTAAACTGAGAACTAGAAATCAGGCAACAGAACAGCATGCCTCTAGAAACGAGGGAACTGATTCTTTCAGTTTCAAACAACCTTTAAAATGATGAATCTACCTCTACAAGTGAAATTTTAACATATTTACATCATGATCCATCAAGGTTCATAAAATTACATCACAAATTTTCCATTAGGATAGTGAAAAAGTCAAACTAGACAAAGCTGGGCGAAAAACAGAGCAAAACTTGGTCAAACTGGCAATTTTTCCTCTATGCGTCGTGCCTGATTCTCTATGCATAGCGCCTGTTTGGACCCACTTTTCGAGGCCTTTCCAGTGTACAAATTGGGCATGAGATAGCTCGTTAAAAATTTCATTGAGTCTACTTTTCAACCCAACTAGAATTTTTCAATTTGGAGTTCATTTTCCTTGTCAAATATCAAATCTCCCAAGACTGGTCAAAATGTGTCAAATGAGGCTGCCTAAAGGCAGAGTGCTATTGCAGTCAACTTTTGAAGGTTTTTCTCAACTCCAAATTGAGCTCATGATAGCTCATTGGAAATATCATTGTGTCTAGTTATCATTTGACTCATCAAGAAAGTCATTTGGCCAACCAAGCTAGGAGAAAACTTGATTTTCCCAAGGTCACTTCAGAGGTGCATCAATTCTCCTGAGGCAACTATATTTTTGACATTACTATAAAACCATGACACCTGTGTAAAACGTGAAGGAGGTTTTTCTTCCTCAGCCTATTTTGAACAAACACCTCTCTCATGTTTCCAAAATTCATCTTTTCTTTCTTATAAACATCGTTTGAGTAAAACCTACCCCGATGTATGGAACAAGGGATTCGTTGAAATGAAGTGAAATGAAGGGGATAAGGGGCTTCTAAATTCTTTAGAAAATTTTGGGAAGTAGGGAAGGATGTTAGGAAGTAGGGGAAATTATAATTTCAAATATTGAGTGAGGGGAAGGGGTCCAAAAGGGAAAACGCAGGCCTAGCCTAGAAAATTGTCAAGTTGTAGCAAGAAACTAGGGTTTGTGCAAAATGAAGAATTTGAGGGATCTCAGTGATCGGAAGTGTTTAATAAGATACATTAAGGATAGGGGAAGGTGCATGAACATCAGGATACAAGTTTTGCTGATGATTTCACCATCCAAGAGAAATTTCCTTCAAAACCTTAGGAGAGGGAAATGAACTTTACCTAGGCGCAACTGAAGCATGAACAAGGTGTAAAATGACCCATTAGACCCTGACATGATGATGAAAACCCTCTGAATGATGGTATACTCAGCCGAATGGTGACATGGACTGACATTTGGACAACTTTGAAAGGAGTGAAAACAAACCCTAGACCTAATACCTAGTGACAAATTTTTTCTTGAAGACTCACTGAAATGACAAAATTTGACCTTGACACCTTAAAATCACTTTGTAAGAGCATGTTTGATCACTAGAGGAAGGCTGCAAAGGCTAACACTAACATTGGCTCCAATGGGGATGGTAGCTCCTTGGAGGTGCCAAGAATGGCGGATCTTTGGGGGAGCAGACCAGTGCCTTATCCATTGGGCAATGGAGTCAAAAACTCAAGCTGAAATGCATGACATAAAACTGACAACTTGATGACACAAATTGACTCTCACTCAACCAAAAACTGACTCGATACTTAAACACAATCGACAAATTGGAATTGATGCTCAAAGTAGAGCTTATTTATCAAAACCTACTCTAACAGTTTCATTCATCACCTGATCAAGTGAAATGAAACAACTAATGCAACCAAGTAAGTACACTAGCTGCCGTTTGAATTCTCTGCAAGTGCTTGCTTATGAACAACAAGAGGGAACCACTGAAAGGCAACTCCCATGAAAACTTGTGAACGGATCCGTTGAATACTACGGATTCTATATCTACCTCCAAAAACACTGCATAACGATCTTGAAAATCATGCACACTAGGAATTATCTCATCCAATGGATTACTTCTATTCTCCTCATTCCATGAATGCAAACTTTGATCTGAGCTTTGTGACGAGACTCATGCTAAAAATGACAAAGAAACCGATTACCGGATCAAATTTGTATCAATACACATTTCAAGCTCACATGTAGTCAATGGAGAAGAACTTTGACTGCAGATATCATCCAACACATCAGCTATTGGATCATGAAAAACTTGAAAAGATTGTTGCAACCTATTTTCTATTGTTTTAGATGAGATTACATGATTTTTTATAAGTTGCTCATTTGAAGATATACTATGCAAATTACCCTTCAAAAACTGAAATGATTCAAAACAAAATGGTATGGAATCATCTTGTATCATTTGATCATATGGTCCAGCTTCGAAGTTCTCATATACAACTTGAAAATCAATGGCATTCATGGGCTACAAATCTGGATATGAGAAGTCTTGAACAAGGTTTTCATTGCCCTCAAGATGGTCCAAATCAAGACTTGTAGACAGTTGATTTCTGATTGCATGAATGTTGTCTCTAATGAACTAAAACGAAGCAAAAATAAAAAGTAAAATATCCTTCACTTACTTCAAAATTTGTTGCACTTTCCTCGTCACTGTCATAGCTAATATGCATCGGTTGATCACTGTATTTGAGCTGCTGAAAATGAACTTCCTCCTCCCACAAACTAGCTATTGATTTGTCTACAAGATTAGCTTCTATTTGGAGAACATAATCATCATCATACTGATCAAACTGAGGCAAATCATCAGTATAAAACACATCATCAAGCATACATGTCATATCAACAGATCTCTCTTCTCCAAGATGATCTATAAAACAATCATTATCATATCTATGACAACTGGGATAAGAAAGAGAATGTTTTGGATCAGCAACTTGTTCTTCTTCAATTAGTGAGCTATGGGCTTGAACATCATAATCATTCCTTGTAGTGATCTTTTGCATCATCTCTTCCACTACACTTACCAAAATGTCAAGCTTTACCTCTAGAGATGTCGATTCCTCTAGATCTGTGTTTTTCATCTCTTCTTCCTTCAACTTTGCCCTTCAGATCAACAAATGAGCCTCTACATATACTGCATTGTTCTGCATATCTTCAAGTGTTGCAAGATTCCTTTTTCTCAGCTGAAACTCCATTTCCAGATCAAAGGAAGCCGGGTAGTGAAAGAAAGCGGATCCAGGAGGAGGTCTTATATTAACAGGCATCAAATAATAAACTTGGTTAAATCTGGAAGAAAATTGTTGTATTGTCTCCCCTGGCAGTCTTTTCAGCTGGTTATACTCTTCTATAATCAAGAAAGGGTTCTGTCTGACCACCCACCTGTCGAGGAAAACTTTGACGAACTGCTGGAAATCTGAGATGCTTGCATCAGGCAGGGTTTTGAACCAACTCTTTACTTTGCCTTGCAAAGAAAGAGCAAAAAGACTAATACTGACATCCTCTTCATCAACTTCAAAAAGGTCAAGAAAAGACTCAAAATTTAGAACATGTCTCTCAGCAGTGATGCTTCAGCGTTCACCATCAAATCTTGGTAGATACAAGTCATGATTTTTAGGGAAGGCATGGGATATAGGAGGTAAAATCATAGGCTTGTATCGATCTAGAATTTTACAAGGAATAGGGGTATGTACAAATGCTACAAAATTAGTCTTGGTCTCTTGAGGTTCATTAGTTTGAAGATGGTCATCACAAGATTCAGAAGAAAGGTCTTGATCAAGCTCAAAGGCATGCAAATCTTTGGTATTCACAAACTTCAAAGGGAAGGAATCAAACGCAAGCTGAGGATCTTTTCTCAAATACAATATACTTTGTAAAGCCTTCTTGACATTCTCGGGAAAAGAGAAGAAATAATTTACAACAAAGAACAAAATGTCTTGGATGAAATTCCAACTTGAATACCTGATCTGTCCATATTGGCCTTTCATGTTTTCGCTGGTCAGGTTCATCCTTCAGTGGAGTCCTTGGATCTGATCTCGAAACTAATTTGGAATCGCCAGGTGAATGATTTTAGCCTTTCTAGTGTCTGATCATTTTCCACCATCACAATCAGATCTGAACTTGATACATGTTACTGGGGCAATTTGCAAGTTAGATATTCCATTTATAAGACTAGACCGAAGATTGACTGAAGTAGCTTTTATCTACTTGCGCTAATGCAAAGCAAAAGTGTTTCGAAGGCTAGTTTATAAAAAAAAGAATACCAAAAAACAGATAATTTATTCCCCAGTATGGTCGCCACTATGTTAGCACCTAGATTTACCTCAGGTTGAAAAGGTAGGATCGAGGGCCAACATAAAACCACGCTCAGCCTGGTAGCTAGCCCTACCGGGTCAGGAGAGGGCTCTCTCTGGGTCAATCTCAGAAAATAATGATCGATGAGGGCTTGATATGACTGATAGAAATACTGATCTTAGGCTAGGTATAAGAGAAAGAGAGTTTGATTTAATAAAATGATGCTTTTTTGGCTCAGATGGAAAGATAGATTTTGGGTGCAGGGATTGAGGCTCAGTCCTGTAGAGATCTCAATGGGGCAAGGTAGGAAATTGTTTTTGGCACTTAAAATTGAATGAGATGGAAGGAATAGATAGGTGAGGTGTTGAAATGGGAAATAGCAACCATGGATCCTCCCCAAACAGCTGAAAGCATCAAGAAACTAAAGCAAACTTCAAGTAGAGCACTGCAATTTCAATGGATTCTACTTACACTCTTGTTTGCTTAGTTCAGAAGAAACAAGATAGAGAATGGCATACATGACATATAAGAAAATTCACAATTACAAAGAAAGCACTGTACCAAGACAAATTGCCACATGGATCCCAAAGAGTGCTGCAAATCCTGGTCTCAATTCCTTAGCCAAAATGTTGATATGAGTGTACAATGAAGCTCAAGGCTTTCTCAAAAGTCCAACCATGCTAATGACTGAAAAAACATAAGATATAGGAAAAAAAAAACTCATCCTAGGCTCTAGGCATCGAGTTCACAATCTTAGGATCTGTTTCAACTAATTCTAAACTGAGAACTAGAAATCAGGCAATAGAACAACATGCCTCTAGAAACAAGAGAACTGATTCATTCAGTTTCAAAAACCTTTAAATTGATGAATCTACCTCTACAAGTGAAAATTTAACATATTTACATCATGATCCATCAATTTTCATCAAATTACATCACAAATTTTCCATTAGGACAGTGAAAATGTCAAACTAGACAAAGTTGGGTGAAAAACAGAGCAAAACTTGGTCAAACTGGCAATTTTTCCTCTATGTGTCGCGCCTGATTCTCTATGTGTAACGCTTGTTTGGACCCACTTTCGGAGGCCTTCTTGATGTCAAAATTGGGCACATGATAGCTCGTTGGAAAGTTCCTTGAGTCTACTTTCCAACCCAACTAGAATATTTCAATTTGGAGTTCATTTTCCCTATCAAAAATCAAATCTCCCAAGACTGGTCAAAATGTCCCAAATGAGGCTGCCTAAAGGCAAGGTGTTGTTGCAGTCAACTTTTGAAGGTCTTCCTCAACTCCAAATTGAGTTCATGATATCTCATTGGAAATATATTTGTGTCTAGCTATCATTTGACTCATCAAGAAAGTCATTTGGCCAACCAAACGAGGAGAAAACTTGATTTTCCCAACGTCACTGCAGAGGTGTATCAATTCTCTCGAGGCAACTGTATTTTTGACATTTATCTAAAACCATGACACTTGTGTAAAACGTGAAGGAGGATTTTCTTCCTTGGCATATTTTGGACAAAAGTGTCTCTCAGTTTTCAAAAATTCATCTTTTCTTGCTCAGAAACATCGTTTGAGTAAAACTGACCCCGATGTGTGGAACAGGGGATTTGTTGAAATGAAGTGAAATGAAGGGGATAAGGGGCTTCTAAATTCTTGAGAAAATTTTGGGAAGTAAGGAAGGATGTTAGGAAGTAGGGGAAAGTTTAATTTAAAATATTGAGTGAGGGGAAGGGGTCCAAAAGGCCAAAACACAAGCCTAACCTAGAAAATTGTCAAGTTGTAGCAAGAAACTAGGGTTTGTGCGAAAATGAAGAATTTGAGGGATCTCAATGATGGGAAATGTTTAATAAGGTACATTAAGGATAGGGGAAGGTGCATGAACATCAGGATACAAGTTTTGCTGATGATTTGACCATCCAAGAGAAATTGCCTTCAAAACCCTAGGAGAGGGAAATGAACTTTACCTAGGCACAACTGAAGCATGAAAAAGGTGTCAAATGACCCACTGGACCCTAACATGATGATGAAAGCCCTATGAATGATGGTACACTCAGCCGAATGGTGACATGGACCAACATTTGGACAACTTTGAAAGGAGTGAAAACAAACCCTAGACCTAATACCTAGTGACAAAATTTTGCTTGAAGACTCACTAAAATGACAAAATTTGACCCTAACACCTTAAAATCACTTTGTAAGAGCATGTTTGATCACTGGAGGAAGGCTGCAAAGGCTAACGCTAACAGAAAGAAGACACTAGTTCACGAAATTTAGAGAGGAGCTCCAGACTTAAAGGAAAATTGAGGAAAGTACAAACTAAAGGGCCCCACTTCATTGATTTAGGAGGGGAAACACCGGAAAAACCTTTAGAAATCCCTCCTAGCCGTGGCCCACACAATACTCCTATTCCTCAGCCAAATTTTGAAAATAGTCCTTCTCGGCCAGATTTCGAGATCAGTCCTTCTCAACCAGATTTTGGGGACAACCTAAGGAAGACTACACCTGAGATAGATCCAACCCAGCAAGAAATGTATGATTATATTGAGACGTTGGAAAAAATGCCATAGACCAAGGCACTTCATCTGGCTAGCCTAATACAATCCAGGAAGCTCAAATTCAATCACTAAAACAAGAATTTTTTGAGCTGGAGGTCCCAAATAGACACATCTAAAGAGAAAATGAAACATTGAAAGAACAGGGCAGGTTACATAAGATTATTCACGAAAACACCATGTTGCATCTTGGGCTATGGAAGAAGAAAAATATAAAATTGAAGAAAAAGAATAGGAGGTTGAGTAGGGCTCTCATCGACCTCAAATTCAAGTGCCTAATGAGGAAGCCGAGGATGACAGTGGTCCCAAGAAAGAAGAAAAGAAGGCTGGATGTATTGGCGGAGGTCTCAGAACACATGAACTAAAAGGAGGATGGTCAAAGTTTTGGTTTCATGAGGACATGCAACACCTTCACAATGGGGGTATGTTGAGCTCTGAAACTACATCTCTCCTACACATTTTCCTATACTTTGTCCCCTCACCAGTACCTCATAAGCTATCAAAGATCATTGCATATTGATTCTAAAAGAGCATTTAAGTGGTTTTATAACTATGTTTTTGTGTTTGCTATTTGAATTAGATTTTTCTCGTTAGCTACGGAATGCAACCAGTTTCCGCAGCTGATTCAACTTTCCGCAGTTGTTTTTGTTAAACTCTAGGTTGCAGGTGTCATCAAGAAAAATAGGACACGTTGGCCATTCAGAAATGACCTAGACATGGATCAGGTCCTATTGGTTTATCCAGATTCATTAAGAAAAGCTGTGGTCAATGGTGGTCAAACGGTGGTCCAATGAAGGAGTCCTATGGCAACATGACTCTGTTTTCAAACACGTGAAGGATTCGTGGCCATTCCTAGATGCCTAGGGTCATGTTGACAGTTGTAGACTGCCCCTCGATGCGAATCCAACAGCCACTTTTGATAGATTGAATAATCTTGGCAACCATTATGCTAAACTCATGGACACTGTCCTTTTACGTGTCCTTTGTTGAAGTAGTTTCATAAGAAAACAGTTATGTAATTTTCCCTATAAATAATGTGTTTGCATGCGCATAGAACTAGTTAGTTTTTTATGTCGTTTTGTTGTTTGTCATTGTACTATTCCGTGAACTAGACCTGTTTTTGTAACGAGAGGAGTCTTCCTCTATTTTGCAATTCAATAGAACTCTATTTTACATGACTATGTGAGCGTAATTCCAGACTGATAACGTGTTGACCAAGGCCGTGCAGAGGGCCCCTGCACGCTGAGGTTTTGTTTTCTTTACTACTGTACAATTTTATGTATTGTTTCCTGATTTCCATTGCACATATTTCATAGTTATCCACCTGTGTATATTTCATTTGTTATGAACATTTCATTCCTGTACATGATTTTTCAAGCTTTGTATATTGTTGCTAACACTGATCAGTGTGTGTGTGTTTCAGGATAGAGTAGGCCCGGGAATTTTCATACAATTTTTGCAATAACTAGTGACACGAGATTAGCCTCTCTGCTGACTTTGCTTTTCTTAGTTTTTTTTAATTCCAGTTATGCTTTGATTTCAGTCTTATTCACTTGCTTTGTTAGCTAGTTTAGATATCAAATTGCTCATATCATTGACATTATCTCCTAAAGCCATAGCTTAGACTACTTGGTGAGCTATCGAACTATGAATGATGTGATCTGATTTTAGTTTTACTTTTCTGCAATTAGATATCAAATCACTCATATCATTGACGTTATCTCTTAAGGCCATAGCTTAGACTACTTGGCAAGCTATCGGAATATGAATGATGTGATTTGATTTTAGTTTTACTTTTCTGTAAATAGATATCAAATTGCTCATATCATTGACATTATCTCCTAAAGCCATAGCTTAGACTACTTGGCGAGCTATCGGACTATGAGTGATGCGATCTAATTTTACTTTTATTAGTTTGTAGTTTTTGATTTGTTGGGTGTAGTAGCTTAACTCAGTTTTCTTTCTGTATTTAGATAAGCAGAAGAGATAATGATTTCATGATCAGTAGTTCATTATTTGTTTGATTTGAATAGCAACACATTTTCATTCTTCTTCAAGTATTAATTTCATCACTAGTATGTTCTAAGACCTTCTGAAGTGTAAAGTTATGGAAATCATTATAGAGGAAATAATTGCCTTAAAATCTATACCCAAACTTGCCTTCTAAAGTATTATTAAAACTTAGGAATAGGATTATCATTTGCATTAGGAGACAAACCGAGATAAAACCCCCAAAAACAAGATAAAATTGATAAAAAGTAAGAAAGAGGTTGTCTTGCACATATAGTGTGCCACACTTCATCAGTTTACGACTCCTGGATTGATAATTAATGTAGCAATTTAGGACATACTGAATTGACTAAATAGTAATTGCCCCCATTGGTGCATCCTGGGCTCCTGTGGGTCCCCATTGTGGATCTGTACATGAAGGTGGATGGTGGGTATCTTCTCAAAGAAGAAAGCACAAACCCTTGTACAAAATTCATAGTCATGGTTCACCTGTCTCTTACATAGAATCAGTTATCGTTTCACCAATGATAGCATCATTTGGGTCCACCCATAGTAGGTCCCTGCCAATACAGTTTCAAAAGGTATCATCTACCCACTAGACATGTGGTGGAATTCCTAGCTGCCCAGAATTTGTAGCACTGCTGCGGTGATAGACCGTGTCTCTAGCCTATGTAGATCATGGATCGGGATGGTCGTGCCCTTCACAATAACACCCTGTGGATAATGGCGATCCACAAACTCTGTAATGTCCCCCCCACAAGGCAAAAATAGATGTATATCCCCCACCACCCCTACGGTGGGAAGTCTGGTCAAGAAATAAATGTCCTAGAAAGTCAACTTGATCCTGTGCCCCTGCACCATAAATACCTCTTAGTCAGGCTCCCAATAGCTCATAATCTTCAATAACAAGGCTCACCTTCCCTCATCAATGGGTTCTCTAATAATTTGAAAACTCAGTAGTGATCTAGCACCCCTCGAGCCACCTGATTCCCATGAATATCATATCAAAGGGTTTCCAAATCTTTTTTGCGCTAGTTAATTTTCAACTCTACCATACTTGTAAAACACCACATGTATTGTTAGTTTAGAGATCAAAACACTGGCCTTGACTATTCAGCCTACAGCCGCCACCAGGCTAGCAAATCACCCTCCCTCTCAAGTCCAGCTCATAGGTTTCAGCAAGAAAAATGTGATCTCATAGGTTTTTGACCAATTTCTATGAGCTAGATCACACGTCAGGCCCAAAAAAGTGTGAGTCGGGCATGAGGAGTAGTATGGGTCTCCGAAGGAGCTGTGAGGCACCAAAATCAGCAAGTAAGCAATTGAAATTGACAAGATGGGTACGAAAACCTACCTGAAAGTTGTAGATCCTAATTTGAATGGTTGGTTTGTCTACTACAATATCCACAAGATTTAGGGCCTTCTCCTCCTCTCCAAATTCACCACATCTCACTTAGCAAATGAATTAAATTGGAGGAAAAAGCCCCTTTTCTATAAAAACCCACATTTGTTTTGTCGCCCATTGCGACCAAACCATAGCTTGGTTTGACAAACTGTCAGCACCATTGGAAAGCTCGCATCTAGTATTCTAATGGGTCTCTCTTCATTTTTTATGATTTGACACTTCACCTCAAAGGCATTTTTCCAAGAAGGGTCACTTCATCGCCTCTTAAAATTGAATTTCTTCATATGCAATGCTTATACTTTTGGGAACACCTTCCCTTGGTGCTTGTTGTCTCACATGTCAATTTTTGTCATGAGAAACTATCATTTGCTCATGTTTTCACAGTCTGCACTAGGTTTATTATGTGTGGCAGCATCGTCGAGTCCCCCTTGTTCATAGCATCCACGATGAGTCAACTTTGCATCCGTGGAGTCTCTTTCACATCCCATTGTATCATGTCACAATAGTCCATCTATATTTTCATACCATTGATCCCATGTTGCCCATTTTGGCCTTCAGTCATACTATCCACCATCCCCTCTAGAGTCGAGTTAGTCACTGCCAGGTCAACCATGCACTTTATGCTCTAGCAAGGGAAGTTGGTTGTTTGTCCCTCATTCCATTTTCCCCATCCTCCCTGGTGTCAGTTCATCATTCACATTACTATTTTCCCTCATGCCTTATCTGAGGATCCTCATTGCCTCACCTATGGCGGGTCCTATTCTATCGACATCATCACATCTATTCCAGATGAACAACCTGGAGGGTAGTCTATCTTGGTTCCAGCTTCCACTCTTGTTCAGTTCTTCAGATCAAGCAAATGGAATCATCATTTAGCTTTGAATTCATTGTTTCATGCTCGTGATTCATACAATTGATGGTCCAATGATGCAACAGATTATACGAGTGTTTCCTCGGTGTGTGTGAGATGTTTCAGACCTCATGAGGGGGTTGCCCTTTAAGTAGCCCCCCACATGCCCGGAGGACATCATATTATGCTACATCTTCAGAGAAGTTTTGTAGATTTGATGGGTTCGGTTCCTTCTGCTTGCATTATAGCATGCAAGTCTCCTCTAGATGATCCATTCAGGTTTGGAGAGCCCTTTCCTGTTCAACATGGCTTCTTTGGTTGTTCTACCCTCCCTCCCACCTGTTTTTTTAGGGAAGGGCCATTATATTTCGTGTACTCAGATGTTATTATATTCAGTCCTTGCTCATGCTTTTTCTAGGCACATTATGTATATGGGATACATTGTATTACTTTTTGTCTCATTTATGCCAGCATGTCATGTACCATTCATCATGTACTTTAGTGCTCAGTTTCATTTTTATGGGAACATTATTATATGTTATGCTGAGTTATCTCAGCGGGTATAGGTATGCCTCCCCAACCTCACTAAGATCAGGTACCATAGCATAAAAGGAGACTTACATCAGTCAGTTGGTATCACCCCCTTAGTCACTATCCTCTTTTGATCCAGATCCATTGGTCTCTATCTCTCTCTCTGACTTCCCTTCTGTGTCTAGTGATTATGTCCTTATAACGTACTTCGGTCATACTTTTTTCTCCTAACACTCATATGTTGGGGGGGAATGTGTTATCACCAAAAATCAATCATCTAGTTGTAACTTACTAGATGGATTGAAGTACACCATGTAGGGCCAATTTTACCATAGTAAAATTGCTTTCACTATAAGAAAGTACTTAATAAACAAAATTTGTTAAGTTATTTATGGTTAAACCCATGATGAATAATTAAATAAATCATTATTTAGTTAATTATATTATAGGAATAGTTAATTAAACCAATGTTTAACTAGCATTCCTTGTCATATTTGACCCAGTCATGAGAAATAAATAGATAAATCGTTATTTAGTTATTATTCCTTATCAAGTTTGACTAAATCCCCTAAGAATACTTAAATAAAACATTATTTTTTATTATTCCTTAACCACATTCCTTGAGATGATAAATAAATCATTGGTTGTTTCTAAATAAAAGTATTTAACCAATATAAATACTTTTTCCCTCCAACCAAATATAATCAAATAATCCAAATGGTTAATTCTAGAATTTGGTTAATAATATTTTATTATTTTCCATTATTCAAGGATAACCTAATATTTTGTTATAAATAGAAGGGTTTTACAATCATTCTTCACTTTTGATCATTTTTATTGTTGCACTCATTATTGTAGCTCTGATTATTATCGTTGTGGCTCACCATTTGCCTCTTTCTTTTGAGTTCCCATTCAGCTCAAACATTTTGTTTGCTGGGTTTACACATTGTGGAGAAGAGAGAGACTCTACAAAGCTAAAGACATTGAGGATAGCCAAGAACCCATCACACAGAGGGGAACTGGTAACATTGTTTGTTCCCTTCACACGTGTCATCTAATAAAACATATTATTTATATATAGTATCCATTGGATTATTGGAGTTATTTGCGCTTATTTTACTATTCCATTTTGTTGTTTAACTATTTTTGTTGCATAGATTAGGACTTTGGCAGGTTTTGTTTCTATCATTTGTTGCAGATACACTTTGTTTTACAACCATTTTTACTATTAAGTTTGTTTGTCATCCATAGTCTAAAGTGGTTTCTTTTCATACACCTTTGAGAAGAAAACACTCTAAGAATCTGCTATAATACTCTTAAGCCTTCATTCCATGTATTATTTTCCTGATCCAGTCTTGTATCAACATCATTATGATAATTTTGTCTCAAATAATCATCCTCGTTTTGTGTCGCTGATGCGGGATACATCAAGGCCCTCATGCGATAGGTCACTTCTTGTCGACATTAGCTCATTATCTAGGAATTTGACCTAGAAACACTCCTTGGTACCTTGGTTCTTGCATACATAAATGCCGAGTTTCCTTGCTCTCAGTGACAAGTTTACATCATTGGCCTTCGATTGAAATATTCTATGTGGTGCTTGAAATCAACTCATTTATTCACACCATACGGATTGTATGAAAGTACCTTGAAATACATTAACATCATCAGTGGTTTCTCTTGTGACTGTTAATGACTTACATTATTGGTCGTCAATCAGATGGTGTCTACCATGTTCGACCACAACTCATTAATTCACATGGTTAGACTCGTACATTAGTTGGTCATGTGAATGAGATGGAAGACCCCAGATCTATTTCATCCATCCAGGTCTTGATTTTAGGAGTAATACAAGATTATAATGTATGATGGCTATGATCATACAGGCATTCATCGAGTCATGAGTCCACCATCAGTCATCTGTGGGCATGTCTTTTGATCATTGTACATGTAATGTTACCTTATGTGTTGAGTATGGGTATGCCTCCCTCAGCAAATATATTATGATGTAAATGTATTGTGACAGATGATGATCATGCCGATTATTCTTGATCCCAACTTTCCACAAGGTAAAGAACTCCAGTCATCAGCTATCATTTTTGACTTTATGATTTAGGGGGAAATCTATTATAGGCAATTTTTTCACATCTTGTCAATAAGCCTTCAACTAGATCAATCAACATCCTTCGACCTCTTTTTTATCATCCCTTCGCAAATCCCTAAGCATGAATCATTCTAAACCATGAGTTTCTACCTAAAAGCACCTTGTTTCAGTCATTTTAAGGACCAATACACCCTAGTCTCTTATTAGTGAGCATTGGTTACCAGGTTTCCCTACTGTGCACCTGTGTTGATCACCATCATGTTTCTTAGTGTTGGGGGTGCATTGATTCTAGAAATTCATGAAAAAGAGAAAGAGTCATGAAGCTTTCTCTTCTAGAGAGTTCCAATATATGTCGTAACCATTTATCTCAGATAAAATTCTTGAATCCTATCATATCTTACCTTAGATTTTTTATCCCTTATCCCTTGAAATCATCCTCCCATCAAGAGTGGGTCTCAAGTCCATATTGGTAAAAGGATAAGAATTCATGAAGTACCTCCTTCACCTATATATTTACTACCATCCATAGGTAAGGGTTTGGCTTTTGGAGATTTATTCTACCCTTATGTTGTTGTTGTAAGAGATATATTTCCATGCATTAGGGTGATTAGAGGTGCATTTTGTGACAAGGAAAGGACTAGTAAACTTGGAGGAGCTCTTCTACAAGATCAACACCTATTTTTGGTTGTAACTCACTCCATTTATATTAATGAAAAAATTTATTTGTTTTCCTATATATGATGTTATCGTTTCATATATTACAATACCATGTTGATCTATTGAATAAAGTGATTAGATGATGTTTCATAGATTACATCGATCTTTGGCTTGTCTTATTTGACTCCGTAGGTTCTAATTATAGCAATTAGAGCTAGGATTGGAGTACTCAAGCAAAGGAAGGAGTGAAGAATACGAAATATTCTAGGTTGGATTCATCCCATTATCTATTTACTTTAATAAAATCATTAGTCCCTTTGTATTTCTCTTGTTCTAGGTCAGTGGATAGGTCAGTCCACTAGGCCTAGGGAAGATACTTTTGTACACAATCATAGATTCTGCATAATACTCATAACTGCAAGAAGGTTATCCATTTTTTTGTTGCATTAAATTTCTTGGCCACTTTATTTGTATTAACCATAAGAATTAGCACCTGTGTGTCTTTCCACACTGATAATTAATCCTCACTCAAACTGCAGATAACAACTACATTCCCCATGCTGATTAATTATCGAGAGAACTTAGATCGTACTTTAGGTATTGCTTCTCTAAGCTTGGTCTAATCTTCATTTAATTCCATGTAGCATGCAAGGAAGACCAATATATTTGCTTTGAAATCAACTTCCACCTCTGCAATTCATGGTCCTCTCTGTCTTGGTCTCCTGCCTTGAAAAGTCACCATTGAATCCATTACAACATATGTGCAATTGTGGTCCTTATTGCCTTGACTCAGTGCTCTCTGTAGTTTCCATTCCTCTAGTTTCCTACTCATTTTCATGCTTAAAGGTGCTAATATCTTCACAAACTAATAACTCATCCATGCCTACTAACCAACTTGTAGAGGTCCTCCAAATATGGAACAAGTGCAAAGCTTAGCTGAAGGTGCTAGAGCACTGCCGAATATAACCTTGTGCCCATTTTTATTATAACCCCTTTTTCTCAAGCCCTTTAAATATTTTTCTTCCGTAGGACTAGGTCTTCACGACCACTAGATAGGCCTTTGGGCACTATGTCCCTCTATGCCCTTCATAGGATGAATTCCCTTTATTAGTGGCTCTGCATCATTGGTCTCATTTCTAGGAGAAATTACCAAGTCTTGGTGCTAAGGCCAGAGCTCCCAACACCTGGCACTTTTCCATGCCATCTCTTTAAAAACCTTTAGGCTCCACTTGGCAAGCTTATTTGTCCCATGGGGTTTGCTCGCAATTTCTCTAGCCAATAAAATGCCTCGTTGGGATGAGTTATGTGACTAACATTGTCCCGATGCTTATTTCCTAGTGCATTCCCTTTGCACATTCATATCAAAATCCCAAGCTCAATACCTCAGGGATGTCCCTTATGAATAATGTGTCCCGATGGGACCAGTGTTACACCTATGCACCAATTAAAATGTAGTCGAGATTAGTTGGGTTCCATGTTCACTTGACACTTCCTACTTGGTGACTCCACCTATGTGCCTTTCTAAACCTTTTGGGGTAGCCCTTCTAGGATGACATCACGCTTATGTCATCAACCTCACATGGTGCTTTCTGATTGTTGACATGCGTCACCTGGATTTGGCCCATTAGGAAAACCAAAAAAATCTAATATTCCTGCCACATGTCCCCCATACATCTATGTCATTTTGGAGTCGTCTTCCACCATCATCTCCTTAGAGCTAATCAACTGCTTCCATGTGTCCTGTTAGAGAGAGAAAGGGTCCCCAAGACCTTCATTTTGTGCCAAATTCTGTTACAATAAAAAACCACTAGATTCCAAAATCTGGCTTTGACACCACTCCTCAATAGATTGTGGTTTTGGGAGGGGTGCCCCTAGGGTATGTCTTTTTCGTTTAATTTCACGATAAATTGTATGGTAAAAAAAATTTAGGCACTTAAGGTCTAATAATACTACCCTCTATCAGGATGTCGAAATGTTGTTACATGGCCCGACACCTATCTCCTTTTGCTTCCATTTTATGGCACTTAACATTCCTTGAGGCTAGTCTTTGCAAGATTTTTTGTCCCTATGGGGACCTCTCGGTGCCTTTATCATTGGTTGTCATTGCAAACCTTACTGCCACCATGATCTAGTGCCCTGTCTCCCAATGCTTTTTCTTTGTAAGCCTTAAGGATTTTTTGGGGCTATACCACCAGGCTAGGCTATCAAGTGGGGCTGGTGATGGCCAATAAAATTACTTCCCGCTACTCTACTGGCACTCCTCATCAACCTACTCCACTCATCCTGACACTTAACTTGTGCATCATTACCATACCATTGGGGTAGCTCTGATGGGTGGGCTCCTCCTGATCCAATAAAAAATCTTCCCATTGTTACACTGTCCATGCCATGTCTTCCTCGAACACCTTTTGGCCACTCCGCTATGATTATATGCCGAGTTTGGTACTAGTGTCAACTTTGAATATGTGTGAAGACTCCTCCAATCACCTTTTTACTTTGCTACCATGGACCTAAGGTCACCAAACTTTGATTGGAAATAACTCTTGATCCAAGAGGCCATTTGTAGACTTCCACAAACGATTCGAACACTCTTCCTGAGAAATATCCAACTACGCCACTTCTAGGAGCATATGAACAAGTCTTATGATACACAAATTACACTAAAGCCTAAGTCTCCAAACCATCATAGTCATCATTTTATGGCTTTTACAATAATCCCACAACTATGATGATTGTATACAAGAGATTGTAATAACCACAAGACTCCCACTAACCTTGACACATCAAGCACATTAATGCTAGCCTAGTTACCATCACAACTATGCTAGTGGACATCAAAGCCAACACCTGTTTCCACAAACATCTATGCTAATGTTGTTGATGTCAATGCCAAAAAATTTTCTATCAGTCAGAAAATTCCAATTACCCAATGCATCTCCCAGCATGACTGTTGACATCAATGCCAACACACTTGCTACCACTAGCCATCCATCCAATGCCAGTTGTCCAACAACAAATAGGTGTATGAAGCAAGGATAACCCCTGAATAATGAATGATTGTTATATTGGTTGCCCGCTTCCTTTGATCTCATATCTACATGGGTACATTTGTACTTACTAAATAATCATACATTAGCATGTCGCTTTTACTATGTGGTCGTGATGGCTTATCGATCGCCCAAATCACCTGGCTTAGTACTCAATGTGAGAAATCATATAATCAATATAAATTCCATCTACCACTTAAGTGAAAATGGAAAAACGTACTTCTGGGTATTGCACCACTCATAGGAAATATATAATATATAATATAATAGTTAATATATAATATAGATTATGGATTATATATAAAATATATATGATACAAAATACAATATATAATAGAGTTATATATATTATATATAATAAGATAATCGTATAATCAAAAGGCATGGGGCATAATCGGTTTGAACAGACACCATAATCAAGTTCTCATAGGTATAGTACAATAGAGCGAGCAACATAATCGAGTTCTCAGAGAGAGAATTCCACAGGGTGACAGATGGCATTCGAGGAGGCCATGAAGGAATTTGAGCTAAGGGAATGAGGGAATTCCATAGGGAAGTAGGAGGGAATTTAAGGAGGCCACAAGGACATTTCAGCTAAGGGCACGAGGGAATTTGAGTAGAGAATCATTATTCAATATGGTAGTAAGAGGGTCCTCTATTTTCCATTATTTTTAAGAACTAGCTCATAGACCTTAGTTTGGGCTCTACTTTGCTTTTAGGTTTTTTACATTCTTCCAAAAGGTGCTTGGTTTCATGAATTTTTGTATTCCCCTTCCAGAATTCTTGTATTCCATAGCTCCAAATGAATCCCAGGAAAGAGTACCCAGATATGTTGAAAATATGTTGGCTCATTCCTCTATAAGCTCGACCCCAACTCTTCTTAGTCCTTTACATACTTCAAAGTCGCCCACCTATTTCCACCCAGGGAATTTAATCATGGGTCGAGCACTCAACCTCTTAAGAGTGTTTGGCTTATGTGTCTAGCCTATTGATTAGAAAAGGCTTCTCGAATGTGAGGGTTGACTAGACCATCTTTATAACTATGACTCTCCTAACCTAACTAATGAGTGAGCGAGTGGCTAGATAAAAATTTCGTTAGGCTTATATATGATACAACGTGTTATATATGTGCCAGTTGATATATGTTGCAAGGTTTAATATATGCATCAGTGGGTGTCAAACAATAGGGGCTTGGAGACTAATCCATTCTTAAGATCCCAATTACATTTTAATTTTCGACATGGGTCGGGGTCTTTGCAATGACCTTACATTTGATAGAAATCATGGTCTACTCAATCTCACTTTATTCACTAAGATACAATATTTCAATAATATGTAAAATATATGAGACTACTCTCTTTGTTTTACCTTATATGACTCATTCATACACTAAACCCATGCAATAGCAGCTTATATTAATCATACTAGTTTGAAAGTCGCTTATAGCATGCATTGATCATACTTAACTTAGTGGGATGTACATTTTCGAGGCCATAGGTATAGGTCTCTAGCACTATATAAGCGATGATTCCAATCACTTGATGCTTGAATGTGTAGTGCCATAATTAGCTCTGTGATGTAACTTGTGCTTCCATATGTCTCCACTTAGTGTTACTTATTCTATCTAGTCATTTAACTAATCAGGTGAAAACCTACTAACATACCATTTTGCAAGTTTATGATAAAAATCCCCTTTCTTTAAAGTTTTCATAGAGTGTTGGCATCTATTATTTATACAATTTAGATGGTATGTCTTCTATGAGAATTATGGCTTCTATACCACATACATATGACCTCAATATAAAATTTATTTTGGCTCTGTGATGGAAATTTGCATACAGTCTTGGCATCGATTATTTATACAATTCGTATGGTATGTATTCTCTGAGAATTATGACTTCTATACCAAATACATATGACCTCAATATAAAGTTTGTTTTGGCTATATGATGGAATTTCTCATATAATCTTAGCATTGATTATTTATATAGTTTGTATGGTACATCTTCTCTGAGAATTATGGCTCCTATACCAAATAGATATGACCTCAATATAAAGTTTATTTTGGCTCTGTGATGGAAGTTTTCCTATAGTCTTGGCATCAATTATTTATACATATGACCTCAATATAAAGTTTGTTTTGGCTATGTGATGGAAGTTTTCATATAGTCTTGGCATCGATTATTTATATAGTTCGCATGGTATGTATACTCTGAGAATTATGGCTTCTATACCAAATACATATGACCTCAATATAAAGATTTTTTTGGCTATGTGATGGAAGTTTACATACAAACTTGGCATCAATTATTTATATAATTCGTATGGTATGTCTTCTCTGAGAATTATGGATTCTATACCAAATACATATGACCTTAATATAAATTTTGTTTTGGCTCTGTTATGGAAGTTTGCATACAGCCTTGGTATCAGTTATTTATATAGTTCGTATGGTATGCCTTCTCTAATAATTATGGATTCTATACCAAATACATATTGCATCAATATAAATTTTGTTTTGTCTCAGTGATGGAAGTTTTATTACAATCTTGTAATCAATTATTTATAGAGTTTGTATGGTATGTCTTCTCTAAGAATTATGGCTTCTATACCAAATACATATGACCTCAATATAAAGTTTTTTTTCCATGGAATCAACTTACGGTATGGAAGTCTTTAATTTATGCTTTGGTTGATAGAATCAAAACCTTGTATTTTCTCAATATAACATTCTTTCTAATATATATATGTTGATATCTTGTTATCATCAACCCTAAAGTGAAACCCTAAGGAGCCTTGGAATATTAATTCAGACATTCAAATGAAAATTATCTCCTTCACAAGTCTCTTCTATCACTCATATGAAATGATGGAAACTATAAAGGACGTATAAACAAGAACCCTAATAAATACTATGTGCCTAATATTAGGGTTGGTAGCTAATGATATTCTTGAAATATTATAGTGATCATCAAGAGAGTGAGAAAGAAGTCAATGTCATTATCATCATGACAGTGACATGAACAATCAATCCTATGCATGCAATATGGAATTTAATGTAGTAATCCATATGTACATCAATGAATTGGCACATCTATGTCTCTACATGATGATAATAGAAATACACTTATCCTTATGACAGTGACCTCGTTGCAACATGGATCTTGATGTATCAATTTGACACCAATTCCTATATAATACATGAAAATCAAGATTAACAATTTATTTATTGATGGAAATATGTGCAATACAAGATGATTGTGCAACAATTTCTATTAATGTAAACAAAACCTATAAATAATCAATTTTATTCCTTTGATATTTCTTCATCTATGGCACAATTTCCCCCTTCTTGGTGCTCAAATAATCAATCAACCTTTGTTCACTCACAAGCCCTAGTTTTCCCCTTCATGGTGTGTGAGTGGCCTCACTCACCATGGAAAAATTCTCTATATTGAGACTAATGTTTATGCTTCATGGGATGTTCTATCAACTTGTCTAATGAATTATCCCAATAATCATTGAATGTCATAATATTTCTCTAAGGTTCTATTCAAATTCTAGAAATTTATAAGACTTGTAGCCTTCCATTATTTGCACGACTCTCTAGCTTCAAGTGGTACACTAAGTCTACGTTAATTAGTATAGGTTTAATGAAGGTATTTTATTGTCCTTAATCCATATTCATAATATATTGCAAACATTCCATCATAGGTATGGGCTCTTGTAGGTTATTCATATTCTCTATTTTCTTAGTTTGATCGATATTAGAAGTCTCATGCTCATAACACACACACATACACATATGTCAATATTTATCCAATATTAATCATTAAGATCTATGCATTGAACATAGCTATCATTCAAATAAATTGTTTATCATTATTTGTTTTATTCATGAGTTGGAATATCGCATTTCACTTTGTAGTGATGTTTTCATTCATAACTCATTGATATTCATACAAATTTATTCCACATTCTATGGTCAATTCCATATTAATAATGAATATGTAAACAATATCCATTCTATATCCATACTATATGACCAGTGCCAGAATATATGGTGGAGCTTTCTAGGCTAACATCTTCTCAATCTCCCTTTAAACATCAATTTGTCATTTTCTTTTGCATCTTTTCATTTCGTGTGGAGGAAACATCTCTTCTTTGGTTGTTCTTCATGTGAATATTCCTTCTTGGAGGCACCATGTTCATTACTCTATATCTTTTTTTTTAATTTTATTTTATTCATATTGATCTTAGGTCTGACTTGTAACTTGTTCGTAGGTCCAATTTACACATTCTTTGGAGGCACCATTATATCTCTCTCATTTTATGTCTTACTTGGCTTATTGGGCATAGCATGTTGTTTCCGTTTAATGAATATTATTATTTAGTAACTGTAATATCTTTAAATTACAATGGATTTTGCATACATTTATTTTATACATATTGTCGATAGTAGAGTGTATCTATAGTGTTCACAATCAAGCATGTCATAAGCAAGTTATTGAAGCTTCATTCTGTAGTGATTCTAATTTATATAGTCATTATTCGTAGAATTTTTTATAGACTATAAAGTTTTGAGATTTGACATTTCTGCTATTATTACTTCTTTGATGCAAATAATCTCTACATCTTTGTTTCCATCATTCTTGGTCATTTTTTCTAGTTGTGATCTCTTGTGCAATTCTTTAGAGGAAAACATGTTGCTAGTCTAGAAGAGTGAATAGCATAACATGTTGTTGTTGTCTTTGGTCATCCACATGATTGATGTCTCATTGACTCTGTATTTTTTGTTTATTGTATAAGTTCTTTATGCATTAGTCTAGTTGTGATATTTTGACAACAAGAGCACATAAATTGAAATCTCCCATCATAGCAAGGATTTATTTTGAGAAATTTAAAATATAAATTGTTTGATTGATTGGATTCCAAATCAATGATATCCTAATAGTAAATAGGACTCATGTGATATAGAATATCATGAATAGTGATATTCAACATAGCACATGATTCTCTTACACCCTCCAAGGTAATCTTATCAAATGTTGCCTCACTTCCTAACTTGGAAGTTCTTCTCCACTAGTAAAACTACTGCCCATTTTTGAAGTTGTTGCATGTGTTGAAAAGAATAAATGAAAATATTAACAAGGAATGAATCATAGTTATCATGGCCCATCTGAAAATTGAATACAAATATAGTGTTCCTTGAAACTAAGGGAATCTTCAAGGCCTAAGCATCAAAATCATAACTCTTAGGAGCTTTTCCATCAGTGATGGGAACTTGTGCATACTCTATAGGAAATCCTTCAAGCTCCAAGCCTTTGAGCACCTCCAAATAATTCTAAATGACTTCTGAGTTCATTGCTTCCCAATAATTATATATTTGGCCATCATCAACCCCATGAATGATCATTATAGCACCTCCATAGTATTATACTTTACCAAAAATATTTTCTTTAAGACGAGACTCCATCACATGATGCCTACAAATAGTGGTATTACCATACTCTCCATCGATTGAAATATTATGTACACATGCATAAGCTAAATGAGAATTTATTTCTAACATCATAGAGACATTCAAATTGTGGAAATCAAATACAATAATTCTAATGAAAATTTGGATAGAATTTGATCATGTTTTATGTGTTATTAAATTCAAAGATCGAAAATTTTAAACACGCTCAATAAATCACTCTCATTATTAGGAGATAAGGAATTAATATTTTGAATCATTGTGAGGCCTTCACAAGACCAATCCATCCACCAAAGAATCCAGACAAATACTTCCCAAGACCAAGCCAGCCAGCAAACAATCTTCCTTGAACAACAACAAGATCTCCAATGATTCAACAAGGTTGACCTTACTAAGAATGTAAATTCTCTAAATTTTAACTTCATCAATTAGGTCTGCAAATTTGGCTTCCAAAAACTTGAACTTATAGTGATCCAAGCATCATAGAAACTTGCACGAGTGGGCCAATAAAAGTAGAAGATTAGACTTCTTTCTTTTACTGAGATTCTTCTTTCTTCACTAGGCTGATTTATTTTATTATATACTCGTCACAATACTTTTTTATCACAGATCACATGCCAATATGTGTGTCACTAGAGGAGGTTGAAGTCCTCTTATTTATTGTCTTCACAAGGGCTAGAGTGGGCCTCTCTAGGCTGACTTTATCATGGATGTCTGACTTGTTCATTGGGTCTTTCTATACTTTTCTAAAAATGAAAATAATATTTTATTTATTGGTACAAGGTCCCAATCAAGTCTATTACATCATGACATAAACTTTGACTCAAGACAAAAACCCTAGAGCACTCAATGGGTGCATATACCAAGGAACCAAAAACTTTGAGCATGAAACCCATGCTTTAATAAATAAATTTTATTTTACAATAATTTTATTTTTCTTTTGATAATTACATAAGAGATACATCATGTCATGATCCAAATAAAATTATCAAGACCAATAATAGTTACAACTTTCAATAGGAACTTTGCATGTTATAGACCTTCAATGTCTTCTTGGGCAGATTGCTCCTCAACTAAAATTGTCTCTACCTCTTTTGTACTTCACATTTCTTCTTATCGGTATACTATCTCTAAAATGAAGTGCATGTATGACGTCTCTTAAAGGAGGTCAAATTTCTACTTTATATATCCTTCCAAGGGCTCTTTAAACCCAATGTGAGTCCAACTTTAGCTAGCTAGATGACCTGTTCTTGGAAGCAGTAGAAACATTTTTTTCAAAATAAAAAATGATTTTTTTTCTTTGATACAAGTGCCCAAATGGATATTTACATAATGAAAATGTCCTTTTTACTCAGGGCAATACTATAAGCATGAAATGGATTCCTGACATATTGACTAGAGACTCAAGCATGAAACTCATGCTTTATAAATTTTTCCTTTTACAATTTTCTTTCTTCTTTTGATCAATATAAAATAATTGCATCATGACATGAGACAAATTACCATTATGAATACAGAAACTAGTTACATCTCCCAATATATAGTAGCGTGTTGATTTAACTAAGCCATAGAAGAAACACCAATTATGTTTCCATTTTGAGTTTCTCCCTCAGTTTGAGACAAACTTTTATTTGATACACAATGGCAACAAGATAACTATGGTTCATGATATATGTTGCATGATGATATTATTTATTCTTCCAAGTGCATTGAAGCAAGATATCTTCAAGATGATGGCTCTTATTTCCTTTTGTCCTCAAAAAGGAAACCTGCAACACCTCCTGCAATTTTGGACCTGAGGAAACCCTAGAAACCCTACGGTATTCACACATGTCAACATTAGGAGACAAATTACAAAATTTAAAAATCTTGACGTGTCTCTAAATGCCTTGAAAGTTTTTAAACATTACTTGAATATTTTAAACATAAAAAACTTCCTTATAACTCACTTGTAACATTATAATGTTGTGGTTTCATCAAGGTGTTTCTCAACATCTATTATGACATTCGATAACAATTTCTCTCATTTGATGGAGTGTTATAGGATGTTCAACCAAGCATGAGTTTTTCAGATCTATATTCATCGAGTGACAAGAATTGAGGTAGGATAGAATAATTTGACCAAACATCTGCTATGTCATTTAGCAGGCGAAGATCAACTAGAGGTGAAAAGATTACAAGAAAATTCCATAGATGTATGGAATTTTTTCTCGCTAAAGGGGGGTCATGTTCTTATGATAATGAGAGCATAGATGAAATCAAAGTTCCCTTGAGTTACAAACATATAGTCAAACAATGGACACCCAAAGATCTTCCTGAAATAAACACTAATTTTTCTATCAATGAAAGGATATATCGCATTGCTCCATCATCATTACATGGTTTGGTGATATTTTCCATGGATGTCATAAAGGTATGTTACATAGAATTAAATGAATTCATGGTGTATTTCAAACCTTGTTACAACTACAATGATTGGATATGACTAGTCCAATATACCAAAAGTATGTGAAGATACGGAGTGGCCACAAATTATCTACAACTAAAAGACAATGACGAAAATAAAGGTGTAACTATGTGTATTTATGGAAGGCCAAAAGCATTAGGGAATATTGTAGGGTTTATAAATAGTACATGGCCCATCACCACAAATAAAAAACCTAATTGCATATTCGAGGGACGTGAAGGAAACTTTGTATTCGTATGTGACATTAAATCAATAGTTGCAAGGGAAGAGTTGCTCACTGATTATAATTTGAGTAGAATAAATACAAATATTTCTATTATGGGGGTGGTATGTATTCAATTTTACCCAACTTGTAAGCAATACCTGTTGTATGTTATGATGCTCATTTACTACATGAAGTTTCTATATAAATTTAGAGATATGTTAATAATGGTTTTCTTTTTAATATAACGATGATTAATTGTGGATGAATTTAAAATTACACTTATTTGATAAACAAGGTGATAAGGGGAAGGCACCAACCTTGGAACAGTCTATAGATGCACATGAGGAAGAGATTACTGATGATGCAATTTTTATGTTTGTCGATCCAATCCAAGCAATAAGGAAGCCTAAAATCAAATAAAACAAGAAACTTAATTATTTAGTTTTGATTGAGCCTCAGAAAAATGAGATAAAAGGTGAAGTTATAAACTTTCGACATATTGGCTTTACGAATCATACCCTTCAGTATTTGGTCTAGATCCCAAGGGGTCTCGCCCGGGAGCATCGCAATCTCCTTAAACCTGATAATTGATTGTGTCTCTGATTTTGGCCTGCTAAATTCCCTATTCAGTGCGGTCTAGATTTCTGTGATTCCTTCGTTTTGATGGTCATTAGAATGCTTGATGTACCATGTTAGTGCGCGATCCTACAACACGCTTACCAGCGTAGCCTTCTTGATATTGTCATCCGCGATGCCTTGTGCTTCCCATACTGCCCTTACCACAAACCAAAACTGGTCTGGATCTTCATTCCCTACTCCTCTGAATACCCGTAGTTTAATTGCACTTGCCATACTGTACTGTGGTGGTGGCGAAGGTGGGGTGGGTGGAGATGGAGGTGCGAAGAATGAGACGGGTAGTGGTGTAAGTGGAGGTGGTAAGCATGGAATCCATAGCCTTATTAGACTAACCGTGCTTCTCGAAGAAACCTTCATGACCTCTTCCTCACTTTCCCATGAAGGTGAAGTTAAGGGACTGGTTTCTAATTCTTCACTACCTCCGCACCTGTAGATCTTCCCACTTCGCGTAGTCCCAAACATTAATTCATTCGCATAACCTGCTTTTCACATAATAGCATCTTAATCCAAGTGTTCAAAGATTTAATATACTTACCTCGTGGTCCCTTAAGGAAACATCGCTCTGCCTCACTGTAGCTGATGGTCATATCTACCACGAACTCAATGATAAATCCTCCTATAATTCGGTCGAGCTAATGGTCCACAGCTCGTGTGATATTTCCTCCTGATACATCTAATTTGTGCACTAATTCTGGAGTCCGCACGATTGGTTTGTCAATCTTACACCTTCCCTGGCTATCTGCTAGCTTTGCGATCCACTCATATAGTTCAAAAGGAAAGGATGCAAAGAAAATTTCATTGATTTGCATTTATAAATAGCGCTCCAACCACTGTTCCTTAGATACTTGCGGATTCCTATTTTCCTGTGCCACGAACTCGTGAATCTTCTTGTCCAACCACCCCTCACTTTATTTCTTTGGTGGATTCTAGTGACACGACATCAGACATCTCTTGTGTAGATCTCAGTCCTGGCAACTGAACCATTTGTTGGCTTGTATGGGCCTAACCCAGGTTCAGAGTTGATTTAGCCAAACAAATCCTGGTACTACTGGCCCTTTAGGCAATAGTCTGCAGAGTGCGGACTGGGTATCACTCGAAGTAGTATGGGAGGGTGCTAAAACTAGGTTTCTGCACCCTAGATATGTCAGATGGCTTTTCGGTGGTCCGCGGATTGACCCTGCGCACATGCTTCTACATGCACTTCTCAGTACCTAGCAACCTGCAATGTTGCCTTCATGCAACCCTGCTCAAGGTGCGATCTGTGTTATTACCCAAGTTCCTTACTGTTAACCATATATTATTCGATTACTTACTTATCTGTATGAGCCCAATTATACTTAATAGTGTGCAGTAATCATATAAGTGTGTGAGATAACCAAACAATATAAATGCATATAAAATCATACAAAAACAGATACACAGTACTTGCAATCAAAATTCTCTTTATTATTCTTCTTCTTGGGTTACAGACTCAACTTCGCCTTGCGCACTCAGCTGCAGGGGTCCGCGCACTCAGCTGTAGAGCCTCTTCCTACTACTACGACCCAAGACACTTAGACTTCTTCTCTATCCACTATCTTCTAGACTTCATCCATGCTCATCTATATCTGATTTCCTTTACAACTTAGAGCCTCCCTCTAGTTATACAATCCCATGGTCTGCAGACCATGGGTAGGCCGACATGGCATTACGTTACTTAGGGTGGACAACCCTATGACTCAATGTACATTTCGCACTTCACGTCTGCAATTCGCGGAGTATTACAACATATTTGACCAAAACCTAGGCTTTGAGCCCCAAAACATGTTGTGGGGGGATTCCATGCCCAACAATATCTTCTTATTTTCATGTTTGTTGTTCCTTTTCTTTCTCCTCTTCACAATCTATGTATAATAATTTATTCTCAACACACTTATGATCTTTAGTGTATTTTCTATCACAACTGTAATAAATACCTTTTTCTCCCTTTTCCTCCAATTGTTGTGGTGTCAACCTTGTAGGATGTGGAAGGCTGAGAGTAGAAACACTTCCATATTTGTATTTGTGAGTGGTAGACTTACTTTTTTCCATAATTTTTCTTTCACCTTTTCTTTCCAACCTAAATGCCTTATCCTATGAATACATCAATCATATCCTCCTCTGTAATATCAGTTACCCTAATATTGAAATTTTGGAAGTCCTCAATGTGCTTCCTCGTTGAACACTTCTGTTTTAGATTTATCAATTGGGTAAAGAAGATGTTTCTCTTTGTATCTTCATAATGTGCTATAACTTCAACCGTAAAATTGACCAAATGGCAAGTTGTTTACAAGAACAAACCATTGCCATCATAAAAACAGATTGGGTTCTAAATATAAATTTCTAGTGCATACCTTTTTTGTGTGTTTCACCATCCTTCAAAACGTACATGTACCTTTTTAAGCCATCCATGTCCCCTTTTAGTTCATCTTTGGTTTCTCTTTGTGAGAGAAAAATTTGTTGCACTTGGTACTGTAACTTTGATATATCATGTTGCAATTCTTCCTCTTCATGAGTCATAGTAGAGCTTTATGAGGGCTTAATGGGTGTAGAATTATTTTGCTTGGGATTAATTTTATAACCAAATACTGATATCTATGCTTCATTATTCCCTTTGAATCACTTCAAACTAATTTTTCAAACAAAAGTTATGGAAAATCTAAAAAAATACACATTTTTCTTGCAATATTGAAGTTTTTGTATCTCTGTAATTTCATTCCTCCGAGCTATAAAAGTCCATCTTGTATTATCCCTCTGAGTCTTCTTTCCAACCCCATAATTCATACCATATTTGATTCTTCAAGAAAGTGTGATAACCAATCTCCCACAATGTCCTAATTATAGACTGGTTCAATAGAGTGAACTTGTATAGAGTGCCACGTGTCACTGTTTCAACCTTTGGCCCTAAAAATGATACCCCAAAAACTAAATTCCATCCAATTTCAATCACTTTTTACTAAATTCAAATATGATTTTGGAAGTGATATTTATGATGATTTTCCCTAGGTCACTTGTTTGAGATGGAATTATGGAGCCTGCAAAAGCCCTAACTTTCTCGGATCATATCTATGAAAATATAGTGAACCAAGATCTGAAATTCATACATGGTGTTCTCCAACATTTCTTCCCCACATGTTGAAATTTTCTATTTTAAAGCTTTGTATAAACAAATTTATATCGAACATGCCAAGATGGCCTATTTGAAGAAGCAAGACCCTAGAATCCAAAACTCTATTACCAAATGTTATCCAACCAACTCACAAAATAGAATAAAAGATAGATCAAGGAAAAGTTATCCTCTTCGAGGGGAAACCTCGTTTACATTACACAAATGAACAATTATTGGATGATACAAATGATAAGACCTCCTTGGTATATATAAGGGTATAAGGGGTCACCATATAATCAATGCCTACATAAGAATAATAATGTAAGGGAAAAACAATAACAATAGTGGTATTCTATGGGGAACAATAATAACAATATGGGGATACACTATCAATAACAATAACGTATTACACTAGTATTATAGGGACATAACATTCACCAGTCTAGGGATTCCCATGCCTTATGTTTCTCCCTTGAGACTGCCCCACTATGTTTTGAAACCATATGGCAATCTAACTCAACCAAATGAGAGAAACCCCATCACACCATGGCTATCCAGAAATGGAAAGGCGAGGCTGAAAACCATTGTCACACCTAGCAAAACCCATGCCAATGACAACAAGAGAACCAGAAACACACATGCATGTACCATGCATGCCAAAACTAGTAAAGAAATCATACATGCAACTCAATGCCTACGAGTAATCTTGTTGTAGCCACTTGGTCCATTTCTTATTTACTTGATATTTTCTTCCGTTTGCTTTCTTGTCCAATCCAAGTGAGTGCTAGAGTGTTCCAAGCATGCTCCAAGAATACTCTAAGTCTACATGAGTACGAGAGAGAGAGAATAGAGATAGGGCTCCACCATCAAACTAACTTAAGCCATGAACAAATCCTCAAAAGCCTTTTTATCATTGAGGCCTCTAATTTCTTCAACTTCCTCTATTTTATTTTATTTCCTCCTCGCATGCAATATGTGACCTTTCACCTTCCTTTTCTCCTATTTTTATTTTCATAAATAAAATTATAATTAATACCTCTTTTCCATTTCAATTCCTTTTCCATTGCATTTTCCAATTTCCCCTTAGCCATATTAAACCAAATGAACACCCACTAGGATTTTCTTCCAAACATTCAGCTTAGAATACATGTCCCATGAATTTGGTCTTATTTTTCCTTTATTAAATTTATTACAAGAATTTTTAACCTAGGGTTGTTAAAAAATCACTCCAAAAGATCTAAATTATGTGTTATTTTAGAAATTCAAGTCCTATGTTTAAGAGTACTGAAACCCATTATACCCATAAAAAAAAACTCAAGGTCAAGACTTATAAAATGATCTATCACTTTCCTTCACGCAATCATCTTGGAGCAAGTATTTCACTAATATTACAGTTGTATGTCACATCAACTTTTGTGGTAAAGACACTTTTTTCTAGGCATATATATACGCAATACTATTTTGAAGACTATAAGAAGTGACATCAATCGTCATAAGACCACTTTCTAAGCATATGTATATTAAAAGGATTCTTTCATAGGAAGCATGATTTACCACATTATTTCTAAGCATAAAGGAGATCGAGAGTGAAGGTTCATTAGGCCTATCATCTAGCTATAGTCACCTTGGAGGATAAAATTTGTAGTATAAGTTCTATGCATAGGTGAAATGTCATGATTGGTATATATGTATATGCATCTCAAGCCCATGCAAGTCAGTGAGCCATGCAAGTATACAAGTGTCTCCCTTGAAGATCTATACAAAGAATTTTTGATGAAAGAAGTCGATATCTAAGACATGTACACCACATAAACAAACAATAAGGATGTATATAATTAGAATTCATTGCATGACATTATTAAAAGTACCTATACCCCTTGAAGAAACTTTTTTTGATCATGACATGCAGGAGCAAGCCTAACAACAGTCTCCGTGATAATAAAATAAAAATATACAATCTTTAAGAAGGAACTATCTGCTTTGTTTGGTGATGGGAAACTTCAAGCTCTGTAGCAGTAAAGATATGCTGACAAATAATACCTCTTACAATCACCTTCATGAAGTCCAATTCTAATAAATCATGAATAAGACATGCATATTTATATAAATATGCAGAAATCACCATGGAACAAATAACTAGAAGGATCAAATTTTATAAGCAAGCAATATAGATCATGAAAATGTTACAAGGAATTCTCTCTAACATACTTGACACCAATATCTCATCTATCTCAGATAAGCACTACCTTTATCTTTTATGTTTTGGTTATCCAACAACTTGTCTTTGCAAATGGAAACAAGATCAATGAAACAAACAAAGGTAAATGTATGTATTTATAAGATATGTATGATAAAGATATGAGTCATATTAGGGTTTACAAAAGTTAAAATGGGTAGTTTATATCCAATAGTGTAAAACCCTAGGTAACTCATGAAGAACCCTAGTCATAGGGTTTGTATAATATATTTTGATTTCAAAAGTTTCTATTGGAAACTTTAATTTCCTAGGAAATTCTAAATTGACTTCAAATTTTTTGGCGTCATATATTTTACTTTGTTGTACTTGTAATTAAGTATTACAGGTATAAATTATGATTCATGAGAGAGAGAACTCCAAGGAAAAACCCTACAAGGTTTGTAAAAAGGAGTAGCTCCAAGTATGTATATTTGTAAAAACATATTCATTAAATTATTTTAAAATTTCCCTTGTATTACTAGCTATTTTATGTTTAGGATTTTGAATTTTAAAATATTCTTGTTAGGAAGATCAATCACTAGATTGAATCTAGCTCTATCATATCTCTTGTCATTTGTTCATTTTTCTGGAAACCCTAACTTTTAGGGTTCACTATAAAACTCTAACTTGTTTTTTCTTAGAATATATTGTCTATAATATTGAAACCCTAGGCTACTTAGGGTTTGTAAGTCTAACAATATTTAGGTTTTTAAGAAATAATTTAGTAAAACCCTAATCTTTTAAGGTTGTCATAAGACCCTAAACCTTTAGGTTTTGGTGAATTATTGAAACCCTAGTTAAAATTTCTAATGTTAAATGTTTGTCTCCATGCAGAAGATTAGTAAAATGAAACCCTAGATGTAAAATTGATAATTCTAGGGTTTGTAACAAAATATAGTAAACTCTGTCATGAAATTCTAAAAAGCATATTATTAACACCCTAGATGTAAAATATTTGATTTTGTGGGTGTTGAGTCTAGTTTCTGGGACTAAAAGAATTGCTCTGGGGCTAAAAGAATTTATTTCTATATTAAGTTGTTAACACCTAAGGTTTGATTTTGTAATCTAGGGATTATGTCAAAAACCCCAACAGAGGATCTTGAGTTGGACATGAAAGATTATTCAAGTTTAAGCTACTTATGATTGATACTCTCTTTGCGTTGATATGGTAACCCTTTATTGATCTCATACTCTTGTATATTTGTATTCGATTACTAGATTTGTAGGTACACAATCTTCAAAATGGTGAAGATGTTCACCTATCATGAAAATGACTTAATGATGAGCATGTTTAAAAGAATAACCTAATAAAGTCTATTGTTGGGTTAAGGGGGAGCTTGGATACCCTCCATGAGTTCATAAGATGCTAATAATAAATTTGAAGAACATTTGAATGTTTTTTTGAAAAATGCAACAAGATATATGATCCACATCAAGATAATTGAAGACCACTAAGGTTCGTATTAACATATATGTATTAAAAGGTTATTTATAATTGGTGTTGTGTTTGCACAAGATATCTCCATTATAAATTATAATTTTTTGGAAGCATGTTTGACTAATATATATATATATATATATATATCTATATATATCCATATATATCTATATCTATATATTTATCTATATCTATATATATATATATATATATATATATATATATATATATATATATATATATATAGATATATAGATATAGATATAGATAATTTATAGGGAGTGATGTAAAAAATTGGGGATAAGTGCTTAATGCTTGGGAGGACATCTAGCTAGCCCATGTGATGATCTCTAGATCCTCGAGTAGGGAGGGTGGTGTTGGTCATATATCTATGACCTTGGATACACACCTAGATCCCTGGGTTGGTGTGAGAGTGGAAGCTTGATGGTACCTACAGTGGTTGAAGCTTGGAACATACCTTAGTCCCACCCAGTTAGATACCCTAGTCAAGTATCTAATTCGAAAGCATTATGGCGTTGTATGACTCTTTACCTTTGTAGATCAATTCATTTTGAGTTCATCATTTTACCTATATGTAAAAATTATGAATACCTCCCTAGTTAAGGGAAAGTGTTAAAGAATGTAACTAGAGTTAGTCTTCATAATTATCTTTGAGTCATAAGAAATAAAAAAAAAATATTTTTATTTACTTATTAAAGAATGGGTTTCATGCTTGGGTAAACGGTGAATAGGTCAAGCCTCCATTGTAGGCCTCTAAGATTTTTTTTAGTCAAATTCAAAGTCATTTTTGTAAGAGACCCTTCTTGGTCTCCTTAACATCAAGAAAGGGAGTTTTTTTGTATCTAAATACCTCCTCCACCAAATAAGTTCCTTATCCCAGAAGGATTACCATTCATACTTTAAACATAGCCTCCAAACAGAAGATAATCAAGTATGCTTTCATTACAAGCCTACAAGTAAGCTTCACGTCAAATTGTTCATGTCAACTCAAATGCACAGTGAACAATAAGTATCAATAGACTATTTGTTACACAGCAAATTGTCACTGTCATCTAGTCAGTATCCCTACTGTGTCATAAAATCAAACTCATGCTCTCTGAATTGGTCAAATGACCCTCTTTTCTGAGGTTAACTGCATCAGCGCGTCTGTTATTAAAATATCCGCGCTGACTGGCGGCTCATAGTGTATCCAGTGCGCTGCCAGCGCGGAAGAACATCACTTTTCCGCACTGGTCGCATTTCATGAGCCAGCGCACCTCTACTTTGTATTGGGTCGCGCTGACATGGCCTTCCTGGTTATTGAGGTGCGACGTCAGCGCGCCAGTCTCGTCATAATCCGCGCTGATCCTGTTTGGGCGAATTTGTTCTAACAGCCAACCTTCTAGATGACTCCAGACCTGGTTGTTGGCCTTGTGAGTGTCACCCTCCCTTCTATGGCATGTCTGTTCATCATATGAGCCACCTTTCTTGGAGATAAGCTTATCCTTCCACCCTCCATGGAGACTCCTTCTCCTATATATTCCTCCACCATTACCATCAGCAGCTAGTTTTTGACAACAAGGAATTCATAGTGTTTTTGTGTGCTGCTGCTAGTAGGTAGTTGGTGTGATAAAGTGTGGATTGCTAGAGAGCTAGAGAAAGGTTGTGAAGTCTTAGAGTTTTGTGTGAGAGAGAGTTGCTTGACTTGGGAGATCTACTTCTTGGGTGAATGCTTATGAGACTTGCTGGCTGGACCCTCTTGAGAAGGACTCAGCGTCAGAACAATGGTTGTATCTTTCTCTGATTATTGATTAATAATAGATGACTACTGTTATGGTTCCATTCTCATTTGTCTATGCAATGGTTAAATGTGAATTACATCCTTTCTGACTTATGTATAATTGCTTTTATTAGATTTCATGCTTGCGTTTGCATTTCTCTTTGTGTGTGCAGGTGTCCGACCACGAGGATAGTGGAGGATTGTGACCGGCCAGAGCAAAGGAGCGAGTGTGGCATCTCTTCATCAAACAAGAGCGTTGGAATCCAAGTAGGTGTTCTTTGCCTATCTTTTAATTGCAATTAGGAGCTTGCATAGTAGCATTGATTGATTGTTGCTAGACCCATGCTGGGCTAGTAGGGATCGCCTCTATCCGTAGAGGGGATTTACCTCTCCAACAATTTGGCGACTCCGCTGGGGAATCTTGTCTATGTCTCTTGTTGTTCATCCTTGTTTTTGAGTTTGATTGTTACTCTCTTGTCAAGATTGGGGATTGTTTTCTCTGCTTTTAAACTTCTTGGGCCCATCTGGGAAGTGCCTTAATTATCTAAAGAGTTTCTATCTTTGGTTTGGGAGCTTTTGCTTTGATTCTACTTGTTTTTTACCCTCAGCGCGGTTTAATTCAAAACAGACGCGCTGACGTCGCATACCTGCTTCTTTGTCTTTCCTGTCATCGCGCCTGTACGTCAAACAGTCGCGCTGACCTCGTTTTTGAGACAGCGCGCTTAATCCGTGTGCTTCCGCGCTGACGTCGCAAAGTTGCTACAGGCCTTCTCTTGTCAGCGCCGAGTTGCTGAAGGCCACCCGCGCTGATCCTGTAGAATTCATTTTTGTCCAAATTAGCCTCCTGAACCTGTTGCTTTGACTTTCCCCTCTTCTTTCCACTTGGTCTGTGACTTGTTTTTCATTACCTGAACTCTGAGATACTTGTTTGCGAAGTCTTGTTCCACAAGGTTTCGTTTTTGCTCATTTTTCGGTCTTGCAAATACCTTCCTCTTTGCTTTCGCTGCTTGGTTTGTATTTTGGCCATGACTTTTACAGTTGCTGGATTGTTTTGAATCTCCAATTGACTGGTTGTAACTCTCATCCTCCGGGTGTTTGCTTTTCTCCATTGATTTCGCACTCTAGCCCTAGGGCATCTAGTGGCCGTGTGTGTGTCAAGCCTTCCGTAGGAACTTTGTTTTCTTGTTTGACCAGCCAACTTCAGATTTGTTTTTTACACTTGTTCAGTGATTGTTGAAGTGCTTTTGGTTGTGTTTCCAAGTGATTTGCTTCCTCCTTGCTTGAATTCCTGGTTGTCTTGCCGAGCTTAGATCACATAGCTCGTGCGAACTTGGTTTTTCCTTTTGATTTGGAAAATTTTTTGGGTGTTTTGGGAACTTTGTGTGCTTTCATTAAGTATTTTGCTTGGTGTTCTGGTTCCTCCAAATTAATTTTAGATGCTTTGTGCCATTGAAAAAACAATACCCCCAAACTAGTAGCTTTGCTTTCGATAATCGAAAAGGAAAAGAACATTTCATTGATTCGCATTTTCAAAAGAAAAGTTTCCTTTCCTTGCTTTTAGCTGCATTAGGTTGTTTGATTGCTTGTGTTCGTTTTGTTTGATTGAAAACTCTTAACCTTCTCATAGCTAGAATTCATCGAACGAAATGGTATTCTTTGGCATCTAGTTTGCATCTAAGTAATTGTGAGAGAACACACGGTAGGACCTGAAATCGAAACTTAATTCAAGATCAACCATAAAATAAACTGAATAAACCTAAAAACGCATTGGAACTTAACGCAAACATCTAGAGGTCTAGGTTAGAGACGTGTTCCGGCGTCTTTAAACATAGTCACTATTGTTTCACATTACGGTTGGGTGATTCCTCCTTCTGTGACTCGATAGTGGTCTAACACGGACTGCGCTCCCATGTACCGTCGCGTATATAGGGAGACCCCACTAGGCTTTTATCCTTGATCCATAGGAAGCCGAGTCTGCCGCCTTGTGAGCCGTAACGCACCGAACACAGCATTCGGGAAGATTGACTGCAGTACGGAAAATCCTTGGTTCTCATACGATTGCCAAGGTGTATAAGCAGTTTTACGGATTGCTTGGTAAACCCTTTGCCTAGAGTCTCCAGAGCAGTCACTTTTGATCCTTTTCGGACTCCTTAAACGAAAAGGTGCCTGTGAGCGTCTTGTCACTTCGTGCTCATTAAACATTCGAAGGAGACTGGAGTCATCTTTTCGTCCTTTTCTCGACTCTTGAAACATGAAAAGGTCAAGTTTAATTCCAGTGTCTTAAAAATTTATTCGGCCACGATAACTTTTCCTGGTTAGATCTTGTGTGCGCTAGCTTGAGTAAGGTTTTATCATTAGTTTCCTTTAGGTTTTGTGTGGGGTTTGTCATCCTGGCTGACCCGTCGACCCCCGGTCCAAGTGATCAAGGTTCTCCATCTTCTGTTGCTCCTGAGGTACCAGTTGTAAGCGATACTCTTCCTATCATCCCGAGTATCCAGCCTATCAACGTACGTGCCCCAGGCGACGAGGATTACGAAGAAGATTGGAACCCTACTTGGGAAGGCGACGAGGACGATTTTCTTACCCCTCCCGGTATGTCGTCTCCGATGTCCACCATGGGGGAGACATCTCCCAGTGTCAGTGAGACACCTGTGGTTACGGATATTGAAAATCCCATCCCAGCTACTTCTCCACTCCCTCCACGGTATCAGTCAATAAGGGATAGAATAGCTGCCAGAATGCCTTCCACGACCATATGGGATCCTAATGTCATTCCCACCACGGAGTCTTTTGTTTCGCAACCTCATACTATGCCTATTACCTCAGTTCCCACGAATCCAACTATTTGTGTGGCATACTCCACTCCAGTCGTTAGTGCTGTGACAGCATCTTCATCTACAAACCCGGGGGCTGGCCCCTCTCACAATCAAGTGAGTAGTGGCCAACCAGGGGTTTCGTCTAGAGTCGTTGATCCTGCACAAAGTGCTCAACCCTCTTCTGGTGGTGTTCCAGGAGCAGGGCCGTATGATGCCCATGGGCAGCCCATCGTGGACCCAGATTACCAAGGTCCACTCTTCTATTATGATGCTAACGGTCAGTACCTCGAGCATGTTCAATCCTTGCCTCGTCAACCTTTCGTTGAAAACTCGACACCATTAGAGGTTACTTATGATCCCGTTACTCATACATTTCATGGGCGCCAGCCAATTCCTGGACAGCCTCAAGGACCACCCAATCTAGGCCAGCCACCTTATGTGCAAGCCCCCCAAGGGCAAACACTATATGGCCAGTCTTACCCAGGACAATCTGGGGGCCCACAAGGACAACCCTACCCGGGACAACCTTCGGCCATGGGAGGTCCACCCTTTTCCTATCAGAGTCAACCTTCTGGTTACCCAGGGCAACCTGGTACCCAGCAAGGTTATCCGTCTGGTCAGCCAGGGCAGCCTTACATTCAACAAGGCCAACCTGGTTTCCAGCAGAATTATCCCTCTGGACAAGCTGGGCAAAATTATAATCCTCAAGGTCAACCGGCTTTTCAGCAGGGGTATCCTTCTAGGCAAGGGGGGCAGCCTTACGTTCAGCAAGGCCAACCCACTGCTCAGTCTGGTCATCCTTCTGGGTAGGCAGGACAACCCTACGTTCAACAGGGCCAACCTACTGCTCAATCCATGAATCCTCCTGGGCAGGGCGGGCAACCCTACGTTCAGCAGGGCCAACCCACTGCTCAGCCAGTACATTCTTCCGGACAAATGGGCCAGCCTTCTATACAGCAAGGCCAACCCATTGTCCGCCCTAGTAATCCATCTGGGCAGACTGGCCAACCGCAAGGTCAACCAGCTGTCCAGCCTGTTCGACCATCTGTTCCGCAAGGACAACCCTTGGTTGTTCAAGGGCAACCTGGCGCCCAGCAAGTACGTCCTTCTGGGCAGGCAGGTCCATCCCAAGTCCAACCAGGCCAACCTTCCGGCCAGATCATCTCAGCTCAACCGGTTCAAGGACAATATGCTGGGCCCCAAACTCAAATGGGTTATCAAATGCAAGGCGGGCCACAGCCCCAACCTTCCTACCAAGCGCAGCCTCCTTATCAGGCTCAGTATGGAGCTCAGCAAACGTATGGCTACCAGCAACCCCAGGGGCAAACTCAATTTTCCCCTTATCAAAATTATCAACAGCCGCAGGTCACGCCTTACCAAAATTATCAGTATGCTGCACCTGCAGGACAAGTTGCTAACACATGGGGTGCTGGGGGGCAGACTCAGGGTCAACTGCCTGCATATGGACAAAATCCGTATGCGCAGAACCCCTCTGGACAAAGTCCCTATGCGCCAGGCCCTTTTGGGTCAGGTCCATCGGGACAAAGTTCTTATGCGCCAGGCCCTTTTGGGCCAGGTCCATCTGGACAGAGTTCATGGGGGCAACCACCATCTGGTTGGAACCCTAATATTGCCTCGAACCCTCAGCCACAAATGTCCTTTAACCCTCAATTGCCATTCTTAGCGACGTTGGAACTTCCGGATGTGTCCAAGTTAACAAATGATCCCATTCTGCATAATGCGTATTGGCCACCAGTTCCGACTAAAATACCCGGTGATTGTCCAAAATTTGATGGCAAAGCAGGTGAGGATCCTCAAGCACATGTTATGACCTATCACCTTTGGTGTTCATCGAACTCATGGCTTGATGACTCTATCCGACTTCGCCTCTTTCAGAGAACTCTCACCGGCTCAGCCGCTAAATGGTATATTGAGCTGAATCGCGGCATGTTTCAAGATATCAACTTGTTGGCTATGGCGTTTTTAACTCATTTTCAGTTACCCATTCGGTACGAGACAGGGACTAATCTCCTCACGTCTCTAAAACCGGACACGGCTACGCACATATCTGATCATATACATGAATGGAGAAGGCGTCGTCGCTTGATCAAATTTTGGATTCCTGATCAACTCCTAAACGATTGGTTCACGACCTCCTTTGTCCCTAAAATTGCAAAAGATATTGCCATGGGAGCTTGTGTAACTGAAGAGCAAGCGATCGCGCGAGCTCAGTACCTAGACCTAGTATACTCTCAGTCAGGTACTCTATATGATTATTTGCCAGATGCCCCGAGGCCTGGACAGACCAAGGCTCCACCGAAACCATCTGTTGATGGAGTCATTGGCTCTGTAAACTCGTCATCAAAGAAGTCGGCCGCGAACTTTGGGAAGCAAAAACAGAATGCTTCTAATGAGAATGCTTCTCAGGGCCAATCTAAGTCTGGGAATACCTCCGAGGTAAACGCCGTTTAGTCCACCGCAGCGGATAAATCCTCGAAAGGGAAAAAGAAAGGGAAAGCTAAAGAGAAATCCGGACAGCCCAAGCAGGATGCCCCTAAACCTCCCTCAGAGGATGGAGCTAAGCGAAAACCTAAGTATCCTTGTCTCATCTGCGATGAGGATCACTACACTAAAGACTGCCCTAGGCGGTCCGAAGTTAGTCGATTATTGAAAGGCGCTCCTGGGACTCCTGCCGTGCTTAAAGAGCCTTTCCCTTCCCAGCAGACTCAAATGGTGGCAGATCCGTCTCAATCATCTTCCGCGTTCGGTTCTCAAGTGTTCATGGCTGGAACCATTCCCGTCCATGTTTCCACTCGAGCAAAGGACTATCCATCTAATGCCGGGAAAGAGCCGGAGCCCCCCTCCAGCGCTCCTCCGTCCAGTTCTGGTCCTCTCCATATCGAAAGACCCAGTGCTGAGACGATCCCCCGACCCCCTCCGAAAGGTGTACTCAGGAAGTCATCTTATAACCCTAATGCTCGTGCTGCCCAGCATTATAGCATTGTCGAGGACTTAGCTCAGGCTCCGTCTGCTATGTCCGCGTTAGAAGCACTCCAGAGCTGCCCCTCCCAGAGGAAGTCCTTGCTATCAGCTATTGGTGGCATCGACTCGGCAGATTCAGATTTGATTTCTTTTGATCTCGAGGGTTTTACGCAGAGACTGCCTCACCAAGTTGCTTTCCTTATACAGGTCATCATCAATAGCAAAACGGTTCACCGTACAGTTATTGATGAAGGTGCCTCAACCTGCATCATGTCTGTTGCTTGCTGGAAAGCTATTGGTTCTCCTACTTTGAGTCAGTCTTCTACGACCTTAGAGGCCTTCGATGGAAGAGAATCTCGACCCTATGGTATCCTCCAATGCTTGCCCATTTCTTTAGAAGGGAAGACCGTAGTGATGGAGGTCGAAGTTGTTGAGGCCAATCTCACCTACAACCTCCTCCTCGGACGGAGCTAGACATACGCCATGCAAGCCGTGGCCTCCTCTTTATTCCGTGTCATTCGTTTCCCTCACCACGGGAGGATTGTCACGGTGGACCAGCTCACTTTCTTCGCCTCTTCTTCTGAAGGTAATGTGCCATTCGTGGAGCATACCTCTAAGTCTCTTGAGAGTGTGGGTGCCGGACTTTTCAAAGATCCCACTCTAATGGGAGTCTTTCCCCTCCCACCTCTGAATCTCACCCCTATTAACATGATCTCTGTACGCTCTGATCCATGGGTTCTTCCCCCTGCGAATCAGGAAGACTCTTGGGGTGATATGATGCCGTTGAGTCCTGCCGAGCTCAACTACATCGAAATTGTTGCTGCATCGGCTCCCCCTGATGAACCTGCTCCTCCAAGCAGTGTTCCCGATTCATATGATCATTTCCCTTGGCTAGGAGACGAGCCTACTTCGGACCCTTTGAAGGAGATATTCCCGTCCGATGAGGCCATCATAGAGACAATGTCTCTAGAAGAGCCCCCTTGGTCAGATCATCACCATCGCTCTTCGTTTCTCCCTCCCCATCCGGAAATGACCGCATGTCTCGAGCGGTTTGCTTCACATGTCCCATCTCCGCCCCTCCAAACACCTATTCAGCTATATCAAGTGTCTTCTGAGGGCAATTTGGGAAATATCACGCAAACCCAGCCAATCGACATCTCTGTCAAACCAGGGATCGTCGAGCATATCCATATAGGAGTCACTTGTACTCCTGAGGAAGTTCAACTCTATACTGCTCTATTTCGCGAATTTCGTGATGTCTTCGCATGGTCCTACGAGGAAATGCCCGGCATCGATCCCAGTATAGTGGTGCACGAAATACCTACATATTCAGGTGCTAAGCCTGTTCGCCAGCGCTTACGTCCTGTGCACCCCCGAAAGGCCGCAGCCATCAAGGCCGAAGTCGAAAAGCTTCTTAATGCCGGTTTCATTTACCCCATTCCCCTTACGGATTGGGTGTCCAATATAGTCCCTGTGAATAAAAAGCAGGGCACTATCCGGGTCTGTGTTGACTACCGCGATATCAATCGTGCTTGTCCAAAGGATAACTTCCCTACGCCCTTCATCGATCAGCTTATTGATGACTGCGCAGGAAGCGAAATTTACTCATTCATGGATGGCTTCTCTGGCTATAACCAAATCAACATAGCACCCGTAGACCAGCATAAGACAGCTTTTATTTGTCCTTGGGGTACCTTCGCTTATAAGAAGCTCCCTTTCGGTCTTAAGAATGCCGGCGCCACTTTCCAGCGTGCGATGTCCTATGCCTTTCATGATATTCGTCACATCGTACAACCTTACCTGGATGACCTTCCAGCTCATTCAGCTAAGCGTCAGGACCATCCCTCTCATCTTCGCGAAATTTTTCTCCGCTGTCGACACTACCGAATTCGACTCAATCCTCATAAGTGTGTCTTCTGCGTAGAATCAGGCCGACTGCTCGGGTTCATCGTCTCCCGAGAAGGCATCCGTCTGGATCCCCTCAAAGTCGAGGCCATCTTGAATCTTCCTCCCCCTGCCTCTTTGCAACAATTGCAGAGCTTGCAGGGAAAAGCGAATTTTCTTAGACGATTCATCCCGAATTATGCCGAGGTGGCTAAGGGCTTCACACGGTTATTAAAGCGAGACACACCCTTTCGTTGGGATGCTATCGCTCAGGAGTCTTTCGAGCGACTCAAGGACCTCCTTGTCTCGGCTCCACTCTTAAGACCTCCGAACTATCACCGTGATTATCTTCTCTATTTAGCTGCCGCTGACACCACCATCGGCATGGTTCTAGTGCAGGATGACGATGCTGGCAATGAGCACGTAATCTATTACCTTAGTCGCAATCTTTTGGATACAGAAACTCGCTACGCGTATGTCGAGAAGTTGGCATTGGCAACTGTTTGTGCCGTCCAACGGTTCCGGCACTATATCCTGTTGCGTACTACGACCGTGATTTCCGACTGCAACCCAATGACCTACATTTTGTCACGTCAGTTACTGGGGGGCAAATACTCGAAGTGGATTGTGATCCTCCAAGAGTTTGACTTGGAATTTATTGCTGCCAAGTCAAAGAAGTCTCTGGTCTTTGCCGAGTTGCTCTGTTCTCTGCCATCTCATTCTGCACCATCTCGTCTGGAAGAGCATATCCCGGATGAAACATTGTTCCTCATCAGCACCCTCGACCCTTGGTACGGGGACATCATAGTATATTTGCAGACGTCTTCCTTCCGTCCCAATGTATCGAAAGACGCTCGACGAAGGATTCGTCACCAATCTCAACCCTATCGCATTATTGGCGATACCCTGTACCGCATCGGCGTGGACTCTGTTCTCCGCCGATGTTTAACTCATGAGGAGGCTGAGCGGGTGTTGAATGACTGTCACTCCGGTGCTTGTGGCGGTCACATGTCCGGCTATGCTACCGCCCAGAAAATTCTCCGCGCTGGTTATTTCTGGCCTTCTATCTTCAAGGATTGTATCCTTGTCGTCCGTGCATGTCATGAATGCCAGGTCTACCACCGGAAAATGCGTGCACCTCCTACACCACTGCACCCTGTTGTTACCGTAGGTCCATTTGCCAAATGGGGCATCGATTATACGTCCTGTAACCCTCGTTCGGCCGGGGGGCATGGGTTTATCATCGTTGCTGTGGATTATTTCACCAAATGGGCCGAAGCGATGCCTACACTGAACGAAGACGGTTACACAGCGGCACAGTTTTTGTTTAATCATGTCATTACTCGGTTCGGAGTCCCTCAGGCTATCGTCACGGATCACGGAAAGCATTTCCGTAATCACATGATGACGGAACTAACGACCCAGCTAGGCTTGCGTCAAGATAGCTCGACGCCGTATTATCCTCAATCTAACGGCCAAGTTGAAGCTGTGAACAAAGTTTTGATCACAATGCTCCAACGTACCGTGAATACGCACAAGTCTAACTGGCATCTGATGCTGTTCCCTGCCTTGTGGGCGTACCGGACCTCTGTGAAGGACGCCACCGGTTTCACTCCTTTTCAGCTTGTTTACGGACTGGAGGCCACCCTTCCTGTTGAGTGTGAGATTCCTTCGTTGAAGTTAGCTGTCGAGTTGCTCCCCAACACCACTCCGGTGGAGGAACGGCTTCTCTATCTAGAACGGCTAGACGAGACCCGTCGCTTAGCTTCTCTAGCTATTGAAGCGCAGAAGAAGAGGGTTAAGGCTCACTTCGATAATACCATTCAACCCCGTTCCTTTGTTGAGGGAGATCTAGTACTGCTCTACGATCAAGCTAAAGATAAGCTGGGGGCAGGAAAACTCGAATCCATGTGGCTAGGCCCCTATATTGTAAAACGAGTTTTGCAGAAAGGCGCGTATGAGCTGATTGATTACGAAGGAAACCCTCTCGACAAGCCCCGCAACGGGCTCTATCTGAAAAAATACTATGCATGATTTCGTGCACCTAGTTTGTACATACGCGTGTTTTTACAAGTGTGTTGTGTGTGCATGATTTCGCATTTTGCTTTGGCGTGAAGGCATGTTTGCCTCTTATTATGTTTTCTGTTTCTTGCGCAGATGTCTAGTGCACCTTATGTTGGTTTCGCTGATGGCGCCTGCCGCAGCACTTGCAATTTGTCTTTTGCGGCGTGGGTGATCTACGATCCTCACGGAGAATTGATAGACCTTCAAGGTGTCTGCCTGGGTTGTACCACTAACAACGTTGCAGAATACAGCGCTGTGATTGAATTACTTGCCGAAGCGGTTGACCTCGGCATCCGAGAATTGGTGGTGAACCTGGACTCTCAGCTGGTCGTCCATCAACTTAACGGGCGATATTCCGTCAGAGACCAACGCATACTGAGGTTGTATCTACGTGTAAGATTGTTAGAACGGAATTTTGATTACATTACTTATCAACACATTCCGAGACGATTAAATACGTTGACTGATGCATTGGCAAATCATGTGTTAGATAGGCATTTGCGTAATAGATAAACATCATACAAGAAGACATAGATAGCATAATAAGACCATAAGCATGTGTAAATAAATTTTTCCAAGCATAGTTTGCATGTGTGTGTGCTTTAAGCTTGCAAAAAAATATATATATATAAAAATGCATGGATCACGTGTTGTGCAACTGATACATTAGATCACATTCGTATTAGACATTTGCATAACATATAAAAAACATCATCATATGTAAAAAGATCCATCAAAAAATCGGTATATATATATATCGTGTGGCGCACTAAGGCGCTCAAAAATAAGTGTATATGTCCAAAAAATAAAGCCGGTATCCTCAGTACATCTGAGACAGGTGTCTCTCAAAAAAGCATCAGTGAAAAATCTAGATAACTACTGATTTGGGTTATGCTCTCTATAGCATACTGCTGCCCGTGCCACCCGCCTCAAAAGGCGGTGCACTCTGGGTGCCACCCCCACTGTGTGGATCTGATGCTCTATAGGGACCTCCTCGACCCCCTGGTAATCTGGCACCCCCTCCAGCAAACCCTCGAGGTTGCGAGCTACAGTCTCCGACGTGTCAACTCCTGGAGGGACTAAGGCCAGGGCTCCAGCTCCTTGCCCCTCTCTCCGTGCCTCTGGGGCTAGGCCGATGGGTCTAACAAGTCCCACATCTGCACACCGTGACTTTTATCAAGATATGTACATGAAAAATCAAAAACATTAAAAACTCAAAAAGATCAAGTGTCATACCTCCATCGTCCCAATGCTCTCCCGCGGGCAGTGGCATGTCAGGATCGTTGCGGAAGTCCATACCAGCATATGGCCAGTCCTCTACGAAAATGATCTGCTGGTCCAACCACTCTCGAAAGAACACTCCCCAAGCAGCTGGATGGCCACCACCTCCGCGCGGCATGATGCGGGCCCATCGAGTGGCCCTCGTCTCCCGGGGACCTCTAGGTGGATCCACGACCATAGTCTGCAGCCATATGGCTGGCACCAGCTCCAGAATGAGTGGGAGTAAGAGTGACCCGTAGCCAAACTGTTTCGTCTCCCCGCGACGACAGTTGCTGAGTTGCCTCTTCATGCTGTTGGTCACCGCTGTGGCCCAGTCGAACACAGTAGGCTGTAAGCACTCAAGAGCTAGCAATAGGTGGGTCTTCGAGGCCTCATGGTTGGCCAAGCTTCCCGCTGCCCGGGTCACCATAAAAAGGATGGTGCGAAGGACTATATTCGTCACCGTGGGAATTGACACCTTCCCACTTCGCGATTTCACAGCCTCTGGACATACTCGAGCCATGAGCTGGTCAAGAGTCTCGCCGCTGGGCCGTTGCCCCTCTATGATAGGCCTCTCGCCCCGGCGTGACAATCCAGTCAAAAAATAAATGTCCATATGATCAAACTCAATGTCTTTGCCTCGGATGGTAAACTTGCCATCTATCGGGTTCCATGCCCTGATCAGGAACTCAAGCAGGTCAGGCTGAGCTCTCAGACGTGGAGTGAGAAAGAATTTCATAAATCCGCACGCCCGCATGGCATTTCGGCAATCCGCACTTGCAAAAGCGGCTATATCCTCAACATCATGGACCCTCTCTTGCCACTGAAAGGCCATTGCATCCTGCATGAGCATTAAAAAATATTAGAGTGCTGGCTAACAAGTTTTTTACGTTCAAAATCTTGAAAAACAAATTTTTACAGCGCCAGCGCGACTGTTTTTAAAACAGTCGCGCTGACCATGGCAGCTCTTTGTTTTTTCCTCAGGTCAGCGCGGAAGAACACTGGTTTTCCGCGCTGACCGGGAAGGTGGTACGTGTAATCTTAATTCGATCAGCGCAGACCCGCGCGGGAAATCCGCGCTGACCGAGAGTGCACCAACGCTCAAAGAATTTGCCCAAATGGCCAATTCCCACCATTAAAATGCTCAAAAAAGGACTCAAAAGAGAGCGCATGGCAAGGGGAACCTACCTGGAGCAAGCCGTTCGATGAATGGTGTCCGCACGGGGAAGAATTCGCTCCGTCAACTTCGCAGCTTCACAACGTTCTCAAAGGCTCAATATGGTAACAATGGTAAAAATGACTATTTACCCTTCTATTTATAGTAAAAATGGCTTAATTAACTATAGATTTTACGAATGTGGGTTTTTGTCATGTATTTACCATGGATTTAGCGCTTATGTCGATATACTATGCCTTTATGCATGTTTTACTATGTTTTTCAACATGTCGAACGGATTTATGCGGGTATTTTCACTGTGCAGGCTCTCAGAAACGGTGAAGTTATAATGGTCCTAAATACACTTGGTCCCAAAAAATGTCGTCTTTGAGCTCTTTTCCGACATGAAATAAGAAAAGATTGCCGAGCTTCCTTTCAGCTCGTTAAAGGGACCGAGAGGCGGTCATTTTAACGCTCTTTTTCCGACCGTTTAACTTAAAAAGATTGTCGGGTGTTTGTCGTTTCACACTCGTTATTGGCTCTAAAACGACGTACTTCCGACCGCTTTTTTACTTTTTCGGGTCGAAGTCACTATTTACGAAAAGTACTCCTCGATCATTTTGGTCAGGCGGTTCTTTCGAGTATTGTTTTATACTTTTTCGGGCTCGAGAGACACAACTTTACGAAAAAGGACCCCTCTGGAGTTTTCTTTTCCGCTGTCTTTTCAGACTCTCTAAACAGGAAAAGACGCCGAGCTCTTCCTTTGTCAGGCTCGTTAAAACGCAATGACATCGGATATCGTCGAAATGACACTTCTCAAGCACATGCTATCCCCGTCAAGCTTGTCATCCAAAAATAATCGGGGTACCTGCCAGAAATGGTGGGGAAAATGGAACTGTAATCATAGTCGTGTCGGCAGTATGTCGCTCTTGAACATGGCACTCCTCTGCTTCGTGTCTGGGTGGGACCATCTCATCTTGCTTTTCACTGGCCTCCGTGGGTTTGGGTTATCCTATTTGACCTCTCATCTGCTCATCTGCTTTGTCACCATGACCTTTGCTCCTTTGATGTCAAATACTGCCAAGTCCACTGTTGTGCCGCCGATGTGTTCAAGAGAAGTTGACCTCTGCAGAGTTACAATCTACCCCTGACGCCTCACATACTTCTGATTCATCACACTAATCTTCCTTTGTCTCGTGTCGATGATGTGGGAAACATTATGGCCCACCTTCGATCAAGGTTGCCTCCTGTCGACTTCAGCTCATTATCCAGGATGGTGACTTAGAGACCCCTTCCAAGTACCTTGGAGCCTGCATGCCTCAATGGCAGGTTCTTCGTGTTCGACGCGAGGTTTTCATCATTGGCCTCCGATCGAATGATTCCGCGGGTGTTCGACGCCAGCTCATTGATTCGCATGCCATGGATTGTACCTATAGTACCTTGAGGACCATTGTCATTATTGGTGGCCCCTCTCGCGTCTGTTAACAGTTTTCCTCATTGACTGGTAATCAGACGATGTTCATGCATGTTCGACTTCAACTCATGTATTCACATGCTTGAACTTGTACTCTGTTCGGATTGGGATGGAGCGCAAGACCCTGGTTCTAGTCTGTTGTGAGCCAGGCTGCGATTTTTGTGGATTGATATTACATGACTCATTGACGGATGGCTGCGACCATACCTGAGTCTTTTAGGATGGCTGCGACCATACCTTGTTATCATCATGGTCTCTTCAGCTGGGTGGCTGCGTCCATACCACAGACCTTTCTTCATATGTCTTTTGGATGGCTGCGCCCATGCCTAGACTACATGTAATCAAGTTATCAGTTGTACATACGTGCAGGTCCTTCCTGGTGGTGTTCCAGTTCGGCAGTTTTGTAAAGCATTTCACCCCTCCCACTCTCTCGGGCTTCATGCTTTAGGGGGCATCTGTTACACAGCAAATTGTCACTGTCATCCAGTCAGTATCCCTACTGTGTCATAAAATCAAATTCATGCTCTCTGAATTGGCCAAATGACCCTCTTTTCTGAGGTTAACTGCATCAGCGCGTCTGTTATTAAAATATCCGCGCTGACTGGCGGCTCATAGTGTATCCAGTGAGCTGTCAGCACGGAAGAACATCACTTTTCCGCGCTGGTCGCATTTCATGAGCCAGCGCACCTCTACTTTGTATTGGGTCGTGCTGACATGGCCTTCCCGGTTATTGAGGTGCGACGTCAGCGCGCCAGTCTCGTCATAATCCGCGCTGATCCTGTTTGGGCGAATTTGTTCTAACAACCAACCTTCCAGATGACTCCAGACCTGGTTGTTGGCCTTGTGAGTGTCGCCCTCCCTTCTATGGCATGTCTGTTCGTCATATGGGCCACCTTTCTTGGAGATAAGCTTATCCTTCCACCCTCCATGGAGACTCCTTCTCCTATATATTCCTCCACCATTACCATCAGCAGCTAGTTTTTGACAACAAGGAATTCATAGTGTTTTTGTGTGCTGCTGCTAGTAGGTAGTTGGTGTGATAAAGTGTGGATTGCTAGAGAGCTAGAGAAAGGTTGTGAAGTCTTAGAGTTTTGTGTGAGAGAGAGTTGCTTGACTTGGGAGATCTACTTCTTGGGTGAATGCTTATGAGACTTGCTGGCTGGACCCTCTTGAGAAGGACTCAGCGTCAGAACAATGGTTGTATCTTTCTCTGATTATTGATTAATAATAGATGACTACTGTTATGGTTCCATTCTCATTTGTCTATGCAATGGTTAAATGTGAATTACATCCTTTCTGACTGATGTATAATTGCTTTTATTAGATTTCACGCTTGCGTTTGCATTTCTCTTTGTGTGTGCAGGTGTCCAACCACGAGGATAGTGGAGGATTATGACCGGCCAGAGCAAAGGAGCGAGTGTGGCATCTCTTCATCAAACAAGAGCGTTGGAATCCAAGTAGGTGTTCTTTGCCTATCTTTTAATTGCAATTAGGAGCTTGCATAGTAGCATTGATTGATTGTTGCTAGACCCATGCTGGGCTAGTAGGGATCGCCTCTATCCGTAGAGGGGATTTACCTCTCCAACACTATTGTTTCACCATTTGAAGGAGAGAAGTGAAGAATTTGTTCAATAAGTAAGAGAAAATATTACAGGACCGAGAAAAGGAGAGGAGGCTAAAAATATTAGAAGACTATTATAAGGAGGAAGCTAAAAATGTGAATTGCATAAATAATTACTGGGAGGACAAAGTTCCTTCTTCCAGAGATGATTACAAAAATTGTTGTGACTATTACATATGGAAGGCTAGTATTTGTGAAGCATTAAGGCCAATATTTCTGAAGTAGGAGGGTCGAGACTATTGCAAAAGGAGGGTCAAAATTTTGAACTTAAAACAGGAGGAGCCAAGAACCATGATTACAAAGACAATTGTATGAGTAGATGGTCTAGTGGTTGGATTAAGTCTATTTATATATTCAAAGGGTCAAGTGCATCTCAACCTGATTTGTTCTACTATAGAAAGAGTTGATTGGGTTTTCTCCTTCATAGGGGCTTTTCCCTAACTGTGTGCCTACATTTTGTGTTCTTTCCTTTGTGATCTTCATGTTGGAATTTATTTGATGAAATTAACACTAATATAATCAACATACAATTTCACAAGTAAATTTCAATAAAAGATAAATCAAATTGAAGAGTCTAACTCACATAATTCCCTATATTTCTTGATAAAGGAGAGGTATTGGACCTCATTTGAGTCACACAAGTAATTGGGTCTCTTCAATAATTATGAGGAAAATACAAAGCAAGAAGGAGGTGAAGGATAGTGAGGAAAGCAAGAAGGTCTATTTGTTTGGCAAGCTCACACATATGGGAAGAAAGCTATCTCAGTTCAGATTTCGAGCTAGAAAAGAGCAATATACCAAATTATAGAGAGAAGCATTATTGTTTGTGTGGATGGCCTATCTCTTAGTGAGTTGTCTTTATCAAAGGTCTTGGAAGTATTCCTTGAATTTATATAAGAATATAGGTTTTTGGGTTTTTCCCCTGTGGGGGGATTTTTCCCTGGCCTAGAGCCTATTTCTGTTGTTCTTGTTTACATTGTGATCTTATTTATTGGCATTTTCTTGATGATGAACACAAAATAATAATGATGATGATGAAATAATATTATACCGCAATAATTGTCAATATAAAAGGATAAAACATTATAAAAGAAACCCTAATTCTATTTTCCCTAGTCTTTTTGAACATTTATGGTCTTGGGAGATTTGCAATGTAGAAATAAAAAAGTTGCTTGAAATAAAATGTAACACAAAACTAAATCATGCACCTAGTAGCCAAGCGCTTGGTGGGCTAAAGTTGATCAATACTTTGATGAGTTTTTTTTGTGTATATGACTCCAACCCTAATTAATTTTTCAAATCCATATATGTGAATGAAAATACTTGCAAAACAAAGGAAGGAAGAGAAGATAGATGCGAAAAATAGTTAATAAAATAGAAGAAAAATCATACTAGTTCCTTCTTCCCAATTAATATATTAAGAGTTTCTCCTACTTTCCTACATGAAAAATGGCATTTGATGCTCTTTCTCTCAAATACAAACACAATTATGAAATCAAGGGAAATACTAACTGAATTTGTTTCATGGAAAAGTTTGTTATCTCTTATAAATGTTTATGTAACTCCCACCCAACCAAGACATACAACAGATATATTAAGCAAAAAAATTTGCCTCGCTTAAACCCTTACCATTTTGAGCTATTTTTTTCAAATCATTGTTTCACTTCAACATCTGAATTGAAACTAGCTTTCCTACACATATTCATGAGACCAATGAGGAAAACTTAGATTAAATTTGACCAAATATTAAATTTAATTGCATAAATAAATAATAATTAAAAATACTTGCGTGGATGAATACCTTAATGAGCTCCTCTTGGTTTTGAGAATAAATTATTGGAGTAGTTTACCCTTGGAGCAAACATCCCTCCTCTCGATGAAGCAAGAATGAACTCAACATTGACTTTGTTGTTATTCTATTGTATTAAGGGTATTTTTTCTCCAATATTACCCAATTCCAAATTTATTCTCTACAAAACAAGGCCAACCACATGATGGTGGAATCTCTCATGGCCCCTCCCCCTCCTCGCATCACTCTCAATTCCCTAGTACCAAAACTATATACAATATAGGAAATACTTGAATGCAAGACATTAAGATACATAAAAAAAGAAAATAGAAAACATTCATTCATTTGTAAATCCACAAAATATTTCATCTCAATAAATTTTATCATAGAAAATATGTTTAAATAATATGACACAACTTCATGTACATAAAATGACATATAACAATTATTCATTAACATATAACATGTATTCATTCATTTCTTCATTCATTGATCATAGAAACAAAATACTTCATCTAAAAAAAATTATTATAAAAAATATGCTTTCATAATATGGTACATGATGTTTCTAATGATATAATTATTACAATAATTCCTTTTTCTTTTCCTTTTTTTTTTTAATGGCATGGTCGTGTACTCATTATCAAGGTCGTTGCAAGATCATCAGGTGAACAAAAAGGAAATCTTAAATTGATATTTTTTATTATTACTCATTAATAAAAATAACATTAGAGGTTTCTTTACCTCGTGCACTAGTTGACACTATTGGAATGGCTACAATATTTTCTACTATATTCATTGTAGCTAATTTATATATTGGTTGCATTTTCTAATCTATATTAATCAAACAAAATTCTAGCATATATTGGTTTTCGATTCACAATAGTTTTTTATTATGATGACAATTTAAGTACACATGAGTATAATGTCCATGATGGGATGTATGAATTGTCCTCCACACATTGCCCATCAATAATTATAACCTTGAATGGGCTAGCACTGGTCTATCAATGCCATTTCTAAATGACCCGATAGATGAAAATTTACCATGTTTATCATCATAATTTCACATTGACTCATAGATGACCCTTTCTACAGATTATATGCATGAATTTATGGCACACTGTCCTCTCTACCTAGCCTACGATTGAATGTGATAATAGGTGAACAAAGTACAATTTATCAGTAGGTGACCTTGTCAACAAATATCTATCAATTGTCCTTTATTCACTTGTTGTCACAATCAATCATAGGATGAACAGAGGGGTTTACCTTTCATAAACTCATCGATATATTTTGTAGAAACGGTCAATCATGATATAGTGTGAAGTGACGATGACAAAAATTGTAAATTTTCATCTACTGGGTCATTTTAAGATGATGAGATAGACCAGTGCTAGCTCATTTAGGGTTATAATAATTGATGGGAAATTTGGGGACAACAATTCATAGGTATAATCATGTACATTACACACATATGTACTTAAATTGTCATCATAATCACACATTGTTGTGATTAGGCATTGAAGCAAGAGTAGCTAACACCTAAATTAGAAGTGTGGTAGTGTATGGTGGAGTAGGATCAATATACAAATTAGTAGATGGTTGATCTATCATGGGCATGAATTGTGTAAAGGCTTAATTCGACATGGGAATCTCATTATAGACTATTTGTGTTTGTAACAAAGTTAATTGACTTATGCCACAAAGTTATCAAATATATGGTACTCTACACTCTCCTTGTATCACGAAAATATATTTACATAATATGAAACAAAATTTTTCTAATTTTTTACAATGGAAAAATGAAATTTTTTTATTAAGATAGTCTAAAGTTATATGTGCACATGCAATGAGGCATTCAACCTCTCAGTAAGAAATGTGTTACTAAAAATAACAAGCTCTAAATAAACAAGTGCAATGATTTTTTATCATGTTTCCTTCTCTTTTTTAATATGAAGTTGGCAAGGATGTCTTGATCTTGGTTCCCTTCAGTTGTTGTGGTCTATAGTGTAAGATTTCTTGTTTTTGACCTAGTCCTATGAGTATGCTTCTACAAGTGGGGTCAAGTATCAACTGCAATAAGAAAGAAAAGTTAAATTTATATTTATAGTTATTATTATTAAAAATGTTTTATTAATAAAATAGTAGCATGCTCTTTACCTTCTTTGGTAGTGGAGGGAAGTGGAATACTTTCAGATGTGGCCATATGTTCCTCCTCTTCCCTAGACACATCCTGTACATGCGCTGGTGTAGAAACAATAATGGTTATAATTAATACACAATTTGCATTTTTTTTAATTGTATTCCATACTACAATTTTTTTATAACACGTGAAATACCTCCAGTACCGCGCTGAACATTAGTCTCAAGATCAAGCACTCCACCATAAGTAGGCTCATGTCTTGTTTCTACATTTCTAACCTTCTTTTTACAATCAAGAACATTACTTTATGGCCAAAAATAATAACCAATAGATGAGTAATGAATTGTAAATGCTATTTGTTTCTTTTATTTTCTTTAGTGTTATGCTGGGTGGTGGAAAGTTATGAAGATGCCAAGATTGTCCTTCATTCAACCATGGCTTGATAGCCATACTTGAAAGAAAGATTTAGATATTCCTCCATGGGAGCCTCTTATAATTATCCCCTGCAATTTTTAATTAGAACATGTATTTTCCTTCTTCTATGATATTAAATTAAAATTGTAAAGAATCTATAATTTGGAAGCAAATTAATTTTTTATATACTTACAATTTTTGTGGCTAGTTTCGAGTAACCACCTGAGCCAAGATGATTCTGCCCATGTTTGGCTATTCTAGCCTATGTGGCTTTGTAAGTATTTGGGAGCCTATATTTAAAACATTGAAAAACTTAATTAGATGTCGCAATGATGATAGATTATCATAATTACATTATTAAAAGTGCATCATACCTTCCTGGTTAGGTTGGAGTCTTCCCTTTTTTTCAAAGTTCCCCCTTGTGTGCATCTTCCGTTATAACTCTCCACTCCTTTTCTGGAATTGATGGAGGGTGCTCATGTGACTTGGCCCTTTCCAATTGAGACTTTTACTGGTCTCAAAAATATTTTAAATGTAGGCTTTCCTTTGAGGGAACTCCAGATTTGTTGGAGGTACCATCACTGAACAAGTGAACTATTTTGTTAATAAGTTCATATTTTAACTTGGAAATTTAGAATTTCTAGTTTGTACAATTGGTCGGCCCAGATATTTCCAATGTTATGTCATACAAACACCTATAAAATACATCATTTCCTACAGAACGATATTATCATTAGTTTAAAATACTCACATAGTATATGTTAATTTCATTTAGGTTGTACTTAATATTTAAAAATATTCTTAAATACCTAAAATTTTCTCTATTTTCATAGGGACATTGTCATCATCTACCAAAAATGTGGTCGATAGTGATCCTATGCTAGTAACATGGAAAGATTCAAGAAATCTCATTTCAAATTCTGCAATCGTATCATGCTCTGCATCCACAACATTATGTGTATATCATGACATACGTTGTTTATGGGGTGTAGATCATGTTGTGGGTGGTTGAGCAATTGTACTGGTCTCAATGACTGATGAATCACCCACAGGTGGACCATTGATGCTGCTACCAACGTTGACCTGACCCATAGTCATAGCATGAGGATCGTACTCTACCAAAAATTCATGTAAAAAAGATTTTTCTTATAAACAATGAGATAACTAAGTCATAAAAAGAAAAAACTGGTTAATTAAATGATTTGCTCACCCTATACTAACAGATGCGTCCCCACTATCCACATACCATGTATTCTTGAAATTACACTAGTAGAAAAGAAAGATATCATTGAGACATCCTTCTTGAACTTAGCAGCAAACTCATTCAATTGAGATTCCATAGAGACAGCTCCGTACTTTTGTTATTGCTACCTTTAACCCTTCTTCTTTTCTAGACACTATGATGCATAAAATTGTGCTTATGACAAATGAAGCACTTGATTTTACTCAAGTCGTTCTTTCTCGGCAATGAGGTTGACTCCTCACTCCTTCACTTACCCTTGTTGGGTCCTTTACCTCTACCCTTATTTGACGAACCAAATAGAGCTAGGTTCTCATCACCAACTTTCTTGTTGGCCTTTGACTTCATCCGAGACTCCTCCTAGATACACTCATCCCAAAACGTCTCAAAGTCAAGGAGATTTTCGTGTTAAACACACATGGATAGGAAAACAATGTGAAAGATAAATCATTCAGTTCATTTTTTATTAACATAAGATACACATTTATAGTACAATACGTGACTCTTGGGATTCAGATCCCAAGGTCTCTTGGACTGCTTTTGTCCATTCGAATTCCACACTAACCCTTTAGGATTAGGTGTCCAACATTCCCCCCCTTAATCCGAAGGGTTATGTATGAGTCCAAGAAGAGAGTTGTAATACAAAATGTGCAAAAATGCATGACAGCACTAGGCTGAATGTGCTCTATGAAATGTTGGTAAAAAAGGGTGGTGGTTTAAGGATGACCACCAACACTGGAACGCTTAGTGCAGTTCCCAGAACTCTTCCAAAACTGGCAAGAAACTGAAGTTTTCTGCTAGAGGAAGTGTTCTCAATCTGTGATGGTTTAAGGATGACCAACAACTCTGGAATGCTTAATGCAATTCCTGGAACTCTTCCAATACTGGCAAGAAGCTGGTGTCTTCTGCTAGAGGAAGTGTTCTCAATCTGTGATGGTTTAAGGATGACCAACAACTCTGGAATGCTTAATGCAATTCCTGGAACTCTTCCAATACTAGCAAGAAGCTGGTGTCTTCTGCTAGAGGAAGTGTTCTCAATCTGTGATGGTTTAAGGATGACCAACAACTCTCTAATTCCTGGAACTCTTCCAAAACTGGCAAGAAGCTGGAGTCTTCTGCTAGAGGAAGTGTCCCAGATTGCCAACTGAAGGCATGTTCAGGCATCTTTGTCTATGGCTGCAACTCTGAAACTGGTGTGGCAGGTTGTGGCTCAGGCTCGCTTGATGTGACTTTGAAGCTTGTAGATGACCATCATTTCCCCCCCTGTCAGATACAAGGTGAGAAGATGGAGAAAACTCAACTGCAAGACTGTTCAATACTCTGGAACAAGTTCTAACATGTGTTTGGAATATCTTCTTGGCTGTTGATGCCCATTGTCAAGAAGCGATCCATCCAAGATGAATCTTTGTTCTTGCAGGACGTTTGTTTCTGAAGCATCTGTGTGAAGAATGGCTGGTTTTATGACAGTGCTCACATGGATGAAGATCAAAACAGTGATCTTTCAGATGGCCAACTCGGTCACAGTGTTGGCATTTCACGATCTGTTGTTGTTGTTGTGGTGGTGGAAGAGGAGTAGAAACTGGAACAGCTGAAACTGAACTGTCATAAGGAGCAGGTGAACTGTCATGAATGAATCCGACACTCTGAAACTGAATGGGCTTGGCATAGTCTGGAATATGAAAGGACAAGTCCTTGTCATATCCAAGACCAGTTCTGTGCTTGTTGTGGACAAGCTGTTCCCAAGGTCTGATGATGGGCTTGGGGAGTGCAGACTGAGTTTCTGTATCTGCATTTACAATTGCTGCTTTACTTGAATGAACAGTAACATTATTGACATGCTGCTGATGGGTGGTTGTCTCAATGTTCTGAACAGAAACAGGTTCATAATGGTGTCTATTTTGATGTAGCTCTTCTTGCTGTAGCTGTGATTCAAGCTGAAAAAAATCGATCTTTTCTTGTGCATCATGCAGGCAGGTCTGAATGTCACAAAGAGTGTCTTTGCTAACATTTACCTTCCCACCAATAGTGGAGTGTATTAGTGTATTCAGTAACTCTAATACATCATGAAATCTAGCCATTGTCTCAACAAAGAAATGAATACTCAGTAAGTCTAGACAAACCCCAGCTATTGAAGATTTCAAAAAATCATTTTGAAAAAGGCACTCAACTAATTCCAGCTAAGAATTTAGCCAATCACTAACAGATTTTTCAATTATCAAGTTTTCACTGGTAAAACTACCAAGGCTACATATTGGCACCCTTTAGATGAGAACATCATTCACGTTTACAGTTCTCTGGTTTACACATTTTGTGCTTGAGAAATTAGTCATGCCGTCAAAGACTCAAATGTACCAAATATATCAGAATATTTACACACAATGACTGTAAGCTGAACCCGTGTACTTTATTCTTTATCGCAGCAAGGTAGAACAGAATACAAATAGAACCGAAATTTCACACTGTAGAGACCAATTATAATCTTCAGAAGCTATTCTGATTTTCTTCTAGTTGCAAAGAACCATCAACACTTCTAGTATAATATTATGCCACTGTTTGTTGCTCACAGTTCCCATTCACACTATTCAACATTGAGACTTAGCTGTTAAAAATGTCGTTGAATACCGCAATACAAGTTTTTTTATGTCTGCTAATCCGGGAGTGCACTAGGCCTTCAACGTGCAGGAAGATCTTGACAGCTCAGGCTCTTGCTGCTACTGGGGGAAATCTACTCTAAAAGCCACTGAATGGATACTCAACCAACGGTCCGAGAGCCAGAAAGTGCAACCCGTGATATCTACGAATGCATCCCGGGTACAGCACCAAGCACGAGTAGATCGATTCTTTCAAGGGAGTTCCCAGAAATCTTTTTCCCGAGATGGGATTGTGAATGTTTTGCCTTCCGATCATTCAAAGATTATTCCTACTGGTAACGAAGGATGTGATCATCTGGATAATGCATACAAAATTGAACTGTGAATGAAGAGCATTTGTGAAGATCAGTCCAAAGGAGCTGCACAATTGTACGTAGAAGAGAAAGCAGGGCCGTCAAACTTAGGTGGAGATTGTTTACGATCTGCTAATGCAATGAAGTCCATCCCGTCTTTGTTCCCTTCAAGAGAATCTCCTGATGCAGAACCTGTGCTCAAAAGGCAGAAATTGGAATCTCGAGATTCTTCAAGCCATACAAAACCACGGCTGCAGCAACAATTACGGTCAAAAACAATTGCGTGCTCAAGATTGAATACGCTTTCCTCAGGAAATCCCATCCACCAGACAAAAGGTAATGGAGATGCTAACTCACATAAACAGACGGGTAAAAGACCAGCCGGCAATACACTTACCCGTATGGGACTTGTGGAAGTTATATCAGAGTACTGATTCACCAATGGTCAAGAACTTCTCAATTGTTTATATTGAGATGGCTTTTGATCGCTTGCACATGGAGGAGAAGATAAATTTTGCTCCTGAATTACTTAATGGTCTTTCAAAGTTGCCTGGTCAACATCAAGATATCTTATTGCGAATTGTTGCACTGGCTATGGAATGCCACTCCAACCAAATTGATGAAGCAGTTGCTGCAACCAAACTCTCCTTTCAATACAACAACCGACCAAATGATCGTTTCAATACAGTAAAAAATGGCTCTTCATTAGAACGACCCTTTCGATGCTTCTCCAACTTCGCCTGGCTCCTCGGCAGCGCAGAAATCAGAGGCCATTTCGGTCATGCCTTGATCTATTCATCTCACTACATGCTTGCCAAGCTCTCTGCACCGCAACGTATCTCCATTCTAGTAAAAAGCCTCCTTATTCACAAAATCTTTATTCACTACCGCGTTCCCCGTCCCTTTAGGGCTTTCTAGGACTCCGCCTCCATTAAATGAAGGAATTTTTTTTCTTCTTTATACGCCTCTGAGGTTTCTTGGTGGATTTCCTGTCACCTGCAGTCTCCGCAATCGAGCATCTCGTCAGGAAATATCAATTCAGATTAAAATGCAGCGGCTTTCTGCGAAAAACTGTGAAGCCACCCTTCAAATCTGAGGATAAGAGCAGAGACCTTTGAGAATATTCATGGTCTTTGAGGGACTGAACCGACAAATTCCATTTCCTGGGGAATCAGCTCGTTTTGGCCTAGATTGACGGGAGTCCCAGGAAAAAGGCTTCCATTTCATTTATTGCAAACCCTGGGCAATCGATTTCATGTTTTTTAATACGAATTTCTCAAGGTCTAAACGATTGGTGGATTTCTCAGGACCTCAAAGATTCATTCCTGCGATGCATTTCACACTGGTAATTTTGTGCATGCAGCAATGCAATTCACTGAAAAAACGCAGAGGATAGAGGCGTTGATGACAGAGGCGTCAGAACAGTTAGCGCAGAGCGACCAGCGGAACCGATGGGGAGAGCAGGGTGAGCGTTAGACTCATTAGACTGAGAATGGCAGAAAAACGCATAGATGATGAGCGCATAGAATTGTCAGACAGTAGAGGTGCAGGTGTAATGACAGGTGTAATGACGCTCTGTATTCAGAAGAACAAGCAGGCACAATTAAAGGAGCGTTACAGGTAATGAAGACTAGGCCAGCACTCTTCACGGGAGCTCAGACACAGAATTATGGGCAAAGGTGCAGGACTAACAAGCACATAACAGGCCACAGAAAAACAAGCGGCTCTGATACCATGTTAAACAAACATGGATAGGAAAACAATGTGAAAGATAAATCATTCAGTTCATTTTTTATTAACATAAGATACACATTTATAGTACAATACGTGACTCTTGGGATTCAGATCCCAAGGTCTCTTGGACTGCTTTTGTCCATTCGAATTCCACACTAACCCTTTAGGATTAGGTGTCCAACATTTCGGAAGCACAAATACCTTAACAAATGGTTCCCTTGAAGTTGGGAAACCATTCAATGCCATGTTTATTAACTTTGCATTTGCAACCTTCTCCCCAACTACTGCAAGTTGATCATAAATATATATGATATTCATAAGATAACTGGGGACTATGTCTAATCTAATCATCTATATGGATCCGAGTTTCTTCTGCAATATCATCTTTTTGTTTATGCTCTGACTTTGGAAAAGACTAACCAAGGCATCAAACATCTCCTTTGTCACTATTTTCTCAAATACATGAGAGATCAAATGGTCCATTATGGCATCCAAGATCATTCATTTAGCTTCCGCTTCCATTTTGTTGTGAGTTGCCAAGTCTTGCGGATTTGTAAGCAGTCACAATGTCCTTGACAATACCCCAAAGATCATTCTCCTTCAGTAAGAGTGTAACCCTCATTCTCCATGCTATAAAATTCAAGGCACCATTCAATCTATTGTAATATTCCTAATGGAAATATTAAATAATAATAGCCATAAATTTCTTGCATGCAACCAAAAATCAAACACCGCAAAATATCATCACATTAACAATTTATCCCCAAGGAAGCTGAGCCATTTTATTATATATCATGGTAGGAGTACAATATGTAAAAACAAGTGCACCTAGGCTTGCCAAAGGTAAGCTAGACAAATCCCAGGTGAGAAAACAAGGTGCCCGGATGATGGGAAGTGACTTCTCCTCTAAGCTCTGTGTTGCCCTTGAAATCTACATTGTTAACTGGAAAGAGACCTCTATTTGAGCCCTCTAAACTGCTCAGAAAATTTCACCAAATTAATCTTTGCCTCTCCTCAATAAACCCAGAAAGTATTTGTCCTAGTTTTGACACTCCAAAATGGACCCCAAAATGCTTGGCCCTCCTCTGCTACTAGAAAATGTCATTTGTGATAGTTGGAGCATTTTCTACTCCTCAAAGTCTAGGAAATCTCCTCCAATTCCCTTCCAATCAAATCTCAAACAATCCTAGCTCTACAATCCCTCTCACTGGACCTCCCCATAAACAGCTCCCCAACTCCCGGCACAGTCCTGCGGAAAATGATGCAGGCCTAGCCACAACAATTTGTTTTCGTATGTAATGATCTGGGTATGTTTGAAATCAGGAAGAGCATTGAAGTTATAAGTAAGTATTTGATGACATATATGCTGGTTCGCTTTGGTGAAGTTACGTATACATGCTAGTTCAGCTCTTCCAAGTAGTGTATGCACTCTAATGCATGATTTTTTATGATACAGTTGAATCTGAACATTGTTGTAGAGTTCTGTGTTCAGATCTGTGTTTTGGTGACTGAATTTTTGTTGACAGGGTTTCAGTGATTCAGTATTGGGTGATTGATTTTGTGCTTCAATGATATTGAAGGGTCCAGTATGAAAATTGGATGAAACATTGCCTTCAGAATATGATGTTGTGTTCCATGAGTATCCAATCTGAAATTTATGAAACGTGGTACCTAGAAGAAGAAAGAGAAGGTTATAGCCTTCTGTAGGTCAAGACCTACGTACTAGTACATCGGCTAGTATAAGAACTAAGGGGGTTGTAGCTCCATTTCAGGAGAAGCTGGAGAACAAGAGAAGGTTGTAGCCTTGTATAGGTCAGCACCTATGTACTAGTACATCAGCTAGTACAAGAGCTAATGGGGTTATAGCTCCCTTCCAAGAGAAGCTGGAGAACGAGAGAAGGTTGTAGCCTTCTGCAAGTAGAAGCCTGCATATTGGTATAAGATTGCACCAGTACAGAAATATTGTAAAAATAAGTTTCTTATTAAAAGAAGATAGAGAAAAATTGTAGCAAGTGGTTTTCACCCACATTGGGTTTCCACCTTATATCATGGCGTTCATGTGTGATTCTTATGTGTGATGATTTGTTTTGTTTTACTGCACCTGTTTACTATTCATATGAAGTTATGATGCACTGATTAAATATCAACATTTAATGGATTAATTGAATCATAAGTTTACTGGACATATGCTAGTTGCATTAGACAAATTTGCATGTACATGCAGGTTCCCTTAACTGAAGTAGAATACATGAATTTAACTATGGAAATGAAAAGGTTAGTGATTTTATAATATTGATTCACCCCCCTCCCCCCCTCTCAGTATTATTTCCAACAATTGGTATCAGAGCAGGTCCTTTAGTAGAAGCTTGATCGCTTGAAGGAGATCTGTAGAACAATGGGTAAGAAGCTAAAGAAGAAAGCACCTGAGAAGAAGAAGACATCTCAAAGTAACTATGACAGTGGGAGAATTGATTGAGGAATATGTGGAAGCAACACTTCATATTCAAAATCACCTCAAAATGAAGATGAACAAGCAAAAGAACTATCAAGTATGAGTTTTTTATCTTCTGGTAATACATTTCTCCATCCATTTGAAGATGATGAGAGTGATAGCTAACCAACTGAACTTGTTCTTATGGGTGAGGATGAATTATACCAAATAGAGACGGAATTTAAAAGGCTTACGGACAAAATAAAAGATCAACAAGATCTATTGGACAAAAGGGAATGTGCCTCCAAATAAGAAGCTACCAAACTAAAAGCTCAATTAGAGGAAGGAAACAGGGTAAGGAAGCTATTCAAGGAAAAGGAAGATCAATGTCAAAAGCTACAAGAAGAAGTGACATCATTAAGAAATGAAGTAAATTAAAGGAGCACAACAATCAAGAAACTCAAAGAAAGATCCAGTTACTATGAAATTCTTGAAGCTAAGATCCACTCACTAAAAGAAGATCTTGAAGAATCAAATAAGCAGAATAAAGAACTACTCCAAGCTCTTGAAAAACAAGAAAACAAAGTTCTTGAAATAAGTCATCAGTTGGAAGAAGGAAGAAAAGATGAAGGAATCATGAAGAAATAGTATCTTGAAAAGGAAGAGAAACATTAGGTTGAGGTAAATATTCTAAAAGATAAATTAGAAGAAAAGGATAAGCTCTTACGATTTCAAGATAGTACTAAGATCTTGGATGATATTCTTAGTAGTCAAAGGTCTCCTACTATCAAAATTAGTCTTGGTTTTTATGAATATGTTGAAGGTGAATCTAGTTCACAAAGTAAGACAAGGAACTCTAATTCAAAATCTGAAATGCTCAACAAGAAGATGAAAGGTCAATCGCATCAACAACCAAGGAAAGAAATTCTTCAAAGAAAATATTTTACTCCTAACTATGGAAGTGATAGTTGGTTATTTCCTCCGATGAATAATGTTGAATGTTATGTATGTCATAATTTTGGACATGTTGCAGCCAAATGTAGAAGTAGAATGGTTCAAGACCATCACACAGAAAGATCATCACGTTCTAGGTACTTTAAGGGATATTATTTTTCTTGCAATATGTTTGGTCATAAAGTTGTTGATTGCTACAAAAGGAATATGAAACATGTAAGATGTTATGCATGTAACAAGCTTGTACATATAGCAAAGGAATGCAGGAACAAAGTACGGGCACCATACCAAAAGGAGAAAACATCATCGCACTTGAAGATATGGAAGAAGAAGGAAGTATAGTTAGAAAGATGTGGCACAACACAGTATACAGACATAACAGACGCAGAGGGAGCTAAAAGTATAAAAATTTAGTGTTCTAAATCTCATACGCAAGTTTCATGAAGAGAAGTTACGTATATACGTGAGTTAGACACTACACAATGGCGTATATATTAGTTTGAGGAAAAGCAATGGGACAGACTCAGGAAAAAGGGTCTGATATGATTCAGTCCATTATTTGCTCTGTTTGATAATGGTTACAATCTGCTATTGATGTGTGGAAATGTCTCGGTACTCATAAGATGTTCTTGATCCTAACTTGATGATGATGATGCCTTGATACTTCTTGATGATATATGCATGATCAAATCTGATAGTGAACAGATGGCACAGGTTCATGGGGAGCATATGCTTTGCATAATGCATTGTTGGCATTATGGTTAGAAGTCCTTATATGGCTAAATGATACATCTTGCTATGATATGGTTATGAGCTGCCCATGAAAAAATCTCATATGACTCTTGGGGTTACATAGTTGGTGTTTAGATCATATTTGTGGATGACTCTCTCATGATGCATATATGTTGCTTACATGGTGATCTTCATAAGGATAAGGAGAAGTACAAAGCTTGAATACTCAACTTCATGATGAGTCACTCATATGTTGTTGTTGTCATATGCATAAAGATTATATAATTATGATGCAGGATTCCTATAATTCTTGGCTCTCACATGGATGAGGGTTGTTGTTGTTGACGATATCAAGAAGTCTTGACAAAATCTCTTAAGCTCAAGATACATAGTGCTATATACAGTATGCTGGATACATGGATAATTACTCAAAGTTGCATTGTGTAGAGCTGTAACAAGGGTCTTTTTCACCTCTAGTTATCTCACATTACAAGTCAATCCGGGAGCGTTTTGTTATTGTAAAGGGTATCTCAATTTGAGGCTATTTGTCAGAGTAATGCTTAGTAGTATAGGTCTAAGAAATACAAGAGTAAACGGATGCTAAGCTATGGCTAAATTACTTTTGCATAAAGAAATCACACGCGGCAACTTTATCAGTCAAGGGTACGGAAATAGTAACCCATCCCTCTAGAAACTGATGAAGGAAAAGGAATTAGAGTATGGATCATGGATCTGGGAGCATAATAGCGTCTGCTGTGTCTCACGACAGCCTTGATCCTCCTCCCACACCAAACCAATGAATGCAAGTAAAAAGGAACAGCAAGAAAGCAGAATGGAACGGCAATTCAGAAATGGAACAGCAGTAAAAGGAACGGCAGTAAAGAAACTAAATCTCGCGAGTTCAACACTCTCAATTCTTGGCATCAACTTACATACAAAGAAAGAGCAATCTTTTGTACAAGTAGACAGCTTAATCAAATGGAACAGCAAACCACCATAAACAGGAAACGTCAATCATATGTACACATAATCTGAAATGATCACCAGTAGTCCACACACAACGTTAATTCCATCTTCTTATGATCGTCACTCCAACCATATGTAGCTAAAACATTCCACTTATAAATTCTGTAACAGAAGTGAACAACTCAGAACAATGTTATGTGATCAATTCTGGAAATATGATGTAAACTTGTTACAAAGATTTACAAAAGGAAAACTACTGATGAACGAGTATGGAACAGCATGTAAGTATATCAGATTATTAAGAACAATAAACAAACCACACAAAGCCAAACTGTAATGATACAATCAGCCAGTGTCCGTTGGAGCCGGGCCCTTAGCTTCCAATGGCACACCGCCATAACTTACTTCAGATGCAGGGAGAAAGTAACACCAAATATATTATATTAACGCATCAATGATAGTACAGCAAAACTAAGTCTCAAAGAGACTCGATAGTCTGAGTTTAACCAACTGTGAAGTCTGTAAACAGAAAGTAAAGATACAAGATAATCAAAAGTCCCTGAAGTCTTCGATGCTGCCCCTTTTTATACAAGTAATGGCGGAGTTAACTAAACAACAAAATAATTGAAAGTAACGATCCCTCAGGATCAAAGATCCTGAGGGATCTGTTAAACTGTTAACTCCTCTCTTTTCTCTGCCTAGCCTTCCGAACTGACAGTCCTTCATCTCGTCCCGGATTGATCTGCCTTGATTTACTCGCCCTGGTCTGGATTTTATTTGGTTTTGGAGGGACAGCCGTTATCTCCTCATGGAACTCTCGTTTTGCACCGCGCCTTCCTACTTTTGTCTTTTCCTGCATAGAGAAGATAACTATTAGTGATTGGGTCATTCGTGCTCATTCTCATTACATTCTCCTTATTTTATAACAAAGAAAAGGTTACAACTATTGCTTGAAACACCACTAAGTTATTCGTTAAAACATACCTTTCCAATGCTCTACACACCCCCCGGCTTACTCTGTTTCATGGCCTCATGAAAACGTTATAATTAACATGGAGAGCGGTAAGAGAATAGGCGGGAGAGGGCACCTCGTGAGGAGGTCTGCAACCATGGTGAGCAACCAGATTATCAAAGAATTGATTCAATTGATCTGCAGGCATATTATACAAGGCCTGGTACCCAGGTGCAGGGTGCCAAATAATTGGGCTACGGAACCGGTATCCTAACCAAGACGGCCCAGCTTGCAGAATGCGCTGGCCATAAAGGCTCAACCGTTCAGCAGCCAGCTCAAAATTCTCGTATTTGAATGGCTCCCTGAGCTGGATGCTTGGGGTAGAAATCCGATAGCGGAATTTGGCAGCATCCAGGGCAGAATCCTTAATAGCCAGAAAGTATTCCAAGCTATTTCGGATCAAATCCTCATGCATGGGTCCTAGCAGTTCTATGACGCCCGGGGTTCTCATAAGGCTTTTGTGTGATTGCCATAGGTGAACTGGGTCTCTAGGCTCGGCCCTGACCCATAGATCTAGGCTGTTCTCCTGCCTCTGAAAGGCATTGTAAGCCCTGAGCCACTTTAACTGATTGACCCCAAATGAAACAAAGGCTTGTAGCTGTATATCTCCCACGAAAGGGCCAGGGTTTAAATCAGTTTCCTGCTCAAGCACCATATTGTGCAAATAAAATTCACATAGTAACCGTTGGACCTTAACCCCATAATGTTTGCAACAATCAATAAAATCATTAACAGTATTAATCTGAATAGGGGCACCTGCCCTGACAGCTTTTATTTTCAATCTTAAGTATCTTTCAAGGAGAAATAAAGCATAATTCTTTGCAGGGGCCCTGCAAGTCAAAACATCATTATACAGCGAACATACAGTGTCCAATTGTTTAATAACAGCATCTAGTCGACGTGTTACCTTGGCAACCTTTTCCTGTTCCTTCTGCCATCCTTCAAAGGCCTGACTCTCTGATTGACTCATGTTCCGCAGTTGCTGCTGCAGTTCTTCATGTTTTTCCCGAGGGATCATTTGTTCCTTTAACTGCTCAGCTTCCTGCTGCAACTCCTCGTATTTTTCCCGAGGGATCATTTGTTCCCTTAGCTGGTCAGCCTCCTGTCGGGCTTGCTTCATCTCGTGGTGCAAGGCCTTGGTTTTTGGATCCTTTTTCCATGATTTCTCAGAGGCAGGGAGTTTTACCTGGACCTTCACGTTTCGCTGCCTGGAATTCGTATCCCGAATTATCCCTAAGGTGGTGCCTCAGTTTGGACTGCTTTGTTTTCCCTTTCTTTCTTAACATGAATAAAGGGGTACGATGGCCCCTTTGTAAATGGAATGTCGTCTTGCGGCTCGGTTTTGATTGGAACGGCAGTTGGTCCCAATTGGCTATTTGGAACAGCAGTCTGTTCCTCAGCATCAATAGGAACGGCATTCTGATGTTCCATATCAGATGGAACGACATTTTGTTCCTCAGTGCTGGTTGGAACAGTCGTAGGTCTATCAGCGGAGTATTGACCTACGAGACGCCTATAAGCCCCTTGCCTTCTCATCTGACAGGACCCTGCTGCATTTGTCCTTCTTTTTCTCCTTATGGTCCTTCTTATTCTCAGACTGGCTTTCAAACTTCGAATTTTCTGCCGAAGCTGGGCTATAATATTCAGCAGTCTCTGCTGTTTCTTTCTCAATTTCTTAATTTCTCTTGCCTCGGCAGTGGGCGCATGAGTGGCCCTCAGTTCTGCTCCTCTTTCATCGAGGGTTTCTTCTGGCATTCTGGGAACGAACTGTTCCCGACAAGCATTTTCATTCTCCACGTCATCAGCAGGTGGGTTTTCTTCTGGTGTCTTGGGAACGGATTGTTCCCGGTTGGTATTTACATTTTCTTTGTCAACAACAGGGAGGTTTTCTCCTCCTACCATTTCTTCATGCAATTCTTCATGCGTCTCTTCCCCAGAGGGTCCTTCAGGAGGGTCTGCTGGACTGGAAGGTGAAGCATAATCTCCCAGGCTGGCCAAGATGGTGGCCAGCTCTTCTTCCTCCACGGGGACCTGTGGAGGGCTGTCCCCCAATTGTTCCATCTCCTCCTCCTGAATTGGCTGCTCAGTGGCTGCCTCCGGATAGTCGGCCTCGGCCTCAGAGTCAGAATGTTCATTTCCTTCCTTGGCTTCTGCTTCGTTCTCAATTTGTTCCACATTTTCCCTCAAGGGTTCCTGTTCTGGCACTGGTGGCTCATCTGTTATTTCGATCGGCTGGTCAATGCTTAGCTGGATTTTCTCCAGCCTGCCTTTTATTCTTGCCAACCGAGCTGACTTCCTAGGCCTCTCGGGCTGTTCAGGTGTGCTGGCCACCTGTTCTTCCACCACCACCTTTCTGCGTTTTTCAGATTGTTCTGGCGTGCCAGAGGAATGCCTACGTTTCGAGGCAGCACGCTCTTCTGTGGCCAGTTCCTTATGTTTTTCTGCATGTCCAGATGCTCTAGAGGAACGTTTTCGTTTTAATGACTCCGTTCGTTTCTTGGGTTGCTCGGGTGTATTCGAGGGATGCTTGGGTTTTGGTGATTCTCTGGGCTCCTTGGGTGCTTCAGAGGTACTAGCGGGATGCTTAGCCTTTGGGGATGGTGATGCCACTCCCCCTCCAATTGTTGTAATAAACTCCCCCCAGCTACTCTGCTGCTGAGTGAGACTGTAGCTCACTATCAGGCGGATCAACCCATGGTGGCTAACCACTGCGTCTTCATGGTGTGCCTTTTTCAGGCTCCGAGAGGCATCATGCAGTAATGAATTTAACAATGCAGGGAGATTCACAGAACATTTTCCTTTTAACACAGCCAGGAGCTTAAGGTGACGCGGTCTTACCACATCTTTTCGCCCCTCGCAGGTGATGTAGCTCTGCACCACCTTTGCCAATTCGCTCCAGGGTTCTCCTAGCGTTGCCGGCAGCACTCCTTTTCCCTTCACTGTTAGATTTTGTCCTTCGTCTTGGAAAATTTCTATGATCTTTTGCAACCTCTCTTTCTTTATCGTCCATATTGGTCCTGAGGCTGGTAATCCTGTTACTTCCGCGATTATTTCCTTCGTGACCATTATCTGCTTCCCACCCACTACGGAGTGTTCTTCCTGCAAATTCTGCAGGAATTCCATGGCCACAGTTTCATTTGATTCACGCAGGCGGCTAAAATAAGTTAGCCACCCCGCCCTTTCTAGGATCTCCCGAGCAGCTTCGGAGACTACTAGCTTACTAGGCTCGCTTCTGATAGCCTTGCCTCCCATGGTTCTGTTTCGGGATCCTAGATGGAACAGCAATTACCTGTCGCAAAGAACGTAATCGCAGCAAGAAAAAAAACACAGAGCATGCATGAAAATTTATTGTAAATAACAACTTTTTGCAAAAATAGCATTGTCATGCCGTTAACCCATACCGTACCTTCGTACCATATCATTTCCGAATGATGTGCTAACACGTGGCCGGCGGAGTAATGAGGTCACCTCCCCCCTCGCAATATGATAGGCTGTCCCAGCCGTCAAATGGAGGAGGAGCCGCCGTCCCGTCACCAAGTCATAAAGGAACAACATATAGAGTTTTGCCATGTTTCAGATTAGACAAAGAAATACCGAGATCGAGGCAAAAGGTAGATCGCGTTTTGCATAAGCCTGCGTGATGTGATGCAAAACAGGAGGATAGGACGTCTGGCACTCATATAAAGTCTGAGGTAGTCATAGTCAATACCTTTGCCATGATTGGTGGTGATAGATATTCATGCGACGTATCCATCAAAGTGTAAGATATAATTATTACGAGGATAGAAAGAAGTATTTGATATGATCCAAATTGGTGTATATATTACGACTCCGATACCATTAACAGAGCTCTGCTGCCGACAGGTGTTCATAACCTTGGCAGAGTTGTTTATTTCACCCTGGAACCATGGTCCTTTGTGTATTTTTGAAGAGCAATTCTTGTCAAAATGCAGGCCATCATGCTGGCTTGGTAACCAGATAACCATGATGCCATTCACCAGAGAGGCGCGAAACGTGGGCAGGCCGGCTCGTAATGAGACCCCCTGTTCCAAGGTTTGTTTATGTAGTGAACCCGTTGGACCATATCCCTGGTGTGGTGGCCATGATGGGAATGCCACTTCGCTTCCAATCTTATGATCATAGTAGGCTGGTTCTTTAATGAAACCCCCTATCCTGCATTTGACAAATAATTTCTTTTTATTTTGCTTTTACCCTTTTTTTTTTTTTTTGAAACAGACTTTGCTCTTGTGTAATTACACATAAGGGTGGTTCAGCCCTCCTTAAGAGTGGGAATGGCGGAAGAAGTCTTGTCATCCCAATAGGAAGATATAAATCTTCTATTCTTATTTCCAAGTAATAATAGAGAAAATTGTAGGAACTCAACATGATGAAATTTTCCAACAAGGCAGAGGAGGTGAGATCATGACAGCAAAAATGATGAGTGTGTGGATCCTTCCTTTGTTGTTGCATCAATACTAGGGCTGTTAAAGATAGCGATTTATGATATGCTGATCTCGATATATCCTGACTTTTATATTCATTGCATAAATGTATAGCTGCTACTTATGGCCTTGGAAAGAGGATGGACAACACATCCTTTATATGAAAGGGACAAGAGCATACTACTCCTTTTTGAAAGGGAGGGTGAGGAGGAGTTCATCTGATGCATTGCCTTAAAAAAAAAAGGGCAGCAAAAGCACACAAATGCTATTTCCTTTGAAAAAGGAACAACCAAAAATACTCAAGTGTTGTTCCTTTTGAAAAGGAACAGCAAAAACACACAAGTGCTGTTCCTTTTGAAAAGGAACAGCAAAACACGCAAGTGCTGTTCCTTTTGAAAAGGAACAGCAAAAACACACAAGTGTTGTTCCTTTTGAAAAGGAACAGCAAAAACACACAAGTGTTGTTCCTTTTGAAAAGGAACAGCAAAACACACAAGTGCTGTTCCTTTTAAAAAGGAACAACAAAAACACCCAAGTGTTGTTCCTTTTGAAAAGGAACAGCAAAAACACACAAGTGTTGTTCCTTTTGAAAAGGAACAGCAAAACACACAAGTGTTGTTCCTTTTGAAAAGGAACAGCAAAAACACACAAGTGTTGTTCCTTCCCACAAGTGTTGTTCCTTTTGAAAAGGAACAGCAAAAACCCAAAAGTGCTGTTCCTTTTGAAAAGGAACAGCAAAAACCCAAAAGTGTTGTTCCTTTTGAAAAGGAACAGCAAAAACACACAAGTGCTGTTCCTTTTGAAAAGGAACAGCAAAAACACTCAAGTGTTGTTCCTTTTGAAAAGGAACAGCACGCACAAATACTAAAAACATATATACAAAATTTACAATCTTATATACAAGATGTGGTAATAAAAGATGAATTTCTTACTGATCTATAGGTGAGGAAGTTTTTGCTTCCTCGCCCATAATCTCAATGTTAGTATCTTGGCGTAGCTGCTGACAAAAAGATTCCCGAGTGAGCGGTTTGCGATACAGACGAACTCGGTGGCCGTTTACCTTAAATGTATATCCAGACCCATCGATTGTGATCAGAGTAAGGGTCCCATTGTCATGGACCTTTTGAATCTCGTAAGGTCCCAACCAACGAGTCTGAAGCTTCCCCGGGAAATCCTGAAATCTAGAATCATATAACAGAGCCCAGTCTCCTTCATGAAATATCTTGTTTTTGATAAGCGCATCATGCCATTTGGCTCGCTGCTGTTGAATGAGTGTTGTATTCTGTAATGCAGAGAGCCTTATTTCATCTAATTCATTAATTTGCTGTAATCGATTTTTCTGTGCTTCACTTAAATCCAATCCGACTTCTTGGGCCGTTCGCAGCGTTTGGATCTCGAATTCTATAGGAAAAATGGGCTGCTTTCCAAACACTAAGTGATATGGTGAATAGCCGGTGGTGCTTCTCCATGTGGTTCGATAAGCCCACAGTGCCTCGGGTAGTCGGGCGGCCCAATCACGCCGATGTGAGGCAACGGTTTTTGTCAAAATAGACTCTATTACCTTATTGCTGCTCTCCACTTGCCCATTTGCCTGAGGATGGTATGGGGTAGTAATTTTATGCTGGACACGATAGTTATTGAGTGTTGCAGCTAATTTATGCCCCACAAATTGTGGTCCTCCGTCTGTAATTACTTCCCTCGGAAGACCATAACGTACAAACAAATGGAACAAGAACTGTATTAACGAATCTTCTGTAGCTCTAGGCAATGCCTCCGCTTCAACCCATTTGGTAACATATTCAGTTGCCACCAAAATGTAGGTTCTTTGGTTTGATGGCGGGCTGATGGGTCCGACGAAGTCCAGAGCCCAGCGTTCGAAAGGTTCGATCACTAATTGAGGCCGCAAAGGCATTTCGTCGGCTGGACCAGGTCGTCCTGCACGCTGACAGCTATCACAGGCCTGGACAAATTTTTTCGCATCCTTGAAAATTGTAGGCCAGTAATATCCCATTTGTAATACTTTATGTGCTGTTCTTCGTTCAGCAAAATGTCCTCCACATGGCCCGTCATGGCAGGCTTTCAAGATATCAAAGATTTCGTCCTCTCGAATACATCTTCTGATTTCCATATCTGCTCCTGTGTGAAACAAATAGCCCCCAACCCACAAAAATCGATTGCTTTTCTGAACAATCTGCTTCCGTTCATTGGGGGTTAAATGTTTTGGAAGCTTACCTACTGCAAGATAGTTAGCAACATCAGCGTACCAGGGAGTCTGAACAGCGACAGCAAATAAGTGTTCGTCTGGAAATTGGTCCTCGACTGCTACTGCTTCAACTGATTTTGGTATTTGTGAGAGGAAATCAGCTACAGGGTTCTCCTTCCCCGGTCGATCTCTGATTGTAATGTCAAACTCCTGCAACAGGATCAACCACCTGGTTATTCTTCCATTTGTAACAGGCTTATTTGCTAAATACTTAATAGCAGAATGGTCTGTATACAAAATAACGGGATAGCCTGTAATATAGTGTCTAAATTTATTAACAACGTGTATCACAGCTAAAAATTCTTTTTCGGTGACAGTGTAATTTAATTTAGCCGGAGCCAAATTTTTGCTGATGTAATAGATGGTGTATGGTCTTTTATCCTCTTCTTGGCCCAGAACTGCACCGATTGCTGTGTCTGAGGCGTCAGTTGAAATTTGGAATGGTAAATTCCAATTAGGTCCTCGAAGAACTGGAGCTGTAGATACCAGCTTCTTTAATTCTTTGAAGGCTCGATCACATTTCTCTGTCCATAAGAAGTCAACATTTCCAGTTAATGCATGTAAAGGTGTGGCAATATGTGAATAATGTTGTATGAATCGTCTATAATACCCAGAAAAACCAAGAAAACTGTGTACCTCTGTTTGATTAGTGGGGGTTGGAATAAGCAAAAGTATTTGAATTTTAGCCGGGTCTACCTGAATACCAGCTGTTGAAATATAGTGTCCCAGAATGAGTCCTTCGGTCATCATCATGTAACACTTTTCGTGACTCAAGCAAAGTCTGGTAGCGATGCAGCGCTGTAGGACTTTTTCGAGAGTATCTAGAGCGGGATCAAAGTCATCTCCATATGGTGTGAAGTCATCCATGTAGACTTCCAATCCATCATTAATTAAATCTGCAAAGATGCTAAGAACAGCCCTTTGGAATGTGGCTGGAGCATTACATAAACCAAAAGGTAAGACTCGATAAGCGAACGTTCCCCAGGGACAAGTAAAGGTAGTCTTATCCTGGTCTTCAGGGGCAATCTGAATCTGATTGTATCCACTGAAGCCATCCAAGAAAGAAAAGAATTTCTTGCCTGCTAAGGTGTCCAGTACCTGATCTATGAATGGAAGAGGGAAGTGATCTTTTTGTGTGGCTTTGTTTAATTCTCTATAATCCACACAGATCCTCCATTTCCCGTTCTTTTTAGGTACTACCACAAGTGGAGAGACCCATTTGCTGTCAGAAATAGGATAAATAAAATCAACATCTAAAAGTTTCTGAAGCTCAGCTTTTACAACATCTTTTAAATGGGGGTTGAGTCTTCTTTGCGGTTGACGAACAGGTCTTGCATCTTTTTCGATATAAATATGATGTGTGCATAGCTGGGGATCAATCCCTTTCATATCGGGATAGTCCCATGCAAATGCCTCCTGATACTTTCGTAACAGCTGGATGAGTTTTGTCTCTTGATCTGGTGTCAGATTAGCGTTAATATTTAAAGTTTTCCCCGGTTCAATTTGCACTACTTTGCTATTAGCGACAGAAGTCACAGGTATAATTTGGTCATGTTCGTCTTTCAGAGGATCCTCCTCTAATTCGTTATCAAATGCCGCTTTTATCATAAAACATTGTGTATACGATGTGGATTCTATTTGATTAATGAATTTATTAATGGCATCGTCTTCCGTTTGATCTTTGAAATCTAGCGCTTCCTGGACTGTTAATGGGGGTCTAATATTGTCAATGATATATGAGGCAGGGCGCAGGTTGGTTCTCATCATTGTGATGCTTGGCTGCGCTGGAGGGTACAAGATTAAATTTTTGATATCCGGCCCTCTGGTTATGGTCATGTTTCCCTGCCGGCAACCAATGTAGGCGTCAGCAGTAGCGAGCCACGGTCTACCTAGAATTAGCGGATGTCCATCTAGTCGGGTTTTCGGATTAATTATCAGGAAATCGGTCGGGTATTCCCAGGAATCCACTGAAACCCTGACATCATACAAGGTGCCTTCTGGTCTAATTACGGATCGGTCAGCTAGTTCTAACAAAGTGGAAGTAGGTTCTACCGATGTAATTCCGAGCTTCTGGCAAGTCGATGTTGTCCGGATGTTAATTGCAGCCCCTAGATCAACTAAGACGTTGGTCAAGGTCTTCCCATAGATTTGAACAGTGACAATTGGGTTTCTAGGGTCCTCGTATTTAACTGGTGTTTCTTTTCCTGATAGGAGGTCGGATAAGGTGCCGACTACCTGGACTCTTGGGTTAGAGGTTACATTTCTTTTTGATTTTCTGCTACACAGGTCTTTTATGGTTTTTGCATATATGGGGATATCCTGTATAGCTTGAAGGAATGGAATTCTTATATACAAGTTTTGTAGTTCTCCCAGAATATCAAAATCTGGATATTGTGTTGGTCGTGGAATGGCCAATCGTTCTGGGAAAGGTGGAGGAGATGTAATTACTTGCTGATGAGCCTGGTCTTTATTTACATCTTCCTGTTGTGACGGCTGTTCTATAGGTAACTGATCTTCAATGTGAGTTGTTCTATGTCCCTCAGTTTCTATTATTCACCTAGATCTTAACTGAAGGTCATTGCACTCCCGCAGATCAGATTCAATCTCTGAGGATTCTATAATTTGAAGAGATTGAACTGGTCTATTATTTGGATTGGGGTTGGGTTGGGCTGGGAGCTGCGGTCTCAGATTAGGCTGGGGATTTTGTTGTAAGGCTGGCAGAGTTGGTTGAGGGAGTGGAATTGATCCTGCTGGCTGATATGTCGATTTTGGCCAGCTTGTCTGCCAGGGTGAACCTTGCGAAGTAGAAGGGGTCCACTGCGGAGGATATGAATTATTCTGCCAATATGGTGGGGGATAAGGGAAGTTTGGCCAACCAAATTGGGTCATCCAAGGATTCGGAGTAGGAAACATTTGAGGTGACCAATTCGAAAACGGGGGCTGAGACTGGTTTTGCCACATATTCTGTTGCTAAGCATTGAACTGTGGGGGTTGAAAAGAAGAGGAGGGGTCTGAGAACATACCAGATTGCCTAGGCTGCCATTGACGACGCTGGTTAATAAAATATGTTGATTCTGGCTCCTCTTTTGCTTCTTTGTATACTGCCTTCAAACCAGGAAGTGAGGGGCAGCTTTCAGTCAGGTGGTCCTTGGTATAGATAGAACATATTTGGACTGTATCCAGCGGGCATTCCTTGTGGCTATGTTTCTTCCTGCATCGAGGGCAGAAAACCGCTAGATTCTGTTCCGCCTCTGCTTGCTTCTGTTTAGCCTGCACAATATCAAGCTGTGTAGTTAATGTCCCCAGGATATCAGTTTTAAAATTTTCTAGCAAATTTCCAAGTTCCACACGTGTTACTCCCTCTGTTGATGTTCTGTTATCTCTGGTAAAGTGATCATATTCTGCTGGTTTTATCCTCGTGCTGCCTCTTGAGCTCCTGATACACAGATCAATGATATCAGCAAAATTTTCCTGATAAATGTCTCCTTTCCCCATAATATTCAACGTTTCAATCCATTGTTCTTTCATACCTCTAATTAATGCAGTTTTCAACACGTTATCAGGCAGAGGTAACGATGCATAGGGAGATCTTTGCAAGTTATATTGGAAACGTTCCACATATTCTTCTAGAGTTTCGTTTGGTCTGGCTGACATTTGAAAAATTTCATCTTTTAGTTCTCTTGACCTACAGTAATCCTGATATTTCTTTAAAAAGGCTTCTTTCATTTGATCCCAATTGTTAATAACCCCACCACCTAAGCCCATAAACCATCTTAAAGCAGCCCCTTTTAATGTGGAGGGGAACAATTTTAATTTCTGGGGATTGGTGGTGTAATCGTATCCTCTGCATAATACATCAAATTCGAACAAGAATGCATCCGGATCTTCTGATGTAAGGCCATGAAATGTGGGGATATGCTGGAGAGGGCTAGCTTTCATCGGCGCATTTGCTACAGAATCTACTATAGGATATTGCAATGTCGAGGTCTGGGTGTTTGGCTGATTCTGCACCATGGGATCGAATATATGCCAGTAATCTTCAGGAATTTCCAAGAGAGTGTTGCTTGGTTGAGAAGGGGTAGTCTTAACAGGGATTGTTTTGACAACACTCCCTTTATCAGGGATAATGATGGTCCCAACTGTCTGAGGTGAATGAATTCCTTCAACGAGGATTTTTGCAGCGCTTCCTTTATCCGGGCTATTTAAAGGCTGGTTTGGTTCAATAGGAGATCTAGGTTCCCCGATTTCCCCTGTTTCTCCTCCTCCTTCGCAAAGGTTACTAAGATTCCCTTCGTGCAATAGTCCAGGAGTCAAATTTTCAATTTCTTGAAAGTCCTGCTCCTCTGTTTGACTGTGCACTTCAGCAAAGGCTTCAGATGGTGATCTCGAGGCCTGAAGGGAACTAGTAGGCTGTTTAGAATTGATTTTCCTATAACCTACTGATGGCTGAGATTCGGCTTTCTTATAGATTTTGTCTATGAAGGTCGTTTGTCCAAGGGTCACCGGCCCCTTGGCTTTGGATGGAAGCTTTTGATCTTTCTCTGGCTTTTTCTGCTTAGTCATGCACTCCAATTAAACTGCTAAATCCTATTTAACCAATCAATTCTGCTAGGAAAGCAGACGGTGGAGCAGGGCTTTTACATGCTCCGTACGCAGGTTCTTACCTTCCGTTTTTAAAATCCAACTCTCCCCTAGCAGATTCGTACACTACCCTGTTTAAAAGACAAATGGCTATACCCTTTCCCCGGCAACGGCGCCAAAATGTAGAGCTGTAACAAGGGTCTTTTTCACCTCTAGTTATCTCACATTACAAGTCAATCCGGGAGCGTTTTGTTATTGTAAAGGATATCTCAATTTGAGGCTATTTGTCAGAGTAATGCTTAGTAGTATAGGTCTAAGAAATACAAGAGTAAACGGATGCTAAGCTATGGCTAAATTACTTTTGCATAAAGAAATCACACGCGGCAACTTTATCAGTCAAGGGTATGGAAATAGTAACCCATCCCTCTAGAAACTGATGAAGGAAAAGGAATTAGAGTATGGATCATGGATTTGGGAGCATAATAGCATCTGCTGTGTCTCACGACAGCCTTGATCCTCCTCCCACACCAAACCAATGAATGCAAGTAAAAAGGAACAGCAAGAAAGCAGAATGGAACGGCAATTCAGAAATGGAACAGCAGTAAAAGGAACGGCAGTAAAGAAACTAAATCTCGCGAGTTCAACACTCTCAATTCTTGGCATCAACTTACATACAAAGAAAGAGCAATCTTTTGTACAAGTAGACAGCTTAATCAAATGGAACAGCAAACCACCATAAACAGGAAACATCAATCATATGTACACATAATCTGAAATGATCACCAGTAGTCCACACACAACGTTAATTCCATCTTCTTATGATCGTCACTCCAACCATATGTAGCTAAAACATTCCACTTATAAATTCTGTAACAGAAGTGAACAACTCAGAACAATGTTATGTGATCAATTCTGGAAATATGATGTAAACTTGTTACAAAGATTTACAAAAGGAAAACTACTGATGAACGAGTATGGAACAGCATGTAAGTATATCAGATTATTAAGAACAATAAACAAACCACACAAAGCCAAACTGTAATGATACAATCAGCCAGTGTCCGTTGGAGCCGGGCCCTTAGCTTCCAATGGCACACCGCCGTAACTTACTTCAGATGCAGGGAGAAAGTAACACCAAATATATTATATTAACGCATCGATGATAGTATAGCAAAACTAAGTCTCAAAGAGACTCGATAGTCTGAGTTTAACCAACTGTGAAGTCTGTAAACAGAAAGTAAAGATACATGATAAGCAAAAGTCCCTGAAGTCTTCAATGCTGCCCCTTTTTATACAAGTAATGGCGGAGTTAACTAAACAACAAAATTATTGAAAGTAACGATCCCTCAGGATCAAAGATCCTGAGGGATCTGTTAAACTGTTAACTCCTCTCTTTTCTCTGCCTAGCCTTCCGAAATGACAGTCCTTCATCTCGTCCCGGATTGATCTGCCTTGATTTACTCGCCTTGGTCTGGATTTTATTTGGTTTTGGAGGGACAACCGTTATCTCCTCATGGAACTCTCGTTTTGCACTGCGCCTTCCTACTTTTGCCTTTTCCTGCATAGAGAAGATAACTATTAGTGATTGGGTGATTCGTGCTCATTCTCATTACATTCTCCTTATTTTATAACAAAGAAAAGGTTACAACTATTGCTTGAAACACCACTAAGTTATTCGTTAAAACATACCTTTCCAATGCTCTACACATTGTTGGAGACATGATAATGATGAGTTCTTACCTATATGATGATAGGTTGATACTTACATATGTTGATTGATGTTTATTAGATGAGGGATGTTCCCGGGTGATGATACATTGGTGGCATATAAGATCATGCAGATCTTGATGATGATGAGATGACTATGGTGTTTTTCACATATGATATAATGTGAATGATTTTGTATGTAATATGCAGAATTCATTCATGGAAGGCTATGATAATGTTCAAAAGGATGATTTGATATCTCTATGCAAACATACCTTGTTACAGGTTGATGACTTCTACACTAATGGACATATACAGGTTGTTGATCTAGATGCTGTTGACATATGCCTATGGAGCAGATCATACATTGTGTATGATAGTTTTTGATGACTATCATGGTCTTGTTCAGATATTTGGTCTCTGTTATAAATTTCATGTATACCATTCAATGTACAGACCCATGATGTAATATTTCAGTCATATATAAACAAGTGGTATCTAGTATATCCCCACTTGATTGGGTGGATGAGTCAAGTTTATCCCCACTTGGTTGGGTGAATGAATGTATGTATGAGTCGTTGGTGATAGGGAGTTCAAACTCACATAGTTGAATTATAGAGTCATTTTATTCTCTTGAAAATATTTACAGAATCTGCATGTACTCAGGGGGAGTATGGATGATACAATACATCTCAGCATGAACAGAGAGGGAGCTCAATCAGAGATTTCAGAATGCACTTAGGGGGAGCATGACCCTTTGCCCTCGATGTCAAAGGGGGAGAGTGATTTAGTGTTGGTTTTGTTGCCATCAAGTCCAAAGGAGGAGATTGTTGGCATTATGATGCATGTGTTGTACTTGATGGCAACCCACTTTTAATTGAACAACTCACTTATATATAACTAGATGAATCTACAGAAGAGATATCAGATGTGACAGAATACATGGGATGCAGGGCAGTTCAAAGGAATCCATTCAGATGTAATGCACAATGACAACTCATGACAGTTCACAGTGTAGCAAGTTAACATTGCCATCAAGTCCAAAGGGGGAGATTGTTGGCATTATGATACAGGTGTTGTCCTTGATGGCAACTCACTAAGATGACAGATCATAGTTCAGGCTCTCAGAATGAAGAAAAATATATATACGTAGGTTCATCTTGACCAAGCTGCATATACATGCAGATTAGAAGTACAAAAGGCACGTATGCATATACATGCACTTTCATGCAAGGAAAAGCACATACAAGTGGTTTTGGTCCATGGTATTTGAACCATGGTATTGTGATCCATGGTATTGGTCCAAGGTATATTGTCCGACGTATTGACCCCAGGTATGTGGTCCAAGGTATTAGTTCTAAGTGTTTTTGGACCATGGTATTGAGTAATGCCTAAGACTATAAAAGGAGCAGAAGATCATTAGGCAAGAGCACTCAGAAAGTCTTGAATATCTGATGAAGTATGAGATCTAGTATGCAGGTTATGGGTTCATGATGCTTTGCTTGATATGAGCCAAGGAGGAATCTTACTGGTTGATGGAGGACAAGATCTAAGGATAGATCGGGATCTAATGGCTTGGAATAAATCATCTCTATATGGTTTGATCATGCTTATTCTAGATCTGTATACTAGATCTGTAAATATTATGATCTGGGTATAACTGAGTATTGGAATAGTTGCAAATCATGAATGAATATTTACAGATGTATACGCTGGTTGACATTGATAAAAGCACGTACATACGTAGGTTAGATACATCTAAGTAGCGTATACCATATGAACTATGATGTTTGAAGTTACAAGTGGTTCTGGTTGTTGGTGCAAAGTTCTGAGTTCTGGTGACTGTTTACTAGTGTCAATATTCTGCACATTTAGATTGGTTGATTGTGATTAGCTTCAAAGTTGATGGATGAGATCTAATAATGGATCAGGATCATAATGTCTTATCTTTATGTGATCTTATGGACTAGATCTGATTGCTGGCTCACGTATTATCCTTTGTATGTAATGATCTAGGTATGTTTGAAGTCAGGAAGAGCAGCGAAGTTATAAGTAAGTATTTGGTGACATATACGCTGGTTCGCTTTGGTGAAGTTGTGTATACATGCTAGTTCGGATCTTCCAAGTAGCATATGCACTCTGATGCATTATTTTTATGATACAGTTGAATCTGAACATTGTTGCAGAGTTCTGTGTTTAGCTTTGTGTTTTGGTGACTACATTTTTGTTGACAGGGTTTTAGTGATTCAGTATTGGGTGATTCAGAGATTTATGATGCAAGTGGTGATTGATTTTGTGCTTCAATGATATTGATGGGTCCAGTATGAAAATTGGATGAAACATGGCCTTCAGAATATGAGGTTGTGTTCCATGAGTATCCAGTCTGAAAATTTATGAAACGTGGTACCTGAAAGAAGAAAGAGAAGGTTGTAGCCTTCTGTAGGTCAGCACCTACATACTATTACATCAACTAGTACAAGAACTAAGGGGGTTGTAGCTCCCTTCCAAGAGAATCTGGAGAATGAGAGAAGGTTGTAGCCTTCTGTAGGTCAGCACCTACGTACTAGTACATCAACTAGTACAAGAGCTAAGGGGGTTGTAGCTCCCTCCCAGGAGAAGCTGGAGAACAAGAGAAGGTTGTAGCCTTCTGCAAGTAGAAGGCTGCATACTGGTATAAGATTTCGCCAATACACAAATATTGTAAAAAGAAGTTTCTTATTAAAAGAAGATAGAGACAAATTGCAGCAGGTGGTTTTCACCCACATTGGGTTGCCACCTTATATCATGGTGTTCATGTGTGCTTCTTATGTGTGATGATCTGTTCTATTTTATTGCACCGGTTTACTGTTCATATGAAGTTCTGACGCACTGATTAAAGATCAACATTTAATGGATTAATTGAATCATAATTTTACTAGACATGCGCTAGTTGCATTAGACAAAGTTGCGTGTACACGCAGGTTCCCTTAACTGAAGTAGTGTACATGAATTTAACTATGGAAATGAAAAATTTAGTGATTTGATAATACTGATTCACCCCCCCCCCCCTCAGTATTATTTCCAACAGGTGAAGCATCACACTGTGTGCAAACAACAAACATGCACACTCTTTTGATCTTTGCAAATGATAAAACATGTAGAAAGAAGAAATCTTTCACTTCACAACATGGCTTGCTACGTATGACACCTCTAATATGAGAAATAGGATTGTGTGATTCTGGTGGAGGATGTAAAATCTGTGGATCAGATTGATTTTAAATGTAAATGAGAGAGTGATGAGGAGCTTGGGGTGTTTCAATAGATTTATGATTGGGAGTGGAACTGACCTCAAGACTGTGAGAACCTGACATAACCATCAGCTTGGGCTAAAGTGCCTCGATAGCTTGAGGGGTTTCCACGTCATTAGCAAGTAGATCATCAAAGAAAGATGACTTAAGAGGCTCAACAACAAGTGAATCAACATCATGACTGAATGAAGGAGTAAAGAGATCACAACAACCATGATAAAAAAAATAAAAAATTGAGATGTACATCAACATCCTCATGGTCTGATAAATCATATAGAGGGGTACATGAGAAACAAAAATTTCCACCTTCTAAATTTTCAGAAATGAAAGATGACATATTGAGTGGATTCATAAAATATTTGTCCTCTCCAAAATTAAATGAAAAATTGACATCCCATGTCTCTTGTGAATGATTGAAATAGAAACATCCATGAATGAATTTTCACAAGACAAATAAAAAACAACAAGATCACAAAATACGTTAGGATAGAGCAAATGAGGTGTCGACGGAAGGAGTTCATCCTTCACTGTGACTTCTTCTTCACATTCCCACACAATATACTCATAAAAATGACAACACGGGTTGGATTCTCAACACCAACTCCTTCGACAACTTGATCCTCGTGAAAATCAAATGCAGAGTTTAGATTGGACGAACAAAAGACACCAAAATCCAAAGGATCAACAGAACAAGAGGACAAAGGTTGAGAAAACATGTTCACGTGACAACCAATTGGCTTGCAGTCCACATCTGCACAGATATCCAAAGTAGGTGGGATGGGAGGATGTGGCCATTCCAAAGATGGGTTTGCAACTTCTCCCACCTCGTCCTGTAAAGCTAGAGCCATTTGATGAGGAGCAGAAAGTGGATCACCTGTGAAAAAAACCTTGTCCATATTAGATTTGGCAGCTCTAACACCGAAGTATGTTAGCAGGGGTTCGAATGATTCTAACATGTGATGATTTTGAGATATGTGAAGAAGATACTGAAACCATTCCCTGAGAAATTTCCAATCAACTTCATATTCTAAGATTTGAAAAGAAGCATTACAGAGGTGATCCCATAATTGCACAATAGATTCATCAGGTGCTTTCTGTAATTCCATAATTTTTTTAGTAGGTGCTCTATGGTCATAATGATAGAAATCATGACCTAACTCTTTGATCATGTGATTGAAATATTGAATGGAGGTTGCGGGAAATGTGTGACACCATCGCCTCATGCGCCTTTCGAACGTGTAAGTGAATAACCCACAGGAAATGTTGTTCGAAGGGACTTCATTCCTGTGACACAATCTTGTGAAGGAAACTGTGTGCCTTAGCAGGGCTGCTTTGCCTTCATTGTCATACTTAATATGTGACAAGTCATCAAGGACATGCTCCGACACTTCAAAATCATCTACATGAGAAAAACATGTCGGAGGTATGATTGTAATGTAATTCATGAGTGATGTGAAGAGATTCAAAATAGACTTTGAGGACTCATCTTGTCATCTGGCCCTCCTTCTAACACCATAAATGTTGATGGTGTTGGTCCCACCAACATGTTAGGGAACCTCCCTAGTAAGAAGTACCAACTAAACATTAAATCGTTTGGAGTAGGATTCCCAGTATTGGGTAGTACAGTAGTGCCTTAACTGTGGTAGCACGCAGAGGTAAGTATGACAACTTTGTCGGAAGCAAGTGTGTGACCTTCCGACAAGTCAAGTGAGATGAATGGGTGTTCTAACACATAGAGGGGGAAAGGAAGTGTTCCCCTTAGAAGCTTGTAATAGTATGCAACTTGAAATGAAAACACGAGCTAAATGACATCATAGGTTGGAAGTGGAATAGTCCACAATCCAAAGTGACGGGTTAATACGACAACACATATTCAGTAAGATTTTAACAATCGTATATAAAATAGCTCATACACAAATGCATAAGTGAAATAACGTACATTGCTAAAGTATCCACAATAGTCAAACTACAATAACAACATATGCATGAAAACGTGTTGCCTCAGTTATATTATTAAGTGAAATTTCCATCCATACATACACCATTGATAGCCACTAGCCCCAATAGCGGAACATTACAGTCAACACCACCTACTCCTCCAAAGATATGTACTCGCTCTACACTGTTGATAAGCCAAGGCTCATCACAATACTCTCCAAGCCTTCTCTAATGAATGCCTAACCAAAATCTTAGCTCCCAAAAGTATGTTCTATGTGTTACGAGGCTCTATTTATAATAAAGGATGGGGTGACCCTTGACATTCCCCTTTGTTACTCTTCGTCTACCCTCATGACTCTTTATATTACATAGTGATTGTTCACATTCCAATAATGACACTTGTAATTTCATTTACAACATATTTATAATAATATACAATTTCCACATATACCCATGTGTGACAAAATAGGCTAGAGATAGCCTAACAAGACAAAACACTATGACCCCTGAGTGTGGGAAAAGACCAACTCAGAAACCTCCACTTGATGCTACTTGGTCACGTACTGATGCCAAGCTTGGTACTGTGTTGTGATGTCTTGATGTTTTCTTGCTGAAAGCAGACTCTTTCCTCCATGGTATATGGGTATGTGGTCTTGGAGCTTGTGTCCATCGCATCCTGAAACCTATGTAGCATTGTCCTGAATATGGCTGGACCACCAAAATACCTCTACATGTTGTCCGCGCTCAATTGCAAGTCATCACTCGTGGCCTTGTGCATCAACTGCTCCATGAACTCGTTGACCTCTAGCCAGACTTGGTTCTTCTACTTATATTTGGTGAGGGAACCTGCATCTATTCACTCATTTCTTTAGTTGTTGGTTGTTCCAGCTCATCAACCTGTATTAGCATTATTGCTCTATCATTGCACCTTATATTTTTTCTTCTTCCTGTTTCTTCTTCTCAACTTTTATTCTTCCTTCACCTCTCATTTTGCTTGCTGCAATATGTGTTCTAATACCTGCAAGCTCTGCTCTTTTCTCTTCCTCTGCTCTTTTATCTATGTCTTTTGCTTCCGTTTTCTTCTGCTACCAAAGCTACCTGCTTGAAGACTAAATGTGATTTGACTCTACAGCTTTGTCCTCACATTGTTATGTCAATGATTTCTTCTTTCCCTTATCCTGTATTGACTTGCTACCTTCTACCACTGTTGCTTGTTTTGCTACCATGTTAGTGTTGATTCCTTTTTGTAAACAGTTTGGCATTTCAATATATTGGCAAGTAAACTAATGCTTTCTCAACTTCTTCCACAATACTTCTTTTAGTGGTCACTCTTGAAGCAACTCCCTTTCGTGCCATGGTACAATGACTTCTAGAGAGAAGCACTTCACGAGTGTGGTACCTATGGGATAGAATGGACACTTATGGAAAGAAAACATTATCTCTTTCAAATTTGACTTTGCAGCACGATCAAGTAGTATCCAAGGCATATGATGAGAGGAAATTCTAAGTTTTGACTTACATGTGGTGACTAACTAACTATCAAAACTGTGCACTGCGCAGTCCCAACAATCACTATGGAAGCCTGCTTACTGGAACTGTGCAACGCATAGTGCAGTCTAGAACAGGGCCTAGGAGAGACTGCACATTGCATTGTCTCAATGAACAAGCTGGGAGAGTGGCTCCTGGAAGTACATAGTGCATAGTTGGAGCCAACCTAGACAATCTCTGCACAATTCCAGAAGCCAAGGTAGAGGCCTTGAGCTGCCAGATTGCACAGTGCATGAAATTGAATGTGAGACCCGAGGAGGGGAGCCCAAATCTATCCATGGGGAGTGTTAAAATAGGAAGATCTTAAGAATGATCTAAGGATGAGTGCATATATCACTAATTATAGATGTATGCATGTAAAATAAGTGCAGAAATGGATCAAACTGAAGGAACACAAAGTGCGTGAAGGGAGCCGCCACATCGGCGATTGTTGGTGAAAAAATGGGAAAAACTCATGCGATGCTTGGCAAAGGCAATTTATAACTTGAAACAACACTTTTAAAACATAAAACAAGTTAAAACACCAATGGTCATTCAACAAAATGAGTGAAAAAAACACTCTCACAAACTAAACAAACAAAAGCCACAAAAAAAGAAGCTAAGGAAAGAAAAACAAAACTCACCCTGAAAAGTGAAGACAATGCTCTAAAGGCTCCTTGAGCTCCTAGGGAAGCTAGATATTGATGATTGAATGCATAAATGAACTCTATAGGAATCCATTACATAGATTTGAGAGAAAGGAGTTCATGACTTGTATGATTGAGATCAAGGACAACATTGATACTTAGGAGAAACTTCTAAAGATGGAAATGTATCACCTTTGGGAAGCTATTCATTACAGAATTTTTGAGGTCTAAAATGGGCCTCCTAAGAAAAATGTACAACCAAAATAAACTTTACAATAACCATTAGGATTTAAGATTATGATGTCAACCATGGAGGATGTTTCATCATTTTTGGCGTAAAAAAGTAAAAAGATTAAAAAATAATAAAATAACAAAACTCCTTTTTCAACTTGTATATTCAACTTATCTACCTAATATTTTACTAAAATTTCAAGTAGGAGAACTCGTTGGATGAAAAATTTAATTCCTAATCCAAGGAGTACCCATGTTGCATACTTTCTATGGACCCTGCTACATGAAAAATGAGAAATACATGAAAAAACGTGATTGCAATCACGTTTTTAATGTATTTCTCATTTTTGTGTAGCAAGGCCCATAAAAATTATACAACATGGGTACTCCTTGGATGAGGAATCAAATTTTGCATCCAAGGGGTGTTCCCACTCGAAATTTGAGTAAAACCATAGGGAGATAAGTTGAAAATATGAGTTGGAAAAATAGTTATTTTTTTCCCTCTAACATTTGATGATGTAATCTAATATTATTTTATTATTTCCAATATTATTTTATAATTGCATTAGGAGGCCCATTTTAGACCCCAAAATTCCCTACTTCCAAGGGATGCTTTTCCTCTTAGCTTCTTGCTTTTCGGGAACACTGCAGCGCATTTCCCAGAAACATTATGCAATTATGGGGAGGACCCAACAACTCTATGGTTCATGCACTGATAATTTCAGAGCACAATATGGTTCTATGGAATTGCTCAGCTAAGTGGCTCCAGCCTACCTCTCAGACTCTACATAATTAGCCAGCTAATCGTAGGCTATCAGTTGGTTCTGTGAAATTCTGGACTTGAGTTCTCACTGTTGGTTTAGACTGTAAAATTCCTCGATTGAAGGCTGGCTTTTAGCGTGCTCTATGCAATTCTAGAAGTGAAGACTCATTTGCTTGCTTGGACAGCTCTGTATAATTTCACAGTTGAAGACAAGCTTCTAGTTGGGTTTGCATAATTCTGGAGTTGAAGCTCACTGTTGGGTTGCATTAGATATTTCCTAGGAGAAAGGTTGGTTTCCCTCAAGGATTCCTTATATCATCAAGGCAGTGCCAGAACCGGTTCGCAACCAAGTCACGTGGTCAGTGTTTGGTTAGAAGACAAAGAAAGTAAGTGAAAACCAACTGTCAAGTGAAAGATAAAACTCAAATGAAAGGACAAGTACCTGGGCAGTGCAAGAAAAGTTGCTGAGGTTTAAGGAGGGAGGCTCCAAAACGAAGTGAAGGCAAACTTTTGGAGGGTGTTTGTAGCTGCCACAACACCACCATATAAACCAATAAAACCCACTCAATTTTTATCACTACCTTAACTGAACTTTGTCATACTCAAGTGTTAGCACTGACTGCTCATACAATTTTTCCTAATGAAACAAAATGACACAAGCTTGGTTAACTACATGAAGAAATTAAATTAGTGAAGGTGTACAAGAAGGTTTTTGGCTCCCTATTATGTTAGTGTGTCTATGTTGTTGATCTGTTGAACAAGGGAACAAACAGAATGGAATTCCATGGAGAGATCCAATTACCACTTTATCTGAGAAACCTATAGGTAGTCACTTTGGATTGAAAAGACTTTGATCTATAAATGGGAATAAGTGTGAGATATGATTTCAAATGACAAGGGAGCAACAAAATGTGACTAGGAGTGAGGGATTAACTAGAAGTTAGGCCTGTAAAGTCTTGAAACAAGGGAGGAGGAAGGGATAAATATATTAATTCAATTCATTGAGTGGGTCATTGGAGTATAATACTCAATGCATCCTCCTCCTATAGCACTACCAACAGAGAGGTTGTTGACTTCCTATTGTTGTTCAATGAAAAACACAGCCTTGAGGAGTCATGAAATCATTGGAGGGAGCGATGCAATTGATAAGGAGAATTAGGTAGTTTCATTGACAGAGATATGAGACTTTCCAAAGAGAACAAAGAGACAAAGAGGCTAAATCTTCACACATAGATGTTAGTCTATGTTACCTAGTAGAGAGAAGGATAATGTAACTTATGCTAGTGAGGTAAATTGTTATTCATTGCTCACATAAATTGGCAACGTACCTCTCTACATTCGTAGGGACAAGTTTAACATGGAGAAGAAAAACGACGAAGCAATTATGAAGGTAGAAGTAATAATTGGATGGTAGGGAATGATTTGAGTAACATAACTGAAACCTGTGGACCTATGGCTCTAATATGAATGGCATTCCAAGGATTACAAGTATTGGACTGCCAATCTGATTTCTATTAAAATGAATGTGAATATATAAATAAATCAAAGTGACCTTTGGGATTCCTATTCCAAGGTATATTCATATTACCCTATTCTATTATTTACATATTCTACCCAATCTCAAAGAATTAGGTGGCTACTAATATACAACACTTTTATAATACAATAGTCCACACTTCTACTGTTAAGTCCCCATTTGAAACTTGTTTTGGATATTTTCCACCTTCACCTTTGGATGTTTTCATATGGGAAGTAAGGAGGAGTGAAGGAGGATATTATAGGGGATGCCTTAAGGGAAAAAAATGTAGAAAATATCAAGAAAGTCCATACATAGGTATATGATACACTATATAAGTCCTAGAAAAAATATAAGGTTAGCCATGATCAACCCAAAATAGAGAAAGCATTCAAGGTGGGAGATAGGGTCTGGTAAGAAAACCAAGGTTTTGTGATATGGCCCCTTTTAGATACTATAAATTTTGGGATATGACACCTATATACTTACTCTACCCCTATATGTGTGCATTTAGTCAATGGTGAATGTAGAAAATCTCAAACTCTATGACCCTTCCATGCTAAATTAAGAAGAGGAACAAGTCCTACCATTTGCAAAGGATTTGGTACTAAATGATCAAGTCAATATGATAGAGGATATAATATTGTAGAATAGGTATTAAGATACATGAAAAGGGAAAAATGACCTTTGGAATATTCTGTTGAAAGGACAACTTCTAGGAAAGGCTAAATGGTACACTAGAGAGAACGTGGAGGAAACATTTCATCACCTCATCCATTAGAAGTTTTTTTAGGACGAAAATCCTCCAAAAATGGGGAGGTTTGATTTTGATTGGATCACTATAATTTTTTCATCAATATTAGTTCTTTCAAAGTGGAAAAAGTGGAGGAATCGACTAACTGGACTACTTTTACCGACAAGACCTAGTTTGGTAAATTGGGGTATGAAATATTTAAAGAGAATTATGAGTCATCAAACAACAATTTTTTTGGGGACTATTTTTTTTCTTTAGCTGTAGACCATAATTTTCCTATTAGACATAAACATACCTTTCCAACAATGTAAGAATTGCCTCTATTGGAGTCTGCATTCAAATGTTATGCCACTCATAAGTTGACCTTAATATTTTGACAGCCATAATTCGAGAGAATTCCATGTCAACCTCCATTACTCATTGAAAAGTGGCTAGACATGTGAATATGATGAAAGACTCTAGAAGAGTACATATTATAACCCTAATTAAGTGTTGAACAAGTCAAACATAACCACTAATAGGTTATTGGGCTATGTTATAATTGGGCCACTAGGAGGAAAAGGGGTTCCATTCTTTTCAAGGATGTTTTGTTCCATAGATTAGTAGAGTAGCCGAGAGAGATAGGGAAAGAGTATAAAAATGGGATTTGTGCATTGTAGTATCCCATAGGCCACATGCATTCATTGGAAACATTAAAAAATGGGACTTATTCTTTATATGTCCCATAAAACCTCCTTCAAATCAAAAGAAACACATGTTAGTATGCACTAATTACTTGATAAAATTGGTAAAATTTATCTCAATGAGGAATGAAACAAAGAAAAGGTAGCTCAATTTATACATGAAAATATCTTCTAAAGGTTTTTTGTCTTAGGTGAAATAGTTGTAGACCAAATCCCTTAGTTCCCCTCAATTCCCATTCATCGCATCATGTAATTAACCATGATATTCCATAGAAAGTATACCACATACTACCCTTAGTAAAACTGATAGGTAGAGGTGTCAAATAAATCATTGGAGAACATACTCACCAATATAGTCATCATGTATACAAATTTTAGGCATATAACATGTTAGTGTCAGTCTTTGAAGCCTTCCTCCACTGATCAAACATGCTCTTACAAAATGATTTTAAGGTGTCAAAGTCAAATTTTGTCATTTTAGTGAGTCTTCAAGTAAAATTTGGTCATTAGGTATTAGGTTTAGGATTTGTTTTCACTTCTTTCAAATTTGTCCAAATGTTATTCCATGTTACCATTCAGATGAGTGTACTATCATTTAGAGAGTTTTCATCATCATTTCAGGTTCCAATGGGTCATTTTACACCTTGTTCATGTTTCAGTTGTGCTTGGGTAAGACTCATTTCCCTCTCCTAGGGTTTTGAAGGTAATTTCTCATGTATTATCAAATCATCAACAAAACTTGCATCCTGATGCTCATACACATTCAACTATCCTTAATTTACCTTATTAAACACTTCCCATCACTGATATCCCTCAAATTACTCATTTTCCCACAAACCCTAGTTTCTTGCTACAATTTGACAATTTTCTAGGCTAAGCCTGTGTTTTTCCCTTTTGGACCCCTTCCCCTCACTCAACATTTGAAATTACACTTTCCCCTATTTCCTAACATCCCTCGCTACTTCCCAAAATTTTCTCAAGAATTTGGAAGCCCCTTATCCCCTTCATTTCACGTCATTTCGACAAATCCCCTGTTCCACACTTTGGGATAGGTTTTACTCAAATGTTGTTTCTGAGAATGAAAAAATGAATTTGGAAAATGTGAGAGAGGTTTTTGTCCATAAATGGAAAAGGAAGAAAATTCACTTTCAATTTTTACACATCTATCATGGTTTTAGAGAAATGTCGAAAATACAATTGCCTCAAGAGAATTGATGTACTTCTGGAGTGGCCTTGGGAATATCAAGATTTCTCCTAGCTTGGTTGGCCAAATGACTTTCTTGATGAGTCAAATGATAACTAGACACAAATATATTTACAATGAGCTATCATGAGCTCAATTTGGAGTTGATGAAGACCTCCAAAAGTGGACTACAACAGAACTCTTCATATAGGCAGCCTCATTCTGCACATTTTGACCAGTCTTTGGAGATTGAACTTTGGACAGGGCAAATGAACCCCAAATTTGAAAATTCAAGATGTTTTGGAAATTAGACTCAACAATATTTCCAAAAAGATATCTTGCACCCAATTTGGAGACTAGAAAGGCCTCCAAAAGTGGTTTTCAAAAAGGCACTGCGCACCTAACAGTCGGCACTGTGCATAGAAAAGGCATTGCGCACTTGGGAGCTTCTTGCAGTGTAAAATTACACTGGCACTGCACATACAAAAGGCATTGTGCACCTATCTGAGGGCATTGTGCCCCTGTTAAACTCTTCCAAATCACTCCAATTTTCCTCAATTCTCCAAATTTGCCTCTTGACAAGTAAGTAACACAATTATTCTTGTTGAAAAAGGGTTTTTTACATCAGTCTATGGTAATTGTGTTTATAAAAAACCAAACCCTAGTTTTCACCAAACCCTTTCATATATTTTAAAGCTCATTCATAGATTGTTTTCATATCTCATCCATTTGTTTTCCCCCTAAAACCCTATTCCCTCATATAAATTTCCCTAGATCTCATCCTTTCATACAAATTTCCCAAACCCTACACTATCCCTAAACCCTACTCCCTAAATTCCCAAAACCCTACTCACTCCCCTTATTCCATAAATTCAAAAATTATTCACTTCCTTAATCCTATTCATATTTCAATTCACCTCACTCATTTTCATTCTTTTTAAAATCTCTTCATACTTATCTTGTCCCCACCTCATCCCTTCATTCCTCATTAGCAGCTACAATCACCAAAACCCATGGAAAGTGGCATTGATTATGAAAGGGAGGAAGAAGCCCTTAGTGACAGTTCTAGGGAAAAACATGTGCAGTAGAAGACCTCATAAGGGAGAAAACTAATCAGGGAGGAGCCTATCAGTTTGAGACAATTGCTTTCTTACCCACTTGCCATATCATGTTTCAGACATCACTCTCACTTTGATTTCTGTGAAATGGTGGAGAGGGTCAAGTTTCACTATGAGCTGACTAGGTTATTTGTGACTCATCTAGACAACATTCATGTAATCCTTGCTAGTGTTTCATTCATGCTATCACCTACTATTGTTTTATAATCAATATGCATTCCAAAAGTAGGTGAACAGTGGAACAAGATATGTAACTCAAGGATGAAGAGGCTTAAGGCTAAGTTGAAAAAGGGCCTTAAGAAAGAAAAAAAAGCATGATAAACTCAAATATCTTGGTTGAAGCATTATTGGCTCATCAAAGCACTTAAAAAGGGTCAATCATGCCAAATTTCAAGAAATTTGGAAAATGTTTTGTCAATTTTGAAATTTTTAATGTAAAAAACAGGCTTTTTCAATAGGTGCGCAGCACCGATGCGCTGCTCTTTTGCTGGGGACACTTCCTTATGAAAAAGTTTATATTTTTGGAATCAACATGGAAAAATATGGAAGCTCAGAAATGGCTTATAATTTTGGACAAGTTCTAGGTCTCCAAAAGGACAAAAAACACCAAAAAAGTGTCCTCTCTACCACTTTTTGCCACACAAGAAGCAGTCTTGGGAGAATCAATTTCTGGAGGGGCAAATGGACTCCAAATTCAGAAATTCAAGATGTTCCAAAAATTAGACTCATCAAGCTTTCCAACGAGCTATCCTGAACCTAATTTGGACTTCCGTAAGCCTTCCAAAATTGGCCTAGACAAAGTGTTGCGCATAGGATCAGTGGCGCTATGCATAGGATGAATTTTGCCAGTTTTGCCTGATTTTCTAGATTTCGCCTAGTTTTCTCGACAGTTGACTTTTTCTTGCTCTCTTGGTGAAACTAACATTGTAAATGATGTAACTTTATGTAATTATGGATGTAAAACACTTAATAGGATAGATACATCAGGTCAAAGGTGGTTTTGAGCTGAATGAATTGGTTTCCTTGGTTTTAGAGGCAAGCTGTTCCACTGCCTATGTTCATGTTCTTAGTTTAGTTATGGTTGAAACCAACCCTTTTCTCATGGATTCAACCCTGATAGCTAGCTTCAGTAGTATCCTTACCTATATCATGTACTTTTTGATTCATTTGTAAAGGTTGGACTTTGGCAGAAGGGTTGGACTCACTAAACATTTTGTATCAGCAATTGGAAAGCAATAAAACTAGGTTTTAAAGCTATTTTTGTTGGATTCTTGTGACAGTGAGTTTATGTATTGTTTTTTCTTTGTAATGAGTTTTTCCTGATGTTTTACATGTATTCATATCTCTCTCTCTTCTAAACTAAATTAATCAAGGTGAACAGACAAAATACACTAATTTATAGTGCTTTGTCATTGGAATGCATTTGATTTTCAATGTTTTCACTGTTGGAAGAGGATTCATAGTTTCTTATGTGCTCCTCAAACCCTAAGTTGTCTTACTCTACCATCTCAAATCATTTCTAGTACATAAGCTTTGTCTACCCTACCCCACAGGACATGACTGTATCCCTGCATTGATTTCTGGAACCCAAGTTGCCTTGTCCAATTGATCCAGCAACCAAAACCTAAAATCAAACCAGAAACCCTAGAGCTACTATACCTAGCCTAAAATACATATTTGATTCAGCCATCTGAATTGAGATTGATAAGGAGAGAACCCTCTCCTGACCTGGTAGGGCTAGCTACTAGGTTAAGCGTGGCTATGTTACCCTAGACCTGCCTTCCTTCAGCCTAAGGTAGATCCAAGCCCTAACATAGTGGTGACCATACTGGGGAACATAGTTTTATGTTCCTTAGTAAAATTTAATCAAGTTCAGATATGATTGTTGATGGTGAACAACGGTCAGACACAGCAAGGTGAAATCATTCACCTGGTGACTCCAAATCAGTTTTGAGATCAGTTCAAAGGACTCCACTGGAGGATGAACCTGACTAGTAGAAACATGAAAGGACAATATGAAAAGATTAGGTATTCAAGTTGGAATTTCATCCAAGACATTTTGTTCTTTGTTTTAAGTTATTACTTCTATTTTCCTGAGAATGTCAAGAGGGTTTTTCAAAGTATATTGTATTTGAGAAAAGATCCTCAACCTGCATTTGATTCCTTCCCTTTGAAGATTGTGAATACCAAATATTTGCATGTCTTTGAGCTTGATCAAGACCCTTTTTTCTGAAGCTTGTAATGACCGTCTTCAAGCTGATGAGCCTCAAGAGACCACGATTGATTCTACACCTTCTGTACATACTCCTATACCTTGTAAAATTCCTGATCGATACAAGCCTCTGATTTTACCTCCTATATCCCATGCTTTCCCTAAAAATCATGACCTATATCTACCAAGATTTGATTGTGAGTGCAACATCACTGCTAAGAGACATGTATTGAATTTTGAGTTTTTTCTTGACCTTTTTGAAGTTGAAGAAGAGGATGTCAGTATTAGGCTTTTTGCTCTTTCTTTGCAAGGAAAAGTCAAGAGTTGGTTCAAAACCTTGCCTAATGCAAGCATCTCAAATTTCCAATAGTTCGTCAAAGTTTTCCTCAATAGGTGGGTGGTCAGACAAAACCCTTTCTTGATTATAGAAGAGTATAACCAGCTGAAAAGACTGCCAGGGGAGAGAGTACAACAATTTTCTGCCAGATTTAACCAAGTCTATTTTTCAATTCCGGTTAATATAAGACCTCCTCCTGGATCTCCACTCTTGCACTACTCAGAAGCCTTTGATCTAGAAATGGAGTTTTAGCTGAGGGAAAGGAACCTTGCAACACTTGAAGAGATGCAGAACAGTGCAGTAGATGTAGAGGCTAATTTTATGATCAAAAGGGCAAAGTTGAAGGAAGAAGAGACGAAGAACATAGATCTAGAAGAATCGACATCTTTAGAGGTAAAGCTCGAAATTTTGGTAAGTGTAGTGGAAGAGATGATGCAAAAGATCACTACAAGGAATGAGTATGATGTTCAAGATCATGGCTCACTGATTGAAGAAGAACAAGTGGCTGATCCAAAACTTTTTCTTTCTTATCCCAGTTGTCGTAGATCTGATAGTGATTGTTTTATAGATCATCTTGGAGAAGAGAGATCTGTTGATATTACATGTATTCTTGATGATGTGTTTTATACTGATGAATTCCCTCAGTTTGATCAGTATGATGATGATTATGGTCTCCAAACCGAAGCTAGTCTTGCAGACAAATCAACAGCTGGTTTGTGGAAGGAGGAAGTTCACTTTTAGCAGTTTGAATACAGTGATCAGTCATTACATATCGGCTATGAAAGTGAGGAGGAAAGTGCAGCAAATTTTGAAGTAAGCGAAGGATCTTTGCCTTTTTGTTTTGCTTTGTTCAGATCATCAGAGACAACTTTCATGTAATCAGAAATCAACTGTCGATAAGTTTCGATCTTGACCATATTGAGGGAAATGAAACCTTTGTTCAAGACTTTTCATATCCACAGTTGTAGCCCCTAAATGCCATTGATTTTCAAGTTGCAAATGAAGACTCGGAAGCTGGACCATATGATAAAATGATGCCAGATGATTCTGTACCATTTCATTTTGAATCATTTCAGTTCTTCAAGGGAAATTTGCATAGTATATCTTCAATAAAGGATGAGAAACCTATAGAAAATCATGCCATCTCATTAGAACCAATAGAAAATGGGTTGCAGCAGTATTTCCAAATTTTTCACGATCCAATAGCTGATGTTTTGGATGATGTCTGCAATCAAAGTCCTTCTCCATTAGCTACCTGTGAGCTTGAAATGTGTACTGATAAAAACTTGATCTGGTAGCCGGTTTCTTTGTCATTTTCAGTAGGAGTCTCATCACAAAGATCAGATGAAAGTTTGCATTCATGGTACAAGGAGAAGAAAAGTAATCCTTTGGATGAGCTAAGTCCTAGTTCACATGAATTTCAAGATCCTTATGTAGTATTTTTGGAGTCAGATAGAGAACCATATTATTCAATGGATCTGTTTACAAGTTTTCATGGGAGTTGCCTTTTAGTAGTTCTCTCATGTTGTTCATAAGAAAGCACTTGTGGAGAATTCAAACAGCAACCATAATACTTACGTGGTTGCATTGGTTGTTTCAATTCACTTGATTAGGTGATGAATGAAACAGTTAGACTAGGTTTTATTGAATAAGTTCCATTTTGAGCATCTTTTCTAGCTTGTCAGTTGTGTTTTAGTATTGAGTCATTTTCAAGTCATTTTGTGTCTTTGAGTCATTAGTATTTAGTCATGTAATTTGAGCTTGAGTTTTTGACTCCGTGCCCAATGGATGAGGCACTAGTCTACTCTCACATAGATCTATGGTTCTTGGAACCTCCAAGGAGCTACCATCCCCATTGGAGCCAACGTTAGTATCAGTCTTTGAAGGCTTCCTCTAGTGATCAACCATGCTCTTACAAAATTATTTTGAGGTGTCAAAGTCGAATTTTGTCATTTCAGTAAGTCTTCAAATAAAATTTGGTCATTAGCTATTAGGTTTAGTATTTGTTTTCACTTCTTCCAAAGTTGTGCAAATGCCATTCCATGTCACCATTCAGATGAGTGTACCATAATTTATATAGTTTTCATCATCATTTCAAGTTCCAATGGGTCATTTTACACCTTGTTCGTGTTTCAGTTGTGCTTGGGTAAGACTCATTTCCCTCTTCTAGGGTTTTGAAGTTAATTTATCTTATATGGTCAAATCATCAAAAAAACTTGCATCCTGATGCTCATACACCTTCCCCTATCCTTAATGTACCTTATTAAACACTTCCCATCATTGATATCCCTCAAATTCCTCATTTTCCCACAAACTCTAGTTTCTTGCTACAATTTGACAATTTTCTAGGCTAAGCCTGTGTTTTTCGCTTTTGGACCCCTTCCCCTCACTCAATCTTTGAAATTAAACTTTCCTATATTTTCTAACATCCCTCAATACTTCCCAAAATTTTCTCAAGAATTTAGAAGCTCCTTATCCTCTTCATTTCACTTCATTTCGACAAATCCCCTGTTCCACACATCGGGATAGGTTTTACTCAAATGATGTTTCTGAGCATGAAAAATGAATTTGAAAATAGTGAGAGAAGTTTTTCTCCATAATAGGCCAAGGAATAAAATCCTCTTTCAGTTTTTACACATCTATCATGGTTTTAGAGAAATGTCGAAAATATAGTTGCCTTGGGAGAATTGATGTACTTCTGGAGTGGCCTTGGGAATATTAAAATTTCTCCTAGCTTGGTTGGCAAAATGACTTTGTTGATGAGTCAAATGATAACTAGACGCAAAGAGATTTCTAATGCACTATCATGAACTCAATTTGGAGTTAAGGAAGACCTTCAAAAGTTGACTGCAACAACACTCTTCATCTAGGCAGCCTCATTCTGCACATTTTGACAAGTGTTGGGAGATTAGACTTTGGATAGGGAAAAATGCACTCCAAATTAGAAAATTCAAGATGTTTGGAAAGTCTACTTGACAATTTTTCCATTGAGCTATCCCATGCCCAATTTGGACACCGGGAAGGCCTCCAAAAGTGGTTTACAAAAAGGCGCTATGCACCTAGTAGCCGACGCTGCGCATAGAAAAGGTGCTACGCACCTGGGAGCTTCTTGCAGTGTAAAATTACACTGGTGATACGAATACAAAAGGTGTTACGCACCTATGTGATGGCACTGTGCACCTATCAAACTCTTCCAACTCACTTCAATTTGCCTCAATTCTCCAAATTTGCCTCTTAACAAGAAAGTAACACAACTATTCTTATTGAAAAAGGGTTTTTTGCATCAGCGTATGGTAATTGTGTTTATCAAAAACCAAACCCTATTTTTCACCAAACCCTCTCATATACTTTGAAGCTCATTCATAGATTGTTGTCATATCTCATCCATTTGTCCCCCTAAAATCCTATTCCCTCATATAAATTTCCCTAGATCTCATCCCTTCATACAAATTTCCCAAACCCTACACCATCCCTAAACCCTACCCCCCATATAAACCCTATCCTACATATACCCTCTTCCCACACATAAAACTCCCAAACCCTACCTCACATACACAAACTTTACACTATCCCTGAAATCCTATTCCCTAAATACTCAAAACCCTACTCACTCCCCTTATTCTCTAAATTCCCAAATTCTTCAGTCCCTTAATCCTATTCATATTTCCTTTCACCTCACTCATTTTCCTTCTTTTTAAAATCTCTTCATACTCATCTTGTCCCCGCCTCATCCCTTCATTCCTCACTAGCAGCTACAGTCACCAAAACCCATGGAAAGTGACACTGATTATGAAAGCAAGGAACAAGCCCTTAGCGACAGTTCTAGGGAGAAACATGTGCAGCAAAAGACCTCGGGAGAAAACTAACCAGGTAGGAGCCTATTAGTTTGAGACAATTGCTTGCTTGCCCACTAGCCATCTCATGTTTTAGACATCACTCACGCTTTGTTTTCTGTGAAATGGTAGAGAGGGTCAAGTTTCACCATGAGATGACCAGGTTATTTGTGACTCATTTGGACAACAGTCAGGTAAACCTTGCTGGTGTTTCATTCATGTTGTCACCTACTATTATTTTAGAAGCAACAGGCATTCCAAATGTAGGTGAACAGTGGAACAAGATATGTAACTCAAGGATGAAGAGGCTTAAGGCTAAGTTGAAAAAGGGCCTTAAGAAAGCAAAAGGAGCATGATAAACTCAAAGATCTTGGCTGAAGCATCATTGGCTCATCAAAGCACTTAACAATGGTTAATCATGCCAAATTTCAAGAAATTTGGTGAAATTTTTGTCAATTTTGAAATTTTTAATGTAAAAAATAGGCTTTTTCAATAGGTGCACAGTGCCACCGGCGCTGCACTTTTGTTGGGGACACTTTCTTGCAAAAAAGTTTATATTTTGGAATCAGCATGGAAAAATATGGAAGCTTAGAAATGGCTAAGAATTTTGTACAAGTTCTAGGTTTCCAAAAGGGCGAAAAACACCCAAAAAGTGCCCTCTCTACCACTTTTTTGCCACACAGGAAGAAGTATTGGGAGAATCAATTTTTGGAGGGGAAAATGGACTCCAAATTCATAAATTCAAGTTGTTCCAGAAAATAGACTCATCAAGCTTTCCAACGAGCTATCCTGAACCTGATTTGGACTTCTGGAAGTCTTCCAAAATTGGCCTAGAAAAAGTGTTGCGCATAGGATCAGTGGCGCTATGCATAGGATGAATTTTGCCAGTTTTGCCTGATTTTCCAGATTTTGCCTAGTTTTCTCTACAGTTGACTTTTTCTTGCTCTCTTGGTGAAATTAGCATGGTAAATTATGTAACTTGATGTAATTATAGATGTAAAACACTTAATAGGGTAGATACATCAAGTCAAAGGTGGTTTTGAGCTGAATGAATTGGTTTCCTTGGTTTTAGAGGCAAGGTGTTCCATTGCCTATATTCCTATTCTTAGTTTAGCTATGGTTGAAACCACCCCTTTTCTCATGGATTTGACCCTGATATCTAGCTTGAGTAGTTTTCTTGCCTATATCATGTACTTTTTGATTCATTTGTAAAGGTTGGACTTTGGCAGAAGGGTTGGACTCACTGAACATTTTGTATCAGCAGTTAGCAAGCAATAAAACCAGGTTTTATAGCTATTTTCTGGGATTCTTGTGACGGTGAGTTTATGTATTGTTTTTTCTTTGTAATGAGTTTTTTCTGGTGTTTTATATGTATTCACATCTCTCTCTATCTTCTAAACTAAATGAATCAAGGTAAACAGATAAAATACACTAATTTATAGTGCTTTGTCATGGGAATGCATTTTGTTTTCAATGTTTTCACTATTTGAAGAGGATTCATAGTTTCTTATGTGCTCCTCAACTCCTCAGCTATCTTACTCTACCATTTCAGATCATTACTAGTAAATAAGCTTTGTCTACCCTGCCCTACAGGACATGACTGTATCCCTCAGTTGATTTCCCGGACCCAAGATGCCTTCTCTAATTGATCCAGCAACCAAAACCTAAAATCAAACCAACAACCCTAGAGATACTATACCTAGCCTAAAATACATATTTGATTCAATCATCTCAATTGAGATTGATACGGAGAGAGCCCTCTCCCGACCTGGTAGGGCTAGCTACCAGGTTAAGCATGGTTTGATGTTACCCTAGACCTACATTCCTTCAGCCTAAGGTAGATCCATGCCCTAACATAACACAACATGAAAGACCACCATCGGATTCACCCCCATGAACTAGTCTATGGAAAAATCGATATGTCCCCTATCAAATTTTAAGTTGCCACAATAAGGAAAGCTTCCAACTTGAACCTATACCTATAGTTAACCGAAAACTAAAGATCAGAAGAGTTGAATGCCTTGGATGATTATCAATACTAAGCCTTGTTCTACATAGAGGTGGTGTAACTACGAAGAAAAATATGACATTACAAGTTAATAAAGCCTAGAATTTTCAAAGGAGATTAGGTACTTATCTATGACTCAATATTCAAGGAAATAAAAGGGAAAGAAAGAACCATATGGATAGACCCTTACAATATTGAGACATGATATTCTATTTGGTAAATGGAATTCATGACAATACATGAGGAGAACATCATCCTCTTTGCTAATTCCTATAGGCTCAATGTTATACAGGAAAATAACCTCCTCTTCAGCTCAGAGGAGAAAGGCAAAATAACTAAAAGACTGACAAAGTTGAGATGCCCATTTGTCAAGCTAATGCTCTCGAGGAACTAGAAACCTGCTTTATAAAGCTTCCTAGCCATGCATCAAGTGTGTTAGTACCTAGGGTAACTCTGTCTGTTGCCTCGAGAAGAGCGTTAGTCAACCTAAATGAGTTCCTACAAGTCAAAGGAACAAGTTGACCGATAAATATCCCTATATTCACTCCTATGTCAGCTTATAAAAGTAGGGAAACATCCAGATTCAACCTGTTTGGAGGAAATACTATTTCTAATGGAGTCTACAAATAGGGAAAAAGCATAAAAGCATGGAAACATCTCTTCTTTTGCCCAAAGTAAGTCATGAAGGATTTGGCAAGGCTTATCCTCTCATGCTATATATGTGAGGCTAGGGCCATTGTGGAAGAGATCGAAACATTTGAAAGGATTGCCTATTTGACTGTCGAAGCTAGTATTCGATAAATCTCTTCAAGAGGTTAAGAAGGGGGAGAGAGAGAGGATCTGGAGGAGTAAGGGAAGGTTGATGCAACCAGTAGTTGTAATCACTCTTTTTTATCATTGATATAGACCTACAATTGTGTTGTCTACTCCATGGCATTGGTATTGTAATTTGTTTACATGTTTATGCAATGTTATTATTATGAGTGGCTTAGATGTATGCAGTTAGATATCCTTATATGTTAGTGCATTTTATTGTTAAAGTTATATGTTGTGATATTATGCCTTGTCTTATCTATGTGCAGGTATTGATCTGGAGCTAGCTCAAGGGTCTTCCACTTTGCTACTTTGCGCTCTCCAGCAACACCACACCAAGACTTTGGGTAATAAGTCCTTCTTCCTAATTTGATTCTCATTTGACTAACATGGATATATGTGTGTATCTCTGGGTTGGTTGCAACTAATCTAACTGTCTGCCAAGGACCCCGGGAAAATCCTTGAGGGTATCTCCATCACCAAACACCTGTGCATTAATCCCTCTAGCACTCAAAATCAACTACAAGCCTTTTTCAAAGGAATAATTGATAGCCAAATTCAAATCCTAATAATTGCACTTAGTTGATAGAATTAATGTGTCAACCAATCTTGTTATTAAGAAAATATGAAATAAAAGAAAAAAAAAAAAAAAGAGAGAAAAAAGAGAGAGAAAAAATAATAAATTTCACAAGTGAAAACCTCATTGAGGTACCTAGGATAGACCTCACATTCAAAACCTCCATGGGGATAGCCTTAGGTTTGTAGTAATACATTATCCATAATGTAAAACCTAACAAATGTTTTGGGGTAGGGAACTAATGAAAACCAAAAATGGCACCAATTCCTTGAAAAGAAGAAGAAAAAAATAAAAATGTATAACTTCGGTTAATAGGTATTTTTAGGTACACAATAAATGAATAAGATTAGAAATAGGTCCATTAAGTTATAGATCCTCGAGCTAGAATGGGAATCAAAGAACTTGAATTTACGTACACCAACGAAACAAAGTAAGGATTAGGAAAACCATCATAAAAGAATCAAAACATGAAACATTGTACATACTATTGCAAATTATATCTACAAGTCTCGGCAACATCCCATTCATCATTATCATCATACCCCATTCCTTATCCTCTATTTCAAACTTTTTGTGTATCCTCTATTTCAACATCCTCATCACTTCTCATGCAACATAGGAAAACAAGCTTACACTATACATACTATTCCAAATGCCATTTGTAAGTCTTATTAACAATTTTCATCTTGATGATATATCTTGCAAAATAGTTATGTGCTCCCATTACAATATTATGCATTTTGTAAAGGTGTCAAAAATACTATATAATGTAGATTTTTAATATTGACAAGGAAACAGAATAGTGATAGTGTATCAACAATTTTGAACCAAATTTTGTATCATATAAAGGATTAAAAAGGGAATTAAGTCAATTAGTATTACTTTGTCCATACATGGTGTATTTTGGTTATTTACAAAACTTGTACAAAATCTATAAAATTACATCACAAGTTGATCATCAATAGGAAGCTTAAGTCATCACCATCGAAAGATATCATTTTAGTCCTTATGATCCATGTTACATCAAAAGGAAAATAACTTAGGTCAACTTTAAAATGAAATCTATATGCATACCTATAGCATTGCAAGCTTTCATTCTTCTTGAAGGAACATTTAAAAGTTTTGCATGCTCAAAAATCCCTACCAATGTTGTATGTCTATGGAGCACATCAAAATGTGATATTAAAGCTCTTCAAACCTCCCCTCATCCACCCCATATTTCATCACATAATTTTGACCAACGTGCATATTCTTTGATAAGTAAAACCTAGTAGCCATGTAACATATATACATCATACATATCATTACAACTCCCAAATCCATTCAATTCGCATCATAATTTGTTAAAATTGGCAACCAGGGCAAAACTTCATGTGGGTCATATTATTCATGGCTAATAATATTTTTATTAGATTCCTCTCATCGAGAGGTGAAGGATTGATATAAAGATCATCTAATTCCGATAAGTATTCATGGAGATATGAATTTATTTTGATTATGGAATTATTATCAAGCCGACCTACAACTCATGTAAGCTCAGAAGCCCAACAGTCGCATCTATTCACCCACCAACGTTGTGTATAAATATAAGAGGACTTTTCCTCATTTAGACTCACTCATCTCATCACATCTCTCTCTCTCTACTGCGCAGATATGAGTCTCTTCTCTACTGCGCTGAAATGGGTCTCTCTCTCTCACACATGTGAAGCTGGAAACTGCTGAAACTGAAGCTGCAACTGCAGAAGTAAAGATTGACTTGCGTGGCCTAGAAGATATCCTCATTGGAACTACACTGTAGGTTCATCTGAACCTCCCTTGAAAGCCGCAACTTTTGGTGGTGGAATGAAGTCAATCCAACGAACGGTTTGCAAGATATCGACTGTCCTAGTTTGAAGCCGGAAACTGCTGAAACTGAAGCTGCAACTGCAGAAGTAAAGATTGACTTGCGTGGCCTAGAAGATCTCCTCATCTAAACTACGCTGTAGGTTCATCTGAACCTCCTCTGGAAGCCGAAACTTTTGGTGGTGGAATGAAGTCAATCCGACTGTCGGTTTGTGAGATATGGTCTGCCCTAGTTTGATAATGAAGCCGCTAATGCTAATGCCACTGATCTAGGGTTTGCTACTGCTGATATGAATCAGATTTATTGTACTATTTCTCTCTGCTGAATTATTGAAGATAAAAGAAGATTTGATCAAAGGGTTTCCCCACACATTGTGGGGTTTGTCCCTGGCTAGCCGCCACATCTTGTGTCTCTTGTCTTGGCTTGTTTTCTGTCGATCGTTCAATGTTCTATCTGCACTTTACTTTATGTACATGTGATTGCTAATCGGTGGAATATAATAAGAAAAAGAAGTAAACAGTTATAAGCATAGAACATACCATAACTTAACATGGTATCAGAGCTGAGGTGAAGACAAAGCCCGAGCAAGAGCAAGAGCAATCATCGAAGAGAATATTGGCAAGGCTATCCTAAAAGAACTATGGGGTCCTCAACACTCTTTCCTGCTGAAGACAAGCTCCGTGAGAAAGCTGACTATCACGGATGGAAGATGTCTATCGATCTAACCCTTGAGAATCAAGGAGTGTTGGATCATGTGAGAGGCAATATTGTTGAGCCTCCATCAAATGCATCTGCTACTGCCTGGAACAAATGAAAAAATGGAGAAGTCAAAACAATAGAAGATCATCCGGGACTCTATCGACAAGCACTTGGTGGCCTACATCTCTGAACTGAACACCTCCAAGGAAATCTATGATAGACTGGTGAGTTTATTTAAAGTTAATGATGCAAATCAAGTTTTGTTTCTTAGAAATAAGCTGAGGGAAATCAAGAAGGGTAAAGATGAAAGTATGCAAGCATATTTCTTAAGAATCACCGAGATCAAGAACGATCTCCTATCTATTGTGGAAACTATTACTGACAGAGAAATGGCACTCACAACTCTTGAAGGATTACCATCTGAATGGTATGTGTTCAGGACTACTCTTCTGAACTATAATGTAATTGCTGGTTTCGAGGAATTAATGGCTAGATGCATTCAAGAAGAAACAAGGGAAGAAGTGTAAGAAATGCCCATGCCTAAAGGTCCTCCTGCTGCCTTTTCTTTTCATGCAAAGAAAAGAAATAATTTCAGGACTAAATCAAAAGGAAAGGCTGGACCTAAGGCTAGAAGAAAATGACGATGTTACATTTGCGATAAAGCAAGTCACTATGTATGAGATCATGAGCATCATGATGAATGAGATCATGGACATAAAGGACAACATGAAATCATGGACATATAGGACAACATGATGATGATGCACACTAGTTTGAGCAGCATTATGATGGATAAAATCATGGACATGGGTAGCATGATGATAATCATGATTAGAGCAGCATGGTACAGTATGCAGTGCTGCAACTAGAAATCCCTCTGACGGCAATCAAAGGAATGACAAATTCAACAGCAAAGGTAAGAGGAGAGCTGGGAGGATGAATTAAATGCACCTGACCTCTGAAAGAACGTGGTGTCCATCTCGGCAATGGAAGACAAAGGCTACAAGGTAACCTTCAGCGATGGCAAGGTACATGTATCGAAAAATAATGTTAAAGATGCCTTTACTCTTGGGTTTCGTGTTGATTCATTATATCAGGTCAATGAAAGTCAGGAAGGTGTCATGTCTTATGACACATCTCTTTAGTCCAAACTTTGGCATCGGAGGTTTGCCCACCTTCATTACAAAGCTCTACCCGATGTAAGACAAATGGTGACAGGGATGCTCGAATTCTGAGTAGAGAAAGAAGGTGTATGTCCAGGATGTGCCGAAGGAAAGCTCAAAAGGGGACCATTCCCCTCAAGCCAAAGCAAGACCTCCGATATATTACAGTTGGTTCACTTAGGCATATCTGAGTCTGGCATTAAGAGGGAGACTACTACACCAAATACTCCTGAGCAGAATGGTGTGGCGAAAAGGAAGAACCATATGATTGTGGAAGTTGTCTCTATAAGTAGATGATGTAACAATGCCTGATGTGGAAGAACCCATGGATCCGATTGATCCTCCTCCACATGAGCCTTACTCTTCTAGGAAAAGGCGTTCATGGCTTAGGGGGATACTTGATGATGCTGAACGACATGCTGCACCCTGAGGAACCTTCCATCAAAGTAAGAAACTTAACAGGTATCAGGGATACCTTACCATCATGAGCACGATCATACAAAATGAGCCTTCCTCATTCTCAGATGTCGTCAAGCATTAACTGTGGAAGGGTGCTATGACCGAAGAATATGAGTCTATTATGGAGAATGATGTCTGGGAAGTAGTTCCCAGACCCTGGACAAGACAATTGTTACTTCAAAATGGCTTTACAAGATAAAGCATGCAGCAAATGGAAGTATGGAAAAGTATAAGGTTCATTTTGTTGCTCGTGGTTTATCCCAGAAGGGAGGTATAGACTATGATATTTGCACCTGTTGCTAGATATACGACCATCCGCTCGATCATAGCCCTTGCCGCTTCACAAGGATGGAACCTACATCAGATGGATGTCAAGACTGCGTTCTTGCATGGCTCGATCAAAGAAGAGTTCTACGTGGAGCAACCCGAAGGATTTGAGATTTATGATCGAAAATCTCATGTATGCAGGTTGAAGAAAGCTCTCTATGGGCTGAAGCAAGCACCCCGAGCATGGTATGAGAGGATCGATAGCTACTTGATGAAGCTGGGATTCACTAGGAGTGAAGCCGATCCTAACCTTTACTTTAAGGATGAAGATGACAAGCCTCTCATACTGGTATTGTATGTGGATGACCTCTTTCTAACAGGTGCAAACCCTCTCATTCACAAATGTAAGAGGGAGATGGCTTCTGAATTTGAAACGAAGGACCAAGGACTTGAAGTATGGCAGAAGCCAAGGGAAATTTTCCTATCTCAAGGGAAATATGTGGTAAAGTTATTGGAAAGATTTGGTATGATGGACTGCAAGCCTATGACTACCTCGAGGATCTTAACTTTTAGAAGTTATATGGTAGTGATGTTAGACCAGATTTGGGAAATGCCTCTGAGTTTCATAAACTCATTCGCATTGATGTTCTTGGTGAACCTTCGTCCGAACATATTTTTTGCAGTTAGCATTGTGAGCTCATATTTGGTTGAGCCTCACTGGATTGATGCCAGGAATCTTCTGAGATGTCTTCAGGACACAATCTCTCATGGATTAAGATACACTACCGGAGATGTGAGACTACTTGGATATACTGATGTTGATTGGGCAGGCAGTGTGGTGGACCGTAAGAGCACTTCCAGGTGCTGTTTCACCTTGGGATCTGCTTCGATATCCTAGATGAGCAGGAAGCAGAAGTCGGTGGCTTTGAGCACCGCCGAAGTAGGATATATTGTTGCTAGCATAACCTCGTGTGAGGTAGTCTGGTTGCAAAAGCTCTTCAGTGAGCTGTTTGGATTTACACTGGATACCACTGTGATTCTCTATAACAACTAGAGGTGGGATTCGATTATTGAGGAATCCCGTATTCGTCAATTGCTCCAGCAGATAGAAATCATCTTGGATATGGTAAGTTGATGATCAAGGAGGCTCCATCGCATTAAGATGATGTACATGTTGATACACGTTGTCAAAGCCCCGAGGAAAGATCTAATCTGTGATTTTCCCAAACGACTTGGAGTCGATAAGAAACCCTTATACAAGGGTCCTGCATGTTGCATACATTGAGCTCTGGGAGCTGTGAGGGCCTGCGGTTATTACTGGAGCAACATACGACCACAGGGTGACTCACCCTCCCCTGGTGGTGCACACTGGAACAAGATGATTCGCTCTCTTGTGGGACAAGATGATTCGCTCTCTTGTGGAACAGGATGATTTGCTCTCCTGTGTAGCAGGATGATTAGTTCTCCTGTGAGGCCTGGATTGATGTGTTCTCCATGGCGATTGTAGCAGGATTGATGTGTTCTCCTATGAGGCCTGGATTGATGTGTTCTCCATGGTGGCCTGGATTGATGTGTTCTCCATGGCAATTGTAGCAGGATTGATGTGTTCTCCTATGAGGCCTGGATTGATGTGTTCTCCATGGCAATTGTAGCAGGATTGATGTGTTCTCCTGTGAGGACAGGATTGATTAGTTCTCCTATCGAGGCATCCTACCCATGCAGTCTGGGACTCATGGGAAGTACCTCTCATCTGATCAATGAGCAGGGAAATGAAGTTAGGGACCATAGTAGTACCGATGGACGCATCGTTGTAACTACCGTACTCCCTACGCTAGGATGACCTCCATTGATCTGGGATCAATGATACTGGTCTGGGACCAGTGGTAGGAGTTGTACCATACTATGACGCTGACTTTGGGTCGGTTGAGACTGGTTTGGGATCAGTGGTACATACTCTAAGACTGACTTTGAGTCAGTGGAGGATGATATTGGTCTGGGACCATTGGAGTTGTACTCACTATGACGCTGACTTTGGGTTGGTTGAGACTGGTCTGGGACCAGTGGTACATACTCTGAGACTGACTTTGAGTCAGTATGATACATCCTCGATCATTTCTTCTTCTTCATAATTTTTACAAAAGCAGAGTAGAACAGAACAATGCAAGAGTAGAGCAGAACAGAACAAAACAGTACAGATCAGTGTAGGGCAGAACAAGACAAAGCAGAACAGGAAAAATAGAGCAGAGCAGGGCAAGGGTCAGGCTATACAAGGCAGTGCATTTGATGGATGAATAGTAACGACAGATAGATAGATTGCAGATGAAGTTCTCCATGGTTGAGAGGGAGTGTTAAAATTGGCAACCAAGGAAAAACTTCATGTGGGTCATCTTATTCATGGCTAATAATATTTTTATTAGATTCCTCTCGTCGAGAGGTGTAGGATTGATATAAATATCATCCAATTCCGATAAGTATTCATGGAGATATGAATTTATTTTGATTATGGAATTATTGTCAAGCCGACCTACAACTCATGTAGGCTCAGAAGCCCAACAGTCGCATCTATTCACCCACCAACGTTGTGTATAAATATAAGAGGACTTTTCCTCATTTAAACTCACTCATCTCATCACATCTCTCTCCCTCTCTACTGCGCAGATATGAGTCTCTTCTCTACTGCGCTTAAATGGGTCTCTCTCTCTCACACATGTGAAGCCGGAAACTGTTGTAACTGAAGCTGCAACTGCAGAAGTAAAGATTGACTTATGTGGCCTAGAAGATCTCCTCTTTGGAACTGCGCTATAGGTTCATCTGAACCTCCCTTGAAAGCCGCAACTTTTGGTGGTGGAATGAAGTCAATCGGACGAATGGTTTGCAAGATATTGACTGCCCTAGTTTGAAGCTGGAAACTGCTGAAACTGAAGCTGCAACTGCAGAAGTAAAGATTGACTTGCGTGGCCTAGAAGATCTCCTCATCTGAACTGCGCTGTAGGTTCATCTGAACCTCCTTTGGAAGCCGAAACTTTTGGTGGTGGAATGAAGTCAATCCGACTGTCGGTTTGTGAGATATGGTCTGCCCTAGTTTGATAATGAAGCCGCTAATGCTGATGCTACTGATCTAGGGTTTGCTACTGCTGATATGAATCAGATTTATTGTACTATTTCTCTCTGCTGAATTATTGAAGATAAAAGAAGATTTGATCAAAGGGTTTCCCCACACATTGTGGGGTTTGTCCCTGGCTAGCCGCCACATCTTGTGTCTCTTGTCTTGGCTTGTTTTCTGTCGATCGTTTAATGTTCTATCTACACTTTACTTTATGTACATGTGATTGCTAATCGGTGGAATATAATAAGAAAAAGAAGTAAACTGTTATAAGCATAGAACATACCATAACTTAACATAATTCCATCCATTCCATACCTTTTCCACCATTAAAATCTATTACTAGTCACTCCCATGCTATAAAATCCCTAAAGATACGATATTGTGCACTAAAACCACATAGCTATAGGAAGTTATAGGAAGAAAAAAAAATCCATAAGCTATAGTAAGCTATGGAAAAACTAGAAATAATAGCTACATGAGTTTGTAAAAAAATAAATTGCTACAAGAAGCTATGGAGAATTTCATCTATAGATAAAACTTTAAGGATGGAAATTCATCTCAAAATTTGGAAACCTTGGTGAATATTTTTAGTCCCTAATATGCAAATTATGAAGTGTTTGTAATATTTTTGTAAATATTAAATTTCTAATGAATTTATACATTCTCTATAGAATGTTGCAATTTTAATTTAAGACAATTTTGTGCTATAAAATTTGGGAAAATCATTTCTAGAAGAAATGGAAATTAGCTAATCCTTTGTTGGAAAAAACATGGAAAATTAGCCCCTACAGAATTTAACCCCTTAAAAATTCCCTATTCCTCTAGCACACCATTTTTATTTTTTTGAGTTTTAAGGGCATAAGAGCACTCAAAGTAAAACTCAAATGACCATGGAACAACTCTTCAAACCATATTTTAGCAATACAAAAAACTATATCCAAGTATTCAAGGATATACAGGATCCCCTATAAACCTACAAAAAGCTACAAAAGACAATAAACATCAATATTTCTCATATCATTGTAAGGAGAACACCTTGTAGTGGAGATCTTTGTGGAGGTTTTTAGTGTTACAAGATTGGAAAAAAATTTCAAGAAAACCTTACAATCTTCACCATTCTTAACAGAGGTTTTAGCAAATGTTTTAACAAATATTTTTTATAACTAAAAAGACATGTTTGGATACAGATTTGAGTGGAGGTGTTTTATTTTTTGGTTCTCATTTCACTAACAAGCATTCGTGCATTTTACATTTACACACCTTGATGCATAAAAAAAATTAAAAGAATTATTGTTTGTATAATTATAATGCATCAAAATTATCCTTTTTTTATAATGATGTGACGATGATGGTATAATTTATTATACAATGGACTTATTTATTTATTTCCTTTTTTTGTGGCACACAAATGCTCATATCACTACTAGGCAATGACCCATTATTTTTGTTTATAAAATGTTCAGTTATCATACAACTAAATACACCACCGAGGTGTCATGAGCTTTGCATTGTAACATAACAATGTCGGTTCCTATATTTCCATGTGTACCAAAGTAATATGAAATTTCAAATATTTTAATGTGATATGTTGGTACCATTCTTTGTAATTAAGTATTAGTGTCATATTCATTTAAAGCATTGTGTGTATGTATCATAAAGATGCACCAATTTCTAATCCTATGGCACACATCATTGAGTTCAAAAAGATACAATGCATTGATATGTATATATTTTAATTTATTTTATTTTGTTCAAAATCAAATATTTTTTATAATAATATTGGTTTTATATTTTAATTATTGAAATGTGATACAATGGTTGTATTAATGTTTTATTTAATGAAGTAAGGTTTTAGTGTTTATAGCAATGTAAATGATCAATACATTAATTAATATGGAATAGAACCATTACATTATTGGAAAATCTAATAAACTAAGAAATCCATTTTACTCTATCACGAATAAGAGACCAACCATCATATAAAACAAGACAATGTGAATGTCCATAATAATAAAAATATAGCCAATATGTAATTGTTATACGTTTTGGTAATCTGTTGACATCCAATTGGTACAAGATGTCATGTACATTAAATAGAATCCTTCATTTTCACGAAGAAATATTCCAAATCATACAACTTACAATGACACTCAATTATATTATTTCCATTCATTATTTGAATTGTTGTCATCACTCATTTTATGTGCATGCCTAATTTCTTCATCACTTGTCTACGATATTGAACTTGAGTGTTATTTAACCTAATGTTTTCTTGATTGAATTGTTTTTGGTGTTTTTCCACTTTATGTTCCATCTACAAACATAAAATTAATGTGTAATAAGTATATATATATATATATATATATATATATATATATATACATGATTGTATAGATTAAAAAGGTATACCACAATAACAAGTGTTTCATAAAAAATACATTTTCTTTTGAAACCATACTCAAGGTTGTTTCTAAAAAATTATTCAAATGGCTTCACTCCATACTTTGTTTCTAACGTATTTACTATATCATGAAAATACATAGTGTGTTTAATCAAAACTCTAAACAGGTTATTCCACAAATATTTTAAATTTGACTCACCTATATGGATTGTCTCTTTAAAAGAATAGATATAATTAATTTAAAGGTTCCTTATCGTTCCATTAATTATAAAAATAGAGACGTTAAAAAACATAGTTATTTACAAATTGTTCAACTAAAACTTGATACTTCAACATTTACTCACAAGCCATACATAACTTGATGTTTATACATTCTTTTGTTGACTATTTTTTGTATGTTAGCACCTAGCAGTGTACATCGATGGAAGTGTTCAATTTTTTCTATTGCAACACTCATGAGTCTCATTGGCCATTATTGTGAAAACACTTCCTATAGCTTATATATAACCTAGTTCTTGGAGTGGTGGGATTTATTTATGTATTGTAAGTGGAAAATGCATCATACATTCTTTCTGCTATATCTCTCATGCTTTGATAAACCAACACCCACCCCCCCCCCCCCCCCCCCCCCCCCCCCCCCCCGCCCCCCCACCACATCCCTTGTTAGATTCTAGCACCATTGCATATCAACAAAGGGCCATGTCATCATTTATATCATTGATATATCAATGCCTACAGAGCATTAACAAATATGAAATTCAATGTTAAGAAATATTTTTTATTTATTTTTTTATTAATGATAAAAAAATCATTTTTCATGCACACACACACATATAACGTTTTTTAGCTCTTGATCTACCTATTTTTTCTGTTTGGAACATTCCCATAGAGTTTTTACACATTTTTTCACGCGCGCACACACACACATATAATGTTTCTTACCTTTTGATCTACCTATTTTTTCTATTTGCAACATTCCCATAGAGTTTTTACACTTTTTGCATTAAGATTGCAAACAATCTTATCAAGTTCCTTCAAATGTTTTCTCTATACACATGCATTAAACAATACACATCATAATTTAAATTTATAGATATATCAAATATATTAATTTTTTAATTAACCTTAAATAACTTATTTTATTTTCTGGTTGGGATGATCTACCATCATGCTTGTTGCAATAATTTTTTTTCCTTGAACTTATATCGGCCATATTCAATTTAAAAAAGATAGAAAACAAGAATTATTGGATAGAAAAGTTATGAAATGCTTTTACAAAATAGGATAATATTGCACATAATAAAATATATGCACCTCTCTCTCTCTCTCTCTCTCTCTCTCTCTCTCTATATATATATATATATATATATATATATATATATATATAGATTAAAGCAATTACTATCTTTTTGAAAATTTGAAAGCAATGTTTACAAATTCTTATATTTTGGGTATGTTTTATATAGTAATAGATACATCCAATGCTTTATTATTGATTAGAACACATTGTTTAACCTTGGAACAAATTGAAAAAAAAAATAGCATTAAAAAATAATTTTTTCATTTTTAGTCAGTGGTCTTATTGATAGTAAAATGGGCATCAGAGCATAAATTCTTGTATTGTGTTCACCAATTACCCCCCTGCCCCCTTCCAACACATACACACATACACAGAATATTAGAGACAATATTTTGAATCCAATGAAAAGAGTAGTTCAATTACTATGGAAACCAAACACCCCATATACAAGTATAGGAATATTATAAAAATATATTGCTTACAAAAAAATTATTGTGAATATAGAGAAAAAACATGCAAGCTAGGGCTTCCAATATTAAAGGTAACTATGAAACTCTTCTTGTTTTTTGAAAATGCACCAAAAAATGTTTAAATGAAATAGGGGAAAGATTGATATGATCAATAGAAGGAGCTTACATACATAAAATTTATTTTTTACATGTTTGTATATTACCTATGGTTATCCTTTACAAGTTTGAGTCTTCAAAAAAACTTGTCTGCTCTAAAGTTTTTGTTGGTAAATCTCTCATGCACAAATCTTCCTTCTAAATTTTGGCAAAAGAATGAAAAAATGAATTTTTTTTTCCTTTTAATTATTATTATTATTATTATTATTATTATTATTTACAAAGACACGTTTAAAAAAAATAAGTTTCTTTCTATTTTTTTGAGAATGCGATAATTTTCTTTTTAATCAAATAGGTAAAATATTTATATGATCATTAGAATGAAGTCACATCCCAGAAATTTCTCCTTTGCAGTTTCCCTTATGACCTACAATGATCTCATACAAATTTGGCTCTCCAGATAAATTTTCCTACTCTAAAGTATTTTCCTGTAAATATCTATTACACAAGTCTTCCCCTTTGTTTTTGCAAAATAGTGAAATAAGAATTATAATTTTAATTTATCAACACACATTCAGAAAAAAGAAATCCCAACTCATCTTTCATCATATGTTTTAGTGCACTAATGATAAATGTACATGATACTTTTTTTAACTTCCCTTTTTCGGTGTGCAATATAGTTTGAAGTGCATTAGTGTGATTGTTTCATACAAATGTACCACAAACAATCTAATTGAAAACTAAAAAGGTAACCCTATGTAATTAAATTTTGTAAAGGTTTTACTTTGTGAAGGAGAAAATGACGGTCACTCTTCAATGCATGTCATTTTCTAGAGAGCCAATACATTTTATATATCAAAAGCCGCTAGTGCATCTGGAATTGATATACTGCATTTCTAACTTTTGAAATTGTTTTGAAATTCTCTTTGAAGTTATATTTTTCTAGGCCTCACATACTTTCATTTAAAAATATATTCATGTATTGATGACTAATTTGGTTCAAATGTGGGGAAAAATAATAATGTTAAATGATCAATTATTCAAATTTCATATCATTACAAGTTCTTCCATTTCTCCCTCAACATTTGTAGTAAGTCTATATTTATTTAATTATACAATGAATTTTGTAGGATCATGTTTTAGGATCAAGTTCATATGTTTTAATTATATTCCACTACTCCAATAATGTTGTAACATATTGTTAGGGAAAGTGTTTAACCCTATATTAGGAGGAGTATTAGTAGATGCATGGGGACCCACCAATAATGACAATGGACCCCAAGGTGCCTAACACAATCCACGAAGTGTGAATAAATAAGCTAAGTTCAAAATATTATGGAATCGACCAATTAGGAGTGAATGAAGTAAACCTACTATTGATCGTGAGGAAGCCCACCACTGATGTCCACAATCTCCAAAGTATTTCTTGTTCCTCGATCAAATTCCTAGAAAATGAGCTAAACTCAACAAGAAAAGAATCATCAAAGGAGAGCCTTATTGTATCCCCCATAAATAGACATAAAACAGACTGAGAGATGCTGTGAATCATATGAAGTCATGAAGTATAGCTAACACATGGATGGCCAACACAAAAAGGTCAACAAGGACTACATATCATCAGATGAGGCTAAGACTTCCCTTGAACATATAACAACATGACAAAAAAGTGACTTGGAAGAATTGACTAATGATAACCACATGATATCATGCAAAAACACAAGAGGCATTAAGGCACACTCCATAGTGATTGGAAGAGTAACAAGCTAGAGGAGTAGATAAGCTCACAAGAATGGTATGGCTTCTAGACAAGTTAAAGCCTGGTTGTGAGGAAATAACACAAACATGTTCCATGTTCAAGGGAAACATGATTGATACTTCCATTTTGACTAAATACTCAAGAAAACTAATTGCCTTCCCTTTTCTCTTATTTTAGTATCCTTCATAGTTTAATGAGAATGAAAGAGAAGACACCTTCAATAAAAAGAAATTGGCTCATTTTTAACAAGATTGAGAAAGAGATTAAGGGATACTCTGTATCCTTTAGTTTTTAACAAGCATGATAATGGCATTAAATAAGCTTTACTTGGAGGAACGGGTGGTATAAAGGGTATAAAATAGTGTCAAGCTTATGGAACCGTCCTAAGAAAAGTGTACGAGAGAAGCTAGAAAAGGAAACTACTAATTGTAGAAGCCCCTCGAGGAATGTTAAGAACACTAAGAAAAATAGAGAAATGGGACAAGAATAATGTGACAACAGTGGGGAAATGAGACAAAGGATTACCAACATGCATAAATAAGGCTAAAATGTTGTAGCAATCACAAAGTATAAAAGGAGTGGAATCCTCCTAGAATAAGGCCATAATATGATGAAGAAGAGTAAATGAGATCAGATTCTAAGTCATGGCAGGACAAAAGAAAGGATTCCAAGATAGGAAAATAATGTTGCATGTACACCAACATGGAACAAAGGTGTTAATCTAGGGAATCCATGTATAAGAAATATCTACCACCAAGTTACGACATGCAAAAAGAGACATATTGATATCATAACTTTATGGGATTATACCTAAGGCATAATGAAGATGGTAATGGTGGTTAACACAACAATAGAATTAGCGGGGAATGAACTACCCCTACATTCCACGTTCAAGAATAATTCACCTAAGGTCCTATGGATTTCACAATAAAAATGCAATCATATCTTGTAAAAACCATCTAGAAAGACTAGGCTTGTGTTTAAATCACATAATGAAAGAAATAAAACATGGATTAGGTAAAAATAGGACCATAGATATATATATATATATATATATATATATATATATATATATATATATATATATATATATATATATATATTGAATTTCATAAAAAATTGGATTTTGAGCATATATGATGTAATAGAAAAACAAATTCTTGCATGACACGCTAAAAAAAAAAACTAAAATATATATGTACAATACACAACACGGTCTAATAGGTTACATTATGTAGTGTCCACAGTTTGCAAAAGCCAAGGATTCTTGTACATAAACTCGTGGGCTATTGTCGGTACCATATGGAAGACCATGATGGGGTCATGCCATAGAGAGTTAAATTTCCATATTCCTAAAGGTTGAATATTCCATGGAAATCCTAGAACCATATCATTATCAAGAATCACTCGAGGACATAAAAGATGAGTGGCATCATGAGCTAATGAAGCTCCTTAACAATAGTTATCAAGACATAAAGGGGGTACAAGAGATCCATCAATAATAAGGTGTGGGTTGGAAAATTCATTGGACATTTTAGTATTGTAAATACAGGACTTGACTTAGTCCAAGGGAGGAACTTCCATGGGAGATCTAGAAAATGGCCCCTAGCATGACTCAAGGTTTATTTTGCCAATATTTACCAGTTCATATTCAGGGAGAATAGATGCATCAAAAGGAATATTCTCTCTAGGATTAAAAAGTGAATGCTTGACCTCTAATATGATTTGATAAGATGGATACTTTTTATTGAGGGAGTCACATGGAATAGGAAGAGTGATGACCCATGTGGGAAAAGTATCCTAGTCATATTCCATATTGGGGTGGAGTTTCTAACTAATTTCAATAGGGGTTGATGGGACTACCAGAAAGGCAATATCTTCCTCTTAAAGTGGCATATGCTCACCATACATTTTTACATATAAAGGAGAAGGCACCACCCAAGGGTCAGGAGACTGACAAGGTCCACTCATAAGAGAATATATCATGTGCATAGGAGCAACATAATAAGAAGGAGCATTGGGAGATGGTAAAGGAAAGCGGCTAATAAGCAATGGTATGTTAAGAATTCCTACAAAAACATTGTCATAAGACAAAGGGTTATCTCGAATGAATCACATAGAAGTGCCTGTATTGGTATACTAGGTCGACTGCACAAAATATTCTAATTAATTAATCATGATAAATTTTCCTTCATGAGCAAAGTGAAGAACATGGAATATAGATGACATCAAAATGGTCATATCATAGAACTAGACATGGCTAAGGAGAAAATTATAATCTAAGCAAGTGTCCACAAATTCAACATCTTTGGTCATGATTTCCCCCCTAGATCAATGGAAAATGAAGGAAGAATACCCTCAGGCACAAAGGTATGCCATCAAAGGCTTGTAGTGTAGTTTTCAACTTTATGAGTGTTGGAGAACCAATATTTTCCCAACATAATGTATTCATAAAACAAGTAGAAGACCCTTCATCCACAAGAGAGCAGAATATCTCGTATATGAAAACATGCACCAAGATCTAGAAAGGATTTTGATGAGAGAGTGTAAAACGAGAAGTTTCAACATCAAACATGATCAAACATAACTTCAAGGGGTCAATCCCATCGATATCAGTAAAAAAGTATTTGCTTGCATGGGACAACTTTGAAAAACCATTAAAGAAGACATGGCACAAGGTGCTTGGGCAAAATATTCAACAATATTGTAGTGTTGAAACAATTGTGTATTCGAGTTGTGTGTTGACATGTGGAGAACAACCTTAGGTAGGTGATATAATGGATCCAAAGGCTTATCTATCATGAGAGATCCATTCAGTGTAGCAGTGATGACTAGGGCCTTAGAAGAAAAACTCGACTCAGGATCATCATAAGACAACTCTCCTAGACAATTTAATTTGTTCATGAAAAACATGTATAGGTACATGACCTCCAAGAAGATTATTTTTCTCCCCATTGCCCCCAGGTAGAGGTAAATTAGATTACAAAACATTTTTTTTTTAGTTTGGTAGGGAATGGACGAGTCAATACAACTATTTGTTGGGTGGCTTTTGAAGGTGCAATAATATGGTGAAATTCATCCATACGTGGGAACTCATGAGTCAAATGATAACCCTAACAAATTTGACAAGGGAATTTGGCCTTACAACATTTTTCGCTTGTGCCCCAACCCTATTTGGGTTGGTTTTTTGTAGCCTCCTTATCAAGTTTATTCTATTTGGTGTTGTTGACTACACAACGAGAACCTTGGCAGTCTACTCAGAATGCAGTTCTTATTGATAACTAAATGCACTTGCTAGGGATTCGGATGTAACAATCAATTTCACTAGTTGAGCATCTAACTAACTCACAACATTAGAAGAAATGGATGTGATAACTCCATTAGAATGTGTTCTTATTTTACATCATTGTGGATTTGTCAAAGGTCAAGGAACATTGGGAATGGCACCATATAAATTTCTTGACAGAGAATAAATCAAATCAGATGTTAAGCACATAAAATGGTTTGCTCCTCTATATTTTCCCTTGCCATAGCAACATCCTTGGTTGTAGGTGGAAAAAATGATCATGTAATCCAATATTTAAGAAAATTGTCAAGATGCTTGGTCCTAACGAACCTCTTGCATCTCCTCTATTACTACATATCATCATAAATGTGAGTATATTTATATTTTTTAAAGGTGGACAAGAGGTTAGTCCCAAGATATTTCTAGTGAAGGTAATTGAAATGGTTCAAAAAGGTATGGGCTAAGGAAGAGAAGTCACTATAATATTCCCTATGAAGTTCAATATACCATTTAGTGGCATCATAGTTAGGGTTCATTGGAAAAGATGCAACTTCACAAAATCATCAACAAAATAATTTGAAGAACACCATAAAATGATAGGTGGTGATGTTCATGGATAGGTTTTCTCTTGACTTTCCTTCCAAATTACGAATATCTTAAGGTAGTTTTGCAAGCATTGGTGGCCACCTAAGATCATGGCAACCTTGGTCATTCATAATCTTGTCCAAGTATGGAAAATAAATGGATGTTGGAAATGGAAGTTGAAGATAATTAAATGAATTAGGAGATAAAAAGGTTCCCCTTTACAAACTTTGCAATTTCCCCCATAACATAGTTAATGGAGGATGAATATGGACCAAGGTTATAGTTCATCATAGGAGATTGAACTCACGGGCCTACAGATTGGTGAAATGATATTATCCTCTAGGAGAAATTCCCTCAAGGAATAAGGGGCTCCCAAAGTCATGATTTCTCATGGGAATATACCCAACACTAGAAGAAGGACCTCCCTATGAAAAAGAACCATCATAAGCATAAGAACTAGTGGGCATAGTTATACTACTAGGGTTAATTCTCCTAGCTAAACTAACCCCTATAAAGGCAATATATCCTTCAGAGAAAGGAATCCAACCTAATATAAAACTATCCAAAGGTTGAGATGGACCACCAAAACATTACTACCCCTAGATTGGCTAGAGACAAACATAGATCCCCACTGTGTGTTCCCTAAAGTAAAAATTATTATCTTAGGTAAAGGAATTTTAGGAATATATGAGTTAGGTGTAAACACTGCAACTCCCACTAGATGAATAAGGATCCCCCCATTCCAAACACACAAGTGGATTAGGGCATAGATACATACAAGTTCAGTAAACTTGTAGGAGTCACATAACTAACTAGTGGAATTCCCCATGAAGAGGATAAAGGTGTTTTCAAAGTAAGAGAAGTGGACCCTATCACACTAAGATGTTGTAATGATGACATGAAAGAAGATACTTTTGATGTAGAAGGTGACAAGGGACCCATGTCCCCCATGATAGATGCACCACTCTCTCCAAGAAAAAATCCAACAGGGTGGGTTAAAGGTGGGTTGACATGTGATTGTGGACTCTCATAAATCACTTCAAGAGTAACTAGATATTCCTCGTGAGAACCAAAATTATCCCTTTCAATTTGAGTATGGTTTATGTACTCCATTTCTAAAGCTATCCTATGACTCCTAGGTGGTGGAACTTCCTCTTCAAGAGAAATATTTAGAAGTACCTAACAACCCAAAATGTTTTCGTAAACCACAATAAATATATTTTATTAATAAATTTAATTAATTAAGACACCCCTATGTCCAACTAGACTTGGACCAAACAACACATATTTTCAGATCTAAGTAGTCAAGAAGACACAAACCAAGAGAATCAAAGGGATATCCCCACAATCAAAGATTATTTTAGTAGGTCCCAATTTGACTATGAACATGTGGTTGGAATAGTTTTGCTAGCCTTCTATTTAGTGTTGCTTATGCCCAGAACCAAGTACCCTTATTAGTTTTGTGGTACTCGTAGGAGAATTGAGTGAGTCCTTACTAATGTATGCCCTAGGTATAGCAAGAATTCCCCCCTAATCATCATCTGTGTAATATAGCTAAGATTATTTCCACTAAGGACACCATGTACAACAACTCGACATGGGAGGATAGTCATTAGTTAGGTCTACATGCAGAGAAAGGAAATTAAGATCGAAACATCCAAATAGATTACTCAAATCAAGTCAGATGCCTCTCAAGGATATCCTAAAGTAGCACATGTAGACCAAAACCACCAATACTAATGAATATGGGTATATTACTCTATTGGTATCAATGTGACCTCATGATCAACCCTTCTGTGAGAAGGGATTCCTAAGAAACATGCCACTGCAAATGTATTTTCGCTCCCTTTCTCAAGATACTTGACCTGTTTTCATGGTCTTGGAGGGTTTACCTCACTCCCATAATCCAACACCCTAGCCTAAGATACTATGTGTGTGCTACCAAGAAAAATCAAAATGTCTAATGAATTTTATTAAGCGTTTATTCTGTGGGTCATTATTTACTCAAGGGAAGCCATGTGCAATTGATATGGTGTGTAAATACTCAATACCTAATCCTAATGCAAGTTATATGAAATGATTTTTTTTTCATTCAATAAAATCTAGCCACGAAAGGGAAGATAGTCCTTTTCATTTAAAAAAAATGACAAAAAACTCCTCACTCTCAATATTAACTCCTAAAATTCACTAAATTCATAAAATAAAGTTGATCCAAAAAACAACTCAAGAAAAAACAAAAAAATTATTTCAAACGAAAACCAAGAAATAACATGAAACACTCAAAAGATGAAAGTTGGCTTTAAAAACAAAAATATCATCAAATGGAGTTTATCGCATGTAGAAAAATAGAGAACATAAGTGTAAAGAAAGTTTTATATCTATAGTTCAATGGAAATATAAAAGGTCATGCAACAACAAAAGGTAATAAAACAAATCCTATTTTAAGGAAAAGACTTGAGAATTTTGGAAACAAAATAGAAGTTATATGATCTAGTGAGAGGAAGAGATCAGAAAAAACATAATCATACCTCTCATATCTAATTTGAAAAACCACAATAGATAGAGGAAACAAGTTTTAATGAAAGCAACCAAAATTGAGAAAAACAACTTTGATGAAAACAACAAAATTACAAAACAAATCAAATCCAATCCAAAACCAAATTTTATGGAGAAGATATGAAATATATATAGACCTACACAACCAACAGGGAACATATCTAAAAAATGAGATAGAGATCTCAAGGAAAGCCCCTAAAGAAAATCAAATTTTCAAGACAGACACATGTTGACTGTGAACAACATGCATACTATAAGACACGGGTTTGTAGTGTACAACTTACATTTTTATGAAAATACTTAGGTTTACCTTTTACAACTTGCATCTTTGGCCCAATGTGAATTGAAAAGTCAAATCAAGACTAGAACTATTTATATTTGAGGAAAATTATTTTTACAAACACTCAAACCGTGTTGAAAAATAAAGGATAAAACTCAGACACAAATAGAAAACAAATATGTAAAGCCAAAAGAGAAGAGGCATAACACGAGGGTTAGACTCCCCAGCATAGTCATCAATTTTGTTGTAACAAACATGGATTTGATACAAGGAGCTACTTCCTCCTCAACTTTCAACCCTGGTCTCCCCTTAGAGATAGGCTTTAAGAACCCAAAGAATATAGTATAGCTATCTCATAAATTGTGACTTACTCAAGCTATCTAGAACCAACTCGATTGGGATCATAATATTAGTGGATATTTATCAATCTAGACTTTCCCATTTTGATAGGATCAACATATATAGGTTCATTCTATCCTGTGGGAGAATGTATATAAGCACCTATGGCTTGAGAAGTTAGGAAACTTCTAAATAATGAACCCCTAGCTAACTCATAAAAAAGAAGGACAAGTTGATCTCCTTGGGAATTAAAAAGTATAGAAACTTTTTCTCAATTATAAAATAATAATTATTTCATAACTATGAAATTGTGACAAAATAATTATGAGAAATTACTCAATTATGTAATTCACCCCTCTAACATTTAATAACTCCATTATAAGACCCTTATAAGTAAAATCAAGAGTGAAAGGGAATGCATTCTAGCTAGCAACTAATGTATGTGTAACTTGGGCCTTTATTATTATAGGAAAGTGTAAAATAGGATTACAAGACAAAGATACCATAGATGGATGTATGACAAAAGTGGAAAACTTCTTTACCCTCCCAATTGTAACATGTCATCTTCCAGCAACTAGTCTAGGTCACTAATACTAGACTATGAATTAGATATTGTTTATGACACTTTAGAAGTACGTGGTTACACAAAATGTAAAGCCTTGAAAGAGAACCATTGAGATGTCACATTGTCGCAATATATTGATGATCAACTACCCAAAATTGGAAACCTAATACCTCCTATTGCAAACATGAATACAATAGATGATATATAAAATACATGTAGGAACACCTCCAGTGGTTCTCTTTTGAAAATTTGGAAGCTATATCAACTAAATTTCTTCCTAATTTGAGCATCCTATTAGACTAAATATTACATTGAGAGGCGCCGGGGGGGCGTTGAATCAGTTTAATGGTAATTTTTCATCATTTTAAAAAAATTACCACCCAACCAAAACTATATCCATAATCATGCATCATTAAATAACATCATCACATCATTATAAGAAAACACTAGATGTACATGGAAACCTTTGGGGGAGTAAAACACAGATTCATTTTTTTTCATATTCAATTTTATCGCATAGATTTGCAGGCACCAACTTGCTAGAGGCACTCACCCCCAAAAATTGATTTGCAAGCACCAAGTTGTTGGAGCAATCAACCCCCAAAATGTGCAAGCACCAACTTGTATTATCATTCAACTTCATTAAGGTACCAACCTCAATGGCAACACCCACCTCCTTCTTTGGTGAACTACTTTTCATAATCTTTCAAAATGGATCCATAAGCTCAATTCATAACCATATCAACAAGTCTTCTATTCATTAATCTTCTGCAACTCCAACATGTCAAAAAAATTTCATACATTTTTATTGACAATAATCATGACCCCCTGATATCAAAACATGTTTGCAATCTCCCTTTTCAATTCACAAAAAAATCCAATGAAAACCCCTTTTCTAAAAATTCAATTTTTCCTCAAATTGACTAAAAAGAAAAAAAATAGAAAGATTAAGTGTTCCAAAAATTGGCTCTTTCTAGTGTGCATTCTATAAAATGCACCTTTTAGGCATTCATTCTACAAAATGCTCATCGTCATTTAGTTATCATTTCAAATAAATGGATATCTGTGGGGTGATTTTTTTATTTTGGCCTACCCAACCATGTTCAAACCCTTGACCTCCCAAGGAATGAAAAGACACCTTACCAACTACGCTATTGTAAACCTCAGTTAATCTTTGAACAAATGTTTGTGTTATATTCCAGTGAGATCCACGTCAACATGCCACAAAGGCTAGACCAAACATGAACACCCAATCATGATGAGTCAACTTTATTAATCATGGAGAGCCACTTGAATTGTCATGAACCAATCATAAAGAGCCACCTCAAACGCCATGATCTAATCACAGTGAACCCCATCAAGATACCCAAGTAAAAAACATGGAAAAATACCTCATATGCCACGAGCCAGTCCTACTATTGCGAACAAACCAAAAAAATTGTGTGTGAATCACAAAGAGCCAACTCAGATTACCACAAACTAATCATAGCGAGCCACATCAAACTGACACAACCCAATCACATTATAATGGAATCTATATTGCAGGTACTACATCTAATTTTCAACCTCCAAAAAAATAAATCCTAACTCAAACTATGAAGGCTAGGCCTTCACATGTTGAACCACAACCTTTCTCATTTGTTTTGAACTCAATAGATATTTATATGCGAGAGGGGGCTAATTTGGCATGGGGATTGATGCTTAAAAATGTTCATGAAACCACCATGTGACCCAGAACCAAGGGTAATTATACATCCATATGATTACGTCATAATGACATCACATCTGCCACATGACACTCCCTGAGTGGTGCCACCTATCATGAAAAATTCACCCCTACTAGCTAGTAGAAATGCCATATCAGCATGCCACATGGAATCATGATAGGATCCCATGTCATTCTATCTTGCCACATCATCATAACTCACCATGTCATCATTCTAAGTCAATCTCTAATTTTGCATGTGTCACTATCTGCCACCTATCCAAACATGATTTTTCAACTCAACATCTACATCAGGCGTGCCACATCACAATCACTAGGCTAAAGGGGGTCCACATGGAATCTAACCAAGGGGTCGAATAGAAATATACCATATGTCACTGTAGGATTGGATCAATGTGGAGGGTATGGCCCTCATTAACCTTTTCACACCTTGAAGCTTCTTCCTCCATTCATGTGGATCTCAATGGCCATATCTACCAATAGATGCTCAATCATTAACCTAGTTAAACCATGTGCAAGTTCACATGCCATCCATAATAGGTTCCCCTCAATGAGAAATATATAATCCAAATTTGCATGAAATTTAATGAACTTACTATTTCTATTCATAAATTTGGTGTTTTTCCCTTATTTGAACTGTCAACTTCAAATTGACATAACTTCTCATCCATGAAGCATTTGGCCAAGCAATATATACTGTTAGAAAGGTATAAGAGATAACTATCCAACCATGTCAACCATAGGATCATTTTAGCATCATAAATTAAAAAAAAAAAATCAATAAAATGATAGGTACTTTCACATCATTTGATGTGATCTTGTGAGGACATCGGACTATCATATTACTTCCTTTGACTTATCAACAAAACTACTACTTCCTTAGACTTCCCCTTTGAAATCAACGACATTGGTTTTCATTAATGATAGCATTATGTCCAACAATATCTGCATTTTTCATTGATGGTAACACCACTAGACATTGGTGGCAATGGACTAAACTCCCCCCTATCATGCTACTAGGAACTCCCCTTGTCATGTTGCTGAGAAAATGTCTACTAACAACAAAACTCCTCCTACTTGTTATTTATTTTATTTCATTTCTCAGTCTCCTTCAATGTTTATTTTCTCTTCAAACTCCTTTTGTTTCTTCAATGTTATCCTTCTCTTCAAGCCCCTCCTCTTGATTTAGTGTCTACTTTCTATACCCCTTTGACATGAATGCAAAAGGAGCATGCTAATGATGGCTACTTACCAATGCTAATCATTTTTCCTAAATCTTCTTGTGTACCTAATCTTTTTTGTGAGTGAGATCTGCCCTTGAGAAAATGCTCCCTGTCATATGAATCGCCCCCTGTTAATAAGACCTCTTCTTGCAAGTATTTCTTGTTGTTTACATATTCTTCCTATCAAATCATTATAATATTTGGTTCAAATCAGTGACCCATTCCTTCTTATTATATGTAAGATACAAATCCTATGATTTGCAATATGATGCCCAATATGAATTTCTCAGTTTCCTTGGACTGCTCAACTACTCTTTCTGGTTGATTCCACCCATCATATGGTCATACTCTCTTTTCCAATATGAAACATACTTTTCCCTAGTCTTCTCATACTCTTCTATCAATGAATGCTTCCTTGTGTATCGTCATACTACATTTATCCTACATGATATTACTTCTTCAGTTTTCATTTCAAAAAACTATATCCTTAAAAAATCCTTCACTAATGGATTAGGTTTGAGAGATCATATCTAGCCTTGTTTCTTCTCATTTCATTCTCCATTCCTTGGTGTTCATTTTTTACTTAAAAGAGAGACCTTATCCCTTGAGCCATCTCAAATTGATATTATAGTCATGTGTTATATGCACATCGTTATGACACTAGTAACAATCTATGTTGGGTTTGAATATTGACGGAAATGGTCCATATGACCTATTGTCATAAATTCTAATTCAATTTCCCATATATTTATTCCTAGGAGATCGATAATATCCTTTGTACTTGACATAATTATTTCATACATAGGTTGTACAACCCCTTGCTTTATGCCCAAATTTTTGCATGAGAAGAAATACCCATAAAAAATATTTTGATACCAAGTTGTATGAAGTTGTCTTCATGAAGCATATCTTCTAAAGATGTTTCTTGGAAAGGATTAATTTCTTTATTGATATTTGGCTTTTGTTCTTTTGTTGCTTGGGGATCTCTTGAGAGGATTTTCCATCATGGTGTGGCTTGTATTTCCATCCTGCTTACTTTCCATACTTGGGTTGGATGTATCTTGTTGATTCTTTGTGTCTTTCCGAGTGCTATTTGACATACTAAAGTGAACATGCTTGGGTTGATTCATCACCTATTTGGAATCTTCAAAGTGAGTTATTTCTGGATCAAATGAATGTATGTGCATGACTCTTAGGCTCTTATCCATTTGTTGTTTTTGATATATCTTTATATTTGTATGTCTCACAATATTCCTGATAATCATGACCTATTTTGATAAGGGATCTCTTTGGATGATGAGGATGTGATCTAATGAATCAAACCCTTTAAGGAGTTTTAAGTTACGATTGAGTTGTTCTAATTTTGCCTTCAAGAGAACAACTTATTATTCTAAATTTTCACAAAAAATTCCCCCCTTGTTTAGGTATTCCTGATAGAAACTCCTTTATCCTTTTAGCTTATTTTAGTTGGACTTTGAAAGAGACAATAGAGTCTGCATCCTGATACCTATCTTGTAGTTGTTTTCCTAGTTGACCCACCATCTTTCTTATAGCTTTTATTTATTTCAATGCACTTCTTAATTCTAATTCATAATTTATTTATGTTTTGATTCCTTCTTTTTCAACTAAGAACAATATCTCACCTCTTTCATCATCAGTTGTACTTTAAATGCTTGCATAATCAATTTCTTCTTTTGAGTAGAGGATTTTGTTTTTGGAATTTAATATTTTCTTCTTGTTGGCTTGAGGGGGCTTGATCCAGGTTCAACGTTAGTTAGCCAAACAAATCCCTACACTACTATCCCTTTCGGCATTAGCCCACAGAGCATGGACTGAAGTCTCACCCGAAGCAATATGGGGGGATGCTGGAACCAAGTTTCCGCACCCTTGATATGGTTGTGATGTCAGTTTATTCTAGCTATACCTACCTTCGCATAGGTTGCTTAGCCCTCTGTTCCACACTTGAGTACCTTCGCGAAAGGGTACAGTTGGTTTTCGCATAGGCCTAATCTGCCGCTCAGGGACTTTCATGCTGCTAGGGAAATGAACTGTGATATCTCCCAAACTAGGCTAAGTGTCTTACTTATCTTATTAACTGATCTCAGTTAGATTCATATAAATAGATGTTCTTACTTCCGTTCACTTAACCAACACATTTACATACATTCCCACATCATATAAGAATTATAAGTGAAACTGATACCCAACATAACAAGATGCATAAACAGGAAATAAAGACATAGAAATTGTAGAATACTTCTCTTTATTGATAATTTCGAACGATTACATACTTAACCCACCCTGCGCACTGAGTTGCAGGGGTCTGTGCACTCAGTTGCGGACTTCTACCCTAGGCCTCTGCGCACTCACATGCAGAGCCTCTACCTACGATACAACCCAAGACTTAGACTTCTTGCTCTAAAGCTATGACTCTCCTCATCGTATTCCCCTCTAACTATTTAGAGCTTAGCTCTTTTTATATAATCCCATGGTCTGCAGACCATGGGTAGATCTTTTACAGCCGACATTACATTTCCAAAATAAGGGCAGACAACCCTATGACTCTTTAACACCTACATGCTCTATGACCACAAAATGTAGAGTATTTACACTTGGATTACAAAATTTGACCAAAATATGGGCTTTAGCCCAAAAACTCTCCTTGGGAGATCCTGCATCCAACAGGCTGCCAACACAAACATCGTGACTCACCCTCGAGTCACTTTGCAAGTGCAAAGATCTTACCGTGAAGACATCCCAGCTCCGTTTGGATGACCATAACCTCGGAAATGCACTGAGTGGTCGTCTACCAGACTTATTCCATTCTCTACTCAGTGACAGCCGCTGAACTGCCACCCTAAATCTTTTGCTGAGTTTCCTGCAATTTCATGAGCTTTCCTTCAATGGAAGTTGTGATTGTATATTCCTCATGTATCCATGGTTGCAGGCATGCTCTTAGGACCGCTTCTTTGTGTCGAGCGGTATCCACCTATTCCTTAAGCACCTTTTCATTTTGCATCCATGTGAGTCTCTGTGTAAGGGCGACCATTGGCGCAGTCCCTTTGATCTCGTCATATATTTGTTGTAGCTCATGCACCTCTGTGTCCTGGTGCTCTACATTTGCGTCCTCCTGCAAGGTGGTCAGGACTCAAATGATTGTTCAAAATGTCACATGTAGCCTGGTACTGCATTGTTAACTGCCACAAATCCCCCTCAGTGAAGGTGATTGGGTTGAAGGATGTCTTCGAAGCCTTGGTTTTCTTCCGTCGCACTGCCTTCTCTTATGGTCACTGGTGATTGAGTTGTGTGGACGTCATCTGCAGGTCCGCGCCACCTTGTTCTATCAGCTCCTCTATTTCTGCCTCAACCTCGAGTGAAGGTGACTTCTGTCCTTCGCGCTCTTCTCCTCTTGTATCCTCTTGTTTCACCAATTTTGCGGCATCACGCACTACCTAGGTCTTAGCCTCCTCTTCCTCTTTCTTGCACTTCTCAGCCAGCTACGCCATTCCGAGTTTTGTTTCTTCCTTCTTATGCTATGCGGCAGACTTATCTATTTCCACCGTGGACCATGTTGCAGCGCGCCACTCTAGTGACCAAGACTCAAGGACTGCAAAGATAACATCATTTGTTGCTAGATAAGGTAAGTTATGCCATCTCTTCATGGGGTCCTTCTGCACCATGATAAAGACATGATGGAAATCTGCTTTGAGCTCTGCAAAGCTTTGCAAGATAGCATATACTATGGGTGACAACCACGACTTGCGATTTATCCCCACCGGATATTCATCTCCAGCAAGATCCAAAATATCTTGTTTTCTTTTACACATTGCGCGTCCTTGGTCACCCACAACGAAGCGTACTTCACTGCTTCTGGAACATATAGCATGACCGAAGGGAATTGGCTATCTTCTGGCAGCTCCCATGCCACTAGCATAATCAAGAGAAAGAGCCACATTTAGTGGAAAGCATTACTCTGCTCTTGTGCCTCGGGACAGTTCGCAAGGAACTCACTGCATAGATAATTCGTCCAATTGAACTGGACTCCCTTAGTGCATTAGGCTGCTAATACAATCATAGGCGTAGACACCTCATCCCCACGACACTTTCACATCACCTTCCCTACTAATATTTGCATTCCTACCTTGAATGCAAGGTTGTTAATGCTGGAGATGGCATATCCCCACTTCTTCTTCTCCAACTTGAGTTTCTTCTTCATAGCTACCACGAGGGCCAACTCACTAGCTTTTCCTTCTAATATATTAGCTGGATCCTCCCCCGAGTAAGGCAATCATGTGATCCAATGGATCAAGTGGTCTGTGATGGGAATGCACTCCTCTAGCCCCAAACACCCATCATGCACCAAGCTGAGCTGCTGCCTGATGACGAAGACGACCACTAGGGCACGGTGGTAATTCTGTACCCAAAGTAGGTTTAGCAGCCCAACTTTCTCTACACCCTTGAGCCATGTTCATGGCTCTAATTTGATCATTCCAGCAGTCGTGTCAATCCATCGGTGCATTAGCTGCTAAGTTTCTAAATGCGGGAATTTCTCGTGATCTGTAAGGTACCAATCATCGAACTTTAGTATAGGAACCTGACCTAAGTGCGGCCCTTCAAAAAAAATGTCATCCGACAGAAATAGAGTTTACAGGGAGCTCTTGCTCTCGTCTATGTCCTTTGGCACCTTGGATTTTCCCTTGCATGAAGGAACATATTCTGGTAACCTGGTAATAGGGTCTGCACCCTTGGTTTCAACTTCCATGTCCAAATCCTCCTCATCCGCTAGGATTTCTTCAGTTTCTTCCTCATCTGCCTCCAGATTAATGGCCTTCCCATTTTCCTGCAAAGTAAGCTTAGTCCTTTGTGGGTTCCTTGGTGAGATGCACACTGGTAGCTTCTACTACCTCCATTTCCTGCACGACTTCCTCAATTATCACCACTTATGTGTCCATGGCTTCTGTGAGTGCCGACATAATTCTATTTATGAGGTCCTGTGTCTCCTTTGGCAATCTCTCAAACATTGAACTTGCTCTCAAAGCCTCAAAGTTCACACGGTCCATACACACCTGATAGCGCGATAACTGAATTTTCAAAATGCCAAGTGTTTTTTGCTAGATAACCACTTGTAATTTATAGGGCCTTTTGAATTCAAATCCGACCATTCCCCCCACATTTGACTCATTAATGCTAGATTGGCGGCAGATTTTCAAGAATCTAATCCATAAATTTCGCCTTAAATTCCTGCTGCCCGCTTCATTTGGCCATAATTTGACCATCAAATCATTAACAGTGACCTTAACGATCGCTTTCCGGTAGACCTATGTGCTATTTCCATAAGTAGCGCAGCTGCCTTCGTGCTGTCGCGGAACCTGTGGCACTTCCCTACTTCACGCAGTCCTTAAATCGTGCAGCTCCCCAACCTGGGAAGTGTAGTTTATAGTCCCACACCTCCTTTCAGCTACCTAGAACATTAAGACTATGCTTCTATCGCATAGTCATATGGTTGGGCCACATGTGCATTGCTTCAATCAATTGCCATTCACCTTTCCTGGAAAGGGATCTCCATTCAACTTAACCAACTAGACCGTGCCACCGTCGGTAATCCCCTTAATAACATAGGTCCCCAGCCAATGCATTCTAAATTTCCCTAGGAATTTATCAAACTTACTGTCATAAAACATCACCAAGGCATTCACCTTAAAGGTGCGTAGCTTAATATGTCGGTCATGCCACGCTTTTTCGCATTGCTTTTGGACCTGTTGATGAGCCTTTCTGCCAGGGCTCTGCGATCTGTCATACCTATGAGTGCTACTATGCATAGACTAGGCATGATGTATTCCATAGGCGACATAAACAAGCCTAAAAGGGGTTTGTCTCATCAACTTTTTGCATGTATTTGATAAGCCCACAATACTGCAGGTATGTGTAGGTCCCAATTGCTCGCTAAGCATTTCAAACTTTGGTCAGCGTTTTTTGAAGAACTTTTTTGAATGCCTCCACTATTCCGTTAGCCTGTGGGTGATAAGGTGTGCTCTTCTGGTGATATACTTGAAATTCTTCCATTAGTGCATTGATTGTCTCATTCAAGAAGAGCGTACCACGATCACTCATCAAGATCCTCGGGCATCCAAATCACATTAGTACATGCTCAAATAGGAACTCTGCAGCCCTCGCGCCCATGCAATCCTTCACCGGCTACGCTTCTACCCAATGACTCAAATACTCCATCGTAGTGATAATGTACCTCGCCGTTGTCTTCCCTTGTGGTAGAATGGGTCTAGACATCAAAATATACCTCCATGAACTTATGAATAAATTCCTTGAATGCCGCAACAACCACACGGGAAAATATTAAAGGTGCATTCTTCAATCCAAATGATATTACAGTATATTGAAAGCAACCCCACTCAGTTGCGAAGGTTGTCTTGTTCCTATCTGCCGACACGATTTTGATTTGGTGGTACCCAGAGAACCCATCCGTGAAGGAATATACTTCCTAGCCACCTACATTGTCCAACACTTCATCTGTGAATGGAGTCGGGAAAGGATCATGCACATAAGTGTCATTCAATTTTCTGAGATCCATGCATATCCTTATCTCATCCTTCTACTTCTTCTCTTGCACCACCATTGGGCTTACCCAATCGGATTCTTCCATAGGCTCAATGATGCCTGCTGCTAGCATTTTGTCTAGCTCTAAGTGAACCTTCTCCTTGTATTTTGGATTTAGGCAGTAAGGCCTCTGCTTAACTGGCTTCACGTCAGGTTTTAACGTGATCTTCATCACTCCTAGATCTCTGATTATTCCTTTCAAATACATAAACTTGGTAGGGAATAAGTCTTGATATTCACAGAGTAATTCAATGACCTTATCCACCATCGTGTCATCCCAGTAGTCTCCAATCTTCACGAATTTGGGTTCTGCCTCTGTACCAATGTTCACTTGTTTTGTTTTCACTGGCGCGGTTATATCAAGGTTCTCAATTTTCACTCCTTAAACCTCACGGTGGCCTTCTATTTCTAGAATGTTAATCTTCTGTGGGTCCTCATCCTCCTCTTCAGTAATTTCATTATAACATTCCAGCGCACGATTCAGTTGAGTAGCCGATTAAGGCTGAATCAGGTCTAAAGGATCTCGTGGTATCCTAAAGATGTTTCTTTCACTTCTTGTAGCGCTTCATCAATACTGTCAAATCCATCCTCAAAACTGAATGTCATCATGAATCCTTCGCGCAGGATATTCCATTCACCTATCCCATGGCAGAGCTTTGTTTCTCTATACCAATTCATTGGGATAACATCCAGGGTATGACAGAATAGGTGCACCCACTCAGGTTGTGGATTTTCTCCATAAGCCTACGTCCATTCGCCATATTCACATGTGGATCATTCTGTCCATCATACTTGTTTGTCAATCGCATCTTAGGCTTCCCAAATCATGCTCTCATCATCCTCCTACATTTGTGCCAATCATCAAAGCTTCCCTTGTGCATACCCCACCATCTAGCGAGCGTAGTGCACAGAGCCCAGTCCAAGGCCTGTAAGCTTTCTTTTCTAGCACCTCCCTTTCAAATGCATCCAAAAAGATATCTACCTCATTTAAACCATCATAAATAGAGATATTTCTTACCTCTGACGACACACAATACAGTGACCGGGTCATCATGTTTCAATTCAGCGTAGTTACCTCATGTAACCGATTGTGCCAGCATTCTATTTCTTCGTTGGAGTCCAAAGTGTAAGAAGTCTTGCGATCCCACATAATCCATTCATCTGTGGTGGTATTTACCCAATCTTGGTCTCGCACTATTATCTTATAGATGCAGTCCATATCATCATCACTCTCATAATTTTGGGCTGGTTCCGTATAGCGTGACCCTTCAACAAGATCCAGGAGTATTATTATGCACAGTGATTTCTTCTTGAAGATCATCTTTTGTTTCTTTAGATTGATTACCACATTCATATCAGTGGCCCAGTCAATTCCTAGGAGCATAGGGTAGGGATTGTTGTCATCCACAATCTCTATTACTTCAAAATCGACCAGCGTCCTTGCTCTCTCAATATCCATGGTCACCCGCTACAGCCGCTGCATGGGTATGATTTTCTGTTGATTCACCATCCTCAGTTGAATTGGAGACCATTGTAGTACAGGTCTCCCCATTCGCTCCTAAGTCTGCTTTGGCAGAAAATTCACATCGAACCCTAGGTCCAAAATGACCTGATCCATTTCATACTCTCCTATTTGTGTGGTCAGTCTCATCTCCCGTCCCATCCTTGTTTTATGCTTGCCAATATTTCACACTACATGCAACTCACCTAGTGCAGTTCCAGCACATCTATTGATGAGTTCTTTTAGCCCTTTCATAGCCTTACTATCGTGTAGTAACTTCATACAAGTTTCCAGGAAAGTTGTGAGCATCGAAGTGTCCATCTCCGGCTCGGGCTTATCCTTGCTTCCTGAAGTGGAGGCCTCAGTGAAGCTCTTCTTAGCTTCCATGAAGGCTTCCTGAGCACACTCCAAATCAAACTCAGCCTCTTTCGTCGGGGCCCTGCTAACCCATGTACTATATTCTAGTTGTTTCCCCTTGTCATCTCTCGTTGTGATTCCCCTCCAGAGCACTATATTTACATTCAGATCTTTCTCGCACGGCTCAGACCTCTTCATCTACAGGTTCTGAGTTGGGGGAGGTGGTAGTGCCCCTTTGTTATGTATCCTAGCTATTAACGTAGGACAATATTTTGTTTCATGATCAAACACCATGCAATACATGCAGGACGGACACGTTGGATTAGTGAAATCACGGGCATAGTGTCTTGGTCCTCCGCAATTGTAGCAAATCAACTATCCTCGACCTCTACTAGGTCCTCCTCCACCTCAACCTCGTCTGCGCCCCTAAAATCCTGTCTACGTCATTCCTGCATTTTGGTCGAGGGCCCGCATTTCCGCCTAAACCCTATAGGCGGGAGTTCTATCCATCATCAATTCATAGCTCCTGCAAGTACACTCATCATGTCCTACTGACCTACAAAATTTGCAAAACAGCTGTTGCGGTGCTTGCACATACTTCTATAGCAAGTGATAGTTATTTGTGGCATGTTTTTCAACTACCTAACAGATATTGCACCATAAAGTAGGCGTCACACTACGTCCTACTTGAGCTTCAGGCCTTAAAGGCATCGGTCCTCCTCCTGCAAGGTAATTTGCAAAGACCAGGCAATGATCTTTGTCATGACCCTGACTCTTGCATTTCAAGCACCGTACCTACTCGTGTACCTCTGGCCGAGCTGTCCTATCCTACATCAGACTTTGCATCTCCAGGCACAGATTCTTCAGCTAGGCATGGATCTACTGGACTACTAGATTAGGATCTTGCATTGGAGTCTCATGTAGTCTCATGGAAATCTCCAAGGCTTCTGCCTGAGTTGTTATCTTTTGTTGTGACACCGCACTCCTTAAGTGTGGTAGTAGCAAAGCCACAAACCACTCACGATGTTGTTCATCTGTCAAATTCATGTTGGCTTCACAGATTTTACATTTCAACCTCTGATCTAGTTCCCAAGGTTTCTAGCTTGGTCGCATCGCAATCTCTTTGAAGCCGACAATCGACTGTGCCTCAAATTTAGGCCTACTAAATTCCCTGTTTAGTGTTGCTTGGATGTCTGCTACTCCAGCACTCAAGTTATCGTTAGAGTACTTGATATACCACGTTAGTGCGTGATCTTGCAGAGCACTAACCAGTGTCACCTTATTTATGTGATCATCTGTAACACCTTGAGCTTCTCATATTGCCCTCACAACGAACCAGAATTGGTCAAGATCCTCATTCCCTAAGCCTTTGAACAAATGCAACTTCACTGCATTTGCCATACTGAACCACGGTGGAGGTGGAGGTGGTAGGAGTGAAGTTGGAGGTGATGGTGGTGAAGTCAGAGGTGGTGTGGGCAGAGGTGGTATTCACAGGAATCCTTGTCTTACTAACTGAATAGTGCTTCGCGTAGAAACCTTCGCTATCGCTCCTTCATCCCTTCATGAAGGTGAGATCAAGGGGCTATACTCTTGACCCTTATTTCCTTCTTTTTTGTAATATTTTCTGCTTCGCGTAGTCCTGAACATCAAGGCAGTTGCATAATCCATTTTTCGCACAACAACATTTTTAATCCAAGTATTCAAAGATTTTATGTACTTACCTCGCGGACCCTTGAAGAAGTGTCACTCCACCTTGCTATAACTGGCTGAGGTGTTGACCATGAATTTAGTCACAAATCATCCTAGGACATGATCAAGCCAGTGATCAACAACATGTGTGATCTTTTCCTCAGAGGCTTCCAACCTTCACACTAACTCTGGGGTCCAAACAATAGGATTGTCAAGCCTCCACCTTCCTTGGTTGTCCACCAGCTTCACGATCCACTCATACAGCTCAACTGGAAAGGAGGTGAAAAATACTTCATGGATCTGTGTATACAGGTACCTGTCTAGCCACTATTCTTTTGTTAGTCACGGATTTATGTTTTCTTGTGCCGCAAAATCATGGATCCTTCTGTCCAACCAGCTTTTTATTTCTTTCTTAGTTGGATTCCAGTGATACGACATCACACATCTCTTATGCAGATCCCAGTCCTAGAAATGGAACCATATGTTGGTTTGAAGGGGCCTAACCTAGGTTCAGTGTTAGTTTGCCAAACAAATCCCTACACTACTGGCCCTTTCAGTGTCAACCCACAGAGCATGGACTGAAGCCTCACCCGAAATAGTATGGGGGGATATTGGAACCAATTTTCCGCACCCTTGAGATGGTTGTGATGTCAGTTTATTCCAGCTATACTTTCCTTCGCATAAGTTGCTTATCCCTCTGTTCCACCCTTGAGTACCTTCGCGAAAGGGTACAGTTGGTTTTCACGCAGCCCTAATCTGCGGCTGAGGGACTTTCACACTACTAGGGTAGTGAACTATGATATCTCCCAAACTAGGCTAAGTGTCTTACTTATCTTATTAATCGATCTTAGTTAGCTTTGTGTAAATAGATGTTCTTACTTGCATTCACTTAACCAACACATTTACATACATTCACACATCATATAAGAATTATAAGTGAAATTCATACCCAACATAACAAGATGCATAAACAGGAAATAAAGACGCAGAAATTGTAGAATACTTCTCTTTATTGATAATTCCAGATGATTACAAACTCGACTTGCCCTACGCACTCAGCTGCAGGGGTCCGCGCACTCAGCTACAAAATTCTACCCTAGGCCTTTGCGCACTCAACTATAGAACCTCTACCTACGCTACAACCCAAGTCTTAGACCTCTTTCTCTAAATATATGGCTCTTCTTGTCATATTCCCCTCTAACTACTTAGAGCTTATCTCTTTTTATACAATGCCATGGTCCGTAGACCATTGGTAGATCTTTCACAGTTGACATTACATTTCCAAAATGAGGGGGGACAACCCTATGACTCTTTAACACCTACACGCTCTGCGAGCACAAAATACGGAGTCTTTACACTTGGATTACAAAATTTGACCAAAATATGGGCTTTTAGCCCTAAAAATCTCCTTGGGGGACCCCGCACACAACACTTATAATGATCCTTAGACTTGAATTTTACTTCATCATCACTATCATTCATTCTTTCATAAGGACATTTAGAAGTATAAGTTCCTACTCTTCCATATTTAAAACATTTAAAAGGAAGCTTAACTTTAACCTTTCTAACACCCTTGTTTATCTTTTTGACAAAATTGGCTTCTTCTTCATTTGATTCATGACTACATTTTTCTTGATTCTCATGATTTCTTCCTTCCTTGGCTACTTTAAAATATGCATCTTTGATTCCTAACTTGTCCTTTTTAATTTTTAGCTCATGTAGTGAGGGTTCCATGAAGCATATCCATGCTCAACCTATCCATGTCTAATAGTTCTTGTAGGGTTGATATCTTGGGATTGAATCTTGAAGGAAGTGATCCTAGTATTTTCCCAAAAATACTAACTTCCTTAACTTCTTCACTGACACCTATGCAGCTTTTTTTACCAACACAGATAATGGAGACCTATTTACCAGGTAACACATAATGTTTACTACCTCCACCTAAAACTCTTGTACTAATCACATACTACTAAGCATGCTCCTTGCATTTTCCACCAACATCCTATTCATCCATTCGACAAATCCATTCTCCTTAGGTGTTTATGGACTAATCCTTTGGCATAATATCCCATGTTGTTGAATTTTCCTCCATTGTCATATCTCAACACCTTTATCTTCTTATTTATTTGTTTTCTACAAGAGATTCAAACTCCTAGAATTTCTCAAAAATCTTTAAATCATTCCTCAGGAGATATAACCTTATCATCTTGGAGAAAACATCAATGAAGGAAACATAGTATATATATTGAACTAACAACTATACTGGTACTATCCCAAATACATCACTATGAGCTAGCTCCAAATTTCTCTTTTCCCTTGTAGTGCCAAACATGGATCTAAAGTGATTTAATTTACCATAAATTCAATGTTCATAGAAATCAACTTCTAGATCCTTAATAAGTAAACCTTCAACCATACATTTTCATTTCACATCTCGAAGTCCTTTCTCTCCAATGTGTCCCACGCTCTAATAACACAACATATTTTCATTAACTAGACAAGAGGTTGACTCGTAAGTTTCAAGAATAACTATACTACTACATCTACTTGGGTTAATGTGTCTTGTTAAATTATATAATCTCTCAATATTAACACCCTCCATCAACACCATTGCACCTTAAACCATCCAACATGGATCCTTCTCAAATATGGTATGCACACTTATATCTCTCATTTTACTGAAAGATATTACATTCCTAACCAAACAAGGAATATTTAGTACTCTCAATAATGTTTTACTATTACCATCCTTTATTACTAATAAACCTCTATATCAACCAACTACCACAGTTTTTTAATCATCCCTTAGGTAGACATGCCCTCCGTCATTTTCTTCATATTCACAAAACCACTTCCTATCAAGTTTCATATCATAGGATGCTCTAGATTCAATCAAACATGCCTTGTGATATGATTGTGTACTTCTCTGAGATAAATACATATCCCCTCCTTGTTCCAAAGAAGTTATCCCTTGAATTAACTACTCATAAAATACCTTTCTCCATCAACCAACATTTTACTTACAATCTCTTTTGTAATGCCTTACTTTACCACAATTCTAGCATATTATCATTGACTTAGTAAGAGAATTAGATCTTTCTTTCTTTTGATCTATATCTCCCTTTGGAGAATTATTCTTATTCATCTATCTGTTAGTTGGCCAATTACCAACAATGCATCTTTGGTTAATCCTTCCATGTTCCTTTAGCTCATCTCCTATAATAATAGAGATGCCACCACATCATCAAGAGTAAATGTGGTTATACTAATCCTAATAACAACTACCAGACCATCCTATGAGTCTATAAAGGAAGACAAAAAATTGATACACTTTGATTTCTTTTATAATAAACATATCCCACCTAATAGCTAACTAATAATAATATTGAATGCATGCATGATTTTGTGACCAAATGACCCTCTTCCATTCTTAGATAATAGAATTTTTTCAAAATAAACAAATTATTGACCAAAAAATTCAAATAGAATAAGTTTCCATGCTTATCCCATAGTTTCATGGAAGTGGCTTCCCTTGAAACATTCAACACCACCAAATTTTCAAGAAAACGTTGAATGGTATTGAATTTTCTATCTAATTTCTCCCCATACTTTGTTGATATGCTAGTCGGAGGTGTTCTAAGATGCATAATGATCCAATAATCTTGATATTTAAGGATATATTCCATTTTAGGCTTCCACTCAAAATTCTATCCATTAAACTTATGAATCTCAACTCTTGTCTTGATATCCATCCTTCTTTAACTAAAGTTATATCTTAAGACTCTTGCTCAAATAGGATTTTCTTTCTTCTAACCAAGAACAATTTTATTTAATAGATCTAGGTTCAATTTCTTCAACATTTGACAGTAGATATGTTCCTCTACAATTAAAGCTAATCTTGGCTCAAGGGACCTGATAAACAATTCAAATACCAAAAATAGGGTTAACTAAGGATATAGACTAAACCAGAAGCTCAATTAACATAAATATTTAAATGAGCATGAGAGAACTTAGAAGTCATAAAATATACAATAGCACACCATAAAGATTCACGCAACATGGAGATTTTACCCTAGAACCCCTTACTAGTAAAACCACCAACCTTTGTGCTTCACCACTCTTATATTCTCAATTGAATATTACAACAAGTTTACAATGAAGGTAAACCATGGTCCACCCCTTAAACCCTAATATTCTCATAGATCACATGATCTTTAGCATTCATGAATATTCATTATCTCATTATCTCGCATCAACCCTACATCATGCTGTATTCATAGGCATAAAAAAACTTAATTGAAAACTTCTCGAATCAATACAAGTGGTTGAAGGTCATTGGCTATCTTGGGAATCTTAGGAATCCTAACTGTTTTCCAAACAGTTTTGACTATAGTCTATTTCCCTTCAACTATTTACCGGGTGCAAGCCCCGGAAGTGATGATTGATGCTATGTGATTCGTTCTCCACATTTCACTAGTTTCAATCCCACTTCTTCACCCCTGTGAGCATCACCCGATGCAATGAGTGCTAAGTGAACTATTCAAAAATCATGAGAAATTAGTCAGTTACGACTACCTCTCATGGAAATGGTCATACGTTTGAATGACTTACTTAACGCAGTTGAATCCCAAAAATGATATCTAATATAATGCACTGCGTAAATCCCCCATACTTATATGCATGTATTCTTGATTGTTATATTTTTTCCCCTGGAAAAATTGTAATCTTTCATTAACTTGAAAAATTACATATTGTAGATGCACTATGCATATGCTATAGAGTCAGTCAACCTTCTGTGGGCTCTGTATATGATCTATAATATCAGTATAAAATAAGAAACATCACGTAGGATTTTCGTTTATAGTAGTTCTATTTATATGTACATATTTTCCCCGCAGGGCTCTGTAGAAAAAGATTTTGTCCACTGTATACCAAAAGTTGTTCATGGATATACAAAAATTTTGTCATATATTGCAACTCATGGGCTAACCGCCCTATGGTAATGTGGGTCTATATAAGGTCGGTGATAGTATTGATATGCATTTGACCCGTGTTTCTCCTGGATCATCCACTATCCTCGGGGTAGTGTCGTGGCCTCCTTGGAAAGTTGGTCGGCACTGCTGTTGTGTTCCCTGTAGATATGATTTCAAGTAATGTCAATAAAATGAGCCTTCAATATGTTTATTTCATCCAATATGTTACTGAGTGTATGTGTATGGCAGACAGTAATATTGTTGAACCAATCTATGATGATCTTTGAATCTCCAAAGATATGAATGTTCATGCAATTATGTCCCAATGAGAAATTCATGAGATGTCGAAGGGTGATGAGTTCAACAAAATTGTTTGAGCCAACCCCCAAACCCATCCAGACTTTATAGAAATGTTGATCACTGATGTATAAATAAAACCACCCCCACACCCCTGCTGCTGAGCAGCACCATCAAAAAAGACCCAGGGGGTACATTTATCAATATGCGGAGGGTTGCGGGGTCTTCGAGTGCGAGGTTGGGGAGGCTCAGGCATATCATTATAAGCCGATATAATAAGAGCAGATAGATGCGGCTAGCTTATAGGTTTATCATCAAATATAGTCTGGTTCCGAGCCAACCAGAGGTACCAGCAGATAATAATGGGGAGGCTCTATAGTTTAGTTCCTTTGTGTCGGTTATACCATGATTCCCAAGCTATGTTAATATCATCGCCTTCCCAGGAACCTAAAAAGTGTATAGATGTGGATACGGTTTGCCACAGGTTCATTAAGGCAGTGCAATTCAGGAACAGGTGAATGATTGATTCTGTTGTGCTTTTACATAGAGTGCACCAGGTAGGTCCATAGATCGCTCTGTGCATAAGGTTTTCACCTGTGGGAACTATACCTTTTAGAATACACCAAAAAAATAGTTTTGTTTGTGGAGGCGCAGTGAGTTTCCATATTGCCTTCCACCAAAATGAGATCAGATCTGGTACCTTATGAGAGATCAATGCTAAATAACCGAACTTTGGTGTATATATTCCATTCTCAGATTGATGCCAAATAAGTTCATCTGGACCCTGTTTGATCCTAATGTGAAATTTTGTCAAAGCATTTATATAATTGGTCCATTCCTGGTGCCAGCGTGTTGGTAAATTAATCTGAAGTGTGGATTTCCAGCGTTGTTCAAAAATGGATGTATTGAGTGGATCCACGATGTCAGCTAGAACTTTGATCTCGTGTGAATTTAGGTGATGTATGAGAGCCTTGGATAATAGATGTCTGCCACCATAACCATTCCATGGGTCTGTACCGATACGAGCCAATGATCCATCATTAATTTTCCAAACCAGGTGTTCCCTGATGAGAGGCATGGATTTGAGAAGTGCTTTCCATACAGATGAGATGCCGGATTTGGGCCAATTTGGAAGCCGGATCCAATCCATTATATGCAGAGGCCAAATATATTTGTGATATGTGATGTTAGTCTAGAGATTATGACCTGTGAGTAGTGTCCACCCCATTTTCGCTACAAGGGCCTGTGCAAATGTGGTTAGGTCTTTTAATCCCCAGCCTCTCCATTTTTTGGGCACCGCTATCTTCTTCCATCCCACCCAAGCAAATATCCGTTTGTCCTGTTTCCCATTCCAAAGATATCTATTGCATAATTGGTGTAACCTTGCCAAGATGTTTCTTGGAATCCATGCAAGAGCCATCCAAAAGACCAGTGTTTCCACCAGAACAAATTTAACCAATACAAGTCTACCAGCTCTTGATAGATATCGATGACTCCATATGTTAAGCTAATTTTCTAGTTTTGAGACGAGCCATATCCAATCGGCTATCTTTTGGCTGACAGGCTTGATCCAGAAGCCTAAATACTTAAGACCACGATCTAGGGGACTAATGCAGAATGGAAACAATTGTTGAGCAAAATGAGACTCATGTATAGAAGTTTTGGTAAGAATGATTGATGATTTTGAATGATTTGCAAGCATCCCAGTGGCAGATGAAAAAAGGGAGAGAATTTTCAAAAATGTACAAGAATCCCTAATACTGCCATCAAGGAAAATCATGACATCGTCCACAAAAAGAAGATGGGTGAGAAAGCAGTCATCAGATATTTTGAGTCCACAAAGATCCCCATCTCTCTTAGCTGAAGCAATCAATCGACTCAGACCATCCATGACAATCAAGAAAAGTAGGGGAGACAGAGGGCAACTGTGTTTGAGACCTCGTTTAGAGTGAAAAAACTGATACGCCGACCCATTAATCAAAACACTGAAGGTGGGGGTGGTGATGCAAGCCATGATCCAGGTGATGAAATTATTGGGGAAGCCTAGATGGATGAGGAGCATCTTGATGTAGAGCCAGCTGACACGATCAAAGGCCTTAGCCAAATCAATCTTTAGGATAATGGCCTTATGGTGTCTGGTCCAAATGGAGTGAAAGGCTTCTTGTGCCGAACCGATGGCTTCATGGATCTGACGATGTTCAAGGAAAGCAAATTGTTGAGGGGCAATATGACGGGATAGGATAGGTCGGAGGCGATTTGCAATGATCTTGGAGATGATCTTATAGAGCACATTGCACAGAGAAATGGGGCGGTAATCATCAAAGGAGGAAGGGGAGTCCAATTTGGGTATAAGGGCTATGAATGTCGAATTGATGGCATTGTAGAGTGACCCAGATACCCTGGATTCCTCTACAACCCTTAGTAAATCATGGCTGAGAAGTTCATAGAAAGCAATGTAGAATTCAATGGTCCAACCGTCCGAGCTCGGGCTTTTTTCCTTTTTGAACCATTTTAAAGTTCCCTTCAGTTCCCCAGCTGTCAGTGGATCATATAATGCCTCCGTCTCATCCTCATTTACAAACCTGGGGAAGTGTCCAGCAATGTTGATAATATCAGCAATAGTCGAGCTAGGAGGCTGTTTGTAGAGGTTCCTTAAGTGAGATGGTCCCAGGTGTGAGAGCTTGTTGAAGGAGTCAGCCACTCCACCCTCAGGCAATGGGATATTCCAGATGGTATTTTGGACCTTTCTGCCCTTTGCATAGTTGTGGAAGAACTGAGTGTTGTCATCTCCTGTTTTAACCAAATGGCTCTGCTACGAAGACGGATGGATTCCTCTCTATCTTTTAAAATCTTTGACTTCTGATTTTCTAGATCCACCAGGTGGGATTTGTCCTATGCTATGGAAAGCCCTAAGCCTCATTCATCCAATAATGAGGAGAGTTCTGATTCTATGAGCAAAAGGGTTGCATTTTCCTTTTGGTATTTTTCTCTAGCCCAATTGATAGAGAGGTGCTTGAGATGAGATAGGTTAGAGCAGAGACCTTTTGCCAAGGATTCTGACCTATCATTTGAGTTTGTAGTCCAAAATTCCTTTACCATATTGATATATGAAGGATCCTGTAGCTAGCCATGATTGAACTTGAATGGGGCTTTTGGCTTTTTGTGAGGTCCCAAGATCTCCAGGTATATAGGGTAGTGATCCGAAATGCCTCCAGTTCCAACCCATTGTTTGTAGAAATGCAGCTATTGAATAAGGGGACCTTTCATGATAAATCTGTCAAGTCTGTGGGCAAGTGCAGCCTCTCCAATTCTTCTGTTCCTCCAAGTAGGGAGTGGTTTGTGCATAGGGACATCAATCAGGTTATGTCTCTCCAGAAGGTCTGACATATAACCTGTGATTGAGTCTACTTGAGCCATGGATCCCCAAGATTCGCCATATCCCAGGGAGAAATTTAAGTCACCCCCAATAATGATGTTGTCAGCAGAGAAGATGGATAGTCCCAGCAAATGATGCCAAAAATTCTCCCTTTGTTGACAGGGGCCGTAGATGTTAATAACCCTAAGGTTGTTCCCTAGGTCGGCCGAGAAGAGGTCTATGCCCATAAACCCCTGTCCTCCCCAGGTAGCTTGTGCTTTGATGGTTGATGGATTGTAGCCTATCGCGAGGCCCCCCGATCTACCAGTAGAATCCATAGCCAAAAACTTCCATCCCGGGATAATAGAGGATAAAGAAACAGAGATAGGATCTGTCGGGCCAAGGGTTTCTTGGAGGAGAATGATGTCGACAGGAACAGTCTCAAAAAGTCTACGCAGAGCTAGCTTCTTGGAGGCACTAGCCAAGCCTCTGCAATTAAAGGAAAGGCACTTCATGGAGGGAGATTGCCAGGGGTGTTCGCTGCTCTAAGAACCCTGTCAATAGTGGATTGGCGGCCAGAGGCCACCTCCACTCCAGCACGCCTGATAGCTTTAGACATGAATGATTTTCTCCCCTGGGCAGTCAAGGGAGTCGACCCAGAAGTAACAAGACCCAAACCAGCAATTTTTAGATGGGATCCAAGGGAATGAATGTGAGGGCGAAGATTATAATGATGCTTTGACCCCCGAGATGAGGATGGAGAAGAGGAGGGCGAGGGAAGAGAATGCAAGGAGGGAGCCGATGGAGCATAGACAGGGGAAGTGGGTAAAGTGCAATATGCAACAGACATGGATGGAATATGCAATGAGGAGCAAGGAGAAATACAAGATAAAGGAGGAGAGAGAGATGTACCCGAAACAATGGCAGCTTCAACAGCAGCTTGAGATCTAGTGACCGGCGGCGAGAGAGTTCTGTGAGCAACGCTCGATACATTTTGAGGATTGATGATGGAAGGTCCTAGCACCGGTGTACACAGGGTGGCCGGCGAGACAGTCCTCGATGGTACATTGGATGGCGCAGGTGTATCTTCCAGTTCTTGTTGAGGGGGCAGTCCTTGAATATATGCCCCACCTTGTGGCAGCGGCGGCATCGAAATGGTACCCCTTTGTAGTCCAATATATGTACCCTTGTAAATTTCCCCCAGTGCAGGGTAATCTTCTCCTCCAATCCTTCGCAGGTATCCAAGTATACCAAGATGCGCGTGAGGGTTTTGTTTCTTGACTCTACGAAGGTTCAATCATGGTCAAGATATGACCCCAAAGCATTCCCAATGCGTATGAAAACCTCCTCACACCAGTACTATAGAGGGAGCCCAGGCAGATGAACCCACAGTGGACCAACTCCAATTTGTTCTCTCTCCAAATCAAAGAGAGGGATCCATATCTTTAATAGAACCGGTGCCATCTCAATGTGCCAATATCTAGCCAGCACCAAATCTGTATAGTTCTCCTTTGCAAAGTGTAGGGCAAACCAGCCTCTAGGTAAAACTTGCACCTCAGGTAATTCCTTGAGGACCCCTCCCCAGATTTCCTTTACCCATTGGGTGAGCCAGGTCACCGAATACGCCCTCCCACAGACATGTCCAACAAGAATGGTGCTCACCATTATAGTTTCTTCCCCAATAGCAGAGGTATCTCCAAAACGAATCGAAATATCCTTTGAGGTTGCTTTAACACACATATTTCTTTTCTTCCCAATACGCGGTGCAAATGGGTGATCCACTAATGGATCCGGGGAGCCTTCCAAATGGATTGATTTTGCAGGTCTAACCCTAACAGCCGGAGTCTCAAAACAGCCCGAGGGCGAGTGAAGGGAAACAGAAGGGTTTGCAGCTACCGAAAGAGGAGGACCCGAAGATGTCGCGGAAAAGAAGGTAGTGTTGAGCAGATGCGGATCAAAAGTGGGCGATGGAGGGGTAATGGACGACAGGAAGTGAAGGGTCCCACGGGACAGTGGGGGAAGATCCAAAGCAGGGGAACCCCAGGGGGAATTTCCGGTAGAGTGATGAGCAGTACGATGATCTGGCAGGGTTACCACCGAAAAGGAAATAGGCGGCGAAGGGTTCGATGGACGGCTAGGGCCAGCTTCTGTAGATGAAAAATTAGGGCACCCAAATATAACCTGTTCAAGATGAAATCTTCTATATAATCTACCTCTTCCTCTGTTTCCATTTCTTCACCCAATATAGCTGAAGACATCCTGAAAGCGACAGATGGACCTGAAGAAACGGGCCGGGTAACAGCTAACAGGCAATTATAGGTTCGCGCGCAGAGTGGTAACAGGTTATAGTAAGAGGGTTAACCAAAACCCTTACGGTCTACTGCAGAGCACTCCATCCTCCCCTCTCTCTTGATTGTTATATGTTCGACTACTCTAGTCAATTATTGACTTATTTCAGTTGCTTGACTATATTAACTTCAACTAAGGTAATTGTTCTCGAGTTAGATATACTCCTATTAACTCAACCATCAAATTATCTTCTCATTGAATAGAATTTAAACATCAGGTTGACTTTTTATTCCTATTTAAATATTCTGGACCAAACTTATTGAGGTTCACTCCTAGTCATCTTACCCAACCAACTAATTGATCAACTAAACTCTACTTGACTGAAATTACCTACAAAGAGTAAAACACCTCGAAAATAACAATAAGAAATATATCATAACCAAAAAATATTTTTTTGGTGTTACATTCATTAACATAAAAATAAAAAAATGGATTTATCCTTATCCATGAGATAAGACACTTTAGGAGCAATAAGCAACTTATTTGTAGAAATAATAGATGTTGCATTGAATAAAAATAAAAGAAGAAAATGCATATGTCTATGAGAAGAATAATTGGTATAAGAATTAAGTTGGATGTTGTGCTTCTTCATTATTTCTTCTAAGGCCTCCATATTCTTAAAACATTTATATTCTAGATGACCATATTTCCTACAAAAGGTACAATGTCTCATAGTATTGTTACCTTCCAATTTAGTTACTTCATCGCCATTGGGAGTAGCAACTATTTAAGAAGGTTTTATACTCTCTCATTTTCTTGTCGTTGTGAGGATAATTCTCTTCATATGGTTTCATTTATCCTTCCATTAAGCTAAGGAGGACCATGTTATATATACATGTATAATTGATCACTCCAAGGTGCAAGCTAATAAAAAAATAATAGAATGCTTCAAAAGGGGTTTTTTTGCAATAGTCCCTAAAGTTTTTATAGTGGAGTGAAAAGAAGATGCAAACATAATATATGCACCACCAAACATAGCAAGAATGGAATATATATATATATATATATATATATATATATATATATATATATATATATATATATATATATATATATATATATATATATATATATATATATATATATATATAGATATATATATATATATAGATAGATAGATAGATAGATAGATAGATATATAATCCCTCAATGTCAAAGATATGAATTTTTAAGAAAGACATAAAAATCATCCAAAGTACCATGTGGAAATGAGAGGTTAGCCTACATGGTGATGAATGCACATTGAAGTTTCTAATTTTAATAATAAATAAATAAATCTTCCCTATGTAACTTTTCTTATAAACTCATTGAAATGAATCTAGTAATTCAATTCATGCGAACATCCAAAAATTCATAAAATAATCCATATTTACATAAAATTATTTATCAAGAATATAAATCTAAGTCACAATTCATTGAGTACAATAGATTTGTATAGATGTTGGGTGACTGGTCATGACTTTGGCAAAAGACATGGCTTGTTATTATTACATTTAAAATATTATATAGTAATACTTTTAAGGCTATGATTACATTATTATTATGTATTACATAATAATCATTATATTATAACCCTAATTGTGCTATACCTTAGACATATTACAAGCCTTGCCCTGCTAAAAAAAATTGTCCTTAAATCATAGGAAAGTAAAACAATTTCCAAAAAAATGGAACATCTTCTTGTATATTTCACATACTTGATAAGGTTGATGGCACGAGTTGATGAAACCTTTGAATCCTTGAACAATATTTTCACAAGAAAAAAGGATCAATCCATCTAGGGTGGATTCTTCTTGGTACTTTCTTCTGATAAGATTCTATATTTATTTTATTTGTTGTCGAATTTGAGGTACACATATATTTGGATGCTTCAATTGTAATAACATCATTGATTCTACTTTGATTCCATTGGATATTGGAAAGTTGATTCATGCATACTACAAATTATGTAGTTTCTGTGTCAATATGGTACATTAATAAGTTCATCCTTCTTAATCTATTTTGTAATGTTGTCATGATTTACTTGAGTCATCATGATGATATCTAATACTTTTGTATTTAATGGTCTAACAACATCCTTCTATTAACATATGACATCATCAATGGGGATCAATCGTATGTCTATGAATATTAATTTATAATTTAATTGTTTCTTGAACTTAACTTATAGAATTTTTTTCACTATTAATACTTCATTGGCAATAACACTCCAATTTTTAGCTTCGATACCTTCTGGTAAAGTCAATTTATCTTCAAATTCAACATTTGGAGGCTCTTCCACTCGTACAACTTTATTGATAATGACATTAGTTTTTTCCACATTGATTACATTAATGCCAGTACCATTATCCTTGTTTTTGGTTTTTTGTTGCGCCTTATTTTCTTCCTTGGAATTATTCATTTATGTTAGTAGAGTTTTAATATGATTTCTCAAATAAGATATTTCATCATCTTTCGTTGATAGTATTTTATTAATATCTTTAGTATCATTTTGTGTGCATTTTGTATGTTGTTAAATTGTTGTTGTAGCTCCTTTATCTATTGCTAAAATTTGTGAATTTATGTATCTTGCTTCTCCAATTCCTTTTGAGTGTGCACTTCTTCTTCATATTTACTTATATAGGTTTTGTGAAATCTCTAATTTTCCCTTCTAAGTCATCATAATAATGTTGTTGTGATTACTCATCATATTGGATTGTCACATTTTTTCTATAGTATCTATATTCTAATGGAAAAGCTTTTATGGATGACTCAAATATGAAATTTTGTAAATTTATCCTCTTTCCTCTATAGGAGATTTACAATTTTTTTACATATTTAAAAAAAATGCCTCAAATGTTTCCATCCAATTAGAACCTACTATGTCAACAATATTAAAAATGATAAAATCTACAACATTGAATTGAAATGGAAACTTATAATCATCAATTGATAGTAGTAAGTCCTAAAGTTTTCAAATTGTTCATCACCATAAATGTCTTCCTTTACGATTATACTTGACTCTCGAACTAACACTTGATTTGTGAAATTGACATCACTATAATATTCATTTTTTAGAGGAAAAATATCAATGATAATATCCTTTCATTGAATAATTCCTTTAAATTTTAATACTAAAAAATTTCATATTTTAGTGTTTATACCAAAGAATTTTCCATCGCTCTATTAAAATTCTTTTTTTCAAGATATTCAATATGAACTTCAAATTGACACCACCATAAAGAACATACATAATTCCCTCACACTAGGTTTTTTCTTTTCACTTGGACTTTTCACCACTGGTTCACTTATCTCTTAATGGAAACCGAATGATTCATTTATAACCCTTTAATTGAAATTTATATTTTTTATATAATAATATTTGATCTTCTTAAAATTACATTTTATATTTTCATTTTAAAAAATAAAAAATTAATATTTTTACCTATTTTGAATAATTTTAAACTATTCACTTTTAAAAAATTACTTATAAAACTTATCTTTTACATAAATATATGTATATTTCATTTTCTTTGACTTCTTATTTTTCTATCCTCTTTTCCCTTTTTTTCCTTCCATAAAAAAAACTAAAATCATGATAAATGAATATGGATACCCCTTCATATAAGTGGATACTCCTTTCTATACCATTTAAAACACTTTGAAACCTTCCCTTTTCAACTGAATTTTTTTCTTGGTTATGTAATTTAGGCCAACTATATAATTTTGTTTGACTTAATACTTTTCTTTACATGAAATTTTAAGAATACTTGAAAACTTCCATTTTTTATATGGCAATTAACTTTACTGATTACTAGCTATAGAATATTTGTTTGTTTTAATAATTTTCTTTACATGCACTTTTGAAAGATATTTGGAAAAAAAATTTATATGCATTTTTTTTTAAATAGTTGGAATATATATATATATATATATCTATATCAAAGCTTTTGTACACGATCTTAAATTTATGTATATTTTTTCTTCTCTTTTTTTCATTTTCTTTATTTTTTTTCTTCTTAAATGTCGTCTAGATCGATTTCCTGAGTTGTTCTTTGTCCAATAACTCCTTAAAGGAGGACCATTGTCTTGATATTTCTACTAAAAAATAACTTTTTCACCATAGATAAGCAAAGCAACATCTCATATACCAATTGAAATGAACCTAGTAGTTCACTTCACTAGAACATCATGAACATGTAAAGTAATGCATATTAAATAATATTATTTATTGAGCAATAGGCCATATCTTTAGAATGTGACATGATTTTTCATTATTACACTCACTTTTATAAATAAGTTCCTTTTATAATAATTTACCCACTTTTAATAAATAAAGTAACTTAGAAATACATTAAAGTTACTTTACAGTGATTAATTTTTATAATTTAAATAAATTCAAATTATGAAATAAATTAAAGATACATGATATTTTTCAAAAACATATTTAAAATCAAGAACACTTTGTCAGTAAAGTAATTTTCAATTAAGTGACTCAATGTAAAATATTTAAATACATGTTACTAAGGAGGAGAGGGTTGTCCCAAAGTATGTGCTTTCTCCAAAATCCTTATTTTCGTTTACACAAAATTCAATGGAATGACACGAAAAAAGTGGAAAATTTGAAAAAACAAATCTTAACCTTAAATAATATGGGGTTATATCTTGGTTAATTTACACAAACGATTTAGTTTTTTTTTCTATTTCTTATTGGTTCAGGTTACTTAAATTATAGATAAAAGAGCATATATATAAACAGAAAACATTTTCCACTCTATTTCTAGTTTGTTGAGATTACACAAGGCACATGGTGAAGAACACATAGACCAAAAGGGTAGAAAACATGAAAATAAAGTTTTAAAGCTATGGAATTGACAAAAATGTTCATATATTAAGAAAATATAACTTTTTCGGGTGAAATGAAGAATAGTGTGCAACTAAAAGCAATGTTATGAACATATGGAATGACTCTCTGGACCCAAATACGCATTAAAAAGTAAAATTAAAAAAAAATTAATAAATGTAGAAATCCAAGTTTAAGATCTCGATCAATAATAAGAGTAGGTATTCATATGGGTTTTGATACCATGTTTGATAAACAATATATTTCCACATATGTTTAAACACTTTAATCAACTACTTCTACAAATAAATCAAAGAACAATAACCAATGTATTACATGGTTAAAACTCACAAAGTGGGAAATAATCCATGACCTTAGCATAACTTTTTGGCCATAAATAAGCAAAACAACATCTCATATACCAATTGAAATGAACCTAGTAGTTCACTTCATTAGAACATCATGAATATGTAAAGTAATGCATACTAAATAATATTATTTATTTAGCCATAAGCCATATCTTTAGAATGTGACATGATTTTTAATTATTACATAATAAATATTACATCATTATGATTTTATGATTATTATATATCACATTATAATCAGTATATTATAAACCTAGTTGCAATTTGCTCTAGGTAAAATACACTCACTTTTATAAATAAGTTCCTTTTATAATAATTGGCCCACTTTTAATAAATAAAGTAACTTAGAAATACATTAAAGTTACTTTATAGTGATTAATTTTTATAATTTAAATAAATTCATATTATGAAATAAATTAAAGTTACATGATATTTTTCAAAAACATATTTAAACTCAAGAACATTTTGTTAGTAAAGTAATTTTCAATTAAGTGAATCAATGTAAAATATTTAAATACATGTTACTAAGGAGGAGAGGGTTGTATGAAAGCATGCACTTTCTCCAAAATCCTTATTTTTGCTCACACAAAATTTCAATGGAATGACACGAAAAAAGTTGAAAATTTGAAAAAACAAATCTGAACCTTAAATAATATGGCATTATATCTTGGTTAATTTACACAAATGATTTAGTTTTTTTTTTCTATTTCTTATCTATTCAAGTTACTTAAATTATAGAGAGAAGATCATACATATCAAAAAAACCATTTTCCATTATATTTCTAGTTTGTTGGGATTGCACAAGGCGCATGGTGAAGATCACATAGACCACAACGTTAGCAAACATGAAATAAAGTTTTATAGCTATGGATCTGAAAAAAATGTTCATATATTAAGAAAATAGAAACTTTTTCAGGGAAATAAAGAATAGTTTCCAACTAAAATCAATGCTATGAACATATGGAATGACTCTCTAGACCGAAAGACACATAAAAATGTACAATCCAAAAAAAATTAATGAATATAGAAATCCAAGTTTAAGATCTCGATCAATAATAAGAGTAGGTATTCATATGGGTATTGATACCATGTTTTATAAACAATATATTTCCACATATGTTTAAACACTTTAATCAACTACTTCTATAAATAAATCAAAGAACAATAATCAATGTATTACATGGTTAAAACTCACAAAGTGGGAAATAATCCATGACCTTAGCATAAAGTTTTGACCATAAATAAGCAAAACAACATCTCATATACCAATTGAAATGAACCTAGTAGTTCATTTCACTAGAACATCATGAATATGTAAAGTAATGCATATTAAATAATATTATTTATTGGGTGATGGCCATATCTTTAGAATGTGACATGATTTTTCATTATTACACAGTAAAGATTATATAATTATGATTTTATGATTATTATATATCACATTATAATCACTATATTATAAACCTAGTTGCAATATGATCTAGGTAAAATACACTCACTTTTATAAATAAGTTCCTTTTATAATAATTGGCCCACTTTTAATAAATAAAGAACTTAGAAATACATTAAAGTTACCTTATAGTGATTAATTTTTTATAATTTAAATAAATTCAAATTATGAAATAAATTAAAGTTACATGATATTTTTCAAAAACATATTTAAACTCAAGAACATTTTGTTAGTAAAGTAATTTTCAATTAAGTGACTCAAAGTAAAATATTTAAATACATGTTACTAAGGAGGAGAGGGTTGTCTCAAAGTATCCGCTTTCTCCAAAATCCTTGTTTTCGCTTACACAAAATTTCAATGGAATGACACGAAAAAAGTTGAAATTTGAAAAAACAAATCTTAACCTTAAATAATATGGCGTTATATCTTGGTTAATTTACACAAACAATTTAGTTTTTCTTCTATTTCTTATTTGTTCAAGTTACTTAAATTATAGAGAAAAGATCATACATATAAAAAGAAAACATTTTCCACTCTATTTCTAGTTTGTTGAGATTGCATGGTGAAGATCACATAGACCAAAAAGTTAGCAAACATGAAAATAAAGTTGTATAGCTATGGATATGACAAAAATGTTCATATATTAAGAAAATAGAAACTTTTTTGGGTAAAATGAAGAATAGTTTGCAACTTAAAGCAATTCTTTTGGACTTAGTCTCAGAGTATCCACAGTAGAAACCATATTTCTGTCAATGTTTCAAATCCCAACAAGGATCCATCATCAGGACCAATCTGAATGATGATAGAAGAAGATCTTTGTGAAAATAGAAACTTTTTCAGGTGAAATGAATAATAGTTTCCAACTAAAAGCAATGTTATGAACATATGGAATGACTCTCTAGACCGAAAGATGCATAAAAATGTACAATCCAAAAAAAATTAATGAATGTAGAAATTCAAGTTTAAGATCTCAATCAATAATAATAGTAGGTATTCATATGGGTTTTGATACCATGTTTTATACACAATATATTTCCACATATGTTTAAGCACTTTAATCAACTACTTCTACAAATAAATCAAAGAACAATAACCACTGTATTACATGGTTAAAACTCACAAAGTGGGAAATAATCCATGACCTTAGCATAACTTTTTGACCATAGATAAGCAAAACAACATCTCATATACCAATTGAAATGAACCTAGTAGTTCACTTCACTAGAACATCATGAATATGTAAAGTAATGCATATTAAATAATATTATTTATTGAGTGATAGGCCATATCTTTAGAATGTGACATGATTTTTCATTATTACACAATAAAGATTACATAATTATGATTTTATGATTATTATATATCACATTATAATCACTATATTATAAACCTAGTTGCAATTTTCTCTAGGTAAAATACACTCACTTTTATAAATAAGTTCCTTTTATAATAATTGACCCACTTTTAATAACTAAAGTAACTTAGAAATACATTAAAGTTACTTAATAGTGATTAATTTTTATAATATAAATAAATTCAAATTATGAAATAAATTAAGTTACATGATATTTTTCAAAAACATATTTAAACTCAAGAACATTTTGTTAATAAAGTAATTTTCAATTAAGTGACTCAATGTAAAATATTCAAATACATGTTACTAAGGAGGAGAGAGTTGTCTCAAAGTATGCGCTTTCTCCAAAATCCTTATTTTCGCTTATACAAAATTTCAATGTAATGACACGAAAAAGGTTGAAAATTTGAAAAAAGAAATATCAACCTTAAATAATATGGGGTTATATCTTGGTTAATTTACACAAATGATTTAGTTTTTTTTCTATTTCTTATTTGTTCAAGTTAGTTAAATTATAGAGAAAAGAGCATACATATAAAAAGAAAACATTTTCCACTCTGTTTCTAGTTTGTTGAGATTGCACAAGGTGCATGGTGAAGAACACATAGACCAAAAAGGTAGCAAACATGAAATAAAGTTTTATAGCTATGGATCTAATAAAAATGTTCATATATTAAGAAGATAGAAACTTTTTCGGGTGAAATGAAGAATAGTTTGCAGCTAAAATCAATGCTATAAACATATGGAATGACTCTCTAGACCAAAAGATGCATAGAAAAGTACAACCCAAAAAAAAATTAATGAATGTAGAAATCCAAGTTTAAGATCTCGATCAATAATAAGAGTAAGTATTCATATGGGTTTTAATACCATGTTTTATAAACAATATATTTCCACATATGTTTAAACACTTTAATCAACTACTTCTACAAATAAATCAAAGAACAATAACCAATGTATTACATGGTTAAAACTCACAAAGTGGGAAATAATCCATGATATTGATGTGAATTGAAAAGGATTTACATATGAATTTATCACAATTAATCATCAGCAAATGTCCCGCCACACTCTTTAAACAAGGATCACAATTCAATTGAATGCTAAGCAATGGATTAGTATAGTTTCTAGTATCAAGGAGAATATGAATCATCTCACTCCATGTCTACAACATACCATGATTCTAACATTAGATAACTACAAGGCATAATAATGCATACTAAGAAAACAAAGTATATAGATATCCTTTACGTAAGCACAATTTAACTAAATTGATTTTAAGTAATTCTTAAATATTTAACAAAAATGTATTAATTTATGTATAGTTAGGAATGAATAACTGATCAATATTCCCAAAAGTCTGCAGTTCGTACAAGTTTGAATATAGCTAATACATTTTCACTATTATATGTTATGTTAGTAAGCCATACATTCTAAGGAACATGCCCACTTATGTAGAGCTAGACTTCAAACATAAAGTAAGGCTAGCTTATAATTCAAATGTTGGTTGGTCAATTATGTAGAAACCTCGGAACGATAAAAAAATAAAAATAAAAAAAATAGATGGATAAATTCAAATGAAGACAAAAATCCCTTGTCAATAATTATAAGGGCTCAATAATTATGGAAAATCAAGTCTAAAATGAAACTAAGCTCTTGCAAACATTCAATATACATAGACAAATGATGTAGGAGCATCTGGCTGACAGGTTAAGATGAAAGGAAAGGCTATTTGGTCTCTGAAGAGGACAGAAGAGGAATTTGCTGAGTGAACAATGTGGTTGTTTTTTTATTTGTTTATGTTGTTTAATTTAATAAAGAACAGTACGTAGGAAGGTCAAGAATTAATTAGGATAATTGTTATAAGTAACTAGTTTTATTTTCATAATAATACTGTAAGACAATAACAGTTCCTGGAACTAAACATATGTAACCAACAGCAGTTGGAAGAAAAATAGTTCCATACAAACAGTTCCTTACAATCATTTTAAAAGAGGAACATAACACAATTGTAGGGTTCGACGTTTTGGAAAAGGGAGTGAAAAAGCTAATGAAATATATCTCTGAGCACACAGACATTTCTTTCCAGCATCCTGTGACTGTTGAACTATCTACATGTCATTTTGTTGATTTCCATTAACAATAAAAGTCTAGTCATTACTCTATTCTATAAGCATATGCACATACATGTATTTCGAATTACATTGGTTCAAGCAGGCCTACGAAACCAGATAATTTGCAGGCACAACCCAAGAACGTGTTGCAAAGACAAGACCTACAGACCTTGACATAACAAGCATATGAACATCGAGTGAATCTAGGACAAGATGCATATCTCGAGCATTAAAAATATAGACAAGGCGCAAGCATTGACAAACAAAAAACCAAGCAGAATACCCAGGTATGCCTGAAGAATAAAATCCATTGTTTTCTTTGTAAAATAAGCATAAGAAAATCTCTATCCAGTCATACACAGTTTCAAAATCCTGTTCGAATAATTATACAGTCCATGCCATAACATATTACAAGTTCGAAGTGACATAACGTGCGGGTCTAGAAACCCTAAGGCCGAACCTACAACTATCAACTAACAAGAACGACTGTGCAAGCCAACGGCCTGAGACTTCATACAGTCGATGGCTTAATAAATTTCTAAAACAGGAATTACAATAACACAAGCCTACGGCGTTGAATGCAAATGACAAGAAGAACAAACAACGACTCTACCCAGGTCTAGCCGGAGTTTCGAACAGCCGGATTCCGAAGCCCTCCAGGTCATTATACCTACAACGACAGCCATTTATCAAAGTTCATGAGTATTGAGTGGCAAAGTAAGACAAGAACAGACGGAAGAACAAAACCTGGGTCTAAAAATTACCTGATAGAGGCAAGTTGCGGTCATGGAAGTTCATTAAGGTTACCCTGCTCGCGAAGGAGTAAAAACATCAGTCAATTGAGGGAAAACAGGAGAAAAATGACAGCATAGAACCAGAGAACTTACCCTTGCAACGCTGAAGGAGCCGAAGCCAAGAACTGCAATTGCATCCTTTTGAAACCGAGGGAAGATGACCAAAGACTCAACAATTGTCACCTAGAAAGGTTCAAGCCGGAAAGAATCACATTAACCAGCAAACAACCAGCATTGGCATCGCATACAGAGAGAACACAGAGTCACATTAACTAGCAAACTAAAATTTCACAATAAAGCAACATGAACGAACTAATAGTTGTAACAAAATTTCATACCGAATGGAGGATGAAAACTTTCAGGTCAAGCAGCGAACTAGAGCACATTAACAACAGAAACCTCACTCAGAAACAACCACAGCTTACCAAGAATGCAGAGCTGTCAAACTCAACAAATGTGCATGCAAATGACTTATGCTAGGGTTTGATCTCCCATACCAAGGCGGGGTTGACAATCCCAAGGGTGGACACTTGTCCATTGATAGAAGCATAAGGTACCAATCACATGTGCAAACTCCAAAACTAAATCAAAATCATTACAATCAACCGCCGGATGAATCAAACTTACACATAATCTGCTTGCCATCATTAAATTTCATTTATTAGTGCATTATTAACCTTGTGTGGTGTGACAAGGGTGGGCTAGACCCGTCAAGTGGTATCAGAGCAGGAAGTTGAAAGAGCCAGGATGTGGAGGTTGGAAGATGAGGACATGGGAGAGGTGTGCGCAGAGTAGCAGACGAAGGATTGAGGGAAGAAATAAGGACCCTTATGTTATAGACATATTTGGGGACTGCAACCCCAATCACATATTTCCATAAACCAAGGGTTTCTAAGTCCCTAAAAGTGTTTTTTCATACCCTAAAGGAGCAAGGTTAGTTGATTACATCATCTCCTAGAAGTTCTCCATGAAAAGATACTCAGAACTGGTCAAAGCAGGACTATACAAACTACCCAGTGCTAAAGGTGCGATGCATCTCACCTGCCACATGCAAAAAGTGAGATGCATACTGGAAAGCCCTTCTATAGGGTGTGATGAGTGAGAGCAGACAAATGGCACAAGCCGTTTGCTAGGTGGCAATCCAGAGAATCTTCTAGAAGCTGCTCATTTGACACTTGCCTCTCTAAGTTCACCCAGGGATGAGTAAGAGATCTAAAATCTCCATGTGGAACCAAGAACTATCAGACAGATGACACTAATCAAAATCCCATAAGCTAACTCACCCTGCTGCAAATACTATAAATGGATCCCTCATCCAAGAGATCCAAAGGTTGGAATTTGGTAATTTGCAAAGAGGTGCTGCTGGTTTCTCTTTGAAGACATTGTTGGGTGATGTTGCTTTGTGTGAGGTGAAGAGGGCTTTCAAGCTGGGAGGATGGCATTGGGTTAGACCAAGTTGTTGTAATCCTCTCTTCTATGATTTTTACTAATAAAGCTATTTGAGTTTTCCTCCATATTCTTCTGTATCTCTGAATACTGTGTTTGTTATATGCATTTGTATGGTCAATATATATCTGATCCTATATTGTTTACAGTGAAAGATCTCTATGCTTTGATGGTATTATGTTGCTGTGAATCTACAGGTGCTCTTTGAAGTTGGACAAGTAAGGAAGCAGTGGCGAGATTTTGTCAAAGGGGAAAGGAAACAAGCAAGGAGCCAAGCGGAAGACTGAGGTTGGTACTCTCTGCTTCTTTCTCATCTCTCTCTCGTAAAGGAAAAACAAGTGACTTTAATCTGTTTGTTTCTAAGATAGCTACCCGTCTTAGTGGGACTAGCAGCTCTGAATAGACACTAGATTTCCCGATAACAAAATTGTTATTGGGAAATCTAGTGTCTATTCAGAGCTTCTAGTCACACTAAGACGGGTAGCTATCTTAGAAACAAACAGATTAAATTCACTTGTTTTTCCTTTACGAGAGAGAAATGAGAAAGAAGCAGAGAGTACCAACCTCAGTCTTCTGCTTGGCTCCTTGCTTGCTTCCTTTCCCCTTTGACAAAATCTCGCCACTGCTTCCTTACTTGTCCAGCTTCAAAGAGCACCTGTAGATTCACAGCAGCATAATACCATCAAAGCATAGAGATCTTTCACTGTAAACAATATAGGATCAGATATATATTGACCATAAAAATGCATATAACAAACACAGTATTCAGAGATACACAAGAATATGGAGGAAAAATTAAATAGCTTTATTAGTAAAAGTCATAGAAGAGAGGATTACAACCACTTGGTCTGACCCAGTGCCATGCTCCTAGCTTGAAAGCCCTCTTCACCTCACACAAAGCAAGATCACCCAACAATGTCTTCAAAGAGAAACCAGCAGCACCTCTTTGCAAATTACCAAATTCCAACCTTTGGATCTCTTGGATGAGGGATCCATTTATAGATATTTGCAGCGGGGTGATTTAGCTTCTGGGATTTTGATTAGTGTCATCTCTCTGATAGTTCTTGGTTCCACATGGAGATTTTAGATCTCTTACTCATCCCTGGGCGAACTCAAAGAGGCAAGTGCCAAATGAGTAGCTTCTAGAAGATTCTCTGGGTTTCCACCTAGCAAACTGCTTGTGCCATTTGTCTGCTCTCACTCATTGCACCCTATATAAGGGCTTCCTAGTATGCATCGCACTTTTTGCATGTGGCAGGTGAGATGCATCGCACCTTTAGCACTGGGCAGTCTATATGGTCCTACTCTGACCCGTTTTGAGTAGCTTTTCATGGAGAAATTCTGGGAGCTAATGTAATCAGCTGACCTTGCTCCTTTAGGGTATGAAACAACACTTTAAGGGACTTAGAAGCCCTTGGTTTATGGACATATGTAATTGGGATTGCAGTGCCCAAATATGTCTATAACAGTTGCCCCCTAAAGCATGAGGTCGTAAATTTTTTGATGTCGGGTGAAATGCTTTATAATGAGGATATGAGGTTTTTCGCACTGGAAGGTGACCTGTAATAAGATACAATAAAATACATTATCTTCATAATATTTTCATGATCTAGCTGAGGCGGGCATTCCCATGCTCAGCTTGATAAATTCATTTTCATGTACATAGGACAGACAACTGTCTGTGTGCAGATTGATGATTCTGGTAGAGCCATCATCCCTTAGATTGGATGATTATCTGTGCAACAATGATGTACATTTGATGTATTTATTTTCCTGATTATATCACAGCCCGGATGGATGAAACTAGATCCGGGGTCTTCAAAACTCGTTGAATCTTCGCCCGAAGTACAAGTCGATCCATGTGAAAATATGTTATGATGTCGAACATGGAAAGACATCGCTTGATTACCAGTCAATGATGTAAACTGTTAACGGGTGCAAGAGGAATCACCGATGATGATGATGACCCTCAAGGTACTGCAGTACAATTCACATGGTGTGAATACATGAGTTGATGTCGAACACCATGCAAAATCTTTTGGTTGAAGGCCATTAGTGTAAACCTGTCACTGGAAGTGAGAAACTTGCCATTGAGGCATGCAAGCTTCAAAGTACTGGAAGGGTTATTCCTAGGTTAGCTTCTTGGATAATGAGCTGATGTCGACAAGAAGTGACCCATCATAGGAGGGCATTAATGGATCCTACATCTACGACATGGAACAGAGAAAATGATCTTGTAGAGGTGAAAATGATCTACTGATACAAGGTTCAGGATGGCAGTCATGAAAGAATGAGGCGTGAAGGTATTGTAGCAGATGAGACACAAGCTGGGTTGGTGAATTCTTTGAGTGACTTCTCTTGAACATATTGGCTACACTGAAATGGATTGGTAGCGTTAACCCCAAAAGTGGATGGTACGGTGAACCAATGGTGATATGACTGGTGAATGGAATAACCCAACTCGACTCAATCATGGTGATGGAGTGAAAGTGTCATGTTCAAGAGCGACCTGCTACCAATAAAGTTTCTTCAAGTTTTCTTCCCAATTTTCCCCAGTCATTTCTAACCAGTACCTCTTTATTTTTGTCAATCTTGAGGAGGATAACATATGCTTGTTCTATAATTTTCCCTTCGGGCAAACCTGTCGCTATGTTTTAACGAGCCTAGCAACAGTGAAACTCACTCTTGTCTGAATGGACAAGTTTGTCGCTATTGTTTTAACGAGTTTAACAACAAGGATAACTCAGTCCTTTTCAATTTTAGAGAGTCTGAAAAGAGACGGAAAGAAGACTCCAATATTCCTTTTTCGTAACATAATCCCTTAAGTCTGAAAAAGTATAAAACAATGTGAAAGGGATGACTTTTCGATAGTTTTAATGAGCCAAACAAGACAAACACTCGATATTTTTATGTAATAATCCCTCAGGTCCAGAAAGATTAAAATATAGAGGACGAATAGCACTTCCAATCACTTTAACAAGCTGGAGAGGCCAATCGATCGGCAATCTTTTCATATTTTACGAGTCAGATGAAAAGAGCTTAAAGGAGACTCGTTTTTTGAGGAACGAGTGTTTCAGATAGCAGCTGGTTCCAGGTAAGGTTTGGAACTTTCTAATCACGGAAGTGTAAAAAGGTGGCTAATAGGATCACTTGTTGTAGCTGTCCCTCAAAAGGGGTAAACAATCAAATGGAGGCAAATGATCAGCAACAATAGAGTGGAGGTGATGGTAAGAACATGACCAAGGCTCAAAAGCTGATGATAATGCATTCACAATGGTTATTTACCAGAGATGGGTTCATTTTTTAATGAGCTTAAACTCTGGTGGAACATATGCTCATTGCTAGGTTTAATTTTTAATGAGCTTGAACTTCGCATAAAACTGCTCATGCCAGTCGTATAATAAGGATGTCTCATCGATAGGTTCATTTTTTAGGGAGCTTGCACCATTCGAAATTATGCTTTGACTCCTTTTATTATGTAAGATAGGAACAACCAATCCTACGAGTTTAAAGGGTTAAGAACCTACAAACTAAGAAAATAAATGGTTGTTTTTCACTTTCACGCAAAAAGGTTTGCATGCCCCTAGGTATAGCGAAGTAGAGTTTCCTAGGTTACCCCTCAATTTGCAGACAAAACACTTGTTTTATTGGGAAAGGCTTCCCTTCTCCAGGTTACCCCTCAATTTTCAGACAAAACATTTGTTCTATCGAGAAAGGCCTACCTTCTAACAGAGGTACCTTATTCCGGTCCAATCCCATTTTCCTAAACGGATGGGTGTGTCAGACCGGTTATATATCCTTTGCGGAAACCTACCCTATACCTGAAGTTTTCCTGCCGAAGCAGACCAGGGTGCATGCCCCCTGGGTTTCAGTCTTGACCACCGAATCACTCGCGCTCATCAGGTGGACGGACTGGAGATTGATGAGACATTCCTTATGCAAAAAGACCTGTTAGGGATGGCATTTGACTATTAGCTATGTGTGAACTGGGGAATGAAAGCTGGTCTACGAGCTGGACCACTCTTCCTTCATGCGGAAAACACATTACTCAAAAGATTGAGGAGACGATGGCTCCCATGCTATAAATTTAGTCACGCCCAAGGAGTAGATTGTAATCTAAAGGTCCTTGGACTACCATCACGTTCAGATAAACAGTTTTCCTTCTCAAAGTTATAGGCAAACTTGGAAGGATCCCTAACGGCCGACGGTTCCTTTATCGAAGCCTGTCATATATCGTATCTCAGGCAAAAGCAATGGCGAACCAAGCGCTTCCCAAGCAATTGAGGAAAGGATACTCACAGAAGCCCCTTCATCTATGATGGTACCAACCATGACCATTTTGTAAGTTTGCACTATGATTTGAAATGGTACATTAGATGGTAAACGGGGTCTGCCTAGTAGATTCCAATCGAAGGAAACGACTAGGTTGCTTGGAGGTGGGACCAAATAAACAACCGGATACAACTCTGACGAATTTCCTTCCTGCGGTAAAAGAATGGGCAGATTGCCCCCATGTTCATCGGAGTCTATGTTTATGAAAAGAATTTGAATGGTGTTGTTCTCATTCTCTTCGGTGACTATATCATCTGGAGGTAAATCTTTTGAAGTCAAGATGGGGTCGACTGTCGTCTCGACCTGTTGACTTTGGTTCGATGTGGACTCAGAGGGTTTATCTTCAATGATAGGTGCTTCGACTGACTCCAAAGGTGGGTTAGTCAGATTTTCAACTAGCAATGGATTCGGCAAGAGTTTCTTGTACCCAGGAGGGAGTCGCTCTGGTGACATGGGACGATTATCCAAGACTCTTTTAGCTTCGTCCAGGAAGGGACAATGGTGGAGGGCATGATTGCCTTCACACAGTCTATGGGGAAATTTAGATTTTCCTTTTTTCCCGGTGACTTCACTTTCACTAGTTGACGGTGTACTTTCAACATGATCGTCAGAGGTTGACGACACCAGATTGTGCAAGTGGGGAGACCAGTCCCTTAGGATCCGCGGGATGTAAGGACAATCTTGGTGATAGTGGTCTCCTTTGCAGATGACACATGGATATTTAGGTTTGGATGGTGCAGTGTGTGGATTTTCACTAGAAGATGCCCGGTTACCCCTCTTTTCCATTGGCTCCTTCTTCTTCTTCTCCTTCCCCTTCTTCTTCTTCTCAGTTACTTGGTTTTTAGTTTTACTATCTTTACCAAGTGAAGAGGAAGAAGGAGAGGGAGAGACAAATGAAGTAGAAGGTTGGGGGGAAACTCTAGTAACATCTAGTTGCTGATTCGATTGTTCAGGAATTATTGTGCTTTGAACGACATAAGTCGAGAAAATCCATAACGGCAAGCCAATTGTCAATCCTGGAAGGGACAATGTGGCCATATGAGGTGCATCAACATCTCCCCAAGAGGAGAAAGGACTAGGACTTCCCCCAGTGGGACATCCTTGGTTGGTGGACTCCATTTTCTCAACCTAAGACCAACGAGGGAACAATGACGTTATTCCATTTAAAATAAATTTTAGACACTTTGACACAACTTGCTTTTTCACTTCTTAAGAGTCGATAAAAGGCTAAAGATGACTCTAGTCGCCTTCGATTTTTAATGAGCCTGAAGTGACAAGTGCTCAGATGGACCTTTTCCTTTAATGAGTCTGAAAAGGAATGAAAGAGACTACTCTGGAAATCTAGATAGAGGGATTACCAAACCAATCGCAAAACTACAGAATACTATTTACGGTATGGTAGTCAATCTTCCTAAATGTTGTGTTCAGTGCATTGCGATCGATAGGGCAGAAAACACGGCTTCCTAAGGATAAAGGATATATCCTATTGTGGTCTCCCAATATATACTCGACGGTACATGGGAGCACAATTCTGTACTGGCACTTATCATCTCAAAGAGGAGGAATCACCCAACCTACGATGAAAGCAACAGTTACCAGGCTTTACGACACCAGAATACGTCTCTAGCCTAGACTTCTAGATGTTATGTGTTAGGTTCCAAAGCGTTTTTATGTTCATTAAATTTATTTTGCAGTTGATCTTTCTTAAGAAGTTTGCCTTTAAGGCTCATCGCGTGCTGTAGATATACAATTCCTAAAATGCAATCTAAGATGATAAACAATCGTTTAATCTTCTTTTTGCAATGAAAATCCTAGCTACTAAGGAAAGAGAAATGAAATCCTTTCAACATAGAGCAGGGAGCACACACTAGATGCACTGTCCTAAATCAAAATCAACAAGCAGTCTAAATGCAAATGCACGTGCATGTATTTGTTTTCCGCTTTCTTAATGTGTGAATGACAAAAATAATGCTAAGTACAAATATGAATTATTTCTTCTTTCAAAGCGACAGTACTAACGATTTTCTCTTCAAAAAACGACAGGAAGGCAAGACGACACTTTGCGATTTTGAATTGAAAACTGCTTTCAACACTTGAAATACTTATAAATTCAGATCAAATACAAGAGTAACAGTGTAATGGACTATCAAAGAGAAGTATTCTTTTCTTTGATTGAAAACGACACTTGCGACACTTCCAAATCAAAAGACGACAATTCGATTAAGCTACTATTTTGTAAAAGAGAACTGTAAATGGCGCACAATACATAAAAGCATTCACAATTCTTTGTACAATAGAGGTTGGATGATGCAAAGAAGGGGGTTTCAACATCATTCTACTAATCACAGACAGCAAAACTCCTGAATAAAATTGAAGACAATGAAGAAAAAACCAAAATCTGGAGGCAGATCTAGTCTAGTCTGATAATCGCACTAGTAACACAGGGAAACAGGGATGCATCCCACCTACTGCACACAGGAGGTGTGATGCATCCAGATTTCCTAAAGGAGAGGGTGCGATGGTCAAGGAATGAGACTTTAACTTGGTTTTTGGTCACAGTTTGCAGTTTAGTTTAGGGATTTAGGTCGAGCAAATGATAGTCAGTAACTATAAAGTATAGGGCTGATCTAATGAGGTTACTCAAGTTACCTCTAAGGCACTTAGGATGTTTGCAAGTCAATTGTTCAATTCATAACAAACCCAGAGATTGACTAAATCAGCTTTGATCTACTTTGCACTTGCATAGCAAATGCAGTTCGAAGGCTAGCTGGCTTGACTTCAGGCTCCGTCTATGTTTTATGAATCAAACAAATAGAGACAAGAAATCAGACTAATCGCTCCCCAATGGAGTCGCCATTTTGTTATTAGGAAATCTAGTGTCTATTCAGAGCTGCTAAACCCACTAATATGGGTAGCTATCTTAGAAACAAACAGATTAAAGTCACTTGTTTTTCCTTTGCGAGAGAGAGATGAGAAAGAAGGATAGAGTACCAACCTCAGTCTTCCACTTGGCTCCTTGCTTGTTTCCTTTCCCCTTTGACAAAATCTCGCCACTACTTCCTTACTTGTCCAGCTTCAAAGAGAAAATGTAGATTCACAGCAGCATAATACCATCAAAGCATAGAGATCTTTCACTATAAACAATATAGGATCAGATATATATTGACCATACAAATGCATATAACAAACACAGTATTCAAAGATACACAAGAATATGGAAGAAAACTCAAATAGCTTTATTAGTAAAAGTCATATAAGAGAGGATTACAACCACTTGGTCTGACCCAGCTCCATCCTCCCAGCTTGAAATCCATCTTCACCTCACACAAAGTAAGATCACCTAACAATGTCTTGAAAGAGAAACCAGCAGCACCTCTTTGAAAATTACCAAATTCCAACCTTTGGATCTCTTGGATGAGGGATCCATTTATAGATATTTGCAGGGGGGTGAGTCAGCTTCTGGGATTTTGATTAGTGTCATCTCTCTAATAGTTCTTGGTTCCACATGGAGATTTTAGATCTCTTACTCATCCCTGGGCGAACTCAGGGAGGCAAGTGTCAAATGAGAAGCTTCTAGAAGATTCTTTGGGTTTCCACCTAGCAAAATGCTTGTGCCATTTGTCTACTCTCGCTCATCGCACCCTATAGAATGGATTTCCAGTATTCATCGCACTTTTTTCATGTGGTAGGTGAGATGCATCGCACCTTTAGCACTAGGCAGTCTATATGGTCTTACTTTGACTAGTTCTGAGTAGCTTTTCATGGAGAACTTCTGGGAGATGATGTAATCAGCTGACCTTGCTCCTTTAGGGTATGAAACAACACTTTTAGGGACTTAGAAGCCCTTGGTTTATGGACATATGTGATTGGGGTTGCATTGCCCAAATATGTATATAACACCTTACTGCTCGTTTAGAGGTAGTGGAGGCAAGAAGGAGAAGAGATCTATAACTCCAAGATGACAGCAAGGAGGAAGCAGTAGTTACTACAGACAGACAGGAAGAACCAGAGATAAGATTGCTGAGGTCAGTGTTGTTAGCCAGTAGCAAGCCCAAACTGGAAATTTCTAACTATGATGGCAGCCTATCCACAGAAGTTCTGCTGGACTGGATAAGCGAGTTGGATAAGTATTTTGAAAGTGAAGAGATCAGTGAGGACCGAAGAGTCAGGTTCGCTGCAACCAAATTGAAGGGACACGCCACCCTGTGGTGGGATAGTGTCCAAGCAGAGAGAAGGAGAATGAATAAGATACCGATAAGGAAGTGGCCAAGGATGGTGGCCAAGTTGAAAGATAGATTTCTGCCTAAGGATTATCAGGTTGCACTTTATTGATAAGTGTAGAACTTAAAACAGAAAGGAATGATAGTAAAGGAGTATACAGAAGAATTCTACCGTGTGAACTTGAGGGCTGGTTATACTGATGACACTCCAGAGAAGACAGCAAGATACGTAAACGGTTTGAGGTTGGAAATACTGGATGAAATCAGTATTCTTTCCTCAAGAAACATAGAGGAAGCCTATCAAAGTGTTGTAAAGGCTGAAGAAAAGATTAAAAGAAAACAGAATAATAGGAGAGGATGGGGAAACGATAGAGGACGAGGTCAATCCTAGGGCAGATGCCGAACTGCCAGTAATAGTGAAGAGGGTAGCAGCTCTAAGGCTTCAGGAACAACAAAGAAAGGAGACAGCACTAGGGGTGGCAAGCCATATCAGAGAGGAAGAGGGAATGGCCGAGGTAGAGGAGATAATTTCTAGTGCTACAGGTGCCACAAGTGGGGGCATAGATCTTTTGAATGCCCTGAAGCAGAGCAATCTGGCCAGAGTGGAACATTTGCTGCACAGCCTGAGGAAGCTGAGGCACCGCCCCAGGAAGCAGAAAATGTAGCAGAAACGGGGGAGGACTTGGTTCTAAACAAAGTATTATTGAAGCCAGCCAAGGAAATTGCAGATCAGACCCAACGGAAAGCACTGTTCCGGACAGTTTTCAAATCACACAAAAAGTGCTACAAGTTGATCATAGACAATGGGAGTACAGATAATTTGGTTGCCTCCGAGATGGTGGAGAAGTTGGGATTGGAGCGACTTAAGCACCCCACCCCTTACAAGGTGTCATGGCTACAGAAAGGCCACCAGCTATTGGTTGATGAACAGTGCGAGGTTGAATTTCACATTGGGAGGTACAAGGACAAAGTTGTCTACAATATTATGCCAATGGACCTGTGTCACATACTGCTAGGAAGACCATGGCAGTATGATCGAAAGGTGGTACATGATGGGAAGATGAATTGCTACAAGTTTGTTAAAGATTGAGTCAAGCATACGCTTGTACCCATCAAGGAAGAGGATACAGCAGAAGCAAGTGAGACAAAAGCATTGTTAGTAGATGGAAAATAGTTTGTGAAACAGATCGAGGAAAATGAAGTGAATTATGTTGTTGTGAGGAGGACTAAGACAGTGTTGTTGCACACAGAAATGTCTGAATTTCCTACAGAAATTCAAGAGATGCTACAGGAATTCAAGGACATTGTAGTTGATGATTTTTCGGACAAGTTGCCACCCAAAAGAAGCATCAGTAATCATATCGATTTCATACCTAGAGCAAGCTTACCAAATAAGGCAGCATATCAGATGAGCCCCAAAGATAATGAAGAGATTAGAAAACAGGTGCAGGAGTTGCTGGATAAAGGGCTAATAAGGGAAAGCTTGAGCCCTTATGCGGTACCAATAGTTCTTGCTCCCAAGAAAGGAGGAGAATGGCAGATGTGCACGGACTCACAAGCCATCAACAAAATCACCATTAGGTACAAGTTTCTTCTACCAAGGATGGACGATATGATGGACTGTCTAAGTGGGGCAGCATATTTCACGAAGATTGATCTGAAGAGTGGCTATCATCGGATCCAGATCAGAGAAGGAGATGAGTGGAAGACAACCTTCAAGACTAATGAAGGGCTGTATGAGTGGCTGGTCATGTCGTTCGGTTTGAGTAACACTCCTAGTACTTTTATGAGGTTGATGAATGAAATGTTGAAAGATTTCATTGGTAAGTTTGCGATAGTATACCTAGATGACATATTGATTTTCAGTAGGACTAAAGAAGAGCACCTTCAACATGTTCGAAGAGTGCTAGAAAAGTTACAGCAGAATAAGCTGCTGATAAACTTGAAGAAATGTAATTTCCTACAAAGAGAACTAGTTTATTTGGGCTTTGCAATTGCAGAAAACGAATTGAAGATGGATCCAAAAAATATTGCAGCAATCGTTGAATGGCCAGCACCAAAAAGCTTATTCGAGGTACGCAGTTTTCATGGGCTGGTGAGTTTTTATCGCAAGTTTATAAGAAATTTTAGTGAAATCTGCGCGCCTATGTTGGACACCATCAAAAAAGCTAGTCAGCCTTTTTGTTGGACCAAAGCAGCAGAGGACAGCTTTCAGCTCCTAAAGAAGAAAATTACAGAAAGGATGATTCTAAGGTTACTGGATTCTAATAAGCTTTTCCAGGTTTGATGCGATGCAAGTGGTACAGCCATTGGCGCTGTACTCAATCAAGAAGACAAACCTGTTGCATTTTTTAGCGAGAAATTGAACGAATGCAGGCAGAAATATTCCTCATATGACAAGGAATTTTATGTTGTCATCCAAGCTTTAAAGCATTGGAGACACTACCTACTGGAGAATGAGTTTGTGTTATTTTTTGATAATTTAGCGCTACAATATGCAATGCAACAGCACAAATTGAACCACAAGCATGCCAAATGGGTGGAGTATTTACAAAATTTAACCTTTGTGCTGAAACACATTAGTAGGCAAGCCAATAAGGTGGCAGATGCATTGAGCAGAAGAGCCTTGCTCTTACAAGAAAGTACAATACATGTGTTGGGTTTCGAGCACTTGAAATATTTGTACTAGAACGACACAAATTTCAAAGAGGCCTTTGAAGCCTGTCAAAATTCCATGTTGAGGACCAGAAGTCCATGGTTGGACTACAACTTGCAGGAGGAACTACTGTTTAGAGGGGGACAGTTATGTATCCCTAATTTTTCGATGAGAGAAAATATTATATGGGAGAAACATAGCGGGGGTCTAGCTGGACACTTCGGCATAGATAAAAATTTGGAGTAGCTCAGACACTTCTATTACTAGCCAAGAATGCGCAGGGATGTATAGTGTTATGTGAATAGGTGTAAAGTCTACCAACTAGCAAAGGGACAAAGTCAAAACACTAGACTTTACACACCATTACCTGTTCCAAGTAGACCATGGGACTCAGTTAGCATTGACTTTGTCTTAGGACTGCCTAGAACACAGTGAGGTTATGACTCAGTGATGGTGGTGGTAGATAGGTTTTTGAAAATGGTGCATTTCATCCCTTATCAAAAAACTAGTGATGCCACTCACGTAGCTCACTTATTTTTCATGGAGATCGTTAGATTACATGGCCTACCCAGATCTGTTATTTCTGATAGGGACGTAAAATTCACGGGACACTTTTGGCGCACCCTATGGAAGAAGTTGGACACACAGTTGAACTTCAGTTCTGCATATCATCCGTAAACTGATGGGCAAATGGAAGTGGTGAACAGGAGTTTGGGAAACTTGTTACGAAGTTTGACTGGGGAAAATTCACGGTTATGGGATCGTGCTCTCACTCAGGCAGAATTCGCTTATAACGATTCACCAAACCGCAACGCCGGACATAGTCCATTTCAGATCCTGTACGACATGCATCCTCATGGAATACATGAATTGTGGGATCTAGGAAAGTTGGAGAGGAGAAGTGCTAATGGGGAAGATTTTTCTAAAGCGATGAGTGAACTACATGAAGAGGTGAAACTAAAGTTGCAGGACAACGTGTAGAAATATAAACAACAAGAAGATTTAAAGCGGTGAGAATTCCAATTCAATATAGGTGATGAAGTCCTTGCACACTTACACAAAGAACTGTTTCCTAAGGGCACATATAACAAGTTAAAATTCAAAAAGATTGGTCCCTACAATATTTTGCGTAAATTCTCAACCGACGCTTATGAGATACAGCTGCCACCTGATATAGGTATATCACCTATTTTCAATGTGGCTAACCTGTTCCCATATACTGCCAACCCAGAGGAAAATAGTGTGGTACGGCCAGAATGGGACACCCAAGTTGGAGATAATTCTTGGATGAGGCACATGCCTTCGCCTCAACCCCATGATATCGAGAAGATTCTCGACACGCGGGTAACCAAGAGGATTCGAAGGAAAGAGTATATGCGATACCTTTTCAAGTGGAAGAACCATCCAATTGAGAACAGTTCGTGGCTCGACGTGGCACAGATACAGAAGGCTGGTTATTTTGTGGAGGAGATCATGGAATGGATCCATGACTTTTTCTTACCCCGGGAGCCTAATACAGGAGCATCTAGCTGACAAGTTAAGACGAAAGGAAAGGTTGTTTAGTCTCTGAAGAGGATAGAAGAGGAATTTGCTGAGTGAACAATTTGGTCTTTTTTTTAATTTGTTTATGTTGTTTAATTTAATAAAGAACAGTACGTAGGAAGGTCAATAATTAATTAGGATGATTATTATAAGTAACTAGTTTTATTTTCATAATAATCCTATAAGACAATAACAGTTCCTGGAACTAAACATATGTAACCAACAGCAGTTGGAAGAAAAACAGTTCCATACAAACAATTCCTTACAATCATTTTAAAAGAGGAACATAACACAATTGTAGGGTTGTACATTTTGGAAAAGGGAGTGAAAAAGCTAATGAAATATATCTCTGAGCACACAGACATTTCTTTCCAGCATCCTGTGACTATTGAACTATCTACATGTCATTCTGTTGATTTCCATTAACAATAAAAGTCTAGTCATTACTATATTCTATAAGCATATGCACATACATGTATTTCGAATTACATTGGTTTAAGCTGGCCTACGAAACCAGATAAGTTGCAGACACAACCCAAGAATGTGTTGCAGAGACAAGACCTACAGACCCTGACATAACAAGCATATGAACGCCGAAGAATCCAGGACAAGCCAAATATCTTGAGCATTAAAAATACAGACAAGGCGCAAGCATTGACAAACAGAAAACCAAGCGGAATACCCAGGTATGCCTGAAGAATAAAATCCTTTGTTTTCTTTATAAAATAAGCACGAGAAAATCTTTGTCCAGTCATACACATTTCAAAATCCTGTTCGAATAATTATATTAACAAGACATAATATATTACAAGTTCGAAGTGACATAACGTGCGGGTCTAGAAACCCTAAGGCCCAACCTATAGCTACCAACTAACAAGAACGACTGTGCAAGCCAATGGCCTGAGACTTCATACAGTCGACGGCTTAATAAATTTCTGAAATAGGAATTACAATAACCCAAACCTACGGCTTTGAATGCAAATGACAAGAAGAACAAAGAATGACTCTACTGGGGTCTAGCCAGAGTTTTGAACAGTCGGATTCTAAAGCACTCCAGGTCGTTATACCTGCAAAGACAACCATTTATCAAAGTTCGTGAGTATTGAGCGACAAAGTAATACAGGAACAGACAGAAGAACAAAACCTGGGTCCAAAAATTACCTGACAGGGGCAAGTTGTGGTCATGGCAGTTCATTAAGGTTACCCTACTCGCGAAGGAGCAAAAACATCAGTCAACTAAGGGAAAAGAGGAGACAGCTGACAGCATAGAACCAGAGAACTTACCCTTGCAACGTTGAAGGAGCCGAAGCCGAGAACTATAACTGCATCCTGTTCGAAACCGAGGGAAGACAACCAGAGACTCAACAATTGTCACCTAGAAAGGTTCAAGCTTGAAAGAATCACATTAACCAGCAAACAACCAGCATTGGCATCGCATACAGAGAGAACGCAGAGTCATGTTAACCAGCAAACTACAATTTCACAATAAAGCAACGTGAACGAACTAACAGTTGTAACAGAATTTCATATCGGACGGAGGATGAAAACTTTTAGGTCAAGCGCCGAACCAGAGCACATTAAGAGCAGAAACCTCACTCAGAAACAACCATGACTTATCAAGAACGCAGAGCTCTCAAACTCAACAAATGTGCATGCAAATGACTTACGCTAGGGTTTGATCTCCCATACCAAGGCGGGGTTGACAATCCCAAGGGTGGACACTTGTCCATCGATAGAAGCATAAGGTACCAATCACAAGTGCGGACTCCAAAACCAAATCAAAATCATTACAATCAACCATTGAATGAATCAACCTTACACATAATCTGCTTGCCATCATTAAATTTCATTTATTCGTGCATTATTAACCTTGTGTGGTGTGACAAGGGTGGGCTAGGCCCATCAACAAATAATTTAGTATATATGCATATTCTAAATTCTAAATTCTCAAACCCAATTATATTGTATGACATAGTTCAAAATTTTATTATTATAAAATAGTACTTGGCTCATATACTTTCTACTATATTTCTCCATATTATTTTTACTTATATTTATAAAACACTTTTTCTTAAGTCCCTTACCTCCCTATTTAAGTCCTAACCTCCCTTTTTAAAAATTAACTATTATTTTTTTTTCCATGTTTAGAAGGCTCTTTTTCTCCGTGCTTAACTCCCTATTTAGAGATTAATTTGTAATTAAAGAAACCATTCTTGATTATAAAGTAACAAACAATTAATTTCTTCAATTAATTTATATATAGTTTTAATTTAAACAATAATATTATAATTAACTTTTGCCAATTATCTAAATTATTCATTTAATAAAATATATTTATTTTATTCTAAAAGTTACGATTCTAATTGGTCAAATACATTTACTTTCTTATGAAAAAATCTAACAAAACTACTACCATAATACACTTACCTTTATACCTTTCCAATAATGAAAATTCAATTTCGCTCGCTCACTACTATCACCACATACATTTTTTTTGGCATTTTTCTTTTAGTTAGTCATATTATATTTTTCTTTTATTTTATATGCAAGTTATATTCTGGCACATAGTTACCGCAAAGCTATGTGGCTAGCGGTTCTATTGAACGGTGCTTAACAAAATTGGAATATTTATTTTATATTTAGAGTTTTGTATTTTTTTAACGAGGGAATTAATTATTTTTTTATTTATTTATAGAGGATGATTGGAAAAGATAAATAATGTTATTTAGAATTGTTTGTGGTATATAAGGGGTAGGTTTTCATTTATGCTGGATATTTTTGGATTTTAAGATTGTTAGTTTGTTTCTTTATAATAAAATGAATTATTCACCAAAAAGATTTAACATTAATCAATATTTAATATTCAATTTATAATAATTTTTATCTTGTTTTAAAGAAAAATGAAATTTTTATATTATATTAAAAGGTGTTTTCTGTAATTCAATATAACAAAGATGCATATTTCTTTTTATGCTAAATATATTTAGACATGCATCCCTTAATCTTTGAGACAAGCATATGACTACTAGTAAATCAACTTAATTATCGAAAAAATTATAATTGATTTATTGAGTCATCCACATTTTTATAGTATGAATTGACATACCACACCAAATTAAATATTTTTATATCAATTTTATATATAGTATTTGAAATTAAAAATAAAAATAAAAATAAAAATATTTTTATAGATATATACTTTTACATTCTATTATCAGAAAGATGTGCAATTGCTTCCCTACTTAACATTAAATTAACATATATAATTCAAAAGTATATATTAAAAAAAAATATTAATAATAAAAAAATATTTAAATATCAATTTTTTTCAATATATTCATAAAGTAATTAAAACAAAAAATATAATTAAAAGATTCAATTTTGTGTTATCTATTATAAAAAAAAATATGTGATTTTTCTATACTCAATAATTCTAATAATTAGAATAAGTACAATATTAGAATGAGTACAATCTAAATATCTTAATGAGGGGTTAAAAATTTAGTAGTGATATTAATTCCAACTCCAATTTCAATTAAAAAAATTAATAGTTAGACCTTGCGCCGTAAAGGTTGGTTCACCTACATGGTATGCAATTATCCTTCTATCCCTTTTGTTTACAAAATGCTCCTGATCTTTTATCGTTGGGTCATGATTCCTATACTATTAATTTGAAAATATTAGAGTACTCAAATCAAGCTTATGCATTAGAGCACTCAAATCAAGCTTATGCATTAAATACATTAGCATGGAATAACATGATAGAAGTCTAGTTCTATTGTGTTGGCCTTTAGCACCACCTATTTAATGATTAATAGGTTTTTTTGGTGGTATTTTTATTTATTAAAAGTGAAATTCCTGGATTTAAGAAAAACAAACTAGTAATAAAGAAATGAAAATTAGAAGTTAGATATGACCCAATATCACTTTGGTAACTTTAGTTTTGATGAGTAGTCATGTCATTGTCTTAAAGGTTAATTTATATATGTTTAATTATGAATTAATTGAAGTTATAAAATTGCAAATAATTTATTAAATTTTTAATAATACTTTATTATGTGGATAATCATTATAATTCTAGAACTAATGCATAGTCTAATTCTAACTCCCAATTCTTTGAAAAAACTAATTCTAACTCCTAACTCTTTGAAAAAGATTTATTTATTAGAGAAAAAGTAAGCATAAGTTTGATTATATATCTAATAAATCATGATAACTAGAAAAATTGTATAATCTCTATGCTAACATTACTTCATTTGAATTTCTACTTTATCATATATAATCACATGTTATATATAATTACCTTATTTTATAAAGAAATTAGGTAAACATCTATCACTTATTGAATTAAAATGTAATATAAACAAATGATTATTATGGCTATCGCTGTATTTATTTTGGAATAAGGCCTCTACAATTTTAATTTAATTATGAGTAATTATTAAATGGATGGTAGAGCTTTTACCTCCATGGAATATTTTATAATATTCTTAGTAGTATCCCCAAATCAAAGATTGAGATTTATTTCCAAAATAGGTATGCCCTATTTGCTCTTTAATTAAATTAATTAATTAAGAAAATTGTCATATGAACAAGTGTCAAATGAAATTAGTTATCTTTTTTTGGGCATGTGGTATCGATAAGTCATGGTGTTGGCCCACGTTATTGTAACGAAGCCAAATCTCCATGGTTAAGAATCTTGTTATCTATATATATATATATATATATATATATATATAACTCATATATCAATTCTTTTTATAACCGGCCTAGATTCATCTTAACTCTGGATCTAGGCTCGTTTAATTCACCCCCTTAAATAGGCCATATTCCACATGAATCTCATGGGTTCTCATAAACCTAGAGCTCAAAAAACCATTAGTAACTTAACGAAGTCAAGTTTACCTTAACTACCCAATAAAAATTAATAAGAATAATAATAATAACGTAGAATTCTTATTTTTATTATTTTTGTTTAAAGTTATTTTTATCTTAACATAATATCTTACTTTTCATTACAAAAACTCTCCTATATTTCTAGACAAAATTAATAATAATTTAAAATAAAAATAATTTATTTATTTTTTTCTATTTTCCAATTTTAAAAATTTGATATTTTAATATTTAACATATATTAATGATTATAAATATTTAACAACCATTTAATTTATATAAATACAATAATTTATACCATTATATTTAATCACAATTAAAATCTCAATTTCATAAAAATAAATTGATATTGTGAATATTAAATAATATTTATTCAAATCTTCTACCCCTTTAAATCGATTAACTTAACCGACATGTCTTTTCATCCACTCTTCAGGTCACACTAGGATATTCTCCTTTCTTGGGTCTCTAACTCGAATTGGGATATTCTCCTTTTCTATATACAATACATTAAGAAACTAGTCTAATAATCCTTTATTCACTATAACAGTATTTTTGTAAAAACATTCCATGTGACTAATATTCTTTCTAAAAAATGTTCTGGTATCATAGTGCAATATTCATAAAAGTATTAATAAATTGTTGAAATCTATAAGAAGATGACATATTTTCGTTTTCTTCAGTCACATTGTTGAAATCTAAAATTGTATGATAAGAGTGAAAAAAAGCTATAAGCCCATAATTATATTTTAAGTCTATAATTATTTTTTAAGTAATTACAGATAACACTTTGGGGAGAGTATTATAAAAAGTTACTTTAATTTATTTAGGTTTTATTTTTTATGTAATAAAACAAATTTTGTTACATGATTTGTTGATGAGTTTTTTTGATAATGAAAATGAATTCAGTATTATCAAAAAAATTTGAGACTTTCAAAATATTAAAATTTAACAGCTATATTTTATATTTTCAAAAAAATACCAAATTTTATCATAATCTTACTAAATTTCTTATATTTTTTAAAATTTAAACTTTCCGCCGCACGGACATCTCTCATTTCATCGAATATTTCTTTATATATTATGTTATAATAACTTTAACATATTGTCCTAGCCTTATAGCCTTATACATTAGTTTGTCATAACTTGTGTGCATATGTCATAATTATATCATCCCCTGACTTTATACATTAGTTTGTGATAACTTGTGTGCATATGTCATAATTATATCATCCCATGACATCAAGGAATACGGTAGAGTTTTAAACAAATTAATATTTTTTATTTTTTATAATGTTAATGAATTTATACTAATCATATATGTGCAATTTTAATGCGATATTTTAATAATTTTAAATTTTAATTTATGATCTGTTTATATAACAAATGATTATTAAACTTAAACTTTTATAATATAAATATAAAATATTGTTAATTGGGAAAAAATAAGATATATATATATATATATATATATATATATATATAATTTTTCTTACATATTTAAATTGCATTACAAAGTTTTAAAAAATTAATATTATAAATTTGTAATACTATATTAATTTATAAATTGAATTTTATTCATATAGTTTTATTTATAAAAATAGTTAAAAATAAAAATATTTAGAAGTTATTTTTTGAGTATAGAGAAAGTATTTGGATAATATATTTAATATATTTAATATATTTATTTATTTGTCATGCATTATATTAGTCATTTTAATGAAACAATAAAATATATTTTTAAAATTTAAATAATATCTTTTTATATTAAGTATGAGAATTTTTAATATTTAAAGTTTTCTTTTTCTTATTTACAAATTTTATATATATATATATATATATATATGATTTCCTTTATTTTTTTATCTTAAAATAATTTTTATTTTTAATATAAATTAAAAAATATATATTTGGAAAAACCAAATTATTCAAAATATATATATAATTATAATTTTGAATGGTTAAGAAAAAGGAATGGAATTTTCCTTGGGTTAAAGTGACATGATAGATATTGATAATATTAATAGTATACATATATCTCTCTTAAGGAATATACAACATTACATTATAATTATATATATATATATATATATATATATATATATATATATATATATATATATATATATTTATATATATATTTATATTTATATATATTTCAACATTACAATATATATCTATATATATATATATATATATATATGAGTTGGTTCATATCATATACTTCAAGGAGAGAAAATGATGGTTTAGTAGTTTTTAACTGAAATTTTAGGAGTTGAAAATTTTATTACAAGTTAGTATTGAAGATTTCCTCTCCAAAAGAGTAGATAAAAATATTTATAAATCTAAATTATATCATAAACTAAACATATTAGATATAACATTAAGGGAAAATCACAACAATACACACATATAATTTGATATATGACTATAATGATGATGATTAACATCCATTGATACCGAATTGGTTTATTAGACTTTAAGAAAAGTAGAGGTTGAATAGATTTCCTTAGAATTTTATTTCCGTGCTCAAAAAAACATTAAAAGAAATATTTCAAAATCACTATAGTTTTGATAACTTAAGAGGTTAGGAAAGTTAATATTGTGACAAATATTTTGAAGTTATAATTTAATTTAAACATATATAAAGCACTCTAAATGTTAAATCCTTTTTTATCACAAAACAAATTTTTACATTCTATAATATTTTGGAGATTATTTCATGCTAAATTTTACTATATAAAATATGGAAATTTATTCATATTTTAACCTTATTAATTTTTTCCCCCTAATACTAACTAAAATTAAATATTTAATAAAATATAATTTTTTTTTTTTTTTTTTTTTTTTTGTAAACTAAGGCAGTAATCTATTAATAAAAGTAGGAGAAATTACATACAACAACAAGTCTCAACCCGCCCATAAGGGAAACCGGGTGACCATCGAAGGTTCTTAACAGCCATCCAAAAAAAGTAAATAACCAGTCTATCTAACCAAGCAAAAAACCCATCTATTCTTACTACTAACAAACTGATTTTCCTTTGTAACAGCAACATCTAATATAACAGAGTCCAAAAAGAAGTTGATAAACACCTTGCAACGTTTCCATATCCTACTGGTTCACTGTCTTTGGCTGGGGCTCGCTCTCTGCCTTGACCTCCATCTCACTTGCTTTAAACAACTGTAAAATTTTGTCCATCTTCCGGTCTTGCATCAGAAGAGTAATTTGGATGTTCTTCAGCTCCCTTTTGAAGGTGGGGATCCCTTGAGTCAATTCCACCATTTCCAGGGCCACTTGTTCCATAGCCTTGGCCATTAGTCTCTTCATACCCCAATATACATGTAGTGACTGCTTATATAACGACATCCTACCTCTTGTGTGACCCGGGTCAGGGATAAAGCACTCCCAATCATCCATTTCAGGCTCAGAGATTTCCTGCATGGCCTCTTCCTCCAATTGGTCTATGATTCTTCTGATTTTCGGGTTGGTGTCATGAAGGTATGCTTCCTCTGCCTCCTTCAATTTCTTCCTCATATCCCTCTTCCCTCTTGTGCTGCCTCTGATCTCAGTGGCTGACCCCTCCTCCACTCCAGTTCTTTGATTCCGCCGTGCTCGATCCCGGCAACCTGCAGGCCTCCCTCTACCTCTCTGCACCCCACGACCACGCACTCCCCTGCTTCTTCCTCGTCTTCCGCCCATTTCCTCTGCATCCTCTTCCGAATCCTCATTCCTTTCATCATCCATTGCGCTGCTCTGCTGCTTCCCCTTACCCCCTTTACCCACTTTACCTCCTCGTGACCAGCATTGCTCCTCCTCTAAAATATAATCCCGTATGTCGAAATCCTCCTCAGACTCATCCGGGAGGTCCACGTAAATCCGCTGAAAAGTATCGTCAACCGGGCTTTTTCCTTTCTTATCATCAGTAATCCCCTTACTGCGCGTCCACCTACCTTCACCCTTCTCATGACTTGCTGCCATATTGCTTGCCTGCGACTGTATCACCTTCGTAACTCTCCTCCTCCCTTTACTGCAATGAACTCCTGAGTTATTCCTTCTCTCCGCTCGACTATATTGAACCACAAATGGATCACTGCGCGGCCACCTTTCCTTCTTGAATTGGCATTGCTGCCCACCCTCTTCATTAATACACCGCGCACTTGCTGAATTATGATATGAGACGTATACCACCTGTCTGACATTACCATCACTTCTCCTCGATACTTTGCCCGGTTTCGTCCTTGGGAAGATCAACTGTTCCATGATATCATCTCGCTCACCTTCGATAACCATAAGTTTATATTCTCGCTTCCTTATACACCCTACTGCAGCATTAATTGTACTGTCATATCCCCACCTCTCCTTAATAAGGAGGCGGCTAATCTTCCCTTGCATGCGCAGTAGCCTCATCATTATCCTGCCTTAATATATTGTTTAACTCATTCCACCTTACCTCAGCCTGAAGTGATGTCCAGCTTCCGTCCATCACCCTGTCCGGCGCACCACTTCCCCAATTGGCCAGGAGATCGGCTGCTTTATTCCCGTTCCTCATAACATGCGTTATTATGATATATTCTATCCGCCCTAACAGCCCTTCTATATCCTGTATAATCCCTGCTGTCCGCCAGCTCTTTGCCACGTGATCCCATCGTTTGCCATCCCTTAATTTCTTGAGCATATCTATCGTAATCTGAGAATCCCCTTCAATTTCGAGATTCCTATAACCATTTCGAATTGCAATTCGGATTCCATTGTAGACTGCCCATAGCTCCGCTTCATTGTTTGTCATATCCCCTCCCCATTCAGCATAAGCCCACCGTGTATTACCTCTGCTGTCTCTAAATATACCTCCCCATCCTGCTTGTCCTGGGTTACCCTTCGATGCCCCGTCGAAGTTCAATTTGATAACAAAGAAATTATATAAAAATAACAAAGAAATTATATAAAAGTGTGAAAAACTAACCCATTACCACATCAACATACCTATGTAAAATTTAATAATCCATTCTAGACCATTTAATCAAAATCGAAATACTACAATATCTCGTAGAGCTCTTAATAAAGACTTGCTTAGGTTTTTTTGTTTCTTTGACCAGTTTTATTAATATGAGTAGCTAGTTGTGAGTGTGTCTAACTTTTGGCTAGAAAAATGCAACCTAAGTAATATTTGTGGTCAAGATTTAATGGTTTTAACAAAGCTACTCCTTGCAGATGTTTTTACAAAATATCATAGTCAACCCAACACACAGATACCCCATGCTTGTGAAAAAGTTTTGGATGGTCTGCCCTCCGCGTATGTTTTGTACTTTTGAGGTCTTATTTTCCAAAAAGATTCCAATCTAATACGAGTGTATTAGAGTGGCACCTTATTGTATGTTCTCTTCTTTGGAAGGCACAAAAAATGCTGGTGCATGTGTCTAGCTCAAGTGGTCATTGAGTGGTGACAGTCACTATGAGTAGATAAGGCATTGCCATGCCACAATTGGCAAGTGGCTTCCACTTTCACTTAAATTGTACATTGGGCAGAGTAGACCAATGGTTTCCAATCCTGGTTTTGTTTGGAAGCCAATTGTTAGGGGGACAATGAATGGAGATATAGACCATGACACTGACCATGGGCCAAAAGGATAAGATATGTACATATAAAGATCTAACGTGTAGAACGTAGAGACACAAGATTTGTGAGAAATAAGAATTAAAGTGGACCGACTTTTGCTTATTGGGACACAACTGTACAACTCAACTCACTTGAAAAAGGGTCTCAATTTAAAAAGTGTAAAGGCAATGAGGACCCACCCTACATTGTCTGCACTATGGGGTTAGACAACATAAAACTACCTTCTTAACCATTTCTGTTGTCTTAGGCTAAACACTTCCATCATGTCTATATTCGTCATAATTACATTTTTATGGTATTTGATGGGAATGCATATCTTGAGCTTTTAATACTTAGAGGTAATTAGTATGAGGTCAGAGAAAAAAACTTGACGTCTTCACCTATACGTTTTATTATCGGCTCTCTATATGGCCCTATGTTCAATAAGATATTATATGTATCTTATTTTCCATTGCTTGTTAGGCGGTAAACCTTTGTATTTTAAAAACGCTTCCCTATACAATTGCAAAAGCTCTTTTAGTCAACCTTTTTTTTTCTTTTGTACACTTTTCTAAGTATGAATTCAGATTTATTTATTATTTCTTTTCTCATTAGGGATTACAGCTTTCGTCTCATGGTCAAATTCCATTGACAGTTTATTATTTTGCAATTTTTAGTCATTTTAGCCAAAGTTTCAGGAAAATGCAGTTTGTTTCTATTTTGCATGAATTCAATTTTTATTTTTTTTTAATTTCTTGGAAATCTTATATCTAATTTCTTATTTGCCTAGGACCTTATGATGGGACATAATTCCTCTAGTGGAGAGCGTTTTATTTTTTGTATTTGCCACTCCCTCATAATTGATTTAAAAATAAACAAAAAAACTATTTTTCTGAATGCCCATTTGGTCAATGAGTGCTTTGCCATTAACGATGACACTGAGGCTATTATGGTACTGCACATCCCCATGATTACTGAACTAACGTGGTTGCAAGTCCTTTGCATGTGTGGAGGGAGGGGGATGGGATATGGGTGGCGGCAGTGGCAAGGTACACAAGTCATTGTGTGGAGATACTTTTACAAATTTCCAGATCGTATATCGTATAAATGTTTACAAAGAACAGGGCATGTGCGGGAGAACTAAGAATATTATCATGTTTCATTGTGCAGAGCTTTTACTGTGTGGATTAAAAGTTTGTGCGAGAGAGCAATTGCATAGAGATTTTGATTTTAGAGCTATGTATCTTTGTGGAATGACTAATTATTATTAATTTCAATGTTTCTAATTTTTCTAGGCTATGTAACCTTGATCTACATTATCAGATCAGCATCAGGAAGTGCTTGTTGATCTCTTTCTAGTTTGATTTGGGTAAAAGTTAATACATCAAGATTGTATAGTGGTTGTTGTGTAGACGAAGCATGTGGTTGTGCGAAGGTGTTTGTGCGAAGGAAGCGTGTACGGAAGAAGCATGTGCAGAGGAAGTTGTGTGGAGACTAGTGTTAATCAATTAATTCAGTGTTGTTCTTAGCATTAGTGTTAGAATTGAATCTTTGTAGAGGAAGGGGTATGCGCCGGAGATTTCATTGTTCAGATCTTTTACTATGTTGAGATTTTATGGAAAACATGAAATTAGGACGGGGTATTTTCAGTAGAACTATGATTATGTATTATATGAAGGTATGTGCAAGAGAAGAAGCGTCTGTGGAAGAAGTTGTGCGGAGACTGACGTTAATCAATTAATTTCATATTGTCTAAACATTAGTGCTACAACTGAATCTTTGTTGAGCACGGGGTATGTGTAGGAGCTTTCATTGTGCAGAGATTTTACCATGTTGAGCTTTTATGGCAAAGATGAAATTAGGACAGGGCATTTTCGGGAGAACTATGATTATGCATCTTATGATGGTATGTGTAGGAGAATGGGGAATATTATTATGTTCCGTTGTGAAGATATTTTAAACACAATTTGCAAAGAGAAAATGCTACATGCCCCACTATTTTGTTAATCATTTATCCTCATCCTCCTATACTAATAAAAATCTCATTTCGTAGTTGAAAACACCTATCAGAGGTTCTTCATCAATTAGCATAATACAATGTGATTCACAATGTTTCGCCAATATCTCTAATTTTTCATCTTTAAACGAAAGATATTCCTATTTGTTAAATGGTAAATGGAATGCAGAACACAATGTTACACTATCCACATTGAATGTTTCCTTCCATGTATATCTTATGATGATTCCTATTATTTGATATGGGTCATATCTGAATTGCAAGCGATAACAGGCTACACAAGACATTGTATGGAGATACTTATAAAAATTTCTAGATTGTATATAATATGAACATTTATGAAGGACGACTCATGTGTGGGAGAATGGGGAATATTATCATGTTTTGTTGTGCGAAGATTTTACTGTGCGAATTATGAACTTTGTGTGGGAGAGAAGTTGCATAGAGCTTTTGATTTTAGAGCTAGGTATCTTTGCGAAATGATTAATATTGTTAATTTCAATGTTCTGTTTTTTCTAGGCTATGCAGCCTTGATCTACATTATCAGATCAGCAACAAGCAATACTTGTTGATCTCTTTCTAGTTTGATCTGGCTAAAAGTTAATAGGCCAAGCTTGTACAATGGTGGTTGTGAAGAGGAAGCGTATGGTTGTTAGAAGGTGGTTATGCGAAGGAAGCATGTATGGAAGAAGCGTGCATGGAGGAAGTTGTGCAGAGATTGACGTTAATCAATTAACTCAGTATTTTTCTGAGAATTAGTGTTAAAATTGAATCTTTGTAGAGGATGAGGTGTGTATGGGAGATTTTACTATGTTCATATTTTATGGCAAAGATGAATTTAGGACGGGGTATTTTCAGGAGAACTATGATTATGTATGATATGAAGGTATGTGAAGGAGAAGAGGCGTGTGTGGAGGAAGTTATGCAAAGAATTAATGCTAGAATTGAATCTTTGCAGAGGACAGGGTATGTGCAGGATATTTCATTGTGTAGATCTTTTACTACGTTGGTATTTTATGGCAAAGAAAAAATTAGGATGGGGTATTTTCAGGAGAAATATGATTATGTATCATATGAAGGTATGTGCAAGAGAATGAGGAATATTATTGTGTTCTATTGTGTGGAGATTTTAAATGCTATTTGTAAAGAGAAAACGCTACACCCCCATTGTCTTACCTATCACTCATCCTCATCTTCCTATTCTAATGAAAATAATGTTTTGTGGTTGAAAACACCTATCAAATATGCTTCATCAATTAGCATAATACGAAGTTTTTTGCAATTTTTTTGTGAATGTGTTTATTAACACTCAGAATGAACCTCAAGGCTGAGAAGAGGAAATTCTGAGGCAACCACAGACCAAGCTTTTGATCTGGCATCTAGCCTTGCCATACCAGAGAGGGCTCTCTCTTTGCCAACAAAATGTGGTTGCGATAAATTGAATCTTAGGCTTGCTATGAAGTACAAGGATTTGATTGAAAGTTGTGGGTCGAAAATAGCAAGAGAAGGGATCATTAGGCTATGGAATCTAGGCTAGTTTTTGCTAGCAAACTTGGGGCAAAGTAAGTGCAATGTTCAGCTAGATAAAAAATGTAAATGAGAGAAGGAAAGAGGAGAAAGCCCGATGCCCTACATGCATCAATCAAGGGATGGATCTACAGTGGCAGCATTAAATGAAAAAGAAACACAGGGTTACTCAAAAAAGCATCAAACAAAGGATGGATTCTGCAAAGATAACCACTACATTTAACAACAAAATCATTGCAAAAGGAGCATCATGCGTGGATGGACTCCTAAAACTTCCCTTAGATAATGTTGTAACAAGAATTAGCAGAAAAAAAAAAAAAATATATATATATATATATATATATATATATATATATATATATATATATATATATATATATATATATATATATATATATATATATATATATATATATATATATATATATATATCTATATATATATATATATATATATATATATATATAGATATATATATATGTAAGTGATTTTACAAGGATCACATGTTGCACATTAAACACCATGATGGATCCCAAATCTAAAGTGCATAAACTACTCCATCAAAAATAATATTCAGAAAAAGCTTTACACAGTCCAAAGCAGCTTTCCTTTGCTGAAAAATTTGAACCCTTTACACTATGAAATTCATAAAATATATACAATTAGCTCATCCATGTACTAAGGGAGTTGAGCTCAACCATCTCCCTCAAGATAGGATCAGTTACATTAAATTTGGACCGAATTTCTAAAAATAGGTGTCAAAAATGAACTCGTATCTCTTGAACCATAACACCTATTAAAAAACTGAAAGAGGTTTTGTAGATAAGGTCATGTTTGAGAAAAACCACTCTCAAATTTTGGAAATTCATTTCCAGTTGCTCGTAATCTGTGCCACAAAATAATCTCTAAAACAGGAAATCATTAAATATTTAAATATGTAAAAATAGGTTGTAAAGATCTAGTCAAATATTCCAATTCATGACACTTGTGAATAAACTGAAAGAGGTTTTTGTTATATGGCTCGTTTTTGACAAAAACCTCCTTGCGTTTCTCAAAATTACTTTCCATCTATTTTAAAATGGCGCCGCACTACAATGACTAAAACAGTAAAACAAATGCAAAATTTGTTTTGTTTTAATATAGGCTTCAAATATCACTGTATATCTCCCACATAGTAACACCTGTGCATAAACTGAAGGAGATTTTTGTTATTTGGTATGTGATTGACAAAAATATCTTTCACTTTTGTAAAATTCATGTCCATTACTTCAAAAACGAATTTTGTAGTAAACTTGTCCCTGTGTGCAGCAAATGACCTCAAAACATGCATAACCAAGAATCAATCATTCATTTCGATCATATCTTCTGATCCGGAAATTGGTTACGGGAGTGTGATATACCATTGGAAATATTTTTCCGCGCTGCTTCTGATGGACATACTTAGGATATGATTTGCACTGAAACTCATGTGTAAAACATCTCTGAAAACCAAACATAATAAGAGCCCATTTTGATCCCTGGTGACAGGCTACGAAGACTGGAACTAACATTGGCCTTATTGGGGATGGAAGCTCCTTGGAGGTGTCAAGAACACTGTAGAGCAAATGCCTCATACATTGGGAAACACAGGCACAAATAGTTGTAAACCCAAAAAACTCATACCAATCCAAAAACATATACATACTACAATATGTACGTAAACAAATAGTGGAAACTGAAATGCTCCCTTGGGTAGCTTATTTATTTACAAATCTACCCTACTTTAATGTGAAATTGATAGATCAAGTAATGTTGTAAAGCCAGACCAACCAATCAAGTGTCTGTGGCAACAATGATGCTAGGGAGTGCTTGAACCAGGACACAATTGGAAATGCTGACAGCCATACATGCACAAAATGAGTCTCGCTGTGTAAGAGATAATCTGGTTTGTTATTCAAACTGAAAAAGATACTCCATATATGCAACAACAGGATCATAGAAACCAGACCATGTCTGCTGCCCTAACTCCTCAACATATGCTTCCAGTTGCAAACTGTCAATGCAAACATCCACGGGCAGCCCTATTGTTTCTTGTTTTGAAGGAGGGAGAGTTTCCAAGAACTTTTTGGGATCTCGGAATTCATATGACTTAATTTGAACATCTATATACTCAATCTCCTTCTCAAATTTTTCAACCACTAACTCAAAGAAACCAGTTTTACCGTTAAGAGGAAACTTCGGAGATCTCAAACATTGAAGAACGATAATGAAAAATACCTCATATATTTCAATATTCACTAATTGTTCTCTAACTTCTTTCAAAACTTCACAAAACACGGGTTATCCACATACCCTACCATCATCTTATTTTAGTACATGAACGGATCAGTGAGCATTGGAATCTTTGGATTGTGTTGGAGTTTCCAGGTGAATTTTTCAGCCTTCATATGTGTCTGATCACTGCCCACCATTAGCAACCAGATCTGCAACTTGAATTATCTTTCCCAGAGAATATTTGTCACCTCGTCCTCGATAATGGCGCCAATATGTTAGCACTTAGAATGAACCCTAAGGCTAAGAAGAGGAAATTCTAAGGTAACCATAGACCAAGCTTTTGATTTGGCATCTAGCCCTGCCAGACCATAGAGGTTTCTCTCTTTGCCAACAAAACGTTGTTGCGATAACTGAATATTAGGCTAGCTATGAAGTACGGGGATTTGATTGAAATTTGTGGGTTGAAAACAGCAAGAGAAGGGATCATTGGGCTATGGAATCGAGGCTAGTTTCTGCCGGCAAACTTGGGGCAAAGTAAGTGCAATGTTCAGCTAGATAAAAGATGTAAATGAGAGAAGGAAAGAGGAGAAATCCTGCTACCCTACATGCATCAATCAAGGGATGGATCTACAGTGGCAGCGTTAGAAGAAAAATAAACACAAGGTTACTCAACAAAGCATCAAACAAAGGATGGATTCTACAAAGATAACCACTACATTTAACAACAAAATCATTGTGAAAGGAGCATCATGTATGGATGGATTCCTAACACTTCCCTTAGATAATGTTGTAACAAGAATTAGCAGAAAAAACAAAGTATGTAAGTGATTTTACAAGGAACACATGCTGCACATTAAACACCGTGATGGATCCCAAATCTAAAGGGCAGAAACTGCTCCATCAAAAATAATATTCAGAAAAAGCTTTACACAGTCCAAAGCAACTTTCCTCTATTGAAAAATTTGAACCCTTTACACTCTGAAATTCATAAAATATATACAATTAGCTCATCCCTATACTAAGGGAGTTGAGCTCAACCATCTCCCTCAAGATAGAATCAGTTACATTAAATTTGGACCGAATTTCTGAAAATAGGTGTCAAAGATGAACTCGTATCTCTTGAAACATAACACCTGTTACAAAACTAAAAGAGGATTTTGTAGATAATGTCATGTTTGAGAAAAACCTCTCTCCAATTTTGGAAATTCATTTCCACTTGCTCAGAATATTTGCCACAAAATAATCTCTAAAACAGGAAATCATTAAATATTTAAATTTGTAAAAATAGGTTGTAAAGATCTAGTCAAATATTCCAATTCATGACACCTGTGAATAAACTGAAAGAGGTTTTTGTTATATGGCTCGTGTTTGACAAAAAAATCCTTGGGTTTCTCAAAATTACTTTCCATCTATTGTAAAATGGCACTGTACTACAATGACTAAAACAGTAAAACAAATGCAAAATTTGTTTTGTTTTAATGTAGGCTTCAAATATCACTGCATATATCCCACACAGTAACACCCGTGCCTACACTGAAGGAGGTTTTCGTTATTTGGTATGTCATTGACAAAAACCTCTTTCACTTTGGTAAAATTCATGTCCATTACTTCATAAACTGATTTTGTAGTAAACTTGTCCCTGTGTACAGAAAATGACCTCAAAACATGCATAACCAAGAATCAATCATTCATTTCGATCATATCCTCTGATCGAGAAACCGGTTATGGGAGTGTGATATACCATTGGAAAGATTTTTCTGAGCTACTTCTGATGGACATACTTAGGATATGTTTGCATTGAAACTCATGTGCAAAACATCTCTAAAAATAAGACATAGTAAGAGCCCATTTTGATCCTTGGTGACAGGCTGTGAAGATTGGAACTAACAGTGTCTAATTTTCACCTTTAAGCAAAAGATATTCCAATTTTTTAACTTGTAAATGGAATACATAATGCAATGTTATACCACCCATAATGAATGTTTCCTTCCATGTATATTTTTTCATGATTCCTTTTAATTGACATGGGTCATATCGGACCGTGTTATTGTATAAGTGAATTAGACATTGGAATATTACTATAACAGTAAAAGTTTTTCCATTTATTGATGGTATATCATGTAAATGTTTACAGAAGACGAGGTATGTTCAGGAGAGCAAGGGATGCTATTATGTTTCATTGTACAAACATTTTTTGTGTAGAGTACGAAGTATGTGAGGGGTAGAAATTGGGTAGAGATTTGATTTTAAAACTATGGGTGAGGAATATTATTATGTTTTGTTGTGCGGATATTTTTACTCTATGGAGTACAAAGTATGTGTGGGGGATAAATTGCGTAGAGATTTTGTTTTAGAATTATGAATCTTTGTAGAGGATGGGATGTTTACAAGAGAACATAATGATTAAAGTTGTTAATTTTCATTGTACGATGTTTTTACTATGGGCTTGTGTGGGGGAATGAGAGGTGCATAATGAAATTTTATAATTCTACCTCTTTTCCATATGTAGTAATGCACAATCAATTGTGTTTAACTAGTTCCATAATCAACAACGCTTTACAAATACACATTTACAATCGACTATTGTAACTTTTATGACTTGCAATATAAGTTATAATATTGGTTTCACACAACAAAAAACTTTGTATAATAAAACATGTTTCTATCATCAATAAGGCTTATTTAAATATGGATTTTCTTAAAGTAAACAAACTGTATATACCTGTAAGCATATTACTTACAAAAACTAATTTACACTTGAGCATTGCAAAACAAAATATGGAGGTTTACTGTATAGAGTACAAAAAATGTGCGGGAGAGAAATCGCGTAGAGCTTTGATTTTAGAGCAAGTTAGGGTTTGTGGAATATATTTCATTGTGCAGAGATTTTATTGGGACGAGGAATTTTTGGGAAAATGGGAGATGCATGTGAAAATTAATATTGAGCTACAAATGTTAATCTATTATTATTGTTATTTTTTATTGTGTGGAGCTTTGACTGTATGGAAGATGGCATATGTTTCTTGATTTTCCAAATAAATGTAATACTTTTACACATTTCCTGATCATATATTGTATGAATGATTACGGAGGACAGGGTATGTGTAGAAGAGCAGGCAATTTTATTATATTTCATTGTATAAATATTTTACTGTGAAGAGTACAAAGTATGTGCAAGGGGGCAGGAGGGATTCTGTAAAGCTTTGATTTTAGAACTAGGAATATTTACAAAGGATAGGGTATTTGCAGGAGAACATAATGATTAAAATTGTTAATTTTCACTGTGTGGGGTTTTTACTGTGCATTTGTGTGGTTGAACGAGTGATGAATAACACAATTTTGTAATTATTTCTCTTTTCAATGTTTAAAAATACTCATTGAAAATTGACTACTGTAACTTCTATGACTTACAACAAGAAACTTTGATTGTCGACATGAACAAAATTAAAAGTATTTTTTGTAAATTTTGTGAGTACAAGTGCCTATGAATTATATGCAAGGTTTGTGATTGTGTGGATTTAAAGATTGAAAGTTTCTTCCCTATAATGTATTTCCTTTGCCGTTTCATAGATATGCCTATTTACATAATGATTGCCATAAAAAAATCTTTCGATGTGTGGAAAGAACGACCTTAAAACGTTTGATTTCATGAAGCTTACTTGTATTCAATCAATGTGGTGGATAATTGGCCAAATTTTCCATTTTCATGTTGGTAGATCATTGAGAAAATTGTTCATTTTATCAATTGTAATGTCATGTGTTGATTATATGGGCATACGATATGATCATTAGTGACAACTTGATCAAAGTATTTATTTTATCATCCAATAAGATTTTTGGTACATTGGTAGTGCATCATTTTCCCATATTTTCATCACAATAAGTTTACACTTCATAGAACTTACTTGCATTCATTCAGTATGATGGATCATTGATTTTAAAAAAATAAAAATAATCGATTAGAATGTTATGTGCCGAGAAGATGGGGATATGATACTAGCATTAATGATAGGTGCATCATTTTTTGTTTGTTGGCACTGCATCATATGCCCATATACTCAACACATGACATTATGATCAAGTAGAGGTTCCTGATAATTGTAGAGCTTCTTGTTGGAGGGTTTTGGTGCATTTGGACCATAGTAGACTCACAAACAATATAATCTTTTGTTCATTCTATATATTTCTTTAACTCTCCTTCTAATTATTAATATGGCATTAACTATTGTTAGTGTGATTGTTTTGTTACTTTGTTCTTTTGTTGGGTTCATTCTATTTGCTATAGTTTTATACTTGTAGTAGATTCACGAGGAATTGCCATTTTTGGTAGATGATTATTGTACTCACTTTATCATTAGTACTTGCAGATCAAGATCAATACACTTATGAGTGAAAAGTATGTGAAATATTTTAGCTCAGGTAGAAAAGGATAACTTACACATGGCATTTCTCAAATTTATAGCAATCGATTCGGGAATAACACCAATTGTTTTATTTCAATTCAATTATGATTTGTGTATTAGTTATGGTAATTGTTTCGTATTCCATCAATATTGCATTGAAGGTGTTGTGACGATTAATAATATAGACTAGATAATAGTGTATATAGATAACAATGAGTACGATTGAACTATGATTAGGAAATAACGTTAGCTTCTTTATTTCAATACAATTTTCATTATTATTATTATAGAAATTATGTTAATTTATTCATATTTAGACACGTATTGTGTTAAATTTCTTACTTTCGCTTCTCTTGGTTGTAATTTTTCAATATTTCATTTATACACAACTATTCTACCACACATATATACGATTAGGAAATCTGTAAAAGTATCTTTGCTCAACATAACATCAATACTTAAATAATTCCCTATGCACAACCCTTCACAATGGAAATTTATGATATTAATCATTCTGCAAATATTCATAGGGTGAAGAAGATGATGTAACTCAAGAAGTGCAAGAAAATGGGGGATTTTGGTACATTGGTAGTGCATCATTTGCCCATGTTGTCTACACAAAATATTATTAGTGTAAGCATTAATTAGATTATGCTTCATAAAACTTACCTGTATTCATTCAGTACGATGGATCATGGATCAAATTTTTCATTTTGTTGATTATAATATTATGGGCTGAGAACATGGGGATATGATACTAGCACTAATGACAGGTGGATCATTTCTGGTAATTCATTGGAACTGCATCATATTCCCATATTCTCTAAAGAGGACATTGTTATCAAGTAGGGGTTCCTGATAATCGTAGGGTTTCTCTTTGGAGCATTTTGGTGCATTTGGACCATAACAGACCGACAAACAATATAAGATTTTGTTCGTTCTAGATATATTTTTAATTCACCTCCTAATTATTAATATAGCATTATCTATTGCTAGTGTGATTCTTGTGGTACTCAGTTCTTTTGTTGGGTTCATTCTATTTGTTATATTTTTATAGTTGTAGCAAATTTTCAGGAATTGCTATTTTTGTAGATGATTGTTGCACTCACTTTATCATTAATACTTATAGATTGAGATTGATACACTTATGTGTGAAAGGTATGTGAAATCATTTTATTTAAGTTTAAAAAGGATAACTTACATGTGGAATTTCTCAAATTTTTAGCAATCGATTTGGGAATAACGCCAGCTATTTGACTTGAATTCGATTGTGATTATTAGAGCAATTATGGTAATTATTTCTTATTCCATGAATATTGCATTGAAGGCATTTTTATGGTTAATAATATAGACTATATAACAGTGTATTTAGATAATGATGAGGACAATTGAACTTTGATTAGGAAATAACATCGACTGCTTTATTTCAATTCAATTGTCATAATGATTATTATAGCAATTATGGTAATTTATTTGTATTCAGATACAAATTGCGTTAAATTTCTTACTGTTACTTCCCCTAGTTGTACGTTGTCAATATTGCATTAATAACAATGTATCGAGATAGTTATGAGGATGATTAAACTATGATTGGGAAATAACGTTGGTTTCTTTCTCTCAATTCAATTGTCATCTCTCTACGAGGAGCAGAAAGACAAGTTTCTATTTCTAAGGAGAAGAAGTCAAGTTTTATTGAATACTGGTTGTTTTCTAGATTAATGATGTAAGAAAATTCATGTGGGCACAAGTTTCTCTTTACTAGGAGCAAAAAAATTTCATCATCAATTGAATGTTGGATGTTTTCTAGAGGAATGATATATTGTAAAAGACATTTTTTATTTTCAATTGAGCCTAGATGGTATCTCCAATCTATGTTTGTGTTTTAGATGATATTTAGAGATGCTATTTAGGAACAATTAAAAGTCAAAAGTGTGTTTATCTACGATTTGTCATTCTATGCAAATCCTTTATTTTGCATACATTCGTAACTCTATACAATTATTTTTTCGGTTATGTACTGTAACGCTGCTATGCTGGTAGCGACGTCTATTCTCAATGTCGTTTAGCCCCATATTTCTCGTTTTTGTGTATAATGACCACGTGTAACTATTTTGTATGCGAGGCAAAAATATATGATGTTAAATAAGTATGATATTGTCTGATACATTATACTGAATGAGTGATGTTAAGTGGGGTCTGTTGTTTAAAAAACAGTATTATGTAGAAGAAAAGTGTGTGGGGGGAGTGTGCAAAGGGGAAAATGAATGCAAAAGTATAAAGCTTTGTCATATAAAAATTGTGTTTGTTATTTTGCATATTGGTTCTTTGGCATAAATCATAAATCAAAGGGTCCTAAGTCTTATATAGTTTCCGTGACATAATTTTAATACTAATAATAATGATAATAATAATAACAAGTATTTCTTAGTGAATTTTTCGTTAACCTAAGAATCATAAATCAAATATTCTAAGTTTTAAAAATCTCTCGTGGCATAATTTTAACACATAATGTGGCGGTAGTTGCATTTTCAGCTATTGATCATTATTTTTTCTCTTCTTTTTTAAGGTGGTCCAGGGGGTGATGCATGTTGCTATATTTCATAGTTCTTTGTGAGGTAAGGATCATTACAAATGGTTTTATTCTAGTTTTAGGAATCAAAACTCTATTATGAGAATTGTGCACTTTACTTGTTAACATAAGAATTGTAGACAATATCTATTTTCAAACACAAATACATATTTTACAATATTCATATTAGGTATGTTGTGGTTCATTTGTTTTGTGACTCTATATATCATTCATAGACAAGAGTTTTATGTGAAATCAATTGTATCTGTATCGTTTTACTTGTTCTCATGTATATCATTTATGTTGTGGTTGTCATTGAGAAAAATTTCTTAGTGAAATTATTATTATTATTGGAGGCGTAATTTCTAAAGCATCAATGAACAAGTATATTTGAAACTTAATTGTCAAATCACCAATGGAGAAGAATTTGATTAACATATGAACCAACGGTATGGATGCAATACTAATGCATTATAATTTATTTTGTTTGAACAATTTTTCATATAATGTGGGAGATTGTGAATTCGATAATATGCGAACTCTATATCTTAGTAAAAAATTAGCAATAAAATATTGTAATGCCAGCATATTTATCAATTAGTTATATGCCTCACAAGAGCATAAACAAACAAATATTCAAAAAATTATTTACAATCAATAATATAAACATAAACAATCTTATTATCTACAATAATGAAAACTTGAAATCTTCTTCTGCACAATGAAAATCCTATGCACTTCTGCATGTCCTATAAACAAATTTTTTTCTCAATGTTAGTTATTTTCATTGACAAATGTTTTTTGCAATGGATTTCTTACTTGCAATAGTCGGGCCCGGTTTTATGTTTACAAAAGTAATATCTAGTGAATATATACATAATCAAAAAATGAAATTTGTGCAATTCTATGGTGTTGAGAACATTATTGATTCTCTGCACTTATGCATGTCCTATAAACAAAGTTTTTTCTCAATGTTATTTATGTTTATTGACAAATGTTTTGTGCAACAAATTTCTCACTTACAATAGTCGGACCCAGTTTTATGTTTACAAGTAAGATCTAGTGAATATATACATAATCAAAAAACGAAATTTGTGCAATTCGGTGGTGTTGAGAAAATTATTGATTTAGAAGGTGTTTTTAGCTATGAAACATATATGGTTAGTAGAAAAAGAGAAGAAGCTATTTGCACTGATACCTTTAATTTACTTGGTGTTGTCAATGAGAACTTCCATTTGTTGATTGCATAAAACCGTTATTCTAATATTCCAATGGAAGAGAAAAATGGTAACAAGATTTTGACCATTGGATTAACAAATGCTACATGTGTGTCAATAGTTTTTTATTTCAGAGAAATTGTTCATTTTTGCGTGAAAAAAATTAGTTCATAAATAGAAACATTTTTTTCTACGAACGAGGATTTGAATGGGAATACATTTAGATGAATATTCAAGTTACCGAGGCTAATGTTCACTTACGATTTCTTGAAGAAAATGGTTCCATGATCTCATAAGAAGGTGAATCTAATGTTATTGTGGATTTATTTTTTCCGAGTCACCAAGTTCCTTGCAATCTTTATGTTTTAGAAATATTTACATTAAATATTCATTTAGAGACTTTTGTTTGCTTTTTCCACGTGTCATGGGCCGAGAAAATATAGCAAGAGTTCCAAAATGCATTGTTTACATTCTTTATCAGACATACAAAAAGGATTATGTATATGACTAGGCTAATATCATTTTTAATGAATTAGCTCTTTAGTTACCCAATTTATCCAAGACCAAAAGGTTCTTCATGATGGCATATCTCATAATAGCTTTGATTTCAAGTGATAACTTTAGCGTTTTTCCATGTAATCCTAAATTCAATGTGAATCAAGAACCAATGAAATTATGGTATCCTATAATGTGAAAGAATAATGCTTCTTTAAACTTTTGTATAATTCAAGATGTTTTTGTGAGGCAAATCAACTACATGATAACTGGACAAGAACCTCATTGTATCTGGACATGCACAAGTTTTCCTATGGGGAAAAGGTATGGATGAAGAAAGGCCAAAGTAATATTCTAATTCGAATACATATGTTCTAAGGTAAGCCACCATTATTGTTGAAATTTGGTACATACAGGTATTTTGTTGTTGAAGTCTATAGGAAATACCTTGACTAGATAAATATATTTAAAAGCAAAAAGACAAAATAGTTCATTCCTTTGTTGTTTACTGTTGGAGAAATCACAGTAAATTTTTTTCCAATGTTACAGAGCTCGCACAGACTTTGAACGCTTTTAACTTAAGTAAATCTGAAGCAATTAAATATTTTGATGAAGAGTGCATATTTCATGCACACTTGGAAAGAATTGGATATAGAAACTTGTTTATAGAAATTATAGAATAGAGCGAACAATGTCAACATGCATCGATAAAAAAATGACTAATTGTAAATATTGAAGATATCATGGAAGTATTGTTTTGTTGTTCATTTTGGGGACGAAGTTTTGTCATGTTTGACGTTTTGACCCTATTTTGACCAAATGTGACTAGTGGAAAGTCGCGAAGAAGGAATTCAGGGAAGGAGAAGGAATATGCTAAAGTCTAGCAGTTGTAGAAGATCAACCAAGGAAATCAGGGCACATGCAGCTGTAGTCGAGTTTGAATTTTCATTAACAACAGAGAAAGTAGTTGCAATGGAGAGATAGAAGTAGTCAAAAACAAAAGGGTAGATCATCCGAGGAAGAACGTAGCAGTCCATGTGAGCAAAGTTCTTACGAGCTGAAGGAAATGCCACAACGAAGGGGGAAGAGTGTGTTGAAATGTTGTTGTTGAGACTATTGTGATTGCATGTCTCTGTAATCAACTAGACTCTTATTCAATCATATTCCTAGTTCTTGTTCTATGGAGAAGGCATCTGAGCCTGAATGTAATGATGTAATGTTGGTTGAAATTAATGGAAGAGAAAGCTGTAGGGATGTTTGATGGCCTACTTGTGTTGGTTTTATGTGAGCCCCTTTAAAATTTTATTATGAATGCATGTATGCATTCTATGTTCTTTTGGATGCTTTAGTTGTTGTCTTCTATAATGATTATATGTTTGATGCCATAATTCTAAGTTTGAAGAGTATTGGTAACCTTTGTGTGATTCCTCCCAATACCTGGTTCTAATCCCTTACCTAAGTAAGGTTGTGGTGTGCCTCAATTGAGACACCTTAGTCTTATTGAGTAAGGTGAAAATTTCAACGCTACACTATATTATGGTGGGCTCTTTGTTGGCCCCTGTTCCCAAACCCAAGGTCTCTACCTCTCCTTCTTTCTCCACCAACAAATGGTTCAATGATCAAGACCTAAAATTTTCCAAAGGGATCTAGAATATGGTGCTAAGATTCTTTAGGAAGAATCTGTAAGATTAGTGCCATGAGAAAGTAGAGTGGTTTGCCTCCCAAAAATCATAACTTCATCATTGAAGTGCAAAGTGACTGACATAAGAAGTTTTGTAGGTGGAGCCTGCAAGCGATCAAAATGAGATATTATGGTGCAAGTTCCCATAGGACCTATACAATTGGTTATGAAGGATGTAAATAAAAGAAAAGACTAACATCCAAAAATGATCTCCTCGTACCTACACCCAAGCTGATCTTGTTGAATTACATCAACTCGACATGGACCTGACTCGAGTTTTTGACTTCTAGGTTTAGACCACTCTAGAGGGGTATATCATGGAATTTGTAGTGGAGGGACATCATTCCTTCTCTAAAGATGAGTTTGTATTCAAGTTAGGGTTGTGAGGGAAACTGCTGAAGGAAATTTCATTGTGGGTTAAATTCTTAATGGTAGAAGAGAACTTATTGGTGTTCCATGGCCCACCCATGGTAGCTTAAAGCCTCGGTACTAGGGGAAGGGCCTATGGATAGGAATTAATTCTAGCTAGGAGCTATGAAAATATTATAGAAATGGATGCAAATGATGTTGGAAAGGTTAGAGAGATGAGAGCACAAAGGTAAGCACGGGTAGATGCAGAATGGTAGGAGAAATCTTTGCAGGAGATTTATAGATGGAAAATGGAGCTACATCAAGTAGAAGCGGTGTTAAGTAGTTTGGAAATATGAGAAGGAGAAAAAAATTGGTTGAAGTTCAGAGCAATTGGAATGAGCCTAGAGTGAAACTTGATCTAATAAGAGAGGTCAAGACCGTCACAATGAAAGAGGTTGAGAGAAGTAGTAGAGATTTTTCACCTCCAGTAGATATGGGAATGACAGATGAGTCAAGCCCTAAAGGTTTCATGGAAGGATCTGAATATGACATGCACTTCACTATAAGAAGATTTTTTTCAGAAATTTATGTGTCTCCTCCAGGTAGTGATTCATTACCCAACAGCTCAGGTAGTACCTCCCCCATCCTTCACATAGTACTTTATCACAACCCTGGTCAGTTTTTATCTAAGCTAGTTAAATTTATAAAGGTCCACAGTGTACACACTACCTACAACGTTGGTTACCCTAGTGGTAGAAATAGTAATTACAGTTTGGGTCCCCAAGGATCATCACAATTGAGCTCCCAAGCATTCATACTCTTTGCGTGAGTTCAAACATGTATGGACAGTAACATGGCAGGATCCTTTACTCGATATCCTGAATTCTCTGGGAAAGGGAATGAACATGTCAAACAACATTGGTGCTTGTGCAAGGCCATCTGGAGAGCTCACAAAACTCCAGATTCCAAGAATATTATTGAATTTTAGAACACTCTTCCAGATAAGGAACTGAAATGGTTCATCAAGTGGTTTGCATTACAACATAACCTGACAATAGGTGAAGTATGGCAGGAGTTCATTCAAGAGTTTGAACTCCCTCAGACTAACCAGTAGGGGCTATTGGAACTATGGGAAATTAAGCAGAGGGAAGGAGAAACCACTTGGGAGATAATGCAAATATTTAAGGATGCTATTGGAAATCTAAGCTACCCTATCAATGCTAATCATCAGCGAGATTGGTTCATTAAAGCATTATTTCCACTTACCCACATGCCACTAACTCAAAAAAATATTAATACTCTACAAGACGCCATAGAACAAGAAACCTTAGATGAGTCCATGACAAGATATCCACATGAACATCGAGAAGAAATGGTATCCCACAACTCTACTATCATTGGGTTGCAACATCAAATTGATGATTTGTCAGAGAAGCTAAGGGACATGCAGCCAGTGTGACGTTTGCAACCGCACATACGGTGTACCAACTTCCATATTGATTGGCATGATTCCACAGAGTACCTAAGTCTAAGAGACCTTAGCACTCCCCCCATACTAGCTTGTCCCTCCACAGCTTTACCTGCTACTAGAATTGGGTAGGTTGGTACACAAGGGATATATATGGGGCACACACGGTTCCATTCCTTTCCTAACTAGCAGAGTGCAGTTCCTGCCGAATATTGTGAAATCTACAGGACCTATGGGCATGTCCCTCACCTCTACTCAATTTTACAAAAGTATTAAAATGTACCAAAAAATGTTTTGTGTGATTTATTTGGTTCACCTACTCACCACACCAATCAATGTAGAGCATTAGAATCCTTCACTTATCACCTAGATCATTGTGCTTACAAGATCAATGAAGTTATTCGAGGACGAGGAGGTAGAGGAACAAGGGGGGAAGAACATGAGGCAGAGGTATGATCCGATGTTACAATTGTGATCAAGAGGGACATGTTGCAAGAGGTTGTCTGCTGCCCAGAAGACCCCGGTGCTCTTAGTGTGGGGTCAACATGCATGCAACAAAACATTGTCTAGAGCTAATTTCTATATTGGAAGAAAACAACCACCAATGTGGATAAAATTTAATTAATTCCAAACCAAGGGACACGAGACAATTCCCCTTTCAAACATTAATATAGTCACCCGGGGAGGGAAGAAGACTAGAGTTAACTTTGGAGCTACTGAACCATGAAGAATCATAAAGTCGACCTCACCTATGTGCTCATATGACTCCAACCAACAGAGGTAGTACTACAAAGAGGCCATAGAGAATTTTAAAAAATTGAATCCAACTATTGAGCTCTAAGGAGAACAACTAGGGCATTCAAATGTCAAAAGCCCAAAACGATTGCAACTTCACTCCCAACCTATAGTAGAATGCTTCAAGTTATTTCTGCAAATTATGAAAGATGAGAAAATGCTCAGAATTTTGTAGGAAAATCTCAAGACTGTCGTCAAAGATGGGGTAGTCGGGGAAGGACTAATTTCTACCATTTTACTCAAAAGACACTCTATATAGGTGCATAGGAACATCAAAAGGACAAGGACGAAATTTTGAATTGATGCCCAAATTGCAAGCTTCTAGATTAAGAATACAATGCTAGACTTGGGTTCAAATGTGAATACCCTACCAAAGAAAACCTAAGAAGCCTTGGGAAGACCTAAGTTTTCATTCTCTCTAATTCAGTTACACATGGTGAATTAGTAGTGTATCCTTTGAGTTGGACATCTGGAGGATGTAGAATTCGACATAGTAGATGTAAAGACTTGTGTTGACCTCGAGGTAATAGATATTATGGGAGACAAAGACCCTTATACCGCATTGCTAGGAATAGATTGGGCCTTTGAAAACTATGTTGTAATTGATCTGAAGAGAGAAATAATGACCTTTGAAGTGGAGGGAGTTAGGGTGATCCAACCCCTGGACCCCTATCAAGGGCCAAGGTTCACTGAGCCAGTGAATGACAAAGAAAAACCTATTTTGTTACACCAGTTATATTGACTTATGGAAAGAAAAAGGGAAGACTACATTAATCGTACAGTAGGAGGGTCAATTAGCTAGAGAGGTGTTCAAAGCTCTGAATTTGGATTCAAGGTTGCATGGCATGATTGGCAGCAGGGCAGACATGAGATCAACATGAGGTGTTGCACCATGATCCACTATATCAATTGGGTTGGTACCAAGGTATGATAATTTCCCATTTTTAATCGTATGGGCTCTTTTACTAATTTTATTAATGAATTTGATTCAACCATATCAGAAATACACAAAGTGCCCTTACTCGACGTCACCCTCCAGGTGATGCTAGAAAGGTGTTGGGGCTCTCACCACAACCATCTCAGACAGTGGAAGGAGGTTAAGATAGCACTAGTGGCCAGATTCAGGTATTTAGAGGACTCCCTGCCCAATTTCAGTAAGTATCAAGCGAATACTAACCCTCAGCAACACCTATGAGATTTTAAAGGTAAATGGATCAAAGGAGGACATCCAGAAAAGTTATGGATGCATAGCTTCATCCACACTCTGCGGAAATTTTCATAATCTTGGTACATGTTGTAGCGACTACAACCACCCTCTAAAATTTTGACTCGCATGAAAATTTTGGAGCCTACTTTAGATCCTGCAATCAAACATCCTTGGTCGTTTTCTGGTAAGCTGATGATTTCAAGCTCCTCTGCTTGATCCTAGAGAGTTTTCTGCATTCTCATCTTTATGTAGTATATGTCATTTTTGGGCACAGGGGTTGTTGTTTGTTATATTAAGGGAATGTTGTCTTGCTTCAAGGGAATTGTGTGCATATCAGTGGTTTTCATCACATAGACATGTTTCACACTCACCACATGCACTCACGTCACAAAGATTGTTTCATCAAGAAAAGTATGTCCTATGTATTCTCGATGATCCACGTTGTGTCACTAAATGTCCATGTGTGATCACAGCTGAGTCCTATCAATGTTTGCATATGTTTCACTGATCTCACACTTAGCCATTTTCCCATCAACCTATCCTCATCCAGCTTCTCAAAACTATGTGCTTTTCTTCTGCATCCACCAGCTTCCCTTGCCTAATGAAACCCCAGAGTGCGCAGAGACACCAATTTCCCTTTCCTACTGATACCCCGCAACGCATAGAGGCCCTAGCGAGCACTACCCCCAAAATTGCGTAGAGAAGTCAGGAAACCAACACTTCTCTCCAGAAATGCACAGAGTAGTCCAGCCGCACTACAGTTGGAAATTGCATAGATAGGCCTCCCAAGGCCTCATTCCGGTAGTAGTCACCATCCACTGAAATTGCGCAGATCTACCTCTCAGTGACTACAGGAAAAAAATGACATGGTGAAATCCCTTCCAGGAGTTGAGGAGAAGGAAAAAGGAATCGAGTAATGGAAAATATGCATGTAAACTCTATCGAATGTGTGATCATCTTGAGGGTAATTATTCTAAGTACGAAACATCTTTCGAAGTACACCTCTTAGTTGAGTTTGCAGGACTGCCTGACATTGTCATATCATCTTGTCCTTAATAACATGCATGTTGTTATCGGGAAAACTAGTGTCCATTCAAAGCTACTAGTCCCACTAAGATGGGTAGCTATCTTAGAAAAAAACAAACTAAAATCACTTGTGTTTTCCTTTATGAGAGATAGATGAGAGAGAAGTAGAGAGTACCAACCTCAGTCTTTCGCTAGTCTCCTTGCTCATTTCCTCTCTCCCTTGATAGAGCTTTTGCCACTCCTTTCTCACTTTTCTCGCTTCAAAGAACACCTATAGAGTCAAGGTAGAAAAATACCATCAAAGCATAGAGATCTATAACCATAAATAATTTAGGATCAAATGTACATTAACCATATAAATTCAAATACAAATACAATATTTAGAGATATATAAGCATATGGAGGAAAACTCAAATAGATTTATGGATAGAAGTAGAAGAAGAGACGATTACAACCAAGCTGTCTGATCCAGCATCATCCTCCCAGCATGAAATCCCTCTTCACCTCATACAAAGCAAGATCACCCAACAATGTCTTCAAAGAGAAACCAACAGCACTTCCTTGCAAATTACAAAATTATAGCCCTCTGGATCTCTAGGATGAGGGATCCATATATAGATGTTTACAGGAGAGTGAGTTAGCTTCAAGGATTTTGATTAGTGTCATTTCAATGACAGTTCTTGGTTCCACTTGGAGATTTTAGATCTCTTACTCATCCCTGGGCGAATTCAGAGAGGCAAGTGTCATATGAGCAATTTCAGAAGATTATCTGGGTTTCCACCTAGCAAACTGTTTCTGCCATTTGTCTGCTCTCGCTCATCACACCCTACAAAAGGGCTTTCTAGTATGCATCGCACCCCTCATGTGTAATAGGTGAGATGCATCACACCTTATGCATGGAGCAATCTGTATGGTCCAATTTTGACCAGTTCTGAGTGGTTTTTCAGGGAGAACTTCTGGGAGATGATGTAATCAGTTGACCTTGTTCCTTTAGGGTCTGAAACAACACTTTTAGGGGTTTAGAATCCCTTGGTTTATGGACATATGTGATTGGGGTTGCAGTGCCCAAATATGTCTATAACAATTGCCCCCTAAAGAATGAGGTCGTAAATCTTTTGATCTCATGTGAAATGCTTTATAATGAGGATCTGAGGTATTTCGAACTGGAAGGTGACCTGTTAAGAAACAATACAATACATTATCTTCATAATATTTTCATGATCTAGCTGAGGAGGGAATTCCCATGCTCATCTTTATAAATTCATTTTCATGTACATACGACAAACAATCGTCTATGTGGCATACTGATGATTCTGGTAGAGCCATCATCCCTTAGCTTGGATGTTTATCTGTGCAGGAATGATGTACATTTGATGTCTTTATTTTCCTGAATATATCGTAGCCTAGATGGATGAAACTAGATCCGGGGTCTTCAAACTCGTTCAATCTTTGCCTAAGTACAAGTCGATCCATGTGAGAAGATGTTCTGATGTCGAACATGGAAAGACATCGCCTGATTACCACCCAATGATGTAAGTTGTTAACAGGTGCAAGAGGAATCACCGATAATGATAATGACCCTCAACGTACTGCAGTAAAATTCTCGTGGTGTGAATACATGAGTTGATGTCGAACACCACGCAAAATCTTTCAATCGAAGGCCATTGATGTAAACCTGTCACTGAAAGTGAGAAACTTGCCATTGAGGCATGCAAGCTTTAAAGTACTGAAAGGGTTGTTCCTAAGTCAACTTCTTGGATAATGAGCTGATGTCAACAAGAGTGACCCGTCGTAGGAGGGCCTTAATGAATTCCACATCTATGACATGAAATGGAGAAAATAATTTTGTGGAGGTGAAAACGATCCGATGATACAAGGTTCAGGGTGGCGGTCATAAAAAATGAAGAGTGAAGGCATTGCAATGGATGAGACATTAGCTAGGTTGGTGAATTCTCTGAGGAACTTCTCTTGAACATATCGGCAACACTGAAATGGATTTGTAGCATTAACCCCAAGGTGGATGGTACGGTGGACCAATGGTGATATGACCGGTGAACAGAATAACCCAACCTGACTCAATCATGGTGACGGAGTGAAAGTGTCATGTTCAAGATCGACCTGCTAGAAATGAAGCTATTCAAGTTTTCTTCCCCTTTTTCCCCAGTCATTGTTGATCAGTACCTCTTTATTTTTGTCAAGCTTGAGGAGGATAACATATGCTTGTTCTATAATTTTCCCTTCGGGCAAACCTGTCGCTATGTTTTAACGAGCCTAGCGATAGTGAAACTCGCTCTTGTCTGCATGGACAAGTTTTTCGCAATTGTTTTAACAAGTTTAACGACAAAGATAACTCGGTCCTTTTCAATTTTAGAGAGTCTAAAAATGGACGAAAAGGCAACTCTAGTGGTCCTTTTCCGTAATGTAATCCCTTACGTCTAAAACAGTGTAAAATAATATGAAAGGGATGACTTTTCAATAGTTTTAATGAGCCGAATAAGACAAGCACTTGATCTTTTTGTGTAATAATCCCTTGCGTCCAAAAAGATTAAAATCTAGAGGAGGGATGGCACTTCTGATCACTTTAATGACCTGGAGAGGCCAATTGCTCGACAATCTTTTCATATTTTACGAGTCAAATGAAAAGAGCTTAAAGGAGACTCGTTTTTTGAGGAACGAGTGATGTTTTTGGATAGCAACTAGTTCTAGGTAAGGTTTGGAACTTTTCAATCACGGTAGTGTAAAGAAGGTGGCTAATAGAATCACTCGTCGTAGCTATTCCTCAAAAGGGTAAACAATCAAATGGAGGCGTATGATCGGCTAAAAAAGAGTGGAGGTGATGGTAAGAACATGACCAAGGTTCAAAAGCTAATAATTATGTGATCGCAATGGCTAGTTATCGAAGGTGGGGTTCATTTTTTAATGAGCTTAAATTCTATGGGAACACTTTCTCATTGCTAGGTTTATCTTTTAATGAGCTTGAAATTCACATAAAACTGCTCATGGCAAGGTTTATTTTTTAACAAGCTTGAACTTTGCTTAAAATTGCTCGTGATAATAGTCAGAGACGTTGATTTCACCATTAACACTATGTTCTTTGACGGTCGTGCTGCCTATTCAATTACTCCATCAAATTGATTAGAAATGTAAATACATGCTTGAAAAATGAGTTTAAACAACAATATTTTACTTGAACTACGTGAATAGTCACATAAAAATAGTTTTACCTCTCATTTTTACCATTTCATTCAAATTTGGGATTTTTGGAGCTCTGGAGGTGTTTTCCCCCTTGATTTTCACCAGCTGATGCTGGGAGATTCTGTGGACTATTTTCAACGCCTTCTAGGCCAAGTAGGAGCTAACCCTGAGCTCTTCAATTGCATTCTTTCCTTTTCTGATTTTGAGCATGTTTTCCTTTTCTTCGGGGCCTCTGAGGTTTGAACAATTCGTTCTCTCCCGATCGCACCTGATGTACATTGAAAGGTGCAATGCATACTAAGCTAGCCATTGGCTAGTCAGGATGCATCTCACTCAGTACACAGCTGGGGTGTGATGGGTGCAAAAAGGAAAGTTTATGCACTATTTTTTCATGGAAATTTTGCCTGTTTTTGCCTGAATCATGATCCTAATTCTCCTCTTGTTTGTTTTTTAGAGATTCATTGGATCAAGATGGTTGTTACATGGTGTGAACACGAGCATGAAGAAGAGGACATGGTTTCTTTACATGATCCGGGCACGGTGACTACTTTGCGGAACTGTGGTTTGCTCAAATTCTTTCGCATATCCAACATGAGGCAACAAATCAATTTGTTGCAATATTTTCGCGATGCATGGGATCCTACCAACCAAGTGTTTTAGATTCAAGATAAATCCATCCCTTTGACAGTTGAAGATCTCTACTTCTTGACCGGTTTATCGAGGCGCGGTGCCCCTCTATCACTATCAGGATCCGCCCGTGGAGGTGAATCCGTGAGGGATTATATTCACCGATTCTATAGAGCTGGATCTCAGCCGAGCAGGGATGGCAAGATCAGTATTTGAGATGTCACTGACTGGTCCTTGAGGACTGTCTTATTTACCTTTGCTAGATTTGCTGGTAGCGCCGGCTCTCCATTTGGCCAACAAGTCCTATATGCAGTATGCTCTGGAATGCCTTGAACCAAAGCTATTCAACTGGTGTGATGCAATACTTCTGGTTATAAAAGAATAGATTACCGAGGTGAAGAATGGAAGATCTAAGAAATTTGGTTATGGTTCTATTCTGACCGCTTTCGCCTTGCAGAAGATTCCACTAATGCAGCCACAATACATTTCACTCGGACTACCTATACTGACGGAACCACGAATGCAGAGATGGGTCGATCTTATGGCCAGACATGCTGTTCAGTCACAGATTTCATTCTCTGATGCCTTCTTTGAGTGGTTCGACTGTCAGGAGATGGTCTTTGCTAAGTATCCATATGCTGGGATGGATTTCCAGGGTGACCCAGATTTGGTGCTGCCGGTTGGCGAGCAGTGGGGTGTTATAGGTAAAAGATCTAACCATATCTCTGTTTATTATTTTTATAATGTTCTTATGTCTTTTAAATGCTATCAAGACTAATCAAACTCATATATTCATACAAATATTGGACCAGTGTGACCAATAGTGCCCCCGTGGGTAGCAGCTACCATTCCAGCAAGAGAGGCTATAGGCAGGGCTATCCTTTGCAATCTAGACATAGCCGAGACCCTTGTAGTAATGTAGGATCATATCGAGGGTCTCACCCTTGGTATCCAGGATGTGAGGACCGATGAGTTACCTCTGAGATTACAGCGCCATACTATTGGTGTGCCGAATCGATGGACTAGGCTCTTATGTATGATCGCACACGCAGTGACCTTTTATCACCAACACCATTAGTCTAGGGTGCTTTTTTGCATTTTTGAGTTTTTGGGTCATGTGATCGATTTTGTCTTAGACACAGAGCATTTTGACAAACTATAAATAGTTATATATATTTTTTATTTCGGAGCTTTATTTTGGTTAAGTTATATGATCCTGATGCAAATGTTGATTGAAATTCTTTCTTTTATAAATGCTGCAAATGTCTATCTAACACATAATTTTCTAATGAATCAGTTAATGTGTTTAAGTTTATGGAAATGTGTTGATATCGAATAGAATCAAACTGCCTTTCCAAAATCCTGACCCTTAGGAACATACAATAGATAGCTGGATTTCGAACAGAATATATGCATGTAAGCTGTAGGATGAAAAGTTGTGAGTCTAGCCTAACAAAAAGTCGGCGTATGCCACGTGCAATGGCATCAGAGAGAAGTTATATCAACGTGCTATACTCAATGATGTTGTTCGTTGATTGACCAATACATACCCCTCTGATACTAACTCATCGCTTGGATCAAAAATGGCCCAGTCTGCAGAAGATAGGCTCCGCATACTACGACTAGCTCTATCGGCATATCCAACGAATGATTCCAATAGGTTCGACATCCGCAACAAATGCAAGAATGGATTACCTAGCCAAAATTATAACTCTTGATGAAAACAAAAATGTAACAAAAGCATATAAAGAGGTTACTATACTTAGTCAATCATAGTAATGCTTAAGGTACAACCCATTTCGGGGTCGTGCCAGTGGAATTCCATCGTAATCTACTAGCTTGTAGGCTCCTTTTTCTAACACTCGTTTAACAATGTAGGGACCCATCCACAAATATTGGAACTTACCCGCTCCTAGTTTATCGAATTCCTGATCATAAATCAAGAGCAAGTCACCTTTTGAGAAGACATGGGGTTTGACATTTTTGTCAAACTGCGCCTTAACTCGTTTCTTGTGGGCTTCACTAGCCAAGGTGGTGTCACGACGGGTTTCATCCAATTGGATTAGTTCCAGGAAACAAGCCTCTTCCTCTAAAGTTCCGGGGAGAAGGTTGATTGCGAGCTTGAGAGATGAAATCTCACATTGAATTGGTAAGACGACTTCCAGGACATACACCAGCTGGAAGGGTGGAAACTTGGTCGCATTTATTACCGAGGTTTTGTATGCCCACAAGGCTGAGTATAGGATTAGGTGCCAACTCTGTTTGTGGACTCCAATCATCCTTTGCAGCCTGCACTTTAGGACTTTTTTGATGGCCTCAACTTGTCCGTTGGCTTGCGGATAATACGGGGTAGAACTATCGTGGGACAATCCTAGTTTGGCAGCCAATTCGACCATCATGTGATTGTGAAAATGTGATCAATGATCTGTGACTATAGCCTGTGGAACACCGAACTTAGAGACTACATGATTTAAAAAGAAAATAGCAGTCGTTTCGCTGTTGTTGTTTAATGTAGGCATTGCCTCGGCCCATTCGTAAAATATTCAACTGCGACTATGTTATACCCATGCCCCTCGGCCGAGGTGGGGTTACATGTCATGAAATCTATGCCCCATTTGGTGAATGGCCCAACAACAACTACTGGTTGCAAAGCTGCGGGTGGTATTCTAGTATTGTGGTCAAAGATTTGACAAGCATGGCAACTTTTGACTGCGGTTATGCAATCTTTGAACTGTTAGAAAATTATATATTACGGAGCAATGGAACAAATAAAATATTGCAGAAATATAAACACAGGAAATGCATAAAACAAGAGAGACACAGATATATGTGGTTCACCCAGTTTGGGCTACGTCCACCCGAAACAGCTAGTCCTTCCTTTCTATTATCCAGCAAAATGGAGAGACACAACCTACAGTAGATCTGTTGTAATATCCTCTGTTTTCTCTCACAGTCTCACCTCTCTATTTCTCGCACACAGAATACACATCTATTACACAGCCTCAAATACAATGCCCTCATACAAAGAGAGGGGTTGCCTTCTAGGCAAAAAACCCTAAACTAAACATAAGTTCTACCGTCAGATCATCTGCCTAATGAACGGCCCAGATTGACTAGAAATTACTATACTTTTACAAGGCAATTTTACATCTATTTTTAGCTTCAGGGGCGCTGCCCCTGAACCCCTGTCGAGGGACCGCTGGACCCTAGACCCCCTAGCCAGGGGGGATCGGCCCCCACAGACCCCTGCAGGGGGGCAAGTCCCCCCCGCCCCCCCATGTGGATGGGTGTACAAATTTCTTGTGGTATACATCCAGCTAAAACAAATACCTCTGAACAATCATGCTCCACGCTCAACAATATCCCACTTGGAGAATGATTGTAGCAACTCCACTAACAAAGACAAGTGCTCGATCTTTTTGTTTAATAATCCCTCAAGTCCAAAAAGATTAAAATATATGAGAGGGATGGTGTTCCCTTTACTTTAACGAGATGGAAAGGCCAATAGCTCAACAATCTTTTTATATTTAACGAGTCTAAAAAGAGTTTAAAAGAGACTCATTTTTGAGGAATGAGTGGTATTTCTTGGTAGCAGCTAGTTCCAGGTAAGTTTGGAACTTCTCAAAACATGGCAGTGTGAAGAGGGTGGCAATCAGAATCACTTGTCGCAGATGTTCCTCAAAAGGGTAAATAATCAAGTGGAAACGTATGGTCAGCCGAATAAAATGGAGGTGACGGAAGGAACACAACCAAGATTCAAAAGGGCTAATAGAAAAGTGATCACAAAGGTTATTTACCAAAGGAGGGTTTATTTTTTAATGAGCTTGAACCTTGTTCCAACATGTGCTTAGTGCAGTTTTATTTTTTAATGAGCTTTAACCTTGCAGGAACATTTCTCTTACCAATATTTTGATAATGTCTCTTGGTATATTTATTTTTTAATGAGATTGAACACTACTATAACATGTGCTCATGACCTTTTTATGCAAGCTAGAAATGACCGAGCTACGAGTTTAAAGGGTTGAGAACCTGCAAACTAATAAAATCAAAAGTTGTCTTTCACTTGCATGCAAAGGTTTGCATGCCCCCAGGTCTTTCAGTAAAAAGAGGGTTTCCAGGTTACCAAATGGAAGTCCCTGCGGTTAGGGAGGATTGTTTTTGTCGGCAGGCAAAAGCTCTTCCTTTGCTTTGTCCATTGAAATAGACGAAGGTGATTGCTGTGAGCTTCCAATCACATAACGTATGAAGGTGAATGCTGTGAGCTTCCATTCACAATCATAAAAAGGAAATAAGTGTGTCAGACTGATTACATAACCTATAAAAGAATGTTATTTGGTCCAAATACTATGACCTTTCAAGAAAATCTCTCTTTTCCTCTGGGTTCACCTACTGAAGCAGACTAGGGTGGATGCCCCCAAATCTTCATCACACTTACTGAACTACTCAAGGCAATTAGGCGGATGGAATGAAGGTTGAAGAGACATTGTTGATGCAAAGAGACCATTTAGGGATGATGGTTGATTCATAGCTGTGTTTGAACCAGGAAATGAAAGTTGGTCAACAAGTTGCACCAATCTGCCTTCATGTGGAAAACACATCACTCAAAAGAATGTGGAAACAGTGGCTTCCATGCTATATATATAGTCACATCCGAGGAGTAGATTGTAATCTAGTGGACCTTGGACTACCATCACGTTCAAATGAACAATTTTCTTTCTCAAATTTATCGACAACTTTGGAAGGATCCCTAACAGTCAATTGGTTCCTTTGTTGAAGCACGACAAATTTTGTTTTTCAAGCAAAAGCGATGGCGAACCAAGCACTTTCCAAGCAGTTGAGAAAAGGATACTCGCCGAAGCCCCTTCATCTATGATAGTGCCAGACACAATCATTTTGTAAACTTGTACTATGATTCGGAATGGTACATTAGATGGAAGGCGAGGTTTCACTAGTTGATTCCAATCAAAGAAAACAACTAGACTGCTCAGAGGAGGTACGGGATAAATTTCCGAATAAGTTTCATGAACTGGGGGGGTCTCTTCCTGTTGTAAAGGAATGGGTGGATTTCCCCCAAGTTCATTAGACTCTGTATCGACAAAAAGAATTTGAACGGTGTCATTCTCATTCTCTTCGGGAACTGTATCATCTGAAGGTGGGCCTTCTGAAGGAAAGACTGGGTCGACTGCCATCTCAACCAGTTGACTTTGGTCCAGTGTGGACTCAGGAGGTTCACTTTCAATGATAGGCAATTCGATCGACAATTGAGTTATGTTAATCGGGTTTTCAACTAGCGAAGGACTTGGCAAGAGTTTTTTTTATCCAGGTGGAAGTTGCTGCAGTGAAGCAAGAAGGTTATCCAAAATGCTTTTGGCTTCATCCAGAAAAGGACAACGGTGAAGAGTATGATCACCTTCACATAACCTACATGGAAACAATCTCTCCACTGCTTGCAATTTCTGTGGGACCTAGTCCTAACACGATGTCATGGATAAGATTTCTGTCTAACTCGAAATACTGAGCGAACATAGGGCTTGCGAGAAAATCCTCAAAGAAAGCACGATTCATGTGCAATAGACAACACAACGCAGAAATTCTTAGAATGTAAAGTGTTTCTTGCTAGATAGCAACCTGTAATTTATAGGTGAATTTGAATTCAAATTCAACCATTCCCCCCAAAATTTGTCCATAAATGCAAGATTGGTGGCAGATTCTCAAATATTTCACTCTTGAATTCAACCTTAAATGCTTTAAATGTCGTCCGCCCGCTCCTCTTAATCATCGTCTGGCAGTCAAATCATGAACAGTGATGGTATCAGTCACTTTTTGGCTGCGTTATGCGGTCTCCACCCCTATAGCATAGCTCCCCTCGCACTTCTTCTAGTACTGTGACATCCTCCTGTTTTGCATAGACCCCTTGTCGTGCAACTCTATAACTTGGGTATTGTAGCTTATAGTCCTGCACCTCCTTGCAGTTGCCTGGAGCATTAATACTATGCTACCATCATGTATTCATTGGGCCGGATCTCTAGGTTATGGCTTCAATCGACTCCCATTTACCTTTCCCAGAAATGGATCTCCATTCAATTTCACAAACTGAACTGCTCCTCCATTAGTAATCTCCTTGATCACATATGGCCCCAACCAATACATCTAAAATTTTCCTGGAAATTTTTCAAACTTGATGTCATATAATAAAACCAAATCATTTACCTTGAAGGTGCAGAGTTTCATGTGCCGATCGTGCCAAGATTTTTCGCGTTCCTTTTGCACCTACTGGTGGAATCCAGCCAAAAATTTATCTTCCTCGAGCTTTATCAGCTGCACGAACCGCTCTTCTAAGGCTCTCTAGTCTGCCATCCCTGTGAATGTCACTATGCGTAGACTAGGCATGATATACTCCATAGGCATCACAGCCTCTACGCCATAGACTAACCTAAATGGTGTCTGACCTGTAAGCTTCTTACAAGTAGTTTTATAAGCCCATAACACAACGGGTATGTGCGAATCCCAATAATTTCTCTGCGTGTTGCAAACTTTTGTTAGTGCATTCTCCAATATATTATTAAACGCCTCAATTGTCCCATTGGCCTGAGGATCATATGGCGTACTCTTCTGGTGATAAAATTGGAACACCTCTGTCAGTACGTTGATCACTTCATTGAGGAAATGTGTACCATGATCACTCATCAAAATATTTGGGAAACGAAACCTGGTCAACACATACTCAAACAAGAACTTCGTAGTTGTTGCCCCTGTATAGTCCTTCACGGGTTGCGCCTTCACCCATTTGGTCAAATACTCGATCATGGTGATGATGTACCGCACACCCGTCTTCTTTCCTGAAGGCTAAATCGGTCCTACAAAATCAATTTCCCATTTCTTGAATGGTTGCAATGATACCTACGAATTCAAAGGCATCTCATCCCTCCGCAATGACTTGTCGGTTCTCTGACATGCATCGCACGCCCTACAATATGCTTTGGAATCCTTATGCAATGTTGGCCACCACAACCCAACGCATAAAATCTTCTGCAATGATGCTTTTCCTGCATAGTGCCCTCCCGAAGCTCCTCCATGAGCTTCATCTAGGATACTACTTCATTCAAAATTTGGCACATAGCATCGCAGTATCTCATCTGATACCATTTTATATAAGTGTCCTGCAATAACAGAAAAATCTACCCGGCGTAGCACTAATTCCTTCTTTTGTTGACTCGTGTATCCCTCTAGAGCCATTCCTGTAGTTAGGAAGTGGATAATGTCTGCAAAATGATTGTCTTATACACTAACCACAAAGAGTTGCACATCAAGCAGTCCCTCCTCTAAATTGGTAAGCTATTCTCTTGTTTCAATGTGTGACAGATGATCTAGCCCTACATTCAATTGCCCTAGCTTCACAATTACTTTGAAATCATACTCGTGAAACAACAACAACCATCTGCATATTCCCCCCTCCCAACATAGGCTTGTTGACTAAGTACTTTAATACAGAATGGTCGGTATACATCTTAAAGTGTCCGCCTAGCAAGTAATGTCTGAACGTCTCGAACGTGTACACCATATCCAACCCTTCACGCTCTGTTGTCGAGTAATTATTTTCAGCTTTAGACAGCTTCTCGCTCACAAATGCTATCGGGTGATCCAATTCTCCTTCACCAACCTGCATCAGCACTGCTCCTAATGTGATACATGACGCATCCACATACACATTAAATTCCTTGTTCTAATCTGAGAAGACTAGGATCGGTGTGGTGACCATATTCTCCTTTAACACATCCAGGCTCTACTGACATTCTTCATTCCAATAGAATGTAGCATCCTTCTTCAACAGTTTTTCCATCAGCGTGGTAATCTGAGCATAACTCTTGATGAACTTTCAATAATATCCAGTATGACCCAGTGTTGCATGCAGTTGTTTAACACTCCTTGGCACCTCCAAATTAATTATGACCACGATCTTAGCAGGGTCCACCATTAAGCCTTGTCTACACACTACATGACCCAGCAAGATTCTGAAAGGGATGCAAAATAAGCACTTCTTCAAGTTTAGTGTGATCTGATACCTCTGGCATGTATCCAGCATCAAGCACAAACTAGCTACATGGCGTTTTACCAGTCCAAACATTGTCCAATCATCAAAATATACCTCCAAAAACTTGTGAATGAACTCTTTGAATGTCGCAATGACTACATGCAAGAAGATTTCCAGCGCATTCTTAAGTCCAAAAGGCATTATCGTATACTGAAAGCATCCCCACTCAGTCGTGAAGGTTTCCTTGCTCCTATCTTCTCGCATGATCTTTATCTTATGGTATCCAGAGAACCCATCATTGAATTAATATGCTTCCTGTCCACCAAAATTATCCAATACCTCATCTGTGAAAAGAGTTGGAAAAGGATCATGAATGTAAGCATCATTCATCTTCTTGAGATCTACACAAATGCTTATCTCATCCTTCTGTTTCTTTTCCTGAACCACCATTGGGCTCACCCAATCAGATTCCTCCACCGGTTCAATAATACCCACTGCCAACATTTTGTCCAACTCTAAGTGAAAAACAACTCAGTGACCTTATCCACCGTAGCATCATCCCAGTAGTCCCATATATTCACAAACTTTGGCTCTGCCTCTATTCCAATGTTCACTTGTCTAGTTCTCAGTGGCGTGGTGATATCTGGATTCTCTATCTACGGCCCCTCAACTTCGCGGTGTCCTTTTGCGTATGGGATATTAATGTTCCTTAGATCCTCCTCTTCTTCTTTAGCATCCACATTGTAGCACTCTAGCGCATGGTGCAGATGGGTGGTCTAATATGGTTGAATCAAATCCAAGGGATCTTGTGGTATTCTGAAGATCGCTACCTTGACCTCCTGCAACGCTTCATCGATGCACTCGAATCCATCCTCAAAGCTGAATGTCATCACGAATCCTTGTCTCAAAATGTCCCACTCATCAATGTCATGGTGGAGCTCTGTTTCCAAGTACCAATTCATTGGTATTACATCCAAAGTGTGACAGAGCAAATGCACCCACTCTAGTTGCATCTCTGCTCCATAAGTGTCAGTCCATTTTGCTAAGTGATCACGCGAATCACTCCTCCCATCATATTTCTCTATCAATCACACTTTTGGGCAACCAAACTGCACCCTCATCATCCTTTTATATTCACGCCATCCATCAAAATTGTCTTTATGCATACCCCACCATCTTGCGGGTGTAACGCGTAGTGCCAAATCCAGTTCTTAGAAGCGATGCTTCTCAGGCACTTCCCTTTCAAATTCATCCAAAAATTTATCTACGTCAGTTAGACCATCATAATAAGGCAAACTCCTTACGTCTGACGATACACAGCGTGGATATTAGTCATCATGTTACAGCGCATCATAGATACTTCATGCAACCTATTATGCCAATGCTCCAGCCCTTCATCTGAATCCAATGTACAGGAGCTTTTGCAGTCCCATGTAATGCATCTATCTATTGTCAGATTCACCCAATATTGGTCTCATGTGGTTATTTTGTAGAACTGGTCCAAATCATTGTCACTTTCGTAATCACGGAATGGTTTAGTATAGCGTGGTCCTTCTGCAGGGTCTAAAGGTACTACTATGCAGAGCGATTTCCTCTCAAATGACATCATCCTATTCTTCAAATTGATTATCCCATTCATGTCAATAGCCCAATCGATCCCAAGGAGCATGGGGTAGGGATTGTTGTCATCAATAATATATATCACTTCAAAATCAGCCAACGCACTCACGCCTTTAATATCTATGATCACTCCCTATAATCTTTCCATGGGGATAATTTTCTGTTGATTTTCCATCCGCAATTGAATCAGAGACCATTGCAGCGTAGGTCTCCCCATTCTTTCCCATGTCTGTTTAGGAAATACATTTGCATCCGAACCCAAATCCAGAATAACTTGATCCATTTCATACTCCCCCATTTGCACAGTGAGTCTCATCTCCACGCACGGTCCCTTAGGAGCATTTTCTTTACCAGCACATTTATTTATCAACTCCCGTAATCGTTTCATGGCCTTGCTATCATGTAGCAGATTCATATGGGTCTCCAAAAAGGTAGTAAGCACGGATGGGTCCATTTCTTCAGATTACTTATCCTGACTTCCTGAGGTAGAAGCCTCAACGAAGCTTTTCTTTGCTTCATAAAGGTTTCTTTTGTGCGCTCTACATCAAATCCAACCTCCATTTCAGGAGCTTTGTGGACCCATTCTCTTTCTTCAAGATGCTTTCCCTTATCTTCACTAGTTGTCATTCCACTTCGCAACATGATATTCACATTAGGGTCCTCTTTGCGAGGTTTCATCATCTGCAGGTTTTCGGTAGGCTACTGAGGCTGCATCCCCTTTCTGTGCATCTTATCTATTAATACAGGGTACTCTTCTGTCACGTGTTCAAACTGAGTACAATATCGAGATAGCAGGCATGTCGGGTTCGTACACTCCCATGCGTAGTGTCATGGCCCTCCACAATTGTAGCAAATAACTTGTCCCCAACCTCCCGCAGGTCCTCCTCCTCCTTGACCTCGCCCGCACCTGTGATATCCTCCTCACGCTCCCCCAGCACCTTGATCTGGAGGCCGATTTTCTATCTGCATTCAATACGCGGGCATTCTCTCCATCATCAACTCATAGCTACAGTAGTTTTTCTCATCATGGCCCACTAACTTTCAAAAGTTGCAGAAGAGTTGTTACATTGTCTATACAAATCTCTACAGCAAGTGACAATTGTTTGTCACATGTTTTCCAACTATTTGATAGATAGTGCACCATGGCATAGGCCCTGTACTTGGCCCTTCTTGAGCTTCCAGCCTCAAAGGCATCAGCCCTCCTCTTGCAACATAATTGGCGAAGATAGGGAAGTGATCTTTATCATGCCCCTGGCTCTTACACTTCAAGCACTAAAATTCTTCGCGCACCTCTGGTCGAGCCACTCTATCTTTCTTCAAACTTAGGATTTCTAGGAAAAGATATTGGAACTTCGTGTGAATCTGCTGAACTCCCAAAGCAACATCCTAAATCAATGTCTCATGCAATATCATCGCAATCTCCAGGGCTTCTGCTTGGGTCCCAATCTTTTTTTGTGATAAAGCAACCCTTAGGTGAGGCAAGAGTGAAGCTACAAGCCATTCGTAACCTTTTCTTTTGTACTACTTCTTCTTTTACACCCATATATGGATAAATATATCTTAATGGTGTTGTCCATCCATAAGATTCATGTTAGCTTCGCGGATCTTACGTTTCGATCTCTGATCCAGCTCCTAGGCTATTTCTCCAAGCTTCATCATGATTTCCTTGAATCCAGTGATTGATTACGCTTCAGACTTGGGTCTACTGAATTCCTTATTCGACGCAGTTTGAATGTCTGCCAGTGCAGCTGTCAGGTTATCGGTGCAGTACTTAATGTACTATGTTAGAGCCTGATCCTATAAAGTAGTAACCAATGTTTCTTTCTTCATTTGATCATCTATAATGTTATGGGTTGTCCATACGACCTTCGTAATGAACCAAAACTAGTCCGGGTCCTCATTTCCCAAGCCCTTGAAAACGAGCAACTTCACTGGATTCGCTATATTGAATGATGGCAGAGGTGGTGGCGGTGTGGGCAGAGGTGTATGTTGTGGAGGTAAAGATGGAGGTGGTGTGGGCGAATGGGGTATTTTTGGGAACCCTTGCCTTATTAACTGGACAACACTCTACGGTGAAGCCTGTGTTGCTCCTTCGTCGGCACTCAGAGGAGGCTCAATCGGCAGGCTATATTTAGGGCCTATTCTTCCTCTTTCCCTTAATATCTTTCCACTTCACGTAGCTCCAAACATCAAGGTAATTTCATAACCAACTTTTCACACAAGAGCATTTTAATCCAAGTATTCAAAGATCTTAAATACTTTCCTCGCAGTCCCTTGAAGAAGCATCGCTCTGCTTCGCTATAGATGACTGAGGTATCGACCACGAATTTTATCACAAATCCTCTGATGACGTGATCAAGCCAATGATTGACAACACGTGTGATCTTATCTTCAAAGACTTCCAATCTCTGCACTAGCTTCAGGGTCCACACTATTGGACTATAAAGTCTCCACCTTCCCTTGCCATCTGCCAATTTGGTGATCCACTCGTATAGCTCGATCGAAAAGGAACAAAAGAAAATTTCATGTATCTCTATGTAGAGATACCTTTCCAACCAATGTTCTTTCATCAATCATGGATTTCTGTTTTCTTGCACCGCAAATTCGTGGATCTTTCTATCCAACCACTCCTCAATTTCTTTATTTCTTGGATTCGAGTGATGCGACATCACACATCTCTTTATGCAGATCCTGGTCCTGGAAACGTAACCACTTGTTGGCTTAGTGGATCCTGACCTAGGTTTAGATTTAACTTTTCCAAACAAATCCCTACACTACTGGCCCTTTCAGAATCAACCCGCGAAGCACAGACTAAAGTCTCACCTAAAGCAGTGTGGGGGGATGCTGGAAACAAGTTTCGGCACCCTGAGATGAGTGTGATGTTGTTTTGTGCCCTAAACCTTCCTTCACGCAAATCGATAAGCCTCTAAGTCTTATCAATATAACTTCCTTTAACCAACCTCTATGCCTTCACGAAGGTCTACGACTGTCTTTCGCGGACCCTAAACAGGTGACATTACCACTTATGTGCCTCTGTAATTGCCCTTACTTTTGTATTTACCTGGATTGGATTAAGTGTTTGATAACATTAACATGAAACAAGATATTCTTCGCGTAAATATTTATTATTACTTATGTTCATATTGCAATTTAAATCATGTAAAATCACACATCAATATAGTATTATTTCATAAACCCATCATTCATCATAACATTATAGCGCATTCATTCATAACATAAATAAATAGACAAAACACGGGAATTGCTGGAATAATCTCTTTATTAATGCTTTTGTTCTTCTTACAGACTCAAGACTTCCCTACGCACTCAGCTACAAGGGTCCACACACTCAGCTTCAGACTCCACTCTAGGCCTCTACGCACACAGCTACAGAGCCTCTCTTCTACTCTAAGACTTCTTTGCTCTTACTCTTAATGACTCATTACATTCATCTTCATCCTGCCTTATTATCTTTTGACTCTGTAAGACTCTTCTTTTTATACAACCCCATGGTCCAAGGACCATGGGTAGGTCTATACAAGCCAGCACAACTTACATAAAAGAAGGGTAAAACCCTTTCTGACACTTTACTATCTACGCACTCCATAGCCACAACTTGTGAAGACTACATTCTTTACAACAAAACTTGGGCTTTTTGCCCCAAAACTTGGGCTTTTGCCCCAAAATTGACCCTAGGGGACCTTGTCCCAACACAAGGTATGGAAATTATGAATTTGTAGTGGTATCATTTTTTATTGATAGATCCACTAGTTATCTTTGTGTGCTTGATGAATGGCATTTTCCATAATTATTTGGTTATGTTTATCATCGTCTTCTTGTATGACATACTTATTTACTCTAGGTTTGAAGAAGTGCATGATCAGCATTTAATGACGATGTTAAAATTGTTAAAGTAGCATCATTTTTATTCCAATATGAGAAAATGTTGTTTTGACCGAAGGGAAAACCATTACTTGAGTCACATCATCTCACAAGAAGGTGTGGTAATGGACCCAAAGAAGATCAAGGAAATGAAAGAATGGCCATCACCAATTAGTGTCACTATATTCAAATCATTCATGGGATTAGCAAGTTGCTATATAATATTCATTGATGGATTCTCAAAGATAGCACATCCAATACCTCTTTACAAAAGAAGGGTGGAAAATTTAAGTGGAGTCAGTAATGTGAAAAGGCCTTTCAATATCTAAAGATACTTTTGATAAGTGTGTTAGCACTCGTCAGTGTCCCAAGGTTGAGAAAGGAGACCGACAGAGGCAACCTCAAACCAATATTTAGATCTGGTAGCTTTCCCTACCAAATCATAGAGGGCTCTCTCTATGATCTCATAGCTAATGAGTGACTGGAGAGGAAGATAGATATTAGGCTAGATATTAAGCTCACTAGGGTTTGATTTTAGGGTTTGCTGGATGAATATCATCGGTCTAGGAATTAGGCTAGGGTTTCAAATGATCAATTGCAGAGATATAATGGGGCAAGCTAAGTGATAGAAGTAGGTTGTCATTGTGGTTTAGGAATGAAAAGGTGGAGGATCAAAATGAACATGTAACCATGAATTCACTCATCAGAAGAAATATAACACTAGTATGAAAATCTCATCAAAACAGAGCATATAACTTATGAATTATGCTTAAACACCTATGAAATGATCACAAGAAAGCATATATATGGTATTAAGGAAAAATATATCTTCAATTTGATGATAAGCAGAGAAAAAAATTGTCAATAAATCGTACCACAAGAATCCCAGGATAATAGTTTCAATTTCCTATTGTATTATTGCAAACAAAATGTACACTAGCTCTAATTTATGATTCGCAAACATCCAAACCATATCTATGACTTATATCAGGCTAAATGTAAACCAAAAACCATATTCCCCTCTCTCAAGGGTCGAACCCATCATGATAGGAACTATTTACGTCAATCTCTCTTGCCAAACCTAAAACTAGGGAGGTTAGAAACCAACTCCTTGTTTAGACTTAACCGATTTACTTTGAATTTACAAGCATAAATGAGCATGAATTTACATGAATTTAACATTTACCAGCTCCATTACAATTAATTACATCATGTAAAAGCCCAAGAATACAAAACACATAACGAAAAGTTGACTTGAACTGATAAAACTCGAAAAGTTGACCTCCTTGCAAAAGCACAGCGAAATTTCTCAGAAACGTGGCGTGAGGAATATAAGCATAGCATGCTGCTTGTGGAGGATTTTTGAGGGGTTTTCCTTGATATTTTTTTTGAATTGAAGGTATGTGAAGATAGCCTAGGATGTCGATAAGACCACTTAACCTTTAAACCTTCAAAACTATTCTCCAAGGAACCTAAAAACCATTTCTCCCAAGGCTACTCCAAAAGCACAGAGAGGGGTCTAAAAAGGAGGCAAAAACATGAAAATTGACCTATTTTTTTACCTTTTCTCCAAAATTATGTTCTGAAATGGAAAACTAGGTGTATAGTGGCAAATTATAGGTCAATGTCTATCTCAATATGCAATCCATTTAACATTTGGAGGCTCTGAGAAGAAGCACAATGTGAGCTCATTGTGCTTCTGTGTAACTGAATTGCCAGAATTCACAAAAAAATCTGAAGTTGACCAAAATTTCTCAAAATTGGCTAAAAATTCATCTTTAAATTCTATGAGTGGTGGCCTTTTCATCTCTCTAGCCCCAATTTTGCAAATCTAGTTCCTGATGAAGTAGTGCCTAGCCATGTGTCTTTGATAGAGAATATTTTCTTGATAACGTAAATGAGAACTTGTAGAAGCTCCTGAGGAAGGAAAATAGAGCCACAAATCTTCAAAGGCAAATGGCTAGGCACTACTTTACCAGGAACCAAATTTGCAAAATTAGGGCTAGAGATGTGAAAAGGAATCTTAAGAAAACCCCAATCAAGCTAAAGAAGAAGGATAACTTGGATTTTCTCGTTGAGGCCTCTCTAGTTGTCTAGGCCACCACTCATAGAAATTAAATATGAATTTTCAGCCAATTTTGAGAAATTTTGGTCAATTTTGGATTTTTTTGTGAATTCTAGCAATTCAGTTCCACAGAAGCGCATTGAGCTCATGTTGCGCTTATTCTCAGAGCTTCCAAATGTTAAATGGATTGCATATTTGATAGATATTAACCTATAATTTGCCACTATACAACTGATTTTGCATGTCAGCACATAATTTTGGAGAAGAGGTAAAAAAATAGGTCAATTTTCATGTTTTTGGCTCCCTTTTAGACCCCTCGCTATGCTTCTGGAGTAGTCTTGGGAGAAATGGTTTTTAGGTGCCTTGGAGAAATAACTTTGAAGATTTAAAGGTTTAGTAGTCTTATATACATCCTAGGCTATCTTCACATACTTTCAATTCAGAAAAAATATCAAGGAAAACACCTCAAAAATCCTCCTAGGATGTCTATAAGCCCACTAAACCTTTAATCCTTCAAAACTATTTCTCCAAGGCACCTAAAAACCATTTCTCCGAAGACTACTCTAAAATCACAGTGAGGGGTCCAAAAAGGAGGTAAAAACATGAAAATTGACCTTTTTTTTACCTTTTCTCCAAAATTATATGTTGACATGGAAAACCAGGTGTATAGTGGCAAATTATAGGTCAATATCTATCCAAATATGCAATCCATTTAACATTTGGAGGCTTTGAGAAGAAGCTCAACGTGAGCTTGTTGTGCTTCTATGCAACTGAATTGCCAAAATTCACCAAAAAATCTGAAATTGACCAAAATTTCTCAACATTGGCTGAAAATTCATCTTTAATTTCTATGAGTGGTGGCCTAGACAACTAGAGAGGCCTCATCAAGAAAATCAAATTTATCCTTCTTCTTTACCTTGATTAGGGTTTTCTTAAGTTTCCTTTTCATGTCTCTAGCCCTAATTTTACAAGTCTAGTTCCTGGTGAAGTAGTGCCTAGCCATGTGTATTTGAAGGTTTGTGGATCTATTTTGCTTCCTCAGGATCTTCTCCAAGTTCTCATTTACCTTCTCAAGAAAATATTCTCTATCCTTACCACTACTTGCAGCTTTAGGGTCAACAGGGTCTTTTTGTATTGCTGAAGGAGATGGCTCCTTGTCTTCAACCTGCTCTTCTGAACCAATCACTGCTTTTCTTTTGTCCTTTGCCTTGCTGGGTGATGGATGACCTTGTGAGGTATCATGCTGCATCAAGATCACCTTCAAAAGTCTTCTTGTCTCAAAAAGGCCACCATGTGGTTTTCCTTTGCAAAATCATCTTTGAGTTCTTGGATTTGTGCTTGTTGTTCCTTGATAATATCTGCATTTGATCTATCTCCATGGTCAAAAATCTCTTGCTCATCAGGCATCTCCTCTTCAAATTGTTGCAAGGGTGAGTCAGCTGCATGCCTAGGTGATTGCTCCATTTCTCCTTGAACTTGCTCAATTGTAGCTTTCTTATGCAACTGTTTAGTTTGTAATCTAGTCAGAGGTCTAGGTGTAGGCACCTCTTTAGTGGTCCCATGGGAAAAAACCAATGTTTTCCCCTTCTTGTATGTCTATTTGATCTCTTCCCTAGGTGTCTTTCTGACTGAAAACTTGTTGAATTAGCCAACCTCTTGTGGCCTTGATGGTGCTAATGGAGTGCTATGACTGGTAGGTTGACTAGTGGTAGGCATAAAGGCATCTAATTGCAAGAATGTCTCCCATGAGATTCTAGCCCTTGAAAGCTTTTGAAGAACAATAACCTTGACCAAGCCATGATGAAACAAGTTTTGCTTGTGATCTTTCCCTTTGCTTTGTACCTTTTCAGTCATCTTGAAAAGACTTCTGCGTAAGTAGTGAGGCAGGTTCAGTGGTTTGATGGCAGTGAAATGCATCAGTAGCCTTATGTGATACTAATATAGCCTTGAAAATCTCCCCTCATATGTAAAGTACTTCATGATCATCTTCATTAAAGGAGCATACCTATCAAGAAATTGTCTGAAGGGAAATATGTGTGTAGGAGCATCTTTGTAATATGGCTTTAGGAAAACTTTGCAATTCTTAATTTCTAAATTCATCCCTTTAAACCAAATTTCTCCATGGTTAAGGATACCTGTGGCTGAGGTTCTAGCATCTATTGAAATGGTGAATTCAGCCCTTGCTATGTTAGCCTTATCCCTCCTGAGATTTGTGGCAAAGAGGCTTGTCAACTTGGCATGGAAACCTACCTCCTGAATTCTTTCACAAAACCCTAGGAAACCCACATCTTGAAAGGATTTCTTGATGAAAGATGAGGCCATGATCTCTTGGACCTGAGTGGGCTCATACCTAGAAATTTTCCCTCCTTTTTTGTACTTTTTCTTCTCACTATCCATGGTTTGAGTATGCATGATAAAACCCTAGCTTGGTAGGGAGGAAAGATAGGGTATGATTTGGGAAAACAAGGGAAATGGGACAATTGTGTTGAGGGAAGGGAATGAAGGGGTTAGGGGTTAGGTAAATTTATGGGAAAATTATAGGGGGTAGGGATAGGTGTTGGGGAGTGTAGGGAGGTGGAATTTCCTGAAAAGAGTGAGGGGAAGTAGGGAAAAAGGACAAAACACAGTCCTAGCCTAGGATTTCTACAAAAGCGCAGCGTGGGGCTAGGGTTTTGGGGAAAATGATGGGAATGAGGGAGAGGAGTGTGGGAAAGGGTTGAGGGAAGTGCACGAGGTGTTTTCTAGGATATTAGGGCAAGAAACTAGGATTTTTAACCTTGAACTAAAGAAAAAAACAAAAGACGCCAAAAGTGCAGCGAAATCCCTGGGAGAGGGAATTCACCACTTGCTAAAGAAAATATTTGTATAAAAGTTGATGTGAAGTTGTACTTAATTGGCTTGAAGGATTTGGATCTTGTAGACTGATGAAATCACCCTATTTTTGCTTGGAGGCATCCTCCTTTTCCAAAAGCACAACGAAATCGCCAGAACTGTAGCGAAACTGTTAGAAGCGTAGTGAAACTACCAGAAGCACATTGAAATTGGGAAATCATGCATTTTCATGAGGAATTTTGATTCTCTAGTGGCTGGGATAATGCTTGATGGTAGAGATATTCTCAAGGAAGTTGATTTTTTGATGATGGCATGACATCATATGTCCTTTTGAGAAATGATGAAATATGGTAGTGTACTGCAATTTTATTACTTTATTGAGCATAGTTACATCTTCACAAGGAAGAAAATGAACCTTAGAAAACTCTTTGAATACTTTTCCCTAATCACTACTCCCATAATGGTGACAGGGGGTCATGACATGACCCCTATATGACTCTTTGATGATATGGCCTAACAATGACAAAAAATGGACATCTAAGGCCATGATTTGGACCTTTAGACATTTGTAATATAAGTGACCATGAAATGATGACCAAGATGCACTTTGGCGACCCATCCCAAGGAGTTATGACAAGACCATGACAATGTTTATTGACCTTGAGAATGGAGGGAGTAGTAATGACCTAGAACTAACCAATGATCAAATTTTATTTGAAATTTTATTTGAAACTATAACAATTTGACCTAGGACCCTATCAACCATATTGAAAGAGTACATTTGATCATTGGTGACTCATAGACACTAACATTGGCTCTAGTTGGGGATGGTAGCTCCTTTAGGAGGTGTCAAGAACACCGTAGACCAGGTAGCCTCATCCATTGGGCAATGGAGTCAAAAAAAGTAAACAGACTCAAAACTCGACACTGAAATGATTAACTGACAAAATATAGGAAAAATTAAAACTGACTTAACTTTCAAAAAAACAGTTGATCATAAAATCATTATGGCCTTCTCCTCGGGCTTCAAAATTTCATGACAGCTCCTTCACATTTTGGCAACAAAATAAATTAGTATGTACAATGGAAATGAGAATTTTTTTAATAAATCAAGTGAGGTAATGCTTGAGGAATCTACCATTGATTAGTCCTCCTCGTAAAACTTGTCCATCAGGTTCTTCTAACAAATAGGAATTCTACCCTCTGAAAGCTTAAATCGTGTATGGTCATTTCCATAAGTTATCAAACTTGTCATGTTTACCTTTCTCATCATTCTGAGCATCCCGTCGGAGAACAACATCTCCCAAACTAAAATCATGTGCTTTGGTTTTTTTGTCATAGATTTTCTTGATCTTTTCCTGATGCTTTGAACTATTCTAAAATACTTCCTCTCTAGACTGCTGCAAATGAATCATCTGATTGATTCTTCGTTGAATATCATTAGGTTCACTCTCAACTTCCTGCAAAATTTTCATCACCGGGACAGCAAGAGAAGTTGGAAAAATAGTGTCAACTCCACATACTAGCTGAAGAGGTGACATACCTATGGACTTCTTAGTATTCACTCTATCTGCCCACAGAGCATTGATCAACTTTTTGTGCCAATTATTTTTTTTGTTTCTTCCAGCAACTTCTTAATGATATTTACCAATGATCTATTTTATGATTCGTCCAGTCCATTACTTTGTGGTTAATATGTCATTGAATTCCCGACTTTCATGTGGTACTTGTCACAGAAATAAATCATCTTCTTCGACGTGAAGACTATTTCATTATCATTGATAAGTTTATGTGGACAACCAGATTGGGACAAAATATTAGACTCCAGAAATTGAATTATTACTGCATCCGTAGATTATCTAGTGGGGATGGCCTCGATCCACTTCGTGAAATAGTCAGTGGCTATTAAAATCTACTTATGTTGAGCTGAAGATGAAGGGGGAATCTCGCCAATGAAATCAAGATGCCACTACTATAAAGGTGCTTGGACAAAAATGGGCTGCAAGGGCAGCAATAACAACTTTCTCTTTCCCTAAAATATTTGACACTCATGACAACTCATTACAGTTTTTTAGACATCAAAAAATAAACTTGGCCAATAATACCCAGCTCTCAAGATCTTGTTTGTTGTAGTCTTCCAATAAAGGTGACCACCACAATCACCCTTGTGAAAGTCATTCATTACTTCTTTTGCTTCGCTTTCAACTAGACAATTCAACAAAATCCCCCCCGGATCCTTCCAAAATAAAACATTGTCCAAAATACAATATTTTAGAGATTTTAACCTCAATGATCTAGCCTTACTTTTCGACACACCCGGTGGAGAATTCAAATTCTGAAGCACATAAACAATATCTGAATACCAAGGAGATGAGGTAAAAATCTGTGATACCTGAGCAGATGAATCAGCCACTTCTTCTTTGGACATTGCAACAATGAGATTGATGTCCAAAACATGTAAATTGGACTCTGCCATAAGCTTTGCCAAACCTTGCCCTTTGACCAGATTTGTAGGTTTAATTTCGAGGTCATACTCCAACATTGCAGCAATCCATTTACCTCGCCTACCTTCAGGATCATTCTGCATCAAAACATCCTTGACTGCAGCATTTGGAACATAGGCAACAATATGTGAATGGAGAATGTACACCCGGAAATCCTTCAAAGCCTTTACTAGGGCCAAAGCCTGTTTTTCAATGATATTATACCTTAATGTTGCATCCCTTATGGTTCTATTGAAAAATGCAATTGGCTGCTCTGTTTTTTGGTCTTTTTTCTGCATTAGGACAACAACCAATGTGTGCTCAGAAGCAAATGAAAAAATGATAAAATCCATAGTGTAATCAGGGCTAATTAAGATGGGAGCGCAAGATAATGCAGTTTTGACTTGGTTGAAAGATTTCCTTGCATCCTCGGACCAATTTACCTCACTGTCCCTTTTCAACATGTTAGTTATTTCTCTTAGATGCTCAGCAAGGTTAGGAATAAAACTTCTCAAGAAGTTGATATTACCATTAAAAGACTGAATTTCCTTCTTGTTTGTTGGGTAATCCGATTGTTGGATTTCCTCGATTCTTGTGGAATCTATGCGGATGCCATCTTTTGATATGATATGACCAAGTAATTTTCCCTCTTCGATGGCAAACAAACTCTTCATCGAATTTAGCGATATGTTGAATTTCCGACACCTCTGGAAGACTATCCTCAATTGATGCAAATGCTCTTCCTCTATTTGGGAGAAAATTGTGATATCATCATACTAAATAACTAGAAACACATATTTCTCATTAGTGAAAGCGATATCCATCGATCATTGAAATGTAGTTCCTGTAGTTTTTTAGCCCAAAAGGCATCTTGGTGTACATGAAATTACCTCAAGATGTAGTGAATCTTATCGTCGCTTGTTAATTCAAATGGACCAATATTTGACTATACCCTGAATAGCCATCAAGTAAAGACATTCTAGAAGAACCCACTACCCTTTGCATAATGTGATCCATCTTTGGGAGAGGGTAATTGTCTTTCAAGGAAACTTTGTTCAGATTTCGGAAATCTATGCATAAATGAATTTCACCTGTATTTTTCCTAACCAAAACCAGATTTGACATCCACTCAAAAAAGCAAAGAGGAACAATGATACCATCTTTATACAATTTGTTTACCTCTTTCTCTATAGATGGCAGCAGCTTCAGATTGATCCTTCTGAGCTTTTAGCAAAAAGGCTTTTGATTTGGATTGACAGGAATAGTATGTTGAATTATATTTTTATCATAAAACTTCAAATCTGAATACTCCCATCCAAACACATCAGAAAACTCAGCCAAAAGTGTTTCATATTTACCTTTCATTTCCAGGGTTAAGTACTTTGACAACATCACCATTTTTGGCTTCTTAGCTGTGCCAATATTGATGTCTTCAACTCTTTTTTAGTAGGGGCCATTGTCATCTTTTTTGTTACATCATCATGATTGAAGAGCTCTTCCAAGGATAAAATACTTCTAGGAATGGAATTGTCCTTCAGCTGTAATACTTCCAATTCTGTAGCTTGGATCTCCTGATCATCTTCATAAAATACATCATCAATGTAAGAGGTGGCGAATTCTTCCTCCATTTGCAGAAAATTATTGATTTTCTTATCATCCTGAAACACTTGCCAATACTAGAGATTATCAGGGACAGCAGGGCGATGTTTAACATTAATTTCAAATTTCTTATTGGAATGTATTGGGATTTTAAACATGCTTGCAGCAGTGGCGAGAGAATCAGCCATGAAATTCTAGTTTCTTGGAATCAGAGACAATGTATACTTAGGAAAAGTTTTGAGGATATCTAACATAGCATTGTGATATGCTCGCATCCTGGGATTTTTGGCTTGGTATTCCCCCTTTACTTGTTTTATTACCAATTCGGAGTCACCATAAACTGAAATCCTTTTTGCACCTAGCTTCTTAAGAATCTTAAGACCGGTAATCAAGGCCTCATATTCTGCTTCATTATTAGAACAATCAAAAGCTAGTTTGTATGAACATACTCTGGCATTACGAGGAATTTTACTTGAATGATTCATTGGAGTATGAATCCAAATTCCAATTCCAGCTCCTTCTCCACGCAAATCCATGGTCCAAGGAGCATTTTCCTCATCGGGAAGCTGAAATTTGGAAGACTGATCTTTATTTTTTGTTGGAAGATGATATATTGTCTTAACATAATCTATCTCCTTCACTGAATTCATTGTCCTTTCAATGGATATATTAGGCTGCAAACCATTTAATCCCTGTTCTTGATTTTTTGCAAGTGGAAATTCTCCAAAACTACCTGAAACTTCTGAAATTTCTTAAACTTCCTCAATCAGACTTTCTAATTCAACTGAACTATTATCATTGTACAAAATAAAACATTCTAAGTTTGTATGTACAGCATGTATAGGGTGATTATTCGTCTTCTTTTTGCTAGTAATTATATATTTCATCTTGGTTTCGCAGTATAATTTCCTAAGTTGACTGAACACCGGTATAGCAGCATAAGAGAAATCAAGTTCCAAAGTGACTTTGAGTTTTTCTCTCCATGACCGAGAGACCAGCATTCCATCCCTTGGAGGAATGTTACCAACAACCACATCCATCAGAACATCATTTTCCAGAATCTGATGTAAATATACTACCAATTCTTTAATGAGACCGAGACACTTAACTCTTCCGGATTCAAAGAAGTAAAGGTCATGATATGATCAAGAAATATCCAGTACTAACTTGTCCATGATGGCTTTGGGCATGAGATTGTGAGAAGCTTTGGAATATAGCATGTCATTGTGAAGGATGAAATCATGGATCCTAAGACTGAGGTAAAATGGTGGGACTTCATTGTCTTCTAAATTTCCATCTATGGTAGGGCTAAACAAAAGCTTAGGGTGGTCATCACTAACATTCACCATGTTTGACATTTGATCAACCTTTAACATTTTGGCTATATGGAATTTATATTGATCATTCTTAACTAATTCGGTCAAAGGAATGGAAACTTTTAGTTTAGAAATATCATTCTCAAGACTAAATGAGTTAGGATGTTTTTCTACCTCTTTGGAAGTCATATCCTTCTTTTCTAGTTGTTCTTTGGCGGGAATCTCCTTTCTCTATCCTCCAATTTGTGTTTCTTCATTGTTCTTTCCCTAACTAGTGGTAGTAGGCTCCTTTTCTTTGTTCTGATTTGTAGAGGTTGATTCTTTGGTATGAGTATCTTTTTGAGAAGTTGGCTTCTTTGGATTTGAAGTAAGTTGCACACTTATGTTCCTCAAATTATACTGCCTTTTCACTTGGCTAAGATAATTTTGGTAACCCCTTTGATAATATTCTGTTTTGACTGCCAACACATCATCATTTGAAAGAACAAATCTCTGGTCATTAGGTGCATATGGTTCCTCGAAAAACTCATTCTTTGCTATGAGGAAAATAGGTTGTTGATCCTGCTCAAAAAAGTGATTCTCTCCTACAAGCTCTTCTTCATCATCAAGTCCCTATGCATAATTCTGCTAGAGTGGAGTATGGATCTGCTGTTGTGCTTATTGATCTTGACCCCTCTGCTCTCTTTGTTTGATTCTAAATTGAGGTTGTTGTTGTTGACCTCGGTAATTAGGATTCCTAACTTGATTTTCTGATATTGTAATCTTATCCATCATTTTCTCCATGGTTTTGATTAAAGTGTCAAGCTTACCATCTGATGAAGTAGAGGGATCCTCTTTAATTGTGACCTTCTTTTCTGTTTTCATCTTAGATTTCTTAATCAGCAAGTTTGCTTCAACACTCACGGAATTCCTCTGCATTTCTTCAAGAGTTGTAGGATTCCTCTCTCTCAGCTGATAGCCCATGTCAGGGTCAAAAGCATCAGGATAGTGAATCAATGCCAAGTCAGGAGGAGGTTTGATGTTGTCTGGGATAGCATTGTAGACCTTATTGAATCTGATAGTAAAGTCTTGCATGGATTCATTTGGATCTCTTTTCAATGAATTGTATTCACCCAGAATCTAGAGGGGGCTCTTTTTCTCTTCCCATCTTGCCAAGAATAGGTCTATCAACTGTTGGGGATTAGTTGCTGAAGGAGCTCTCAAAGAATGGAACCATTTCTTCACTTCACCTAAAAAACTTTGAGCTATGAGGCACATTTTGGCATCATCTTCATCGACTTCTTCAAGGTTAATGAGGTCATTGTTCAGAAAATGCTCATGCCACTGAAGATTGTCCAGATATGATTAGTACATGGGAAGAGCACAACAGGAAGAGGAGTGCAAAATTGATTAATGCATAATAAAGAAAGCTTGAGTCAATTCTACATCCTAATATTGATATTTTTACTACAGGAGGAAAGTGCACTACAGCTGAGAAGGATGTGCCTAAACAACATGTTATAAAAAAATAAAAATAAAAATAAAAAATAAAAATAAAATAAAATAAAATAAAAAAAATAAAAATAAAAAACTTCATCTCTAAGGAAACCATATGATCTTGTTTAGCAGAAGGTATATTATAAGGATGTTTTTGAAATTTTTAAATATTTAATTTCCTCTTATAGCCATAAATTTGGGCAGCAAGAAAAGAGAAGTGAATAGTCCTCGACTCACACAAGAGACATCTCAACCTATCATAGAGTGGTTTAAGTTTTATTTGCATATTATGAGTGATGAGCAGTTTTTTAGTTAATTGCGGAAGAAGATAAAAAGTGTTGCTAGAGATGAGGATTTCTCAAAGCATCCCATTTCCACAAACTTACCAAAACTATAGAGCAAACAAGTTGGAACAAGCACAGAACTAGAAGAGAATTTTGCATCAATGCTCAAATTGTGGGGTACCAAATTAAAGATACCCTGGTAGATATAGGTTCCAATGTAAACATTTTTCCATAGAAAACTTGGGAGGAAATTGGAATACCCAAGCTGGTATTCTCTTCAATCCATTTTCCTGTGGCTAACCAATACTACATTCTCCTTATTTGTCTACTAGAGGATGTAGAAGTAGACATTATTAGAGTAAAGACTTATCCTGACTTCGAAGTCATCAATATTATTGGAGACAAGGATCCTTATCCAGACTTGCTAGGAGTCAGTTAGGAATTCAAGAATTATGTTGTTATTGATCTTAAGCAAGAAACTATGACTCTCAAGGTGGATGAAGTCAGAGTCATACATCCTTTGGATGCCTTACAAGGGTCCTAGATTTATGGAGCTTGTTGATGAGGCAAAGGAGAATAATGGTCTATATCAGCTATATCATATAACTATAGGGAAGAGGCAGGATTACATTAATCCTACAGCAAATGGTTATCTTAGTTGGAGGATTGTTCAACATACTGAATCTAGTTCATAACTTGCATTGGAGGAATGGCAACAGAAAGACCATCAGTTATACTCTATAATATGTGCCACTATTTGTTGTGCTAGAGGGATCAGTATGGAGGTAAGGCATTATCCTATTTTTAATGGTATTGGTTTTGTAGCTAATTTCATTAAGGAAGTTGAGTTAAATATTGAATAAAGTATAGAGCATTTGTTTACTAGATGTTGTCTTACAAGCTACTCTTACCTGATGGTGGGGAGCTCATCACAACCAGTTCCAAACTTAGGAATTAGTTAGATATGTTATTCTATGTTGGTTTATTGTACCTGAGAAGGGAACAAATCCAATCCATATCTATGAAGTTTTTACCAAGAAACAAAAGCATGTTCAAATCTGTAGCATTTTTTGGAAGGAGACTAGAATCCCTATTGAGTTGTGGGTGCATCAAGTTATCCATACTTTGGGAACTCTTCCTCAAGCTTTGTTTTTGAAGGAAGAAATGAAGGGGCAGACGAAAATTTGGGATGCATTGGTATCTCAATTTTGTAGTGATTTTATTTTCTCATATGAGGATGTGCATATTACTAAAGCCTTGAAAGCAATCTAGCGGGTATTGTACCCTACTGGGAAACCAAATTTTGAGTTTAACATCATTCTAAGTTGTGTAATTCTACATAATTTGAGATTTCAAGACATTGTTGATTGCAGCAAAATTAATAGGGAACCTGAAGATGATGATTTAGAAGAATTAAGACATTTATCCTTCAAGGAATCTGAAGGGGAAAGGAGTATTAAAGATGATCCTCTAAAGATGCTTCGCATATGAAACCCTTAAAGTTGCACAAGAAAAGTATTGGGATTGAAGACAAACCGAAGTTGGCTTCTCTTAGTGATTATTGAGATGAACAAACTACTAAGGAGATCTTTGATTTTCTAAAGGAATATGAGGATATTTTCCATGCATTAGTTTCAAAGCTTAAAGGCATTAAGGGAAATCCGGGAGAGATGAATATTCTTCTTAAACTTGATGCTAGACCAATAAATCATCGACCATGTTGTTTGAATCCAAGAGTCAAAGAAAAGGTTAAAAGGGAAATTGACAACAAGTTACTCACGGGACTTATTTTTCATGTTAACCCGGTTGAATGAATTAGTCCCATTGCTATTCAAGATAAGAAAGATTCATATGATATCAGGGTCTATGTAGATTATTTCAGCTCAATAATGCTTGTGTCAATGACCCATTTCCACTACTTTTAGTGATGAAGTATTAGATAATGTTGCAGGACATGAAGCATGCTTTTTCTTTCATAGATGGGTTCTTTGGGTATTTTCAAGTTAGAATTGCATAGGAGGATAAGAAGTAAACCACTTCACCATTGAATGGGTATCATATGCATATCATGTTATGCATTTTGGCCTTAAGAATGCACTACTTATCTTCTCTAGAATAGTTATTGCGAATTTCAAAGAGTATATACTTAAGTTCCTTAAAGTTTATATGGATGGTTGGACAATGTATACTGTTTTGAAAAGACACATCAGATTGTTGTGGGTTATGTTTGATAGATGCAGGTAGTTGCAAATCTCTTTAAGCCTAAATAAATGTATCTCTTATGCGCCTTTTGGAACTCTATTGGGACATGTTTATGCAAGGATAGCATATCAGTGGACCTTTCCAAATTTACGGTGAATATTCATATGTCTCCACCTACAAACATTAAACAATTGCAATCTACATTAGGGAATACATATTATTATTGTACATTTATCCGCAATTATGCTTTGATCATTACACCACTAGAAAAGTTACTGAAAATGATTGAGCCCTTTAATTGGACCTCGGAATGTGATATTGCATTTGACACCCTAAATGAAAAGTTGGTGAGTACTCTAATTCTGGTCTATCTAGATTAGAGTAAAGAATTCCATGTACACATTGATGCATCTAGTATTGCTCTCCGGGCTATTCTTACACAACTTGGGGAAGGTAATCTTGGCCATCCTGTGTATTTTTTTAGCCGGAAACTTCCCACTGCTAAACACAATTACACCACAAATGAACAATAGGCTATTGCTATGGCATACTAACTTCCGAAATTTCGGCATTATTTGCTTGGAGGTCATTTTAAATTTCTCACTAATCATTCTGCATTGAAATATTTAGCCAATAAGCTTATGCTAGAAGGATGGATTTGTAGATGATTATTGTTATTCCAGTAGTTTTCATTTAAAGTTATTGTTAAGACAGGGTGAACCAATGTGGGGCCCAATCATCTCTCTCATCTGGAGTCTAGAAAATCTATAGGTTCGGTAGATGATCAACTACCTAATGCAGAGTTTTTTAGAATTGAAGCTATTCCATATTACCTTAAATATATTTCTTTGTTATTAACTACTGATAAGTGTCCATATGATTATTCTGCCATGCAGAAGAGGAATTTAATGGTAAGAGCAGTTGATTACTAGTTGATTGCAGGTCATTGGTACAAGATTAGGCTTGATAGTTGTTGTAACCCTAGGGATAACCTCTAGGAGAGAAGAGGCTAGTTTCTATGACATCTATTCAAAATAAATGAAATATTGACTTTCTAAATAGTAAATGTCATTGCCCATATATTTTCTTTGATGTGTAATGTAATTTTAGCTCTTGGAAAAGACAACAAACCCTTCAACATGGCCAATATGTTTGTGACTATAGTTTTTTGAGGTTGTAATATGGCAGGGACGAAATTTGAGAATGAAGTTTTAGTGTAGAGGGCTAAGATAGAATCCTTTACACAAAAATTTAGTTGAAACTATGAATTGAAAGAAAGCAAATTGATGAAAATGTGGAGCGCTTTTTAAGGTTTCTTTAAATATAATTTTATAGGAACTTTATGTTATTATCACAGTGTAGGTATATCTATTTATGAATAGGAAACAACAACTTCATTACACATATTTCGATATAAGAACAACACGGTAAGTGACTTACAAACACAAGAACATGACATAGCCATCATACATGTGGAATCACTTGAAAGCTTTATTAATATTCCATGTAAATCTTCAGTACATTACACAGCTAAACATATGATCTCCAGGGAAAAATTTGGAACCCCAACACTGGTCCCTTTGTCTTCTTTTAAATAAAAATTACGTTTGGTGATAGTTATGAAAATTGTCAACTACTTAAATTTCTTTTTATCTACTAAGTTCTTCTAAAACACTTAAAAAGTATTGCAAATTTACAAAATGAAATGATTTCAGTTTCCCGAAAATAAATCATTTGGATTTTCAGGACTCTTATCCTTTTAATATATCTGCTTCTTTTGATGTAGTCCCAGGCTCAATAAATCAAACATTATGTGGAGTGACAAGACTTTGGCACTTTTTCCAAAGTGCTAAATCAGGAATTGGACATTGGATCATCTTGTTGTAAGCCATCCTCAGATTTGTTAAGTTAGTGTAGCTTGCGTTATCTATAAATAAGGTCTTAATTTTCTAAAGTAGTTGAAAATACCTTTGCAGATAGTTGACTACTTTGACCCCTTCAAAATTGTATTCTTTTCATGTGAAGAGTTGATTTTACTTTTAGCTTCCACTAACAGTGTTTAATTCATGTTGCTCCCAAGAAAGAATATTTCCCTATTGATCCCAACATAATTGTAACCCTGCTCTAATCCTCTTGTCAAGGTTGGAATTGAAAGATGCAATTGATTCTTTAACCTCATTCAATATTCTCTCTGCCTTCTTTCTATGCATATTTCTATGGACCATCTTTCTTATTTCCAACACCAAAATTGTCCTATCTAAAATATCCACAACTCTCATCTCTTGGGAGGATGTGGAATTTAAATAATTAATGATTTTCTTTGCCAGTTGTGTGCTTTCTTATGCTTTATTTTTATTTGTATGAATAATTACCTCTGAGGATTTAATCATAGCTTTTTCTTCTACAATGACATTCAAATTCCCCCGAATTGCTCAAATTGTTGAATTATGTCTTCCCTTATAGTTTTCCTTGCTTGGATCAAAGACATGTTTCCTTTAATTTTCTCCTACAACTCCTTTATTTCTTCACATGTTATATGGTGCTTCACGTTGGATTGATTTGCATTTCCCCTTGCCAAATTAAGCTTCCTTTCTTTATGTTTCAACTATTCTTTGATATCATTCATATCCTTCTGTATCTTTTTTACTTCATCTTCTGATATCTTTAATTTTATCATGACTCTAGTTAGATTTTATGTTGGTTCCTCCGGATCAATTGATACTACCATAGCGCACACATGTTTTTCTATTATCCACAACAGTTCTACATTCTAATGTTTAAGGGTTGCAACCTCTTAGCTCTTGTCTAATAATTCTTTAGTCAAAACCTCTTTCTCTTTCTACACTTGAGCTAGTTCAGGTGTCTACACATGTTCTACTACAGAAATTTTTTATATTTTCCTTAAATATTGAACCTTTGATTCTATACTATGAATTGGAGCTTGGATGGTTACTCTGTCTTCAATATTTATTCCGAATTTAATAATTGACTTCTTATATTCCTCATTCTGAGTATGAAGGGCTCTGGAATTTTCCCTTTCCTACTTGAGCTGATATATTACCTTCTCCAGAAGTGCCTCTGCCTTATCGGCTACCAAAGAAGTCTTACTGAGATCACTGTAAATTAATTCTCTTATTTTCATGTGTAGATTTATTTTGTCTAGGAGAGGAATATATTTGCTTTTGATACGAAAATTCACAGTCTTGAAATCTACACCAAAGGAAATGGATTGGGGCACTGAATGAGTAAATAATAAATGCAATTGGTTCCTCTCAAGATCCATGGTTGAGAGAAGCTTGGTATGCTAGCTAGAGACTAATTTGGATTCTAATTGTGTTGCAACTTTGCTTCTCATTGTTATATGTTTCTCTTCAATTTGGTGAAGGTTTCTCTATAAATTATTTCAATAAAGCAACTCCTATTTAGCAGGATTTAGAGATGGAGATGAATTCCTTATACCTCCCAATTACATCTGGAATCTAATTTCATTTAAAGGATTCTCTATAAATGGTGAAACTTTTGTCTCCCCTCTTTGAATTTTTTCTTTCTTAGTGGATTGAGAGCCTTCCACATCAATGTCCATGAATTTTGTAGCATTTATTTTCAATCTCTTCTCTCTAAGAAATGGGGTTTCCACATTTAAACCTTGTCATGTTTCTTGTATACCAGAATTTTCTAAATTTTCCAATTCTGGTCTTGCCTCATGAGTGTAAGGAGAACGTGATATTTCCACCCTTATTTTAGAGATCATTTTATGTGGATCATAATTCCATCTTTCCCCTTGTTCAAAACTCCATTCTTGTATCATATTTTCAATCTCCTTTATAACTTGTCTATTATTCACAATAAATGGACCCACTGTTTTAGGAAGCTTGAACAAAAACTCCTTTCCTATCTTGGACAAAGTGGACTTGATCCACATTCAAACTCTATCTAATAAATTCTAAAGAAAAAATGCTCACATGTGCAAATGTAGGGAGCTTGTACAGTGGAATCTGCACCATACAACCTTATCTCCAAATGATCCTCAAATATATACCAATCACCAACCTTAAGGTCTTTTCTTAACTGCAATAGAGAGGTAGCCTATGGAAGGATTCTGGGAGTAGGAAGGTCATTTATAATTCTCTATACAACTGACATAAAAGAGGATACATAATATAAAAATCCTTCATTGTTTTTCTTCTTCATAACTATATCATTCCAGTTGATGAAAATTTGCTTCTTCTTATTAATATCCACAATGTTTAACTCCAACCCCATAAATTGGTTTACATAATGGTAGAGGAATAAGTAAACAAGCAAGGATGGATATCTAAAGTTATCAGTGATACTAAAATTATGTAATTGGAGGCTAATAACATGTTCCCAGTAAGATGGCATATCTAATATAATTTTTGGTGAATTATCAAATGAAATAACCCCAAATCTTGATAGTTGATGGTTGTAGTATCATCTTTTCCTAACACACTCATAATAACTAAAAATACTAGCTTAACATCTTCAAAAAATAAAGTTAAAGGAAATTTAGTGGAATCTAAATGGTTAACAGAAGCATGGAGTAAAACAAGGCCAAACAACTTGTCTTTGTCTTCTGCAGAAAGCATTTGATATATAGAGAAAATTGAATCATCAGTTAATTCCATATAATTATCAAACTTCGAGAAATCCAAATCTTGGCGAATTAACAAAGAAGAGACCTAAAAACATTTTCCCCTACAGAGTTCATGATAAAATTCCGTTGAGGATACAAGGATGAAGTAATCTAAGTAATGAATTCTGGAAAAGGGTAAGTATGAGGAATGAAGAATAATAGCAGCACCAAGGCCAAACTTTATTACTTAACAAATTGAAAGATATCCCTCTCCATATCCATCAGAGGTATATGAGTGGTAGGCCCAGATAAGGAATATTTTTTATCCATTTTCTCTTTTATTCTTTTAATTTTAAAATAGGGGAGAACACACGGAAGGCGATTACCTAGGCTTTGAAAATGATCAATGTTGAGAACTTGAACCAGCAGTAGTAGCAAATTTTGTACAAGAGTGGGCTAGATAATGTATTAAATTGGATTCATTTCAAAATATGGAGGGAGAATGCAATTATGGGTACCAATAAGCATGACGTGGTAGTGGATGCAGGAGTGAAGATGAAATGGGGGGAGTGACATGGAGGGAATGAGTTGGCTCACTTGTACATGCTCGCTTGTCACTATAGGTAGTTTCCATTAGAACCACTTTCTGCCCTCGGGGGCTCTCACTATGATACATTGTTTTTCCTAGAGTGATGGTGAGTTAGATCTAAACTGTTGATCTCCCCAATTATCACCTCACAAATTCACTCCTCGGGATCACCTCTCAAAATGTCTCTCATTCTATTTGTGTCGTCGAGTTTCAAAGTAGTAGCTATTTAATTTCAAAGTACAATGATGCACTCACAACTTGTGCATTTTTTAACTCTTCCACCGCTTCGTACGTATGTAGGGTTATCCGCTTTCAGAAACCTTAATATTTACATAGTCATGCTCCATTTTACAAATTTTAAGCCTGCAGTGTTAGGCTTATACAGAAAATCTTGACAATATGCTAACTCAATGAGTCCATATATATATATATATATATATATATGTATATATATATATATATCTATATATGTATATATATATATATATATATATATATATATATATATATATATATATATATATATAGATATAGATATAATCAATTTTTTTTTTGAAAGACACAATAATAAAAAGCTACAACAATAGTATTGTGATAGTATTTGGTGCAGATGTATTTTGAGCCATGAGAGGGATGATATCATGTGGGAATGTCATAGTAGTATTACAGGAGGACATGTTGGAGAAATATATATTGCGAGAAAAGTGCTACATGTAGGACTATGGTGGTCAACTTTATTTTAAGATGTGAAGGAGTTTTCTAAAAATTGTGATGTTTTCTAGGGGTTTAGAAAGCCCTCTCATCTAGATGAGCTTCCATTTCATCTAGTCCAAGAATTACAATATTTTGAGAAATGGGTTGTTGATTTCATTGGTCCCATAAATATTCCTATGCGACATTCACATGCTTGATATATCATCATCGCAACTAATTCTCTGATGCGTTGGGTAGAAGCAACTCCTATCAAATATTGTACTAATAATACTGCATCCATATTCATATTTGAAGACATTATTACCAAATTTGGTTGTCCAAGAAGCTTGAAAAGTGAGCAGGGATCCCATTTTATCAATGATACCATTGCAAATATGATGCCATAGTTCCTGATTTATCATCACAAAAGAATTTTCTATCACCCACAGGCAAACGAAATTATTGAAACATTTAATAAAATTTTGCATAAGGGGTTGACTAAATTTTTCTCTACTAACCAAGATGATTGGGATGAGAGGATTCCTGCTAGTTTATGGGTTTATCGTACTACTACAAAGTGGTTGCATAAATATACTTCGTTCCAACTAGTGTATAGTAGAGAAGTTGTGGTTCATGTTGAGTTTGTTGTGCCAAATATATATATATTGCTCAATCCAATGAGATGTCTAATGATGAGTCTATTGTGGAGCATTTACAAGAGATATGGGAACTTGATGAGCAACACTTTGTAGCAAATTTCCACTAGATTATAGAGAAGCAGAGAAAAAAGATTGTTGTGATCGAAATATTAAATCCAAGTCTTTTTCAATTGGCGATCGGGTCCTTCTATATGGTATTAAGTACCTAAATCACCCTAGAAAGTTACAAATGCATTGGTTGGGTCCTTTTATTGATGCAGAAATAAGAGTCTAGAGTCATGAAACTCGCGCAACTTGATGGAATTTTCTTTCCCGGTTGGATGAATGGTGCATGCTTGAAGCCTTACTATGGCCACTAAATTTGTTTCATTTTGATTTATCTCTGTCTAGGAGCGTAAGTTATGTTTTAGGATAGACTCAGTTGTTTTTAGTTTACTTGATTATTTTAGTTGCTTCAATAGTGTCATGTTTTCTAGTTGTGATATACCACAACCCATTGTGGTTGGGGAGGTATAAGTGATGTACTTTATTGTTATTTGAGTCATTTAATGTGAGTCTTTTTGCCTTGTCGAGTCCTTTCCCTATAACGGTTGACTCTGTTGACTTGCCACTAGATTTAATTTCATCAGTTGTCCTTTTGGTTTCATATAGTTGTCATGTCAAGTCCTTTTGGTCATTTTAATCATATATTAGGGATTTTCATCTTAATTATCATAAAGTTCCAAATCAAAACCGTGATTCCATCAGCCTTTTTCATTTAATGTCTAACGACCCCATTTTTTATTACAGAATCAAAGTTTTCTAAAAGTGTGGAAAATTCAAGCAATATCATTCGCTTGACTTTACATAGTGCCTTTATTATTTCACCCTGGCTTCTACATCCAATCCATTTGTTTCCAAATTCCAATAAGACCTCCATATACCTTTCATATGTAGTCGTGGGTCTTTTGTTATGGTTTGATCCACTAATTCAACTATTCCTTTTAATTTCTCTAATCCCCACATCGAGCCCTTAGATGAATTATTACGTAAATATGATAAAGCGACCCTAGTTGAAAATGACTTCTATGACCCTACCTTATTTCCAACTCTTAGACAGGATGTTTCATGGATTTTACATCAACCCAATCCGATGAAATTTTCTAGATATTAAGCAAGATTTCCAACTTTTACATAGGTATACTATCATGAAATTATTGGATTTACCAATATTGGGGACTACAAGAGAAATTGTGAGGTGCACCAAGTTCCTCATCAACAGAATCCATAATGGCTCTCTTTTGTTGGAAAGAGAATACCTCATATATGTGCATGACATCCATCATCTACACTCAGTTCTGATCTTTAGCCTTTAGTTAAGCAATTTCACACTTGTTTATCCTCTGCCCATGCTATTATAAGTACACCTTCTATGAATTCTTTTGTTCTATATATTATTCTTTTACAGGGAAAAAATAAACCTAGGGCTTTCCTTTTGTCTTCAATGGCTTTTATTTCTACACCACCCATTTTTTCCACTATGGAACCTATTGCCTTTACACCTTTTCACATATTGAAAATAGATCTTGCTTTAGCTCTTGCTTCATAGTTATTAGTCACTATAATGTCAAATCACCCTCCCCCAATTCTAGATACTTCCACCATAGTGCATATTCCTTATGACGAACCTATAGATCCTATTCAACCTACTCCTATTATTGAAGAACAAAAATTGTTCCTCCACCTCCTACATCTACTCCCATTTATTCAATGCAATATATCGTACCATCTAATACCATTTCTGATGATCCTCTATATCACTTTGATATGGAAGAGACCATAGAGATATTGCACGATCTCAAGGTTTTATATGACATGGATACAATTTCAGAACTAGAAAATATGAGGGAATAGGAGAAAGTCTTTGGGAAAATACCCTTGATGCTTGTGCAACCTTCTTTAGTATCACAACTGGGAACAAGAAGCAACATTTCTCCAGTAGAGATCTCTGCCTTTTTTTGGGACCCAAGTCACTGTAAGGAATTTTTGCACTTGTGAGCTCAAACTCTAGATATGATTCCTATGCTTCCTCCTCAATTGCTCACAAAATTTAGTGAGAAATTTTGTTAATAATAAGTGGAAGTGTCAAAGACCTCACCACAACCGCAGTCTTAGAAATTCATCACAATTGGTCAACCACTACAATCTAAGTTTCCACTAGTTGATAGTTTATCCATGGCATATCTTCAGCACTAGTCCTCTCAATAGTTATTTTAGTTCACCAAGGTATTGTCAATACAGCTATAATTTTTTTTTTGGTCTTATAGATACAAATTGTCATGATCTTACTCTCTCATATGAACAATGGCACCAGCAACTCCTTCAAGATTTGGAGGAGTGAGACTAGTTGCATGTGCAAAAATACCAACTTCAACACCAGGTCGAGGATATAAGTACTAAATTTCAACAAATGTGACCAATAGTTGCAGATGATGTTTCTAATGCACCATAATATATTTCTTATAATGAGCCAATGTAATTCCTCAAATTCATTTAGATCACATTCATGTAACTAGTTGTTGTAAATAGAGATCTGCACCATATCGTTTCAGAGCTACATAGTAAGGCTCTTAATCCTGCAAAACAATATAATCAACAAATTGATCAAATTTTCAACCAAGGGTCTTCCCTTAGAGATATTCTTGCACAATAGACAAAGGATTCCCAGGACATCTTTCACCAAGTACAGGATTGGCAAGGGTTGCTTGCTAAGTGCAACCAACCACTTCACAAACTGCAAGAGCAAAGTAAAAAGTTGATGGAGGAAGCTCTTGCCACAACTGACCTTGTGCAATAATAGTAGCTTCTTATTCAAGCTAAAGAGATTGATAATCAAATACTTTCTCTATAATAAGAATCCCACAAGGCCAAATCTATTATCTAGGATCTCAAGTTTCCAGCGCAAGAAAAATTAGTGTTAGCTTTATAGGTTTAATCTTACTGCAAATGCACAATAATTTGTCGTAATCGCAACACTCCCTGAGAATATGGATGCAGATATAACACAAAAATTCATTGATAAAGTCTCTACTTTGTCTGAAACATGGAAGGATAAATTGGAAATGTATAGCTTTTTTTCACAAGGATACACAGATTATTCCAGAGTAAGGTCCTTCATTTGAAGGAGAAGCATCTGTTAGAGTCGGTCTAGTAGCCCTCCACCAGAGATCAAAGCTCTTTGCATTTCATGATTAGGTGTCCCATCAGTGTGATCATGTTGCATTCCGTTAGGCATGCCATAACTCTGGTGGAGGAGTTTGTGTCTTTTATTCCCCTCCTGTTTGGCACTGTTGGTTCAGGTTTGTTTAAGTAAATAAAATCTTCAAAGGGTCATTCATCTTGTTTTAAATTTCGAGGTCTTAGGTCTAGGGTTGAGTCAATTTTTGTCTTGAGAGGTCATAAAGGACCAGAAGGCCAGAGGGATGTCCTTCATAAAACATCATTTCAATAATTCTCATTATTGTACAGCGAAATTTTCACCTTGTTTTCAAAACTCTGTTTTTGAAAAACAAAGGTCATTATCTCGTTTTTGTAAAACATTGTCAAAATTTCAAATTCTCCAAATGTTGAAGCGCAGCCTTGGTCTCCTTTGCCAAAGCATCTCAGAAGCCATCCTTGCAAAATTTTCAGAAGAAATCATCATTTCAACCAATTTTTTTTCAAAAAAAGGAAACCAGAAGTCAGAGCCAATTAATTCAAAAAGTGTCAACACTCAAACATTATAAAGTGGGTTTTGGGCAAATAAAAATCAAAAAGGAGCCTATAAAAGAACATCACTCTTCATTAGCAACTCATTTGCCTCTCACAAGCCAAGTAAATCCTTGCAAAGGCGATTTCAAGAGTCATTGAGCAAATTGGGCAGTTTCAGGGGCGCGCTACGCATCAGCGTGACTTTTCCAGTGCATTTTTACTCAGGCGCTACGCACCAGAGGGGCGCTACACGTTGGGCAAGGTGCACTACGCGTTGGGTTTTTCGCCCAATAAACTACCAGCAAGCTACCAAATCCTCTTTTCTCTCAAGCAAATTTCAGGTAGGCCTCTCCTCCATGGCTAGTTTTGGTTTTGCAAGATGAATGAGAAATTAATATGTTAAAAATGCCATGAAAATGAGAAGTTAAAACCCTACATTGCTGTGGAAAATTTAAAGACTTAGTTGTGCTAGGGTTTCAAAGTATTTTTTTGTCCAAGGTTGCCCATTTTTGATCCCTCTTTTCCCTCATCTTCACCAACATTCTCCTCCAAATTTTCCCATAAAATTTTATAATCTTCCTCTCTAAAATCCCTAAAACCTACTAAATTCCCAAACCCTACTTCACCTTAAAATCCCACAATATTATGATTTCCCATGTTGCCTTCCCTAAATTCCTTATTTATGTTTATTGTCCCTAATTCCCTCATGTTCCCCTTTCCCTAACAATCCCCTTGTATTTATGTCCCCTTGGTGACAGCATTTGAAAAAGTCAAACAACAGTTAATTGGGTGCAAAGTTAGCAATACATTTCAGCCATCTTGCCTTCAAAACCATGTCAGAAACCGAATCAGATTATGAGCAGAGTTATGACAGTGATTCGACATCGGAGATAGAAGTGCCAAGGAGGCATCATAAGGGTGGTAAAGGTGGTCGGCATGTCAGGGAGGAGCCCACTTCTTTGGCTCAGTTGCAAGCTTGTCCACTTGCAATGACATGTTTTCAGTATCAATCATGCTTTGGATATTGTGAGCGGATCTCGCAAATTCAACATCACAGAGAACTAGTCCGCTTGTTTGTCCTACATTTGCATAATGGTCAGGTGAACCTTACAGGAGTGGACTTCACTCTATCACCCGAAATTGTTGCTCAAGCCACCGGGATACCAAATGTTGGGGAGGAGTGCAACAAGCGCCAGCAACTAGACAGATTTCATTATGAACCATATATCAAACCCGGGTGTATGAGACACCTAACTGTTGTTTTTCCCTTCAGATTCCTAAGGGATGAGTATGCACCCTTGATGAGGCTCATTATGCACTATTTCACTTGTGAGGGCAGATTTTCACGTTTATATTCGTACCATATCCGTTTGTTGATGCATTTCACCCGGGTACGAATGATGAACATTCCATTTTTCATGTGTCGAAATATAGAGAGGATGGTGCCCTTAGTGCAAAGGAAGAACCCCGCACAGCAACACAAGAGTATATATCATTATGCACTGATCGAGATCATAGTGATGCATCAGTTGGCACAGCAGGGTATTGCTTGGGAGGATTTCATCTCTCGCGACTTCTTCACGGTGCCACAGCCACCCCCTGAGATTGTCCATGATGAGGGAGGGCCTTCACATCAGTTTCACATTCCAGAGCCCGAGCATGTCAGCACTCCAGCATGTGTTACATATCAGAGAGGCCACAGGGCTTTATTTGCATCTGCACGGCGAGTATTATCTCCACACCAGGTGGAAGGGGTCTCGCCTTCTTCATCAGCACAGCGAGTGTTATCTCCACACCAGGTGGAAGGGGTCTCACCTTCTTCATCAGCACAGCGAGTGTTATCTCCACATCAGGTGGAAGGGGCCTCGCTTTCGACAGCAGCACAGGTACAGGAGAGAGGCAAGCAGCCCATGATTGATGAGGGACCATCAGGTGATCCAGACATAGACATTATTGACCTTGACATCAGTTCTCCTAGCTCGGAGCTAAAGGAGATCATTTAGCAACAGAAGGCTGAAAATCGCTTGTTGCAACAGAAATTGGAAACGGCCAATTGGACAATCAACTACTTGGAGCAGCGTAACAAGCAGCTAGAAGATGAACACACTTTTGATGAGTTGCGGCGAATCCGAGAAGACCGAAACTTGGCCTGCAAGAGACCCGGTGATTTGACACCTATTGAGCAAGGGTCTATGCTCATCTGGGTGAACACTCATTTAGAGAAGTTGCTATCCAAGGCAAACAGGGACAAAGATATGCTCCGCCACATGAAGAATCATTATTGGGCCCGCATGCTTGTGTGCAAAGCGAAAATGAAGGTACTCAAAGGACGATTGGCCAAGGCACTAAAACGGAGGAAAGGGCCCGATCCACTTCAGCTTTTGGTCGAAGACTCCTTGAAGGAGCATGGTGCTCAATGATACACCCCCAGCTCAAAATTCAGAAAATTTGGAGCAATTTTGGTCAATTTTGAATTTTTTTCGCTAAAAACAGGTTTTTGCCCTCAACGCGTAGCGCGCCGCGCGCTACCCTGAAGATGGGGAGGTCCATGTCACAAAAACTCTGCATTTTTTGATTTTTCAAGACAAATTACACTTTCTCAGCCACTGCCAAGACATTTCATTGAGTTTTGGGCCCCCAAAAGGTCAAAAAACAAGCAAAAAATGACCTTCTGCCACTTTTTGGACACACAGGAAGCAGTCTTGGGAGATTGCATTTTTGGAGGGTCAAATGGGCACCAAATTGAGAAATTCCACTTGGGATAGAGAGTAGACATCTAGACCTTTCCAACAAGCCCACTTGAGACTCATTTGGATGGCGGGAAGTGCCCAAAAAGTGGGCTCAAAGGCGTGCTATGCGTAGAGAAATGGCGCGCTACGCATCAGGGAAATTTGCCAGTTTTTCATCTACAGCTCAGGACAACGCAGCTTTTGACTAGTTTTGACTTTTCATGGGATTTTTCACCCTCTTTGATGTAACTAATGTATTTTCATGATGACATGACACTTTTTTACCTATTCTAGAAGATTCATTCATAAAATAGCAAAAAATTAATGAATGAATTGGTTTCCTAACTTATAGAGGCAAGTTGTTTTGACTACCTAGATTGTAGTGCTCAGTTTAGAATTGGTTGAAACAGCTCCTAGGATGATGAGCTCGACCCCTAGAGGCAAGGAAATGTGTTAGCTTGCCTATATTATGTACTTTCTTAGTCATTTTCATGGTTGGACTCTTGGGGGATAAGCTTAGACTGTATTACACATTGTATCTCAGCAATTTTAGCAAAGGAAAGACCAGGGTTTTGCAGCACTATTTGGGATTCCTGTGGTTATTTGTGTTGATGGTGTGTTTCTCTCATGTACTTGTAAGTTTTTTATGTGTATCATTTTCCTACTATTCTCTTCTGCAAATTAAACAAATGAAGTGTTAAGGTAGAATTCATAATCTTGTATGCTCTGCCTTTAAGTTTGTTTAATATCTATGTTTTCATCTGTTTAAGGAGAACTCCTGAAATTTTCTCACTCTCCTTAGCTCCTCACCAGTCATTTCTATCCATTCAATTCCTTTAAAGACATCAGGACGATTGCCTACCTTGCCCCAAAAAGACCTCTGCAAAAACTGTGTCACATCCCCGCACCCAAAATTGCCTTTCCCTGTTTTCCAACAAAACCCTAAAAAATCTTAAATCAAACTATCTTATCAATTTACTAGCCTAAAATCAGTATTCATATCGGTCATCTCAGCCCCTTTGAAGACCTCTTTCCGAGATAGACCCGGAGAGAGCCCTCTCCTGTCCTCGTAGGGCTAGCTACGAGGTTGAGCTTGGTTTGATGTTGCCTTGAGTTTCGCCTTCCTCAGCCTGAGGTAAATTCGAGCGCTAACATATTGGCAACCATACTGGGGAGAACAACTTGTTTGCGGGTTGATGTGTTTATGTCATAAGTCTCAGACGGAGTATGAAGATATGCCAGGTAGCCTTCGAAACGCTTTTGCTTTGCATAAGCGAAAGTAGATAAACGCTGCTTCAGTCAATCTCCGTGAGCTTGTGAATACAGCACTTCATTTGCATTTTACCCCAGTACATTTGTAAACTCTGAACTTTTGATGATAAGTTGAGAGTTTTCACAGGCTGATTGGCTATTTGTTCCTTGATATTTTGAGAATATCCAAGCTGGCTTCAGATTCTAGTCATATATTCAAATCTCACTCATGTCCAGCTGTTTTTAAGTATTTTGAAGACATTAATTTTGACGAGAGCTTCGAGTTGTCCCTGTTCAAAACCAAATCTGAAAGTGCACTCGATTCCCTAGTCCTCAATCCTGATTTTGCTGCTGCCCTTGAAATCGAGAGACACAATAAATTGGTTGAAAATTTCATCCTAAGACACCTTCAGACAGATATCCAAGTCACTAATCTTGCTGATTTCCTCGAAACTGTATCTGTCAATATTGGATCTACTATCACGGCTTTTGTTCCGCATGAGCAGACCAATCCTCCTTTTATTTCTATTTCCCCTATAGTCACACATCCTGAAACTACAGTCAATTCTCCCTCTTCATCGCATATCGCTTCTCCTCCACCTACACCTCCCCATACCCCTCATACTACAGCTACACCTACTCCACCTACTACTCCTAGACCCAATCTACCTAAAGCAATGGCTGCTCGGTTTGCTCCTCTTGCTCTTCCTCAAAATCTGCATGATATGCCAGCTGATTATCAGAGCAAAATTCCCATGTTTGATGGCACTCCTCAAAGTGTTTCCGCTCAGCAGCATATAGACAAAATGGCAACTTTTTTTGATTTATATGAGATAGATGAAGAAGATGTAACTATGCGTTTCTTTGTGCAAACATTCAGAGGAGAAGTAAGAAAATGGTTCAGAGGTTTGACAGCTAGAAGCATACCTACATTGGATGAACTTCATAGATAGTTTCTAGACCGATGGGAAATCAGAAAGGATCCACTTCAGATCAATGCCAAGTACAACAATCTCAAACGTAATCATGGTGAGTCTGTCCAAGATTATATTATTAGATTTAACACAGTTTATAATGCTATTCCGGATGACTTAAGACCATCTAGAAAATCAGCTCTTCTCAAATTCCCGGATGGCTTTGATCCGGAGATGGCTTATTCATTGCGAGATAGAGATCCGCCTACCTTGGAGGATATGCAGAAAATCGTTGTTAGTGTTGAAGCGAATTTGAATGATAAAAGAGCAAGGATGAAAGCCGAAAAACGAGTTACAATCAAAGAAGAAGCTTCTACATCAGATCAGCTCCTTCGCAAGGTAGAAAAGGTAGAAAGGATGCTCAAAAAGGTCCATCTCGACAAGCCGGAGCCGCAGATTCGCAATCCTAATTTCCGAGGTCCGCAGCAGCCACAATACAGAATTAAGCAGTGTGAAACAAGGGCACAAGAGTCAGCAATTTAGCAGCAAATAAAACCTCCTCTTCAGCAGAATTTTGTTAGCCAAGAATCCGAGGATGAAGGTGATACTATAGGGGAGGAAAATCACTTTTTCACTCCTGATGATCTGCCTACCTATATTACAGAAGAAGAAGAATTTGTGAGAAACTCCATCATCCATCAAGATGAGAATTATATCTTATCAAATGATGCAGCGCTTGAGGAAGAATCGGAGGAGTACCAAAGAGGATATCTCAATGCTTTGTCCGCTCAGCAGAAACAATTAAGAAATCATGTTGTTCCCATAAATCCCATTCAGAAGAAGAAAGATACTTCAGCAAAAAATGATTCAGCTTCCCCACAGAAAAAAGGAAAAGAGATAATTGATCCCCCAGTAGGTCAATCATCTTCAGCAGATAAGGTAAATCAGCCACCAAGCACAATGAGGGATAAAGTTGAAAGAAGAGAAGTTCCGGCCAAAGAAGGTGAAAAGGTTTCAGCATTTAGTTTGGAGAATGAAATTTCAAAGATGAAAGTGTCTATTCCATTGACTAAAATCATGAAAAACAGCAGCTACCAAGGTCAAATCTCCAAAATTCTGAATATTGATCCAATGCTTGACACGGTAAATGTAGAAGATGATCAGCCGGAATTAATTTCTAGGCCTGCTTTAGATGGTGAGTCTCCTGAAAGTGATGTTCCTCCCTTCTATATCAGTTTGAGGTTGCATGAGTATGTTTTACATAATGCTATGTTTGACTCAGGTGCTTCGCACAATTTGATGCCGAAAGCAATCATGGAAAAGCTGGGATTAGACATAACAAGAAAATATCATGATTTGTATTCATTTGATTCCAGCCGGGTAAAGTGTATCGGATTGATCAAGGACTTGGTGGTAAGCCTAGATCAAATTCCAGCTAAGAATGTCTTGATGGATGTGGTTGTGGCGGATATTCCTCCGCGTTTTGGTATGTTGCTTTCAAGATCTTGGGGAGCTAAGTTGAAAGGTACACTTCAGCTAGATTTTTCTTATGCTACAATTCCAGTCTTCGGTCAAATGAGAAAGTTATATCGGGAGAAAAAGATGAAATACATGATAACTAGCAAAGAAAAGCCAATAAATCATCCTGTAAATTATGTACATACAGATTTGGAGTCGTTTGTTTTGTTTGCTGATAATTTTAATGAGATAGATAGTCAGTTAGTTCAGGCAGAGGATATACCAGAGATTACTGAAAATTTTAGAGAAGTTCTACAAAAGGAAAGAGAAGAAAAGCCAGCTGCCATGAAGCAAACAGCTGAAGCTAAGGGACAGCAAACAGAAAAAACAGAGGCAACACAGTTTCAGCACTTGGAAGAAGATGAAGATGGTCTTTGGACCATGGATTTTGATGGCGTTGTGGGCAGCGATGGTGCTGGTATTGGTGTGTGGATTCGAAGTCCCTTTTCTGCCCGAGACAAAGTCCCAAGCAAGGTGAGAGTGTGTTCTTATAAACTAGCATTCGATTGTTCAAATAATGAGGCAGAATATGAGGCTCTCATTGCTGGCCTTAAAATTCTTCGCAAGCTGAAAGCAAAGAAGATTGCAGTCTATGGTGATTCCGAGTTGGTGATAAAGCAAGTTAAAGGTGAGTTTCAGGCCAAGCATCCTCGTATGAGGGCATATCGAAATGTTGTCCTAGATATTTTGAAATTATTTTCTGAGCATACTTTGACATGTGTGCCCCGCATACAAAATGGTGTTGCGGATGCGCTGGCCAAGGCAGCAAGTAACTTAAAAATTCCAATGAATTCCAGCAACAAATTTGAGATTTATGTGAAACACCGCCCCACAGTTCCGGATAATCAAAGATGTTGGCAAGTCTTTCAGGATGATGAAGAAATCAAAGATTTTCTGCAGATTGAAGGTGAGTTTAAAGATACCTCCATAGATACAGAATCAGATGAAGTAAATCAAATGGATGTGCTGCAGCTTAAGGATGATTTTATTCCTAAGGGATTGATTCCTTTAGAGGAGCTGTTTGATCAAGATGATGTGGCCCGCAAACTGACATTAAGACCGACTGAAAAAGGTGTTGAAGAGGTAAATATTGGGACAGCTGAAAATCCTAAGATGGTAAAGCTATCTAAGTCATTGTCACCAAAGGTAAAGGAAGAGTATATCAGATTGTTATCTTCATTTTCTAATGTTTTTGCATGGGATTACTCAGATCTGAAAACATATGACACCAATATCATTCAGCATACTATTCCTATAAAGCCAAATCAGAAACCTTTCCGTCAAAAGTTGAGGAGAATCAATCCTAAATTGCTGCCATTGATAGAAAAAGAAGTGAACAGGTTGTACAAGTCTGGGATCATAGTGCCTATCAGATTTTCCGATTGGATATCAAATTTGGTGCCCGTAAGAAAGAAGACCGGTGAGATCCGTTTATGCATTGACTTCAGAAATTTGAATAAGGTGTCTTTAAAAGACAATTATCCGTTGCCCAAGATGGATCATATATTGCAGCGAGTAGTTGGAGCATCAAGGATGTCGCTACTCGATGGCTATTCCGGGTACAATCAGATTTTGGTGCATGAGGATGATCGTGACAAAACTGCATTCACCACTCCATGGGGAACTTTTCATTATGAAAAGATGCCGTTTGGTTTGAAAAATGCAGGTGCCACTTTTCAGCATGCGATGGATATGGCTTTCGCCAACGATAAAGATGTTTTTTTGGTTGTTTACCTTGATGACTTGACTATATTTTCGAAATCTGATGAAGAACATTTATATCACTTGAAAATTGTTTTTCAAAAGTACAGAAAATATGGTATTTCATTGAATCCAAAGAAGAGTCTTTTCGCCATGAGTGAAGGCAAGCTCTTGGGTCACATCATTTCCAAAGACGGCATCCGTATAGATCCTGCACGTGTTGAAGCTATTCAGCAAATTGAGCAGCCTCGGAACAAAAAAGAAATACAGTCCTTTAACGGGAAACTGAATTTTCTGCGTCGCTTCATTCCAAATCTTGTTGAGCATCTTAGAGAAATCACAAACATGCTGAAAAAGGACAGTCAATTAAAATGGACAGAAGAGGTGGTAAAATCTTTCAATTTGGTAAAGTTGGTTCTATCTTCAGCCCCTACTCTAATCAGTCCGGATTACACACAAGACTTTATTTTGTTTTCATTTGCTTCTGAGCACACATTGGCAGCTGTACTAATGCAAAAAAGAGATGGAGTTGAGAAGCCTATTATTTTTTTCAGCCGTATTATAAGGGACGGAGCATTAAAGTATAACATCATTGAAAAACAAGCACTTGCACTTGTGAAGGCCTTGAAGGATTTCCATGTGTATATATTGCATTCCCACATTATAGCATATGTTCCTAACGCGGCAGTAAAGGATGTTTTGGTACAGGCAGAACCAGAAGGAAGGCGGGGTAAGTGGATCGCTGCGTTGTTAGAGTATGACGTGGAGATTAAACCAACAAAGCTGATCAAAGGTCAAGGTCTCGCTAAATTAATAGCTGAAACAAACTTGCATGTCCTAGATATCAATTTGATGGCTGCCATGTCCGATGAAGATGAGGAGAATTCAGCACAACAGGTATCTGACATCTTTGTTTCTTCTCCTTGGTATGCTGATATTATATACATACTTCAAAATTTGTCTTCACCTCCCGGGATGCCTTGAAATAAAAGTAGGACATTGAAGTTGAAAGCAGCCAAGTTTTGCATCCTCAAATCTGCACTATATTGGAAAGACCCCTGTGGAATATTGCTGAATTGTTTGGTCGAGGAGGAAGCCAAAACAGTTGTGGAAGATTTTCATAAAGGTGACTGCGGGGGCCATTTGTTTTGGAAGACTACAGCAAATAAGATCCTAAGGGCAGGTTTTTATTGGCCTTCATTGTTTTCAGATGTATATAAAGCTGTCAAGAATTGTCACGAGTGCCAAATTTTTCAAGGGAAACAGAAATTACAGCCATTGCCTCTCAAACCAATTGAGGTCAGTGCACCATTTCAGCAGTGGGGCTTGGATTTTATCGGCGAAATTCATCCGCCATCGTCAGGACAGCATAGATGGATATTGACAGCTACAGATTACTTCACAAAATGGATTGAAGCCATTCCCACCCGGCAGGCCACGGATACGGTAATTATTTCTTTCCTTGAAAATAATATACTGTCACATTTTGGCTGTCCTAGTAAGTTAATCACAGATAATGCAGCAGCATTCAAATCAAAGAGAATGGTTGACTTTTGCTACAAATACAATATCAGCTTGGGGCATTCTACCGCCTACCATCCGCAAGGAAACGGGCTGGCAGAATCTTCAAATAAGTCCTTGGTAAATATCATTAAAAAGTTGCTGGAAATCAATAAGAAGAGCTGGCACAAAAAGTTAGTGAATGCACTGTGGGCTGATAGGGTAAGTCAGAAAAAGTCAATTGGCATGTCTCCTTTTGAGTTGGTGTACGGGACAGATGCGGTGTTTCCTACTTCGCTTGCTATTCCGGTGGTCAAATTGCTTCAAGAAGCTGGTAGTGAGGAAGATCCCATGCAGAGGCGGATTAATCAAATGATCCATTTACAGCAGACACGGGAGGAAGTACTTCAAAATACTCTCAAGCTGCAAGAGCGCATAAAAAAGATTTATGATAGGAAGGCAAAACCAGATGACTTCCAAATTGATGATGTGGTTTTGAGGTGGGATGCTCGGAATGAAGACAAAGGGAAGCACGGCAAATTTGACAATTTATGGAAGGGTCCCTACAAGATCGCAGCATATCGTGGCCAAAATGCTTTTCTTCTCAAGGAAATGAACGAAGATGATTATCCCGGAGGGTCGGTCAATGGTCGGCTGCTTAAAAGGTACCATGTCTGAGCATTTTCTGCTCTTGTCATCATCATTGTACATACCGTTTTACTTCTGTTTTATCGCATGTGTGTACTGATCTTTCATCCTCAGTCTGGGGCCCATGGTGAAGGCTAGAATTCTGAAGATGAAGATTGGTTGGTTTAAGGTTTGTCAAGTTGGTTTTATCAGTTCATTTTCTATCCAAAATTGAGTTAGTTTGGGTCAAAGTTGTGTCCAATTTTCAGTCAAGTTTGTAGTCACCAAAACTGTCAAAGTTTGTGTCAAATGAGTAAATAATGACTCCATTGCCCAATGGTTGAACGCACTGGTCTGCTCTCCCAGAGGTCTGAGGTTCTTGGCATCTCCAAGGAGCTACCATCCACATTGGAGCCAATGTTAGAGTCGGTCTAGTAGCCCTCCACCAGAGATCAAAGCTCTTTGCATTTCATGATTAGGTGTCCCATCAGTGTGATCATGTTGCATTCCATTAGGCATGCCATAACTCTGGTGGAGGAGTTTGTTTCTTTTATTCCCCTCCTGTTTGGCACTGCTGGTTTAGGTTTGTTTAAGTAAATAAAATCTTCAAAGGGTCATTCATCTTGTTTTAAATTTCGAGGTCTTAGGTCTAGGGTTGAGTCAATTTTTGTCTTGAGAGGTCATAAAGAACCAGCAGGCCAGAGGGATGTCCTTCATAAAACATCATTTCAATAATTCTCATTATTGTACAACTAAATTTTCACCTTGTTTTCAAAACTCTGTTTTTGAAAAACAAAGGTCATTATCTCATTTTTGTAAAACATTGTCAAAATTTCAAATTCTCCAAATGTTGAAGCGCAGCCTTGGTCTCCTTTGCCAAAGCATCTCAAAAGCCATCCCTGCAAAATTTTCAGAAGAAATCATCATTTCAACCAATTCTTTTTCAAAAAAAGGAAACCAGAAGTCAGAGCCAATTAATTCAAAAAGTGTCAACACTCAAACATTATAAAGTGGGTTTTGGGCAAATAAAAATCAAAAAGGAGCCTATAAAAGCACATCACTCTTCATTAGCAACTCATTTGCATCTCACAAGCCAAGTGAATCCTTGCAAAGGCGATTTCAAGAGTCATTGAGCAAATTGGGCAGTTTCAGGGGCGCGCTACGTATTAGCTGAGGCGCGCTACGCACCCAGAGCGCGCTACGCATTAGCGCGACTTTTCCAGCGCATTTTTACTCAGGCGCGATGCACCAGAGGGGCGCTACGCGTTGGGCAAGGTGCGCTACGCATTGGGTTTTTCGCCCAATAAACTGCTAGCAAGCTACCAAATCCTCTTTTCTCTCAAGCAAATTTCAGGTAGGCCTCTCCTCGATGGCTAGTTTTGGTTTTGCAAGATGAATGAGAAATTAATATGTTAAAAATGCCATGAAAATGAGAAGCTAAAACCCTACATTGCTGTGGAAAATTTAAAGACTTAGTTGTGCTAGGTTTTCAAAGTATTTTGCTGTCCAAGGTTGCCCATTTTTTATCCCTCTTTTCCCTCATCTTCACCAACATTCTCCTTCAAATTTTCCCATAAAATTTTATAATCTTCCTCTCTAAAATCCCTAAAACCTACTAAATTCCCAAACCCTACTTCACCTTAAAATCCCACAATATTATGATTTCCCATGTTGCCTTCCCTAAATTCCTTATTTATGTTTATTGTCACTAATTCCCTCATGTTCCCCTTTCCCTAACAATCCCCTTGTATTTATGTCCCCTTGGTGACAGCATTTGAAAAAGTCAAACAGCAGTTAATTGGGTGCAAAGTCAGCAATACATTTCAGCCATCTTGCCTTCAAAACCATGTTAGAAACCGAATCAGATTATGAGCAGAGTTATGACAATGATTTGACACCGGAGATAGAAGTGCCAAGGAGGCATCATAAGGGTGGTAAAGGTGGTCGGCATGTCAGGGAGGAGCCCACTTCTTTGGCTCAGTTGCAAGCTTGTCCACTTGCAATGACATGTTTTCAGTATCAATCATGCTTTGGATATTGTGAGCGGATCTCGCAAATTCAACATCACAGAGAACTAGTCCGCTTGTTTGTCCTACATTTGCACAATGGTCAGGTGAACCTTGCAGGAGTGGACTTCACCCTATCACCCGAAATTGTTGCTCAAGCCACCGGGATACCAAATGTTGGGGAGGAGTGGAACAAGCGCCAGCAACTAGACAGATTTCATTATGAACCATATATCAAACCCGGGTGTATGAGACACCTAACTTCTGTTTTTCCCTTCAGATTCCTAAGGGATGAGTATGCACCCTTGATGAGGCTCATTATGCGCTATTTCACTTGTGAGGGCAGATTTTCACGTTTATATTCGTACCATATCCGTTTGTTGATGCATTTCACCCGGGTACGAATGATGAACATTCCATTTTTCATGTGCCGAAATATAGAGAGGATGGTGCCCTTAGTGCAAAGGAAGAACCCCGCACAGCAACACAAGAGTATATATCATTATGCACTGATCGAGATCATAGTAATGCATCAGTTGGCACAGCAGGGTATTGCTTGGGAGGATTTCATCTCTCGCGACTTCTTCACGATGCCACAGCCACCCCCTGAGATTGTCCATGATGAGGGAGGGCCTTCACATCAGTTTCACATTCCAGAGCCCGAGCATGTCAGCACTCCAACATGTGTTACATATCAGAGAGGCCACAGGGCCTTATTTGCATCTGCACGGTGAGTATTATCTCCACACCAGGTGGAAGGGGTCTCGCCTTCTTCATCAGCACAGCGAGTGTTATCTCCACACCAAGTGCAAGGGGTCTCACCTTCTTCATCAGCACAGCGAGTGTTATCTCCACATCAGGTGGAAGGGGCCTCGCTTTCGACAGCAGCACAGGTACAGGAGAGAGGCAAGCAGCCCATGAATGATGAGGGACCATCAGGTGATCCGGACATAGACATTATTGACCTTGACATCAGTTCTCCTAGCTCGGAGCTAAAGGAGATCATTCAGCAACAGAAGGCTGAAAATCGCTTGTTGCAACAGAAATTGGAAATGGCCAATTGGACAATCAACTACTTGGAGCAGCGTAACAAGCAGCTAGAAGATGAACACACTTTTGATGAGTTGCGGCGAATCCGAGAAGACCGAAACTTGGCCCGCAAGAGACTCGGTGATTTGACACCTATTGAGCAAGGGTCTATGCTCATCCGGGTGAACACTCATTTAGAGAAGTTGCTAGCCAAGGCAAACAGGAACAAAGATATGCTCTGCCACGTGAAGAATCATTATTGGGCCCGCATGCTTATGTGCAAAGCGAAAATGAAGGTACTCAAAGGACGATTGGCCAAGGCACTAAAACGGAGGAAAGGGCCCGATCCACTTCAGCTTTTGGCCGAAGCCTCCTTGAAGGAGCATGGTGCTCAATGATACACCCCCAGCTCAAAATTCAGAAAATTTGGAGCAATTTTGGTCAATTTTGAATTTTTTTTGCTAAAAACAGGTTTTTGCCCTCAATGCATAGCGTGTCACACGCTACCCTGAAGATGGGGAGGTCCGTTTCACAAAAACTCTGCATTTTTGAATTTTTCATGACAAATTACACTTGCTTAACCACTGCCAAGACATTTCATTGAGGTTTGGGCCCCCAAAAGGTCAAAAAAAAGCAAAAAATGACCTTCTGCCACTTTTTGGACACACAGGAAGCAGTCTTGGGAGATTGCATTTTTGGAGGGGAAAATGGGCACCAAATTGCGAAATTCCACTTGGGCTGGAGAGTAGACATCCAAAACTTTCCAACAAGCCCACTTGAGCCTCATTTGGATGCCGGGAAGTGCCCCAAAAGTGGGCTCAAAGGTGTGCTACGCGTAGAGAAATGGCGCGCTACGCATCAGGGAAATTTGCCAGTTTTTCATCTACAGCTCAGGACAACGCAGCTTTTGACTAGTTTTGACTTTTCATGGGATTTTTCACCCTCTTTGATGTAACTAATGTATTTTCATGATGACATGACACTTTTTTACCTATTCTAGAAGATTCATTCATAAAATAGCAAAAAATTAATGAATGAATTGGTTTCCTAACTTATAGAGGCAAGTTGTTTTGACTACCTAGATTGTAGTGCTCAGTTTAGAATTGGTTGAAACAGCTCCTAGGATGATGAGCTCGACCCCTAGAGGCAAGGAAATGTGTTAGCATGCCTATATTATGTACTTTCTTAGTCATTTTCATGGTTGGACTCTTGGGGGATAAGGTTAGACTGTATTACACATTGTATCTCAGCAATTTTGGCAAAGGAAAGACCAGGGTTTTGCAGAACTATTTGGGATTCCTGTGGTTATTTGTGTTGATGGTGTGTTTCTCTCATGTACTTGTAAGTTTGTTATGTGTATCATTTTCCTACTATTCTCTTCTGCAAATTAAACAAATGAAGTGTTAAGGTAGAATTCATAATCTTGTATGCTCTGCCTTTAAGTTTGTTTAATATCTATGTTTTCATCTGTTTAAGGAGAACTCCTTAAATTTTCTCGCTCTCCTTAGCTCCTCACCAGTCATTTCTATCCATTCAATTCCTTTAAAGACATCAGGACGATTGCCTACCTTGCCCCAAAAAGACCTCTGCAAAAACTGTGTCACATCCCCGCACCCAAAATTGCCTTTCCCTGTTTTCCAACAAAACCCTAAAAAATCTTAAATCAAACTATCTTATCAATTTACTAGCCTAAAATCAGTATTCATATCGGTCATCTTAGCCCCTTTGAAGACCTCTTGCCGAGATAGACCCGGAGAGAGCCCTCTCCTGTCCTCGTAGGGCTAGCTACGAGGCTGAGCTTGGTTTGATGTTGCCTTGAGTTTCGCCTTCCTCAGCCTGAGGCAAATTTGAGCGCTAACAGCATCTACAGAAGCACATGAAATATCTACAACAACCAGGCAGCCATAGGAAGAACCTAGTACAAAATAAAAATATTGACTCAGGGGAAATTTAACAGACTATGGTTAGCTCGTGTTGGGTCCTTCGTTTTTGTGATCAATTTTGGTGGAAAATAGTTACGAAAATAAGAAAGACAAGTTGGGAAAAGAATGGTTAATTTGGCCATAAAATAGCAGGAGAAAAGGAGAAAGTGACAAGAAAAATATCATTAGTTATATTGGAATTTTTCAAATCCGTAAAAGAAGGAACAAGCTACTAAATTTGAAGAGATCAAGCGAATGTGGGAAAATTATATATAGATTTGGTCAAGCTAGTAAAACTGGACCATATCAAGTGAGTGGAGAAAAGATTCAAGAGGTTGAAGATTATATAGGTGCACAAAGAAATTTGTGAGAAGAGAAAATTAGATGAAGGTCGACATGTCGCTAGAATTAAGACTTAGAGTCTATAAATGTACTTCCTTGTAATATTGTGATACTTCAAACTCTATAATGGCAGTTTTAGAAGAAAAATTGAATAGATCCCTCTAAGTATGCATATATATATATATATATATATATATATATATATATATATATATATATATATATATATATTTATATTTATATAAGTACTTAAAGGGATTTTTGTGGGGATTTACATCTATGGTTATGAATGAATGTTATTGTAAATGTGTGCCCACTTAAAAAAAAATATATCTCATGTTAAGTTTTAATTGATGCATATGTTTACCTCTTGCGCAATTATTATGATCTGTGAATATTAATGGGCCTGATGTATATTTTATCTAAGGAAATGAAATTTGCTATTATCTAAAACCCCAAATACCATTTTTAAGTACTGGCATCCCTCGAGTGAGAACTGCTTCCCTTATGTAAGATTGTGAATTTTAGCATCATGGTAGACTACAATGGGCCCTTGGTTGGCACCCTACAGTCAAACCATGGGTCTTTACCATAATAAACCTTTTTTGTTGACACAACATTAAATGCAAGGAAAATGAGATGGATAGAATTTCTTAGTAAGTATGGTTTTAGTGTGTTTAATATTTTTTGGTTGCATTTTTTAATTGAGGAAGGAAGGTCCATAGATATTAGTGTTTCAGTTGATGTTTCAAATCCACCATTGGGTCCATTTTCAGTGTTTGAGCAAGGATGAAGAGAAGGAGAAGAATAGAAGGTAGCCAGTGTTGGAGTTGAAATTCAGCGCAGGTAGCCAGTGTAGCCATTGAGATTCAGCGCAGATGGTCAGTGGAGCAGTTGACATGATCCTGAATTGACTTGTTTTTGAGCAGTTTCAGGTGGAGAACTTCTGTGAATTGCTGTGGTTTGTTAGCCTTGTTCCTCTAGGGGTAGGAACAACATGTTTAGGGACTTTGGATCCCTAAGATTATGGACATTTCATGCTCAATGCTGTAAGGCACAAAATTGTCTATAACAGTTGCCCCCTAAAGTATGAGGCCGTTTATCGGGTGAAATGCTTTATCCAGGAGGGTCCGAAGTTCATCCAATTGCTGGGAGGAGACCTGTAATAAGATACAATACAATACATTATTTTTCATACTGCTTTCATGATCTAGCTGAGGCGGGCATTCCCATGCTCAGCTTTATAAATTCATTTTCTGTACATAGAACAGACAATCGTCTGATGGTAGACTGATAATTTTGATGAAATTATCATCCTTTGAGTAGGATGATCGTCTGTTGCAATGATGTACATGTCAAATGTCTTTATCTTTCCCGAATATATATCGCAGCCCGGATGGATGAAACTAGATCTGGGGTCTTCAAACTCGTTCGATCTTCACTCTAAGTACAAGTCGATCCATGTGAGAATTGTTCTGAAGTCGAACATGGAAAGACATCGCTTGATTACCGGTCAATGATGTAAAACGTTAACAAGCGCGAGAGGAATCACCGATACTGATAATGACCCTCAAGGTACTGTAGTACAATTCACGTGGTGTGAATAAAGGACTTGGCGTCGAACACCACGCAAAATCTTCTGGTCGAAGGTCATTGATGTATACCTGTCGCCGGAAGTGAGAAACTTGCCATTGAGGCATGCAAGCTTCAAAGTACTGAAGGGGTTGTTCCTAGATCAACTTCTTGGATAATGAGCTGATGTCGACAAGAAGCGATCCGTCAAAGGAGGGCCTTAATGAATCCCACATCAGTGACATGGAACGGAGCTAATGATTTTGATGGAGGTGAAAACGATCTATGACATATGATTCAGGGTGGCGGTCATGAATGGATGAAGGATAATGTATGGCAGTGGATGGGACCCGGTTGACTCTTTCTGAACGACTTCTCTTGAACATATGGCGACACTGATGCGATGGATCGGTAGCATTACCCCAATTAAGGATGGTATGGCGAGACCATGGTGATGTGAACGGTGAATGAAACGACCCAACCCGATTGTGGTACGGATGAAAAGTGTCATGTTCAAGAGCGACCTGCTACCATCAAAGTTTTCTTTAGTTTCTCCCAATTTTTCCCCAGTCATTGCTGACCAGTACCTCTTTATTTTTGTCAAGCTTGAGGAGGATAACATATGCTTGTTCTATAACCTGCCCTTCGGGCAAGCCCATCGCTATGTTTTAACGAGCCTAGCGATAGTGAAACTCGTTCTCGTCTAAAGACAAGTTTGTCGCTATTTAATGATTTTAACGAGTCTAACGACAAAGACGACTCGGTCCCTTTTCATTTTTAGAGAGTTTGAAAAGGTACGTAAAGTTAACTCCAAAATTCCTTTTTCGTCATCTAATCCCTTAAGTCCGAAAAAGTATAAAACAATACAGAAGGGATGAGTTTTCGATAGTTTTAACGAGCCGAACAAAACAAGCTCTCGATCTTTTTGTGCAATAATCCCTCAGGTCCAAAAAGATTAAAATCTAGAGGAGGGATAGCACTTCTGGTCGCTTTAACGAGCTGGAAGGCCAAAACTCGGCAATCTTTTCATATTTTACGAGTCAGTTGAAAAGAGCTTAAAGAAGACTCGTCTTTTGAGGAACGAGTGATAAACAAGGTTAGCAGCTGATTCCAGGTACAGGTTGGAATTTTCCAATCACGGAAGTGTCACAAGGATGGCTAGGTGAAATCACTCTTCGCAGCTGTTCCTCAAAATGGGTAAACAATCATATGGAGGTGAACGATCGGCCAAATGAAAAGTGGAGGTGACGGTGCAAACACGACCAAGGCTTTAATGGCTAATAGAGTTACATTCACAATGGTTATTTACCAGGATAGGTTCATTTTTTAACGAGCTTGAACGCGGAAAAACACTGCTCAAACTTATGTTTATTTTTTAATGAGCACGAACTATGCACTAAAATTGCTCGGCTCTTGCGTTTATTTTTTAACGAGCATGAACTTTGTGCTAAAACTGCTCGATTTATGGTCAAACTTTGATTTTTTACCACAACTAGTTTTGCTCTTTTCAAATATAGTACTGCATTCTCAATTGCTGCATCAAACGTAGTTAGAAATGAATAACATTTATTTGAAAATGAGATTAAAACCCTAATATTTCGCTTTGAACTACGTAAAAAGCAATTAAAAAGTTTTTTTACCTCTCATTTTACCATTTCATTTGAACTTGGTTTGTTGGAGCTCTGGAGGTGCCTCTTCCCCCTTGATTTTCACCAGCTGATTTCGGGAGATTCTGTGGACGATTCTCGGCGCCGTCTGGACCAGGTAGGAGCTAAACCCTAGCTCTTTCTTTTCATGGTTTCATTTTTCCATTCTGTGCATGTTTCCTTGTCTCCCTGAGCACCTGGGGTTTTGTTAGGGCACCCTACCATCAGCGCAGGTGGTCCATTCGAAACCTGCGTTGAATGTCACGCTGCCTTAAGGCAGTTTGACCTTCAACGCAGGTAGAACACTTGCTACCTGCGTTGGGCACAGAAAACTGGTTCTGTTGCACAGTTTTTGATGAAATTTCGCCAGTTTCTCATCAAATCCAGGATCTTACTCATTCTCTTGTTTGTTTTGTAGGGACCTTTGAGCAAAATGTCCCTTACATGGCGAGAACGAGAACATGAAGAAGAGGACATGATTGCCCTCCATGATCCTGTCACGGTGAACGCACTGCGGAACTGTGGCCTGCTGAAGTTCTTCCATATCTCTAGCATGAGAGCACAGATCTCCTTACTGCAGTATATGCTTTATGCTTGGGATCCTATCAACCAAGTATTCCAGATTAGGGGCAAATCCATCCCCCTGACCATCGTAGACATTAACTTCTTGACTGGGTTGTCAAGGCGGGGCGCCCCCATTTCTTTGTCAGGTTCGGCCCGAGGGAATGACTCCGTGAGAGATTATGTCCACCAGTATTGCAGGGAAGGTTCCTAGCCGAGCAGAGACGGCAAGGTTGTTATCCATGAGATTACTGACAAGTCTCTCAGGTCCATTCTGTATACTATTGGTAGGATGGCCGGTAGTGCATCTCTTCATGTTGCCAACAGATCTTATGTGCAGCACGCCTTGGAGTGTCTCCAACCGAAAGTATTCAACTGGTGTGATTTAGTACTTCTTCAGATGAAAATTCAATTTACCAAGGTAAAGGACGGGAAGCTGAAGAACTTTGGATTTGGTTCTATTTTGACTGCCTTTGCCTTGGAGAAAATACCACTGATGCAGCCTTAGTATATTGCACTCGACTTGCCTTCTCCGACCGAGCCACGCATGCAGAGATGGGTTGATCACATGTCTAGGCATGCTGGTCAACCTCAGATTACTTTCACTGATACCTTCTTCAGGTGGTTTGAGTGCCAGGAGATGGTTTATTCCGAGTATCCATATGTGGGCATGGATTTCCGAGGTGATCCGGATTTGGTGTTACCGGATGGCGAACAGTGGGGCGCTATTGGTAAAATCTCTGACCATATCACTGTTTACTATTTTTATTCATAATGTTGCTGTGCTTTATTCTGTCAAGACTTTTTAATCAAACTCTTGTGTGCATGCAGATGTTGGTCCTGTTCGCCCAGCAGTTCGCCCGAGAGCGCCAGTCGCTGCCCCAGCAGGGGAGCCTGCTGGGAGGGTTATTCTTCACGACCTTGACGTGGCCGAGACCCTTACAGCTGTGCAGGAGCAGGTTGAGAGAATTACTCTTGGTATTTCGGATGTACGGATCGACGAGTTACCTTTACAGTTGCAGCGGCATACTACTGGTGTGCCTAGACGATGGACTCGTCTCTTGCGCATGATTGCACAGGCCGTGACGTGCTATCATGAGCATCACTAGGCTAGGGTACCCCCTAGCACTTTTGAGTTTTTGGGTCATGCGACCAATTTTTGTCTTGGTTACAGAACATTATGTGTAAACGATAAACAGCTTTTATATATATATTTTGATTTTTGGGGTTTATTCTGGTTGAGTTATATGATCCACTTGTACAACATTGATGATGCATTTTTTTTTTTATAAAGAAAATGTCTATCTAACACATAGTTTGCTAATGAGTCGGTTAATGTGTTTAAGTTCCTGGAAATATGTTGGTATTGAATTAAATCAAATTGTCTTTCCAAAATCTTAACCCTTAGAAACATGCGATAAATAGCTGGATTGCAGACAGAATATATACCATTGAGTTGTAGTATCATGAGTTGTGAGTCTAGCCTGACGATTAGTCGGCGTATACCATGGGTGATGGCATCAGAGAGGAGTTCTATCAACGCGCTATACTCAGCGATATTATTCGTTGATTGCCCAATACACACACCTCTGAAACTCACTAACTCGCCGCTTGGATCAAAAATGGCCCAGGCCGCGGAGGACAAGTTCCGCGAACTACGACTCACTCCGTCGGCATATCCCACACATGTCTCAGAAAGGTTCAACATCTGCAATAGATGTAAAAAGGTGGATTACTCGACTAAAACAAACACTTTAGCGAAAACAAAATACAACAAAAGCATACAGGTTACTATTTACGCATAATAATGCTTGAGGTACAACCCATTACGGGGTTGCGCCAGTGGAATTCCGTCATAATCCATTAACTCGTAGGCTCCTTTTGCTAACACTCATTTAACAATATAGGGGCCCATCCATAAAGAATTAAATTTACCTTCTCCTAATTTATCGGATTCTTGGTCATAAAGCAAGACCAAGTCACCTTCCGAGAAGACACGGGGTTTGACATTTTTGTCGAACTGCGCCTTGACTCATTTCTTATGGGCTTCGTTAGCCAAAGCGGCGTCACGACGGGTTTCATCCAATTGGATTAATTCCAAGAAACGGGCCTCTTCTTCCGAAGTTCCGGGGAGGAGATCAATTGCGAGTTTAAGGGACGAAATTTCACACTGGACTGGTAATACTACCTCCAGGCCATACACCAGTTGGAAAGGTGTGAACCCAGTCGCATTCTTTACCAATGTTCAGTAAGCCCACAAGGCTGAGTACAAGATTAGGTGCCACCTTCTTTTGTGAACTCCGATCATCCTTTGCAACATACGCTTCAGAACCTTGTTGATCTCCTCAACTTGTCCATTGGCTTGCGGATAATACGGGGTAGAGCTGTCATGAGATAGCCCTAGCTTGGCAGCTAATTCAACCATAATGTGATTGCGAAAATGCGACCCATGATCTGTAACTATAGCTTGTGGTACGCCGAACCTGGCGACTACATGATTGAAAAAGAAAAGGGCAGCTGTTTCACCAGTGTTATCCAATGTAGGCATCGCCTCGGCCCATTTGGTAAAATAGTCTACGGCGACTATAATATACCCATGCCCCCCGGTCGAGGTGGGGTTACATTGCATGAAATCGATGCCCCATTTGGTGAAAGGCCCAACAGCAACTATTGGCTGTAAAGGTGTGGGTGGTCTTCTGGTTTTGCTATCAAAAATTTGACAAGCATGGCAACTTCTGACTGCGATTATGCAATCTTTGAACATGGTTGGCCAGAAGTATCCCGCTCGTAAGATTTTTTGTGCTGTTGCATATCCAGATTGATGCCCCCCACACGCGCCCGAATGACACTCATTCAGGGCTTTTTCGGCCTCCTCATGGGTAAGGCACCTCCTCAGAACTGTATCGATACCACGACGGTAAAGCGTATCACCGACGATCATGTAGTCTTTAGCTTGGTATCGTATACGTTTCTGTTCAGAGTGAGAGGTGTTAGGCCTGAACTTTTGGGTTTGGAGATAAAGTATGATATCTCCATACCACTCATTGCTTGCAGATATCAGAAACAAACTCTCGTCCATGATTGATTCTTTGGATGTTTCATCGTTGGACGACGATGGGAGATCCCACAATAATTCTGCGAAAACTAGAGCTTTCTTTGATTTGGATTTTACAAATTCCAGATCAAACTCTTGAAGGATCGCTATCCATTTTGAATATTTGCCCCCCAGCAACTGTCGCGACAGTATATAAGTCATGGGGTTGCAATCTGATAAAATGGTAGTTTTCCGAAAGAGGACATAATGTCGAAATCTTTGAATCGCTTGAACAGCTGCAAGCACTAGTTTTTCAACATAAGAATATTTGCTTTCTGTATCATTTAAGTTCTTACTTAAATAATATATAGGATGTTCAATTCCATTGACTTCTTGAACTAAAACCATCGCAATGGTTGTATCTGCTGCAGCCAGATACAGGTTAAAATCTCTTTGATAGTCCGGGGCATACATTAATGATGCTTTTACTAGAGAATCTTTCAGAGCATCAAAGGAAGCTTGCGCTACCTGATCCCAGACAAAAGGTACATCCTTTTTCAAAAGACGAGTATAACCTTTAGCAAGTTCTGCGTAATTTGGAATGAATCTCCTCAGAAAGTTTGCTTTCCCTTGGAGTTTCTGAATCTGAAGCAAATTTGAAGGTGGAGGCAAATTAATGATTGCCTGAACCTTGCAAGGGTTGAGACGAATCCCATCCTTGGAGACTACAAAGCCAAGTAAACGACCAGAACCGACGCAAAACACACATTTGTGCGGATTGAGTCTTATCTTGTAGTGTCGGCAACGTAGAAATATCGCCCTTAAATGCTGCGGATGATCAGTCCGCTTTCGCGAATGAGCCGGAAGGTCATCGAGATATGGTTGAACGATGTTCTTGATGTCATTGAAGGCATAATTCATTGCCCTCTGAAACGTCGCCCCTGCGTTCTTTAAACCAAAGGGTAATTTTCGATAAGTGAACGTGCCCCACGGACAAATGAATGCAGTCTTTGACTGGTCCTGTGGGCGGATATTTATTTGATTATACCCAGAAAATCCATCCATAAATGAAAAGATTTCACATCCGGCGCATTCATCAATTATCTGGTCGATGAAGGGTGTAGGGTAGTTTTCTTTCGGACAAGCTTGGTTTACATCCCTATAGTCGACACACACTCTAATCGTCCCTTGTTTCTTCATAACAGGGACAATATTCGATACCCAATCGGTTAGAGGAACCGGGTAGATGAAACCAGCATGGAGAAGCTTTTCAACTTCTGCCTTAATGGCAGCGGCTTTCTTAGGGTGCACCTGCCGAAGCCGTTGTCTTACCGGTTTGACATCAGGATACATCTTAATTTCATGTTCAACAATACTCGAGTCAATGCCTGGCATTTCATCATATGACCAAGCAAAGACATCTCTGAACTCGCGAAAAAGAGCGTTATATATTTCTAGTTCTGAAGGAGAACATCCTTTGCCGACATAAATATTCTCTACAACATTTGTTTTAGTCGAGATATTTATGGCTATAGTCTCTTCAATATTGGATAAGTTTCGCTCGGAATCCACCGTATTTACAGTATTTGATAGGAATTCAAAAACTGAAGGGTGATAAAGGTCATGTTGAGTATCTTCTTCATAATTTGGAAGAAGGGAACGATGGTGGCAATCATTCCATGGTGCCCCCTCAATCAACATTGATTGTAGAATTCCTTCGTCAGTCCCATGTACTTTCGACCAAGGATCTAATGGGGTACCATATTCTCTAGACCTATCTACCCAAACGCTTGACGAGCGCTGATTTGGGTTCGCCTCCCATGCCCGAAACATTGATTGCTACAATATTTCTATTGGGCTTGGGGGCAAAACCATTGCATGATCCATGTCGATATCGTCTTCTGCGATCTTCGTAGAAGAGATCATGTTGCAGGTTGCTACCAATGCTATATCTCCTATATAGATGGGAGATGGAAGTGCGAAAGTTCCCATCAATGTGGGGTCTTTCAGTAGGCCTACTCCGATATCTTGAAGCGAATGCTTGCTTTCATGGATCATGGGAATGCTTCCTGTAACTTGTGAACCATTAGGGAGGAAGTTCTGTTGGTCGACGACCGTAATCCCTCCTTGAAAAGGGAATGCGATCTTCCTAAAATAAGTCGACACTACAGCTGCCATGGCATATATCCACGGTCTTCCCAGTAGGATGTTGTAGTCAAGATTCCCATCGATGACTTCGACATCTATCTCTACTGTTTTTCCTCCTAGTTCAACCTTCAAGTTATTTAGGATGCCGTACGGGGTGTACGTCCTTCCGTCGAATGCTTTTAGTGTTGTCGAAGATCGCGACAAGGTTGGAGATCCTAGAGTTTTCCAGCAACTCATCGACATGATACATGTAGATGCCCCCTCATCAATAATTGTTCGGTGAACAGTTTTGTTGAGGGCTTTCACTTGAATAAGGAAAGCTAGTTGAGCTGGTAACTGAGGATCGTATCCTTTGTGGTCGAAGGATACAAGATTGGAATCCTTAGGATCAACCCCACCAATAGCCGATAACAATGCCTGCCTTTGGGATGGGCAATTTTGTAGTACTTCAAGAGTCGACATAGCGGATGGCGATTGGGCCAAATCTTCCACTATGTTATAATGCTGCGCCGCTCTGGCGCGAGGATTAAATGTCGACTTATGTACTATCCCTTTCGGCGGTTTTATTGTTAATTCAGCAATGATGGGCGGTACAACTTCCGTCGAAGTTGTTGTTGAACTACTTGGTTGATCTTTACCTTTGTCGTTCGACAGCGGCGGATTCCCGTAATCTTTGTTCCTTGTCGAAATCAAAGCATCATTTTGTTGCTTGGAGATCGACAACATTGGCACTTGCGACGGGGAAGCATTTCCACCATCAACCAGATTTTGACCTGGATTGGGAAACGGATCAGTTAACACAGCTGAAGTTTTCGGACTCTTAAAGAATCTCTTAATCTCAAATTTGTACGAACATTCTCTTGTCCGATGATCCTCATCACATATTTGACATGGATAATTTGGTTTCCCTTTCGCAGGAGGGTTTGAAGAAGTTTTTTGAGGGGATGACTCACCTTGTTTCTTCTTCTTCCCTTTGTTTTGTTTCTTCTTGCTTGCTGGTTGATTGGTTTCTTTGCCTTTATCTGCTGATACGGCATTTACTTCCGAAGCAAGAATTTCTTCTTTTGCATTTTGATCCGAATTCTTACGGGCTTTCTTAGACGAAGCCTTTGTCGATTTCGCGTTTGCGGTGCCAATCACACCATCGCCGGCATGAGAGTCACTATTTGATTTAGGAGGAGGAGGAATTGAGAATTCCGGTCTAGGGGCGTCAGGTATTTTGTCATAGAGCGTGCCAGACTGAGTGTATACTAAGTCTAGATATTGTGCACGAGCAATAACTTGCTCCTCTGTTACGACTCCCCCCTTGGCCACATCTTCCGTTATGGCGGGAAGTAACGACTTGATAAACCATTCAGCTAATAGCTGATCGGGAACGTATGTTTTCACCATCCTACGACGACGACGCCACTCATGTATGTGATCGGATATATGAGTTGCCGTCGTCTGCTTGAAGTTGGTTAAGATTTCCGTTCCCGTTTCATACCTTATCGGTAATTGAAAATGGGTTAAGAAAGTCGTGGCTAGGGAGCTGAAATTGTCGAAAGAGGCTCTAGGTAATTCAATATACCATTTAGCCGCTGGACCCGTTAACGTCCTCTGAAAAAGGCGAAGCCTTATCGAATCATCGTTCAGGGTGTTTGATGAACACCACAGATGAAAAGTCATCACGTGATTCGATGGGTCTTCACCTGGATTTCCGTTGAATTTAGGAATGTCCGATGGAAGTTTGTGAGGAATCGCTGGCCACCAAGGGGCGTAAGCAATTGGATCGTTCGTTAATCGGTGTAAATCCGGTAATTCTAAAGTTGCCACGAATGGTAACTGCTGATTCAGGTTAGGTGAAGCATACCCAGGATACGATGGAATCGCCTGAACAGTTGGTCTTTGCATACCAGCATAATGTAATTGATGTTGGTATGATTGATACGGTTGGTGGACTTGACCACTATAAAGCGGTTGGTTTTGGCCGTTCTGTATGTACGGTTGTCCACTGTTCGCAAAGATCTGCTACTCAGAACCTTGGTACACTTGCTGGAATTGTGGTTGTTGGTATTACACCAGCCACGGTTGTGAAGCCATGTTCTGCTGCGCTATACTAACCGGTGGACCAAGATGTGGGGTAATTGTACCCGTTTGGACCTGTGTCGCCCCACCAGTTGGCGATTGTGGTTGTGTCACAGGGTCAAGGGGCTGTTGCATTACAACCTGAGAAATCTGCGGTTGACATACAATAGGCACCGATTGAACTTGTGACACTGTTACAATGGCTGGTGTTGTCAGGATGTTCGACATAGGTACACACTGTTGCATAGAATACACAACTCTTGGTTGCTGGGGTAGCATAGGTACCCAACCACTTGTCGTAACTCCAGTATAACCTGAATACTGTTGAGAACTCCCGTATGGATATCCTCCCGGAGGGGGTAATGAAAGGGCATACTGCCCCCCATACGGCGGTAATCCGGAACACAAGGGGATTGATTGCCCTTGGGGGCTGGATGGCCCAAATTGACCTCCATAGGGATCAATTTGTCGAGTCTCAACATAAGAGTTGCCGGATATTATTCCGGAGGAACAAACTGGAACAGACCACACTGTCGAAATAGTCCCTGGGTGGACTCCTTCTAGCGGTTGCGAGCTAGTTGGGACAGATGGTATGCCGGCAAACATCGTCGGAGTGACGGCAGGGAGTTCTGCTGTCGCTGTGTCGTTCGACACAGTCCTAGATGTCGATGGTTGCTCAGACATTTTGAGTCTATCCAATAGATTGCCTAGCGATTCTACAGGAACTTCCACTGGTGATGGACTAACTTCTGATGTAGAAGGAAATAGAGTGACCCCTACTCCAAAGTGGGTTGGAGTACTTGCTTGCGGGTCTTCTACAATTTCCTCTATCGCAATCAAACCAGGTGGAAGAGGAAGACCATCAGGTCCGTAAAATATTTCTGGTGCCGAAGAAGGGGTTGAATCGACAGCGACAGTTGTTTGAGGAACAATATTCTCTGGACCGGTTACAGATGGAACTGGTTTATTAACACAAGTATTTGTTCTCAGACTAGGATCAGTGTCACTGTCCCTCTGTGGCTGTTGAACTTCTTCAATAGAGGCGGGGATTCCAGAAATGTTTGGAGTAACCGGAATCTCAGATGTTGTCGGAACAGTTGTCCTAACTTTGATAGGAGATTTCGAACCGGTTAAACGAGTTCGCTTTGTCCGTACTGTTTTCGATTCCAGAGACAAAGACGGTTGACTCGTAAGCCTCCGCGAACGACGGGGTTTCAATTGACTTTCTTCCACAATTGCGGATTACTCGATCAACTAAAATACAAAAGGGGAAAGTGTGTTTCCGAATTGAATGAATTTTTTAGACGCTTTAGACACAACTTGCTTTTTCACTTTTAAAGAGTCGCGAAAAAGCTAAAGATGACTCTAGTCTCCTTCGATGTTTTAACGAGCCCGAAGTGACAAATGCTTAGATGGACTTTTTCTGTTATAGAGTCTGAAAAAGGCCAAAAGAAACTGCTCTGGAGTTCTAGGCAGAGGGTGTGCCAAACTTTTCGCAAAACCGCAAAATACATTTTAGGGTACGGGCGGTCGATCTTCCTGAATGCTGTGTTCAGTGCATTGCGATCAGTAGGGCGGCCGACACGGATTCATAAGGATAAAGGATATATGCCTATAGGGGTCTCCCAATATATACGTGACGGTACGTGGGAGCACAATCCGTACTAGCGCTATCGTCCCTCAGGAGGAATCACCCACCTTCCACGAGATCGACAGTCACTAGGCTTAACGACGCCGAAACACGTCTCTAGCCTAGACCTCTATGTTGTGCGTTATGTTGCAAAGCGTTGTTAAGTTCATTCAGTTTATTTTAAGTTGATCTTTTTAGAAGTTTGCCTTTCAAGGTTCACCACGAGATGTATGATACAAATTCCTAAATGCAGTCTAAAGATGATAAGCAAGCTTTATATCTTTTCAACTTTGAAAATCCTAGCTACTAAGGGAAAAGAAAGACACCATCTTTTCTCAAAGAGCAATCAGCACACTCTAATGCACTTTTCCTAAACCAAGCATGCAAACTTATCAAAATGCAAATGCACAATGCAGGTGTTTGTTTTCCGCTTTCTTAGTATTGATGCCTACAAAGAAAGCTTTTTGTACAACTTTGAATTTGCTTTTAAATGACAGATACAAACAAGTTTACTTTTTCGAAATCAACAAGGGTAGAATAGATTACAACACTTTGCGACTTTCGAAATGAACACTTGTTTCGACACTTAAAAGAGACAAACTCAAACCAATAAGCAAAAGTAAATGTATAATCAACTGTAAACAGCCAATGAACTCTCTCCTAAGATCACAATCAACAGATCTGAATCAAGGGCTACAGGATGATTATTTCACTCATGCAAAGGAAAACTGTAAATGATGCCACAAACACATAAAAACACTCACAGTCTTTTTGTACAAAAGGAGGTGAAATTTAAGCAGAGAAAAGGAGTTATCAGACTGGTACCTATGCTAGTTACAGGCTGCAAAAAACAGAGATCAAAACAGGGCAACAGAGAGCAGAGAACCCCAGCTACACAAGGCAAGACTAGTTCAGCGCAACCTCAACATTGTGGTTTTGACATTCAGCGCAGGTAACCTTCACGGGACCTGCATTGAAATGCAGAATGCCTTCACAGCAGTTGCGCTGAAGGAGAAACTCTCGTTTCTCACTGGGTTCTGGGTCACAGATTGCTCAATAATCAACGGTTTCAGGCCAAATCAAAAACAAAAGCAAGGTATAATCAAAGGGATGCTTTGAGAGGGTACTAAGATCTATCACAAAGGATCATCAAATCATTTGTGAGTCCATTGTTCAGATCATAGACAAAATCCAGTGAAGGATCAAGGCAGCAACTGTCTACTTTGCAACTGAGAATAGCAGAAGCAGTTCGATTGTTGCTGTTGAGTCTATGAGGTAAACAATGATAGAAACACAAATAAAATGACTAAAACAAATGTCCCCAGTGGAGTCGCCAATTTGTTGTGGGGAAAAATGCCTATGCAAGATGATCCTATCCACCTAAGGTGTGACAGTGCCTTAGCAACAAACAGAGACAGCTATTCTGGTTTCTTCCTTTATGAAATGTGAAAGAAGAGAGATCAATAGACTTACCGGTGTCTTCCGTTTGTCCCTCGATCCAGATCCTCTTCTCTTTGGGTGTTCACAGCTACTTGCCTCCTCGCTCACCCAGCTTCAACAGATTCCTGCGAGATCACAAGAGAACTGCTACTTGCGACAAGAGAACAGCTACTTGCGACAAGAGAAGAACACAACACAAAGACAGATATTCATATTCATAAATGATTCAGGATTAGAAATAAATCAAATACACTAATGCAATCATACATCAAAGATACATCAGTATATAGGAGAGAACCAAGATAGCTTTATTGATAAATAACAAGGTTCAGGAAGAGATACAACCCAGAGGGCTCCAATCCAGCATCTCCTTCCCAGCAGAATGGAATTCCTATCTTCACCTCCCTTAAAAGCATTAAGCACCCAATGATTCCAGTCTCAAACCAACAACAATTCTTTGCAATAACAAAATTCCAGCCTCTGGATCTCATGGAGGAGAGATCCATATATAGATGTTTGGAGAGAGGATGAGTCAGCTTGAGATCTAACTAGTGTCCTCTCCCTCTGTTAGTTCTTGAGTCCACTTGGAGGTTCTTGCTTCCACTTGGAGATTTGGAACCTCTTACTCATCACCAGTCGAATTCCCTGAGGCAAGTGTCATTTTGGAAGCTTCCTGGGTTTTGACACCTTGAGGAATGAGCCTGCCACATGTCCAATCTCGCTCAGCGCAGGTAGCCAGTGTTGGAGTTGACATTCAGCGCAGGTAGCCAGTGTAGCCATTGACATTCAACGCAGATGGTCAGTGGAGCAGTTGACATGATCCTGAATTGACTTGTTTTTGAGCAGTTTCAGGTGGAGAACTTCTGTGAATTGCTGTGGTTTGTTAGCCTTGTTCCTCTAGGGGTAGGAACAACATGTTTAGGGACTTTGGATCCCTATGATTATGGACATTTCATGCTCAATGCTGTAAGGCACAAAAATGTCTATAACAATAGTTGCAAGTTGTGTGGAAATGCAGTGACTGCAAGTTATGTAGCAATGTAGTGATTACATATTGTATGGGAACGTAATGGTTGTAGGATTTGCAATGACAAATATTGGAGGTTGTGATTGTAGTTTCTAACATCCATTTTGACATCATATTCAGTGATAAATGATAACAATGGATACAATTTGAAAATGATATGAAATAGAGGTCCACAAGTAAGTTAAAGGAGGTGGGTGCCTCCACTTAGGTTGAAGCCTCAATTGGGTTGGAGCCTAAAGCGGGTTGGATCCTACCTATTACCAAGTTTGGAGTCTACTCATTATCGAGGTTGGTGGCTCAATAAGGTTGTAGTCTCTAGTGAGAAGTTTCTTGCATTATTTCGAGGTTGGTACATCAATCAGGTGGTAGCCTACCATAAGTGGCAGCTTTCATTTCATGGGTGTAGTTTCCTCTAGTAGGTTGTAGCATTTAAATCTATGTAAAGAATTGAATATAAATAAGAAGAAGATTGGGGGTTTTCTCCCATATGGGTTTCCACCTAAAAAGCGTGTGTCTCTTTGTGATGTGATGGTTTCTTGATATGTTATTGATATGATGGTAGCTTGATGATGCATTGTTATATCTGACGACATGATTCTTATGATTCATTGTTATATAGTTATTTTAATATGAAAAGTTGTGAAATAGTAAAATTTATTCTGCACCGATTCACGCCACCTCTCAGAGTGACCTTTGGGCCAACATCCATGTGTATCATATGTTACTAATTTTTGTTTATGAGATTGATTTTTTATGATGTTTGAATGTTTAAATAAGTAAGAAAAATTATTGTAATAATTCACACCCATCTCAGTATAATTTTGAATCCAACAATATTTTATAGGGATTCATAAGAAAAATCAACTAATCATCATCTTATTGTATTTTAAAATTGTTTTGTTTTAATACATGCATATAAATGTTCCATTATTTCTTAAATTATTCTCTCAATCCCACCTCCTCCCAAGTAAGCCAATGTTGTTTTCAATGTATAGGTCTCTCATAGATCAAATTTTTTCTCAAAGATTAATATACTTTACTTTTGATATCATGGATTAGTCAAAATTATAATATATGAAAACCTTTGCAACTTATCGAAGGATAAAGGAATTTTTGAAATTTATCTTATTTACCCATCTTCTAGATCATTTAATTACCTATCAATTGAAAATATAAATTCATAGTTTTCCAAATGTTTGAGGTGTTATGTAATTGTTTATCTAGGTTTGCAACCCAATCTTCAATTGTAGCTGGGGAAATATATTTAGCACTATGTACTTGGATGTATAGTCCTTTCTTCTATATAAGCCTCCATTTTTTTTGTTAATATAGCTTTAAATAAGAGATGTATTTTTCAGACCTCATCCTTCACTGACCATTGGAATAAACATTTTTTCCATGAGGTAAAGATAGTCCTTTATTATTTTTGTGTCCTAACCATATAAATTTGTAGCACCAATGGTCTTCAAAACACATTTTAGAACTAATGTCATTCAAATAAAAGAAAATAGCATTACTCTCAGAACATCCTTAACGAGAACCATCCTAACTCCTTGAGAGAACCACCATTTGCACTAGGTATTGAGTATATTTTCCAACTTCGCAATCAACCATTAATAGTAACCCTTTTTATGTGGATTGGTTTTTAAGGGGAATCCCAAATACTTTAATCCATATTCAAAATCAATGACCCGGTAGGGAAAAAATTTGGAAAAATATCCATTTTCTTGTTTTGTGATTCCCCACATAGAAATGGTGGATTTATCAAAAATTATAATCATATTGTTAGCTTTACAAAATAAATCCAATATGTTCTTACATCTCTCAACTAATTTTATGGTATCTTTGCAAAAAGTGATAATATCATCGACAAATAAGAGGTGTGTGATGTTACATGCTAGGCTTGTGCATATCCATTTGAAATTACCATTATTTTAAGCCTCCTTTATTAACCTACTCAAACTATTATATATGATAAGGAAAATTGGTGGGGTCGAGGAAACCTTGCCTTAAACCCCTACTTGTTTTAATGAATAAGGATCCAACTCCACTCATTGAGGTTACAAAGGACATTAGGGTAATGCAACTCATTATCAAAACCACAAAATGATGGTAGAAACAAAAATGAATAATAATATGTGTTAGGTAAAGCTTACATACTCTATCATAAGCTTTAGATAAGTCCTATTTCATAACAATGGTTCTTTAAATTCTAACTTTTATCAATTGGAAGATTTCCTATGCTACTAACTACTTTATGAATTTGTATTCACTCTAAGAACTCAAACTACTCCCTATATATATATATATATATATCTATATATATATATATATATATATATATATATATATATATATATATATATATATATATATATATATATATATATATATATATATATATATATATATATAGATAGATAGATAGATAGATAGATAGATAGATAGATAGATAGATAGATATATATATATATATATTATTTTTTTTTTTGGTGTGGTTCACAGACACCCTGGTCATTGGTCATTGGGTGGCCGCTACGTCCATGAAAATATTTGAGTTGATAAACCCCGAAGGGAATCGAGCCCCGCAGCTAATAACTAGGCCTAACCCCAAGGGCTTCGAGGAGAATTGACCCTATGACCTCCTGGTCGACGAGGCACTAATTTGACCAATTGAGTTAACTCTTGAGGCTATATATATATATATATATATATATATATATATATATATATATATATATGTATGTATGTATGTATATTTCTTATGCTACTAACTACTACATGAATTTGTATTCACTCTAAGAACCCAAACTCTCTCTCTCTCTCTCTCTCTCTCTCTCTCTCTCTCTCTCTCTCTCAATATATATATATATATATATATATATATATATATCTATATATATATATATATATATATATATATATATATATATATATATATATATATATATATATATATATATATATATATTAGTGTCCTTTTAAGTCTTCTATAAATGACTTTTTATATGATTTTGTAGATGAAATTACATAAAGATAATAGTTTGAAATGGTTTCAAAATATGTCAAGTTATCCTCTTTGGGAGTCAGCGTTATAAAAGTATCGTTGAAGTATTATATCATTCTACTAATAGTTTTGGTGACGTCCATCACCCTTATTTGATCTTATTCTATAATTCATAACACCCAAAAAATAATTCCATGGGGAAGCCCTAATGTTTTATCCCTTTGGAAGCTTTGTAATGTTTGTTGCAATTCATCTTTCCCCACTTTTTTCATCAATTATAGATTTTCCAAATTATTAATAAAACTATGGAATGGATTAGATATCTTAATGACATTAACTAGAGTAGCTAAAGAGTCCTCCCTAAAAATGTTTGAGAAGCAATCAAATCATTCTTCAATAATGTCCTTAAAAGGTGTCTCACAGATGTCAATCCCTTTTTCAATTTTCCAACAAAGTTTATATTTTTCCTTATGTTTTCCCATATGTGAAAGAACTTGTATTCTTATAACCTACTTGAATCCATATGTATATGCGCGTAATCCTCCATTATGTTTATGTTTCCAGCAATAAGTTCTTTTTTCCTTCCAAGAACTTCACATCCAACTTATGAGCCTCATTCAAATACCCAAAAAAATCACTGTTATATAGTGTATCTAACCCTAAATGATCCATAATTACTCGTAAGTCACCATTGATTACCCCTAATTAACCCCTGAGTACCTATAATTACCCTTCATTAATGACCCTTGATTAATGCTACTTAACTACTAAATACCCCTAAATAACCTCTAATTATGAATAATTCACCCCTAATTACCATAACTTACACATTAATTGACCCCTAATTACCACCAATTACCCCTGATCACCTCATAATTGACCCCTAATTACCCTCAATTAAATCTTGATTACCCCATAATTGATCACATAGTAACCCTTTGTTTGCCACTAATTACCTCTAAATGACCCCTAGTTACCTTTAATTTACCCTCAGATTGACTACTAATTGACTATGAATAACCCTTAATTCCCCTCAATTAACCCATAATTATCCATAATTGGCCCCTAACTTTACCACTACCCCATGGACTATTTCCTATACTCCACTTGATTTAAACCTTGAATCCATCTTTTTACATGTTACAAATTGGATCCTAGTGCTTTGCTTCTTGACCTTAAACAATGGTTTGGACACTAATACCAAAATTTCATACTATAAACATCAAAATGGCACTCTATGCAAATCATATAAAGGTGATTCCCTCTATAGGGTACATGTGGTGGGTAAGGCCCTATGTGTAACCCATGATCTATAAAAGCAACAAATAGGACCTACGACTAATGGGTTTTCCATACAAGCATATATTGGTGATTGGCACCCATCCTTAGTTAAGTAAATCTCAAAATAGTACATTTATTCCACTTCTACGCAAAATATCTCTCTATAAGTTTTATGTGGTGGTTCAAGGACATAAAAATGGCGTGTGAGCCTGGAAATTAGTATTTATAACTTGTTTCCCTAGTTTTTGGCAATGAACCATGATTGTATGACCTTATAACCCACTTTTCAAATTATCATGCACCAAATCTTGGAAGGGTTCCCATACACTTTTACTGAGGTAAAAAGTTCTTTTTCTAATACCCACAATGTTAACCATTATTTTTTTAATGTTAAAATGATGATTTTTTAATGCCAACATGGAAATCATGGCTGGATGAGACATTATGTAATTTATAAAATAAAAATAAACCTAAAATTTTAAATGGATTTCCTGAGGAGAAGAACACACATATTCATGATCTGAGGGGGAGATGAAAAGTGAAAGAGAGTGGTTTTGGATAAACTTATAGAATTCTCCACCACCTAACAACTGGAAAGGAATGATTGGGAAAAATAAAATGCTAATGCTTTTCTTGTTTCCATTATGTGGGTGAATGGAAGTTGGGAAATCTAATAGAATAGGAGAAACCTGATGTAAAAAGAGACACACATGCAAATTCAGAGGCAAAACTCAGGAGATAAGGGAGGATAAAATGATGAGTGTGGGAGAAATAAGGATCTATGACTTATAATTTTACTCAAATAGTTGGAGTGTGATCCCTGGTATTGGTGTGTTGAGGCTGCTAGACTAGGTGTCAAAGCTTGAATGGTCAGTGGAAGGCTTAGTGGAGGATTGAATCATGAGTGCTTTCCAACTAAGCATATAAACCACTAAGTTTTTGTTGGAAAAGTTTATAAACCACTTATTTCTTGTTAAAATGATTGATAAACCACTTGGGTTCTTGTTGTAAGGCCAATAAACCATTAGGCAAGGTAGTAGAGCCATTGTGGTGGTTGCTTAAAACAGTTGATAAACCATTAAGTTCTTATTGAGGAAGCTGATAAAAAAATTAGTGCTTGATAAGTAAGTTGATAAACCACCTAGAAAATGGGCTACAAGTTATCCTACAGTGATTTCCTTGAAAACACAACTAATAAACCACCCGGATTATAGATTCAGACTCCTAGAACTGAGAAATACCCCAATTGAGCCTTGGTTGAATTCCTCGAGCAAGTCGTTTCCTCATACTATGGATCTAGCTTGAGGATGGATAACTAGAAGGAATATTATAGTGCATTTTCCTTGTGGTTGGGAAGAGATTTGAAGTCCCTCCCTTAGTAGCTATTCATTCAAGTTAATTAGATAAGTTAATTTATTTGTACATATGTTGCATCATGAATGATGAATAATGTTTTATATGTGTTATGATGGTGTATTTATCTACGCTACTAATGGAGGAATGTGATATTCCTATTTTTCTATGATGGGATGCTTTATGTATTTGTTCCCATGGTCATGAGGGGCTTGGAGGCCTCTATGTTTGCTAATAGTTTCATGAGTTGTAGATCTAGTTACATGACTATGTATGCTTACTTAATATACTCAACTAAATGCTTACAGTGTGTGACTTTCCATCATTTGATATGATATGAGAAACATGGATCTTTGTTTGTTTAAAATTGTGATTATCCTTCCTAGCGAAGGACTATGAATTGGTGCAATGTATGATATATCAGTACACTTTATAGTGTTTGTTTAGATCCAATCTGTAGTTTTGCATGATGTTGTTGTATCTGAGTTTGCAAAAATGCATGAACTATAACTTAGTCTATCTCAGTGTCTGGTAGTAGACATGTTGAACTATATCATAACTATGTATAATGTTTGGAACAATCAGTTTTTAGATAAGGATTTTATCCTTTAGAATTGGTGTTTGGGGTAACTGGCTTTAGGCACTAGATTCCTATTGTCCCAAATAAAGGTTTCGACTGGCTGTGTTATTTTGAATATTTTCATCTTTATCACCGCTAAAATACTAACTCATCATTGGATATATGCAAAGTATATTTAAGTAAATTCACTCATGTCCCGCAAATGTGAGTGAGGTGGTGGATTCCATGTTAGCTAGTATAGCCACGACGAAGCTTAGATTGAGATAAAGTTTATATCACTAGAAAGCTCTCAAAGAGTTCAATTTGTTGGTGATATCATAAATTATTTTTGCAAGTTTGGAGAAGGAGGCTTTTTGTAACCCCATCTTCACAGTGAAACCATGGAGGTTAGGTTAATTAAAAAATACACATCCCATAAGCCCGAGATGGTTTGAGGGAATTTAATGTGGTGGGAGGGATTGTTACAAAGTGGTATCGAAGCTAAGGTTCAACATTGGACCTAAAGAGGCTCACACACACATAGGATAAACATTTAATTAACTATTTTCATTGTTTTGCACAAAAGTGTGTTGATCGTAGAACTTTCACTATTGATTGTGTGTTGTATGCATATATGTGTTGATATCAAAATTTTGAAATGATAAAATAATTTACATGGCATATTTTGATATGTTATCCTACTTACCAACTAGCATACTAACTTGAGATTTGATGTTCCAAATAGCCTCACATCAACATGATTATTGCAAACATGCCAAGGTGATGGTTAAATATGTTTATTTATATTTTTTGTTACTTAACAGTTATGTGGGTGTGACAACACATAATAGGACATCGAGGAAAAATAGGAAAATATAGGGATGAGTAGCAGAATGGTGAAGTATATCACTTATAGATCCTAACATTGTCAAGAATAAGACTCAGTTGGGAAAAGGAGAGAGGGAGAATCTCTGAATTGGATGAATACCCTTAGAGGTTTATGAGTTGAGTTGAGGAGCTACAAATCATAGAATGAAAAGATTGTTAGATAAAAAAGGTAAGCAAAGGTAAATGGAGTAATATTGTAGATCTTATCATACCTACGAAGGTAAAAAAAATAGGAGATCGATGCCAACTATCTAGGAAAGCACAAGTCCAAACCTATCCCATCAGAGGTCCAAAAGTAAAAATAAGACACCAATAGGGAGGGAAGCAACCAATCAAGGAAAATACAAAGAAAATTAGCTGAAGATACAATGAGAGGATAAATTCCACTCAGTACTCTAGAAAGAGAGTCAAGCAACCCTGACCAATCCTCAGATACTATAGTTAATAGACATCATCATCAAAGGAGAAGCAAGAAGATCTCAATGCTATAATATTTCAAGAAAGAAAATCCCCCTACCTTTGATGTAGAGATAAAGAATGTTGAAGAGGTTGAGGCTTAGATGGGCATCAATAAATACTTCATGTGCATGACTTCTTTGAGAACGTGAAGGATGGAGTAAATATTTTTATCTTAAAAGGAAAATTTGATATATGGTGGGAATATTTGAGGAATGTTAAAGACATTAGAGAGAAAGAGTTATCCTAGAGAAGATTTCAGGAATATTTCTAGGAGAAATACTTTCTTGAAAGGTATTATGATATCAAGGTCAAATAATTTCATGAGCATAAGCTAGGGAAGCTCATTGCTAATGAATACACTAACATGTTCCTAGAGTTGTTGAGGTATGTGCCATATATCAGAGATGAGAAGGTGAAGATTCAAAGGCACCTTAGTGGGTTGCCACAAGCCTATCGAGATAGATTGAATTTTATGAGACAAGTATATTAGAAGACACCATCTGGAAGAGAAAATATTATTATGAATAGTCCAAACACAAGACCAAGTTAAGAACAAAATGGATGAATAAAGATAAGACAAATTTCAAGGGATAAGGGTTGAAAACCTCGGGATATGAGCAAGGATAGAGTGTGAAGTTCACCACTTTTGACAAGGATGAGCCTCAGAAAAAAATACATTTCCACTAATAGAAATTGGCCCTTTAAATTAGTAAGAGAAGACGTTGAGGGGTTCGGGAAGGGGACTATGCAGTGTTGGATGTGTAGATAAAACCATATGCAGATAAACTATCCTCAACAGTACTAGAATTATTAAAATATGTACAATGCATAGGAGGAAACAATAGTGAATGATGTGGTTCGGAGTATGCCATGGATTTACGTTTCACAAGAAAATAGGCAGGCATACCATCAAGCTTCAGTAATCAAGATGGAAGGTATGATAATCAACCAACCTGTTGCAAATCTAAATGACCTAGTCTCTAATTTTAGTTATATCAACTCAATGGTTGTAGATAAATTTTATTTAGAAAAGAAAACTCATGAAAAATCATGGTTGTTTTAGCTGGAAGCGGGGACTAAAAAATGGGAAACAAACATGGTGGAGTCATTCCCCATGGAAATGAGTGGCATTTCCACTTCAGTTTCTCTCAACTTGCTATCGTTGGGATCATATGATGTTTTAATCAGCATAGACTAGTTCGCAACCCACAAAAGCATGATTGATTATTATATAAAATCGTTGGAGTGTCTTAACGATATTATTGAGAAGATAATCTTGCAGGGTATAAAGAAACAAATCATGCTTAGGAAAATAACCATGCTACAATTAAATTAATGCAACAATAAAGGTTGTGCATTGTATACAAACCATGTGACCAGCAAATTGGAAAGCAGTGAATTCATATTAGAAAGTCATTGGGTGTTAAAAAAAAATAGTGATGTATTTTCATAAGAAAATTGGAATTACCACCCAAGAGGTACATTGACTTTAGATTGAATTGATTGTTGGAATGGTTCCAGTAGAACAGGCTCAATATCATATGATTACCCCTGAACTTGTGCAACTGAATATACAACTAAAAGAGATGTTAAATAAAGGACACAGTCGACCCACCATATCACCCTTGGGAGCCCTAACTCTATTTTTTAGGAAGAAAGATGGCATGCTACGATTGTGTATTGACTACTAACAACTAAATAAAGCTACAATTAAGAACAACTACCTAATTCCCATAGTCGATGAGTTATTTGACCAACTGAGAGGGGTTGCAACATTTTCTAAAATAGATTTGAGGTTTGGATACCATTAGGTTCATATTAAAGATGAATATATCCACAAAAAAACCTTTAGGATGAGATATGGCCACTATGAGTTTGTAGTGGTGCCATTTGGGCTTATGAATGCACTAGCCACATTCATGTGCTTGATGAACAATGTCCTCAAGTCTTATTTGGAAAATTTTAGGTTGGTATTTATGGATAACATCGTGGTGTATTAAAAAACTTGAGAAGAGCATGAAGGACACCTCAGAGAAGTATTACAAATATTGAGGGAGCATAAGTTATATGAAAAACTCAACAAATGTGAATTCTTCCAAACCTAGGTTCACTACTTGGGGCATGTTATTTCAAAAGGAGTGGTTATGGATCCTAAAAAGATCAAGACCATAATGGAGTGGCCCACTCCCTATAATTTCACAGAGGTCAGATCATTTATGGCATTAACTAGATATTTTGATGATTCAATCAAAACATTTCAAACAACAACATCCAATCACTGCCTTGCAAAGAAAATAAGTCAAGTTTTAGTGAGTACTAGAACATGCAGCCAGTTTTTAGAACCTTAAGAAACTACTCATGTGTGCACTAATTTTAAGAATAACAGATATGGTGAAGGAATTTTTGGTTTAAACATATTCTTATAAGAAAGAAATCGATGGAGACCTAATGCAGGAACAACATGTGATTTTCTATGAATTGAGAACTTTAAATGAGCATGAGAATAACTATGTCACTGATCATTTGTAACTCATAGCAACAGTGCATGCATTAAAAATGTGGAGGCACTACCTACATGGGAGAAAGTTTATGTTGATTTCACATAATGGAGGACTAAGATACTTGTTTGATCGACCTAAGTTAAATGCTAGACAATCCACATGGTTTGATTTGAACAACAAATTAAATTTTGAGATAAAGCACATTAAAGGAAAAGAAAATAAGGGGGCAAATGAACTTAGTACAAGTCTACAATTGGCTCATTTGGAGTTTGTGAGCATTCGTGAAGTTGACATCAAGGAGAGGATTAAAGAGGCATTGCTTCATGATGACAATTATGACCATGTGAAGGAATGTTTGCAAAAGGAACCAGAGGGATCAATGTGTAATAGTCCCTGGTTGATTTTCCATGTAAATAAAATAAAACCAAGGTCATGGTACACGTATTCTAAGTTGAATGGTGGACAAACAATAGAGTGGGAATCACTTGTGGTTTATTAATGTCTATGGAAATTGGCCAAGGCATTGGTAATGGAAAAGAGGCAATAAATGGCATTTAATTAAAGAAATAAAGGAAAATAGGAGAAAATTAAGGTGAAGAGACACAAATATGCATGCAAGGGAAATTAAACATAAAATGAAGGAAAATGAAAGAAAAGGGAAAAAGGAAAGGAAGAGACTAGATATCAAGGAAAAAAAGGCACCAAAGAAACAGTTGACGACTTTTGGCCTAGCTTTTGATCAGTATCAAAAATTGAACTCCAAAAGGAGGAGGATTAAGCACTTGCACAAACAAGAAAGGAAAGAAATGGTGTGCAAGAGGAAGTTTGGATAGTGGAAAGTAAGGATGGAAATTAGTTATGGATTGCAAGTAACAATGTGCGTGTGAGATTTAGCATGCTGGGATTTTAATGCATGGTGTAATTGGTTATTTGTTTATGCTTGTTTTCATTAGCATGGGATTTTCCTATATTGACAGTGGTTTCATCTTTTCCTTGCCATTTCCTAGATAGCCATGGTGTTGTGGGTTCCTTGTTTTGGTTTAAGCTTTGGATGGCTAGTAGACTTGGATCCTGGTTGAGGTGGTCTTGGGAAAATTCCTAAGGGTCAAGGGTGGAGATGGGATTTCTCCTAGAACTCTTGACGTATGGATGGAGACAAAAAAATTCCTCTAGAGCTAGTAAGGAATTTGGAGGCATCCATGCTTGTTTGTTGTTAGTGATTTCTGGACCGGTTTAGGTGAAATCACTATTGTTGAGGGTTGAGGTGGTTTAGCCTCTGGAAGTAATGTTTGGTTCTATTTTGGTTTAACCCATATGATCCCACATTCATGCTTGGAATATGGCATGGAGGCGATTGGATGAAAGAGATATTTGGTTAAACCCAATCTATGGTTAGGCGGTACATGGAAGTCCTTTACTTGGTTGGCATTTACATATGGTAATATGAGTGTTGGATGTGGAACCTAATTATCTTCCTGATTCAAATGTCTTTTTTCGGTCATGTCTAGATCCCAATCCCAGACGAGCGGTGTGGGGTAGCTTGCCCCACCCCGCCCCGCTGGCAGGGGTTCAAGGGAAGTGCCTCGAAGCTAAAAATAGATGAAAAATTGCCTTGTAAAATATTGTAATTTCGTAGTTAATCTGGGTCGTTCATTTCTCAGATTATATGATGGTAGAAGTTATGTTTAATTTATGGTTTTTTTCCCTACAAGGAAACCCCTCGATTTATTTAAGGGAATTGTATTGTGGATGTGTATTATTATTCTTAGTGATAAAGAAAGAGGAGATTGTGTGAGAGTGAAGAGGAAATTACAACAGAATTTGTTCTAGGTTGTATATCTTCATTTTATTGGATAATATAAAAGGAAGGAATTGTTGCTTCTCTGTGGATGTAGCCCAAATTGGATGAACTCTGTATATTTGTGTCTCTCTTGTTCTATGCATTTTTTTATTTGTGTTTCTACAATATTTTGTGTATTTCATTGCTTCGTTAATTAATTTCTAACAACTTGTATCAGCACTGAAGGTTTATATGGACAATAAACGCGCAGGAGAAAAGGGTTCCTGGTTTGAGTGGGAGAAATGGTAGAAGATTGTAGGTTTAGGTTCGAGCAACTTAATCACCAAAACTACTAGTTGTGGAAGATGTGGATGGAATATTATCTGTATCAAAAGAAATTGTACCTACCATTGAGAGAAAAGACAAAGAATCTGACAAGTATGGCTGATGAAGAATGGGAGATTCTTGACAGAAAAGCATTATGAATAATACGGTTCTGCCTAGCAACGTCGATAGCCTTCAATATTTCAAAGGAAATAACAACGGAAGGTATATTTAGGGCCTTGGCGAAACTATATGAAAATCCCTTAGCCTCAAATCAGGTATTTCTTATGAAGCATTTTTTTAATATGAAGATGTCAGAAGGTGGATATGTTGTTAATCATTTAAATGAGTTTAATACGATTACCAATTCATTAAGTTCTATAGGGGTAAATTTTGATGATGAAGTTAGGGCTCTGTTGTTTTTATGCTCATTACCAGAAAGTTGGAATAGTTTAGTTATGTCCATTAGTAACTTTGTCTCTGGATCTAGTACTTTAAATTTTTATGATGTTGTTGGTGCCATCCTTAGCATGGAAATACGACGGAAAAGCTCCGGTGAGACATTAGGTAATGTTTTGACTGCAGAGACTCGGGAAAGAAAAATGGAAAGAGGAAGGAGCTGAGGAAATCATGGTAAGTTAAGAAAATGTAGATCCAAATCTAGATCGGGGATAGTGTGCTGGAAATGTGGGAAGAAAGGACACCTGAAGAAAGACTGCAAATCTCATAAGGGAAAAGAAGGAGATGTACAACAAGAGAACAATCATGAAGCAAATGTGATAGGTTATGTGTTGCAAGATTATTTGATTCTTTAATTAGAGAACATTATTGATGCCTAGGTGGTATATTCAGGGGCCTCATTCCATGCCACACCCAATAGGAAACATTTTCATGACTATGTTCAAGGACATTTTGGCAGATTCGTCTAGGTTATGATAAACCCTGTAAAATCGTTGGAATGGGTAAGGTTTTTATAAAGCAACAGAATGGAAACCAATGGCTATTGGAGGAGGTAAGCTATGTTCCATATCTGAATAAAAATCTAATTTCAATAGGGAAGTTGGGAGGTGAAGGTTACGTAACTACTTTTACAGACAAAACCTGGAAGGTCACTAAAGGAGCCCTCGTAATAGCCGAAGGAGAAAAGGTTGGTACATTGTATTTATGCAATATTATTTATAATTTTGTCGATTATTTAACCTCCACAAGAGAATATACAACACTCTGGCATCATAGGCTCAGGCACATGAGTGAGAAGGGGATGCTGATTCTTCACTCAAGAAATTTGTTTCTAGGTTTGATGCATGTTGATTTGTATTTCTGTGAAAATTTTGTTTATGGAAAATAGAAGAGAGTCATATTTATCAGAGTTGTGAAGGAAAATAAGAGAGAAAAATTAGAGCTTGTGCATATAGATGTATGGGGACCTTCTCGGGTATCATCTCTTGGCATCTCTCACTATTATGTTACTTTTATTGATAATGCAACTAGGAAAAACTAGATTTGTTGTATTTGAAATAAATTAGATGTATTTAATACTTTCAAGAAAGGAAAATCTTTGGTTGAGAATGAGACAGGAAATAAGTTGAAGTATCTCAGATCAGACAATGGAGGTGAATACTGCAACAAGGAGTTTGATAAATACTATTCAGAGCATGGAATTCATAGAGAGAAGGCAGTTCTACGAACACCATAAGAAAATGGTGTGTCGGAGAGTATGAATAGGAAAATCATGGAGCATGCAAGGTGCATGAGATTTCATGCAATATTTCCCTTAAAATTTTGGGTAGAAGCTATAGATAATGTTGTTTATCTAATAAACAGAGGGCCTTAAATTTCCTTGGATGGTGGTATTCAAGAGGAGGCATGGACAGGTAAAAATGTAAACTACTCATTTTTAAATACTTTCGGTTGTCAATCCTTTCTCCACATCAGTAAAGAAAATAGAACAAATCCTGAGGAAAAATCAAATAAATGTAGCTTTATTAGATATGGTGTAAATGATTTTGGTTATCGCTTATATGATTATGAAAAACACAACATCATTGGGAGCAGAGATGTCATATTCAATGAAAAGGTCTTGTATAAGCATCAGATGGACGGAAATAAATAGGAAAAGGAAAACAAAGAATACATAGTGCTTGATGAGATCATAGGAAAAGTAAAGGTGCCTGAAGATCAAAATGATCAGCAGCCACAACAACAACAACAACCACAACAACAACATTCACCTCAAACACCTAACATTGGTGTTAAAATATCTACCAAGATAAGTATACCCCCTGAATGATACTCTCCTTCATTATATTATGTATTGTTGATTGATTCTAGTGAATCAGAAAGATATGAAGAAGAAATGCAAGTAGAAACCAGGAAGAAGTGGAAGCAAGCCATGGAAGAAGAGATGGACTCCTTGATGTAGAACCAAACTTGGGACTTAGTCAAGTTTCTTGTTGGTAAAACAACATTGTAGAATAAATGGGTTTACAAGTTGAAGGAAGAATATGGAGGTAAACAGAGGTATAAAGTTAGACTTGTGGTGAAGGGATTTGCACAAAATAAAGGTGTAGACTTAGATGAAATTTTTTTCCTGTTGTTAAAATGACTTCAATCAAAACTATTTTAAGTCTAGTGGTAGTAGAATATTTGCATCTTCAGTAGTTAGATGTAAAGACAACCTTTCTCCATTAGGATTCGAAAGAAAAAATATATATATGCAATAGCCACAAGGGTATGAGGTCAAAGGGAAGGAGAAATTAGTGTGCAATTTAGGAAGAGGTTGTATGGCTTAAAACAGGCTCCAAGTCAATGGTATCTAAAATATGATAGGTATATGTCTTAACAAGGTTATACTAGATGTCACTCTAACTAATGTGTTTATTTTAAAAGGAAAAATGATGGAAGCTATATTATATTGTTATTGTATGTAGATGACATGCTTGTTGCAGGGTCTAACATGCAGGAAATAAATGTTCAAAGCAAAATTGGAAAATTCATTTGCAATGAAGGATTTGGGTACTGTAAAACAAATCCTTGGTATGAGAATGAATAGAGATAGGAAAATTTGTAAATTAACATTGTCTCGAAGTGAGTACATAGAAAAGGTGTTGGAAAGATTTAATATGCAGAATGAAAAACCAGTTAGTACACCTTTGGCTAGCCATTTCAAACTAAGAAGATGTATTCCAAGGCCCAAAAAGAGATGGATTATATGCGTAAAGTTCCATACGCATGAGATGTTGGAAGCTTAATGTATGCACTGGTCTAAAAAAGACCGGATAATGCACATACAGTGGGAATTGTAAGTAGGTATATGAAAAATCTGGGAAAAGAGCATTAGATGGAAATGAAGTAGATTCTCAGGTATTTGAGAGGTACCACAAATCAAGCATTATGTTTTGGAGGTTCAAGCATTAATCTACAACAATATGTTGTTGTAGATATGGTAGGTGACAAAGATAATAGGAGGAGCACCACTGTGTATGTATTTATTGTAGGTGGAACAACTGTCAGTTGGGTTTCAAGATTGTAAAACATTGTTTCACTTTCAACAACAAAAGTAGAGTATGTTGCTTCTATAGAAGTTACTAAAGAAATGATTTGGTTACAAATGTTTATGAATGAGTTGCGAAAGAAGCAAGAGATGAATGGATTATATAGTGATAGCCAGAGTGACATTCATCTTTCAAATAATTCATCCTTTCATTCTAAGACAAAACATATACAACTCAGGTATCATTTCATACGGTAAGTTTTGGATGATGGATAGTTTAAGCTGGAAAAGATACACATTAGCTAGAATCATGCAGATATGTTGACAAAGGTTGTAACCAGGGAGAAATTTAGTTGCTTCTCAGTTTCAATTGGCCTTCAAGAAAGATGATGAAGATGAGAAACAACCAAGTCCAAAGTGGAAGCATTGTCCAGCAAGTGAAGCAGCAATGGATTTGATATAATCAATCTCCAAGTGGCAAATTGTTGGATGTGGAGCCTGATTATCTTCCTGATTCATAAGTCTTATTTCAGCCGCATTTGGATCCCAATCCTCAACGGGGTGTGTGGGGGGACTTTCCCCCTCACTATTTCTTCCTGGGGAATCTAAGACGGGGTAGCTACATGTTTGGAGCCCGCCCTTAGCAGGGATTCAAGGGTAGCACCCCCGAAGCTAAAAGTAGATGAAAAATTGCCTTGTACAATATTGTAATTTCATATTCAATAAGACATGTCCATTAGGCCGATGATCTAATAGTAGAAGTTATTTTTAATTTATGGTTTTTTTCCCTACAATAAAACCCCTCAGTTTATATGAGGGAATTGTATTGCGGATGTGTATTATTATTCTTAGCCAGAAAGAGAGAGGAGATTGTGTGAGAGTGAAGAGGAAATTACAGCGGATTTGTTGCAGGTTATATCTCTTCATTTTTCTAGATAATATAAAAGGAAAGACGGGTTGTTTCTTCGTAAACGTAGCCCAAATTGGGTGAACCAAATATATTTTTGTCTCTCTTGTTCTATGCATTTATGTATTTGTGTTTCCGCAATATTTTTTTCATTTCATTGCTTCGTTAATTAATTTCTAACAATGAGCGACTTTCTTATCGTGATTGATGAGCACATGTACTAGTTATTATGTTGATCTTATGGTTGGTTTTTCATGGATTCTATGTTGGTTATATGCATGGTTATATGTTGTGATCTTTCTATGAATTGCATTCATGATTTGATAAGTGATTGAAAGGTTAATGAACGCATAGGCTAACAAGTGTTATTGCAGCTACCATGAGAGGGCATTAGACCTTCTTGATGAATCTTTATTGAAATTCAGAATTTTACAATCAGATATGCATTCATGACTTGTAGCTTATATGTTTATTATCTATTTAATGAAATGTGTATCATGTATTAGGTAGGTCTTGATCAAGATATTTCTTGAGTATTGGTTGTTTAGAATTTTTATCACCTTAGACATGATTTTGGAAATTTCTAGGCACTTCTTGGTAGTGTCCGATAGGCCAGATCTGAAAATTTGGCATAGATGTCACCATCACATGCTCATAAATGAAAGATTTTGGTCATAACCACATGCAAAAAGGCTTGTGGGTGTGGTTGTAACCTTCCAACCACATGCCTAGCGTGTCAACGTTGTATTTGCGAGGAAAATATTATGAAAAGAAGTTCCAACTCAGGGATTGATCACTAGCGGTGCTTGTTAGACTCATGAGTGATCTGCTGCCCCTTATTGGTGGCAGTAACAATTCCAGTTAGTAGGCCTCACTTCCATAACTGGAACTTGGACATCATGTCATGTCATAGTAAATATCAACTCATATTTACCATGGAGATCTTGTAAAAGTGGGTAAATGTGGTGTGGGGTGTTACTGAGTGGTATCTAAGTGAGGTTGCAGCATTAGACCTTGGGATAAATGTGATTTTTATGCATGCATGTTATTTTTCGTTGTGTTTGCTATGTATGCATTGTTATTGTTAGATTATGGTTATGATATTCATGTATGAGTTATTTCACTTGTGATATTGTGCCATAGTATTCTAAACTTCATTTTCGAGATGTGATAGCCTCCCCTAAGATACATTGAGGTATGATTTTGATTATGTCTTCTATTTGGTTTATCTAACATGGTATGTTTGTAGGAAATAGAATATCAGAGATGAAGAGAAGAATGGTGGACCAGAGTTCACATGACTCCTCTTACAAGACTGATGTGAATTCTATTGAATGGGAAAGGTCAGTTAGGCAACAAGGAAAAGAGTATTCTCCTGATCTAGTAGACACACTGAGGAGTCTGAGGGGAGTGATTTGAATTTGCAATGAAGATAATAACAAGTTGATTGAGGCACGGGAAATACTTACTAGAGCTCAAGAAAAACAAGTTGAGGTTAATGCAACCATTCTTCAAAGCCTTACAGATTTGTGAAAGCAGGGATAGCTAGGGATCAATTCTGGACAGGAAGAAAAGATAAATGGTGCAGATGAAAGTAGGTCTTGGAATGGATACAGGATGGATAGGGATGATACAATGATATGTGGCAGATCCTTGGATACACTTAAAAGGAGGAATATCACTCATGGATTTTATTCTAGCTCTGGTTCTGAGAGACATCATCGTCATTACCACCAGAATCCTTACAAGAGGAGTGCGAGGGGGTAATTGCTAGATGAGTTCACGAAACATAAGTCTCCTACTTTTGATGGTGAGTTGACTAAGTCACAACATGTAGAAGCATGGCTACATGGGATGAGTTTGAGAGACTCTTGAAGAATAAGTACCTATCTAAAAGATACTATGATGAAAGGGCCAAGGAATTCTATGAGATGAAGATGGGTTCTATGACAGATGATGAGTATACTAGCAGATTCCTGGAGTTATTGAGGTATGTTCCTTATCTTAAGGATGAGAAATCAAAGATTCAAAGGTTCATCAATGGGTTTCTAGTAGCAATCAAAGAATAGATTGAGTTTGATGAGCCTCATTCATTGGAGGAAACCATCAGAAAGATGAACCAATGTTATGAGTAGTCAAGGCATAAGCCTAAGTTTAAGCGTGACTGGAAGGGTAGTGAGAAGACTAAAGGAAGTGGCCTGAGAAGTGAGAAAGACCTCAGGATGTAGGTGATAAGGAAAATATGGCCTCTCATAAGAAGTTCAATTTAGTTGAGAAATGACAGGGGTCATAGCCTGTGGATCAGTAGAATAAAGGTGATGGCGGAGAACCTATGGTGAATCACAGGAAGGATTTCCCTTTGTATTAGAGTGGTGCAATGGATGTGTGGCATGCCTCATATCTACAGTGCTCAAGAGGTGCATAAAGTTGGGGATGTAGGTAAGAGCATTCCCTAGATCTATTCAGCAATAGATAATAGGCAAGTATGTCATAAAGAATCCTTCATCAAGATGGAAGGTGGAACCATAGGGATATTTCCCAAGCAAAGCCTCAATTTATTTTGTAGTGGAATAATCTCATGCTCTGGGATCAAACAATAGAGAAAGTTAAAGTGCGTGGAAGCACTTTGGGGCCGAAAAAGCTAAATGGAATATGGTTCATCAGATGCATTTATGATAGTTGGTTTTCAATTATAGATGAATTCATTAAGGGAATCAGAATCCCATGAGAGATGATTGTGCAAGTGTTCAGTTGTGGGGAAGTGTGTTGGGTACAGTAAGGCAAGGTAACTGGTATATTGTTGTATTTATTTATGCACTGACAATTATGTGTTTGTGGCAATATGTTGTAGGTAATTGCATGGAATAATAGATTTACATAGATCTTAAAGAAGTCTTGGGCTAATATTTTATTCAGGAACCCCTAGAAGCGCTAGGAACCCATGGGGGTTGAGTCATGGTATTTGTTGAAATTTTTGTGCTTTCATAATTTTATGTTTTGTTTGTGCTTGATTTATGGTTTTGATTGTGATTGGTGCATGGCCATTCCACTTTGTTTGTGGTGTTTTATTGTTGTTTTGTTTTCCTTGTTTTCTTTACGTTTCCTTCTTGTTCTTTCCTTTTATGTTTTAAGGGCCTTGGGAATTGGTTAGGGAAAGAGAAAAGTTAATGGATCTCGAAGAGAGCTGAGTGAAACCTAACATGTAACATAAGATGTAGATGAAACCTGTTGCATGAATAAAAGGTAGTTGAAGGCAAGAATATGACAGCCAGTTGAGATGGTTGGGTCCATTGGGGTAAATGGACAGTGGCAGGACAGTCATGAGAAGGGTAATAGGAAAGGTAAAGTAAATGGATTTGAGGCAATACATGCCTTAGCTATGTTGGGAACTATTTTTCTCAATGTTGTGCATACTTTACATGGATAAAGGAAGTTCTCTTAACCTTGACCTTATGAAAATTGGTAATTATGTTGTGATCATGATATATGTGTGTGTGTGTGTATGTATGTATATGTATATGTATGTGTATATGTATATGTATATGTATATGTATATGTATATGTATATGTATATATGCCATTATCTTATAGGGTTGTGAGGGATCATTCTTGTGGAAGAATAATTGTTTTTTGCAGGTGAATGGCATGAAAAGGTTCCTAGTGTTATGAGGAATCAAATGGGAAAGTAGCCCTGGAAGATCTATGAGGTTAGTATCATGTGGATATGATTTTGATATTATGTGCTTACAACTATGCCTATGTTTATATTATGGCGGGAAATGTTAAAGGATACACTAGCAGAATGAAAGTAGTGTGATCTACAACATGATGGGACAAGCATGGATAGTGGAAAGAGCCACAGACCCAGTACTTGGGTTGTGGATGCATGTAGTGAGGCGTGGAAAATACACTAGAGGCAAGGTTGCCTTGTAGAGACAGTGTAATCTTTGGATGTTTAGTATTGTTTTTGTGTACATGTTTCATAGGTTGTATTGTATACATGTTTTACATGTGGTGTTGTGAACATGTCATACATGTTGTGTTGTGTATATGTGGTACTGTGTCATGCGTATTGTGTTGTCTTTTTATTGTGACATGTGTATTTTTTGTGTTGTATTGTGTGTAAGTATATGTGTTGTGTTTTACACTTTGTATGTGAATGTGTTGTGAAAGGGATTATTTCTCGAGGTCACTGGAGGTTTTGGATTTGGATAGGACCTTTTGAGCCCTGTAACAGCTTGGGTTCCCTAGAGACTGTGGATTGGATCCCTGTAACATCTTGGGTTCTCTAGCAGTTGTGGGTTGATATAGTGGTCCCTGGATCCCTATAACAACTTGTGTTCCCTAGAGACTGTGGATTGGATCCCTGTAACATCTTGGGTTCCCTGGCAGTCGTGAGTTGAGATAGTGGTCCCTGGATCCCTATAATAGCTTGGGTTCCCTAGAGGTTGTGGGTTGAATCCCTGTAACATCTTGGGTTCCCTAGAGGATGTGAGTTTAGATAGTAATCCATAGATCCTTGCACAGCTTGTGAAGAGACTAGTCTTGAGTTATTGATATTGAGGGTAGAGGTGTATAGTCTTTGGATGCCCTTGTTTTTTATACTACATATGGAAGAGAAGGCATTGGGCTCTTGTCAGGTTTGGAAAGTGATCCAAGATGTGTACATGGTCAAAGAGAAGAGAACTCATTGGGTGCTTGATGGGATTGGAAACTGATTCAGTGTGTGTACAAAAAGGAAAAAGAACAAGGCAGAAGAAAATAAACATTTGAAAGATAAGTATTAGTATATTTAATTATGCACATAGTCTATCATTCTAATTTATACAATTGAGTGTCAAACTAACTGGATGTGATATGTTTATATATGATGATTTGATCAAAGAGCTAATTTGACTTGCTATGATAGGAAGTAAGTAGAATTGCAAGTGTGGATTATTGACAAGCTATCAATGAGGTATGATTTGAATTCATTTCAATTCCTTTTGAGTCTAACGGAAAATATGTGCTTGGTACAAGGAAGCAAGGAAATTCCCAGTTTGGGTGGTTGGAACTAGTTGCAAGAGAATTAGCATCAGTAGGAAAAGGAATTGGAACATGCAACAGTATGTTATTAAAGCACTTTAGAAGCAGGACCATTGTGGGAAATTGGTACCCAATAGTGTCCATTGATTTTGTTAGGTATGATGGTTTTAAGGGAGGCATATGCTTTGGTTTTTTTGGACCTTCTGATGTGAGCAAACCTTGCCAAGGGATGGATAGCCCCAAGGAATGGAAAGAAGAGAAGGGTATGTCGAGGAACTTGGAAGGTGAGTGATTGCACAAAAGGGAGTGATCGGATTTCCCGAGGGACTAGAAAGCAGAGAAGGGAAGGCTAGGGAATAATTTTTTTTTCATTAGCATTTCCATATGGAATTGGAAGCACATTGGGAGTGTGCCCTGGAACAATGAGCAGGTAACTGTTCATTGAGAGAACAAGTAGCACAAGGATTGTAGCGTTGGACATTGCAGGTAGGCTTTGATTTTGGTAGTGGATTTTGGACTTCCTAGGAAGGAGGTGAATCCTGGTACTACTTTGAGGGTGGAGGTGTGAGCCTCTGGATTCCCTTGTCATTGATGTAATCATCATATCCTTTTAATTGGTAGTTACAACAAATGTGCATATGTATATATGTGTATATCATGGTATATACTATATCGAGCTGGGTTTATAAAGATCCATAAATAATATGTTTATTTATTGGTTGAATAAAATGTGTATAGGTATGTATGGGTTATCATTGTAAATATTGCATCAAGTTTTGTTTATAAAGCTCCAAAAGCAGGATGTTGTCATGTTTTTAGCAGTTTGTCATTGTAAATATTGTAACAAGTTGTGTTTATAAAGCTCCATAAGCAGTATCTTTTTCTAGTCATAATATCATAGAACACTAAGGACATTGTTCCCCCATGGGCAAGGGTTTTGTAACATCCCCTGGTTGATTTTCCATGTAAATAAAAGAAAACCAAGGTCATGGGACACGTATTCCAAGTTGAATGGTGGGAAAACATTAGACTAGGAATCACTTATGGGTTATTAATGGCTATGGAAATTAGCAAAGGCATTGGCAAATGAAAAGAGGAAATAAATGGAATTTAATTAAAGAAATAAAGAAAAATAGGAGAAAAGGATGGTGAAGAGACAAAAATATGCATGCAAGGGAAATTAGAGATAAAATGAAGGAAAATGAAAGAAAAAGGAAATAGGAAAGGAACAGTGTAGATATCAAGGATAAAAAGGCACTTGAGAAACAGTTGACAACTTTTGGCTCAACTTTTGATTAGCATCATAAATAGAAATCCAAGATGAGGAGGAGAAAGCACTTAGACAAGAAAGCAAGGAAAGCAAGGATGTGCAAGAGGAAGTTTGGATAGTGGAAAGTAAGGATAGAAATTATCTATGGATTGCAGGTAAAAATGTGCATGTGACATTTAGCATGTTTGGATTCAAATGCATGGTGCATGCATTGGTTATTTGTTTATGTTTGTTATCATTGTCGTGATTTTCCTAGATGACAGTGGTTTCATCTTTACCTTTTCATTTCCCGGATAGCCATGGTGTTGTGGGTTCCTTGTTTTGGTTTGAGCTTTGGATGGTCGTCAGACTTGGCATTAGGGGAATTTTGAGGTCTAAAATGGGCCTCCTAAGAAAAATGCACAACCAAAATAAACTTTATAAGAACCAGTAGGATTCAATATGATGATGTCAACCATGGGGGATGATTCACCATTTTTGGAGTAAAAAAGTAAAAAGATTAAAAAATAATAAAATAAAAAAACTACTTTTTCAACTCGTATTTTCAATTTATCTCCCTAAGGTTTTACTCATATTTTGAGCAAGAGTACTCCTTGGATAAAAAATATAATTCCTCATCCAAGTCGGACCCGTGTTACATATTTTTTATGGACCCGTGTTCTTATTTTTCATGTAGCGGGGTCCATATAAAGTATGTAACATGGGTGCTCCTTGGATGAGGAATCAAATTCTGCATCCAACGAATGATGCTTCTCAAAATTTGAGTAAACCCACAGGGAGATAAGTTGAAAATATGAGTTGAAAAAATTATTTTTTCTTTTTTCCTCTAAAATTTGATGATGTAATCTAATCTTATTTTATTATTTCCACTATTATTTTACAATTTACTTAGGAGGACCATTTTAGTCCTAAAAAATCCCCTAATGGATCCTGATTTAGGTGGTCTCAGGAAAATTCGCAAGGGTCAAGGGTGGAGATGTGATTTCTCCTGGAACTCTTTATGGATGGGTGGAGACAGGAAAATTCCTCTATAGCTAGGAGGGAAGTCAAAGGCATCCAAGCTTGTTTGTTGTTAGTGATTTATGGATCAGTTTAGGTGAAATCATTGTGGTTTAGGGTGGAGATGGTTTGGCCTTTGGAAGCCCTAGTTTTTTCTATTTTGGTTTAACCCATATGATCCCACATTCATGCTTGGAATATGGCATGGGGGTGATTGGTTGAAAGAGAGATTTGGTTTAGCCCAGTGTATGGTCGGGTGGTACGTGGAAGTCCCTGAATTGGTTAGAGTTTCCATATGTTAATATGAGCTACTATTGTATTTTGATTGATGAGCACATGTATTGTTTATTATGTTGATCTTATGGTTGCTTTCTCATGGATTCTATGTTGGTTATATGCTAGTTATATGCATGGTTATATGATGTGCTCTTGATATGGATATTGTTCATGATTCTATAAGTGATTGAATGGTTGATGAATGCATTGGCTGACAAGTACTGCTATAGCTACCTTGAGAGGGAATTGGACCTTCTTGATGGTTTTGTAATGAATTTCACAAGTTTATGATCAGATATGCATTCATGACCTTTAGCTTCTATGATTATTATGTATTTGACAAAATGTGTATCATGTATTAGGCATATCTTGGTCAATATCTTGCTTGAGTATTAGGATTTTAGACTTGTTACCACCTTAGACATTATTTTGGAAAGTTTTGGGCACTTTTGGACAGTGGCTTGTAGGCCAACACTGAAAAAGTGGAATAGATCTCACCACCACATGCACAGAACTAGAAGATTTCGGTCATAACCGCATGCAGAAATGCTTGTGGGTGTAGTTGGAGCATTCCAATAGCATGCATAGTGTATCAAGGGTGTATTGGGATGTAAATATTGTGAAAATAAGTTCCAACTTAGGGATTGATCACTAGGGATGTTTTTCAAACTCTTAAGTTATATGGTGCCCCTGATGGGTAGCAATAAGAGTTTTTATTAGTAAGCCCCACTTACATAACTGGAACTTTGTTGCGAGCGGGACCCCCCAAGGGAATTTTTGGGGCTAAAAGCCCATGTTTTAGTCAAGTTTTTGTAATATTATTGTAAAGACTCTGCAATTTGTGGCCGCGGAGTGCGAAGGTATTATATGTCACAAAGGGTAGTCTTCCCTTAGTTTTGTAAAGTAAAGTCAGTTGTAAGAGATCTACCCATGGTCCACAGACCATGGGATTGTATAAAAAGAGCTAAGCTCTAAGTAGTTAAGAGGATAAGAATACAGGGAAGAAAGAGTCATTGCTTTAGAGCAAGAAGTCTAAGTCTTGGGTTGTAGCGTAGGTAGAGGCTCTACCATTGAGTGCGCAGAGGCCTAGGGTAGAAGTCTGCAGCTGAGTGCACGGACCCCTACAGCTGTGTGCACAGTCTGAACAGAGTCTGTAATACTTGGAAGATATTAATAAAAGGAGTTATTCTGTAATTTCTGTGTATTTTTTCTGTTGACAAGTTTGGATATTTTGTGTATGAATTTCCTTTATTATGCTTATATGATGCGCGAATGAATGCAATTACATTGAATAATTGAACGCAATCACAAATATCTGCTTACGCGATGATAACTTTAAGTATTTGACAAGATAAGAAAATCACTTAGGATAATTGAGGAATCTACAGCACGTTGTTATAGTAGTGCGAAAGTACCTGAGCTATAGGTTAGAGCTGCGCAAAGGTTGATCATGTAATTTTGCAAAGGTATTGAAAGCTAGAACAAAGGGTTTGTCTTACAAGCCCTAGAGCGAGATCACCTGCGAGAAGGTAGGGATAGAAGAGATCAAATGACATCACAACCATCTCAAGGGTGCAAAAACATGGTTCCAGCATCCCCCCATATTGCTTCAGGTGGGACTTTGGTCTGTGCTCTGCGAGCTGATGGCGAAAGGGCCAGTAGTGTAGGGATTTATTTGGCTAATTAACATTGAACCTGGGTCAGGCCCCCTCAATCCAACAAACTGTTTCGTTGCCGAGACCAGAATCTGCATAAGAGATGTGTGATGTCGTATCACTGGAATCCAACTAAGAAGGAGATTGGAGACTGGTTGGGTAGAAAGATCCATGAATTTGCGGCACAGGAGAACAGAAACCTGTAACTGTCAAAAGAACTGTGGTTGGACCGATACCTATACACATAGATCCAAGAAATATTTTTCTGCTCTTTCCCTATTGGGTTATACGAGTGGATTGTGAAGCTAGCAGATAGCCAAGGGAGGTGGAAACTTGACAGTCCAATTGTGTGGACCCCAGAGCTAATGCAAAGATTGGAAGCATCAGAGGATAAGATCGCCCACGTTGTTGATTATTGGCTCAATCGCATCATAGGAGGATTTGTGACTGAATTCACAATCGACACCTCAATTAGCTATAGCGAGGCGAAGAGACGCTTTTTCAAAGGACTGTGAGGTAAGTACGTAAAATCTTTTAATACTTGGATTAAAATGCTGTTGTGCAAAAAATAGGTTATGCAGCTAGCTTGATGTTCGGGACTATGCGAAGAGGAAAAATTATAGGAACGAAGGAAATAAGGGTCCAGGGTATAGCCCCTTTATTTCACCTCCATGAAGAGACAAAGAAGGGATAGTGAAGGCTTCTCCGCGAAGTTCTATCCAGTTAATAAGACAAGAATTCCCGCTAATACCACCTCCACCCATACCACCTCCGACTTCACCAACATTCCCTCTAACTTTGCTTGTACCACCTCCACCTCCACCGCGATTCATTATGGAAAACACAGTGAAGTTGCTTTTGTTCAAAGGCTTGGGAAATGAGGACTCAGACCAATTTTGGTTTGTTGTGAAGGTTGTATGGGAAGTTCATGGTGTTATAGATGATCATATAAAGAAGGCGACACTGGTTAGTGCTCTGCAAGATCACGCGCTAACCAGGTATATTAAGTACTCTAATGATAACCTGAATGTTGGAGTAGTGGACATCCAGGTAGCACTAAATAGGGAATTTAGCTGGCCTAAATCTGAGGCACAGTCGATTGTTGGATTCAAAGAGATCGTGATGCAACTAGGTGAGATGCCTTGGGAACTAGATCAGAGGCTGAAATGTACAATCCGTGAAGCCAACATGAATTTGACAAATGGAAAGCATCGCGAGTGGTTTGTGGCTTCGCTACTACCACACTTAAGGAGTGCGTTTTCACAGCAGAAGATAACAACTCAGGCAGAGGCCTTGGAGATTGCCATGAGACTACATGAGACTCCAATGCAAGATCCTAATCTAGGAGTTCAACAGATCCATGCGCAGCTGAAAAATCTGTGCCTTGAGATGCAAAGTCTGAAGCACGACATGACGGTTCGACCAGAGGTACACGACGAGGTAAGGTGCTTCAAATGCAAGAGTCAGGGTCATGACAAAGACCATTGCCCGGTCTTTTCAAATTACCTTGCAGGAGGACAACCAATGCATTTAAGGCCAGAAGCTCAAGCAGGACCTAGCACAGGGCCTACCTTATGGTGCACTATCTGTCAGGTAGCCGGAAAACATGCCACGGATAACTGTCACTTGCTATAGAAGTATGTGCAAGCACCACAACAGTTGTTCTACAAATTTTGTAGGTTACTAGGACATGATAAGCGTACTTGTAGGAGCTATGAATTGATGACGGATAGAACTCCTGCCTACAGGGTTTAGGCCGAAACGTGGCCCCTTGACTAGAATGCAAGGATGGCATGGACAGGATTTCAAGGGCACAGATGAGGCCAAGGTGGAGGAGGACCTGGTAGAGGTCGAGGAGAGTTGATTTGCTACAATTATAGAGGACCAAGACACTATGGCCGCGATTTCACTAATCCAACACGTCTGTCATGCAAGTATTTCACATTGTTTGATCATGAAATGGAAGATTGTCCTACGTTGATAGCTAGGATACGTGTCAAAGGAGCACTACCACCTCCGCTGACTTAGAACCTACAGATGATGAGATCTTAGCCGTGCGAGAAATATCCAAACATAAATATAGTACTTAGAAGTGGAATCGCGATGGGAGATGACAAAGGGAAACAGCCAGAAGACAGTACATAGGTTCGCAAATCCCTGGCGAAAGAGGCTGAGTTCGATTTGGAGCATGCTCGTGAAACCTTCATGGAAGCTATGAAGAGTTTCACTGAGGCCTCCACCTCAGGAAGCAAGGATAAGCCTAAGCCTGAGATGGACCCCTCTATGCTCACAACTTTCCTGGAAACTTGTATGAAGTTACTGCACAACAGTAAGGCTATGAAAGGGTTACAAGAATGCATCAATAGATGCGTTGGAACCGCGCCAGGTGAGCCACGCGTAGTATGAAAGACTGGCAAGCATAAAACAAGGACGAGATGGGAGATTAGACTAACTGCACAAATAGGAGAGTATGAAATGGATCAGATCATTTTGGACCTAGGGTCAGATGCGAATGTCCTACCAAAGCAACTTGGGAACAAATGGGCAGACCTGCACTGCAATGGTCTCCGATTCAGCTAAGGATGGCGTATCAGCAGAAAATCATCCCCATGGGGCAGCTACAGGGGGTGACCGTGGATATTAAGGGAGCAAGCGCACTGGAAGATTTTGAATTAATAGAGATAGTGGATGACAGAAATCCCAACCCTACACTCCTGGGAATTGACTGGGCTACTGATATGAACAGGGTAATCAATTTGAAGAAGTGAAAGATGATCTTTGAGAAGAAATCGCTCCGTGTAGTAATACCCCTCGATCCTGCTGAAGGATCGCGCGCTACATTGAGCCTATCCGTGATTATGAGAGTGATGATGACCTAGGCTATATCTATAAGATAATACCGCGAGACCTATATTGGGTGAATCCCACCGTAGATGGACATATCAGGTGGGATCGCGAGAGTTCCTGCACTTCAGACTCCGACGAAGAAATAGAACAATGGCAGAATCGGTTACATGAAGTAACTACACTGAATTGCAACATGATGACCCAGTCGTTGTGCTATGTGTCATTAAAGTTAGGAAACTTGCCTACTTATGATTGTCTAGATGAGGTAGGTATCTTTTTGGATGCATTTGAAAGGGAGGTACAAGAAAAGCAGCGCTTCTAGGCCTTGGACTGGGCACTACGCGCTACGCCCGCAAGATGGTTGGGTATGCACAAGGGAAGCTTTGATGATTGAAGCGCATGTAGGAAGATGATGAGAAAACAATTTGGGAAACCTAAGATGCAACTGAAAGACAAGTACGATGGGCAGAATGATTCACTTGTGCATCTAGCCAAATGGGCACAGGCTTATGGAGAAGAGCCCTAACCTGAGTGGGTGCGCCTGTTCTGTTATACCCTAGATGTTATACCAATGAATTAGTATATAGAAATAGAGCTCTTCCATGGGATAGGTGAATGGGATATCCTATGTGAAGGATTCATGATGACATTCAGTTTTGAGGACAGATTTGACAGTATTGATGAAGCGCTACAAGAGGTGAAAGCAGCCATCTTTAGGATACCGCAGGATCCTTTAGACCTGATTCAGCCTGAATGGGCTACTCAACTGAGTCACACGCTTGAATGTTATAATATAACTGCTAAAGAAGAGGATGAGGATCCGTGGAAGATTAACATTCCAAAAATAGAAGGACACTGCGAGGTTCAAGGACCACAGATTGAGAACCCTGATATAACCGTGCCGATGAAAACAAAACAAGTGAACATCAGTACAGAGGCAGAACCTAAATTCGTGAAGATTGGAGGCTACTGGGACAACACGAGAGTGTATAAGGTCATTGAATAGCTCCGTGAATACCAAGACTTATTCCCTACCAATTTTACGGATCTAAAAGGAATAATCGAAGACCTAGGAGTGATGAAGATCACGTTAAAGCCCGATGTGAAGCCAGTTAAGAAGAGGCCTTACCATCTCAATTCGAAATACAAGGAGAAGGTCCGCTTAGAGCTAGACAAAATGCTAGCAGCAGGCATCATTGAGCCTGTGGAAGAATCCGATTGGGTAAGCCCAATGGTGGTGCAAGAGAAGAAGCAGAAGGATGAGATAAGGATCTGCGTGGATCTCATAAAACTTAATGACGCTTGTGTGCATGATCCTTTCCCGACTCTGTTCACCAATGAAGTGTTGGAAAATGTAGGTGGCCAGGAACCATATTCCTTCATTGGTGGGTTCTCTGGGTACCACCAAATAAAAATCGTGCTGAAGGCTAGGAGAAAGACAACCTTTGCGACTGAGTGGGGTTGTTTTCAATACACTGTGATGCTATTTGGATTGAAGAATGCACCTGCAATCTTTTCATGCGTGGTTTTTGCGGCATTCAAGGAATTTATTCATAAGTTCCTAGAGGTATATTTTGATGATTAGACTATATTTGGGCTGGTTAAGCGCCTTGTAGCAACCTTGCGCTTGATGTTGGATACCTGTTGAAGATACCAGATTGCGTTCAACATCAAGAAGTGTATGTTTTGCGTTCCTTTTGGCAACCTATTGGGGCATGTGGTTTTCAAACAAGGGCTGATGGTAGACCCATGAATATCGTGGTGATACTGAACTTGGAAGCACCGAGGAGTGTGAAACAATTGTGTGCTACTTTGGGACATATGGGATATTACAAAAAGTTTATCAAAAGTTATGCCCAGATCACCGTGCCAATGGAAAAATTGTTGAAGAAGGATGTCACGTTCTATTGGAACAATGACTGTAAGAAAAGATTGGATATATTGAAAGAAAAGATGGTTACCGCACCAATTCTAGTCTTCCCGGACTGGAAGAAAGAGTTTCATGTACATGTCGACACGTCATGTATAGTGCTAGGGGAAGTACTAACACGGGATGGCAGAGAAGGCTTGGACCATCCTATAGATTATCCAAAGCAGAGAAGAACTATTCTACCACTAAACGTGAGGGGCTAGCTATGGTGTATGCACTCCAGAAGTACTGGAACTACTTTCTAGGAGGCCATTTTAAGATGTATACAGATCACTCCACGCTGAAGTACCTAGTCAATAAGCCTATGTTGGGGGGCGAATCTGCAGATGGCTCTTATTGTTCCAAGAGTATGATTTTGAAGTTGTTGTAAAGCCTAGACGATTGAATACGGGACCAAACCATCTATCATGCATCGAAACAGGGGAGGAACCTACTAACTTGGAAGAAGGATTGTCTGACATGCAGCTATTTACATTGCGTGTCATGGATGGTCATTTCGAGGATATAATACACTTCCTAACAATAGGAACTACATCGAAAGGATACTCTGTCTAGTAAAAGAAGGAATTAGTGGTGCGCATAGCAGATTTCTCTGTCATTGCTAAGCATCTACACAAGATGGGGACTAACGAGATATTGTGATGCTATGTACCTGAGTTTGAGCGAAGTAGCATCCTCATGGATGCACATCGGGATGCCATAGGAGGACACTATGCACGGAGAGTAACCGCGCAGAAGATTCTACGTGCAGGGTTATGGTGGCCAACCCTTCATCAGGATTCAAAAGCATATTGAAAGGCATGTGATGTATGTCAAAGAACAGGCAAGCCACTGGGGAGGGATGACATGCCTTTGAATCCACAAATGACGTTGCAACCCTTTGAGAACTGGGCAATAGATTTTGTAGGACCTATTCGACCAAAAGGGAAGACAAGAGCAAGGTGCATTATCACTGCGACGGAGTATTTGACTCGTTGGGCATAAGTGCAGCCGGTGAAGGATTGCATGGATGTGATGGACATGAAGTTCTTATTTGAGCATGTACTAACGCGATTTGGATGTCCAAGGATCTTGATGAGTGATCGTGGTACGCACTTCCTGAATGAGACGATCAGCACACTAACGGAGGAATTTCAGGTATATCACCAGAAGAGCACACCTTATCACCCAGGGGCTAACGAGACAGTGGATGCGTTCAACAAAGTGCTTGAAAACGTGCTGATGAAGGTTTGCAATGCTCACCGAAGTGATTGGGACCTACACATACCTGCAGTATTATTGGCTTATCGAATGACATGCAAGAAGTTGATGGGACAAACCCCTTTTAGGCTTGTCTATGGTGTGGAAGTCATAATTCCTATGGAATACATCGTGCCTAGTCTGCACATAGCAGTGCTCACAGGTATGACGGATTACGGAGCCCTGGAAGAGAGGCTCGTGCAGCTGGATGAGCTCGAAGAAGAAATATTTTTGGCTGGATTTCACCAGCAGGTCCAAAAGCAGTGTGAAAAGGCATGGCATGATCGACACATCAAGCTATGCACATTTAAGGTAAATGATCTAGTTTTTTTGTATGATAGTAAGTTTGATAAATTCCCTAGAAAATTCAGGATGCACTGGTTAGGGCCTTATGTTATTAAGGAGATTACTGACAGAGGAGCGGTACAGCTGGTCAAGTTAAATGGAGAACCCTTCCCAGGAAAGGTGAATGGCAGTCGCTTGAATCCATACACCAGCAGTCCGGCCAGGTGACTAAATGAAAGTAGCACAGCCTTAGAACTCTAGGCAACTGAAAGGAGCTGCAGGACTATAAACTACACTACCCAAGTTGGGGAGTTGCGCGATTGGAAGATGGTGCGAAGCAAGGACGTTTCATTGGGATAGCAACAATGTGAAGGGAGCTACTCTACCTAGGGATAAATCATGCAGGTCGGCCGGAAAGTGACTTTTAAGGTCATTTTTCATGAAAAGATGGAAAAAGTGAGGCCAAATGGAGTAGGTGGCCAGCATTTAAGACGAAATTTATGGCTAAGATCCTTGAAAATCTGTCGCCAATCCGGCATTAATGAATCAATTTCGAGGGGAATGGTCAAATTTGAATTCAAATTTCTCTATAAATTACAAGTGGTTGTCCAGCAAGAAACACTTGGCACTTTTAGTAGTCAGCTGTTGAGCTCTCAGACGCCTATGGACCCAGTGTTTTTCACAGCTCTCAAACAGACCCCTGCATTTGCGAACTTGCCTAAGACGTCACGAGTACTGATAGAGAGTTTTATGTCATCACCACCAAAAGTTATCAATACACAACAAGTGGTAGAAGATCTGACACAAGAGATGGAGAAACAAGTCGAAGAATTTTCCCCAAAAGTAGCCGAAGTACTGGATGAGGTCCCTAAATCTCCGAGAACGCTGAGATCGAAGCCAACCCCAACCAAGGAGACCATGAAAGATAAGAAGGGCAAGTATCCTGCCATCTCGGTGTGTGCATCACCTAGACGAAACCCAAAAAATCCCATTGCCCTAGAGAAAGGCAAGGCTATAAACCTAGAGGCAGAAGAGTAGGATATCGAAGACATCCCCATGGACGATGAAAATGTGGGAGTGGAAATAGAGGAGGTTGAAGCCCAGGGTGCGGACCCTATTACACAGTTGTCGGAGTATGTCCCTCTGTGCAAGCCTAAGTCCAAGGTCCCCAAGGACATTGATGAAAGTAAGACTCCCCTGCAAAACCCATTGCTACCAGATGAGATCACTTTTGACAGTCCGCGTTTGGCACGGGTGCTGATTTTGAAGCTCGAAGACTGGGATTGGCGGACCATGAGAAGTTCCTACACCTGGCGACCGAACTTTTGATGCGTCACGTCATAGACACACAGATGAGGATGACTGCACTTGAGCCATGGAAATGGCTCAGAGGAGTCAAGAAAGCAGGATTACTCAACCTACTCTAGGTGCTGCACTATAACCGCAGACCCATGACAGTTTTAGTCATCAAGCAGTTGTTGTGCTTGGTGCATGATGGGTGTCTATGGTTGGAGGAGCTGATACCCATCACCAATATGTTGATTCACCACATCACATGCCTACCATATATAGGCAAAACTCCAGTTATGATCTTTAGTGGCAAGGGCGGCGAGTTGGCGCTCGCAGAATTGATGAAAGAGAAGTTCAAATTGGTGAAATAGTCTGAAGGTGGAAACGCGGATCCTTGCAAGGAAGGTGATGAGGAAGTGTCATGCCGATGAGGTGTTAGTTCTTGTCATCGCACTTGCACAGCAATGCGTGGAAGGAGTCCAATTTAACTGGTCGAACTACCTTCGCGGCAAGTTCCTGACCAACTGCCGGGAAGCGCAGGAGAAAAGAAAGATGTTCCACTATGCGTGGCTCTTGCTATCGATTATGCTCGTAGTGTGGGAGCTACCAAAACAAATGCAATTCCCCTCGGTCACGCTGGACCTCCCTGAAGCAGCAAAGTGCGCTCCGCTGTGGGAAACCAAGGACGTGGAGCACATTCGAGACAGCAAAATCTTCTGGATCGTGATGGAAATGTATATCAGGATGGCTATCAATCGAAAGCCATGATTGTCGCCAACAGTATATGCTAACCTGCAGAGCTATGCCAAATTCAAAGATGATTTCCATCAGATCTCAACAAGGGTGAGGAAGGACCCTGCACAAAATTGGTACAACTTGTCGTACCTAGCCACAGATGATGCCATTGATGTGGTATTGGATAAATGGCCGGCGGAGTGGCGCACCTCCACGGACTTGTTAGTGGGTGGAATTAATTTTTCCACACAAAAGAAGAAGGATGATGCCAAGCTGAAGATGGCACAGCTGGTCGAGAAGAGGAAGAAGGAGGCTGCTGAGAAGGCTAAGGCAAAGCAGAAAAGAAAGGAGGCAGGGAAACAAATGAGAGGCATAGAGTAAGGCTATGGCAAAGGCGCGTGGTTGCCTTCACCTGAAACTGAAGCAGAGGACATAGAGCAACACGGCATGGACCCTTAGGATATGTCTGGATGTATTAAGCGCCTGAGAGAGCCAGAAAAGGGAGGGCCCAAAAAGAATTCCAAGGTGACCAAGACCTCACTAGACCCCATCACACTAACAGAGGGAGACTTACACGACATCGGTGACACAGTCAGTGATGTCACCGCAGAGACCCTGAAGCAATTTGAAAAGAAGCAGCAGATTGTCTTAGGGGCCATCCAGATTGGACTGCAGGTGTTGCAGGCCCGCGCATCCCAATTTGTTACGGTGTCTACCAGTTGGGCTATTTGCACACTAGAGGATACTGATATGTTGCACATGAAGGCTTCCAGTGCTACCGAATGGAGCACTGACAACAGAAAATGAGGCTGAAAGGCCCACTGTCAGTGCCTTGAAGGGAGTAGGATTGAACTTGGCAACACTCCCATGCGAAGCACTCCACTCCTTGCAGGATGGAGTAATTTCCAAGCTGAGGGCCCATGAGCACCACGCCCTCCAAGTGATCAGCGAGCAGAGAATAAATAATGAGCAGATGGCCCTGCAAAGGAATGTTACCATCATTGCGGAGGCCGAGATGATCAGCCAACAACGAAAGATCATACAAGTCGTGGAGGAGGCCAGCAGAATGGTCCCGAAACTGGCCATTCCAAAGGAGGAGCCAGTCAAGGGCCGCATCTGTAAATTGGCCACAGGGGTACATGACACTGGGATGGAGATGGCACAAGTACAGTTGGAGTTGAACTTGCAGATTACAGAACTCTAGTTGAGGGCTCAACCTTCAACACCACTAGAGGTCAAGGAACAACAAGTGGCCACTGTCACAGAAGCAGTCGTGACAGTGGAGAGTGCAGTAGCAGACTACACACAGTTGTTTGAAGGATCATTTGAGGTCCTAACCGACTTGCAAGAGGACCCAAACATCCAGAGACTCAAGATGGAAGCGCGCGAACTCCAACAGCGTTATGACAAAGTTAAGGGAACATCGCGAAGCATCGCCTAACATAGAGGTTAGCAAAGTTGCAGGAAGCTCAGCAGGTGAAGGAACAGGTGGATGCATCGCTGCAAAAGGAAGCAGTGTTGAAGGCGTGACTCAAGATCTGGCTAGAGGAAGCTTGTGTAGTTACAGGAAACATTGAAGGGAAGCTTGCGACTCTGCAAGTGACACAACAAAAAATTCAGGATGACAGCACAGGGGCAGTAACTGAGAAGACAGTTGAGGATGCGGAGCAGGTAACAGCTCAATGCACAACCAAAGTTGTGGTCATCAGGGTCGAGCTGGATGGGCTTTGCGCAAAGATATTCATGCCTACTGAGTGACTCAAGGGTGAGTCATGATGTTTTTGTTGGGGGCCTAGTGGGAGTGGGATCCCCCAAAGGTAGTTTTGGGGCTAAAAGCCCATTTTTTAGTCAAGTTTTTGTAATATTATTGTAAGTACTCCACAATTTGTGGTCGCAAAGTGCGAAGGTATTATATGTCACAAAGGGTAGTCGGCCCTTAGTTTTGTAAAGTAAAGTCGATTGTAAGAGATCTACCCATGGTTAGCAGACCATGGGATTGAATAAAAATAGCTAAGATCTAAGTAGTTAAGAGGATAAGAACACATGGAAGAAAGAGTCATAGCTTTAGAGCAAGAATTCTAAGGCTTGGGTTGTAGTGTAGGTAGAGGCTCTGCAGCTGAGTGCGTAGAGGCCTAGGGTAGAAGTCCATAGCTGAGTGTGTGGACCCCTGCAGTTGTGTGTGCAGGGTGAATAGAGTCTGTAATACTTGGAAGATATTAATAAAAGGAGTTATTCTAGAATTTCTGTGTATTTGTTTTATTGACAGGTTTGGATATTTTGTGTATGAATTTCCTTTATTATGCTTATATGATGTGTGAATGAATGAAATTACATTGAATAATTGAACATAATCACAAATATCTACTTATGCGGTGATAACTTTAAGTATTTGACAAGATAAGAAAATCACTTAGGATAATTGAGGAATCAGCATGGCATGCTGCTATAGCAGTGTGAAAGTACCTGAGCTATAGGTTAGAGTTTCATAAAGGTCAATTATGTACTTTCATGAAAGTATTGAAAGTCGGAATAGAGGTTTTGTCTTACAAGCCCTAGAGTGAGATCCCCTACGTGAAGGCAGGGATAGAAGAGATCAAACGACATCACAACCATCTCAAGGGTGTGAAAACTTGGTTCCAGCATCCCCCCATACTGCTTCAGGTGAGACTTCAGTCCACGCTCTCTAGGCTGACGCCGAAAGGGCCAGTAGTGTAGGGATTTGTTTGGCTAATTAACAATAAACCTGGGTCAGGCCCCCTCAAGTCAACAAACTTGGAGTTCGGGTCATGTCATAGTAACTCTCATCTTATACGGTTTACCCTAGAGAGCTTGTAAATTCGGGTAAATGTGGGATGGGGTGTCACACAATGAGAAAGAGTTACCGAATCACTAATGATGGTATGTTGTTGTTCAAGAACATAAAGTATGTTCCTAATGTATTTAAGGAAACTCATCATCGATGAGTTCCATAGAGATGTTACTCAATTCATCTTGGTTATCAGAATATGATGATAGTCGTAAAGAAAATGTATTATTTCCTAGGATTAAGGAAGGAAGTTGTTGAATACATCACCAAGTGTCTGGAATTCCAACAAGTTAAAGTAGAATGTAGGCACCCATCAAAATTTTTGCAACCAATCCCAGTTCCTAAGTGGAAGTGGGAAGTCATATATATGGACTTCATTATGAGATTACCAAAAACAACCAAACATCATGATTCCATTATGGTGGTACTAGACAAGATGAGTAAGGTATCTCACATCATAGTTGTCAAGTCCACTCACAAGGCCATTGATATAGCTCAGTTATTCATTAAGGCAATATTCAGATTGCATGGTATTCCAAAGAACATTATCTTGGATCAGGATGCCAATTTTACTTCCAATTTTTGGAAGTCATTTTTTGTTGGTTTTGGAACCCAACTAGCTTTTAGAACTTCTTATCATCCTCAGACAGATAACCAAACATAAAGAGTAAACATAATTTTGAAGGAAATCGTGAGAATGTATGTCATGCACGAGCCAAAGAAGTGGGAAGATTTCCTACCATTAGTGGAGCTTGCATACAGTAATGGGTATCATGAGTCATTGAAGATGAGTTATTTCGAGGCATTGTATGGCTAAAATGTACCACTCCTATCAATTGGGATGTCCTAGCAAACAGAGTAGTTCTTGTACTTGACATGTTGAATGAAATGGAATGGGAGGTGACCAAGATCTGGAAGCATTTAAATGTAGCTCAGCATAAGAGAAAGAGTTGTGCAGTCCAAGAGAGATGCACAAGAAATTCCAAGTGGGAGAGAATGTGTATATTTACATCATATCAAGGAATATCTCACTAAAATTAGGGTCTTGTGTTAAGTTGGCACCCAGATTTTGTGGACCTATAGATTGGCCTTGCCACCCACACTGAACATGTTGAAAATGCAGCAAGAAATTCCAAATTCAAATTTCCTTGATTAAATTAGGAGAAATTTCAATTTCAATTTCACCAAAATACTTGGAGGTAGTTAATTCAGGTGACATGGCTCTTTGTTGGGATGGGGTCCCCTGGGTCAGTTTTGGGGTTAAAAACCGAAGTTTTGATGTAACTTTTGTGAAAAGATGTAAAGTCTCCACAATTTGTGGAAGCAGAGCGCATAGGTAACTAGGAGTAAAAGGGGTTTTAGCCCCTTGTCTATGTGAAGTTGAGTCGGTTTTGAGATCCACCCATGGTCCGTGGACCATGGGATTGTATAAGTAGGTATGTCTTAGAGAGTCTAAGACACGATATGAGAATGATGGATTTAATGGGTCAATAGATGATAGACATAGAGAAGAGAAAGGCTCTGCAACTCAGTGTGTAGAGGCCTAGAGTAACATCCGTAGCTAAGTGTGCGGACCCCTGCAGCTGAGTGCGCAGGGTAGTCTTGAGTCTATAACACCATATTGAAGATCAATTAAAAATATTGTTGAATAATTCCTATGTTTATCTATTTACTTCTGTTTAAATATGATTGCGATATATGCGGTGATTTAACAATGTCTTTATGAAATCTTGATCTATTGATGTGTGACTCTACAGAATAAGTCTTAATAACTGTATGTAATGCATGTTAAGTACTTTCACGAAGATTATAATACATTATGTTATGTTTATTAAATACTTAAGTAGATCTACGCGAGCTCATATCTAGGGTTATTTTCTAATGCGCATAAGTGGAAGATTCAAATATTTAAGGTCTGCAAAGACCTATTGTGGACCTTCGCGAAGGTCTCGAGGTTGTTTAAAGGAAGTTGCAGTACCGAGCCCAATGCGCTTATAGATTTGTGTGAAGGAAAATCTAAGTCATAAAAGGACATCACATTGATCTCTGGATGCAGAAACTTGGTTCCAACATCCCCCCATACTACTTTGAGTGACACTTCAACCTGCGCTATGCGGGTTGACGCCAAAAGGGCCAGTAGTGTAGGGTTTTATTTGGCACAATTAACTTTGAACCTGGGTCAGGACCCACTAAGCCAACAAATGGTTCTATTTCCAGGACATGGATCTGCTTGAAGGAGATGTGTGATGTCGCATCACTGGAATCTGACTAAGAAGGAAATTGAGAAGTGGTTTTATAGGAAGATTCATGAATTCACGACACAAGATAATAGGAATCATGCCTGTTAAAGGAGCAGTGTTTGGACAGATATTTGTATATGGAGATACACAAAATTTTATTCTGCACCTTCCTGATCAAATTATATGAGTGGATAGCTAAGTTGGAAGACGGCCAAGGGAGGTGGAAGCTTAACAATCCAATAGTGTGGACTCCAGAATTGATATGGAGATTAGAAGCCTATGAATAAAAGATCGCACGCGTTGTCAACCACTAGCTCAATCAGATTATAGGATGATTTGTTACAGAGTTTGCATTTGATACCTCAGTCAGCTACAACGAATATTAACGAAGGTTTTTCAAAGGACCACGAGGTTGAGTATTTGAGATCCCTGAATACCTAGATTAAGATGCTCTTGTGTGAAAAACGGGTTATGCCATTGCCTTAATGTTTGGAGCTATGAAAAGTGGAGAAATCTTCAAAAATAAAGAGAAAGAAGGTCCTGAATATAGTCCATTGATTGGACCTCCTTCGAGAAATGACAAGGGAATAGTACATGCCTCACCGTAGAGTGTTGTCCAACTGATAAGACAGGGTTTTCCACGGATACATCATCCATCCACTCCACCTCCACCTTCACCTCCACAACATATAATGAAGTTGCCAATTTTCAAGGGTATAGGGAGCGAAGATACAAATCATTTCTGGTTTGTTTCGAATGTTGTGTGGACTGCACAGCAGATTACTAATGACAACATAAAGAAGGCACAATTAGTTACTGCTCCGCAAGATCGCGCACTAACATGGTATATTAAGTATTGTTCTAATCATCCTGCGGTAATGCTGGTAGAAGATAAGGCTACTTTAAACAAATAATTTAGTAAACCTAACTCTGATTCATATTTAGTAATCGAGTTTAAGGAGATCATGATGAGGGTCAATGAAATGCATTGGGAGTTAGATCAAAGATTGAAGCGTGTGATCTGTGAAGCTAATATGCAGCGCACAGATGGTCAGCACTGCGAGTGGTTCATAACTTTGCTTCTACCCCACCTAAGGATTTCTTTGTCACAACAGGATATAGGAACTCAGGCAAAAGCCCTAGAAATTGTGATGAGGTTACATGTGATGCCCACGTAGGATGCAATGTTTGGGGTATAGCAGATTCAATCCCAGTTGCAGAACCTCTGCTTGGAATTGTAGAGCTTGAAGAAAGAGAGGAAGACTAAACCAGAGGTGTGCAAGGAAGTCTCGTGCCTGAAATGTAAAATCCAAGGGCATGATAAATACTATTGTCCTGTATTTGAAAACTATATCACTTGGGGGGAACCAATTCCCCTGAGACCAAAGGCTCCAGTAGGACCAAGCATGAGAGCAGCACTATAGTGCGCTATTTGTTAGGTAGCTGGAAAACATGCAATTGATAATTTCCATTTATTTCAAAAGTTTGTTCAGAGACCACAACATTTGTTCTGTAACTTTTGCAAATCAGTGGGCCATGATGAGTTCCACTGTCGTAGCTATCAACTAATGATCAAAAGAACGCCTGCGTACTAGATGCAAGCAGAAACTCGGCCTATGAATTAGGGCGTCAGAGGAGTGCGCGGAGGATATCTGGGATGAGGAAGAGGTCGAGGTGGAGGAGGGCCTGGTAGAGGTCACAGTCAGGTTATTTGTTACAATTGTGGAACTCCAGGGCACTATGCGCTGGAGTGTCAGAATCAGACATGCCCGTCCTATCAATACTACAGCTAGTTTGACCACACTATAGAAGAATGGTCTGTGTTGATGGTTAAGATGCAAGATAAAAAGGCGCAGCCCCAGTAACCTACACAGAACTTACAAATGATGAGAGTTAGGCCCCGCGAGATAGATCCGAATGTGAATTTTGTGCTAAGAAGTGGGATTACAATGGGGATGATAAGGGAAAATAGCCTAAAGAGGATGGATCGGTCTGCAAGGCCCCAGAGAAGGAAGTTGGGTTCAATCTTGAGTGTGCAAAGGAAACATTTATGGAGGCCAAGAAAATCTTTGCTAAGGCATCCACCTCAGGGAGCCAGAACAGAGTACCAGAAACTAGTGTGATTAGAGAGGTCGATCCCTCTGTGCTTACTAAATTCTTGGAACTTTCATGAAACTGCTACGTGATAGAAATGTTGTGAAGGACCTGCAGGAGTTAATAAACAAATGCACTGGCAAAGAAAACGCTCCTGATGGACACCACGTAGTAAGAAAAATCGACAAGCATAAGGCTAAAACCAGGCGCGAGATGAGACACACCATGCAGATAGGAGACTATGAGATGGACCAGGTCATTCTGGATCTGAGGTTTCACGTGAACGTGTTTGCCTAAAACGACATGGGAGAGAATGGGGAGAACTTTGAGCAGTGGTATTTGGTCCATCTTAGAATTGAAAACAAGCATAAGATCATCCCTATGGGACGACCACATGGAGTAACAGTGGATATAGAAGGAGCAAGCACACTAGCTAATTTTGAAGTAATAGAGATCATCAATGACAGTAATCCATACCTCACACTTCTTGGAATTCACTGGGCCATTGATATGAATGGACTCATCAAGTTAAATAAGAGGACCATATCATTTGAAAGGAAATCACTTCAGGTTGTAGTACCGTTGGACCCTACAGAATGGTCACACTATACTAAACTAGTCCATGACTACGAAGAGAGTGATGATGACTTGGATCAGATCTACAAAATAGCTGCGCGAGACTAGGACGAGGTTGAGCCGATGGTGGATGGAAGGATTGCATGGGACTGAGTAATTTCATGTACCTTGGATTCAAATGCAAAGTTGGAGCACTAGTAGAATAGGTTGCATGAAGTATCTACGTTGTGCTGCAACATGATGACTAAATTGTTGCACTGTGTGTCATTGGAGATAAGAAATTTACCCTATTACGATGGTTTAACTCACATAGACAAGCTTTTGGATGCATTTGAATGAGAGGTCCCTGAAAATCATAGCTTCTAAGCATTGCATTTGGCGCTACACCCGCACGATGGTGGGGTACGCACAAGGATAGCTTTGATGGATGGCGAGATTATAGAAGAATGATGAGGTTACAGTTGGGTCAACCTAACATTCGATTGACTGAGAAATATGATGGGAGGAATGATCTGTGTGATAATATAGTGAAGTGGGATAAATCTTATGGAACGAAGCCACAGCTGAAGTGGGTACATTTATTCTGCCATACTTTGGACACCATTCTTATGAACTAGTACTTGGAGACAAAGCTCTGCCATGGCACTGCGAAGTGAGATATATTGAGGAAAGGATTCTTAATGACCTTCAGTTTTGAAGATGGGTTCAAGAGCATTGATGAAGCTCTGCAGGAGATTAAGGCAGCGATGTTCAAAATCCTACAAGAACCTTTGGAGTGGGTTCAAATAGATTGGAGCACCCAGCTGCGCCAGGCACTAGAATGTTATAATGTGACCATTGAGGAGGAGGATGAAGATCCAAGAAATATCAATATTCTAAGGGCCGAAGGGCATCGTGAAGTCAAGGGCCCACAGATAGAGAACCTGAACATCACCGCGTCATTGAAAACCAAGCAGGTGAATATTGGTACTGAAGAAGAGCCAAAATTTGCAAATATTGGGGATTACTAGAGTGATGCCATAGTGGATAAAGTTGTTGAGTTACTCCATGAGCACTAGGATCTTTTTCCTACCAAGTTTTCGGACCTGAAGGGCATAATAGGTGACTTGGGTGTGATGAAAATCACTTTGAAACCGAACACGAATCCTATTAAGCAGAGGTCGTATTACCTTAGTCCCAATACAAGGAAAAGGTTCGCTTGGAGTTGGATAAGATGCTAGAAGCAGGAATCATTGACCTTGTGGAAGAATCTGATTAGGTGAGCTCGATGGTGGTTCAAGAGAAGAAATAGAAGGAAGAAATAAGGATTTGCATAGACCTAAGGAAACTTAATGAAGCTTGCATCCATGACCCATTCCCGACGATGTTTACATATGAAGTACTAGACAATGTTGGAGGTCAGGAGGCCTATTCCTTCACTGATTGGTTTTCTGGGTACCATTAGATCAAGATCGCACCAAAGGGTAGGAGTAAAAAAACCTTTGCGATGGAATGGGTTCTTTCCAGTATATTGTAATGTCTTTTCAAATCAAGAATGCATCTTCAATATTCTCTCGCGTAGTTATAGCAGCATTTAACGAGTTCATTCATAAGTTCTTAGAGGTGTATTTTGATGACTAGACAGTGTTCAATTTAGTGAAGCACCATGTAGCCAGTCTGCGCCTGATGCTGGATACATGCCGTAGATGCCAGATCGTGTTGAATCTGAAGAAGTGTTTATTCTATGTCCTCTTTGGGATCTTTTTGGGTCATGTGGTGTGCAAACCAGGGTTGATGGTGGACCCTGCCAAGATCATGGTGATAGTGAATTTGGAGGCCCTGTGGAGTGTTAAGCAATTGCGCGTGACGCTAGGGCATACAGGATATTACAGGAATTTTATCAAAGCATACACTCAAATTACTGCGCCCATGGAGAAATTGTTGAAGAAGGACACTACATTCTGTTGGGATGAAGAATGTCAGCACAGTTTAGATGTTTTGAAGGAAAATACAATCACCATGCTAATCTTGGTCTTCCCCGATTGGAAGAAGGAATTCCATGTACATGTTGATGCCTCTTGCATTAGGTTGGGAGCAATGCTAACATAGGTCAGTGAAGGAGAGATGGATCACCCTATAGCCTTCGCGAGTAGGAAACTATCGAAGGCCGAAAAAAATTACTCAACAATAGAGCGTGAAGGATTGGCTATGGTGTACGTGCTTCAAAAATTCAGGCACTATCTGTTGGGCGTACATTTCAAAATGTACATAGATCATTCTTCCTTAAAATACCTGGTCAATAAGCCTATGTTGGGGGGGAAGATCTATCTATGGTTGTTGTTATTCTAGGAGTATAACTTTGAGGTTATTGTGAAGCCAGGTAGGTTGAATGCAGGATCTGACCATCTGTCATGGATTGAAACAGGAGAGGAGCCTACTAATTTGGAGGAAGGGTGCTCGATGCACAGCTCTTCATGGTGCATGTATCAAATAACCAATTTGCATATATTATTCACTTTTTTACTACAAGAACAGCACCGTAAGGGTATACAAGTCAGAAAAACAAGCAACTAGTAGTGCACACGGTGGATTTCTCAGTGATTACAAGACATTTGTATAAGATGGGTGCATACAAGATGTTGCGGTGATATGTGCCAGATTTTGAGTGGATTAGCATCCTCGCTGAAGTGCATGGAGGGGCTATGGGAGGACACTATGCAGGGAAAGCAACTGCATAGAAGATTTTGTGTGTAGGTTTATGGTGGCCTACACTGCATAAAGATTCTAAAGCATATTGTAGGGAATGCGATGCATGTCAACAAATGGGCAGACCATCGCAGAGGGACGAGTTGCCACTGAATCCTCAAGTATCATTGTAGCCATTTGAAAAATGGGCAATAAATTTCATTGGGCCAATTCAACCCCCAGGGAAGAAGACAGGTGTCTGCTATATCATCACCGCGACAAAGTATTTAACCAGATGGGTAGGTGCACAACCGATTAAGGATTGTACAGTAGCCACATCAGCGAAATTTTTGTTTGAATATGTCTTAACTAGGTTTGGTTGCCCGAAAGTGTTAATGAGTGACCAAGGTACACACTTTCTAAACGAGACAATCAGCGCGTTGACTGAGGATTTCCAGGTCTATCATCAGAAAAATACACCATATCACCCATAGCTGAATGGAACATTTGAGGCCTTTAATAATATTTTGGAGAACGCACTGACAAAGATTTGCAACATGCAACGAAATGACTGGGATATGCACATACCTGTAGTGCTATGGGTGTACAAGACTACTTGTGAAAAGTTGATAGGACATACACCTTTTAGATAGGTCTATGGTGTAGAAGTTGTGATTCCTATGGAATATATCGTGCCTATTCTATGCATAGTAACATTCACAGGTATGGAAGATCGTGAAGCCTTTGAAGAATGGCTCACATAGTTGATGGAGCTTGAAGAAGACAGATTATTGGCTGGATTCCATCAGCAAGTATAGAAGGAACGTGAAAAAGCATGGCACGTTAGACACATCAAGTTGTGCACGTTCGAGGTAAATGATCTGGTCTTGTTATATGATAGTAAGTTCACTAATTTTTTGGGGAAATTTCAGATGCACTGGCTTGAACCATATGCTATCAAAGAAATTACAAATGGAGGCGCGGTTCAGTTCGCAAAGCTGAATGGATATCCTTTTTTCAGAAGAGTGAATGGAATTCAATTGAAGCTCTATATAGGGGATCTTGTGCAATGAATATATGGTAGTCGGACAGTCTTAGTGCTCTGGGTAGTTGCAAGGGAGCGTGATAGTATAAACTACACTTCCAGGTTTGGCAGACTAAACGGCAGATGGGTTGCGTGAAAGATCATACAGATACAACCTATGAAGCTGTAGGAAGGACGTTGCACTTTGAAGATATGTACCGCGCAGCTCGGTAGGAAAGTGACCATTGGAGTCATTTTTCATGATTTGACAGCCAGAAGACGGTTAAGAGGAGCAGGATGGCAGCATTTATGGCCAAAATCTTTGAATATTTGCTGCCAAAAATAGTAATAATGGTCAAATTTTGGGGGGAATGGTTAGATTTGAATTCTAAATCCCCTATAAATTATGTGTGCCAGTCCAATAGAGATCACTTTGCACCCTTAGATTTTTTGTTGTGCTCTACTGCCTGTTGCCTATGAACCGCTCGTATTTCAAGGATTTGGCCGCAAGCCTTGCATTTGCCAAGTTATCGGAGTTGAATGAGAAACTAATACTTGAAGCCATGTTAGGACCAAGCCCTACAGAGACTGTGAGTACTCGTGGTGATATTTATTTTGAAGGGGTTACTCTAGAGGTGGTGAGTATGGAAGCTCCGGTGCCTATACCTATGGCGCTGAGGTCGCCTAGGCTGAAGCCTACACTTGTGAGTGAAACCCAAAAATGAAGAAGGATAAATAGAAGAATTCGGTGCCAATACGTGAATCGCCAAGAAAACACTCTGCAAAATAGAAAGACAAGTAGCTCAAGAAGGTCATCGATTTGGAGGCGAAGGAAGGACAGGGCATGGAGGACATTGATGTAGAGGGAATGGAGCCCATTACCAAGTTGCCTGACTATATCCCTCCATGCAGGGGATGGTGAAGGTCACCAAGGACCCAAAATCTGACAAATTTGTCATTTCTATGCCCCTGTTGCCACAGCAGGTTCCCTCCAAAGGTCTGCGCCTTGCACGGATCTCCCTACTGAAGATGGAAGATTGGGACTTTGTAGATCATGAGAGGTTCCCTCACCTAGCGATATCCAACTATATGAAGCGCATCTACTACGTAGAGTGAGGTGTCACCATGCTAGAGGCAATGGAATGGATCCACAAAGTGGAGAATTCGGGATTGTTGAACCTATTGTGGGTGCCCCATTATCACCTCACCACTATCAACACTGCCTGTGTGCATCAATTACTTACTCCGATGCAAAATGGGTGCTTATTGATAGGAGGGACTATACCCATCACTAACATTCTCATCCACAGGATCATGCACCTGCCATACGAGGGTTTGAATCCATCCAAGGAGTTTGGCAGAAAAATAGGAGAAAAGGATTTGGCACAAAAGATGAAGAAGGAATTTTCCCTCGTGAAAAAGTTGCATAGATACTCAATCACTACCATAAATGACCCCGCGGTGGAAATTTCCACACAAATCTTAGCAGGGAAGGTAATGAGGAAGTGTCGTGCAAACGAAGTTCCAACGCTTGTGGTCTCTCTAGTTGCACAATGCGCGAAGGGTGTGCAGTTCAACTGGGCAAGGTACCTATCCCAAGTGTTCCTCACGAATTTCTGCGAGGCCCAGGATGAGACCAAGCCATACCATTATGCTTGTTTGCTTCTCTCCGTTGTGTTGGTTGCATGGGAGCTGCTAGAGGACAGCCACTTTCCTCCATTGAAAGAAGGATTGCCGAAGGCCATGTAGTTTGCCTCCCTATGGGCCACAAAGGACCCCGCGCGGGTCACAGAAACAAAAATATTCTGGGTTTTGATGGAATCAAGCCTCAAAATGGCCATCAACCAGCGTCCAAGGTTGTGCCCGACCTTGTACACACAGTTGTCAGCTTATGCCACATTCAAGGCTGACTTCCAACGAGTTTACATTCAGGCACGGAAGGACCCACATTGGAAATGGTATGACTTACCATATTTTGTCATAGATACGGACATATAGGAGGTAATCAAGTTATGGCCAGTAGAGTGGAGCACCCCCTCAAACTTGGATGCCAAAACCACTAAGGGCATGGGAAGCTCGGCAACAAAGAAAAGAAAGGATGCATCCAAGCAAGCTGCACAAAATTTGGTCGCACAACAGAAAAAGGAAGTCATAGAAAAGGCCAGGATGGAGAAGGAGCATGCTTCTAAAAATCAAGCTTAGCAAGAACAGCGCGATTCAGAGAGAAGTAGAAAATGCCCTTCGCCCGAGACTGAGGAGGAAGATCAGTTCGAACAAGGTGGCGCGGGAGATGAGGGGCAGAGCACCCCGTTTCAACTAAAGAGGTGCAGACAAGAGCAACGAGAAGGTCCCCGCAAAAATAAAAAATCAGACAAGTCGTAGGGTGATCCCATGGTACTGACGAAGGGCGATCTCGATGAGATTGGTGACAAAGTAATGGATGCTACAACTAAAGTGTTGCAACAATTCGAGCAGAAGTATATGCAGATGTTGGGGAGCATCCAAAAGGATCTGCGCAAGTTGTAGATCTAGGCTAATAGGATACAAGTGGGCACGAGTCAAGCAAGTGTAGCACAAGTGAGCTTGGCACTGGGGACGCATCAGGCTACGGAATTGGTAAGGACCCTAGACCTTTGCACTGTTCCTTTACCAGAAGGGTCCCTACGCTCAGAGTCGGGCAATGACCACATCGTCTTAAGTGCCCTTAAGAACATCGGGCTAAAGATTGCAGCGTTCCGCACTAAGCTTCTTCATGCGCTGCAGGCAGGGGTGACAGAGGAATTAAGAGTTCAAGAGTAGCGCTCTCTCAATTTGATAAATGAATATAGGGTGAACAACAAGCAGATGTTTGCTAAGAAAACATAGGCCTTAAAGGAAAAGGAAACGTTGCAGGCACAAAATTCTAGGCTCGAGTACGCAGTTGCAAAGGCATGCAGAATAGTGTCGGAGCTTCACATTCCAAAAGACGCACAGCTGGAAGCTAAGATCAGGAAGTTAGCTGCTGGAGTGCGCGAGGCAAAGGAAGAAGTTGGATGAGTTCAATTCAAACTCAACATGAAAATAATGGAGCTGTAGCTCAAATTACAACCTACAACTCCACCCGAGGTCAGGGAGCAGCATGGAGCCGCCATAAAAGAAGGGATGGCCACTTTGGATGCCACAGTCGCTGACTGCTCGGCCTTATTTGAGCAGGAAATGGAATTGGTGATGACTCTGCAGGAAGACCCAAACCTATAGATATTGAATACAGAGGTTCGAGAGCTACAAAAGCAGTACAATGAGGTTTGGGCAATGGCACGCTCAATTTCTCCAACACAACGCCTTACCAAGTTGCAGGAGGGGAGGCAGCTCCTCAAACAAGTAGAAGCAGCACAGAAGAAGGAGGTCGTGCTTAAGGCCAGGTTGGTACCTTTGTTAGAAGAAGATTACTAAGTCACAACAAACATTTAGGAGAAGTTGATGAGCTTACAGTAGACCCAGAAAATGATGAAGTTGGCCGCAAAAGGACCAGCTACCAAGCTATGAGTGGAAGAAGTCAAGCAGGCAGCTACACAGAGCGTTTTTGAGGTTACGGTAGTGCAGTTGAATTTGGTGGATCTTCGTAGCATGATCGTAGTGCCAGTCGAGTGACTCGAGGACGAGTCACGACCTTTTTGTTGGGGGACTATTGGGCTAGGGTCCCCTAGGTCAGTTTTGGGGTTAAAAACCCAAGTTTTGATGTAATTTTTGTGAAAACATGTAAAGTCTCCACGATTTTTGGATGCGGAGCGCGTAGGTAACTAGGCATAAAAGGGGTTTTAGCCCCTTGTCTATGTAAATTTGAGTCGGTTTTGAGATCCACCCATGATCTGTGGACCATGGGATTGTATAAGAAGACATGTCTTAGAGAATCTAAGACAGGATATGAGAATGATGGATGTAATGGGTCAATAAAGTATAGCTCAGAGAAGTGATTCATAGAGGAGAGAAAGGCTCTGTAGTTGAGTGCGCAGAGGCCTAGAATAAGATTTGCAAGCTAAGTGCGTGGACCCCTGCAGCTAAGTGCGCAGGGTATTCTTGAGTCTGTAACACCATATTGAAGATCAATAAAGAAGATTGTTGAAGAATTCTTGTGTTTATCTGTTTACTTCTGTATAAATATGATTGCAATATATGTTGTGATTTAGGAATGTCTTTATGAAATATTGATCTATTGATGTGCGACTCTATGGGATAAGTCTTAATAACTATATGCAATGCATGTTAAGTACTTTCATCAAGATTATAATACATTTTGTTATGTTTATTAAATATTTAAGTAGATCTGCATGAGCTCAGATCTAGGGTTATTTTTTTATTCTCATAAGTGGAAGATTTAACTATTTAAGGTATGCAAAGACCTATCGTGGACCTTCATGAAGGTCTAGAGGTTTTTTAAAGGAAGTTGAAGTACTGAGCCTAAGGATCTTATAGATCTACACGAATGCAGATCTAGGGCATAAAAGGACATCAAACTGATCTTTGGATGCGAAAACTTGGCTCCAAAATACCCCCATACTACTTTGGGTGAGACTTCAACCTGCGCTACACAGGTGATGCCGAAAGGGCCAGTAGTGTAGGAATTTGTTTGGCACAATTAACTCTAAACTTGGGTCAGGACCCACTAATCCAACAGTCTTGTCACCTAATTAACTTAGTAAATTCGAGTTGGAGATACTTGAGTTCAATTCTACATGATTGATTGCTAATTTATAGCAATCTATTTTAGTTAATTTGAGTTATTGTCAGTGTAACTAGTTCTCACTGTTAGTAAAACTAGTGCAGGTTCAATCAAGGGTGTGTAAATTCTTTTCACACTGAGTGATTATCTAATTAACTGAACAATCAACCCAAAATAATTGTTGCATGGAGAGAATTTGAGTTACCCAGTTGATATTGGAGTTCAAGGGAAGTGTATTATCAGTGGTAAATTATTCCATGTTGTATAGGTGGTGCATGCAGTTAGAGAACTGACCTAAACGAATTGTACAATCCAAATGAGGGAATTTCCTAATTAATAGGGGCCTAATTCCAAAGGGAACATCACAAGGAATTAAGAGCTTGAGAAGGCTTGAAAATTGGCCAAGTGTTAGCCAGAGTCAGTCATTCAAGCATGGAGATAGAAGATATAGGTGCAGGTTGTGCTCAAGCTTGAGAAAGTATATTATATTCATCTAGATTCTTTGATTAATGCAATATAGATAATAAGGGGTTTTGAGAAATTTCTTTCCCCTAGATAAATCTCTGGGCATGTGTGATGTTTCCTTTTGAATGTCTATGATTCTTGTTTTAGATGGTAAATTAACTTCTGTAGATGAGTAGAGTAGCCTCAAGTCTTGTCATCTACTAAATTTCTTGAGCAGTTTTGAATCTGCATAATAAATTTCCACATGGTATGAGAGTTGGAGTCACTGTAGAGAACAAATTTCAAAGTTGTCATTGTAGGAGATTCAAATTTGAAGATCGGTGTTGTAGGTTTTCTTCAAAACTAAGAAGATGGCTTTCAATGGACTCAGGATCAAGTATTCCTTGGAAGGCACTTCAAATTTTGTTGCATGGAAGATATGCATGGAGGTAGTATTGGATGATAATGGGTTGCTAGAATGCATCAAGACAGATGTAGAAAAACCCCAAGCATCTAATGCCCATAATCTTTCTCAATGGAAGAAGGATGTGGCCAAAGTGAGGAGAATCATATTGGAGGGAGTTCGGAATCATATTATCTCTAATATCCATGGAAAAGAGACTATGTTTGTGATGTGGAAAGCACTAACAGAATTTTTCGAGAACAATAGTTACCACAGGAAGATGGCACTCAAGGACAAGATTCGAAGTATCAAGATGAAAAATAATGACACAATTTCGCAGTACCTGAGCAAGTTTACATAGTGTCGTGATGATCTTGGCATGGTTGGTGTTAATGTTCCTGAAGAAGGCTTGGTAGCTCTAGCCCTTTTGGGGCTTCGCAAGAGTTGGCATAGTTATCAATATTTGGTAAATGGTAGAGAGAAATTATCAAGTTGAGAGTGGTTATGGTCCAATCTAGTACAAGAAGAAATAAGGCGAAATACAAGAGATGAGACCTCTTCCAAAGAAGAGGAAGAGGAATTTGCATTAGTTTGTAAGGAAAATAAGGCCAAGGGGAAGAAGTCCCAAGGTGAGGTTCATTCCAGCTAAGAGGGCAAACAGAAAGAATAGTCCAAAATCAAGTGCTTTCATTTTCATGAATTTAGGCACTATGCCAAGAAGTGTCCATAGAAGAAGGAAAGCAAGAAGGGGCATGCAGTAGTAGTAGCAGGTGAAGCTTTGGCTTCACAGTTATGTCTTGACTTCACTCTCATCACATGCATGATGAGAAAAGTAATGGCAGTTTTGTGATATATCAATAGTGGTGCCTTGTTCCATATGAAGGGGCATAGATGTTTTTTCAGTGACTTGGAGGAGAAATATCTCCAGATGAACATTAATTTTGGAGACGACAAAAGGTACAAAGTGACTGGGATTGGTATAGTCACCTTTCAGAGGGAGTTGGGATCCCCTCTCAAACTCAAGGATGTGATGTTTGTTCTGGGTCTAAAGAATAATCTTGTTTTTATTGCAGTCTTGGAAGAATATGGCTATGATGTGATCTTCAGCAAAGGAAAGGCATTTCTGAGACACATAGTCATGGGACAAGTGAAGTATATCAAGGTTCGATTCAAGAACCTGTATGCACTTGAGGTATAATATGCATTCAAATCCTTGATGAGCAAGGAAAATACTATAGATATGGTGGTTGAGAGGGAACTTGTTAGACCTCTTAGCATGCAACCTCATAACAACAACACCATCAACTTCCACATGGAAACACAACTACCACAATGACCACCACCATGCATACACAATAACCACATAATCCACAAACATATTGAACACATATGCAATTGACATGTATGCATGACAAACACATTCACCCAAGGAGAGTGCAACCTCGCTCTGATACCACTCTGTAACACACTCCTCCCACACCTACCCAAGTAACTAATCAACTAGGGTAAACATGTGATGATAGGATACTATAATATGAATCAACCTCCTTGGTGACCTTAAGGAAATGGAAGCGATGAAAACACATCAACGATACCTTCTACATCAGCAACAACACCCCCAAGAGACATCCTACCCACTTAGGCATCCTACCCCTGGGTCCCACTAACCTTTTAGACCTCATGACCTCTTGACACTCTCAAGCTATGGGCATGCCGGCAACAAGAGACCTTTTGATTCTCTCACAAGCCTGCAAGCCTGCGTCTAGGGACTTTTCCCAACATACCTGTGCAAGCATCCATGGAATTTAAGTCAATTTTCAAGCCCAGAATTTTGGCCACTACCCAAAACTTGATGTAACTTCCGAAATCCATTAAACACATGATGATAAGACTAATAAGCCAAAAACTAACTCCAAGACTAGGCCTAGCCATCCCCAATCGAAATTAGCATTTTGTCAAACACTTGGCATCAATGCAATCTACAGGTCTAGGATACAAGGCAGAGCATGAATGACTGAAAACCCTTATAAGACATGATAAGAAGGATCACCATCTTCTCCTTTGAACTGTGTTGACGTTGTTGGACCCACCAACATGTAAGGGGATCTCCCTGGTAAGAACTACCAACTAGACCTTAGACAGTTTAGTGTAGGAGTCCCAGCAGTGGGTCGTACGGTATCACCTTGATCGTAGTTGCATGCAGAGGCAAGTAATAAGTCCCTGTTGGTAGCAAGGGTGTGACATGTGCAACAAGCCAAGGAAGGTGAATGGATGGTTCTAACACATGAAAAGTGAGGTGAGTGCACCCTTTGGAAACCTATGAAAGCATGCGGCTAAGAAGGAAACATACGAGAAAAGATGCATCACAAACTGGAAAGCAAGTGAGCTAACAATCCAAAGTGATGGTTAAAAAAATAGCACATCTTAGTAAGATTCATATATATATCATTAGAGTAACCAAGACTCATACATGTATCATTAGAGTAACCAAGATAGATGAAATACAATAACAACTTATGCATGAAATGTGTCGACATTATTATATTAAGAAGTGAACTTCCAATCATACAGTACAACCATGACCAACCATGATGAGATGCTCAGTATTTAGCTCAAAAATAAAAGTTCTCCCAATGGATCAAAACCTGAGTGACTGCGTCCACCTCGAAAAAACGATCCTAACGCAACTTGTTTCGTTGAAAACCGAGTTCGTATGAGAAAATTATTGTGTTTTGATTGCTTTGCTAAATAGGCGAAATTTTCAAAAAAAATGTCGAGTCCCTGCACAGTCAGCAGTCCATACTATTGACATGGTAGGTGACTAGGCATCGTCAATGCAAGTCAATGGTGAATCAGGGATGGACAAGTGGCATAATCTGATTGGGTTGTACAGGTGATTTGTTGGCGCGTTCTTATTGGTGGATTTTTGGACCAATGGAAGAATGCCACGTGCCAAGCTCGAACACCACCATGTGGAACCTCCCAAAGGTCAGGTTGGTGGTCTACGCATTGGAGAAAAATATATTGGAGGAATTTGGGGTCAAACTCATGACCTATAGCATGTAAACCTCATGCCTTAACCATCTCCTCTACACCATGTCTCTTAACCAATGTATTCACGGTGTATACTTGAATTGTAATGGTTTGAGTTTGGGTGGTTAGGGGAGGGCCAGCCCTCCCCCATGTGAACACAATGCAATAAACTATAAATGGTTATGTTACCATGGTGGCTTACCTAACCACTCTGTAACGTTAACTCGCATGTGAACGCAAAACTACAACCTCAAACTGTCAATTAACCCGGCGGCTCCGGCATTCATTACTCTGATAGTTAGAATGTGAACACGATGGATATAACGCTTAATGGTCAGCGCTCCAACAGTTCCATTCCAAAATTTATTGCAACATAACCATTACATGTGACCAAGCCTGTTAAACCACTGAAGGTTACAATTTATGTTGTGCTAATCTAAGTTTAAGAATTAATTAAGCGTTGTTTAACAACTAGTTAATCTGAGTCTAAACTGGCAGTGGATTTGACGGTGCCCCAAAATTCGGGCCTGCCACCAAATTTAGCAGGGATAACTGCAGATGTTCCAGAATTAGGGGAGAAAATGTAAGATGACTTCACCCTAGAGAAGTTGATTTTTGACCAAATTGAGCTTAGAAAGAGGTGTTCTTGGCTAATTTGGACATTCTGAAGACATTGGTTTAGGTATCAGGAGCCATAGAGCTTTTTAAAAGAACATTTTTTCCACATTGAGCTAATACAAAGGCCTAAGCCATGGAAGCTAGACCAAGGAGATCTAGCCCGGGAATGGTGAACTCCTTCATCAAAACATTGTGTTAATGTGTCTCTTTTATGGTTTTCTACGCTGTGAATGTTTGTTGTTCAGTATTTGTTTCTGAAGCTATTTTTCTCATGAATTTCTTTTTAAACTTAAGGAAATTTACCTGATTGTATGCACAAATAGCTAATGAAACCTCAGCACAAGAAGCAATAAGCAAGCACATATTTATAAATCTATAATTGTTATTAGAACAACAAAACTAATCATACAAAAACAGATCAAGTTGGTATCATAGCAAAAGTTGAATTTCTTGATTGCTTGAGTTGGTGCAATTAGGGTTTTAATGGTTGTAAAATTGTGATGCTTATAAGGTTAAAGTTGTTAAGAGGAGAAGGGAAGCTATTGGTTGCAACTACTGAGATAATTCCTAGAAGAAGGAGAGCCATAAGGGCACAATCTCCACCACCAAAAGTTCCAATTCCAGCTGCACTTGAAACTCCTCAAGTTTTTCCTTCAACTGAGATTGAAGAGGTACAAGAAGTACCAATTTATGAGCCTATATCCATAGCCATTATGTCTGGAGAAAGAGAACTTGAAGGTCCCTCTTTAGAAGAGGAAGAATTCAAGAAAGCTTTCCTCACTTTAATTGAAATGGTTAAAGTCCTCTATGCAGAGAGGAACACTAGAATGGGTAGAGAGAGTTCTAAACCTCTACATGGAGAAGGAAGCTCAAAGGACAAAAGATATGAGAAGAAGGATTCCAAAGGGAATGATGGAAAGCCACCTCCATATCCACCATATTCATCATCTTTCTCATCATCTCCATCATCTCACACAACATCATCTTCCACTACAACCATTGAAACTGCCCATACTCATTCAAAAACCCCAAAAGGAAAGACTCCATTAATGAAATTGGACATAAAATTCGAACTTCCCATGTACAATGGAGAGGTGAATCCAGAAAAGTTGGACAATTGGATTCGACAGTTGGAGGTATACTGTAGAATTCAGAACCTTCAAGAATATGACATAAAAATCTAGTTGGCTTCATTGAGGCTAGAAGGAGATGCACTAGTTTGGTGGGAAGAAAAGACTCAAGAGGAAATGAGAATCCATGGTAAGATATCCATCACTTGGGTTGAATTTGTTTCTGTAATTAAAAGACAGTTTTATCCTTTAGCCTATATGCAAAAATCCATTATGAGTTGGCAGAATTTTAGGCAGCTTAAAGGCTAAATAGGTCAAGATTATACACAGGAGTTTAGGAAAAGGGCTTTGTTATTAGGAGTGAATTTGAATTCCCAAGATACACTGCTGAAATATATTGGGGGTTTACATTCCTATCTGAAACATATTATTTTTATGTTCAATCCAAACAATTTATATGAGGTATGTGTACAAGCCATGCACCTTGAATCCAGAGGAAAGAACATTCAGGAAGAGGGTAGTAAGAGGAAGCCATTCAAGGGTAAGGAGAAAGAAAAGAGTGGAAAATGGAAGGGAAAGAAGAATGCAAGTGTGAATAAAGAAGGGGAGAAAATCACATGAAAACATTGTTCCAAAGAGGGGCATGATGAATCCCACAACTGGAAATTCCATCCCGAATTAAGGCCTAAGAAATAAAATAATAAGGGAAAACAAAAGATGATTGCTACCACACAACATGATATTGATTTAGATTCTAGTGATGAGACCAATATTTTAGCCATGGTTACAAAAGGAAAACAAACTGTTGCAAGCACTAGTTCATCGCATAGTCAAAAAAACACTCCAAATGAAGAGTCAAGAATAGAGTTGTTTCATGTTAGAGTGATTTCAAATCATACAAAGATTGACGCATCATTTGATAGTGGGTCACAATCAAACTTGATTTCAGAACACTTGGTTAAAAAACTAAGCCTTGAAACCATACCTCGTCATAAGCCATATCCATTGGGTTGGATAGTAAACAATGCAAACTAACAGGTTACAAGGAAGTGCTTATTCAAGTTCGCCATTACTGAAAAGTTCATTGATGAAGTTGAGTTAGATGTAGTTCCACTTGACATCTCAGGAATCATTTTGGGTAGTCCTTATTTGTATGATATAAAATAAGTATTGTATCATCATGATAACAAATACATATTGCTCAAGAATGGGGTGGAGTACATAGTGAGAGTCCATCGCAAAAAGCTAAACATTTCTTTGGTTAATGCAGGGCAGATGAAGAGACTAGTGAATGCAAGTAAAAATTTTGTGCTTCTCATGATCAAGAAAAAGAATGATTATGAATCTTTTGAAGGTTGTGATGATAAAATGAAATTTGATTTGTTTGATGTGGTAAGCAAGCATGGCGGGATGTTTCAGGAACCAAAGCGGTTACCTCCCAATAGGGGAATTCAGCATGAGATTCAATTGCAATAGGATGTTCCACTTCCTAACATTGGCATGTATCGCATATCTATTATGGAGATCTTGGAAATAAAAAATAATATTCAAGAATTTCTTAGCAAAGGTATCATATGCCCATCTACTTCGACATGTGGTTCACCTATTGTCTTCGTTCCAAAGAAGGATGAAACTTGGCATATGCGTGTGGATTTCTGTGCATTGAATAAAATCACGATAAAGAATCATTATCCACTCCCAAGAATTGATGATTTTCATAATCAGTTGAGGTATGCAAAGTATTTCACTAAGTTAGACTTACGAAGTGGTTATCACCAAGTTAGGATAGCTAAAGAAGACATTTGGAAAACTGCATTTAAAACTAAACAAGGATTATTTGTGTGGCTTGTTATGCCTTTCGTTCTTACAAATGCTCCAACTACTTTCATGAGGGTAATGAATGATGTATTGAGACCATTTCTAGATTATTTTTTCATTTTCTACTTAGATGATATCCTCATATTTAGCAATTCAAGAGATGAACATGTCATGCATGTAAACAAAGTACTTGATGTCTTGAGAAAAGAACATTTGTTTTTAAAGATGTCAAAGTGTGAATTTGGCAAGACTTCTTTAGTGTATTATGGACACATTATTGGAGGAGGTGAGCTGAAGATAGACCCCTCTAAGGTTGAGGTCATTATGAACTTCCCAAGCCTAATGCAGTTAGAGAGGTAAGAAGCTTTTTAGGGGTAGCACAATATTGAAGAAAGTTTATTTTTAATTTTTCTTCCATTGCAGCTCCATTTCATGCATTGACAAGAGTCAAGAAAGTATTCCATTAGGGAGATGTATAGCAGAAAGCATTCGATGCTTTGAAGCAAAAGATAAGTTCAACATTGGTACTGGCACTTCTAAATCTTAGATAGCCATTCGAGATTCAAATGGATGCAAGCGATTATGCCATGGGAGAAGTTTTGTTGCAGCATGGTAAGCCCATTTCATTTCATTCTGAAATATTTAATGGAGTTGTAACTAACTATCCAACATATGACAAAGAAATTTATGCATTGGTACAAAGCATTAAGAAATGGAAGCACTATTTGATGAGGAAGGAGACCATCATCCATACCAACCATCAACCATTGCAGTTCTTACAGTCACTTTCAAAGTTGCAACAGTCACGACATTTCAGATGGCTGGGTTTCCTACAAAAATTTCATTTGGTTATCATGTATAAAAAGAGAATCTACAATAAGGTAGTTGATATGCTTTCAAGGCCTATTGTAAATTCATCTGTTATACTCAAGCATAATTCTGTTTTGCATGAAAGTTACATAGAACAATATGAAAATGATAGTGACTTTCAAGAAGTATATGCAAGCTTGAGTCAAGGAAATCAAATTGAAGAGTTGGATTATCATGTACATAACAGTTTGTTGTATCACTTGGGCAAGTTGTGTATTCCACAGGGAGAAAGAAACAGTATCATAAGGGAGGCACACACTTCATTGATTGCTGGACACTTTTGTGTAGGAAAAACAATAGTGAATCTTCAAAGGTATTTTTATTGGCCACACATGTTGGATAATGTTTCTCGTTTCATAAGAGGATGTTATTTATGTGCTACAAGTAAGCCTAGCAATAGGAAACTTGGTTTATACACTCCACTTCCGGTACCTTCACGTCCATGGGAGAGTATCTCAATGGATTTTGTAGGAGGTCTTCCATTTTCAAGGAAAGGTCATGATTACTTGTATGTAGTTGTATATGGGTTCAGAAAGATGTGCATACTAACACCATGTGAAAAAAAATACAGCTGAACAAACAACTCATCATTTCTTCCAAAACATTTGGGTTCATTTTGGTCTTCCTACTTCTATTGTAAATTATCAAGATTCTTGATTTATTGGGAATTTTTGGTCAAATTTGTGGGACATGATGGACACAAAGTTGAAGAAGAGTGCATCCTTTCATCCACAAACAAATGGACAAATCGAGGTGGTAAATAGAACATTTATTCATCTTCTTAGAGGATATTGCAGCAAACATCCCAAGTTGTGGGATGAACAGATGCATTACATATAGCATGCATACAAGAGGGCAAATCATTCTTCCACAAACACATCGCCATTTGAGGCATCTTATGGGTACTTGCCAAGATCGCCATTGAACTTCATCTTTGATGAATATGTTCCCATTGATGGTCACAATGACATTGATAAGGCAAGGACATTCATAGAGAAAATTCAATTGGTACATCATACAATGTAAGAGCAACTTGAGAAAAGTCAAAGCAGCTACAAGGCAAGACATGACAAACACCGGGTTGATCACAAATTTCAAGTTGGCGACAGAGTTTGGATATATGTTAGCAAAGAGAGACTTCAAGAGGAAGGTAAAAAGCTTAATCCTATCCGTTATGGTCCTTTTAAAATTATGGAAAAGATTGGTAACAATGCATTTAAGCTTGATTTTCCTCCTTATATGCAAATATACTATGTTGTTAATGTTGAGAATTTGAGATTGTTTGAGCCTCATTTGATTGATGATCAAGGGGAGCATGTTCAGCTCCCATCAATAGATGATTTCTTGCCATAATACCTATATGAGCTTTAGCAAGATCTCATACTTGACAAAAGAACCAGAACTTCAAAGAGAGGGGATGTTGAATACCTTAGAGTGGGACACAAAGGAAAAAATCCTTCTCAAACCAAATGGTTGTAGACTAAGAAGGTGAGGGAGTTGTACTCTCACCTGCTAAACAATTGATAGTATCTTTTGGGGTCCAAAAGGCTTCTAGTGGGGAGTAATGATCAGGTGCTTAATATTTATCTCAAAAATTAAAGTTCTCAGAATGGCTCGAAACCTGAATGACTACGTCTGTCTCAGAAAAAGGATCCTAACGCAACTCATTTTGTCAAAAACTGAGTTCGTATGAGAAATTTATTGTGTTTTGATCGATTTGCTAAAAGGTGAAATTTTCAAAAAACAAAATACCCAGTCACTGCACAGTCCAAGCTTTCTCTAAGGTACTCCTATCAGAAGCTTAGCTGACCAAAAGCCTCTACAATGAGTTATGAGGTACTATAAATAACAAAGGGTGGAATGACCCTTGACGTCCCCCTTTGTGATTTTTCACCTACCCTCATGACTCTTCAACTACTCTATGATTGTTACATTCAACTATCGACACTTGGACTTCCACTTTACAAGATGTTACATACAATCTACACATGTATCCATGTGAGACAAAATGGCTTGAGAAAGCCACATAAGCTATCACTAACACTCGGACAGTTGTGGTAAGACCAACTCTTCGACATCCTTACGATGATCGACGATGGCAAATTGATGCCAAGCTTGGTCGTCCGTGATGGTGTCCATGGGATCAACGGTGACATCCTGTTGAAAGAAAACTCTTGCCTCTATTGCATCTGGGTACACTGATATGGCTCCTCTATCAAAATCATCTGATAACATGTGCACCATCGTCTTAAGTGCAGCTGGACCAGCAACATACTAAGGCATAGTGTCTATGTTGATCTCTAAGTGTATGCTGGTGACCATGTGCATCAACTTGTCAAAATACATGTTCAGCTCCAATCAGACTTGCTTGTTGTCTTCGCCTCAGTGATTGTGCCAAATGGGTGGGATCGCATGTGTGTGCACAATGACATCCATGCTCCTAATCACCCTTACATGCGATCGAAAACACTTCTCACCATGTCTGCTTCGTGCCAGCTGTTGGGATGGTTCTATAACCTGTATGGGTGCAATTTCATCAGTCTGTGGATGTTGCGCCTCTTGATGTACCTTTTCCTGCTGCAACTCCTTCTCTCGTCTGTGCAGCTCATGTTCTTCCTTGAGCTACTACTTCAACACCTACAACTCCTTCTTTTTTCCTTTCTCTGCCTTCACGTGATCCTCTTGTTGGGTCATCGCCTCATAGCCTCAATCTCCAAAGTTGCTTTCATCACAAGTGGATCTGCTTGAACTTGTAGCTATGTTCTACCTGTGTGCTATCAATAACCTTCCTCTTGCATTTGTTGCATCCAGGTGTGCGACCTTCTGTTGTTGTTGATGGTGTTGCTCATTGTGACACTACTACCATTTCATCTTAATATCATTGTCCATGAACAACTTGATGTCTTCATAGATAGGCAAGTTCATAGACACTTGATCGACTGCATCCCCAGTTGTGCTCTGAATGGTGTCTTCAACTCTACTCTCCTGGAAGCCATTGCACCTATGCTGCTGAGAGGCAGAAGAACACCTGTGATACCTGGAGACATATAAACACTCATGACAATCAATCTGTCAGTCGAAAACCAAAACAAACTGGAGGACTGACATGCAACATACCTGTGTGACTGTCTGTGAAGATTGCACAATTTTCACCGAGAGGTTGGGAGACTAACTACCAAAAATACACAAGGCATAGTCTGGGCTATCAAGAGGTTGAATTACTACTTGAATTTCACAATTCATAGTCCAGCCTAGCCTTCTGAGGCCTGAAACTACACAATGCGCAATTGCAGTTAGCAGTGACATGCAAATCAGTAAACTGCATTGCGTAGTTTCTAGGCTAGCAAGGCACTACCTCCCGGAATTGTACAATGCAAGCCTGGAGGTGAGTGATAAGCTAGACTTGCACAATTTCTGGAGGGAAGGCAGGGCCTTCTGTTCTAGAAATGCACAATTCTAGCTGAGTAAGGCAAGGTCGAGGTAAGGCACCCCAAACCCACCAATGGGAGACTAAAAACATGAGAAGACTGAATGCATGGTGCAACTGAGTGTAAACAAGAGTGAATGGTCATGAATGAAAACAATAAGTACAGGATTCAGAAAATGGGAAAGCATGCATGTGTGTGAAGCATGTCACCACAACGGCGACTGTCGGTGCAAAAGCAATGTCATGCATGCGACAGCAGTGAGATGCGAACAAAAACTGAAACAATGCTTCTACAAGCTAACATACATTAAAATGATAGAAAGTGCTCATTGAAATCAAGCAGACAACACTCACACAAAGTGAAACACAAAAAGCAACAGAAACACAACGCAAGACATGAAAAGCATACTTACCGTGAAACAGCTAAGCTGAAAGTGCCGAAGAATCCTAGATGCAATGTGGGATGTCAAAGTTGTAAGATCGATGTGAGGAATGAGCTATGCAGCATTTGGTTCATAAGTTTTGATAAGATCGAGGTTATGACACGCATGTCACAAATCTAGGAAAAAGCGACACTTGGTGAGAGGTTTCTAAAATGAGCTTTACATGTAACCTCCAACTGCTAAGAATAGATCCCTAGATCTAAGGATGCCTTTTGCATGCTGCCTTTTGCTATTTCAGGAAGAGCAACCCATGCATGTAAATCAGTTTTGCTCAGTCCTGGAGGGAACCCTTCAACCTGAAGGCACATGCAATAGCATGTTTGACTCAGAGAGGGATTTGCACAACTTCTAAGAGGAACGAGGTTGGCTGTCCCAAAGGGATTTCACAATTTTTGGGGTTAGCGAGTGACTTCTTCCTAGAATTGCGCAATTTTTAGGCTAAGGTGCAGTGTTGGGTGAGATTGCATAGTTTTCTGAAGGAGGACTGTCTGATTGTTTTGCGCAATTTTGGAGCCTAGCAGGCTTCCCAACTAATTTGCACAATTTTTTGAGGGAAAGTTGGTTCCCCTCTAGAATTACGCAATTTTTTGGGGGAGTGTCTCAGCCAGAAAATGGTCTAAGCCCGAAATTTTGGCCTGCGAGAGGGAGACAAATAAGCTGATATGCACAGGCCGACAAGCCACTAAAACTCAGTTGAAGCCTATGTACTTGATAGTGCAAGACATGCTACTAAGGATGGTTGTTAGGGAGGCTCCAAAACAAAGCTAAGGAAAAATTTTGGAGGGTGGTTGTAGCCGCTACAACAAACTTTTATGACATCAATTAGGAATTGCATCCATCATTTTAACAATTACAAGTAAATACATGAAATAACCATGACATGAACCAATCACTTAACCATGCTTATAACCAGCATGAAACCATAAAAACAATAGTGAGATAACAACCATTAAATAGATATATAGATAAGTAAAAAAGAAAGAGAACTTAGCTTTTGTTAAACCTAGGAAAAACCGACCAAGTTCAGGACTTCCATGTACCACCAAACCATAGACATGGATGAATCAAATTTTTCATTCAACCAGTCACCCCCGTGCCATATTCCAAGCATGAATGTGATATTCATGTATAAACCAATCCAAAAACAACCAAGGGAATCCAAAGGTTAAACCACCTCCACCCTCACCAAACCGTGATAACACGAAAATCTGTGCTCCAATCACAAAACTAAACCAAACATGGAATGCCATCCGTAATCAATCATTATCCTTAAGGAATTTTTCATCTCCTTGTCTTTCAGGATTTACCACAATCCAATCCTGGAACACTAGGCCCTAAACTGAGTTGAGTCTCTCAGGCTTTATCGCAATCCAAACCTGGATCACTAGGCCCTAAACTGAGACTCCTCCCTTAGGCTATACCATGTATCCCACCAAAATCAGCCAAGGGATTCCTAGGCCTTTAGGAATGAACCTTGAGACCAGCTTTGCCCCGAATTCTAAAATCCATCCGGCAATTCCAAAGCTCAAAACTGATATAAACATCCCAACACACCTTGGCATCTAGAAAAGGAAATTCTAGGTTGAAAACCACTGTCATAACCTAGCAAAACCATGCCACCGACAACAAGATAACCATACACTAACATGCAAAGCCATGCATGTCAAAACTAGCTAGGAAGTCACACATGAAATATGTTACCTACAAGTATTCCTATTGAAGTTGCTTGATCCTACTCTTCCTTCCTTGATCCTTTCTTTCCTTCCTTTCCTTTATCTTTCTTTTCCTTCCTTGCACCAAAACTTGAGAAAAATTTTGAGCCAAGATCCTTCCAACTGACCCTCAAAATCATTTTTATCAATGAGGCCTCTATTTTCTTCATTTTCCATTAGTTTCCTTCAATTTCCTCCTCACATGCAACCTATGACCTTTGACCTTACTTTTCTCCTAATTTCCTTTATTTTCATAAATAAACATGCCAAAAATGTATTTTTACCTTTAATGCCTTTTCCAATCTCTTTAGCCATAATAAACCGAAATGAGCACCAACACCAACATTTCCTACCCAACATTCAGCTTTAAATATGTGTCCCTTGATCGTGGTCTTATTTTTCCTTTGTTAACCTTTATTAAATGGAATTTTCAACATGGTTATTATAATAAACCACTAAGTGCTTGTTGTTGGGACAAGGTCCCCTAGGGTCAATTTTGGGGCAAAAGCCCAACATTTTGTTATGTAAAATGTAAATTCTCTACAAGTTGTTGTCACAGAGCGCATAGATGGTTAAGTGTCATAAAGGGTTTTACCCTTCTATTATGTAAGTTTTGTCAGCTTGTATAGATCTACCCATGGTCTGCAGACCATGGGCTTGTATAAAAAGGAGAGTCTTAGAGAGTCTAAGATAGAAGGTAGCGAAGAATGAATGTAATGGGTCACTAGAGGTGAAGATCGAAGATTCTTAGAGTAGAAGAGAGGCTCTACAGCTGTGTGCATAGAGCCCTAGAGTAGAGTCCGCAACAGAGTGTGCAAACCCCTGTAGCTGAGTGTGCAAGATAGTCTTGAGTCTGTAAGCAGAACTGAAGTATCAATAGAGAGATTATTCCAGAAATATTTGTGTTTTATCCATTTACTTCTGTTATGAATGAATGCATTTATGTTATGATGAATAATGGGGTTATGATTTAATATTGTATTGATGCATGATTCTGCATGTTTTACATTGTTATAATAACGCAAGTAATAATACCTATTTATGCGAAGGATATCTTAATGCATGTTAAATTTATTAGACACTTAAGTCAATCTAGGTAAATACAGAACTGAGAGTAATTACAGAGGCACATAAGTGGTTGATTCACCTATTTAGGGTCCACAAAAGACAGTCATAGACCTTCACGAAGGTCTAGAGTTTAATAAAACGAAGTTATATCGATAAGTCTTAAGGGCTTATCGATCAACGTGAAGAAAGGTTTGGGGCATAAAATGACATCACAATCATCTCTGGGTGCAGAAACTTTGTCCCAACATCCCCCCATACTGCTTCGGGTGAGACTTCAGTCTACGCTCCACGGATTGACGACGAAAGGGAAAGTAGTGTAGGGCTTTGTTTGGCAAACTTAACTCCAAACCTAGGTTAGGAACCACTAAGCCAACAAACGGTTCCGTTATCAGGAACTGGATCTGCATAAAGAGATGTGTGATGTCGTATCACTGGAATCCAACAAAGAAAGAAATTGAGGAGTGGTTGGATAGAAAGATCCACGAATTTGCAGTGCAAGAAAACAAAAATCCACGATTGATGAAAGAACATTGGTTGGACAGGTATCTCTACACCGAGATACACGAAATTTTCTTTTATTCCTTCCCTATCGAGCTATACAAGTGGATTGCTAAATTGGCACACGGCCAAGGAAGGTGGAGGCTTAATGGTCCAATAGTGTGGACTCCGGAGCTAGTATGAAGATTAGAAGCCTTTCAAGATAAGATCATGTGTGTTTTCAATCACTGGCTTGATCGCGTCATAGGAGGATTTGTGACAGAGTTCGCGGTCGATACCTCGGTCAGCTACAGCGAAGCAGAGCAACGCTTCTTCAAGGGACCACGAGGTAAGTATTTGAGATCTTTGAATACTTGGATTAAAATGCTCTTGTGTGAAAAGAAAGTTATGCAATTACCTTGATGTTTGGAGCTACGCGAAGTGGAAAGTTATTCAGGGATAAAAGGAGAACAGGTCTTGAATATAGCCCGCTGATCGAGCCTCCTCTAAGTGACAACAAAGGAGTAGCACAAGCTTTGCCACAGAGCCTTTGTCTTGTTAATAAGGCAAGGGTTCCTGAAAATACCCCATCCACCTGTTAGAGCCTAGATTTACCTCAGGCTGAAAAAGGTAAGATTATAGGTCCACATCAAACCACGCTCAGCCTCGTATCTAGCCCTACGAGGACAGGAGAGGGCTCTCTCCAGGTCAATCTCAGCAAAGGATAATTAGATGGGGCTTGAGATGACCAATTTAACAACTAATCTTAGGCTAGGTATGAAGTGCAAGGATTGATTTGATTTTTTGGGAGATTTTTTGTTGGAAAAAGGGAAAGGCAATTTTGGGTCCGGGATGAGGCCAAATTTTTGCAGAGTTCTGATTGGGGCAAGGAAGGCAATTGTTTTGATGCTTTAGATTGAGTGAATGGATGGATCAGACTGGTGAGGAGCCAAGGAGGGTAAGAGAGTCTCAAGAATCCTCCTCAAATAGATGAAAATATTGAAAATTAAACAAAATTTCAAAGTAGAGCACAACAGTCCAGTGAATTCTACCTTAATCACTCATTTGTTTAATTTCAGAAGAAAAGAGAAGGGAAAATGATACACATAAACGTCAATGAACTTACAATTACATAGAGAAAAACACCATCAAAACACAGAGCCACATGGATCCCAACAAGTGCTACAAAACCCTGGTCTTTCCTTAGCCAAAAATGCAGAGATAGAATGTACAATGATGTGCCAAGCAATCCCAAGTGTCCAACCCTGAAAATGACTCAGAAAATACATGATATAGACTAGCCCAACCCATTCCCTTACCTATAGGGGTCGAGCTCATCATTCTAGGAGCTGTTTCAACCAATTCTAAACAAAGCACTGAAATCTAGGCAATCAAACAACTTGCCTCTATATGATAGGAAATTGATTCATTCATTAAATTTTTACTTTTTAGTGAATGAATCTTCTAGAACAAGTAAATATGTGCCAAAATTACATCATAGTCATCAAGTTACATCAAGATAGATCAATAATTACATCAAAAAGTAAAACTAGTCAAAACTGGGCGAATTTCTGAGCTGCTGAGTGAAAAATATGCAAAAATCCTCTATGCGCCGCGCCTGAAACCTGTATGCGTAACACAACTTTGGAGCTGAGTTTTAGGCACTTTCCAAAGTCAAAATTGAGCCCAAGATAGCTCGTTAGAAAGCCCTACCTGTCCACTTTCCAACCCAAGTGGAATTTCTTAATTTGGATGTCATTTTCCCCTCCAAAATTCAATCTCCCAAGACTACTTCTTGTGGGTGCAAAAGGTGGCAGAAATGTCATTTTTAGGGTGTTTTTGACCCTTTAGGCAACCCAGAAACTGATGAAATCCTTAGGTAATCCATGAGCATACATAAATTTTGATGACAAATCCAAAAAAAATTCCTCCTAGAGATCTCCCAATTATAAGCGCGCACCAAGTGGCGCTACGCGTTGGGCAGAAAAACTTGTTTTGTAACCCAAAAATTTCAAAATTGCCAAAATTTTCTCCAAATTCCTTGAAATTTGGGCTGAAACTTCTCTATCAAGTTTCATGCTAGGCTAAAGAGGCTTTAGCCAATATCTGAAGACGATCATGCTCCTTTTGCCTCTTTTGCTTCTTTGTTGCCTTCTTCAATTTTGCCTTTAGATTCCTTATTCGTGCCTTGGAACTCATATTTCACACCCTGTAATGGAAAACCATGTCTCTCAACAATGCTTTATCCCTATTGGCCTTGTCCAGTAGTCTCTCCAAGTGGATGTTGATTCTTTCGAGCCAAGACTCTCGATCATCATTAATCTCTTGCTCCAATGAAGTGAGCTCAATCCTCCTCCATTGTGCAGCTTGGTGATTCTCGCAGATGTTTTGTAACTCCATAATTGCTTGCTGATATTCAAGCTATTTGTTCCTCTGCTCCAAGTATTTCATAGTCCACTTAGCCCTCTCCAAGTCAAGGGATAAGGCTTTGATCTTTTTTTGCTTCTCCTAGATGATCTCTCTAAGATGTGCACTTTGCGGGCCCATGTCTGTATCGTCATCCTGAATAAGAATAAAGTCCCGCTCACCTGAAGGCCCCTCGTCCTACATTGGCCTCTTGCCTCTATCCTGTACCTATGATGCTGATGTCGGAAGCGAGGCCCCTTCCACAACTTCCTGGCACCCTTCTGATAAGTAATGCAAACTGGGATAGTAGCAATGTGCGGATCATGGCCTTCAAGCTGATGAGAAGGTCCACCTGTCTCATGCCCAGCCTCTGAAGGTCCCTGTGAAGCTTTGAAAAACTCACGGGAGATGAAATCATCCCAAGTGATGCCCTGTAATCCAAGCTGATGAACCACCAAAATTTTGATGAGCGCATAGTGGTAAATGTTGTTGTACTGTTGTTCAGGAGTCTTCTTCTGCACAAGAGTAGTCATCCTCTCGATGTTTCTGCACATGAAATATGGAATGTTCATCAACCTCACTCTCGTGAAATGCATTAATAACCTGATATGGTATGCATAGAAGCGTGAGAAGTGACCTTCACAACTGAAGTATCTGATAATGAGTCTCATCAACGGCGGATAAGATTCCTTCAGAAACTAAAATGGGAATACTCTCTTGAGTTGCCTCAAATAGCTAGGCCTGATGTAAGGTTCATAATATGATCTATCCAGCTGCTACGTCTTGTTCCACTCTCCCCCTATATTCGGTATCCCGGTGACCTGAGAGATGGTTTATGCTGTCAAGGTGAAGTTTACTCCAGCAAGAGTAACATGAATATAATGCAAATGTAAAACAATCAACCGAACTAACTCCTGATGATTCTGGATCTGAGCAATCATCTCACAATACTGAAAGCATGACAGTTGCTGAAAGAATGTCATTACAAGCGGGCAAGCCTGCAATTGAGTTAAGGAAGTAGGCTCTTCTCTGACATGTCTGCCACCCTTTCGAGGCCTTCTCGGCACATTAAGCTCAGTGGTTGAGTCACTGTCTTGCTCATATTCTTGCTCATATGATGAATCTGTCTCTGTCATGGTGCTGTAATGTGTATGTTTGATTGGTTTGACAAAGAGAAATAGGTGATGTGTTTTCAAATGCCGAATGTGCCAAAGGGAAATGGGACTGTGAGGAATATGGGATAGTGGGAAAAGCGGATGATGGAATTTGTCAAGTGAAGAAATGTGCAAATAGTCACTTTTAGGGATGTAGGGATTTGGGGAATGATATGGGAATTATATAGTGATAAATGATATAGGAGAGGGAGAATGATGATAGGGACTGATATGATTGTAGAATAGGGAAAATGGGAAGTTGGGATATGAGTGGTTTGGACGGTTAGGGCATGGGAAAAGATCACAGGTGGGAAAGGAGAGTTGGCACCACCATCATAATTTCAAAACACCAAATTTAAAACCCCAAAGGGGCAGCTTTTGATATACACATAGGGTTTATATTTTCAAATTTTCAAACCTTTGAATTCTCCCTCCAAACAACACCCAACACAAGTTAAATTCAATAGAAGCACACTTGAACTTACTTGGAGCAGAAAAAATGGCGTTTTTGTGAGTTTTGATGACAGAAGTGGCATAAAACTGGCCTGTAGGCTCTGTGCGCCGCGCACAAACCCAGTGCGCCACGCCTCCTGTACGCACCGCGATAGCGGAATTTTACACTGAGAATTTGCGCCCAATGCGCCGCGCGGCCTATGTGCACCGCGACCTCCTCCAATGCATCGCGTGGCCCTTCAATGCACAGTCTCGGCCCTTCAAACACAAAATTCGCTCCTCTAACCCTCAAGTCGATATCCTTTGACCTCTTGGCATAGCAATGGATGTTTCAAGCAATGAACATGTCTAATGGAATGATGGGTTTGATTTTTATTGAAGCCACAATGATTTTTTGTCTTGGAGGTTCTGTGCACCGCACGCAAGCCTAGTGCGCCGCGCCTCGTGGATGTGTCGCACCAATGGAGAAAAGCACTGTGGCAGGAGGCCCAATGTGTTGCGTAGCCTATGTGCGCCGCACTCTAACCCAATGTGTCACATAGCCAATAAACACATTCTTGGCTTTGAAAATCGCCTTCTCACCACTAACTTCGACTTTCCTTGATCTTCTTGGATGCAAATGACATTATACACACAGAAATATCTTTATAAAGACATGGCTTTGATTTTTGGTTCTCAAAAACCCATCTTTGTAATGTTTTAGTTTTTGGCATGTTTTCACTTTAATACAAACCCTGTTCTTTTGTTTCTTCTTTGACTATCTGACTTGAATAATAAATCTTTTGGCTATTTTTGCAGGGATAGTGGCATGTCTTGACAAAGGAAGACCAGGGCTATGCCGGAGATTTCAACAACTAAATTTTTTTTGAAAATTACATGGCAATTTATTACAAAACAAAATGATGAATTTTCTTCAAAACAGAGTTTTGAAGAAAAGTCATAATCCATCCATATGATGATAAAAATTTCATGAAATAAATCCTCCCTCTGGCCTGCTGTCATTATTGAACACTTTGAAGACACAATTTGTGAAACCTTAGACCTAGTGATTGAAATGACTCTTGTTGATCAAAAGACTAAAATAGGATTGTAAGTGACTTTAAAAACTTGCTTTTGATGAACAGACCTGAGCCAGCAGGGCAAGGCATGAGGGGTAATGAATAACAAGACCCTCCCGTCAGATTATGGCATGCCCCTAGCAGAATGCAACTGAGTGAATCGAGCGAGACACCTAAAAATGAAATGCAAAAGAGAAATTTTGATCGCTGATGGAGGGCTGACGAGACCGACTCTAACATTGGCTCCAATGGGGATGGTAGCTCCTTGGAGGTGCCAAGAACGGCAGATCTCTGGGAGAGATAGACAGTGCCTTCGTCCATTGGGCTATGGAGTCCATTATTTTGACAAATTAACACAAGACTCTTGACTCATTTATTGACTCTAACTTGACTCAAACTGACTCAATTAGGAAACAAAAATGACTAAAAACCTGACTCGACAAACTGAACGCAAAACTGAAACCTTTCTTCAGAATTATAGCCTTCACTTCGGGCCCCAGACTGAAGAAAAGATCCCAGCACACACTTGCAATGAAACTGAAATAAAATGGTATGTACAGTGATAATGTGGACAGCAGAAACAACTCAGAAATGATACCTCTTGAGCAACCGACCATTGACCGGCCCTCCGGGACATTCTTCCCCATTCATCTCCTTTAAAAGAAAAGCATTCTAACCATGATATGCAACAATTTTGAAGGGACCTTTCCAAAGATTTTTGAACTTACCGTGCTTACCCTTTTCTTCATTCCTTGCATCCCATTTCAGCACCACTTCCTCCAATTGGAATTTGTCTGCCTTTGCTTTTCTGTCATAGATTTTCTTAATCTTCTCCTGCAACTTTGATGTGTTTTGGAAAACTTCTTCTCTTGTCTGCTACAAATGGACCATTTGATTTAGTCTTCTCTGCATAGGATCTTCTTCACTGCCAGCCTCCTGAAGAAGTTTGACGACCAGAGCTGCTAGAGAGGTAGGAAACACTGTATCGACTCCATAAACAAGCTTAAAGGGGGACATACCAATGGATTTCTTTTGGCTGACCCGATCTGCCCAAAGTGCATTGACCAACTTCTTATGCCAACTCTTCTTGTTAATTTCCAACAACTTTTTAATGATGTTGACTAAAGATTTGTTAGAAGATTCCGCCAACCCATTGCCTTGCGGATGATAGGTAGTTGAGTGACCCAAAATGATTTTATACTTGTTACAAAACTCAATCATCTTCTTTGATTTGAAATTTGCTGCGTTATCAGTGATTAACTTATTCGGGCAACCAAAATGAGACAAAATGTTATTCTCAAGGAATGAAATAATTACCGCATTCGTAGCTTGTCTGGTGGGAATTGCTTCGATCCATTTCGTGAAATAATCTGTTGCCGTGAGAATCCACCGATGCTGACCGGAAGAAGCGGGATGAATTTCACCAATGAAATCCAACCCCCACTGCTAAAAATGGGCACTCACCTCAATGGGCTTAAGCGGAAAAGGCTGTAATTTCTGCCTTCCTTCAAAAATCTGACATTTATGACAGCTCTTGACAACCTTATATACATCAGCAAACAATGTCGGCCAATAGTATCCCGCTCTCAGAATTTTATTTGTCATTGTTTTCCAAAAAAGGTGACCGCCACAATCTCCTTTGTGGAAATCCTCCATGACTTGCTTCGCTTCTTCTTCCACCAAACAATTCAACAGAATGCCACCGAGATCTTTCCAATAAAGTGCAGAATTCAAAACACAAAACTTAGCAGCCTTTAACTTGAGAGTTCTACCTTTGTTTCTAGCCATGCCAGGTGGTGGTGACAAATTCTGCAGCACATATATGATATCTGAATACCACGGGGAAAGAACAAACATTTCGGATACCTGAATTGACGAACCTTCCTCATTTTCATCAGACATAGCAGCGATCAGATTTATGTCTAAGGCGTGCAAGTTTGATTCAGCCATTAACTTTGCCAATCCCTGTCCTTTAACAAGCTTGGTGGGCTTTATCTCCACATCGTACTCCAACAAAGCTGCAATCCACTTGCCTCGTCTTCCTTCCGGATCAGTCTGCACTAAAACATCCTTGACAGCAGCGTTAGGAACATAAGCCAAAGTATGAGAATGCAAAATATATACCCGAAAATCTTTCAATGCTTTCACAAGTGCAAGGGCCTGCTTTTCAATGATGTTGTACTTCAAGGCTGCATCTCTTATAGTTCGGCTGAAGAAAGCAATTGGTCTTTCATACTCATCTCTCTTCTACATTAATACAGCTGCCATTGTATGCTCTGAAGCAAAAGAAAACAATATAAAATCCTGAGTGTAGTCCGGGCTAATTAGAACCGGAGCTGAAGAAAGAGCCAATTTGACTAAATTGAAAGATTTTACAGCCTCTTCCATCCACTTCACTTGGCTGTCCTTCTTAAGCATGTTTGTAATCTCTCTTAGGTGTTCAGCAAGGTTAGGCACAAAGCGGCGTAAAAAATTCATCTTACCATTAAAAGATTGAATCTCCTTCTTGTTCCAGGGAAGGTCAATTTGCTAAATCGCTTCTACACGTGCTGGATCAATATGAATGCCATCTTTTGATATAATGTGCCCAAGTAGTTTGCCCTCATCCATTGCAAACAAGCTCTTTTTTGGATTCAGCGACACACCATATTTTCTGCACTTTTGAAAGACAATTTTCAGATGATACATGTGTTCTTCATCTGATTTGGAAAACACGGTCAAATCATCAAGGTACACAACCAAAAAGACATCCTTCTCATTTGCGAAAGCCAAGTCCATTGCCCGCTGAAATGTGGCACCCGCGTTCTTCAAACCGAAAGGCATTTTGGCGTAATGAAAAGTTCCCCACGGAGTGGTGAACGTTGTTTTATCCCGGTCATCTTCATGGACCAAAATTTGGTTATATCCAGAATAACCATCGAGTAGTGACATTCGAGATGCTCCAACTACTCGCTGAAGTATATGATCCATTTTGGGCAATGGATAATTGTCCTTCAACGAAACTTTATTTATATTCATAAAATCAATGCACAAGCGAATCTCACTTGTCTTCTTTCGTACGAGCACCAAATTAGAGATCCAGTCAGAAAATATGATGGGAACAATGATTCCTGATTTTCACAACCTGTTTATCTCCTTTTCAATTGATGGAAACAGTTTTGTATTTAGCCTTCTTAACTTTTGTCTGAAAGGTTTCTGATTAGGCTTAATGGGAATAGTGTGTTGAATTATATTGGTATCATATGTCTTCAAGTCAGAATAATCCCAAGCAAACACATCAGCAAAAGATGACAACAAACTGATATATTTGGACTTTACCTTCTGTGGCAATGCTTTGGACAGTTTTACCATTTTTGGATTTGCAGTTGTTCCGATATTGACCTCTTCAACACCCTTTTCTGTTGGCTGCAATGTTGGTTTGCAGGCTACATCATCTTGATCGAAGAGTTCTTCTAAAGGTATCAAGCCTTTAGGAATAATGTTATCCTTTAACTGCAACACTTCCATTTGATTGATCTACACATCATCTTCACCATCATCATATTCTACATCAATTGAGGTATCTTTGAACTTACCTTTGTTTTGCAGAAAATCATCAATTTCCTCATCATCTTGGAAAACTTGCCAATATCTCTGATTGTCCGGAACAGTCGGACGATGCTTGACATGGATTTCGAATTTATTGCTTGAGTTCATAGGAATCTTCAAATTACTTGTTGCCTTAGCAAGTGCATCAGCAATGCCATTTTGAATACGAGGCACACACGTCAAGGTATAATCTGAAAACAATTTCAGGATGTCTAGGACTGCATTTCGGTAAGCTCGCATCTGAGGATGTTTTGCTTGATACTCACCTTTAACTTGCTTAATCACCAATTCGGAGTCACCATATACTGCAATCCTCTTAGCATTCAGCTTTCTTAGAATTTTTAGGCCAGCAATCAAAGCTTCATACTCAGCCTCATTGTTCGAACAATCAAAAGCTAACTTGTAAGAACATACCCGCACATTACTAGGCACTTTGTTCGGGGTGGAGAAAGGACTGCGTACCCAAATACCAATTCCAGCACCATCATTTCCCACTGCACCATCGAAATCCATGGTCCACAGGCCCTCTTCATCTTCTTCTAAGTGTTGAAATTCTGCTGGCTCTGTTTTTCCTGCTTGTTGTCCATTATCTTCAGCTGATTGCTCAACGGTGTTCTGTTGTTCTTGTCCTTCTTTCTTTAAAACTTCTCTGAAATTCTCTGTTATTTCTGGAATACTTTCTACTTCTACTAACTGACTATCTATATCATTGAAACTATCTGAATACAAAACAAAAGACTCTAGATCTGTATGTACATAATTAATCGGATGATTAATCGGTTTCTCCTTGCTTGTAATCATGTATTTCATTTTTTGTTCCCGGTACAATTTTCTCATTTGGCCAAACACAGGAATCGTTGCATAGGAGAAATCTAGTTGTAATGTCCCTTTCAATTTCGCTCCCCAAGACCTGGAAAGAAGCATACCAAACCTGGGAGGAATGTCTGCCACAACAATATCCATCAAAACATTCTTCGTTGGGATTTGATCCAGACTTACAACCAAGTCTTTGATGAGCCCGATGCATCTTACTCTGCTGGAATCAAACGAATAAAGATCATGGTATTTCCTAGTGATGTCTAGACCCAACTTCTCCATGATAGCCTTCGGCATAAGATTGTGGGAAGCTCCGGAATCGAACATAGCATTATGCAACACAAAATCATGCACCCTTAAACTGATATAAAAAGGTGGCACATCACTATCTAGAGACTCACCATTCAATGCTGGCCCAAAAATCAATTTAGATTGATCATCTTCGATATTCACCATGTCAGACATTGGATCAAAATTCAAAATTTTAGAAACTTGTCCTCTATAACTGTTGTTCCTCATTATTTCAGTCAAGGGAATGGACACCTTCAATTTAGAAATTTCATTTTCTAAACTAAAAGCTGAAATCTTTTCTACCTCTTTGACTGGGACATCTTTCTTTTCCTTTTCCTTTGATACAATTGGCTGATTTGATTTTTCTATTGATGGTGATTTGCTGATATTAGGATCAACTGCCTCTTTCCCTTTCTTTTGTATAGCAGGTGAATCACTCTTTGATGTTGAAGCTTCCTTCCTCTTCTGAATTGGGTTAACAGGCACATCTATGTTTCTAAGTGAATATTGTCGCTGATGGGCGGACAAAGCATTCATATAGCCTCTTTGGTACTCATCTGATTCTTCTTCCAAAACTGTATCACTTGCTAGAATGAAATCTGCATCTTTGTGTACTGCTGAACTTTCTGCATACTCCTCTTCTTCCGTAATATAAATAGGCAAATCATCTGGAGTAAAGAAGTGATTTTCTTCCCCTATCACATGCTCTTCTTCATTGGATTCCGGTCCATGCACAAAATTTTGCTGCAGAGGTGGTTGTACTGGCTGCTGGGCTGTCTGATCTTGGGCTCACTGTTCTCTTTGTTTAATTCTATATTGTGGCTGCTGCTGGCCATGGAAGTTAGGATTTCTAACTTGTGGCTCCGGTTTATCAAGTCTCACCCTTTCAAACATCTGTTCCACCTTCCGAAGTAATTGATCTGTCGAAGACGACTCTTCTTTTATTGTGACCTTCTTTTCTGCTCTTGCTCTAGCCCTCTTGGCCAGCAGATTTGCCTCAACGCTGACTGCGATCTTCTGCATATCTTCCATTGTGGCAGGCTCTCTCTCTCTTAGCTGATAAGCCATGTCAACATCAAAACCATCCGGAAATTTCATCATGGCTAGCCCCTCAGGTGGCCTTAGATGATCAGTAATTTCTTTGTAAACTGAATTGAATCTAGTGCAGTAATCTTGAACGGACTCACCAACATTCTATTTGATATGTTCATATTCTTGAAGGATCTGAAGAGGATTTTTCTTGATTTCCCAACAATCTAAGAATTGTCTTTGTAACTCCTCCAATGTAGCAATACGGGTAGCGGGCAAAGCTCTGAACCATTTCCTAACTTCACCACTAAATGTTTGTGCAAACAATCTCATTGTCACATTTTCTGCATCGATCTCATGAAGGTCACAGAAATCTGCCATTCTATCCACATGTTGTTGAGCGGTAATGCTGTGAGGAGTGCCATCAAACAAAGGAATTTTGCTCTGATAATCTGTGGGCATGTCATCCAAAACTTGAGGTAGCGCAAGAGGAGAAAAACGAGCAGCCATCGCTCTTGGTGGATTTGCAATCAGCTTTGGAGATGTTGGGGGAGTAGGTGCAGCTGATCTGTGAGGTGTATGAGGAGGGGTGTTCGGAGGAGAAGCGATTTTGGATGTAGAAGGAGTAGATGGAGGTGAATTGTTAAATTGGCAACTAGGGCAAAACTCCATGTGGGTCAGCTTATTTATGGTAGCTAATAATTTTATTGGATCCCTCTCGTCGAGAGGTGTAGGATTGATCCAATGATCATCTGATTCCGATAAGTATTTATGGAGATATGAATTTATTTTGTTTATGTAATTATTATCAAGCCGACCAGCGCTTATGTAGGCTCTAGAAGCCAAAACGTCATGTCTATTCAACCTTATGCTTTTAGTATAAATAAGAGAGGATGTGAAGTCTTTTAAACACACTCCTCATGTGATCTCCTCTCCACGTCCTGGGTTTTTGGAGAAGGAGGACACTTTAGAATATAGTGGGCTAAGTGTATAATGCCCTAGCCGCAATTCAGATAGAATCAAGCCGCAGTCAAGGGATGCCCTAATATTGTTGTCCTTGGAGCCTTGTACGTTGACTAAATAAGCTCGTATACGCAGGGCCTATCTACGCAGGCCATAGTCATAAAGGATAGCTGCTGTAGAGAGAGCTAGTATGAGATAGAGCCGCAGGCATACCGCGGTGGTAACGTAGTGAGTCAAGAAAGAACCGCAGGCATAGAAAAGGAGTTATGTTCATGTGATACCCTGATACATTGTTCAATGGAGAATATGTATACGCACAGCAAGGGAGAATATATATACGCACAACAATAAAGATATACACAGTATACGCACAGCAAGGGAGAATATATATACGCACAGCAATGAAGATATACACAGTATACGCAAGTCATGGCAAACATTGTTCTTGAGGCACTTACATGCTGTAACATAAATGGTGGCTGCAGTAATAAAAGGACACTACCAAGCCGCATTCATAATCCTGTTGTCCTGAGGTGTAGCCACTGTCAATGCATGGTAGCTACAGTCACAGTCTTGAGGTGAATGGAGCCGCAGTAAGGTTGATGAAACCGTTGTCAAGGTTAGGGGAACCGCAGGCTAGAAAGCAGAAAACCTAACACGCAGTGGAAAAGTTATGAGCTCTCATACGCTGTCCCAACACGCAGACTGAATACTCATACGTTGTCCCCAACACGTACGTGGAATCATACACAGCAACTTCATGAATATATATACGCAGGTGACTTCATGAATATATATACGCAGGTGGACTTCAGGAATGTATATACGTAGGTGGATTCATATACATGCAGGTAACTTCATGAATATATATACGCAGGTAGACTTCATGAATATATATACGCAGGTGGATTCTTGGATATATATATATATATATATATATATATACGCAGGTAACTTCATGAATATATATACACAGGTAGACTTCATGAATATATATACACAAGTGGACTTCATGACTGTATATACGTTGGGAAGTCATGCGTATATATTTGCTGAGCAGTGTTGATATGATGCATGGGCAGCATGAAGCTTGATATGATGCATGGGAAACATGAAGCTTGATTTGATGCATGGGTAACATGAAGCAATAAGATCATGGACATGGGCAGCATGAGATCATGGAAATGAAGGGCAGCATGATGATGGATAAGATCATGGGCATGAGCAACGTGATTAGTGAAGTATGGTGCAGCATGAGTGGTACAGCAAGAGAACCAGATGCAGCACGATGATAGGTGAAGGAGTCACCTTGGAGAATCAATTGAAGCAGAATGTCTTCAACTGATCTCATTGTTATAGAAGATGATCTATGCTTAGATCTAGACAAGTCAAAGTGTTGACTTCTGTTGTAATTGTACTCTCTCTCTCTCTCTCTCTCTTTCTCTGCTAAACTTTGAAGATAAAAGAAGATTTGATCAAAGGGTTTCCCCACACATTGTGGGGTTTGTCCCTGGCTCGCGCCATATCTTGTGTCCTCTTGTCTTGGCTTGTCTTCTGCATATTATATTTATGTTCTATCTGTAGTTTATCGTAATGCTGATGTGATTGCTAACTGTGAAAATTTAAATAAATTTCTCTAGCATAGAACATACCAAAAAATAACATGGTATCAGAGCTGAGGTGAAGACAATGCCCAAGCAAGAGTGAAAGAGCAATTACCAAATACAGTTGGGACAAGACAAAAGGATAAATGGGTTCCTCATAATTCACCTAGGGTGAAATTGAAGCAGAGAATGTTATTAGAATGGCGCAGCAAAACTTCTGATGGCATCACTTCATTGGGAAGTTCAGATCTAAGGGTAGGAAGGAAAGGTAGATGTCTTGGTTATGAGTTCGGCCCTTATGCGAAGGAGTGCCGGAATGACAGAGATGCGGGTCATCAAAGACAATGGTCGACTCTTCCACGAAAGCAAGGAACCCCAAAATCTCTTTTATGTACCTGATTGAACCTGATGTCTATCTCGGAAATGGAAGTCAAAGGTTACAAGGTGGCACTTATCGATGGAAAGGTATGTGTTTGAAAATAGATTTTTTAAAGATGTTTTTGAGTTCAGGGTTGTATCAAGTTGCAAGAAGTCCACTGGGGACCATGTCCATTGACTCAACACCAGAGGTCTGTGAGACAGATGGTGACTAGGATGCCTGAATTCAAAAAGAAGCATGAAGGTACATGTCTAAAATGTACCAAAGGAAAATATTATAAGGGGACCATTCCCCTCATGCAGCAGGTTCACAGGTTTGGAAAAACCCGAGGAGTTTGAGAATCATGATCAAGGAATCTCATGTATACAGGTGGATGAAAGCCCTCTATGGCTTGAAGAAAAACACCTTGGGCATAGTATGAGAGGATTGATAGCTGTCTAATGCAGCTGAGATTCATTAGGAGTGAAACCGATCCAAACCATTGCTCGAAGGTTGTGGATGATAAACCTCTCGTACCAGCACCTATGTTTGACAGGTGCAAACCCTCTCATTTATAGGAGACAGAGGGAGTTGGATTTGGAATGTGGGAAGATAAGTTGCAAGCTTGTGACTACCTCGAGGATCTTAACTTTCAGAAGTTATATGGTAATGATGTCGAACCAGATTTGGGAAATGCCTTTGAGTTTCATAAACTCATTCGCATTGATGTTCTTGGAGAACCTCGATTCGAACATATGTGTTGCAGTTAGCATGGTGAGCTCATATTTGGTTGAGCCTCACTGGATTGGTACCAAGAATCTTCTGAGATATCTTCAGGGGCACAATCTCTCATGGATTGAGATACACTGGTGAAAATATGAAACCACATGATTATTCGAATGATGAGTGGGCAGGCAGTGTGGAGGATCACTAGAGCACTTTTCAGTGTTGGTTCTCTTTGGATTCTGCTTCGATGCAGGAAGCAGAAGTCGGTCACTATAAGCACCGCCAAGACCGAATACATGGCTACGAGTATGAATTTGTATGAAGTTGCATGGTTGCGGAATTTCTTAGTTGTTTTCGATTATTGAGGAATCCTGTATTCGACAATTGCTCCAGCGGACAGACATCAGATACTGCCTTATCTGGGATATGGAAAGTCGATGAGCAAGGAGGCTCCATCACACTGAGATGATATACAGGTCGCTAAAGCCCCGGGGGAAAGATCAAATTTGTGATTTTCCCGAATGACTTGGAGTCATCAAGAGACCTTTGTAAAAGGGTCCTGCATGTTGCATACATTGAGCTCTGGGAGCTCTGTGGGGCTTACAGAATCTACTGGAGCAACATACGACCACAGGGTGACTCACCCTCCCCTGGTGGTGCGCACTGGAACAAGATGATTCGCTCTCTTGTGGGACAAGATGATTCGCTCTCTTGTGGAACAGGATGATTTGCTCTCCTGTGTAGCAGGATTGATGTGTTCTCCTGTGAGGCCTGGATTGATGTGTTCTCCATGGTGGCCTGGATTGATGTGTTCTCCATGGCGATTGTAGTAGGATTGATGTGTTCTCCTGTGAGGACAGGATTGATTAAGTTCTCCTGTCGAGGCATCCTACCCATGCAGTCTGGGACTCATGGGAAGTACCTCTCATCTGATCAATGAGCAGGGAAATGAAGTTAGGGACCATAGTAGTACCGATGGATGCATCATTGTATCTACCGTACTCCCTACGCTAGGATGTCCTCCATTGATCTGGGATCAATAGTACTGGTCTGGGACTAGTGGTAGGAGTTGTACATACTATGATGCTGACTTCGGGTCGACTGAGACTGGTCTGGGACCAGTGGTACATACTCCGAGACTGACTTCGTGTCAGTGCAGGACTGGTCTGGACCCAGTGAGAGTGGTACATACTATGACGCTGACATTGGGTCAGTTTAGACTGGTCTGGGACCAGTGGTACGCACTCTGAGTCTGACTTCGGGTCAGTGGAGAATGGTATGAGACATTCTCGATCAAGTCTTCTTCTTCATAGTTCAGCAGAGCCAGTAGAGTAGAGCTAGCAGAACCAGCAGCGCTGAGCAGAGCTGAGAAGAGTAGAGTAGAGCAGAGCCAGCAGAGCTGAGCAAAGATGAGCAGAGCAGTGTAGGGCACTGATGGCAGAGATAGTACAGTCAGACATATGGATCAGCAGATGGAGTTCCCCCTAGTTGAGAGGGAGTGTTAAATTGGCAACTAGGGCAAAAATCCATGTGGGTCAGCTTATTTATGGCAGCTGATAATTTTATTGGATCCCTCTCGTCGAGAGGTGTAGGACTGATCCAAAGATCATCCGATTCTGATAAGTATTTATGGAGATATGAATTTGTTTTGTTTATGTAATTATTATCAAGCCGACCAGCTCTTATGTAGGCTCTAGAAGCCAAAACGTCATGTCTATTCAACCTTACGATTTTAGTATAAATAAGAGAGGATGTGAAGTCTTTTAAACACACTCCTCATGTGATCTCCTCTCCACGTCCTGGGTTTTTGGAGAAGGAGGACACTTTAGAATACAGTGGGCTAAGTGTATAATGCCCTAGCTGCAATTCAGATAGAATCAAGCCGCAGTCAAGGGATGCCCTAATATTGTTGTCCTTGGAGCCTTGTACATTGACTAAATAAGCTCGTATACGCAGGGCCTATCTATGCAAGCCGCAGTCATAAAGGATAGCTGCTGTAGAGAGAGCTAGTATGAGATAGAGCCGCAGGCATACATGATAACCGCGGTGGTAACGTAGTGAGTCAAGAAAGAACCGCAGGCATAGAAACGCAGTTCTGTTCATGTGATACCCTGATACGTTGTTCAATGGAGAATATGTATACGCACAGCAATAAAGATATACACAGTATACGCACAGCAAGGGAGAATATATATACGCACAACAATGAAGATATACACAGTATACGCACAGCAATGGAGAATATATATACGCACAGCAATGAAGATATACACAGTATACGCAAGTCATGGCAAACATTGTTCTTGAGGCACTTACATGCTGTAACATAAACGGCGGCTGCAGTAATAAAAGGACACTATCAAGCCACATTCATAATCCTATTGTCCTGAGGTGTAGCCACCGTCAAAGCATGGTAGCTGCAGTCACAGTCCTGAGGTGAATGGAGCCGCAGTAAGGTTGATGAAACCACTGTCAAGGTTATGGGAACCGCAGGCTAGAAAGCAGAAAACCTAACACGCAGTGGAAAAGTTATGAGCTCTCATACGCTGTCCCAACACGCAGCCTGAATACTCATACGCTGTCCCCAACACGTACGTGGAATCATACGCAGCAACTTCATGAATATATATACGCAGGTGACTTCATGAATATATATACGCAGGTGGACTTCAGGAATATATATACGTAGGTGGATTCATGATATATATACATGCAGGTAACTTCATGAATATATATACGCAGGTAGACTTCATGAATATATATACGCAGGTGGATTCTTGGATATATATATATATATATATATATATATATATATATATATATATATATATATATATATATATATATATATATATATATATATATATATATATATATATATACGCAGGTAACTTCATGAATATATATACGCAGGTATACTTCATGAATATATATACACAGGTGGACTTCATGACTATATATATGTTGGGCAGTCACGCTGGGCAATCATGGGTATATATTCGCTGAGCAGTGTTGATATGACGCATGGGCAGCATGAAGCTTGATATGATGCATGGGCAACATGAAGCTTGATTTGATGCATGGGTAACATGAAGCAATAAGATCATGGACATGGGCAGCATGAGATCATGGAAATGAAGGACAGCATGATGATGGATAAGATCATGGACATGAGCAACGTGATTAGTGAAGTATGGTGCAGTATGTGTGGTACAGCAAGAGAACCAGATGCAGCACAATGATAGGTGAAGGAGTCACCTTGGAGAATCAGTTGAAGCAGAATGTCTTCAACTGATCTCATTGTTATAGAAGATGATCTATGCTTAGATCTAGACAAGTCAAAGTGTTGACTTCTGTTGTAATTGTACTCTCTCTCTCTCTCTTTCTCTGCTAAACTTTGAAGATAAAAGAAGATTTGATCAAAGGGTTTCCCCACACATTGTGGGGTTTGTCCCTGGCTCGCGCCATATCTTGTCTCCTCTTGTCTTGGCTTGTCTTCTGCATATTATATTTATGTTCTATCTGCAGTTTATCGTAATGCTGATGTGATTGCTAACTGTGAAAATTTAAATAAATTGCTCTAGCATAGAACATACCAAAAAATAACATGGTATCAGAGCTGAGGTGAAGACAATGCCCAAGAAAGAGTAAAAGAGCAATCACAAATACAGTTGGGACAAGACAAAAGGATAAATGGGTTCCTCATAATTCACCTAGGGTGAAGTTGAAGCAGAGAATGTTATTAGAATGGCGCAGCAAAACTTCTGATGGCATCACTTCATTGGGAAGTTCAAATCTAAGGGTAGGAAGGAAAGGTAGATGTCTTGGTTATGAGTTCGGCCCTTATGCAAAGGAGTTCCCGAATGACAGAGATGCGGGTCATCAAAGACAATGGTCGACTTTTCCACGAAAGCAAGGAACCCCAAAATCTCTTTTATGTACCTGATTGAACCTGATGTCTATCTCGGAAATGGAAGTCAAAGGTCACAAGGTGGCACTTATCGATGGAAAGGTACGTGTTTGAAAATAGATTTTTTAAAGATGTTTTTGAGTTCAGGGTTGTATCAAGTTGCAGGAAGTCCACTGGGGACCATGTCCATTGACTCAGCACCGGAGGTCTGTGAGACAGATGGTGACTAGGATGCCTGAATTCAAAAAGAAGCATGAAGGTACATGTCTAAAATGTACCGAAGGAAAATATTATAAGGGGACCATTCCCCACATGCAGCAGGTCCATAGGTTTGGAACAACCCGAGGAGTTTGAGAATCATGATCAAGGAATCTCATGTATACAGGTGGATGAAAGCCCTCTATGGCTTGAAGAAAAACACCTCGGGCATAGTATGAGAGGATTGATAGCTGTCTAATGCAGCTGAGATTCACTAGGAGTGAAACCGATCCAAACCATTACTCGAAGGTTGTGGATGATAAACCTCTCGTACCAGCACCTATGTCTGACAGGTGCAAACCCTCTCATTTATAGGAGACAGAGGGAGTTGGATTCGAAATGTGGGAAGATAAGCTGCAAGCTTGTGACTGCCTCGAGGATCTTAACTTTCAGAAGTTATATGGTAATGATGTCGGACCAAATTTGGGAAATGCCTTTAAGTTTCATAAATTCATTCACATTGATGTTCTTGGAGAACCTCCGTTCGAACATATGTGTTGCAGTTAGCATGGTGAGCTCATATTTGGTTGAGCCTCACTGGATTGGTACCAAGAATCTTTTGAGATATCTTCAGGGGCACAATCTCTCATGGATTGAGATACACTGCCGAAAATATGAAACCACATGATTATTCGAATGATGTGTGGGCAGGCAGTGTGGAGGATCACTAGAGCACTTTTCAGTGTTGGTTCTCTTTGGATTCTACTTCGATGTAGGAAGCAGAAGTCGATCACTATAAGCACCGCCAAGACCGAATACATGGCTACGAGTATGATCTTGTATGAAGCTGCATGGTTGCAGAATTTCTTAGCTGTTTTTTATTATTGAGGAATCCTGTATTCGACAATTGCTCCAGTGGACAGACATCAGATACTGCCTTATCTAGGATATGGAAAGTCGATGAGCAAGGAGGCTCCATCGCACTGAGATGATATACAGGTCGCTAAAGCCCCGGGGGAAAGATCAAATTTTTGATTTTCCCAAATGACTTGGAGTCATCAAGAGACCTTTGTAAAAGGGTCCTGCATGTTGCATACATTGAGCTCTGGGAGCTCTGTGGGGCTTACAGAATCTACTGGAGCAACATACGACCATAGGGTGACTCACCCTCCCCTGGTGGTGCGCACTGGAACAAGATGATTCGCTCTCTTGTGGGACAAGATGATTCGCTCTCTTGTGGAACAGGATGATTTGCTCTCCTGTGTAACAGGATTGATGTGTTCCCCTGTGAGGCCTGGATTGATGTGTTCTCCATGGCGGCCTGGATTGATGTGTTCTCCATGGCGATTGTAGTAGGATTGATGTGTTCTCCTGTAAGGACAAGATTGATTAAGTTCTCCTGTCGAGGCATCCTACCCATGCAGTCTGGGACTCATGGGAAGTACCTCTCATCTGATCAATGAGCAGGGAAATGAAGTTAGGGACCATAGTAGTACCGATGGACGCATCGTTGTATCTACCGTACTCCCTACGCTAGGATGTCCTCCATTGATCTGGGATCAATAGTACTGGTCTGGGACCAGTGGTAGGAGTTGTACATACTATGACGCTGACTTCGGGTCGGCTGAGACTGGTCTGGGACCAGTGGTACATACTCCAAGACTGACTTCGTGTCAGTGCAGGACTGGTCTGGAACCAGTGAGAGTGGTACATACTATGACGCTGACTTTGGGCAGTTGAAACTGGTCTGGGACCAGTGGTATGCACTCTGAGTCTGACTTCGGGTCAGTGGAGAATGGTATGAGACATTCTCGATCAAGTCTTCTTCTTCATAGTTCAGCAGAGCCAGCAGAGTAGAGCTAGCAGAACCAGCAGCGCTGAGCAGAGCTGAGAAGAGTAGAGTAGAGCAGAGCCAGCAGAGCTAAGCAAAGATGAGTAGAGCAGTGTAGGGCACTGATGGCAGAGATAGTACAGTCGGACATATGGATCAGCAGATGGAGTTCCCCCTAGTTGAGAGGGAGTGTTAAATTGGCAACTAGGGCAAAACTCCATGTGGGTCAGCTTATTTATGGCAGCTAATAATTTTATTGGATCCCTCTCATCGAGAGGTGTAGGATTGATCCAATGATCATCTGATTCCGATAAGTATTTATGGAGATATGAATTTATTTTTTTTATGTAATTATTATCAAGCCGACCAGCTCTTATGTAGGCTCTAGAAGCCAAAACGTCATGTCTATTCAACCTTACACTTTTAGTATAAATAAGAGAGGATGTGAAGTCTTTTAAACACACTCCTCATGTGATCTCCTCTCCACGTCCTGGGTTTTTGGAGAAGGAGGACACTTTAGAATACGGTGGGCTAAGTGTATAATGCCCTAGCCGCAATTCAGATAGAATCAAGCTGCAGTCAAGGGATGCCCTAATATTGCTGTCCTTGGAGCCTTGTACGTTGACTAAATAAGCTCGTATACGCAGGGCCTATCTACGCAGGCCGCAGTCATAAAGGATAGCTGCTGTAGAGAGAGCTAGTATGAGATAGAGCCGCAGGCATACATGATAACCGCAGTGGTAACGTAGTGAGTCAAGAAAGAACCGCAGGCATAGAAACGCAGTTCTGTTCATGTGATACCCTGATACGTTGTTCAATGGAGAATATGTATATGCACAACAATAAAGATATACACAGTATACGCACAGCAAGGGAGAATATATATACGCACATCAATGAAGATATACACAGTATATGCAAGTCATGGCAAACATTGTTCTTGAGGCACTTACATGCTGTAACATAAATGGTGGTTGCAGTAATAAAAGGACACTATCAAGCCGAATTCATAATCCTGTTGTCTTGAGGTGTAGCCACCGTCAACGCATGGTAGCTGCAGTCACAGTCCTGAGGTGAATGGAGCTGCAGTAAGGTTGATGAAACCGCTGTCAAGGTTAGGGGAATCGCAGGCTAGAAAGCAGAAAACCTAACACGCAGTGGAAAAGTTATGAGCTCTCATACGCTGTCCCAACACGCAGCCTGAATACTCATACGCTGTCCCCAACACGTACGTGGAATCATACACAGCAACTTCATGAATATATATACGCAGGTGACTTCATGAATATATATACGCAGGTGGACTTCAGGAATGTATATACGTAGGTGGATTCATATACATGCAGGTAACTTCATGAATATATATACGCAGGTAGACTTCATGAATATATATACGCAGGTGGATTCTTGGATATATATATATATATATACGCAGGTAACTTCATGAATATATATACGCAGGTAGACTTCATGAATATATATACACAGGTGGACTTCATGACTGTATATACATTGGGCAGTCACGCTGGGCAATCATGGGTATATATTCGCTGAGCAGTGTTGATATGATGCATGGGCAGCATGAAGCTTGATATGATGCATGGGCAACATGAAGCTTGATTTGATGCATGGGTAACATGAAGCAATAAGATCATGGACATGGGCAGCATGAGATCATGGAAATGAAGGGCAGCATGATGATGGATAAGATCATGGACATGAGCAACGTGATTAGTGAAGTATGGTGCAGTATGAGTGGTACAGCAAGAGAACCAGATGCAGCACGATGATAGGTGAAGGAGTCACCTTGGAGAATCAGTTGAAGCAGAATGTCTTCAACTGATCTCATTGTTATAGAAGATGATCTATGCTTAGATCTAGACAAGTCAAAGTGTTGACTTCTGTTGTAATTGTACTCTCTCTCTCTCTCTCTCTTTCTCTGCTGAACTTTGAAGATAAAAGAAGATTTGATCAAAGGGTTTCCCCACACATTGTGGGGTTTGTCCCTGGCTATCACCATATCTTGTGTCCTCTTGTCTTGGCTTGTCTTCTGCATATTATATTTATGTTCTATCTGCAGTTTATCGTAATGCTGATGTGATTGCTAACTGTGAAAATTTAAATAAATTGCTCTAGCATAGAACATACCAAAAAATAACATGAATTTACAGCAGACTTTTGATCAGGGATAATAGGCTGCACAGGAATGGTGGGAATGAAGGGCGGTTCGGTAGGAATTCTTGAGGTGGATGCCGTTACGGAAGATCCGAGGGTTGCAGATGCAGCTTCTAGGAAATCAGCGATATTTGAAGCATGAATTTCACTCTGAAGGTGCTTCAAGATAAAATTCTCAATTGATTTATTGTTTCTTTCAACTTCAAGAGCTGTAGCAAAGTCAGGATTTGGGACTATAGAACTAAGAGCACTTTCGGATTTGGTTTCAAACAATGACAATTCAAACTTTTCATCAAAAGCAAGTTCTTCAAGATACTTAAAAATTGCAGGACATGAACGAGATTTAAACACGGGAGTCACAGAGCTCTCTTGACGAAGGAGTCTTGGAATCAAATTGGGATTTTCATAGACAGGGGGAGGATTTGGGTCTGGGTTAGCTCTGGTATATCTCTTTGAAGCCAGTGTGCTATTTTCAAAAGATCAGATGGACATAAACAACTTTTTCAGCCTATCAAATCCTAAGCTTATCATCCACAGCTTAGAATCATCAAATGTACTGGGGTGTTTGCAGGTTAGATTTTCCGTTAATGAGACTAGACCGGAGATTGACTGAAGTAGCGTTTATCTACTTGCGCTAATGCAAAGCAAAAGCGTTTCGAAGGCTACCTGGCTAATCTTCAGACTCTGTCTGTAGTTTCAAAACGAAGAATACTAACAAACAATCAAATTACTTCCCCAGTATGGTCGCCACTATGTTAGAGCCTAGATTTACCTCAGGCTGAAAAGGTAAGATTCTAGGTCCACATCAAACCATGCTCAACCTCATAGCTAGCCCTACAAGGACAGGAGAGGGCTCTTCCCGGGTCAATCTCAGCAAAGGATAATTAGATGGGGCTTGAGATGACCAATTTAACAACTAATCTTAGGCTAGGTATGAAGTGCAAGGATTGATTTGAGTTTTTGGGAGATTTTTTGTTGGAAAAAGGGAAAGGCAATTTTGGGTCCGGGGATGAGGCCAAATTTTTGCAGAGTTCTGATTGGGGCAAGGAAGGCAATTGTTTTGATGCTTTAGATTGAGTGAATGGATGGATCAGACTGGTGAGGAGCCAAGGAGGGCAAGAGAGTCTCAAGAATCCTCCTCAAACAGATGAAAATATTGAAAATTAAACAAAATTTCAAAGTAGAGCACAGCAGTCCAGTGAATTCTACCTTAATCACTCATTTGTTTAATTTCAGAAGCAAAGAGAAGGGAAAATGATACACATAAACATCAATGAACTTACAATTACATAGAGAAAAACACCATCAAAACACAGAGCCACATGGATCCCAACAAGTGCTGCAAAACCCTGGTCTTTCCTTAGCCAAAAATGCAGAGATAGAATGTACAATGATGTGCCAAGCAATCCCAAGTGTCCAACCCTGAAAATGACTCAGAAAATACATGATATAGACTAGCCCAACCCATTCCCTTGCCTCTAGGGGTCGAGCTCATCATTCTAGGAGCTGTTTCAACCAATTCTAAACAAAGCACTGAAATCTAGGCAATCAAACAACTTGCCTCTATATGATAGGAAACTGATTCATTCATTAAATTTTTACTTTTTAGTGAATGAATCTTCTAGAACAAGTAAATATGTGCCAAAATTACATCATAGTCATCAATTTACATCAAGATAGATCAATAATTACATCAAAAAGTAAAACTAGTCAAAACTGGGTGAATTTCTGAGCTGCTGAGTGAAAAATATGCAAAAATCCTCTATGCGCCGCGCCTGAAACTTGTATGCGTAACACAAATTTGGAGCTGAGTTTGAGGCACTTCCCGAAGTCCAAATTGAGCCCAAGATAGCTTGTTGGAAATCCCTGCCTGTCCACTTTCCAACCCAAGTAGAATTTCTGAATTTGGATGTCATTTACCCCTCCAAAACTTCAATCTCCCAAGACTACTTCCTGTGGGTGCAAAAGGTGGCAGAAAGGTCATTTTTAGGGTGTTTTTGACCCTTTAGGCAACCCAAAACTTGATGAAATCCTTAGGTAATCCATGAGCATACATAAATTTTGATGAAAAATCCAAAAATGTAAAGTTTTCCTCCTGGAGATCTCCCAATTATAAGCGCGCGCCAAGTGGCGCTATGCGTTGGGCAGAAAAACCTGTTTTGTAACCCAAAAATTTCAAAATTGCCAAAATTTTCTCCAAATTCCTTGAAATTTGGGCTGGACCTTCTCTATCAAGTGTCATGCTGGGCTAAAGAGGCTTCGGCCAATATCTGAAGATGATCATGCTCCTTTTGCCTCTTTTTCTTCTTTGTCGCCTTCTTCAATTTTTCCTTTAGATTCCTTATTCGTGCCTTGGAACTCATATTTCGCGCCCTGTAATGGAAAACCATGTGTCTCAATAATGCTTTATCCCTATCGGCCTTGTCCAACAGTCTCTCCAAGTGGATGTTGATTCTTGCGAGCCAAGACTCCTGATCATCATTAATCTCTTGCTCCAATGAAGTGAGCTCAATCCTCCTCCTTTATGGAGCTTGGCGATTCTCGCGGATGTTTTGTAACTCCATGATTGCTTGCTGATCTTCAAGCTGTTTGTTCCTCTACTCCAAGTATTTCATAGTCCACTTAGCCCTCTCCAATTCAAGGGATAAGGCTTTGATCTCTGTTTGCTGCTCCTGGATGATCTCTCTAAGATGTGCACTTTGTGGGCCCATGTATGTATCGTCATCCTGAATAAGAATAAAGTCTCACTCACCTGAAGGCCCCTCATCCTACATTGGCCTCTTGCCTCTGTCCTGTACCTATGATGCTGATGTCGGAAGCGAGGCCCCTTCCACACCGGGTGGAGATAACACTCGCTTTGCTGCCGCGAACAGCTGCCTGGCACCCTTCTGATAAGTAATGCAAACTGGGATAGTAGCAATGTGCGGATCATGGCCTTCAAGCTGATGAGAAGGTCCACCTATCTCATGCCCAGCCTCTAAAGGTCCCTGTGAAGCTCTGAAAAACTCACGGGAGATGAAATCATCCCAAGTGATGCCCTGTAATCCAAGCTGATGAACCACCAAAATTTTGATGAGCGCATAGTGGTAAATGTTGTTGTACTGCTGTTCAGGAGTCTTCTTCTGCACAAGAGTAGTCATCCTCTCGATGTTTCGGCACATGAAATATGGAATGTTCATCAACCTCACTCTCGTGAAATGCATCAATAACCTGATATGGTATGCATAGAGGCGTGAGAAGCGACCTTCACAACTGAAGTATCTGATAATGAGTCTCATCAACAACACATAATATTCCTTCATAAACTGAAATGGGAATACTCTCCTGAGCTGCCTCAAATAGCTAGGCCTGATGTAAGGTTCATAATATGATCTATCCAGCTGTTGCCTCTTGTTCCACTCTTCCCCTATATTCGGTATCCCGGTGGCCTGAGAGATGGTTTCTGGTGTCAAGGTGAAGTTTACTCCAGCAAGAGTAACATGACTATCATGCAAATGTAAAACAAACAACCGAACTAACTCCTGATGATGCTGGATCTGAGCAATCATCTCACAATACTGAAAGCATGACAGTTGCTGAAAGCATGTCATTGCAAGTGGGCAGGCCTGCAATTGAGTTAAGGAAGTAGGCTCTTCTCTGACATGTCTGCCACCATTTTGAGGCCTTCTCGGCACATTAAGCTCAGTGGTTGAGTCACTGTCTTGCTCATATTCTTGTTCATATGATGAATCTGTCTCTGTCATGGTGCTGCAATGTGTATGTTTGATTGGTTTGACAAAGAGAAATAGGTGATGTGTTTTCAAATGCCGAATGTGCCAAAGGGAAATGGGACTGTGAGGAATATGGGACAGTGGGAAAAGCGGATGATGGAATTTTTCAAGTGAAGAAATGTGCAAACAGTCACTTTTAGGGATGTAGGGATTTGGGGAATGATATGGGAATGATATAGTGATAAATGATATAGGAGAGGGAGAATGATGATAGGGACTGATATGATTGTAGAATAGGGAAAATGGGAAGCTGGGATATGAGTGGTTTGGACGGTTAGGGCATGGGAAAAGATCACAGGTGGGAAAGGAGAGTTGGCACCACCATCATAATTTCAAAACACCAAATTTAAAACCCTAAAGGAGCAACTTTTGATATACACATAGGGTTTATATTTTCAAATTTTCAAACCTTTAAATTCTCCCTCCAAACAACACCCAACACAAGTTACATTCAATAGAAGCACGCTTGAACTTACTTGGAGCAGAAAAATGGCGTTTTTGTGAGTTTTGATGACAGAAGCTGCATAAAATTGGCCTGTAGGCTCTGTGCACCGCGCACAAACCCAGTGCGCCGCGCCTCTTGGATGCGCCACGACAGTGGAATTTGACACTGAGAATTGCGCCCAACGTGCCGCGCGGCCTGTGTTTGCCGCAACCTCCTCCAATGCATCGCGCGGCCCTTCAACGCACAGTCTCGACCCTTCAAACATGAAATTCGCTCCTCTAACCCCCAGGTCGATATCCTTTGACCTCTTGGCATAGCAATGGATGTTTCATGCAATGAACATGTCTAATGGAACAATGGGTTTGATTTTTATTGAAGCCACAATGACTTTTTGTCTTGGAGGTTCTGTGCGCCACGTGTAAGCCCAGTGCGCCGCGCCTCGTGGATGTGTCGCGCCAGTGGAGAAAAGCACTGTGGCAGGAGGCCCAATGCATTGCGCAGCCTATGTGCACCGCACTCTAACCCAATGTGTCGCGCAGCCAATAAACACAGTCTTGGCTTTGAAAATCACCTTCTCACCACTAACTTCGACTTTCCTTGATCTTCTTGGATGCAAATGACATTATACACACAGAAATATCTTTATAAAGACATGGCTTTGATTTTTGGTTCTCAAAAACCCATCTTTGTAATTTTTTAGTTTTTGGAACTTTTTCACTTTAATACAAACCCTGTTATTCTGTTTCTTCTTTGATTATCTAACTTGAATAATGAATCTTTTGGCTATTTTTGCAGGGATAGTGGCATGTCTTGACAAAGGAAGACCAAGGCTGCGCCTGGAGATTTCAACAACTGAAAAAATTTTTAAAATTACATGGCAATTTATTACAAAACGAAATGACGAATTTTCTTCAAAACAGAGTTTTGAAGAAAAGTCATAATCCATCCATATGACGATAAAAATTTCGTGAAATAAAACCTCCCTCTGGCCTGTTTTCATTATTGAACACTTTGAAGACACAATTTGTGAAACCCTAGACCTAGTGACTGAAATGACTCTTGTTGATCAAAAGACTAAAACAGGACTGTAAGTGACTTTAAAAACTTGCTTTTGATGAACAGACCTGAGCCAGCAGGGCAAGGCATGAGGGGTAATGAATAACAAGACCCTCCCGTCAGATTATGGCATGCCCCTAGCAGAATGCAACTAAGTGAATTGAGAAAGACACCTAAAAATGAAATGCAAAAGAGAAATTTTGATCGCTGACAGAGGGCTGACGAGACCGACTCTAACACCACCCACTCCACCTCTATCTTCACCTCTGCCGCATACACATTCACCCACACCACCACTACCTCCACCGTCATTCAATATATAAAATACAGTGAAGTTGCCCATTTTCAAGGGCTTAGGAAATGAGCACCCGAACTAGTTTTGGTTCATTGTGAGGGCTGTGTGGAAAGCTCAAACATTACCGATGATCATATGAAGAAAGAAACGTTGGTTACTGCTTTACAGGATCGTGCACTAACATGGTAGATTAAGTACTGCACTAATAACCCGACAACTGCGTTGGCAGACTTTCAGACTACACTGAATAAGGAATTCAGTAGACCAAGTCTGAAGCACAATCAATCATGGGATTCAAGGAAATCATGATGACACCGGGCGAGACACCCTGGGAGCTGGATCAGAGACTGAAATGCAAGATCTGCGAAGCTAACATGAATCTTATGGATGAACAGCACTGTGAATGGTTTGTGGCTTCGCTCTTGCCTCATTTAAGAGTTGTTTTATCACAACAAAAAATTGGGACCCAAGCGGAAGCCTTGGATATTGCAATGAGACTGCATGGGACACCGATTCAAGATGTTGCTTTGGGATTTTAGCAGATTCACACGGAGTTGCAGAATCTTTGCCTATAATTCCAAAGTCAAAAGAAGGATAGAGTGGCTCGGCCAGAGGCGCGTGAAGAAGTTTTGTGTTTGAAATGTAAGAGTCAAGGGCATGATAAATATCATTTCCCTGTCTTCGTGCATTATTTTGTAGGAGGAGGGCCGATGCCTCTAAGGCTGGAAGCTCAAGCAGGGCCAAGTACGGGGCCTACACTGTGGTGTGCTATCTGTTAGGTAGCTGGAAAACATGTGACAAACAATTGTCACTTGCTGCATAAATTTGTACAGACACCACAACAGTTCTTTTTCAACTTTTGTAAGTCAATGGGTCACGATGAGCATAACTATCATAGTTATGAGTTAATGATGGAGAGAACGCCCGCATATCAGATGCAGAAAGAAACTCGGCCTCTGGATCAAGGCGTTGCAAGAGCGCGAGGAGGATATCAGGGGTGAGGACAAGGTCGAGGCAGAGGAGGACCTGCGAGAGGTCGGGGACAAGTTATTTTCTACAATTGTGGAGGGCCAGGACACTATGTACAAGAATGTACGAACCCGACATGCCTGTCGTGTCGATACTATACTCAGTTTGACCACGCGATATAAGGCTACTGTGTATTAATAGCTAAGATGCATAAAAAGAGGATGCAGCCTCAGTAGCCTACCTAGAACTTGCAAATGATGAGGGTTGAACCCCGTGAAGAAGATCCTAATGTGAATATTGTGCTGTGAAGTTGAATGACAACTGGCGAAGATAAGGGAAAGCGGCCTGAAGAAAGTGAATGGGTCTGAAAAGCTCCAGAGAAGGAGGTTGGCTTTGATTTAAAGCACACAAAAGAAATCTTCATGGAAGCAAAGAAAAGCTTTGTTGAGGCTTCTACCTCAGGGAGTCAGGATAAGCAATCTGAAGAATTGGATCCCTCCATGTTTACTACCTTTTTGGAGACCTGTATGAAGCTTTTACGCGATAGCAAGGCCGTGAAAGGATTATAGGAGGTTATCAATAAATGTGCTGGTAAAGAAAATGCTTCTGAAGGACTGCGTGTGGTCAGGAAAATTGGTAAGCATAGGGAAAGAACAGGACGTGAGATGAGGCTCACCACGCAAATAGGAGAGTATGAAATGGATCAAGTTATTCTGGATCTTGGGTCATATGCGAATGTTTTGTCGAAACAAACATGGGAGAGAATGGGGAGACCTACGCTGCAATGATATCCTATTCAATTAAGGATGGTGAATCAACAAAATATTATCCCCATCAGAAGATTGCAGGGAGTGACAGTAGATATTGAAGGCATGAGTGCGTTGGTTGATTTCGAAGTGATAGAGATTTTCGATAACAACAATTCCTACCCCGCACTCCTTAGGATAGACTAGGCTATTGACATGAATGGGGTGATCAACTTGAATAAGCAAACAATGTCATTTGAGAGGAAATCGCTCTGCGTAGTAGAAACGTTGGACCCTGCAATAGGACCTCTCTATACTAAACCAGTCCACGATTATGAAAGTGACGATGATTTGGACCAGATTTATAAGATAATGGCGCGAGATCAAGATTGGGTGAATCTGATAATTGAAGGAGGTATTGTATGGGACCGTGAAAGCTCCTACACTTTAGATTCAGATGAGGAATTGGAACACTAGCAGAATCAATTGCAGGAAGTATATACATTGCGCTGTAACATGATGACTAAATCCTTGCGCTGTGTATCATTGGAGGTAAGGTGTTTTCCTTATTAGGATGGTTTAACTAACATAGATAAATTTTTGGATGCATTTGAAAGGGAAGTACCAGAGAAGCATCGCTTTCAAGCCTTAGATTTGGTGCTGCGCGCTACACTCGCAAGATGGTGGGGTACTCATAAAGGCAATTTTGATGGATGGCGCGAATACAGAAGAATGATGAGGGTGCGGTTTGGTCGCGTAAAAGGGTGATTGATGGAGAAATATGATGGGAGGAGTGACCCACTCGATCACTTAGCAAAATGGATTGATTCTTATGGAGCAGAACTGCAACCGAAGTGGGTGCATCTATTCTGTCACACTTTGGATGTAATACCAATGAATTGGTATTTGGAAACAGAGCTCCGCCAAGGCACGGATGAATGGGATATTTTGAGACAGGGATTCTTGATGACATTCATCTTTGAGGATGGATTCGAGTGCATCGATGAAGTGCTGCAGGAGGTCAAGGCAGCGATCTTCAGAATCCCACAGGATCTCTTGGATTTGATTCAACCAAATTGGACCACCCAGTTGCGCCATGTGCTGGAGTGCTACAATGTGACTGTTGAAGAAGAAGAGGAGGATCCAAGGAAAATTAATATCCCAGAGACAGAAGGTCACGCGAAGTTGAGGGGCCACAGATAGAGAATCTAGATATCACTGCACCGCTAAAAACTAGACAAGTGAACATTGGAACAGAGGCAAAGCCAAAGTTTGCGAAGATAGGAGACTAGTGGGATGATGTTGCGATGGATAAGGTCATTAAATTTCTCCGCAAGTACCAGGACTTGTTCCCTACCAAGTTTTCTAACTTGAAGGGGGTAATAGGTGATTTAGGAATGATGAAAATAGCGTTGAAACCAGACGCAAAACCTGTGAAGGAGAGGCCATATCGCCTTAATCCTAAGTACAAGGAAAAGGTCTGCTTGGAGTTGGACAAGATGTTGGCAGTGGGTATTATTGAACCAGTGGAGGAGTTTGATTGGGTAAGTCTTATGGTAGTTTAGGAAAAGAAGTAGAAGGATGAGATAAGGATCTGCATAGATCTCAGGAAACTCAATGATGTTTGCATTCATGATACCTTTCCAACCCCATTTACAGATGAGGTATTGAATAATGTTGGCGGACAGGAAGCATATTCATTTACTGATGGGTTCTCTGGATACCATCAGATAAAGATTGCATCGGAAGACAAGAGTAAGATGACCTTCGCGACTGAGTGGGGATGTTTTCAGTATACTGTAATGCCTTTTGGACTTAAGAATGCATCGGTGATCTTTTCGTGCGTAGTCATTGTGGCGTTCAAAGATTTCATTCACAAGTTTTTGGAGGTATAATTTAATTATTGGATGGTGTTTGGGTTCGTAATACGCCATGTATCTAGTTTGCGCTTGATGTTGGATATGTGCTAGAGGTATCAGATCTCGTTAAACTTGAAGAAGTGTCTATTTTTTGTCCCTTTAGGAATCTTGTTGGGTCATGTAGTGTGCAGACAAGGATTAATGGTGGACCCAATTAAGATCATGGTTATAAACAATTTGGAGGCACCAAGAAGTGTTAAATAGATGCACGCAACACTAGGTCATACTGGTTATTATCGAAAGTTCATCAAGATTTATGCTCAGATTACCGCGTTGATGGAAAAGTTGTTGAAGAAGGACACTACATTCTGTTGGAATGAGGAATGTCAGCGAAGCCTGGATGTGTTAAAATAAAAGATGGTCACCGCGCCGATCCTAGTCTTCCTGGATTGGAAGAAGGAATTTCATGTGCATGTGGATGCATCATGTATTGCGCTAGGAGAAGTGCTGACGTAGGCCGATGAAGGAGAATTGGATCACCCAATAATGTTTGCAAGCATAAAATTATCTAAGGTTGAAAATAACTACTCGACGACGGAGCGCGAAGGGTTGGCTGTGGTGTACGCACTCCATAAGTTCAGACATTACTTGCTAGGCAGTCATTTTAAGTTGTATACTTACCATTCTACATTAAAATACCTATTCAACAAGCCTGTGTTGGGGGGAGGGGGGGGGAATATGCAAATGGTTGTTGTTGTTTCGGGAGTATGATTTCGAAGTAATTGTGAAGCCAAGGCGATTGAATGCAGGGCAAGATCATCTGTCGCACATTGAAAGAGGAGAGGAGCCTACCAATTTAGAGGAAGGACTACATGATGCACATCTTTTTGCCGTGTGTGTGGCAAACAATCAGTTTGCAGACATCATCCACTTCCTGACTATGGGAATCGCTCCAGAAGGATACACAGGTCAACAAAAGAAGGAATTGGTGGTGCACGTGGCATATTTTTCTGTTATTGCAAGTCACTTGTATAAAATGGGATCAGACAAGATAGTACGATGTTATGTGCTTGATTTTTAATGAAGCAGCATCCTAGTTGAAGCTCATGGAGGAGCTGCGGGAGGCCATTATGCAGGGAAAGCAACAGCGCAGAAAATTTTACGCACTGGGTTGTGGTGGCCTACATTACATAAGGATTCAAAAGCATATTGTAGGGTGTGTGATGCATGTCAGAGAATGCATAGGCCATCGCGAAGGGATGAGCTGCCTCTAAACTTGCAAGTGTCATTATAGCCATTTGCAAAGTAGGAAATTGATTTTGTAGGACTGATTCAGCCTCTATGAAAGAAGACGGGTGCGCGGTATATCATCACCGTGACCGAGTATTTGACTACATGGGTGGAGGCGCAGCCTGTAAAGGACTGTATAGGGGCAACAGCAGCGAAGTTCCTATTTGAATATGTGTTGACCAGGTTTGGTTTCTCGAAGATATTTATGAGTGATTGCAGTACGCACTTCCTTAATGAAACGATCAGCGTGCTGATGGAAGAATTCCAAGTTTATCATAAAAAGAGTACGTCATATCACTGTCAGGCCAATGGAATGGTTGAAGTGTTTAATAAGATATTGGAGAATGCGCTGACAAAGGTTTGCAATGTGTAGAGGAATGATTGGGACATGTGCATACCAGTGTGCTATGGGCTTATAGAACTACTTGTAAGAAGCTAACTGGATAGACACCTTTCAGGCTTGTCTATGGCATAGAAGCTGTGATGCCGATGGAATACATTGTGCCTAGTCTATGCATAGTGGCATTCATAGGTATGGCGGATCGTGCAGCCTTAGAAAAGTGGCTCACACAACTAAAAGAGCTATAGGAAGATAGATTCTTGGCTAGATTTAATCAACAAGTTCATAAGGAGCGCGAAAAGGCATGGCACGATCAAAACGTCAAACTCCGCACCTTCAAGGTAAATGATTTAGTTTTATTTTATGACAACAAGTTTGATAAATTTCTAGGAAAATTTTAGATGCATTGGCTAAGGTCGTATGTTATCAAGGAGATTACGGATGTTGGAGTAGTTCAGCTTGTGAAATTGAATGGAGATCCATTTCCTAGAAAAGTAAATGGCAGTCGATTGAAGCCATACACCGAGGATCCAGCTAGATGACTATATGATAGTGGAATAGTCTTAGCGCTTTAGGTAGCTACAAGGAGGCACGGGACTATAAACTACACTGCCCTGGTTGTATTGCTGCACGACGAGGGGTCTGTGCAGAACCAGAGGATGTCATAGTACCAATAGACGCGCGAAGGGAGTTGCGCTATAGGGGTGGAGACTGCCCAGTATATCCAAAAACTAACTGTTACTGTCACTGTTCATGATTTGACTGCCAGAAGATGGTTAAAAGGAGTGGGAAATCAGCATTTAATGCTTAAATCAAGTGTGAAATCTTTGGAAATATGCCGCCAATATAGCATTTATGAGTGGATTTTGGCGGAAACAGTCGAATTTGAATTTGTATTTGCCTATAAATTATAGGTGGCCATCCAGCAAGAAACACTTTGCATTCTGAGAATTTCTAAGTTGTGATATCTATTGCATGAGCTCTTTGAGAATTTTCTTGTAAGCCCCGTGTCTTAGCAGTATCCAGAGTCCGATCAGAACCTCATTAACATCTTCATGTCTGCACCCACTGAGACCACTAGTACTGGGGGCGTTGTCGCCTCTGAGGGAGTTTCCCCTCAGGTCGTGAGTATGGAGGTTCCCGCAACAGTGCCTAAGGCACCGAGATCACCTAGGCTGAAGCCTACGCCGACGAGGGAAGTTCCCCGAGGAAGGATAAACATAAGAAGAAACTATCGGTGCATGAGTCACAAAGGAAACATCCAGCTACACAACCTTAGAGAAAAGAAAAGCCAGCCGCTCATGAGAAAGGCAAAGTGGTAGATCTGGAGGCCGAGGAGGGCACGGAAGACATCGATATTGAGGGGGTGTACCGTATTTCGAAGCTATCAGAATACATCCCTCCACGCCAAGGCAAGGTGAAGGTCCTGATGGACCCAGATGAGGGACAGTTCCTCCTGAACACACCCCGACTGCCAGAAAATATAACTTTTGAAGGTCCACGCTTGGAACACATCCCACATCTGAGGCTTGAAGATTGGGATTTGCGGGATATTGAGTGGTTCCCCCCCCTGGCTATCGATATCTTCATGAAGAGAGTGTTCTACAAGGAGTCTGGTGTCACCACACTGGAGTCGGTGGAATGGATTCACAGGGTAAACAAGGCAGGGTTGTTGAACTTGCTATGGGTGCCTCACTACCACCACGCCCCTATAAATTTGACAGTCATTAAGCAGTTGTTGTGCCTTGTGCATGATGGGTGCTTGTGGTTGAGTGAGCCAATACCAATCACTGATATGTTGATCCATAGGATCACATTACTCCCTCATTCAGGACTGAATCCTGCCAAGGCATTTGGCAGAAAGACGAGCGAGCGTGACCTCCTTAAGAAAATGAAGGACAAGTTTAAGCTTGTCAAGAAGTCACGCGAATATTCCATTACCGGCATTTCTGACCCCGTGGTGAACGTGGCTACTCAAATTTTGACTAGTAAAGTGATGAGGAAGTGTCGTGTGGATGAGGTGTTGGTACCAGTAGTCTCTTTCGCACCTAGTGTGCGGAGGGCGTAAAGTTTAACTAGGCGCGCTACTTGTGCAGCGAGTTCCTCGCAAACTGTAGAGAGGCACAAGACCAAAGTAAAACCTTCCATTACTCATGTCTACTATCAATTGTGCTGGTAACGTGGGAGTTACCGAAGGATAGCCAATTTCCTCCGATTGAAACAGATTTTCCCGAAGCCGCGAAGTTTGCATCTTTGTGGGCTACCAAGGATGTTGACCGAGTTAGGGAAAGCAAAGTGTTTTGGGTGCTGATGGAGGCAAGCATCCGCGTAGCCATCAACCGAAAGTTGTGGTTGTCACCAACCATCTTTGAGCATTTATCTGGGTACATGAAGCTCAAAGCAGACTTCCACCGTGTTTACATCTGGGCACGGAAGGATCCGGATCATAAGTGGTATGATCTTCCCTACTTGGCTATGGATGATGCCATTGCAGAGGTCCTCAAGCAATGGCTAACAGATTGGCACACAGCATCGGATTTGGCCGCCGAGACTAGCAAGTCCGCAGAGAAGCAGAAAAATGTAGCGGCCTGACTGAAGGTTCAGTAGGTTGTAGAAAATAGGAAGAAGGAGACTGAGGAGAAGGCCCGAGAAGAAGTGGAGCGCACCGCAAAGGAACAAGTAGAGCAAGAAGAGCACGGCTCTGACAAAAGTCAAAAATATCCTTCACCCCAAACAAAGGAAGAAGAACAGTCAGAACAGGGCGGCAGAGATCAGGAGAGCACTCCTTTCCGCGTTAAGCGACATCGGGAATGGGAAAAGGAGGGGCAGTGAAAGAAGACCAAAGCCTTCAAGTCATCGCTAGATCCAATCACCTTGATAGAGGGTGACTTGGACGATATTGGAGATAAGGTAAGGGATACGATACAAGAACTACTGCAGCAGCAGAAGAAAGCATTAGTCGTTATATAGACAGGTCTGCGTGAGCTGTAGATCCAAACAACTAGACTCCAGGCCGGTGCATGGAAGAGCAGCACGGCATCAACTAGTTTTGCGACAGGGACCACTCAAGCAACAGAGTTGGTTTGATCCTTGGATCTCTGGGCAGTTGCTTCCAGATGGAGCTCTTAGCGCGGAGGCGGATGTTGACAAGGCTACTATCAACACTTTAAATAATATTTGTCTGAACTTAGCCGCACTCCCTTGTGAATTCCTTCACACACTGCAAGCAGGCATGCTTGTAGAGATTAGGGCCTCAAAGCAGTGCGCGCTAAGCTTGATTAGCAAGCAGAAAATCAACAACGAAAAAATGTTTGTTGAGAAGACAGCAGCACTAGAAGCATGGAAAAAGGTTCAGGAGTAGAATCAGTGAACTGCAGTCGTGGTAGCCAAAGCATGCAGAACCATTCTAGAACTACATATACCAGAAGAAGCATCGTTAGAGGCCAATGTCTAGTCAATTTAACGTCTTAAATTGCTCTACATAAATTATCAATCCGGGTATCGTAAACTGATGAAGTGTGGTGCACCATATGTGCTTAGTTAACCTTTCTCTTACTTCGTCGTTTTATAGTTTATGTTGTTTTTGGGGTTTTGTTCTTGTTGCTTTTCTAAAGTGTTTAATGCAACTTAAAACATGTTATTGATGGAGTTAGTATTTAAACAAAAGTGTAAATATATAACTAGTTCAATCAAAATAAAATGCAATAATCAAATAATGAGAGAATGACTATGAGACCCAGTATCCTTGCTGCTTCAGCAAAAGGACAAGATGATTCTATCACGTCATTAGTTCATTAAAAGGTTATGTGCATCACTAATCTACAATCAACTCGAAAGCAATTTATGTACATCTAATATACATGGTGAAATAAAATGCAAAAACAAAATGACAACTATACAAGGCAGGGGCCCTCTACCACCTATGAAATCAAATGCTTAAAGGAAAATAAAGACATCAAATAAAGGACTAATGACATCGGCCCAGTATCTCTGCTGCTGATTTAAAATGAAAATGAAATCTCTATTAAATTCAATTAAAAGTGAGAACAACTATCTCACACTATTTTAACTCTTCAACTTAATCTAAGCAATGTGAAATCTAAGTGACACTACATAAAGGAGACAAATCACACTACTTTAACCTTCTCTTAACCTTTTTCCTTTTCAGCTAGATTTATCATGTGAGAACAGTTATGAACAAGTCAACAATCTGAGTCTTAAAGCAAACTAAACCAAGCTGTACTAAGTGATATTTTGGCTCCAATAAAGTTATTTGATTATGGAAAAAGAACCATCAATAGATGAACAACTTGATATCTAAGAGCAGAAAGTAAAGTGCAAGTTAAAGAAATGATACTAATGAAAATCAAACTACAGAAAAATAAAGGTCAGCAACATAGACAAGATGATCACACATGCCACTAGTTATGAAATCAAATCAAAATTGAACACACTTGCATAAATTAAAATTGCATGAATGAAAAATCTAATCTACCTTACATTCTACAAAGCAATATTTACAAAATGAAATCTACTCTACCTTACATCCTAATATGCTCCATGACATCTACTTCACATCTCCTTCCATGTTGAGAACATCAAAGCTTTATTCAATTTCTTCAAAAGTACAAAGTACAACAAAGTTCTCCAAAGCTTTCAAAAGCCATCAAGGAAGAACTACAAACTTAAGAACTAGGGACTAAAAAGACTAACAAATGAAGGAGAGAGATCTCCTATTTATACAAAAAGATGAGAGCCATCTCATTAATGAGAGTCCATGAATCTCTCCCTCTACCTCTAGAGTCCTAATCAAAATAGGAACTGATAAGACACATGTCTTCTTAGAGTTACAATACAATTAGGAGATGTGACACATATCCTCATGATCCCATGATTCTTTCCAACCAAATTCGAATTTGGCCTTAGAGTGCCACATAAGGGTCTTCTAGAAGTCTCCTTTCAACCTACACATGTCAACAACCTCAACCCATTTGTTAGGTATAAGCATATGCACATTATTTTCTAATGTTTAACCACAAATTCACTTAAAAGGCTTAGAAATAATAAAGATTGGAAAAACATAAAGGTGGCCCAATGATAATGAAAGTGGGATAAATGTGGTGACATAGTAGTGAAATGGAGGTGAAATGGAGGTGAAATGGAGGTGATATAATGGACATAATAGTGAAAGTGTAATGGAAATGAATGACATTTTCAAGACTCAACATACCCCCCAACTGAAGCTATTGCATGTCCTCATGCAATATATATTACATTAACTCTTTTGATCCTTGAGCTTTGGCTTAACTTTGCATGATATCATTTCATAACTTCATATTTCTGCAAAGTGTTTTACTTGAATTGCAACATGGTTGGTTCTTGTGTTACAACCATTTTTTTTTTTTTTTTTTTTTTTTTTGTTGCCTTCTACTTTGATCTTTGAACTTTGCATAATGATATTTTTATTATTGTTGCAAAGTATATCTTTATTGGATTGCATGATGGTTGGTTCTTGTGTGACAACCATGATTTTGTTTGTATCCAATTTATCCTTTAAGCACTTTTTTCAAAAGCCATTGTATGCTCATAATAGCAATGTAATAATTGATATATGTTGGAAGTATGTGGGCTCCTGAATATGATATGGACATGGCAAGATATGAATATGAATGTATTCCCCCCCCAACTGATGGTATTGGCAATTTTATGATATGAGGAAGAGAAATGTTTTTCCAACAATTATCATTCTAGCTTTTTATGGAATTCTATGGTCAAAAGTTAGAAAATACCGTACCTTCACTTACCCTTTGGAATGGATGAGTTGTATGTGTAGTGGCTGAAAATTTCTGATCATATTCTTCTTCAAGTGGCTAAACAAGAGGAGTCATGGATAGAGAGATAAGATGACTTTTTATTGCTTCTACTAAAACTTGTTGAATCTGCTCCAAAATGCTAAAAATAATAGTCTTCATGTCTTCAAAACTCATTGGCACAATTCCTACTATGTGAAAAGATGTTCTGATGTCGAACATAGTAGGAAATTATTGGCTTAATGGCCATTAATGGATGCCACTAGTCAACACGAGGACTCTCACCATTGATGACAATGAGAGTCAAGATGCCCAAACACATCTTGCTAGGTACGAATGAATTTGCTGATGTCGAGTCACCTAGAAGATCTAACAAACAAGGGACATTAATGTATTCCCATTGTTTGTCAGCATGAGGACTTGCCATTAAGGCATGCAAGCCTCAAGGTGTTTTTACAAAGAACTTAGACTCAAAAGACTATGGACTCAATAATTTGCATTGAAGCAGGGCTTATTTGCGGAATGAAAATGACAAGAAATGGAAGATGAAAATGGAAAATGGCAATGGAGAACAGAAATGGTAATGGGCAATAAGCATATGAATGAGCCTCTTGCTTTTATTTGTGGGTTATGAATGGACAAAAAGAGATGCAAAGTGTATGTGAATGTAAGTGGAAAGTATGGAGTGGAATAAGGTGAATGGTTTATTATGAAGTATGGATGTGATGGATGGATGTGATGGAGACAATAGTATCTGAAAGTTTTTCAAGTGTTTGGATCTGAATTTGCATCAGCATATTTCCTCTTTGTTGCTGATCATTCTCTTATGAAACAAATTGGTCTCTTAGAGAGACACCATTCTCTTGTAGTCATTTGTCCTTCCCCCTGGAACCTGCAAAAAAACTAATACTTCTTCTGCAATGGAATGTAAGATTATCAAAGGAGAGAGGTGATCAATCTCTCTAGTTATGATATTTACACACAAAACTAAGAATTTGTATTAATGAAACAAGTTCTCAAAGGAAAAATCAAAAGAATTTATACCTGCTTTGGAATTAGTGCCTCAAGTTGATGTTGCTTCTTTTCAGCAATTTATTTCATTATTTGCCATTTCAAACTCAAATGATGGATTTCTCATTGTGTAGATCTTGTTGAGATCTTTCCAATGGTGCTTAAATCATCAAAATCTGATTTTGTATGAGAAAGTTAGGCTGATTTGAACAATGAGGTTTTTTTCTGGCTGCGGAATTGGACTTTAGCTGCGGAATGTGCACGGTTCTGTAGCTAAAAATCTTGAATACAAAGTTAGCCATTTATCTTTCATCATCGGTCCAAAATTAATCAATACCTTCATAAAAGTGAGCAAATAACTTATTCATTTCATTGATTCAAAATTATTATTTTTTCTTGACATGCAGTGACTCAGTGTGGCGACTTTGTGATAACACACAATTTGGCTTCCTTTTGACCGAGGTCTTTTTCATCAAATTTGACTAAATGAATAGGACACCATCCATGTACTAACATTCCCCCAGCTACCCATGTGACTTGTTTTGCTTGATGACACCTGCAACCTAGAGTTTAACAAAACAGCTGCGGAAAGTTTGGGCTGGCTGCGGAAAGTGGCTAAAACAGTTTGATCATCAATTTTGAAAAAAAAAAAGTATTGTCTGCAGAGCAAAATAGTTTTATTGATGAAAAACAGTCTATAACCATTTGGCCCTTCTGGTTCTACCTTTAGTAATCGACCCATCTTTACTCTATTTAAAATTTGTCCGCCTGTGAGGATTTAACAGAGGTAAGATAGCTGGGTTATGTTGTAAGGTTTATGGAAGAACAGTGGCTGAAAATGTACTAGATTAATTAACCAAATATAATTGACAGCCATGTTTTCTATTAGACATCTTTTCACTGAAACTCATATGAAGCAAAACTGTAACCAGCACGGCCTTCATTTGTTGCCTTCAGCTCCAACTTTTGAAATGGACTGCTGTTTGGATCGTAGTAAAAAAACATTTACTGAACTATCACTACGAGAAAAACACACATAGTAAAATCCTGCAATGGTCAAACCACAGTCTATAATAGGTAGCGGGAGTTATGCGGTGGAGAAGAGCCGTAATGAAACTGGTCACTTGGTTCACGCCACGTCTATCAATCGGCTGTGAAGAGCCGTATCCAACCAGTTCATGTAATGGAGCGCCGTCTGGGATTGAAACTGCTGGTTTTAATGAATTGCAACGGGTGGCATATGGGCAGAGGATGTGGTGGCAAAGAGTCCAGCACATAATCAAATTGGAATTCTCCTTCTTCAGGCATGCGGAATACATCAAACTGTCAGTTAATAACTCAATTTCTTCACGCGGCGGCAAAAAAGAGGCTCCAAAGAACCGAAGATTTCTCCCAGACCGCCACAAATTTCTTCAAACAGTTTCTGGGTTATCTAATTAACCCACCTGGAAAAAAACCCATGTTTTAGTTTTTCTAAATTCGTCTCTGTTTGGTCAAATCGAATGTTTAAAATATGACGTTTTTCTGTGTTTACGTTTTTCTGAGTTATCATTTTTTTACTGTTCTGAATTGTTGCATTCGGCCTTTGAAATGGTGGTTTTATTTGCTGAACCTCACGCCATGCAGCATTATCGACATCTCAATCTGGCTGCATCAACCAATTCCTTGTGTCGGCTCCAATCTAACTAGTAACAGGAGAGAAAGATAGATCAAATTGGGTGGGCAGAGTTGGCTTGCTTCCCAGAGAAAGCCCACAGACGTCTATGGTCTCTTGTTTCTCTAAAAATATTCCGGTGGTGGCTTTCAAAACCGAGATGGTCCAAAAAGAAGAAGGGTATTCGAAGAAATCTAACGTTTCTGTAAGGAAGACAGCCTTTTCCAAATAATGGACCATTACGTGTAATAAGAAGTTTATGAAAATTATGAGAATCTTCTGGAAAAACCAGCATGCAACTATTCTGAGGTCACAAATCAGCGAGTTTGGCTTTCACCAAGCTTCAATATTGGAGAGATTATCTAATGCACGCATGTGGTCCTTTGGATGAAGTTAAACGCTCTTGGCCTGAAAAGGCTACAGGTTACATGGAAATTACAAGAAAAAAAAACAACTTTTGCCTGCCATTTCTTTTATTGTCAAGTGTATGACACAGATACGATAACAGGGATGAAGCACTGGGGCAATGATATCATTTTTTTTTTTTTTTTTGAATTTTTGAATTTTTATATTGCTTAGTCATCCCTGCATTTTCATTTTATTGCACTAACATCTTGACTGTAAATTTGAAAAACAGAGTGGTGGCTGCGGAAACTGAGTGACAGCTGCGGAAACCAGTGTCAGCTGCGGAAACTTGGCACAGCAACCACTTAGCTAAATAGAGATAGTTAGGCAATCTTAATGGAAATGATCATGGGGAAATAACTTTTATTGATGAAATGGATGGCATGGAGTGAAAATGGAAATGAAATGAAGTTTATTTTGTCTCTTCTTTTTTTTTCTTTTTTCTTTTTTTTGAATCAATTGAAGTGATGAAGTTTATTTTGTCTCCTATTTTTTTTTTTTTTTAACAATTCTTTTTCTGATCCTCCAGATCACACAAAGTGCAAGAGGAGAGCATACTCAAGAATTATTAACTTTTTTTTTTCAGATGTAAGAAATAAGGTCTCCTAATTACACTTCCCCGGCAACGGCGCCAAAATGTCTAGTCAATTTAACGTCTTAAATTGCTCTACATAGATTATCAATCCAGGTATCGTAAACTGATGAAGTGTGGTGCACCATATGTGCTTAGTTAACCTTTCTCTTACTTCGTCGTTTTATAGTTTATGTTGTTTTTGGGGTTTTGTTCTTGTTGCTTTTCTAAAGTGTTTAATGCAACTTAAAACATGTTATTGATGGAGTTAGTATTTAAACAAAAGTGTAAATACACAACTAGTTCAATCGAAATAAAATGCAATAATCAAATAATGAGAGAATGACTATGAGACCCAGTATCCTTGTTGCTTCAGCAAAAGGACAAGATGATTCTATCACGTCATTAGTTCATTAAAAGGCTATGTGCATCACTAATCTACAATCAACTCGAAAGCAATTTATGTACAGCTAATATACATGGTGAAATAAAATGCAAAAATAAAATGACAACTATACAAGGCAGGGGCCCTCTACCACCTATGAAATCAAATGCTTAAAGGAAAATAAAGACATCAAATAAAGGACTAATGACATCGGCCCAGTATCTCTGCTGCTGATTTAAAATGAAAATGAAATCTCTATTAAATTCAATTAAAAGTGAGAACAACTATCTCACACTATTTTAACTCTTCAACTTAATCTAAGCAATGTGAAATCTAAGTGACACTACATAAAGGAGACAAATCACACTACTTTAACCTTCTCTTAACCTTTTTGCCTTTCAGCTAGATTTATCATGTGAGAACAGTTATGAACAAGTCAGCAATCTGAGTCTTAAAGCAAACTAAACCAAGCTATACTAAGTGATATTTTGGCTCCAATAAAGTTATTTTATTATGGAAAAAAGAACCATCAATAGATGAACAACTTGATATCTAAGAGCAGAAAGTAAAGTACAAGTTAAAGAAATGATACTAATGAAAATCAAACTGCAGAAAAATAAAGGTCAGCAACATAGACAAGATGATCACACATGCCACTAGTTATGAAATCAAAGCAAAATTGAACACACTTGCATAAATTAAAATTGCATGAATGAAAAATCTAATCTACCTTACATTCTACAAAGCAATATTTACAAAATGAAATCTACTCTACCTTACATCCTAATATGCTCCATGACATCTACTTCACATCTCCTTCCATGTTGAGAACATCAAAGCTTTATTCAATTTCTTCAAAAGTACAAAGTACAACAAAGTTCTCCAAAGCTTTCAAAAGCCATCAAGGAAGAACTACAAACTTAAGAACTAGGGACTAAAAAGACTAACAAATGAAGGAGAGAGATCTCCTATTTATACAAAAAGATGAGAGCCATCTCATTAATGAGAGTCTATGAATCTCTCCCTCTACCTCTAGAGTCCTAATCAAAATAGGAACTGATAAGACACATGTCTTCTTAGAGTTACAATACAATTAGGAGATGTGACACATATCCTCATGATCCCATGATTCTTTCCAACCAAATTCGAATTTGGCCTTAGAGTGCCACATAAGGGTCTTCTAGAAGTCTCATTTCAACCTACACATGTCAACAACCTCAACCCATTTGTTAGGGATAAGCATATGCACACTATTTTCTAATGTTTAACCACAAATTCACTTAAAAGGCTTAGAAATAATAAAGATTGGAAAAACATAAAGGTGGCCCAATGATAATGAAAGTGGGATAAATGTGGTGACATAGTAGTGAAATGGAGGTGAAATGGAGGTGATATAATGGACATAATAGTGAAAGTGTAATGGAAATGAATGACATTTTCAAGACTCAACAGCCAATATTAGGAAATTGGTTGCAGGTGTGCGTGATACAAAAATAGAAATGACCAAGGTTTAGTTTGAGTTGAACCTAAAGATCACAGAGCTTAAGTTAAAGTCACAGCCTTCAACTCCACTAGAGGTCAGAACACAGTGTGAAGCCACTGTGAAGGATGCAATTGTAGGAGTAGATGTCACAGTGGTGGATTGCACCGCGCTATTTGAGCAGTCTATGGAGGTCGTTACGACTATGTAAGAAGATCCTAATCTGCAAAGGTTGAACATAGAAGCCCGTGAATTGTAGAAGCAGTATGACAAAGCAACAACGATGACGCACGCCGTTGTTATATCACAGTGATTGGCTACGCTGCATGAGGCAAAGTAGTTGCTCGAATAGGTGGAGGTAATGCAACAGAAAGAGGTGGTCCTCAAGGCTAGATTGGGGCCTTAGCTGGATGAGGCCTAAGTTATCTCTTCCAACATCGAGGAGAATTTGGTGAGCCTACAAAGGACATAGTAAAAGGTAAAGGAAGACAGTGTAGGACCAACAACCGAGCAGCTGGTGGAGCAAATCAAGTAGGCATACATGCAGAGCGCAGTTCAGGTAGAAGTGACGCAAGTAGAGATGGTAGGTATCTGCAATAAGATCTTTGCGCCAGAAGAGTGACTCAGGGACGGGTCACGATATTTTTGTTGGGGGCCTATTGGGACAAGGTTCCCTAGGGTCAATTTTGGAGTAAAAGCCCAAGTTTTGGGGTAGAAAGCCCAACTTTTTGTTATCTAAAGTGTAAAGTCTCCGCAAGTTGTGGTCACGGAGCGCGTAGATGGTTAAGTGTCATAAAGGGTTTTACCTTCTGTTATGTAAGTTTTGTTGATTTGTATAAATCTACCCATGGTTCGCAAACCATGGGATTGTATAAAAAGGAGAGTCTTAGAGAGTTTAAGATAGAAGATAGCGAAGAATGAATGTAATGGGTCATTAGAGGTGAAGAGAAAAGAGTCTTAGAGTAGAAGAGAGGCTCTACAGCTGTGTGCGCAGATTCTTAGAGTAGAGTCTACAGCTGAGTGCGTAGGATAGTCTTGAGTCTGTAAGCAGAACTAAAATATCAATAAAGAGATTATTCCAGAAATATCTATGTTTTGTCCATTTACTTTTGTTATGAATGAATGCGTTTATGTTATGATGAATAATGGGGTTATGATCTAATATTATATTGATGCATGATTCTGCATGTTTTACATTGTTATAAGAACGCAAGTAATAATACCTATTTACGTGAAGGATATCTTAATGCATGTTAAATTTATCAGACACTTAAGACGATCAGGGTAAATACAGAGCTGAGAGTAATTACGAAGGCGCGTAAGTGGTTGATTCACCTGTTTAGGGTTCACGAAAGATAGTCGTAAACCTTCACGAAGGTCTAGAGGTTGATAAAAGGAAGTTATATCGATAAGCCTTAAGGGCTTATCGATCTGTGCAAAAGAAGTTTTAGGGCATAAAATGACATCACGCTCATCTTTGGGTGCGGAAACTTCGTTCCATCATCCCCCCATACTGCGTTGGGTGAGACTTTAGTCTGCGCTCTGCGGATTGATGCTGAAAGGGCCAGTAGTGTAGGGATTTTTTTAGAAAACTTAACTCCAAATCTGGGTCAAGACCCACTAAGACAACACTTGTTGAGGAAGTTTATAAACCACTTAGTGCTTGATAAGTAAGATGATAAACCACCCAGACATTGGGATACAATTTTTCTTGTAGTGTTTTCCTTCAAATCACAACTGATAAACCACCCAGATTATAGATTCAGACTCCTGGAACTAAGAAATACCCGAGTTGAGCCTTGGATGATTTCCCTAAGCAAGAATTTCCTTCGACTATGAATCTGAATTAGGGGTGGATAGCTACAAGAAAGATTGCAGTGTAGTTTCCCTATAGTTGGGAGGATACTTGAAGTCCCTCCCTCAGTTGCAAGTCATTCAAGTTAATTAGGTAAGTGCATTTATTCGTATATGTGTTGCATTCTGAATGATGAATAATGTATGATCTGTGTTATGATGGTGTATGTATCAACACTATTAATGGTGGAATGTAATATTCATGTTTTCCTATGATGAGATGATTTATGTATGTGTTCTCATGGTTATGAGGGGCTTGGAGGCTATTGAGTGATAAAAAGGTGTCTTTTTAACTCCTAATTATCTTCACATTAATTGTCAACGCAGGGACGACTTTTTATTTCAAGAGTGTACTCAGTGTGAGGTGGCTCTTTACTCAAGAGTAATGCTTTGCAGTATAGTGTTCAAAATTCAAAAGTAAATGAATGCTGGAAACAAAATCTAATTGGAACAGCAGGAAACTGAAATGTTCTGAACTAAATCATTCACTCAAACAACCATCAATCGAGGATACAGTAGCAATAACTCATTCCTCTAGAAATTGATGCAATTGAAATCAAACTGGAACAAGACAATCAATCTAGGAACGAGGAAGCAATAACCAATGTTCTCTACAGTTGACAATCCTGCTTTAAAGCAATTAAAAGGAAATAGAAATTGAACTAAAGTTTTTATTGAAAGTAAATTATGAAAACTCTTCAAAAGCAAACTCTTTGCAATTAATCATAAATGAACAGCAAATTAAATAGGCAGCAAACTATAATTAAAGGAATTAAACAACAAATCCTATTTAATAAATCTGAACAGCAAACTCTAATTAATGGAATCGAATAACCAACAATCTGCAATGAATATCAAAGTCTGAAATGAACAACGAAGCTTTACATTTGAAATGAATAGCATAACAATATATGTTGGAGAGGATAATAATCTCTGTTACGATGGAAAAGAACAGCCACGCGATTCAATCTCAACTTGTGCAATAAAACAATTTCATAAAATACTATAATAGCATGTTGTAAAAACATGAAACTGTAAAGAAATGCAATTCAAAGAAATAAGAGTTAAATCAAACCATCACATGGCAGAAATTGTAAATATATAATACAGTAGCAGCTTAATCCACCAGGGGCTGGGCTCTTAGCTGCCAGCGGATGCTGTTGGGCTACTTCAGATGAGATGAATGAACAGCAACCTCCAAATTATATATTAATCATCAAATTGTGAAATCATTACAACAGCAAAAGCCCTAAGAATTGCAATGGTAATGCAACAATCCCTTTTTCCTCCTATCCTATCATGAATCATGAATCCTTAATTCTGAATCTCTAATTCTCAAATCATAATTCTGCATCCATCATTCCCAATTCTGCATTCTCTCAGCTATCCTCCCCTAATACATAATACATACTCTCCTTTTATAATCATAAAGAGGAGAAATCAAATAGTAAATATGATCTCTCATAACAATATTAGATTGTTTCTAGCCAATTGATCAACAAGAAAATATATTTCCATCCATCTTTCAACAAGAGCAAGGCGAATTTAGCTTTGCAGCTGAAATTTGGAAAACGGCGACACAGCAAATCTCAGAAAATCATGCTCCAAAAACCCTATGTTTCTCTCAACACAAGCCGAATTTGGGCAAAACATTCTTTGATAAAGTTAACTGGGTCCGTTCTGGACAAAACCCATGTTCCGGATTTTACAAATTCTTCTTCATTTGCCCAAAATGTCAACCGCAAAACTGTCACTTCTTATTCCAGTGAATTTCTGAGTTGGAATATTTAATGATCAAATCTTCAATCTGGAAATTGTATTGGAGGCTAAAAATGGTGAATAATGTTGCAACCAATTTATTAATAAACTATCATTGATAAAATCATGCATAATCATCAATTTATTAGAAATAAAGGAGAATAAATAGCATTTATCCATAAGAGCATAAATCATTATAAAATGGATTTATATAATAAATGACATGATAAAGAAGAATAAAAATGGATGAAATAAGTGTTAAAAAGTGGTCGTATTCACGGCTCAACACACCCCCACACTGAATATATTGCATGTCCTCATGCAACAAAAACTGAATATATTGCATGTCTTCATGCAACCCAAAGACAAAACCCATGTGTTAACCAAGCAATAAAAAAATTGTTCATCCCAGCTCATGAAATGGATAGAACAAATGAATTCTTCCTTAATTAATGAATATTCAATTTGAGCAATCTTGATGAAGGCATAACAATTTTTAAATTGACATTCAAGTTATGTGCATATGAAGTTGCAACAAAATATGATATAAGTAGCAACAAACTCCATTAACCATTTTCTCAAAAACTATAAACCCAATTTTGTTGAAATATATTAATGCTTCTATGATCTAAAAATCAGATCGTTTTGATGCACAGATCATGAGATATAAACAAAATGGCTGTAGGTGATAGTGCATGATTTCTGAAAGTTTATGAACCAATTTAACTTGAAAGTATCTAGGTTTGTGTATTTTAATGGTACGTCTGTGTTTTCCAAAAATCACAAGAATGGAGTTCATAATTTTAAAAATATATGGAAATCAATTTCTGCACTGAAATTGTATGTCTTAAATGAGAAATAAAGTAGAAAACATCCATCATGCGTAGCAATTCCTCCCCCTCTCTGAAAAATTAGCATGCCCTCATGCAATGCTAGAAAACAAATTGAGTTGGTTGCTACTATTTGTTGAATTCCATGCTTGGTGTAAAAAAACATGGAATAAGGGAGGTGTTGAGAATGAATAAGAATATCAATGGATGATAAAAAATATTAATGACATGGTTATAAGAAAAAAATGAATGAAAGCAACACTCCCCAAAACTGAAAGATGATAAATAATGCTCAAAATCGATTTTCATTAAATTCTCCTAAATTCGTAATAAATCAGAAAACTATGCTATTTTACCTCAAGTTTTACCTCCAAAATGACATATATGTACTGGCATTTGTTGAAGCTAATGTAGGTAGAGTTCGTGTTGAAATTGATGCAAAAGGTGGAATCCAGGCAAGCACATCATGTCTGAAGAATTGTTCACGTTCGCGAGTTGCTCGAGCCTCTTCTATTAGTTGCAATAGTGTGGTCATGTTGTGAATGGAATTCTGCTCATACTTGTTTTTCTCCTGTAAACAAATCACTATTTTGCATACAATGTTCTTGAATCCACAGTGTTAATTTTGAATAGCAACAAATAAGATGCATGCAAAAATTTCAATCAAAAAAACTTTTGTATACATGCAATATTAATATTTTTTCAAATCAACAAGTTATGGCAGAGTGCAATAATCATAATGCATGCTATCCCATAATGCATACATTCCCCCTCCAATTGGAAAAGGGATTCCATAACCATAAAGCATATGAAAGGTGTTATGCTAATGGCAAGGCAAGGGAATGAACAATATGGTAGTGAATGAAGCAGAGTACACATATCAATTATAGGACAGCGAGAGTTATGGTTATAATGAGAACAAAGTGTGTAAAGATAGTTATGAATAAGAGATAGGATGCTTTGAATTGATGATAAGTTATGAAAAATATAAAAATGACAACAATATGCCAAAAAGATACTTTGCTAATAGTATTCTAGCTGAAAATGATGTGAATGATCTGAAAACAATTTCTCATGCGTAAAGGTTCAAAATAGGGAAAAAATTAAGGAAATAACTTCTCTAATAAAAAGAAAAAATAAGAAAAGGGTATTATAGTAATAATTAACGATAAGATATAACTTCAATACCATAAGCAGAGCCTCTGCTGCCAGTAGGCGTCCATCTCCTCGGCAGGGTTGCTTTTTAACCCATATGAGCCAGGATCCTCAATTTATAAATGGAAAGTTCCAGTGTTGTTCCACAGAAGAGATCAATGTGCTGGCGTGGTAACCATATAACCACACTGCCATTCACTAGGATGTAACAAAAGTGATCAGGCCGGCTTGTGATGAGACCTCATGTTCCAAGGATAATTTGGTTATCCAATGGATCATAACCCTGGTGTGGTGGCCATAATGGGAATGTCATTTTGTTACAACCTTATGAACATGGTAGGATGGCTCGTAATGAGACCCCCTATCCTCCATCTGCGAACAAAATTTTGTTGTTATTACACATTTTTATGATAAAAATAGGAAGGCTCAATACTCCTTAAGAGCAAGGATGGTGGAAGAAGTTGAACATGTCAATAGAAAAAAAATATACCCATAATCTCATTTATTACAGACAGAGAAGATTATAACCAGGAAGGGTGGAACCAGCATGGTATTAAGATGATCAATCAATATCATGTACAGCAGAAAACAATGTAGTAAAATAGTATATAAATAATTGTGTCCCTTTTGAAAATAATCTATCATCAAGGAGTCGTCCTGTTACAGATCATAACGTGAATGATATTAACTCGCTTCAATAGAATCCATAATTCTTGTCCTCATAAAAGTAGTGTACTTCATGCCATGAAATGAAATCAGTAAAATGTGGTTGAGATGAACTAGGAATAATCCACCAAGAGGAAGGAAGGTCTGCTCTCGAAAATACTCCCAAAGTGTTGCTCCTTTGAAGGAACAACAAAAACACTCAAAAAGTGTTGTTCCTTGTAGGGAACACCAAAGGAAATTCACACCAAAAAGTAAAAATACACACGAAAAAGTGTGAAAAAATGCATGTGAAAAAGTGTTGTTCCCTAAAAGAAACAACAAGAAATGCGAAAATGTTGTTCCTTTGAAAAGGAACAGCAAAAATGTGAAAGTGTTGTTCCTTCAGAAAGGAACAGCAAAAATGTGAAAGTGCAGAAGTGTTTTTGCTTTGAAAAGGAACAATAAAAACGTGAAAGTGCAGAAGTGTTGTTCCTTTGAAAAGGAATAGAAAAAACGTGAAAGTGCAGAAGTGTTGTTCCTTTAAAAAGGAATAGCAAAAATGTGAAAGTGCAAAAGCGATGTTCCTTTAAAAAGGAACAACAAAAATGTGAAAGTGTTGTTCCTTTTTTGAAAAGGAACAGCAGAGTGTAGAAATGTTGTTCCTTTTTCTTAAAGGAATAGCAAAAATGTGGAAGTAATGTTCCTTTTTTGAAAAGGAACAGCAGAGTGCAGAAGTGTTGTTCCTTTGAAAAGGAACAACAAAAGTGTGAAAGTTCTGTTCCTTTTTTGAAAAGGAACAGCAGAATGCAGAAGTGCTGCTCCTTTGAAAAGGAACAGCAAAAGTGCGAAAGTGTTGTTCCTTTTTTGAAAAGGAACAGCAGAATGCAGAAGTGTTGTTCCTTAAAAGTCCGAAAGTGTTGTTCATTTTTTTGAAAAGGAACAGCAGAATGCACAATCATAAAATGCAAGCACGCAAAAAAACAAATTAGTTGTTCAAGGTATTGATGCTGAGGATGGGTTACAATTTGACTAAAGCAACACCTGAAACAAAAAAATATAAGAGAAATCAAAAAAGAAACAACCTTTTATTTAAAAATAGTATGTAAATAAATAAATTAAGTTACAACAGCTATAATATTATGTAAAAAAATGATCTCTTTGAAAAATGTTTTGGCAGCAGTGACAAGACATGAATCTTCAAATGGAAATCAATTCTTCATTTCTTCTATTATGAATCCATTGGGTAATGAGTTGGATGAAATTCCCTTGTTTCATTAAAATTTCTTTCAAGAATCACTTGTCCATAAATTGACCTTCTTTTTCTCCTAGGACCTGCAAAAAACGAGTATCTTCCTGCAATAAAACATTAAATTATGGAGAAAGAGAGGTGTGCGGGCTCCCCTAATCCAAGAATTATGCAAAAAACTAACAATTAGTTACTCTGTAGAACAAATTCACAGAGAAAATAACAAAGTAAAATTTATTTGTCACCTGTGGGAGAGTAGTGGTTGACCATATTAACCATCAATGTTTCAATCATAACTTCTTTGTTTTTCATCCAATTTGAGTGATTCCAAAGCCAAATGAGAGCTAATTCAAAGGTTTATCTCTAATAGAAATAGGTTTTAAAAATTCAATGATATGATATGTCAATTTTACTTAGAACAACCTGCATAATAGAGTCATTTTCGATTTTCCAGCTTAGACCAACAGTTGATATTTCAAGCATAAATTTTTCGTTTGATGTCGGATTCGAATGATTCAAATTGGAAATGAAATTAGATTCATTTATTTATCTCCAATAGAAACATGTTTTGAAGACAAGAATAATTGATAGGTTAAATACTCTAAGGAACAACCAGAAAGACAAAGTTTTAAGAGTGCTGATTTACGATAGGCAGTCAGTATTTTGATCATAACTTCCCCATACGTTATCTAAAATGAGTGATTCTAATTTATTTGTAAACTAGATTCATAGGGGAATCTACCATAGAAATATTATTTAAAAATATGGTCATTTAGGCCTCCAAAAACCGACTATCTAAACTTTGTTCCTGAGTTGTCCGCTAGACACCCTGTCAATGTTTTGGTTCTAACTTTTTCGTTTCAAATCCAAATTGAGTGATTCAAATTGAGTTGGAAAGTAGACATCAAGGGATACTGAGGATAGAAATATTTTTTAAAAATATAACCATTTAGACCTCCAAAAACTCATTGTCCCGACTGTTTTTCAGAAATTTCATCAAGCCCACAAGCCAAAGAAAACATGATATTCAATCATTTTTTCAAATTGGTGATAAAATTGAATATGAGTGTTTGTAGAACTATTATTTCTATTATAAATCATATACATACACAAATGAATTAAAAAAAAATATCACCGATGTTGATTTCCACAGTGTGTTGCAACAAAAAAAAAAAACAACTAGTTTTACATTAAAAAAACAAAAAACAAAACAAAACAAAATGCATTTATTTATTCCTTTATTTATTTTATTTTCTACACTAACCTATTTTGATTTGAGAAATGAATATGACTACGTATATGAGTACTTCCAATGAAACCATTTTTGAAATAAGGCTTCAAGTATGCACATACCCAAATTTGAAAAATGCATGTTAATGAATATTAGGGTATGAAAATCCAACTTCCCTTGAAAAAATGGTGTCAAAAATTGTTGAAGTATGGAGTGATACTGCAAACAAGTGATGAAGTGAAACCAATATTCAATATATCCTTTACTTTGTTGATTTCCCATATCCATCATATCATGAAGTTTTTAAGCTTTTAAAATGGCTTGTTGATGCAGACTAAAGGAAACCTCATTTTTTCATGACTTCTACAATTTTTGAATTTGAAACATTCTGAATCTCATTGTAAGTTTTTTCAAATGGTGCATGTGAGATAGAATGGGTGGGAAGGGTGGGTAAATTTTGCAGTTCAACACTGTAAGCATGTTGTACTGGTTTATTATGGTGAGGGTGTGGAATGAGTTGAGCAGGAAATTGTGTACAAAATGGAGTATTTTGATGATGTAGATGATTGGGTTGAGTGGATGATTTTGATGGGCAAGCAAGATGTTGTGGAAGAGCTAGTGAAGAATATGGAGAATGTGATTGTGCTACAAGATGAGGGAGAGTAGTCATGCAATCGTAAGATGAACCATGCCAAACTTGTAGACAAGTTTGGTGGTGGTTATATTGACATGGCTGCCCTAACACATTAGTATTCCATAATGGATTATGCAAGTAAGAAAGTGGAGAGGAAGTGTTTTGAACCATACCTGTAGGCCATGATTTCCATGGTTTTGACCTTGTTGTAGCTTCCTCATCTCTTTGATGTGATACTTCCATCCTAGATAAGCAAGAATGAGGACAAAACACTTCATCAAATTCTTGATTTTTCTGAACCTGCAAAGCATCCAATTTTGAACTTAGAGAGCTAATAAAATCAACTTTAAAATTTTCAAATAAAACATTGATTTCAGCTCTTATGTCTCTTGTTCTTGTAGCAGATTTGGAAAAGAAACAAAAAAATTCTTTAGAATTCTTACCAGCCTTGGATATTCCTCTTGAATACCTTATGCACAATTCACAAATATCATCATATGATAACTGAAAAACATCACCTTTTCCTATCAGATTTAAGAGTTCTAAAAATTCATCTTTGATTCCTTTAAGAAGGAGTGTTTTTAAGATCTCTTTTTCCAAATGCTTATATTTTGATTTTTGAAGGTTGTAATGAAATCAATCTACATAGTCCTCCAAACTTTCATCTTCCCCTTGTATCATATCAAAAATATCGTCATTGGATTTGCAATAGTCTTGGTACTTCTTCAAGAATATGTTCTTCATGTCCTCCCATGTTTGGATGCAGTTCCCACCTAGGCTCATGAACCATCGGAGAGTTGCTCCTTTTAGAGTAAGAGGAAACACTTTCAACCTTTGATCATTAGTACAATAATCATATCCTCTACAAAGTACTTCAAACTCAAATAAGAATGTATCTGGATCCTCATTTGTCAAACCATGAAAATTTGGTAGAGAAGATGAGGGAATTATGTGCATTTGTGTCACTCCTCCTATATCTTTGATAGGGAATTCAAAAGTTGCAATGTGAGCCATTTCTTACCATAACAGAAGATGTTCTTCATGTGTTTATTTGAGGCTCTTTCTTCAAATGTTCCTGTCAATTGGTTAGTGAAATGGGTGGTGCTTACATCACCACTTAAGTGAGATCATGAGATTTGTTTTTCAAAATTTCTATTTTTTTCTTAGCTATTCACATAAAAATTCAAACATTTATTTCTACCCTAAGTTCTTTAACAATTCTGTTGGAAAGCGGGCAAGGGAGCAAGGCTTTTTCATGCTCCGTACGTAAGTTCTTACCTTCCATTTTTAATACCCAATTCTTTCTTAACAGGCACTCATCAGATGTACACTACTCTTTAAAAATGGCTACACTCTCCCCGGCAACGGCGCCAAAAAGTTGAGCGATAAAAAGGTGTCTTTTTAACTCCTAATTATGTTCACATTAATTGTCAACCCAAGGACGAATTTTTATTTCACGAGTGTACTCAATCTGAGGCAGCTCTTTCCTCAAGAATAATGTTTTGCAGTATAGTGTTCAAAATCCAAAAGTAAATGAATGCTGGAAACAAAATCTAATTGGAACAGCAAGAAACTGAAATGTTCTGAACTAAATCATTCACTCAAACAACCATCAATCGAGGATACAGTAGCAATAACTCATTCCTCTAGAGATTGATGCAATTGAAATCAAACTGGAACAAGACAATCAATCTAAGAATGAGGAAGCAATAACCAATGTTCTCTACAGTTGACAATCCTGCTTTAAAGCAATTAAAAGGAAATAGAAATTGAACTAAAGCTGTTATTGAAAGTAAATTATGAAAACTCTTTAAAAGCAAACTCTTTGCAATTAATCAGAAATGAACAGCAAAGTAAATAGGCAGCAAACTGTAATTAAAGGAATTAAACAACGAATCCTATTTAATAAATCTGAACAGCAAACTCTAATTAATGGAATCGAATAACCAACAATCTGCAATGAATATCAAAGTCTGAAATGAACAACGAAGCTTTACATTTGAAATGAACAACATAACAATATATGTTGGAGAGGATAATAATCTCTGTTATGATGGAAAAGAACAGCCATGCGATTCAATCTCAACTTGTGCAATAAAACAATTTCATAAAATACTATAACAGCACGCTGTAAAAACATGAAACTGTAAAGTAATGCAATTCAAAGAAATAAGAGTTAAATCAAACCATCACACGGCAGAAATTGTAAAGATATAATATAGTAGCAGCTTAATCCACCAGGGGTTGGGCCCTTAGCCGCCAATGGATGCTGCTGGGCTACTTCAGATGAGACGAATGAACAGCAACCTCCAAATTATATATTAATCATCAAATTGTGAAATCATTACAACAGCAAAAGCCCTGAGAATTACAATGGTAATGCAACAATCCCTTTTTCCTCCTATCCTATCATGAATCATGAATCCTTAATTCTGAATCTCTAATTCTCAAATCATAATTCTGCATCCATCATTCCCAATTCTGCATTCTCTCAGCTATCCTCCCCCAATACATAATACATACTCTCCTTTTATAATCATAAAGAGGAGAAATCAAATAGTAAATATGATCTCTCATAACAATATTAGATTGTTTCTAACCAATTGATCAACAAGAAAATATATTTCCATCCATCTTTCAACAAGAGCAAGGCGAATTTGGCTTTGCAGCTGAGATTTGGAAAACGGCGACACAATAAATCTGAGAAAATTGTGCTCAAAGAACCCTGTGTTTCTCTCAATACAAGCCGAATTTGAGCAAAACATTTTCTATTAAAGTTAATTTGGTCCGTTCTGGACAAAACCCATGTTCCGGATTTTATAGATTCTTCTTCATTTGCCCAAAATGTCAACCACAAAACTGTCACTTCTTATTCCAGTGAATTTCTGAGTTGGAATATTTAATGATCAAATCTTCAATCTGGAAATTGTATTGGAGGCTAAAAATGGTGAATAATGTTGCAACCAATTTATTAATAAACTATCATTGATAAAATCATGCATAATCATCAATTTATTAGAAATAAAAGAGAATAAATAACATTTATCCATAAGAGCATAAATCATTATAAAATGGATTTATATAATAAATTATAATAAATGACATGATAAAGAAGAATAAAAATGGATGAAATAAGTGTTAAAAAGTGGTCGTATTCACGGCTCAACGGTGGCCTCTTTTTTTGTTGATAGTTTCATGAGTTGCAGGTATGGTTACATGAATATGTATGCTTGCTTAATATACTAAGCTAAATCATTACACTGTGTAACTTTCCATCATTTGATATGTTATGAGAAACATGGTTCTTTATTTGTTTAATATTATGGCTATCCTTCTTGGCAATGTACTATGAATTTGTGCAATGTACAATACATCAGTAAACCTGATAGTGTTCTTTTGGATCCATTATGAATTTCCACGTGATGTTTTTGTATTTGAGTTTGCAAAAATGCATGAACTATAACTTAGCCTATCTTAGTGTCTAATAACAAACATGTCAATATGTGTATTGACTATATCATGAATATGTATAATTTTTGGAATAATCAATGTTTGGATAAGGGTTTTGACCCTATATAATTGGTGTTTGAAGTAACGCCTTGCTTCAAGGAACCAGACATAGGTTGTCAATCGGTTGATTCATGGTTATGTGATGGCAATCTATATATATATATATATATAGACACACACACACACACACACACCCTTGTTGGTATTAAACCAGCGTTGGCCCATACTATGGGTACCGACTGGCTGTGATGTGTTATGCCACCTCTTTTTGTCTTGATCACTGTCAGCCTCAATGAACAATACTAACTCACCATTGGTTATACGCAAAGTATATTTAAGTAATTTTAATTGACACTTGCAAGGGTGAGTGAGGTGGTGGATGTCACGTTAGCTAGTATAGTCATGAGGAAGCTCAAATTGAGATAAATTTTATATCATTGGAAATATCTTAACACATTGAGTATGTTGGTGATATCATAAATTAATTTCACAAGCTTTGGAGAAGGGGGAATTTTGTAACCCCTTCCTCATAGTGAAACCATAAATTTCGGGTTAATTAAAAGTGATCTAGGATGGATCTTGATTGAATCTAGTCATGTTAAATATGTAATGATTGAGATACTATGGTCATGAATGGCTACAATTTTCAATATGCTCAGAAATTTACAGTCTCATATGCTCATAAAACTAGCGCCAAGTCGAAGAGATCGTCGTGTGGATTCCGATAGTATATTCAGTTCTGAAAATGGCCTCCATATGAGGGAAAAAACGTGTTTTGAAGTTTTCCTCCAACAGGAAAAAAAGTGGTCAGAGTGGGCCAAGTGGTAGTTTCTCAATGTGACATGTGGTAGGTAAAAGTCAACTCAGAGTCTGTCAAATTCAACAAAGAGGTTGGATGGGCAAAGTCGGGGGTCGAACCCGCGACCTCCATTACATCACTACAAAACTTTACCAATGGGCCATGGCATTGCATTATTAAACCAATGGCGCATACATATATTTAAGGTTTTGTTTATTGTATAAATGGGGAAGGGTTGTCGAAGCCCGCTAACTCTGGCAGCCCTACCAAATCCAAAGAATAATTTATCAGTTCTTCCAAAGTTGACCACGGAGAAAACATATATACCAACCTTTGGATTTGGTGTGGAACTCCAACCACATGCCACAGGTTATATTTGTAAACAAGCCCATGATTTGTATTACTATTTGGTGCATGAGCAATGGAACATATAATGGAACCTCTACATAACATAGTTGGCGAAGGGAGCCAGCCCTAAGGGCCTAGCTCCAGGTCATATGAGAGCCATGTGACCACAGTTGTAGGGAAACGCTAAGCTGGCGCAGAGGTGGAATGGTATTATTCCATAAGCCAAGTTCGGATAGCGTGAAGTCCATTCCAAACTACCATTGTTAGTAAATGGAAAATTTTAGGGGCTAATGTTCGCCCAGTGGGCTAATTTTTCATGATTTTTCCACAAAAAAGATTCGCCAATTTCCAATTTTATAAAAGACGATTCGCCTAAATTTTAGAATATAAATTATTTTACCTTAAAAATCGCCAACATTATATAGAGACTATATATAAAATCATTATAAATTTGAATAATTTTACAAATATATCAATAAACATTTTATAGTTTGCATATTAGGGATTAGTGAGATTCGCCAATGTTTTTAAACTTCAAGAAAATTTTCCATCCTTAAAATTTTCCTTTCTTAGTATGTGCCACAATGGTTTAATATTTATCAACTGTTTATACCATTGGTTTAGCTCTCCAACTCTGTGGGTAACAACGTGCAGAGATTTGGGTCCGATGTGTTAGGATATTCCGACACATAGGAAGTAGTAAAGTATAACTTGGTCTAGTGTAGAGTTAGGTAAAGTGTGTTTCTTTACTATGTACATTTGTAACTTACAATCCGACGGTTACGATATGTTCTAGACATGAAGTGATCCGATGGTTCATTCTCTCTTCGGTATTACCGACACTTGATCCATGGCTTAACACCCAATTGGTCCATGATCTCTATTTAAAGAGCATGGAGGGTCATTTGTAGGGTGGCCATTCATGAGAGAATATTATGTAAATTTGATTTATTTTATTAATAAATTGTCTGAAGTGGTCGTGCTGGCTCAGACCGTGGACTGTTTCCCTCTTTGAGGGTTTTAACCACGTCAATAATACTGGTGTATTGATCTATGATCTGTATGTGAGCGGTGTCCTTTGGTTTTCAATCTAAAGAACTTACCCTGTAAATTCCCACATGGTATTAGAGCTATTTGATGGCCACATCCATTGGTGATCCAAAGCGGAAGTTGGTACAACTGCATTTGACTGTCGTTTCCTAGATCTATTGTTTCTCACTGCTTTCGGGCCAAGAGGATTGCTCTATTGTGTTAGGAGCATCTATTCCAGTGAGGAACGCCTTTATTTTCATGCGAAAAGGTTTCTAGTAGCCCTAGCTACGTCATTTTTAAGATCTGGAGGTATACAATGTTTATTTACAATTTTGGTTATTTATCTCTCTGTTTATTTCAATTTATTTATCTCTTTGTTTTTTATTACCGAATCTATACCTTTCATTTCTGCATATGCTCTTTGCCCTGTGACTCTATGCGATCTAGGCAAATCAAAAACAGAAATGAAGGATTTTTCTCATGTGTATGCTCTTTTCCACCGCACCTTAGTGTGATCTCGAAAAATCAGAAACATTGAGGGAAATATTTAGTTTCCAGTGAAAGGTAACTTCAAGCCATAAGGTTTGGTTTATTTTGCATGTCTGTGTTGGGTTCTGTGGTTTTTTTTTTTGTAGGCAAAAAGAGTTTTTTTAGGTAACCACGCACCCCAAAGCTTTAGTGACTCAAAAAAAAATTAAAAAACCCGCCTTCCTCTTTTCCAAAAATTACTAACATTTTAAACTAGCTCACTTGGTCCAAAGTTGCTTTATGAGAATAGAGGTCTTAGGTTCAAGTATTTCTTTTTGTTGAGTTACTTTTTCAAAAAGCACATGTAACTTATGTTTTAAAGTTACTTTATGTAAAAGTGTTCTCACCCATTATAAAAAGTGAGTCACTTATAATTCTAATGTCTCTTTATCTTTTATTTAAGTTACAATTTAGTGAGTAGCTCATAAAGTACCATTGTAAAAGTGACTTTCACTTATTTATGAAAGTGGGTCACACAAAATCTTTTTTTAAGTGAGCTAATTAGATTAGGTTTGGAAAGAAAAGGGGATTTTTTTAAGTATAACATTATCATTCACTTCTGCACATTCACACACTTCATCGACATCTTCAACAACTTTTCTTCAAAAAGTCATAACTTCTTCATCCAAAAGCCGTTTTCAGAGCCGTTTTTTTTTAATCAACCTAATTTTTCGAGATATTTTCATTGGAACACTTATTTTTATCATCTATAGCTTCAGTTTCTATTAAAATGGAAATTCCATTCCAAGTTATTCTTGACAGCACCAACTACTTCCAATGGTGGTATTACATTGTGGATTTACTTAGAAGTAAAGGTCTTTACAGAATAGCCTCGAGCCAAGAAACTAAACCTAAAGATGAAGATAAGGTAGCCTAATGGAAAAATAGGCAAGATCAAGCACGTGGATTGATAGGGATGTCTATTTCTCCAAACCTTAGATTCCATATCGCAAAACTTGATACCCTTAATGAAGCAATGAAACAACTCACTAAAGTTTTTGGAATTAAAAATGAAATTAGAGCTCATCAACTCGAAAATGAGTTGCTTACGTTGAACCCCAATAATTTTTCTTCCATTAAAGATTTTTTGTCCAAGTTCAAGACCCTTAGCCTTATCTATTCCATTCTTACTAAGTTGGGACTAGCATGCTCTGTGTTTGTTTCAACCTTCTATTCTACTAGAGAAGCGTTTATTTCTCAAGGACAATACTATAAGTCCCCATATTTTGATGCCTTTTGTGATTCTTTAATAAGAGAACAAGAAAAACTCTTCCATATTGGTCTTCTTAATCTTGGAAACTCTTCTAAGAAAGCCTTAGCCACCCAGCATCAACCAAATTCAAAGAATTCTAAGAAGCAGTGTCCTAAAAAGAATGGTCCTAAACCAAACAAGGGTCCTAAGAAATTCCAGTCTCAAAATGAAAAATCATTTCAACAAAATGATAAGGCAAATAAAAGCAAAGGAAGAAGACTGATAGACATTGCAACTTTTGTAATCGAGATGGCCACTTCGAATCCAAATGCTTTAAGAAGATGGAATCCTTGGAAGCAGCAATGAAGAAGCATAACATCCATTTGGAGCACTCTTCAACTTCAACTTCATATTCAGGAATAGAACTTTATACATGTGGTTTTCAAGCAGCTATGTCTGGTTATGCACTAAATTTATCTTCTTCTTCTCATTCTCATGAGTGGTTCATTGATTCTGGAGCTTCTTATCACATGGCCAAAAACAAAGCCATGTTTTCTTCTTTAAATGATTGTAACACCAAAAATATATATGTTGGTGATGATAGATCTCTTAGTGTTGTAGGGACTGGAACTATTCATCTAGACAATGGTCACTTTAATGATGTACTATGTGTTCCAACCTTATCCTGCAACCTTTTATCTGTATATCAGAAAACTCATTCAGGTGAAGGTAAAATCATTGAATTTTCACCTCACGATGTTGTAATTAAGAACCTAAGATATCTTAGACAGATTTTAGCTACTGGAATTGCTGATGATTCTACAAGGTTGTATAATTTTAACAACTTTGGGTCATCCACACTTCCCTCGGTGTTTGTTTCTCATAATGATGAAGTGAGCAAACTTTGGCATGAGCGATTTGGTCACTTAAACTATTGTTCCCTTCAAAATCTATGTGAAGAAAATATGGTGACAAGTCTTCCTATGGTATCTTGCAGAGATGGTGTTTGTTCCAGATGTGTACTCAAAAAAAATCATCGGGATAGTTTTGAAAAGCCTGCCTCTTGGCATGCCTCAGCCCCTTTACAGCTTGCGCGTAGTGATTTATGTGGTCCACTTCCAGTTGTTTCATTCTCTGGCTACAAGTATTTCTTAACTTTTATTGATGATTTCTCCATACAAACTTGGGTATACTTCTTAAAACTCAAGAGTGAAGTATTTAACATGTTCTTGGCTTTTAAGGCCTTTGTTGAGAAACAATTTGGACATCAAATTCTTAAGCTAAGATCTGATAATGGCGAAGAATATGTTAACAACAAATTCATCAACTTTTGCACTGAGCATGGAATTCAAATGAAACATATTGTTCCATATACTCCACGCCAAAATGGTGTAGCTAAAAGGAAGAATCACACCTTAAAGGAAATGGCTAATTGTATGCTTCAATCTAAAGGCCTTAGTCTTAATTTTTGGGCAAAAGCAATTAACTGTGAAAATTACATAGTAAATCGCACTCCTACTAAGGTTTTAAAGAATATCACTCCAAAAGAAGCATGGAGCTCAATTAAACCAGACGTAAGTCACTTTCGTATTTTTGGAAGTGAAGCATGGGCCCATATTCCAGATGAGAAGCATAAAGCTTTAGAACCTAAGAGTGAAAAATGTATTTTTGTTGGATATTCTGAAGATGTCAAAGGATATAGACTTATTCCACTTAAGTCCTATAATGTTATCATTAGAAGAGAAGTAAAGTTTTCTCAAAATATGTCGGCCTACAAGCCTAGTTCGGCGGATGTGCCACCTCTCTCTATCCCTTCTACTTCTGAAACTATTTCTTCTTCAGATGATGATAGTGAGGATGACAATCCTCCCCCACCTTCTCAGGATCCTCCTTTAGCTCCTCAAATTCCAAAATGGGTTTGTTCTACTCGGGATGCAGCAGGTTCTCTTGCAGGTGATCCTACAGATCAACGACGTACACTTTCTCAGTTCGATAGAGCCTCTTCTTTACTGGCTCAAGCTTCATCAAATTATGATCTTGACACCTTTGCAAAAGCTTCAGGCCATCCAGATTGGGAAGTAGCTATGAATGAAGAATATCATTCATTATTGGAAAATGATACATGGGATATTTTTCCTCTTCCAAAGGGACGAAAACTTGTTAGATGCAAATGGGTTTACAGAACCAAGTATGAACCAGATAGAAAAGTTGATAAACATAAAGCTCATCTTGTTGATAATGGTTTTTCACAAGTTGAAGGCATTGACTATATTGAAACCTTCTCCCCTATTTCCAAAATGAAGTCTATCCACCTTGTTCTTTCCCTTGTTGCCTCTTTCAAATGGGAAGTCCATCAGATGGATGTTAAATCTGCCTTCTTGCATGGGGACTTGCATGAAGAATTCTATATGGAACAACCTACTAGATTTATAAAAACAGACTCCAGCCTTGTGTGTCGACTTAATAAATCCCTTTATGGCCTCAAGCAAGCCCCTTGGGCTTGGTATGCCAAAATGGAAAGCTTTCTTTTAGATACTAGCTTTTCTAGGTGTCATTCTGATAATACTGCCTACACCAAGAAAGTGGGTAAGTATCTTATCATTCTTGTTCTTTATGTTGATGATCTTATCCTTACTGGAAGTGATCCCAACCTTATAAACCATGTGAAGACCAGCCTTAAAAAGAAGTTTGAAATGACAGACTTAGGACACTTGCATTGTTTTCTTGATCTTCAAGTCTTGCAATCCAAGGAAGGTATTTCCCTTTTCCAGTCCAAGTATGCCTGTGATCTTCTACGCAACTTTCACATGGAAGACTATAAGCAAGCCCTTCTCCCTTTCAGTCTGGAGCCAAACTTTCAGCCACTTGTACTTTCCTTAAAGTTGATGCTACCATATACCGTCAGTTTGTAGGAAAAATTTATATCTGACCCATACTCGTCCTGACCTTTCCTTCTTTTTTGGCCTGATTGCTCGGTTTATGAAAAACCCACATGAGAGTCATTGGAAAGCAATTAAAAGAATACTTTGTTATGTTCGAGGTATAGTTCAGTTTGGGATTCATAACAGTGCAGAAGCATCTCCTCTATTGGTTTGTTTCACTAATTCTGATTAGGCTGGTGACCCTGATGATCGGAAGTCTACTACAGGTTATGTCTTCACTCTTGGTTCTGGACCTATTACATGCGCTTGCAAGAAACAAAGTGCCATTTCTCTTTCTTTAGTAGAGTATCGTGGTTCCTTAGAAGCTAGTAAGGAAGCCCTGTGGCTTCATCAGATCTTGTAAGAGTTTGGTTTTCAACAGCAGCATCTGACTAAACTTTGGTGTGATAATCAAAGTTCCATTCAACTATGCAAAGATCCAGTCCAACATCATAGCAGCAAACATATTGAACTACACATGCACTTCATCAGAAATCTCATTCATGACCATGTTCTTGAAGTGCAATATTGTTCAACTGATGATCAAGTTGCAAACATCTTTACAAAAGCTCTCACAGAGGCGAAGTTTACTAAACTTTGATTTATGGTTGGAGTTCAGGAAGTTGTCGCTAAGGGGGGATAGGCTCTAATGCCTCCATCCTTCTCCTATTGTGTCATATTTGTACATCCTTCAATCCTATCCCAAGTTGTTCTTAGGGGGGGTGTTAGGATATTCCGACACATAGGAAATAGTTAAGTATAACTTGGTCTAGTGTAGAGCTAGGTAAAGTGTGTTTCTTTACTATGTACATTTGTAACTTACAATCCAACAGTCATGATATGTTCTAGACATGAATTGATCCGATGGTTCATTCTCTCCTCGATATTACCGACACTTGATCTGTGGCTTAACACCCGATTGGTCCATGATCTATAATTAAAGAGCATGGAGGGTCATTTGTAGGGTGACTGTTCATGAGAGAAGATTATGTAAATTTTATTTATTTTATTAATAAATTCCCTGAAGTGGCTATGTTGGCTCACGCCATGGACTGTTTCCCTCTTTGAGGGTTTTAACCATGTCAAGAATTCTAGTGTATTGATCTGTGATCTATTTGTGAGCAGTGTCCTTTGGTTTTCTGTCTGAGGAACTTACCCTGTAAATTCCTACACGATGTTATATTTGTTACGCCAGCTCCAACACCATGGAGCCATGTCATATGCCACAGGGTTATGCCAACTCGGCGGAGTGTTATATGGCCAATATCCAAATTCTGAACGCCACGGGTATTTTGACGTGGGAGTTATAACATATGTGACAAATATATCACCACAAACAAACCTTTGTTACAACCTTTTCCACGGGTAGAAATATTATTTCACTATCTGTCCAATGTCAAGCTTTGGGTTATATTGTTACACAGTGATATGCCATGGGAGCTGTGCATTGCGCTAGTCGAATTTGGAAATGCCACAGTGTTTCACAAATCCGTCGAATTATTGAAAGTTATAACTATGTGATATAGTTTGAAAACCATATGCCATATCTCAATGAAGGTTGGTTCACCACCTAGGACTCGAATGCCATATTAAAACTTTGTAAGACAAACTTTGATATATGGCGCAGGATTATACATTATATATCACAGGTGGCACATTTGTTATGAACCATAAGATATGTATTTATCCGCCAACTTTGGTCTAACCAAATATTTGATATAATTTGACAACCATACAATTGATATATTGTTATATAGTTGTAACGTGTCATAAAAATTTGCTAAAGATTGCAAATTTGTTACACTAAACTCTAAAGTTAGAGTTGAAACCATTATAAAAGATTACCAATGCACCAAAGCAAGCTAGAGGCAAGTGAAGCGGAGAAGTGAGCGGCTTTTAAGCAGCAATTGAAGTTGGAATTTCAAGGTCATACGGAAGGTAGTCATTGGTATGTGGACAGTGGTTGTTCTAGACACATGTCAAGAGACAAAAGTGTGTGTTTGAAGAACCGAAACAGGGGTTTTAGTGCGCTCCAGACACACTAGCAGAGTCTGTTTGACAATTTTAGTAGCCAATACTTCAGAATTCAGTACATGGACAATTGTCTCTCAAATTCAAGTGGAGGCAGGAAGTTGAATTATGTACTTGTTGATGAATGATTGCTCATTTTAAATTGAGGTCTAGAGTCCATGTAAGAGACCCTTTATATTTTTGTAGTTGACACGGTGATTGCAAGTTGTCATAATGTTTTGTGAGAGTTCTCTGTAGGAGAACATTTCCCTGAAGGGGAAATAGCCACATTGTAAACAAAAAATTGATGTACCTCATTTTTAAACACTGAAGTATGAGTGGCCTAGACTTTTGAGCAGGGCCTAGAGACGTAGCCCAGGAGAGGTGAACTTTGTCATCAAAATTTGTGTTGGTCTTCCTAATGTTTGCATGAATTATATGTGCCATGTTCTATATAGTTAACTTGCACATGAAGCTAATTCGTGCTTGAAGGAACACCAAAATTAACATGTTGTTTTAAAAGATCCATTTCCAAAATTGCAAAGTTTCAGATGATGATCTTCATCTTCCGCATTTTCAGATCATTTTGGTATCAGAGTAGGTTTTGAATAGACTGAAAGGATGAATAGACGCATGAATAAAAGTTGTATGAAAGAATTGGAAGAGTCCAATCAACAATATCAGCAGGAGAACGTTGCATTGTGATGCATGGTGAAAGAGTTGCAGAAAGAAAAACAAAGACTACAAGTGAATATTGAAACCGTGCAAAGAAATTGATAGAGAAGAAGTCTCTCATAACGAATTATGTCCATAATTGGAGATATTGAAGCATATTCACTTCATCGGACGGATGAAGAAAGCTCATGTCCATCGGCTTCTCCAAAAGCACAATTAGTGGAAGAAGAGATTGGTACCTTTTCCTAACCTTTTGAGGAACATACTTATGTACTAACATCTCAGAAGATGGATTCAGAAACTAAGAAGGAAGAGGCTTCAATTGATCCCGATATTGGAGCTTTTGAGAAACATACCAAAGGAATTGGTATGAAGATGATGAACAGGATGGGATATCAGCAAGGTAAAGCCATCGGCAAGCATGGCCAAGGCAATCTCTAGCGAATAATTGTTCAGGAAAGATCCCAACACAAAGGATTGGGATTTTCCAATCAACATGTGACTACTGCGGGAAGAAAGGTCACATCACAGATCCTTGTTCGTCATTACATCCTAAACAAATGCCAAAAAAGCTACAGGATCGTAAAGGTAAGCAGATGAATCATTCTAGCAATGATTCAGAAGGTGAGTCTTTCAATAAAAATTTTATTACGAAAATTGTTAAATAGACTTATCCATGTACTTTCTATGGGAATAACAACCATTGTGTAGTTGAATGTTGAAAGAAGAAGGTTTATAGGAAGAAGTTACATGCTACAAGGAGTCGTCCGCAGAAGGATGATGTGACCCTGTAGATAAAGAAAAGTCTGGGAAAGACTTTGATGCAGTTAGGGAAGGATTCGATATAGTCAAAACAGAGCTCTGAGAAATTGACCAAGAAGAAGATCAATACAAACTCAGGAGAGAGAATTTGTTCATAGTGTAAATTGAAGGGACATTCAAAAAATATATGTCCAATGCTACCACATGAAGTGACAGTAACTCAATCAGGCCAAGGGGAAGCAATGCTAACTGGCAGAGAAGAACATAAGTCTCGAGAGAAGTCGCTTACTTGGAACTAGGCATATTTCATTCCCTATATGTAAATTGTCAATTGTTTGTTTGTAATTTGTCATCACATCAGTAATTTTTAGTCGAGTCTGTAAATAGGGTCAAGAATGTTTTGTACTGATGAATGATGCAATAAATTCATGATGGTAATAAACTTTTGGAGGTCCAAAAGTCCTTTTTTTGGGAGGAATGATCCAGGATGGATCTTGATTGAGTCTAGTCATCTTGAATATGTTATGTTCAAGACCAACATGGTCATGAATGACCACAGTTCCCAACATGGTCAAAAATTTACAGTCTCAGATCCTCACAAAACCAGAGCCAAGTCAAAGATCTTGTTGCTCTAATTCTGGAAGTATATTCATCTTTGAAAATGGCCTTCGTATGAGGGATAAAACGTGTTCTGAAGTTTTCCTCCAATAGGAAAAAAAGTGGCCAGACTAGGACAAGTGGCAGTTTCTCAGTGTGACACATGGCAAATCAAAGTCAACGCATAGGCAGCCAAATTCAACGCAGAGGTTGGATGGGCAAAGTCTAGGGTCGAACCCATGACCTCCATTACATCACTATAAAACTTTGCCAACGAGCCATGGCATTGCTTTATTAAACTAATGGCACATACATATATTTAAGGTTTTGGTTATTACATAAAGGGGGAAGGGTTGGCAGAGCCCACCAACTCCGGCGGCCCCGCCAAACCAAAAGAATAGTTTATTGGCACTTCCAAAGTTGACCATGGAGAAAACATATATACCAACCTTCGGATTTGGTGTGGGACTCCAAAGACATGCCACGGGTTATATTTGTAAACAAACCCATGGTTTGTATTACCAGTTGGCTCATGGGAAACGGAACATACAACGGAACCTCCACATAGCACAGTTGGTGAAGGGAGCTAGCCCTAAGGGCCTAGCTTTAGGGCATATGAGAGCCACGTGACCATAGTTGCAAGGAAGTGTTAAGATGATGCAAAGGTGGAATGGTGTTATGCCATGGGCCAAGTTTGGATAGTGCGGAGTCTGTTCCAAACTATCATTGTTAGTATGTGCCACGATGGTTTAATACTTATTGTTGGTTTAGCGCTCCAACTCGATGGGAAATGACATGCGGCGCTTTGGGTCCGACGTTATATTTTTTACGCCAGCTTCAACACCATGGAGCCATGTCATATGCTACTAGGTTATTTCGACTCAGAACAGAGTGTTATATGGGCAATATCTAAAGTCTGAATGCCACGGGTATTTTGACGTGGGAGCTATAACAAATGTGACAAATATATCACCACCAACAAACCTTTGTTACAACTGTTGCCACGGGTATCAATGTTATTTCACTGTTGGTCCAATGTCAAGCTTTAGGTTATATTGTTACATAGTGATATGCCATGAGAGCTATGTATTGTGCCAGTCGAATGTGGAGACACCACAATGTTTCACAAATCTATCGGATTATTGAAGGTTATAACTATGTGATATAGTTTGAAAACCATATGCCATATCTGAACGAAGGTTGGTTCACCACTAGGGGTTCGAATGACATATTAAAACTTTGTAAAACAAACTTTGATATATGGCGTGGGATTATATGTTATGTATCATAGGAGACGCATTTGTTATGAACCATAAGATATGTATTTATCCGCCAACTTTGGTCTAACCAAATATTTGATATAATTTGACAACCATACAATTGATATGTTGTTATATGGTTGTAATGTGTCATAACAATTTGCTAAAGATTGCAAATTTGTTACACTAAACCCTAAAGTTAGAGTTTCGAAACCATTATAAAAGATTTCCAATGCACCAAAGCAAGACAAGGGCAAGTGAAGTGGAGAAGTGAGTGGCTTTTAAGTAGCAATTGAAGTTGGCATTCCGAGGTCATATGGAAGCCAAAATGCGCATTTGAAGAACCAAAACAGGGGTTTTGGTGCACTCTGGACACACTCGTAGAGTTTGTTCGATAGTTGCAGCAATCGATACTTCAAAATTCAGTACATGGACAATTGTCTCTCGAAGTCAAGTGGAGATGGGTAGTTGAATTATGTACTTGTTGATGCATGATTGATCATTTTCAGTTGAGGTCTAGAGTCCGTGCAGGAGACTCTTTATATTTTTATAGTTGACATGGTGATTGCAAGTTGTCATATTGTTTTGTGATATTTCTCTGTAGGATAACATTTCTTCGAAGGGGAAATAGCCACATTGTAAACAGAAAATTGATGTACCTCATTTTGAAATGCTAAAATATGAGCGGCCTAACCTTTTGAGCAGGGCTTGGAGACATAGCCCAGGAGGAGTGAACTCCGTCAACAAACAATGTGTTGTTCTTCATGATGTTTGCATGAATTATATGTGTCATGCTCTGTATAGTTAAATTGCACATGAAAATTAATTCGTGCTTGAAGGAACACCAAAATTAACATGTTGTTTTAAAAGATCCATTTTCAAACTTACAAAGTGTCAAAGGACGATCTTCACCTTCCACATTTTCAGTTCAAAAAGTAACACCCCCCATTAGCCCAATATGGTTTGAGGGAATTTAAAGGGTGTGAGGGATTATTACACTTTCATAAAGATTATGTCATGATATAGGACATTACACATGGTGAATGATCCCTCAAAGAAAAATTTAGGGATTAATATATGTATATATATGACCCCTTTGGTATTAAATTATTGTCAACCCAAACCGAGGGTATGGACTGACTGTGATGTGGCACATTCATTACATATGCATATAACCTCATCGATGTATGTAAAGGATTTCTAAGGTGAATGGGTCTTGTACATATCCATCATTGTTGATCCAAACTGAGGATATGAGGGTAGTGATTGATTAAATGTGTTAATTTTATCGACTGTCATCCTAGATAAAGGTATGGACTAGCTCTATTATGCTGACTCTTTTCATCTTGATCACCATCATACTTGACACACTAAAATGCTAACTCGTTGTTGGATATATGCAAAGTATATTTAAGTAAAGTTACTTGAGACCCGTAAGGGTGAGTGAGGTGGTGGATGTCACGTTAGCTAGTATAGTTGTGAGGAAGCTCAAATTGAGATCAATTTTATGTTGTTGGAAATCTCTTGACAAGAAAAATATGTTGGTGATATCATAAATTAATTCCGCAAGTTTTGGATAAGGGGTATTTTTGTAACCCCATCTTCATAGTGAAACCATAGAGTTGAGGTTAATTAAAAGTAACACCTCCCATTAGCCTAGCATGGTTCAAGGGAATTTATGGGCTGGGAGGGACTATTGCACTTTCATAAGGAGTATGTCATGACATAGGGCCTTACACATGGTGCATGATCCCTCAAAGAAAAGTTTAGGGCTTAATACATTATTTTTGGCTCCAAACCATGTTTTATATTCTAATTCCCATCCTTGATGCATTAATCCTTAAATTTATAAAAATACCTCTCTCTTAGTTAATTTTTTGGGTCTATGTGGAAATTAAATGTTATATACATGATGTACAAGTCATAGAATTAATATTTATGTACTAAGATCCTATTTTTTCTCTCTATGCCATGGTTTAGGTCTAATAACCATATATACTTGAAATTATTCTTTAGTCACACCCATAAGTGAAATATTCTCTATAAATGGATTGCATAAAGTCCTTAAACATGGCACATGATTTCTATAAGAAATGTTTTGGAAATAAGGCCATTCATAACCCCCAATTACCTTATCGTTGACCCCTACTTGACCATTGTTTACTCTAAGTGACCATTAGGCACCCCTACTTGACCTATAATTACCACTAAATTACACCTAACATTTTCTAGGGAAAATATCATAGGGAAACCCCCAAGGATGCTCCCACACATTCATGAATTTCTTATTGATGAATTAAACAACAATACAAGGCTCTGAATCACCTATTTCTTTGTTATATCCACTACTCAGTACCATCCTCTTGATCCTTCTACCCTAGGCCACTAAAGGTCCCATTAGTGATGTCTTCCTCTTCTACATAAAGAAAGTGAAAGAGAAGGGGTGTCTTTCTAATTCTATAATAATGATGGAGAGACAAGGAAATAAGGGTTTCATACTAGATGAAATACTTAAAAAATCAAGGGATTGTAGACCCATAAACCCTGCCCCAAATCTCTTGGTAAAACCCATAAATCCCGGCCCAAAATGGGTAATTATGAACATGTTTAATTTTTTTAGTGCAAATTAAAGGCATATGCAAGTTTATTTAAGAAGAATCACATATATACATACTTGTTTTTACTAATATTGTGTATGTATTATTTATTCAAGAACAATGGGTGCATATGTGAACTCAAATTTTGTTTTTTGAATAGGTCTTCAAATTGAGAGTGTATACAAAAGGAAAGGGAATGATACGATCAAGACAAATCATGCATCTTATAGAGAGTGTGATGAAATATTATATAACACATATAATCAGCCTATATCTCATGCATTTGATAATATTAGATAAGGTAAATGTTGATTCGTAGTGTTTCTAGTTAAAATCAATTAAATCTCATACACAAGCAAAATTAGGGTGATAATATCCCTTATAATCTTTATAACCATTCTTACGGTCATTTTGTATCATATGATGTCTTCCCATTTTCTCACATAACATTTTAACTATAGAACCATTATAACCAGGCCTATAACTTGGGCTAAATACCCTTCACTAATTTGACCTTTGCCTTGGAATCTAAGTTAAGAATATTTATAAAGCACATCATATTTTTATATCATGAGGTAATAAAAACTCAACCTACTCAACTTGGCACCCATCCAAATAAAAACATCATGAAAAATGTAAATTGAGTTTGTATCAAATGGTTGGGAGGATTCATTATTATCATCCCCACTGTTAATCTCTTTTCTTGTCAAAGAAAAAGTCAACCTCCAAGGGTTTGTTTCCATATTCTCTCTACATTTTTATAGTGGTGGTGTCCCTCTATTGATCACACTCTAATATGCATATAAATTGAATATTAAAGATTAAGCATTAAACGCATGCACTTGTGAGTGGACCAAGTGTTATTCAAAGTAAAGAATATAATAATAGCATACAAACTATATTCTCACAAATTCATTCCACATTATAACCCATAAATGCATGTGAGAAACATATTTGAAGCAAAGTCAAATGGATGGAAATAGAAAGGATTGTTCCATACATTGATACAGGTGGATATTGAGGGGCACCCACCTATTCCACTTGGAACGCCACCATTGTTTCTCTCAGTTTCCTTAATTGTAGCACAGTTTACTATTTTTTGGCATTTTTTTGGGTCTTGATCTTTTCGAGATGTTTTGAGGCCCCAAATGATGTCTTTTTGGAAAATGAGAAACCCCATATTTTATGATAAGGGTTTGCAATCAAAAGTTGTAGTCCTCAGTTTCTAGCAATGTATCATACATGTCAAATGGAGATCGTATGCCAAAGTTATGACCTCGGGAAGTTGGTGTACCAATTTACCCCAACGGGGCCCACAGGCTTTCGATGCTTCATCTCCTAGGGTTAGGTTTTTGGATGGTTAGGGTTTTCCATTGTTTCTCAATAATAAATAGGCCTTTAAGCCTCATTGTAACACAGTTCAGAAGGCATGTAGTTGCCACATCTCTTCTCAAAGATAAGTTATCATCGTCTAAGCTAGTTTATTTCCATTTTACATGTAAAAAGTTTCCAGTTCCTTGTTATTAATGAATTGAAGTTTTGCTTTCGTTGTATCTATGTGTTTCTTTTTATATCTGTATTTCATTTCATTCCTTCATAAAATATGGATAATACATTTTGAGAACTATAAAATGACGTCACATATTTTAAATAATAAGAGCATAGGAAAACATTCACAAGACTCATACTTCTTATTTAGAAATTAAAATTTTAAAATCACAAATGAAATGATTTCTCAAAATAAGCTCTCTATGAGAACCAAAAAAATAATTTACACACTTGAAGTCTCAGAATAAAGTTAAGTGCCTAAAGCATAGTCACAAAATCCTATTACTTAATCATTAAAAAAATTCATTCACCCCTAAAGTATTGGGGTTGGGCTCCCATGGACTAATAGTAATGATAAAAGGTACCTCAAAGAAAGAGAAACACATTCAGGTATTAGATTTAGAAAACATGCAACAATTCAATAAAGTTGGATTAATCAAAGACTAAGAAGAGAGCAAGGAATCACTTCAAAAGAAAATAAAAACTCACAAAATTATAGAAGGATCACAGGTGGGATGAACTCTCTCTCCAACAACTACTCTAATCATGAGTTTCTCCTTTTATAATATTTGGTTTATCTTTGTAACTATTTGACCTTTAAGTATTTCCTCTTTCTTTTAAGTGAATAAATATATATTTTTAGAGAAATGATGTTAATAATTCATCCTCCAAGTTGAATCCCACTTCATATATTATAGATTTCCCTTTTTATAAATCATTTTCAACAATAATTTAGTGATAAGCCTGAAATTGATCACGAATTTTATTTTTATTTTATAAGATAATATTTATAATTTTATCTCTAGAAATAACTCCCAATGTGTTCTTCATTCTTCTATCTTTCAAACAAAATCTCATTTTCCTAAAACAGACATTGGAAACTCAAGTTATGGTCTCTGGAAGTTCACGAGTCAACCCGCATTGATCTACACAATATGACTCAGCAATCATTGATTTACTCTACATAAATCTTGGATTTTTATTTATAACTCCACCCTACTCATCCCACATGCATTATGGGAAGGAATTCATAATGATTTATAAAGAAATGGGTTCCTCGTATTACTTGTATGTGAATTAGAAAGAGTCACGGGACCTTGTGTAGCTCCTTCATAGTGTAGTTTTCGTTTGCCATCTCATTTCCCAATCATTATGTTATGTCATTTCCAATCATATGTGTCCAATCACTAATTTCTAAATGTCACCTTGGGATATTCCCAACTATATTCCATGTGTCATAAGGAGATATTCCTAAATAATTTAACCAATCACTACTTTCCAAATGTTACCTCCATATATGCCCAACTAGTTGCCATGTGTCATAAGGAGATATGCCTAAAGAAATTAGAATAAAAATGATAGAAATATTAATAATATGAAGGTGACCTACCTAACTACCTAACTAATTGCCATGTGTCATAAGGAGATATTCCAAAAGAACTTAGGATAAAAAAATATGAGAAATATTAACAATGTAAAAAGTATATAAAGGTAAAATTGACTAAGTAGTAAAAAAAGGAATGAAGGTAAAAAAAATGAAGTAATAAAACATGGATAAGGGTAAACTTGACTAGTAATAAAACAAGTTTGTAGAGGTAATGGTGTGTGGAGGATGAGGTATGAAAAACCTTTCACACATCCTTGGATGAGGTATGCAAAACCTTTCACACATCCTTGGAAATGGTTAAGTATGGAATGTAATAAATAGTTATGTGAGGAGAAAGGAGTGTGCAGAGGAATATGAAGTGGGGGAATACTTTCATACAAATTGAAAAATGACTGAATTTCTTCTTTTCTCATGTCTTTTCTTCTCTTCCCTCTATTCAAAAATATAAACCATCATTGTCGGCCTTGTGTGAAGAAGTGTTACAATATTAAGACGTCAAAAACTTGTCAGTTTAGAATCACTCTATTTGATGTGTGACATGAAAACACATCAACGCCCACCTAGGTTCAATTCTCGCAAGTGACGTGTTGAGATTATATTGAGTATATTGTTGTAATGACTTTGATATTTTTTATTTAATGACCTTAAGCCTTGAAGAATATCTTACTCTTGATTATAGGTTGAAAAGTGAGATGCTTTATTAGATGGAAAACATAAAAAATTAAAAAAGATAATTAAAACATGTAAGTAATCTAATATTATTCTATTTCAATAATTAGAACTAAACTAATAAAAATAAGAATTCGAAAATTTTAACAACCCGCTAATATGAACTCACATATTCATATAAGTATCAAATAACACCCCTTCACTAATCACACCCCATAAAGAAGACTTTGAGGAATAAATTAAGATCACTTTTTAAAGCTTTAGATTTTCATATTTTTGCTTCCAAATTTAGCAAGGTATCCTCAACAAGTTGAAGTATCAAATAACACCCCTTCACTAATCACACCCCATAAAGCAAACTTTGATGAATAAATTACGATCACTTTCTAAAGCTTTAGCTTTTCATATTGTTGCTTCCAAATTTAGCAAGGTATCCTCAACAAGTTGAAGTTGTGATGTCTCCTTTAATGACTCTAATGTTTCATCCCTATCATCTCTACTTTCTATGTAGGCTAAAACTTCTCAAGGATGAGGATACAATGTGGAAAAGCATCCATTTATATCCGTATATGACTAAAAGAAAAAAAATGGGTAGATATGCACCTCTAATATGAAAGCTAAATACATTGAAATTATTTTGAGATATCTAATTCCATGAACATGCAACTATTTCTTGTTAGTCATCATCGAATGAATAATCTTGTAAATTATAAAAAAAATATTGGAAAAATTTTAGAAAATGAAAAGTATCTATTATTGCATTGACTTAATACAGGGATAATATTTTAATGAGTGGATATCATTTGTAAATTAAATTATTATTATTATATTATATTATTTCTTTGTGAATGCGGTAAAACTTATCATAATTTATTTGTCAATTAGTATTAAGGATAATCAATATTAGTTGCTATTTATGAATGTAGGAAGTTCCATCACTGTTATTATAAAAAATAATCATATCAGCTAAACAAACTGCAGGTGGTCCATAAGGGAGCAAACTTGCACTTCTAGTAGACACCTGTGGGTCTTAGGTTGTTAACCTATTTCTTTATGACTTAGGAAGACAAGCTCTTACCCATTCACAAAAATTCCTAAGCCTTACTCCATGACTAAAATATCTCTTCCTAAGAATGACATATCATTATTTAAATGGATATATAAAATTTTACCATGAGAAAATTATATTTTTTATGTAGAGTAAGCTAATATCATTATTTAAATGCATATATAAAAGTTTCATCACGATTCAAATTTTGTGCATAGTGAAATGAAGTCCCTGGTGTTTTCTCCCAAATATGAGCTGTTCAATGATAGTTTTGGGGCTAAAAGCCCATATTTTGGGACAATTTTGTAATAAAGTTGTAAAGTCTCCGCATTTTGTGGTCGAGGAGCGCGAAGATGTTAAGAGGCATAAAGGGTTATCCGCCCTTATTTTGTAAAGTGTAAGGTCGACTATAAATATCCACCCATGGTCCACGAACCATGGGATTGTATAAAAAGGAGCTAAGTAAGCTCTAAGTAGTTTTCAAGAGGTACCGAAGAATGAAGTGAGGAGTTAAGCATTAGAGTCTAAGTGTTCTCAAGTCTTAGCATAGGTAGAGGCTTTGCAGCTGAGTGCGCAGAGGCCTAGGGTGGAAGTCTATAGCTGAGTGTGCGGACCCCTGCAGCTGTGTGCACAGGGCGGATAGAGTTTGTATTAATATGAAGATATCAATAAAGAGAAGTATTCTGCAAGTTATGTGTATTTATTTCTTGTTAATGCATCTGGTTATATTGCGTTTTGGGTTCAATTTACAATGTTCATGTGATGCGCAAATGTATGTGACTGTATTGGTTAATTAAACACAAGTAAGGATATCAATTTACGCGGTGCTAACTGTCATTGATTAGTAAGATAAGTAAAACACTTAAAATAACTTGGGAACCTATACAATACGTTGTCATAGCAACGCAGAAGTATCGGGATCGCAAGTTAAGGTTGCGCGAAGGTCAATTGTACACCTTCGCGGGGGTACTGAAGGGTGGAATAAAGGGTAGACTGACAGAGCCCTAAAGTTTAGTGACCTACGCGAAAGTAGGAGCAGAGGGTATAAACCGACATCACGACCATCTCAGGGTGCGGAAACCTGGTTCCAACATCCCCCCATACTTCTTCGGGTGAGACTTCGGTCCGCACGCTGATGCCAAAAGGGCCAGTAGTGTAGCGATTTGTTTGGATAACTAACATTGAACGTAGGTCAGGCCCCACGAAGCCAACAAATGGTTTCGTTGTTGGGACCAGAATCTACATGAGAGATGTGTGATGTCGTATCACTGGAATCCAACTAAGAAAGAGGTTGAAGGCTGGTTGGATAGGAAGATCCACGAATTCGCGGCGCAGGAGAACATAAATCCACGGCTGACAAAGGAATAGTGGCTGGACAAGTACCTGTATACGGAAATCCATTTGATATTTTTATTTTCCTTTCCAGTTGAGTTATACGAGTGGATCGCGAAGCTAGCGGATAGCCAAGGAAGGTGGAGACTTGACGGTCCTATTGTCTGGACCCCGGAGCTAGTACAGAGACTGGAAGCCTCTGAGGATAAGATCACCTATGTTTTCGATCATTGGCTCGATCACATCATAGGAGGATTCATGACTGAATTCACGGTCGATACCTCAGTTAGTTACAGTGAGGCGGAGCGGCGCTTTTTCAAAGTTCTGCGAGGTAAGTACTTGAAGTCTTTAAATACCTAGATTAAGATGTTATTCTGCAAAAAACGAGTTATGCAGCTACCTTGATGTTGGAGCTACGCGAAGTGGAAAGACTTACAGGAACAAAGGAAGAAAGGGTCGCGAATATAACCCACTGATTTCACCCACAATGGGTGACGAAGAGGGAGTAGCGCAGACTTCTCCGCGAAGTGCAGTTCAGTTAATAAAATAGGGATTCCCGCGACTGCCACCTCCACCTACACCACCTCCAACTTCACCACCATCACCTACGACTTCGCCCACACCACCACCACCTCCACCACAGTTCAACATGGTGAATTCAGTGAAGTTGCCTTTGTTTAAGGGCTTGGGAAATGAGGACCCAAACCAGTTTTGGTTCATCATGAAAGTTGTATGGGAAGCTCAAGGCGTCACAGATGATCACATGAAGAAGGAAACATTGGTTAGCACTTTGAAGGATCGCACACTAACTTGGTACATTAAGTACTCTAATGATAACCCAAATGCTAGATTGGCAGAAATCTAGACTGCGCTGAATAAAGAGTTCAGTAGGCCTAAATCCGAGGCACAGTCGATTGTGGGGTTCAAGGAAATCACGATGAAACTAGGTGAGACACCTTGGGAATTGGATCAAATATTGAAGTGTAAAATCTATGAAGCTAATATGAATTTAACAGATGGACAGCACCACGAGTGGTTCGAGGCTTCGCTCTTACCTTACCTAAGGGTTGCACTATCACAACAGAAGATTACGACTCAGGAAGAGGCCTTGGAGATTTCCATAAGACTGCATGAAACGTCGATGCAAGATCTAAATCTGGGGTTTCAACAGATCCATGCACGGTTGCAAAATATTTTCCTTGAAATGCAAAGTTTGAAGCAGGACAAAACAGTTCGACCGGAGGCGCATGAAGAAATATGGTGCCTGAAATGTAAAGGTTAGGGGCATGACAAAGACCATTGCTCGGTCTTTGTGAACTATATTGCAGGAGGAGGACCGATTCCTTTGAGGCCGAAAGCCCAAGCAGGACCGAGCGCGGAACCTGCGTTGTGGTGCGCTATATGTCAGGTAGCAAGGAAACATACAACTGATAATTGCCATTTGCTGTAGAAGTTTGTACAAACACTGCAACAACTGTTATGCAACTTCTGTAGGTCGGTAGGGCATGATGAGTGCAACTGCCAAAGTTACGAATTCATGATGGACAGAACACCTGCTTATAGAATTCAGGCAGAAACGTGGCCCCCTGACCATAGCGCTGGGATGGCGCGAACAGGCTTTCAGGGGTGCGAACGAGGCCGAGGTGGAGGAGGACGTGGCAGAGGTCGAGGACAGTTGATCTGTTACAATTGTGGAGGACTAGGACACTATGCCCATGAATGCACTAACCCAACGCATCCATCGTGCAAATATTATACTCAGTTTGACCATGAGATGGAGGACTGTCCTACACTGATAGCAAGAATACGCGAAAAAGGGGTGTTGCCACCGCAGCTAACTCAAAACCTGCAGATGATGAGGTATGAGCCTCGCGAGGAGGATCTAAATGTAAATATAGTGCTTTGAAGTGGAATTGCAATGGGCAATGATAAGGGGAAATAACTGGAAGACAGCGCATGGGTTCACAAAGCTCCAGCAAAGGAGGCTAAATTTGATTTGGAGCACACACGTGAAACGTTCATGGAAGCAAAGAAGAGCTTCGTTGAGGTGTCTACTTTAGGGAGAAGGGATATTCTTGATCAGGAAATGGACCCTTTTGTACTTACGACCTTTCTAGAGACCTGCATGAAGATGTTGCGCGATAGCAAGGTTGTGAAAGGGTTACAAGAACCTATAAATAGATGTGTCGAAAACACTCTAGGTGAACCATGCGTGGTACAGAAGATTGGTAAGTATAAAGCAAGGACAGGGTGTGACATGAGACTGATCGCGCAGATAGGAGAATATTAAATGGATCAGGTTATTTTGGATCTAGGCTTAGACACAAACCTTTTGCCAAAGCAGACTTGGGAACGGATGGGGAGACCTGCACTGCAGTGGTCTTCGATTCAGTTAAGGATGGAAAATCAACAGAAGATCATCCCCATGGGACGACTACAAGGAGTAATTGTAAATATTGAAGGTGTGGGCATATTGGTTGACTTTGAAGTGATAGAAATTGTGGATGACAGCAACCCCTACCCTACTCTCCTTGGTATTGATTGGGCTACTGACATGAATGGGGTAATCAATCTAAAGAAGCGAAAGATGATATTCGAAAAGAAATTGTTTTGTGTAATAGTCCCCCTTGATCCTGCTGAAGGATCTCGCTATATTGAACCAATTTGCGATTATGAGAGCGATGATGATTTGGACTGCATATATAAGATAACAACGCAAGACCAAGATTAGGTGAATCCAACAGCGGATGGATGAATTACATGGGATTGCGAGAGTTCCTGCACCTCAGACTCTGATGAATAATTAGAGCGCTGGTAGAATCGGCTACATGAAGTAACCACACTGAGTTGTAACATGATGACCCGGTCGCTGCACTGTGTATCGTCACAGGTAATAAATCTGCCCACTTATAATGCCTTGAATGATGTATATGTATTTTTGGATGCATTTGAGAGGGAAGTACCAGAGAAGCAATGCTTCCAAGCTTTGGACTAGGCACTGCACACTACGCCTATGAGATGGTTGGGTACACACAAAGGTAGTTTTAATGATTGGCAGGAGTATAGAAGGATGATGCAAACATGCTTTGGGAAGCCGAAGGTACGAATGGCAGACAAATATGATGGGAAGGATGATCCGTGTGCACACTTGGCCAAATGGGCTAAGGCTTATGGAGTGAAGCCCCAACCTGAATGGGTGCACTTGTTCTTTCATACCTTGGATGTCATCTCGATGAATTCGTACTTGGAAATAGAGCTCTACCATGGTATAGGTGAATGGGATATTCTACGCAAAGGATTCATAATGACTTTTCAGCATCGAAGACAGGTTTGACTGTATTGACGAAGCGCTACAAGAAGTTAAAGCAGCAATCTTTAGGATACCACAGGATCCTTTGGATCTGATTCAACCTAATTGGACTACTCAGCTGAGCCACATGCTAGAATGCTATAACGTGACTGTTGAAGAAGAATACGAGGATCCATGAAACATTAATATCCCTAAAACCGAGGGTCACCACGAGGGACCGCAGATTGAGAATCTTGATATAATCGTACCACTGAAAACGAAACAGGTAAATATTGGTATGGAGGCAGAGCCAAAATTCGCGAAGATTGGAGATTACTGGGATGACGAGGCAGTAGATAAGGTCGCCAAATTGCTCTGCGAATACCAGGATTTGTTCCCTACCAAGTTTACGGAGCTAAAGGGGATAATAGAAGACCTGGGCGTTATGAAGATCACATTAAAACCCAGCGCGAAGCCGGTTAAGCAAATACCTTACCGCCTGAATCTGAAGTATAAGGAGAAGGTTCGCTTAGAGCTAGACAAGATGCTTGTGGCAAGCATCATTGAGCCCGTAGAAGAATCTGATTCAGCGAGCCCAATGGTGGTACAGGAAAAGAAGCCAAAGGATGAAATAAGGATATGCATAGATCTCAGGAAGTTGAATGATGCTTGCGAACATGATCCTTTCCTGACTACGTTCACTGATGAGGTTTTGGATAATGTAGGTGGCTAGGAAGTGTACTCCTTCACTGATGGGTTCTCTGGGTGCCATCAGATTAAAATCGCGCCTGAAGATAGAAGCAAGACGACCTTCCCAACTAAGTGGGGATGTTTCCAGTACACTATAATGCCTTTCGGATTGAAGAATTCACCTGCAATTTTTTCGCGCGTAATCATTGCTGCATTCAAAGAATTCATTCATAAGTTTCTAGAGGTGTACTTTGATGACTGGACTGTGTTTGGGTTGATAAAACACCATGTGACAAGTTTGCGCCTAATGCTAGATACTTGTTGAAGGTACCAGATTGCGCTCAATCTAAAGAAATGTATGTTTTGTGTTCCTTTTGGAACTCTGTTGGGTCATGTGGTTTGTAGACAGGGACTGATGGTAGATCCCACGAAGATTGTAGTGATACTTAACTTGGAGGCGTCAAGGAGTGTAAAACTGTTGCGCGCAACCTTAGGACATATAGGGTATTACAGGAATTTTATCAAGGGCTATGCCTAGATCACCGTGCCTATGGAGAAGTTGTTGAAAAAGGATGTCACATTCTGTTGGAACGAGGACTATCAGAAGAGCTTGGATGTATTGAAAGGAAAAATGGTCACCGCGCCGATTTTAGTCTTCCCAGATTGGAAGAAGGAGTTTCATGTACATGTAGATGCGTCATGTATAGCACTGGGAGCAGTACTGACACAAGCTGGCAGAGGAGAATTGGACCATCCTATAGCATTCGCAAGCAGGAGGTTATCCAAGGCTGAGAAGAACTATTCCACCATCGAGCGCGAAGGGTTAGCCATGGTATATGCGCTCCATAAGTTTAGACACTATTTGCTGGGTGGACATTTTAAGATGTATACGGATCATTCTGCATTGAAATACCTGGTCAATAAGCCTGTGTTGGGGGCAGAATTTGTAGGTGGTTATTATTGTTTCAGGAATATGATTTTGAAGTTATTGTGAAGCTTGGATGACTGAACACGGGACCAGACCATCTGTCACGCATCGAAACAGGGGAAGAGCCCACTAATTTGGAGGAGGGATTTTTTGACGCACAGCTATTTGCAGTGTGTGTCACAGATGGTCACTTTGAAGACATACACTTCCTAACGACAGGAACTGCCCCGGAAGGTTACACCGTCCAGCAGAAAAAGGAGTTAGTGGTACACACGGCAAACTTTTCTATAATTGTCGAACATCTATACAAAATGGGGTATGATGAAGTATTATGACGATATGTACCGAAGTTTGAAAAGAGCATTATCCTCATGGACGCTCATGGGGGTGCCACATGAGGCCATTATGCAGGGAGAGCGACCGCACAAAAGATTCTACGCGCAGGGTTGTGGTGGCCAACCCTCCATCAGGATTCATAGGCTTAATGTAAGGCGTGTGATGTGTGTCAAAGGACTGGCAAGCCATCGCTGAGAGATGAGCTGCCTCTGAACCCATAGGTAATGTTACAACCTTTCTAGAAATGGGCAATAGATTTTGTGGGACCCATTCAGCCCCAAGGGAAGAAGATGGGAGCGTGGTACATTATCACCGCAACTGAGTATTTGACTCGATGGGCGGAGGAACAACCTGCAAAGGACTGCACAGGTGCGACCGCTGTGAAGTTTATCTTTAAGTATGTACTGACACAATTTGGGTGTCCAAAGATTTTGATGAGTGATCATGGTACACACTTTCGGAATGAAACGATCAGCACACTGACGGAGGAATTTCAGGTATATCACTAGAAAGGCATGCTTTATCACCCGCAGGCTAATGGTACGGTGGAAGCATTAAATAAGGTACTGGAAAACGCATTTACCAAGGTTTGCAACGCTCAGTGAAGTGATTGGGACCTATGCATACCCGCAGTACTATGGGCCTATCAGATGACATGCAAAAAGTTGACTGGATAGACACCCTTTAAGCTTGTATATGGTGTTGAAGCAGTGATGCCCATGGAATACATTGTGCCTAGTCTGCGCATAGTGGCACTCACGGGTATGACAGATCGCGAAGCCTTGGAAGAGAGGCTCGCGCAGCTGGCTGAGCTTGAGGAAGAGAGATTTCTAGCTGGATTTCACCAACAAGTCCAAAAGCAGCGTGAAAAAAGCATGGCATGATCGGCACATTAAGTTGTGCACCTTTAAGGTAAATGATCTGGTTTTGTTATATGACAGCAAGTTTGAAAATTTTCCAGGGAAATTTAGAATGCACTAGTTAGGGCCCTATGTCATTAATGAGATTACCGACGGTGAAGCAGTTCAGTTGGTTAAATTGAATGGAGATCCCTTCCCAGAAAAGGTGAATGGCAGCCGATTGAAGCCATACATCGATGATCCAACCAAGTGATTATATGAGGTTAGCATAGTCTTAGCGCTCCAGGCAGCTAAAAGGAGGCGCGGGACTATAAACTACACTGCCCGAGTTGGGGAGCTACGCGATTGGAGGATTGTGTGGGATGAGGAAATGTCACAGGGTTTGCGACAGCACGAAGAGAGCTATGCTACCCAGGGAGAAATTGCATAGGTCATCCAGAAAGTGACCGTTAAAGTCATTGTTCATGATTTGACGGTAAGAATGCGGCCAAATGGAACAAGCGGTCCACATTTAAGATAAACTTTATGGGCAAGATCCTTGGAAATCTGCTGCCAATCTGGCATTAATGAACAGATTTTGGGGGGAACAATCGGATTTGAACTTGAAAGTGCCTATAAATTACAGGTGGCTGCCCAGCGAAAAACACTTGGCATTTTGAGAATTGAGTTGTTGAGCTCTCAGGTGCACATGAATCGTGAAAACAATGAATTCTTGCTAGCAAGTTCAATATTTGAGATGTTGCCAAAGGAGACACAGGAATTGTTGCATAGCATCATGTCGACACCTGCAGAAGCTATGAGTGTTGAAGTAGTGACAGTCGAGGGGGTTGTGCCGGAGGTTGTTAGGGAGGCAGAGGGAGCTACTCCAAAGGTTTCAGAGCTATTAGCTGAAGTTCCAAAATCACCACAGACACCTAGACCGAAGTCGACCCTAGTAACCAATGAGAGTGCGAAGGATAAGAAGGGAAAGTAGGCTGTGATATTGGTGCGCACGTCGCCCATAAGAAACCCACAGAAGGACAAGGCCACCACACAGGAAAAGGGAAAAACCATTAACCTGGAGTCGGAGGAGGAAGAAATTAAGGACATCCCGATGGATGATGAGGATTTGGGGGTAGAAGTGGAGGAATTTGAAGTCCAGGGTTCTGACCCTATCACTAAGTTGCCCAAATATGTCCCTCCGTGCAAGGGCAAGACCAAAGTGCCAAAGGACATTGATGAAAGCAAGGTCGCCTTGCGCACACCTCTTTTACCAGACGAAATTGTCTTTGAAGGACCGCGATTGGGGTCGGTTCCTCTGTTGAAACTGGAAGAATGGGACTTAGTTGACCACGAGAAGTTCCCGCACTTGGAAACAGAGTAGCTAATGTGTCACGTTGTTGACACAACCACTGGGATGACTACATTAGAACCGCGAAAGTGGCTCTGGGGAGTAGACAAGATAGGTCTTCTCAACCTGCTATGGGTGTCGCACTACAATCACACCCCCATTATAGTATTGGTCATCAAGAAACTTCTATGCTTGGTGCACGATGGGTGCGTGTGGCTGGAGGAGTCGATACCCACCACCGACAGATTGATCCATAGGATCACGCGGCTTCCCTACACAGGGGAAAATCTGACCATGATGTTAGGGGAAAAAGTGGCGAGCAAGCCCTCGCAAAGGCCATGAAGGAGAAATTCAAGTTCATGAAGAAGCTGCGAGGCTATGCCATCTTAAGTATCTACGACCCTGCAGTCAAGGTAGCCACGCAGATTTTGGTGGGAAAGGTTATGAGGAAGTGTCACGCAGATGAAGTGTCGGCAACATTCGTCGCTCTTGCAGCCCAATGCACCAAAGGAGTCTAGTTTAATTGGGTGTGTTATCTTTACAGTGAGTTCCTTGTGAACTGCTGCGAGGCACAAGAGCTCAGCAAGACCTTCCACTATGCGTGGCTCTTGCTGTCTATTGTGCTGGTAGCCTGGGAGCTACCGAAGATAGTCAATTCCCCTCGATCGCATTTGACCTGCCAAAAGCAGCGAAGTACGCTTCGTTGTGGGTGACCAAGGATGATCAGTGCATTAAGGATAGCAAGATCTTCTGGATATTGATGGAAATGAACATCTGCATGGCTATCAATTGCAAATTGCGGTTGTTGCCTACTGTGTTTGCCAACCTGCAGGGGTACACAGAGTTCAAGGTAGACTTTCACCATGTGTCGATCAGGGCATGGAAGGACCCTGAGCAGACATGGTATGACTTGCCTTACTTGGCAATGGATGACGCAATTGATGTAGTACTTGATCATTGGCTGGCAGAGTGGTGCACTGCCTCAAACTTGGCAGTGGGGTCAAGCAAGTTCGTTGCGCAACACAAAAAGGAGGAGGCCAAGCTCAAGATGGTGCAGCTGGCCGAGAAGAGGAAGAAGGAGGCCACTGACAAGGCGCAAGTGGAGCACGATGCCGCCAAGCAGATGGAAAAGAAGATAGGTGAAACAAAGCGTGGCTCTGACAAAGGTGCGAGGTCGCCTTCGCCCAAAACAGAGGAAGAAACAGATGAGAAAATAGAGCAGCATGGCGTAGACCCGCAGATGACGTTGGACTGCATCAAGCATCCAAGATAATAAGAAAAAGTGGGGTCAAGAAAGAAATCCAAGGCCAGTAAGGCGTCGCTGGACCCAATCACCCTCATAGAGGGAGATTTGTATGACATTGGAGACATGGTGCAGGATGTCACCACGGAGGCACTATAGCAGTTCGAGCAGCAGCAGCAGCTACTATTGGGGGCCATCCAAACGGGTCTGTAGGAGCTGCAGACCTGTGCATCATAGGCTAGCATGGTGTCCACCAGCCTCGCTATCAATACTTCAGAAGTTGTCGAGATGTAGCGTGCAAAGGTCTCCCACGCGATAGTGCTAGCGAATGGAGCACTAACCACAGAAAAGGAAGCTGACAGGCCCACTGTTAGTGCCCTCAAGGGAGTGGGGTTGAACTTGGCAGCGCTCCCTGGTGAGGCGCTCCACCTATTGCAGGATGGAGTGATCGCATTGCTAAGGGCCTGCGAACATCGCGCTTTGCAGGTGATCAGTGAGCAAAAGATTAATATTGAACAGATGGCCCTATAGCAAGACTCTGTCATCGTTGTCGTGACCGAGGTAACTGACCAAAATAAGTGCATAGTTCAGGTCGTGAAGGAGGCATGCCAAATGGTCCTAGATTTGGCCATTCCTGAGGAAGAACCGGTCAAGGTGTGCATTCGTAAGCTTGCTACAGGGGTGCGTGATGCTCGCACAGAGTTAGCTAAGGTTCAACTAGAGTTGAACCTACAGATTGCATATTTACTGTTGAAGGCCTAGCCTTCAACTCTGCCAGAAGTAAAGGAATAGCATGCAACTGCTATCACAAAGGTGATAGTGGCGGTAGATGGTGCAATAGCAGACTACACACAACTTTTTGAATAGTCGTTCGAGGTCCTGACGAGCCTGCAGGAGGACCTAATGTACAGGGACTAGAGACAGAAGCGCAAGAATTACAGTAGCGCTATGACAAAGTAAAAGGTACAGCGCGAACCATCTCTCTCACGCAGAGACTAGCGAAGCTGTAGGAGGCCAAACAATTGAAAGAATAGGTAGATGCAGTGCAGCACAAGGAGGCAGTGCTGAAGACGTGCTTGAAGAACTGGTTGGATAATGCTTATTCAATCACAGCCTCTATTGAAGGCAAGCTTTCTCACCTGCAAGCAACTCAACAGAAGCTTTTGGCTGACAGTTCAGGACCAGCGACCGAGCAGTTGGTTGAAGAAGTGAAGCAAGCGGTCACACAGTGCACTGCCGAGGTTGCCATCATACAGGTCGAGCTGGGAGGTCTTCGCACCAAGATCTCTATGCCCGCAAAGTGACTCGAGGGTGAGTCACCATGTTTTTGTTGGGGGCCTTTTGGGAACAGGTTCCCCCAATGACATTTTTGTGGCTAAAAGCCCATGTTTTGGGACAATTTTGTAATAAAGTTGTAAAGTCTCCGATTTTTTTGGTTGCGGAGCGCAAAGGTGTCAAGAGTCATAAAGGGTTGTCCGCCCTTATTTTGTAAAATGTAAAGTCAGGTGTAAAGATCCACCCATGGTCAAGAGGTACCGAAGAATGAAGTGAGGAGTTAAGCATTAGAGTCTAAGTGTTCTCGGGTCTTAGCGCAGGTAGAGGCTCTGCAGTTGAGTGCGCAGAGGCCTAGGGTGGAAGTCCGCAGCTGAGTGCGCGGACCCCTGCAGTTGTGTGCGCATGGCAGATAGATTTTGTATTAATCTGAAGATATCAATAAAGAGAAGTATTCTGCAAGTTCTATGTATTTATTTCTTGTTAATGCATCTGGTTATATTGTGTTTTGGGTTCAATTTACAATGTTCATGTGATGCGCGAATGTATGTGACTATATTGGTTAATTAAACACAAGTAAGGATATTAGTTTACACGGCACTAATTGTGGTTGATTAGTAAGATAAGTAAAACACTTAAGATAACTTGGGAACTTATACAATACATTGTCATAGCAGTGCGGAAGTACCGGGATCACAGGTTAAGGTTGCGCGAAGGTCAATCATACACCTTCACGGAGGTACTGAAGGGCGGAATAAAGGGTAGACTAACAAAACCCTACAGTTTAGTGACTTGCACGAAAGTATGAGAAGAGGGTATAAAACGACATCACGACCATCTCAGGGTGCGGAAACTTGGTTCCAGCATCCCCCCATACTACTTTGGGTGAGACTTCGGTCTGCACTCCACGGGTTGATGCCAAAAGGGCCAGTAGTGTAGGGATTTGTTTGGCTAACTAACACTGAACTTGGGTCAGGCCCCACGAAACCAACATGAGTCAACCCAAATGGTCAAAAATGTTTAAATTTTCAAATTGATTGAAACTATAACTTCCCATCTTGTCAGATTTCAAAAGCTAGGAAAAAACTTGTTTCATGATTAGGTGAGTCGCTTTATGTTGATTTCAATATTTGGTTACTAATCTCTATCACTCAACTAGTTTCAAGATTCAAGATTCTATCATTGAGTTCAATTATTTTCATATTTATATAGTTGTTTTTCTCTTTGTAAAGCTTTTTTATTCTTCTCTTTATCTTTTTAAATATTGCAAGTACATATTGAAATGGTTGTTAAATCTTTAATCTAGCTTCCAAACTCCTTTTATATGCTCTTAAATTTTTACACTCATCATCTCTAACACCTTAATATGGATGTCTCCCTATTAGTCTGTCTCTAACTTTAGAGCTTGCTCCAATTGGTCCTAGGGCATTGTCAGTCGCTTTATATGTCTAAATCATGTGACATTTAATCATCAAGCCGAGCATCTAAACTTGTGAAATATAAACATGGTATGTGCAAAATAAAATCATTTGTAGTATTTGTCTATTGAAATACTTAATGCTTGGACTTACGAAATCAAATCCTTAGATGAAACACACCACACTTATTAATCAATGACAATGTACTTGAACATTGATCATGCTGCTAGGACATTGTTGTCACCAAACTATCTCTCACATGATTTAGGCATTTCTTCTTTCCATGAATCATTGCTAACATAAGATATTAAACTATGTATTGTAAAAGAAACACACTTGCATAAACTCAAACCTAGCTCTATTTCCCTTAGCATTTATTATGTATTGAAGGTCGATCATATATGAATTAGGCACTTATCATAAAGCATAGTTCTTTTCTTTGGCAAGAATTGATAAAAAAAATATAATCTAATATAACATGCAAAATAAAATGACTTACTTATTCATTAAATCATATTGTAGAATTAAATAAAGACATGTAGTATGAAATAAAAGAATACCCTGATCTATTTGGATTGAGCTAATTCTCCCAAGAATAAGCTAGCAAACTACTCTATAATATCACAAACTAGATTAAAACACACTATTTACAAAACTACAAAGTAATCTATATGAAGAGAAATATCAAAGGGTTTATCTATTCTATAATAATCTAGATGTACACTCCAAGAGTCCTCCCTTTAGAATGGAAAAGGAATTCATATTTATACATAAGATTGATTTGAAACTAGGATCCACATATATCTCATGTGACTACAACTATTTGCTAATTAGTAAGTAAATATCTCTAAATATATTCTCATGAATATCTCTAAGATATTTGCTATCAACTCAAAAGCTCCAAGATTTTTTCCATAGCTTGGATCATAGATTAATGATCCCAAATCCATGAAAAATATTCAATGATTGAAGAGGAAATTCAAATTTGTAACTAAGTGATAAAAATATACATTATTGCAAGCTTTAAATGTACTTGTGATCATCACCAAACTCACTCAACTTTCAAAGATAAAACATATTAATTTTTAATATGTAATCATAAACTCACTTAAAATACTAAAGCAAATGCATTGGAAAATATATTCCACATAAGGTATTAAAATGGAGTAAACAATGTTACATAAAAGCAAAAAAAGGATTAAAATTCAAGGGAAATGTTTTGAAAAAAATGTATGATAATGGTAATTTTCATGACTCAATGGGCATCTCCATTAGGTTAGTCCCCTCTAACACTTTAAACAATTCAACCTTACTACCTCAAGGGATATTTCAAGACAACTAGGGTAAGGGACGTAGATCAACCTTTTTGAAGGAACTTTGGATCCCCATTAAGTACTTCATTGGTTTATTATTTTGTATGGTAGATCTTGTGTTGTATTTTGCATTATATTAGATATTGGGTCTAATATATTTTGTAGGAAGATTGAGTTGCATGTGTAAGTTCATTTGGTTCATGTAGAAAGTGGAAAGCTCTCTTGAAGGAACATAACAACTCTCATCTTCAACCCAATTAGCCTCTCATCTTCAACCCAACTAACCTCATCACCTGTAACAATGTTTTTCCCAATGAGTTATATTCTATTTCTCCTCTCTTTCGTTTCCAACCTTAGGTTAAGTAAATAAACCCAAATTTAGTTTGGTTTCCATTATTAGTTATCATTTATTTCTTGTTGACAATAATCACAGCACCATAATTAACATACAACTCTAGATAACTATTTAAAAATAAAGTCCCACTTTTCTCCTCTTTTTCTAAGGTTTCTCAATTTTACTTTAAAACAAAGCTTCTACTTTACTTTCTCCTTCCTCTTTGTGGTAACGTGGCAGCTCACTCCAATCTTCAAATGTATTCATATTATTTATCTTTTATCTTTAAAACTCCAATCTTCAAATGTATTCATATTATTTATCCTTTATCTTTAAAACCCTTACTATATTGACTTAAAACTTCTATAAGTATAATGAAGATGGATGTGTGTGTGAGAGAGAAGCATGTAGCTTGAGTGATGGGGAGCACAGTTTGTTCTCCCATCCACTTAAGTTCAATTTCTTGGAGACATATTTGGCCCCTTATGATAAGACTAAAAAAATTGATGCTACCACCCACATGATGTCTTCAATCTTGCTAAATGATCATTTATTTCTATAAACTATTAAATATATTACAGTGACGGCTATAAAACTTTATCCTAATCCTTACTCAAATTACCCAACATATTACCAATTCACCTATAATTTGATACCATAGCATTCTCGTGTTCTCCTCTTAAATTAGGGAATGGATCATCTTTTTACGTGTCAAAATGATATCACTAAATTAGGGAATGGATAATCTTTTAACGTGTGAGAATGATATCTCACAATTCATTAGAAATTAAGCTGAACAAAATTAATAATATTTATCTTTCGTTTTAAAATATTAAATGAATATTCTAGCAAACTATAAGTTTTATATTATCATTTAAAGTGATATATTTAGAAAAACCCTTGTTTTTCTCGATAAGAAATTAATACGCATGTTAATACTTTTGTGTAGGTCAGTCGATATCACTCAATTAATTCTAAAATTCGAACACAATCATTTTTAATTCAGAAAATTACAAGATTCAAAATGCATGTCCTTCCTAATTAAATTTAAGGTTTCTTCCTCGAACACGCAATCTTTGTTAATTCAAGATATTGTAAGAATCAAAATGCATATCCTTCTTTAGTTAAATTTGTCATTTCATGCTGGGTCGAACTAATTCTAAGATTCACAGTATATTCTAGTTGATTAAATTTAAACTTTAAAGTCATTTTCAAACTTCCTTATTATTAACTTTCAACATTAACAAATCCTTTCAAACAAACTTAATATTAATTTTCAACATTAACAAATCCTTTCAAACAAACTTAATATTAATTTTCAACATTAACAAATCCTTTCTTTAGTTAGGTGATTGTGAGTAATCGGATCTTCTATTTTGTTGGCCAGGAAAGTGAAAAGGATGAATGGACCATTTGATAAAGCAGATTTGGATTCCAATCACAACCTTCATAATCCATGTTTAGATATTTTTTTATTTTGTGTATGTTATTGTGAGAAGTTTTTTTTTTTTTTTTGGGATAATATTGATGAGAGAAGTGCATGTTAGCTATTTATTTATTTTTTTTATTTTATTTTTATTTTTTATTTTTTTTTTTGGAGATTTGGCATCCATCATCATAATTTTATGAAGGTTATCTATAAGAAAGAAAAGTTCGCCTTTGTGGATTAATAGCTTTAGTTTCATGGTGGTTTTTGTTGCAAAGTGAATATATGCAAAAAGGGGTTTATGGTTGAGTGGAATGTCCTCCTTCTATAGTTAGTTGTTGTTCATTTCCAAAAAGGTAAATGTTCATGAATGCATCTATTAATTGTGTTTAATTAATGTTGTTTATGTTATGGATTTTATTTCTCTCTTATTTATTTACTCATGTTTGCATGCTTAATCCTACAACTATACTTTATGGTGCCATTGTGATTGAATGACTGATAAATTTTGCATAAATCTACATTGCCATGAATGCATGTGTTAAATAATTAATAGCATGACAATGGGAAAAGATATTGGAGAAGCAAATTTGGAGTGAAATTGGTAGTTTCAAGAAGAACCCCATATCCTCAAAGTGCATAGAGGGTATTGGGTACATTATAGTCACCACAATATGGCATCATAATGGAAGTCGATAGCAATTATGGATATAAATGGAAGGAAAGGTGAACTTTAGAATGTCTATATAGTCAAATAAAATCAAATTGTGATAATTAAGGACTAAAAGAATGAGTTCATATGGTTTATGAAACCTTCCATATGAATCTATACCCCCAAGGTCAATCTACAACACCTTATATGAAAATAAAAAGGTTGCCCTATAACAATGGTGATGGGAGCCACTCTAGAAAATCAATTCCCTATTGAAATCTAGAATGTGGCTAGCCATTAGGAACAAAGCTCTTACATGGAAAGTCCTATAGAGGAGAAAAGGGTAGGGACCAAACAAGGGTCCTTTATGTAAAGAAAAGAAAGACATATTAGCCACTTGTTCACTTTATGTGCCTTCATTAATTAGGCATGGAAATAATTGGAACCTATGATAGGGATTAAAAAGGGATGGCATGGAGAGATAATTGTTGATTGTAATATCCACCTTCTAATCCTATTATGTTATCTAGGTTATTAGTCTATCTATTGTGAGGTTAATTGCTATGATAAATACTTATAGTGTTATTAATAAACGCATGAGGTATGTGTATGCTAGCTACATACCCACAGCTTGCACAAGTACACTAGTATTATTTGTTCTATTATGATAGTTGATTCATAATGTAACTTTATGATTAAGCCCTTAAGCCTGATTAATAATTAATTAATGATGTAGATCTTTTTATGATTAAAATAATATTTAAGTTAAATAGGATTCCTATGTAATCCATTGATTTTGAACACCATATAAATTGTTATTTTCTTATTATGTATTTATTATTTGGTGGGCGTTAGTTGAATGAAGGATTCGAACTTATCATTAATTTAGTATTACTTGAGTGAATGGATTGTTAAACCTGAGGCTCTTAAAGCATGAATTCAATGAGGTAGGTGAGAGATTTATGGAGATGGACTCAATATATTTTGGCAGGGATTTCATGAATGGGGTATGTAGAAACTTGAAGGGAGTAGATGGGACACTTGGAAGGGAGAGATAAGGGAAAGGGTTCAAAGGTAGAAGGGGGCATCTCTCAAAGTCACATGTTTGTTTTTTTTTTTTGGAGTGGAGGAGGTCGAAGAACAATTTTGGAAGGGAAACTTGAGAATTATATTTTTGGCTTGGAAGTGGTTACAGTGGATCTAGGTAGGTGCATGGCACTTGGTAGTTTAAACAAACACACTCCACGACTGTGGTTCTAAACTTGGACTCAGAGGGCTAGGGAACTTATGGAAGTTGTGTATGCTAGGAAATTGAATAGGTTGTTCCTATATGGTTGGGTGGCATATTTAGTCTGGTGGTCTTAGGAGGAGCAACACAATTACAGGAGGGTCAGTTTTAACCAAAACACTACAGTAAATATCAAGATATCATAAAAATTGCAAGTGTGCATAATCATAGAATATTCACACCACTTTTAAGCTTAGAGACTCACAACTAAAGCAGCGCCTTTATTTAACTCACGACACGGGATTCACCCTCTTCATATGTGAAATAGCCTACAATGTTAAGTAAAATAGCAAGCCATCAAGATCATAAGCATGTCAACAAATATAACACTAGTAATAACAGTTAGTTATGTAACCTCATGCAACCAATCACATATGCACATATAATTTTTGTAATTCAAGAAACATTCATTCCATTCATATAATGTTGGTATTCTAATTTATCCATAAGAACATCTAAAACAACTCATCCACTAAGCACATGCAGCAAATATCAATGACCATTCAAGGGTAGAATTGAACCATAAATTAGCCAACAATATACCAATCAAGTTAATCATTCACATTCAAATATATACAAGCCATTAGAATTATCTGAATGGATGAAGATGATTAACAACTGAACAAGGGACTTCAACTCTCCTCCCAACCATAAGGTGGCTACACTATAGTCTTTCTTGTAGTTTTCCACCCCCGAGCCAAATCTATATTTTGAAGGAATGCTTGCTCAAGGAATTTAACCAAGGCTCAACGAGGGTATCGCTTAGTTCCAGGAGTCTAAATCTATAATTTGGGTGGTTTATCAGTTGTGTTTTCAAGGCAAGCATTGCAGGAAAACTTGTATTCTAGTGTCCAGGTTGTTTATCAACTTACTTAGCAAGCACTGAGTGGTTTATCAACTTCCTTATCAAGCACTTAGTGGTTTATCAACTCTTTTTTAGGAAGCACCACATTGGCTCTGCTACCTTGTCCAATGGTTTATCATCCTTACAACAAGCACCCGAGTAGTTTATCATCCCTTTTAGCAAGCACTAAGCAATTTATCAGCTTTTTCAGTAAGCACTTAGTGATTTATCAGTTTAATCCTCCATTGAGCCTTCCATTGGCCATTTAAGCTTAGACACCACAGTCCAATGATCTCCTTCCTAATTACAATGGATACTACACCCCAAATATTCTAAGTAAGAATCTTAGTTGCAACTCCTACTTGCTCCTACGCTCATGCTCATCTCCTTCCTTCTCCAAAGTTCGATAGCTCTTTTGATTTTTCTTGTGTTCCTTCTTTATCCTTCAGGGTCCTTGTATCCTATAGGACTACTCAGCGTACATACACCCACGTCATGGAAACAGGGAAAACATGGGCATTTCTTCTACCTAATTGTTCCTTGTTAGTTGTAAGGTGGTGAGTGTTCTATTACCCCAACCAACACCACTCTCTTCCACTTTCAACTCTCCCTCGAACCATGGATCCATGTGTCCCTCTCCTCAAGCCAGCAAAAAAAAAAAATCATTTTTAATTTATTTCAAGTTTACACATAATCTCTCAACTAGTCATGATTTCCACATTGCCATTATACAATCACCATTTAATCTTTACAACAAAAAAAATAGGGGTACGTAAGAGGTGTCTCGCACACTTACATTTATTAGAGATTAAACAAAAACCTTTTCTTAACAAGCTTGAGGTTGGGAGTAAGGGGGGCTCATAATGATCTTGTCTCAAATATTGGTAATCAAAACCTAAGTTGAAAGGAAGGCCCTTCCCTTGATTTTCACATGGGGAATTCCACTAGCTCGTAATCCAATAATTTTGAATGGTAGTTCCATTTCAATATACAACCCAAATTAAGTTTATTTTTGAAAAATTCAAAAAAACTCCAAAGAGTGAACCTCAACAACAAATTTGTCAAGAACAAAATGATAAAAGTGGGGCCTAGGATCATTTTTATGGGTTTTTTCAAGAGGACCAAGCTATATGTAGGATAAGGGGGAAGATTTTCATTGATGGTTCTCATTTCTTCAATTTAATGCAATTTTTGGCATGGGATCAAATAATTATGCATAATTACTTTCTTTGGAATTACTACAATTTCCTTTTGCTAAAAAAGGAGTAACTAGGATTTAGATAGTTAGAGATTCTATGGTGGCAAACAACTTGATAAAGGGAGTCTATAATATGGAAAATCTTATTTTGATGCTCATATATAAATAAATCGCAATACTCGTGTGTACAAAGAGTGAAATGGAGAAGTAGATTCTTTGTTCGAAGAAGGCCTTTAACTAGACAAGGTGTTTGGAATATGTCATAATCAATTGAGGAGCAAAATTCTTAACATTTCCTCTCTTATCTATTCTAATCAACATGATCTCCTTTTTGTTCCACCAACTGAATATTTTTGTATACTTTTATGATCCTTGCCCAATATTGTAAGTGGTAAGGAAAGATCCATGACAATTTTAGTAGAGTATTTTGATGGACTAGTAGCCACCTTTTTGAAAATTATGTGATCTTTCTAAAAGAAATTGTATGACATGTTTTTAAATCGTATGAAGTGATACTTTGAATTTATATATGGGGACCATATCAAGATTACAACCTTACTCTTTCTTTAGGTTTTTGATGTAAGATCACTCCAAAAAATAATCTTAAAATGCATAGAGCATATGACATTTGTATCTTCACTTCTTTTATGAATAAAAGTTGCAATTTTTTTTCAAAGAAAAAAACAATAATTCATATCTCATTTTAATACAAAGTTATATGTGAAATATAATTATAATTCAATAAAAAAAAAATCTTAATTTTATCCTAAAATCATGCTATATATTCATTTTTACTTAAATTCATAACAAAATCCCTAAATACAAATCATACATTAATTCCATAAAAATAGACATTAATTCCATAAAAATAGAGTATAATAATTTAGTTTAAGAATATTTATTTCCAAAACAAATAAATTAATTACTAAAAATATTCATATAATAAAAATGCTTAATTTATTAAAGACTGTCTATATAATTGATTACACACGAGCAATTTACTTTTCAATTATAAATAACAAAATTATTAGGACTCCCAATTAATGAGATTTTAAGTGATAAAGATGAAAGGTGATAAGGATGAAACATTCCATATAAGATTTCTCTCACATCACAATCCAACCTACATTGTCACATGACTTGGCTAGTATAAATATCTACTATAAATTTCAATATGAGTGCATGTCTGTCTAAATTTCTCTCTCAAATCTTAACTATACCATGAACATATTATTTTTGGCCATCCAGGCAATTCCTCCACCTCCGTAAACGACTCCCTTTCTATACTCCAACAACCAATTCCACATATATAAATATATATATCCCAACTCTCATAACATAATACCTCATACTTATCAAAATGTTTGTTATGCCTTCCAGATATAAACCAATCAAATGTTTTGTATGCTTCTTGTGTTCCTTCTTTGTCCTTCAGGCTCCTTGTCTAGGACTACTCAACGTCCATTCATCCACGTCATGAAACAGGGAAAACATGGGCATTTCTTCTACAACAATGTAAACTTTGAAACGGGAACTATAAACTCAAAACGGGAACTCTGGCCAAAAAACCTCGAAAAAACATCAAAAACAGTGTTAAAAACGAAAAGTGTTGATGCTGGAATAACACCTTTTTTTTCTTGGGTAAATTTTCAACATGTTTTAAAAATGGCGGTGAAAACCAAATTTTTGCGCAAAAATTGTCCAAAAAACATCCTCAAAATGAAAAGTGTTAACGTTGGGAAAACACTTTTTTTTCAAAAGTAAAATTTCAAAATTTCGAAATAATGGCGTAAAATATTTTATCATGACCTCGAAAAACATTAAAATTTAAAAGAAATTATGAAAACATTAAAAAAAAACAAAACAAAACAAAATCATAAAAATGTAGAAAAAAAAAAACAAAAAACAAAAAAACAAAAAATTAATGATAAGAATTAAAAAACAAAAAATGAATAAACATTATAAACAAATAAATAGTAAAAAAAATATTTTAAAAAAAAAAAATTATATATATATTCAAATCTGCGCATCCACTTTGGCGATGTCGGGCGGTTTTTTCCGCAGAGTTTGCTTCTGAGGATCTGCGGAAATGGCTTTGATTTAGAATTACGGCTCCCACGTTTTGTTCTGCGGCTCTTCTGTCGCTGATCTGCGGTTCTTCTGCGGCTGATTTGCCGCGGCTGGGTTTTGATCGACTATTTTCTCTGCCACGGTAACCTCTTCAGCAGGACTGGAAACAAGCATTGGTTGAGATCCATAGATCTGTCTATGGGCTATACAATCAAAATAGGCTAAGGGTTTCGCTGGGTTTTAGATCTAATCTTGTGCGGCTAGATCTAGATCTAGATCTAATTGCAGCTAGGTTCTAGATCTAATCTTCTGCGGCTAGATCTAGATCTAATCTTTATCTTCTGCATTTTTTTTCTGTGGCTAAGTTCTACGGGCAAGGAGAATATGGCTCCCAGCTTCGCGAAAATAGCTGCTGGCTCATTTCCGTCCGCTTCTGGAGGGCAAGCTCCTGCCCATATCGTCAGTGAAGCCCCAGCTCCCACCGTCTAGGTGGTCCAGGCCTCACTCGATGAGGCTTTGAAGTTTTCCGAAAGTGCCCTAATCTATCGGTTCAATGGTTTTTGGCCACGGCTGACGACTCTCCACAATTGGATCTCGGAGGTATGGAAGCCTGTCATTTCTGATGAAATTAATATCTACCCCTGTGCTAGGGGTTTCTTTATAGTAGATTTTGAAAATCCTGAAAGCAGACAATGTATTCTAGATTTTGGCCCTTGGTTTTGGGAAAAATCAGGCCTATTCATGAAGCCATGGAATCCATCATTCGATCCGTCAACAGCAGTCATAACCTCAACACCAGTTTGGGTGAGATTGCCAAGTCTACCCTTGCATCTCTGGAACCTCTCCTCGCTAAAAGCCATTGGAAATGCAATTGGGGAATTTTACTGCAGGTGCCCAGAAACAGAGGAATATGCCAGAACCACCTATGCACGCATCTGTGTGGAAATGGACTTCAGCGCCAGATTCCCAGCTGAAATAAACCTAACAAGTAAAGACTATGTGTGGAACCGATAACTCGATTATGAAAGTGTCCTCTTCAGATGTCGATCTTGCTTTGAGACAGGCCATCTAGCAAAAAATTGCCCAAAAGCCTCCGAGAAAAATTTTGCTAGAAAAACCACCACAGATCTACATGGTGGGAAGGAGCACAAAAAGAATACTACACTGTCATCAAAGAAAAATACTCTAGAGAAAACTCTGAATCACAAGAAATCGGGCAAGAAAGAAACAACTCTCAAGACAAGCAGGGAGAAAGCCCCACCCAACAAAAAAAAGTGAACTCGACAACCCCTCAAGCATCAACAGTGATGAGGATTCGAATACCGCACAAAATAAATCTTCATTTAACAGCAAAGCAGATCTCCTAGACCAAACTTCTTCTCCGACTACCTTCAAAAGGATGAACACAATGGATCACGAAGCTAAGACACCAATGTCCCAAGAACCAGAAGAGATGAAGGAGATGCAAGATAAAGGAAGTTGGAACACTGTAGAGAAAAAAAAGAAAGTTACAGCACCAATCTCGCCAAGAAAGACGAGGAGCCAGATAATTAAAAACTAAGAAAATTATAGGTCCGATAGACCAATTTGGTCTCGGTGGACGTTAACCATCATCATCATCATCATCATATATATATATATATATATATATATATGCTAAACCATAGAAAAAATTGGCAAAAAGAACAAAAAACAAAAATATGGAAAAGAAAAAATAACATTTAAAATAAACTAAAAATTAAGTAGGTAAAAATAGAAAAAATAAAAAAATAAAAAATAAAAAACAAACTAGATTTAAAAATAATTAATTAATTAATTAATTAAAAACTACTAAAATTAAGATTAAAATGTTGATTACTTAAAAAGACAAATATAAAAATATATATAAAAAAGACAAAATTAAAAAAACAAAAAATGTTAAAAAAAAATTATCTCATAAACCATAAAAGAATTTGGGAAAAAAATAAAAAATAAATAAATAAACTATAAATATAAAACTAATTAAGTAAAAATAGAGAAATTGAAAAAAAACATTAGCAAAAACTAGAAAATAATAATAATAATTAATTAATTAATTAAATTAAAAAATAAATAAATAAAAATTAATTAATTAATTAAAAAAAAACTAGTTAAAAAAAAAAAAAAACAAACAAAACAAAAAACAACAACAACAACAACAGAAAACAAAACAAAAAATTAAAAAACTAGTAAAATTAATATTAAAAAAAAAAAGCAAAAATTAACTCAAATTTAAAAAACAAAAGAACAAAACAAAAACCAAAAAAATATGAAAATTATTTTAAAACAAATCCAAAAAATATTAAAATATTAAAAAAAGCCAAAAAAAAAATTAACATTTAAATTTTTGTTTATAAAAAAAATTGTTATTATTAACCCTTTTTTTTAACAATTTTTTTTTCTTATTTAAAAAAAATAAAAATAAAAATAATTAAATAAATAAATAATGAATTAGAATATCAAAAATGCAAAATATCGACCTTCTTTAAATATGCAAAACAATAAAAACCTCACTACAAAAAAATAAAAATAAAAATAAGAACAAGAAAATATGAAGAAGAAGACCACTTCCAAAGTTATTAAATTTACAAAATAATTATTTACATTTCATACATTATAAAATTGAAAATAAAAAAAAAAAACCTCTTAAAAAAAAAAGGCATGGTGTAGAATTACCACTTTTTTAAATCAACATCAAAATCACTACAATTCTAAAATGCAATGTACCTAAAAAAAAAATTTAGTGCCAAAAACTATGCTCTAAAAAAAATGTATGTTCTGCATCACCCCTTTTCAAAATCGGGCCACTTTTTTGCTATCTCTACAAAACGGGTAACAGTGTCAATTACCGTTTCAAAGTTTACATTATTCTACCTAATTGTTCCTTGTTAGTTGTAAGGTGGTGAGTGTTCTATTACCCCAACCAACACCACTCTCTTCCACTTTCAGCTCTCCCTCGAACCATGGATCCATGTGTCCTTCTCCTTAATCTAGCAAAAAAAATCATGTTTAATTTATTTCAAGTTTATATAATGTCTCAATAGTCATGATTTCCATATTGCCATTATACAATCACCATTTAATATTTACAAAGACAAATAGGGGTACATAAGAGGTGTCTCACACACGTACATTTATTAGAGATTAAACAAATACCTTTTTTTAACAAGCTTGAGGCTGCGAGTAAGGGGGCTCACAATGATCTTGTCTCAAATATTGGTAATCAAGACCGTAGTTGTCAAGCCCCCAGGTCGGCGGTAGTCTTTCAACCGCTCTTGGCGAGGTGCGGCACCACCGAACACTTTCTTTTCACCAATACTTATGTTCGTGGACTACGCCTAACCACTTTATCCTACTTAGTTTGTGTTTCGAAACCAAGTATTATTATGTTTCCTTTATACCAATGAACACCCATACACATTCATTATCAACAACAATTATAAACGAAGAACACAATTGCACAGTATAAAGGGAGGGGCAACTCCCTGAATAATGAGTCTGCCCGAATAATATATTACACAATCTTCAGTTTTACAAAGCTTTACAAGTATACTTGGAAACACCAAGTTAGAAAGATACTTAGCCAAATTTACATCATCATCACACCTCCATGTGAAAGCCAAGATTTTATTGCCCAAGTCGGGCGGGCGTGCCCTCACACAAGTTGCCTTCTGCACTTCACAATCGGATCTTGTTTTTGTGCACGACGAGCAGGTGACTCCACCAAGTCACCAAGACACCCTCTTCCTACGCACAACCGGCTTCACCAATGTTCCACCATTCACCCGGCTTCACCAACGTTCCACCGTTTTATGTTTACACGACGGGCGGGCGCTCACCCGAGCCACCCAAGAACCCGTGTCAACCTTCACCCGAGCGGCGGGCGACCTCTACCCGCGCCCTCACCCAAAACCGAGACAATGCGTTCTTCTTCGTGTAGCCTCGCCCAAGGTTGGGCGCATCACCGTTCTGCGTCTTCCCTTTTATTACTGCGGCTACCCTTCGTTCTACGCACTTCTCCTTTGTTGGATGAGCGAGTTCGTTGATGCCAAATGACTCCAACTCGCATACAATATATACGTTGTCCAACAATTATGCCATTCCCTTGGTCGACCCGTTCAATTTATCAACCAACGTTTCTGTTCATGCTTGTGGCTTGGTCGGCCCGTCGACCAACGCCCTCAACCATAACTTCCAGCCGTCGGCTTCATAGATGGATTGCCCACACTCATCCATCATATAAATATGTTCGTTCAACCTTCTTTCATGTGTGTTATAATATACCTCCACGCACTTTAAGTCTGAACTTGCCTTCGCTTATGTTCCTCAACTCGTTTGCTCACCAACCGAGTCGCTCTCCATGCCGGTGGGCGTGCCAAGGACCGCAGGTCCTTACATCCTCCTCCACCTAAAGTCGTTATCGTCCTCGACAACATACCATCCTGGTATCCATCCATCAAGATCAAGATTTCCATATCCGAATAGTCTTATCCATGATATCAACTCTTCCACATACTGCAAACATCCCTGCAACATATGTAGAACCACTGTCTCCATCATGTATCATCCTCATCATGTAGTATTTCATTAGATGCCAACACACTTCCATCATGTGCCAACATTGCCTCATCCTGATGCCAACATACCTCTGCACACTGGTACCCCTCATGACTCGAACTAGTCGGGTGATCAGTCCAACTATACACCCAAACCACAAGAATGCACATCCTTATGCCACCATCAGTCTTTTCCTGACTTCTACTACATCTTAGACTCATCAAGAATCTATCCAATTCCCATGCTCAGGTCCATGGAAACTCCATCCCATCTGCAACATGTTCAGCCCATGGCCTTATTGCACAATATTGTACAACCTCTCCACTGGCTCATAAATCTCTATGTCATAACAGCGTCTGCACAACATCCTTTGCTTCGGCATTCCCCATAGACACCTCTACACATGATCCTGCATAATGTCTCTGCATAACTGTCATGCTCCATATCTCCAACCTGATGTCCATGACTCTAGTTGTCCATGATGTCCAACCCATGTAGACTCCATCCCAACATCTGGCCATCTGCATCCAAGTCTGTAATCTGTCATATAGAAGCCTCCTCCCTAGGCCCCTTGCTAAGTTGGTGCAGCCCCTTCCAATCAAGGTCCCTGCACCAACCTATTTCCAAGGTTGTCTATAGAGAAAGGAGGGACAGGAAGTTTCCTCCCTGACTCTCATCCACCCATGTGTCAGATTGATGTTGTGTCCTCAAGTATTTGTGCACAACCTCAATCTCCTCACATGTACATCCAAGCTCACCTAGCTTGTCCTTCGTCAACTAAAAGTCATATATGCCCATAGCATACCTGCAAAAGTCCACTATACCAGCCAGATCCCTACCTGCATAATCTTCTCCAACCACTGCCTCTGAAGTAGTACTCGGACTCCCTTCTTTTGCAACTCCATTGTGAAGATCATCAGTAGAAGATGTCTCTGTCAAGTGCTCCAAGGTTCGTGAGACTGAACTCTCACTTACTTCATTCTTCCTCGCTCTTGCAACGAAGTCAATCAACTTCCCTTCCTTTGTTGTTTGAGTCCCAAATCCTCTTTGCTCCACATCCTCATGCTTCACATTCGGATCTTTGGGATACAAATTCATAGAATTCATCCTTGGTCTATACCCCAAGCAACTCCTTCTATTCATCGGAACCAACATAGTTCTTCCTTCAACTGTGATCAAGAGAATGTCCCGGTCCACCATTGGTATGGCTTGTGCAAGCCTCATGAAATCTTGCCCTAGCACCATAGAATGATCATCCATGTCCACGATCCTCAAGTCCAACTTTCCAAACCACGATCCCACTCTCACCTAAGTGTTTTTCATCACACCAGTAACAGCTTTCATGGTAGAGTTGACTGCTTTGAAAGCACTCCATTCCCTCTCCATCTTTTCTTTCTTCCCAAAAGACTTTGCTTCTTTCCTGCTCAAGAAGCTATGAGTAGCCCCCGTATCCACCAAAGCTGCAAATCTCTTGCCTTTCATGGTCGCCTGCACAAAACTCAGCTTCAAGGCATCACCTCCTTCTTTCCGCTTTATCTTGTGTCTCACATCAGCAACCTTCTTCAAGAATTCGGCCTCAGAAGTGTCAATTGGCTTGTGCTCCAACTTGACATTCCTCCTAAGGTACTTCACTTCCTTGCTTGGCTCTTCTAAGTAACTCGATCCTGGTCTAGCTTGATTCCCTTCAAGCTTGTCCTCCATCGCATTCTGCTCAAGTGCACCAACCAAGTATCCATTGACTACTTCCATAGAACTAAGCTTCCGAACATCCTCTGGATTGTCTCAGTAGTGAGTTCCCAGCCTGTCAATGTAGTCGAGCTCTTCCTGCTTAATCACAGTGATCTTCTTACCAAGAAGCTTCTTCTTTATTTCTTCCTCAATTTGCTTGATTTCGGCTTCCACCATGGCACTTTTCTTCCTTAACCGAGCTCTTTCATCCAAGAGCTCTTGAAGACCAAGACCACTTCGTCGGATCTCCTCATCAAGTTCCTTGAGTTCACCATCTATCGTACTCCCGCATTGGCTCTTGAGTTCTTCAAGTTCCCTCCTTAGTTCTGAACAACTTTCCCGAATCCTCATGTTCTCAGCCTTCATCGAAACCCAATTAGAACTCCATCGACCCATTTGTTCCAACACTTCGTACCGGAAGACTTCACCCGCATTATGGCTAGATTCACCTGTCGTAGGTTCATCCACCATCTTTGCCTTTCAGCCTTCTCCAAGTTCCCTGCAAAACATGAACCAGCTCTTGTTCCACTTCAATGTGAAACCAGCTTCCTTCACCTGCAAGTACTTGTCACCAACTCTCAAGCTTCTTCAACCCTAAATCAGCTTCAATCACCAGCTCCAACCGAGCTCTAATACCACCTGTCACGATAGTGCAGTGGGATTAGCACTTCATCATCAACTCGAACATGAGCTCTGATACCAACTATCAAGCCCCCAGGTCGGCGGTAGTCTTTCAACCGCTCTTGGCAAGGTGCGGCACCACCGAACACTTTCTTTTCACCAATACTTATTTTCATGGACTACGTCTAACCACTTTATCCTACTTAGTTTGTGTTTCGTAACCAAGTATTATTATGTTTCCTTTATACCAATGAACACCCATACACATTCATTATCAACAGCAATTATAAACGGAGAACACAATTGCATAGTATAAAGGGAGGGGCAACTCCCTGAACAATGAGTCTGCCCGAATAATATATTACACAATCTTCAGTTTTATAAAGCTTTACTGGTATACTTGGAAACACCAAGTTTCATACTTATCCAAATTTACATCATCATCACACCTCCGAGTGAAAGCCAAGATTTCCTTGCCCAAGTCGGGCGGGTGCACCCTCACACAAGCTGCCTTCTGCACTTCACAACCGAATCTTGTTTTTGTACACGACAGGCGGGTGACTCCACCAAGTCACCAAGACACCCTCTTCCTACGCACAACCGGCTTCACCAATGTTCCACCGTTCACCCGGCTTCACCAACGTTCCACCGTTTTATGTTTACACGACGGGCGAGCACTCACCCGAGTCACCCAAGAACCTGTGTCAACCTTCACCTGAGCAGCGAGCGACCTCTGCCCGTGCCCTCACCCAAAACCAAGACAATGTGTTCTTCTTCGTGTAGCCTCGCCCAAGGTTGGGCGCATCACTGTTTTGCGTCTTCCCTTTTATTGTTGCGGCTACCCTTCGTTCTACGCACTTCTCCTTTGTTGGATGAGCAAGTTCGTTGATGCCAAATGACTCCAGCTCGCATACAATATATACGTTGTCCAACAATTATGCCATTCCCTTGGTTGACTCGTTTAATTTATCAACCAACGTTTCTGTTCATGCTTGTGGCTTGGTCGGCCAGTCGACCAACACCCTCAACCATAACTTCCAGTTGTCGGCTTCATAGATGGATTGCCCACGCTCATCCATCGTATAAATATGTTCTTTCAACCTTCTTTCATGCGTGTTATAATATACCTCCGCGCACTTTAAGTCTCAACTTGCCTTCGCTTATGTTCCTCAACTTGTTTGCTCACCAACCAAGTCACTCTCCATACCGGTGGGCGTGCCAAGGACCACAGGTCCTTACAATAGTTGAAAGGAAGGCCTTTCCCTTGATTGTCACATGGGGAATTCCACTAGCTCGTGATGCAATAATTTTGAATGGTAGTTCCATTTCAATATACAACCCAAATTAAGTTTATTTTTGAAAAATTCAAAAAAACTCCAAAGAGTGAACCTCAACAACAAATTTGTCAAGAACAAAATGACAAAAGTGGGGCCTAGGATCATTGTTATGGGTTTTTCAAGAGGACCAAGCTATATGTAGGATCTCATTTCTTCAATTTAATGCAATTTTTGGCATGGGATCAAATAATTATGCATAATTACTTGCTTTGGAATTACTACAATTTCCTTTTGCTAAAAAAGGAGTAACTAGGATTTAGATAGTTAGAGATTCTATGGTGGCAAACAACTTGATGAAGGGAGTCTATAATATGGAAAATCTTGTTTTAATGCTCATATATAAATAAATCACAATACTCGTGTGTACAAAGAGTGAAATGAAGAAGTAGATTCTTTGTTCGAAGAAGGCCTTTAACTAGACAAAGGTGTGTGGAATATGTAATAATCAATTGAGGAGAAAAATTCTTAAATCAACATGATCTCTTTTTGTTCCACCAACTGTTATTTTTGTATGCATTTATGATCCTTGCCCAATATTGTAAGTGGTAAGGAAAGATCCATGACAATTTTAGTAAAGTATTTTGATGGACTATTAGCTACCTTTTTGAAAATTATGTGATCTTTTTAAAAGCAATTGTCTATCGTGTTTTTACATCGTATGAAGCGATACTTTGAATTTATATAGGGGGACCATCTCAAGATTACAACCTTACTCTTTTTTGAGGTTTTTTATGTAAGATCACTCCAAAAAATAATCTTAAAATGCATAGAGCATATAAAGTTTGTATCTTCCCTTCTTGTATGAATAAAAGTTGCAATTTTTTTTAAGAAAAAAACCAATAATTCATATCTAATTTTAATACAAAGTTATATGTAAAATATAATTATAATTCAATAATAAAAAATTTCTTAATTTTATCCTAAAATCATGCTATATATTCATTTTTCCTTCCATTCATAACAAAATCCCTAAATACAAATCATACATTAATTCCATAAAAATAGAATATAATAATTTAGTTTTAGAATATTTATTTCCAAAACAAATAAATTAATTACTAAAAATATCCATATAATAAAAACGCTTAATTTATTTAAGATTGTCTATATAATTGATTACACGTGCCCACTTGGATTGACAGTGAATGGATGCACTGTTAAGGCACTCCTTGCGATAGGTCACTGGTTCAAATCCCCATGGGTGCTTACCTACCAAAAAAAATATTACATACGAAGAATTTACTTTTCAATTATAAATAACAAAATTATTAAAACTACTAATTAATGAGATCTGAAGTAATAAAGATGAAAGGTGATAAGGATGAAACATTCCACATAAGATTTCACTCTCATCACAATCCAACCTACATTGTCACATGACTTGGCTAATATAAATATCTACTACAATTTTAAATATGAATGCATGTTTATCTAAATTTCTCTCTCAAAACTTAACTATCCCATGAACATATTATTTTCAATACATTGTCACATGACTTGGCTAATATAAATATCTACTACTATTTTAAATATGAGTGCATGCTTATCTAAATTTCTCTCTCAAAGCTTAACTATCCCATGAACATATTATTTTCAATAACTCTTAACTTAATATAAAACATTCTCAATTTGTGAGCATGTTACCTTAGTAAATCCTTTATTTTCGAAAATAATATTTTGATAGAAAAAATTCATGCCACTTATTCTTTCCAGCAATTTAATATCAAATTTTATAATTCTAATAATTGATACGTTTACACAATTTATTAACTTGAAAAAATCAAATTTCGGGGATGACATATTTTCACTTTCAAATTTCGGGGATACATATTTTCACTTTCAAATTTCGGGATGACATATTTTCACTTTCCTAAACTTACTACTGATTATTACCAATGTATCATTATTAATACTATGCTAAAATATATATTATATTAATAGGGTCGATACCAACAGGAATGTATAAACCAATGCTTCCATAGATTTGATTTGATCGTAATTTACAATTATGGAGATAGTTTTCGTACTAATATTTATTAGAGAAGAGATAGGAGCAATATCATACCACTTGTCTTTTAGTAGTTGGATCTCCCAATTTTTGGAATGCTCCAAATTCTACTTGAGCATCCAGATCCGAGTCGATACCAGCAAAAACATCTCTGAATAAGGTCCTAGCACCATGCCAAATGTGTGTTGAACAAGTAGGTGTAACTGTTGAGTTCTATGGTGGTGGACTTGACAGGGTCAATTTTGGTGATCCTGCTATAGTTAAAAAATATGCTAGACGTGCTCAATTAGGTGAAATTTTTGAATTAGATCGAGCTACTCTAAAATCTGATGGTGTTTTTCGTAGTAGTCCAAGTGGTTGGAAAAAAAACTAAAAGCTTGTATAATTCATGATAATGAAAAACAAAAAAACTAAAGCTTGCATAATTCATCCACATATTTCAAAAAATAAAATACAAACTTGGAAAGACAATTTGAATCTAAAAGAGAATGAATTGAAAAAAGAAATTTCCAAAATCTAAAAATAAAATCTACTACTTTAAACACCGGCATAAAAGTAACATAAAACGTAAATTCTATTGTGAACACATGCCCATGATAGGTGGAAGGTTCATCTAACACATGGTATAGAATAAACTTTTTCCCATCTACCCATTTCATTTTCGATCTTTTATTACATCATAACACTTTCTATAGACGTAGTCTAACGACTATGTTTTTTTGCCCTAAAAGTTAAGGAAATTCTGGCAAGGATTTTTGTAAATCCAAGTAAAAGTTATTAAACTTCATAATTTTAGGTGCATTAGATATTTTTGATGGTGTTGAATCTATTTCCACCATTAAAAACATGATTCAAACACTACCTCTATTAGATTTTTTGAAATTTTTTACCCAGATTCCAACCACTTTAGCTATCCGAGCAATTCCTCCACCTCCGTAAACGACTCCCTTTCTATACTCCAACAACCAATTCCCCACATATATATATATCCCAACTCTCATCACGTAAGTTACCTCATACTTATCAAAATGCTTGGAATGCCTTCCAGATATAAACCAATCAAATGTTTTGTATGCTCCCTGAGGGCCAATGCCTATTTTTCCAAGAGATCCCATCTTATCTCATGTTTTATTCAAGGCACCTCCGTAAACGACTCCCTTTCTATACTCCAACAACCTATTCCACACATATATATCCCAACTCTCATCACGTAAGATACCTCATACTTATCAAAATGTTTGGAACGCCTTCCAGATATAAACCAATCAAATGTTTTGTATGCTCCCTGAGGGCCAATGCCTATTTTTCCAAGAGATCCCATCTTATCTCATGTTTTATGCAAGGCAAGGCAAAGGGAAAAAACTACAAAATGCATTAAAGATGCAAAATGCCAATCCATTTGTCCAATTCAAAGTGGTTATCCTATGGAGAGAGGCTACTTGGAGGGTGAGAATAACCCTATGTGGATAGGCCATTCTCACATCCACAATTCGAAAGCACCATCTATCTTGTTCAAGTGGTTACCCACTAGGAAGAGGCTATTGAAGGGTGATAATATGTCTGAGTGGATAGGCCATTCCCACACGCACGATTTGAAAGCAGTGGTGTCCACTTAATTGCGAGGGTGCATGCACCTGGGACTTGGGCAGAGAGCATGACCCCTATCCTAGTTTTGTCTCTAAGTCAAATGTTAGGCCCTTATGAATAGGTGAGAAAGAGGGGGGCCGTAAATAGAAAGCGACAATGGGCCACAACGGACGAGTGACAATTTTGGTTAATGGGGCCCACGCTTATTGGGACACAACTGGACAAACTCCAGTGCCACGCTGATGGGAAAAGGGCGTCACGTAAACCGGTTCACCGGCAAGGAGGGCCCACCGTACGGTGTTGAGACGTAGTGCGGAGACCGACAATCCCGTCAAGCGCGGTAACAATAACTGCCTGCCGAACTGCTCGTACAGTGTACTCTCCAGTTTGTCTTAACGGATTCCCCGTTTCCGTTACGGGGACGCCGGTCAACGTCACTCCGCCAATAACGGAACGGCCCCTCTTTCACGGAACCGTCCGCCGCCCAGTAAACACGCGAGAAAATTAGAAATCAGAATTATATTAAAAGAAAAATCCAGACAAGAAAACCTGGGCGCCGCAATCAAATTTGGCTACTTTGCAAAGTTGCAACCAACCCCCAACAAACTTTCCATTACCGAAATTTAAAAGAATATATATGTTCCGGTAATTAAGTGATTAAGCACATGACATGTATCCTTAGAACAAATATCGAGATGTCGGTGGCAACAAACTTTCAAATATTTAATTAATATGGTTCGTGAAGCGCTCCTTTATGAGTTGTTGGACTTAATTAAGTGTTTTCTTCGTCCGTTAACTTATTATTATAATAAATTTCCCATCTGTGAAAAAGGTAATTATCAGTTGTCAGTTCTTAATTGGACCTCATCTGATCCTCATTGGACCTACTCTATCCTTAATCAAGCATTTTTAAAATACTTTTAAAGGTAGTTAGGTAATTATTTCTTATCTCTCGCCTTGTAAGTCGAGAAATTTATCAGTGCACAAACTTTTGAGAAAATAAATAAAACGCGTATGACCGGCGTCATAAATAGAGATTATCGGCACTAATTCTTCATAAATGAGTTGTAACGGGCTAAAAAGAGTAATTAAGATATGAAATTAAGTTATATTATTATTTTATTTTTAATCCTATTGAATTGGTATTTGTTGGAGTAATTTAGAGGAAGTTAAAATTATTATGTTTTATATTATTAGTAATAATAATAATAATTTATTTTCAAGGTTATAGTTCAGTTATACATTAAATTTATGTATGAGACTATTTTATTTATGGAATAAAGGATCTATTAGTTATTAACTTTTATAGGTACATACTCTACTTTTTTGGTTTTGGACATATAACTTTTTGGTAAGAAACACATATTTTTAATAAATTAAACCCATAAAATCTACTTAACCATTATTAACATAAAACATGCTAAAAACAAATGTCAAATAGGATAAACATGAATGCATTTCTATTAATAAAGAGGTACATTTATATTACATTCTTGTGACTATTGGTCTTCATATATCAAGTGGTCTCTTGGACTTTGGTGATTGTTCACATTCCACATCAACCCTTAGCGGATTAGGTGTTCAACATTCCCCCCCTTAATCTGAAGGGGTGTATACGAGTCCAAGAAGAGAGCTCTAATACAAAAATGGCAACTAATGGTTGAATGTGCTCTCTAAAAAGATGGCACAAGGTGGAATAACTCAAGGTCTCAACCCAACAGTGGTTTAAGGATGACCACCAACACTGGAAAGCTTAGTACATTTCCCAGAACTCTTCCAAATCTGGCAAGAAGTTGAAGTCTTATGCTAGAGGAAGTGTTCCTTAGTGCTTTGAAAAGGGAGACCTTCAACCTAGAAAAAGGGAAGTCTTCAACTTGTGGTGGTTTAAGGAAGGTCACCAACTAAAGGAACGCTTAATGTGATTCCTGAAACTCTTCCAAATCTGGCAAGAAGTTGAAGTCTTCTGCTAAAGGAAGTGCTCCTTAGTGATTTGAAGAGGGAGACCTTCAACCTAGAAAAAAGGGAGGTCTATAACCTGCGGTGGTTTAAGGAAAGTCACTAACCAAAGAAATGCTTAAGGGCGTCTATGTCTCTAGCTACAACTTTGAATCTGGGTATGGCTATCTCTAGTTGTAGACTCAGGCAGTAGGTTCAGGGTATGGCTCAGGCTCGCTTGATGTATCTTTGAAACTTGTAGATGACCATCAATTCCCCCCTTGTCAGATAAAAGGTGAGAAGATGAAGAGATTTTACCTGCAAGACTATTTAAAACTCGAGAACAAATTCTATGATATGAGCGAAATATCTTCTAGGTTGTTGAAGCCCATTGCTAAGAAGCGATCCATCCAAGATGAACATGTGTTCTTGCAAGAGGCTTGTTTTTGAAGCATCTATTTGAGTGATGAGTATGTTGACCATAATGCTTGCATGGGTGAAGATCAAAACAGTGATCCTTCACATGGCCAACTTGGTCACAATGTTGCCATTTGACAACTTTTGGGTGCGAATGTGGAGGAGAAAAATCTGGAACAGGTGAAGGTGAATTGTCATGAAGAAATCCGCCACTCTGAAGTTTGATGGGCTTTGAGTAATCTAGAATATGAAAGGATGCCTTCTTATCATATCCAAGACCTATTTTGTGCTTGTTGTTGACAAGCTTTTCCCAAGGTATGATGACTGGCTTGGGAAGTGCAGGTTGAATTTCTACTTCTGCATGCAAATCTGCTCTTGCACTAGGCACTAAATGTGAATCAACCTCAGCTTTATATTCTTGTTGCTGATGGGAGTTTGTCTCAATCTGGAAAAGTGGATTTTTTTAACAAAAAACAATTCAAAATTATGCTTATGTTGTTGTAGCTCATCTAGTTGAAGTTGAGACTCCAGTTGCAAAAATTAAATGTTTTCTTATGCATTTTGCAGATAGGTTCGAAGATTAGGAGAGTGTCCTTGATGACTTTAACTATGCTTTCAACAATAGCTATAGTTAAAGTTCTTAATAACTCTATTAATTCATGAATTTTCTTCATTATTCAAACAATGCAAGTCAGCAAACGACCAAAAGGTACTTATAAAAATAGATAGCTAGTAATTCAATATTCTTCAAAATAAATGTGCCCAATGATAAGAGGGAAATCCAGTCAAACCCATTCAAAAGAAGGATAATCCCATTACTATTTGAAGACCCCTCTAGAATTCAAAATGCATGAAACAATGTGACCACAAACCTAAAGGCCACTCGTAGCTTGGACCACAAAATAACAAAATAATTGGTATATAGTCCTTCGAGATCACACCATAATATTGAAGGTCATGCAGGTTGTTTCTTAAAGAAACTGCTTATTTTGTAAATTCAACCAAACTCACGGTCTTCATCATATACATGGTTCGAATCCTTTGAAAAGATACAATGCACAATTTGAAGCCAAATAAGCACACATTTGACATACCAGCACATACCAAGACAACCATCAAGACATTCTAGCTTTCACATTCACCAACATTATAATCGTGAGCACTACAAGCAACAAAGAACACCAACGCCAACGCACATAACTATTATGCCATACTTTATTTATGCAACCAATATTACATATCGAGACGCTCTACCCCAAATCTTTAGTGAAATTTGTATGAGTATGAATTATCAACTATATACAAGATTGTTCAAACAATCCTGCCACCGACTTTACATACCATTTCACCATACCTTTAATGGGATTCTATCCAATGCATATACTAGGATGCACATGAACCATGCATGGAAATCTATCCAACCAGAGTTGGCAGCGTTCGCCCAAAACAAATATTAAACTATTTAACACACTACTACATATATTCAGCGCATTGTTGCATAAATTATTCAACAAGGCACCAGAAATAAACCAACGAACCAACATTCAACATATCTCTATACATGGCCTTCAAAACTCAACGCAAAAAAAGGATCAAATGCATCATGCTTAGAGAATGGACCACGAATCGTTGGAGAAGCATATGCAGTCGTCAGTTCAATGCTTCAAAATTAAACTATTCAATGCACATAGAATATTTTGAACAATGCAAAGCTTTAAGAGTAGGCAACTTTAATCATAGTTTTCCATGCATTCAATGCACAAATGAAGAGAAAAATACTCCATTGTTCGAACCTTTAAGTATATCGTGGCTCTATATGGGTGCATCATAGCAACCTAGTGCCTTCTTCAAGTCAGTGCTTAGCTTTGATTTCTTGGACCTTTAGGGTGCAATGGAGACAAAACACTCAAACAGTGGAAGTTGAATGACAATTCTGTTGTCTATAAAGAAACGTTTGAATCTCAAGATCTAAGGCATCGACATGTTAAATCTCTGTAGACCCTACAACTCTCTGTGACATTTGGTGATGGACATGAACACAAAATATGAAGGTGAAGACTGGATTTGAAACAAGATAAAGAATACGCAGATGCTTATGATGTAGGATGAGAAAATTCCTCACCGATAGATGGTCATGGGTTCATTTCCCACAAATGGCGCTAATGGAAATCAAAATGTATTTACAGGCTGAAGACTACACAACAATAGATCTCACAAATTTGGGATTGAGTCAAACAAGGTGAAGGGAAAAGTAATAGACCTTTGGGTTGAACACAAAATTGGGTCGATCAATTCCTCATAATCATCACGAATGATTTTCCATTTTATTTTATTTTATTTTGGGACTGTGGATAATGATCCCAACTTCAATTTAGTTGAGAAAGAGAGGGAGTCCATATTTGCATATCTGAGTAGTAGAATTGACATGTAAAGAGGCCACAAAACTAGTGGTTCACACTTGAGCACGACAGGAATACACATGCTTCTCTGATACCATGTTAAACACACATGGAATGTGGACATCCAAATAGGATAAATGTGAATGCATTTCTATTAACAAAGATGTACATTTATATTACATTCTTGTTACCCTTGGTTTTCATATACCAAGTGGTCTCTTGGACTCTAGTGACTGTTCACATTCTACACCAACCCTTAGTGGATTAGGTGTCCAACAAAATCCATAGCTTGAACTAGCATAATGCTTTCATCTATTTTTCTAACTATATGTTTTTTCCTTTTAATAGTTTTACATATAAATCTCATGAGTTTGTTTTTGCTTAATGCTTCTTATTTAAGTTAAATTGTTTACCTTTACTTCAATAACTTCTCTTTACATAAAAATTCATGTATTGGCATCTCCTTTACGCAAGTTAAAAATATTAATCAAGCACTTCAATTGTTCATGGATTGGAATCTCTTCTCCTCAAGTTGAAGAGGCTAATCAAGCACTTCAATTATAGTAACACAATTATAACTTACATAACTTCTCTCTACATAAGAATTCATGGCTTTTTATTTCTTCTCAAACAAGTTGAGGATGTTAATTAAGAACTTTAGCTATAGTAATGCAACTAAAATTTAGATGGATTAGTAACTCCTCTCAAGCAAGTTGAGGAGATTAATCAAGCACTTCAACTGTAATAATGAAACTACAACTTATATAACAAAGTTTTCTTACTTCTTCAGTTCTATTTTGTCTACCCTCTTGATCTCATTTAGAATATTAGATTTTTGTGCTAAGATCCTCCTAAGACTAGAAACAAAATTATTTCGTTGTGCTTAAGGATTCATGAATTTTTGCAAGTGAAATGATGAGTTTTTATGTTAATTTTATGAGCAATTTAACATAAATAAGAGACTGAAAAACAGCATAAACATGTACAGAACATCATCAAAAACACATTACAACAGGAACATGATAAAGAAGTTGCTAGGTCCCTATAATACTAGTGATTCCCCCATTACTATTGTCATTATATCCCTTATTGTTATTATTGTGCCCCATAGAATCCCACTATTGTTATTTTTGTGCCTTTATATTGTTATTGTTAGGTCGGCTTGGTTATATTGTGACCCCTTAAACTCCTATATATAGAAAGGAGGTTTTGTCATTTGTATCATCCAAGAATTGTTCATTTGTGTAATGTAAAGGAGGTTTCCCCCTCGAAGAGGCTAAATTCTAAGGTGTTGATCTATCTTTTCTATCTTTTTGTGAGCTAGTTTCATAACATTTGGTATCAGAGCTTTGAATTCTAGGGTTTCGCACCTCCAAACAGATCATCGTGGCATTTTTACTATAACTTTGTTTCTGCGACGTTTCAGAAGCGAAAAAAAAACCATTTGAGACGAAAGCTCGCTGAACCTCGGGTCTGAATTTCATATCTTGTCTCGCTATATTTTCAGAGATATGATTTGAGGAAGTTAGGGTTTTGCAAGCTCCAGAATTTCATCTAAAACAGGTCATCGTGGAATGTTCGCTATAACGCTTTCTCTACGAAGTTTCAGAAGATAAAAAAAAAAAACCCATTTGAGAAAAAATCGATCTGAACCTCGACTCCGAATTTCAGATCCTGTCTCGCTATATTTTCAGAGATATAATCTGAGGAAGTTAGGGTTTTTGCAGACCCCCGAATTACATTCCAAACATGTCACCTTGGGAAAATCATCATAACTTTCTCTCTGAGCATCAGATTGAATTTTCGTAAGAAGTTGTAGAAAGAGAATGGATTGTAGTTTTTTGGGTACCATTTTCATAACCTAAGGTTGAAACAGTGACCCGCGGCACGTCGTACAAGTTCGCTCTACTGAAAAAGTCTATACTCAGGTCATCATGGGAGATTTGGCATAACTATTCATTGGAGAATCCAATCTTGATCAGACTTGCGGGGTTAGAAAGATTACTCAAAGGGTTACCGAAGGAAGAAATTTCAGACCTGGACTATCCAAAATTACAGAGATACATCAGATTCAATACCAAGCTCCTACAAAGTGAAAAAAGGTGTGTAGTTTTTTTAAATTTTTGCATAAGCTTGGTTTGAAAAATTAGTTTGAAGGAATTCAAAGGGCATAGTGAAGCATTATTATCGATAATTGATGCCCTGAAGAAAGAAAATGGAAACACCTAGTAAGCAACCTGAAAGCTCTAGCATGACTCATGAATAAGAGGAAGAAATGCAACATGATATATTAAAATTAAGAGACCAAATGCAACAAATTTCACTCACACAAAAAGTAGCAGAAAATAAGATGGATGTTTTAAAGAAAGACATAGAAGTTAAGATGGATGGTTAAAGAAAGGCGTGGAAGCTAAGATGGATGGTTTAAAGAAAGGCGTAGAAGCTAAGATGAATGACGTGGAAGCTAAGATGGATGGCGTGGAAGCTAAGATGGACGACGTGCAAGCCATGGACGATTTGAAGATAAGCATGGAAGATTTGAAGATAGAGGGTAGAATTGTCTTTTGATTGTAGCAATGAAATAATTCCAAGAAATTGAGATCTTACTGTTTTTTTTAATCTCCTCTTGGGTCTTTGATTCCCACCATACTAGTGTTGCACCCTCCATTCTCAAGGAAGCTAACTGAATCTTTATGTCATCCTCTTGAAGGTTTTGAATCCTACAATAGACCTCCAACTGACGAATCCAATTATCAAGCTTCTTTGCATTCACTTCACCATTATACATGGGCAGCTCAAATTTAACATCAAGTTTTAAAAATGGTGATTTACTAGTTCCTTTTGAAGTATGATGATGAGTGTGAGTAAGGGTTGTGTTAGTGGAAGAGGATGAAGATGCTTATGAAGAAGAAGATGAAGAATATGGTGGAGAGGGTGGAGGTTTGTCTCCATTTCCATTACCTCCTTTTCCATTACCTCCTCCTAAAGAGCCTTCTCCTTTGGGAGGTTTGGAACTTTCCCCTTGCAACCTGGTATTCCTCTCTTCATAAAGGACCTTTACCATCTCTGACATATCAAAGAAACATTTTCTGAAGGTCTTCTCATCTTCTGTCATGTTTGTAGGTTCTCCTTCATGAGACATGATCTCTGGAGCCTCAACTGCAACTCAAGGTTGAACTGGTGTTGGAGATTGAAGCAACCTTTCTCTCCTTCCCCTTGACCCAACTTCAGGTCTTCCAACCAGAATCCCTTCTCCTCTTTTGAGTTTTAACCTTGTAAGCATGACATAAACTTGCAAAATAGTTAAATCCTTCTTTCACAAAGCAAACCTAGTGCTATGATACCAAAATGATCTGATTTAGATTATTATATTGTTGTGCTAAGATCCTCCTCATATTAGAAACAAAATGCTTTCATTGTGCTTAAGGATTCATGAATTTTTGCAAGTGAAATGATGAGCTTTTATGTTAATTTTATGAGCAATTTAACATAAATAAGAGACTGAACAACAGCATAAACATGTACAAAACGTCATCAAAAACACCTTACAACAGGAACATGATAAAGGAGTTCACCCCTCCTAGGCTACATCTCCTTGGTCCAGCTTCCAATGGCTTGGGCCTCTCTATTATGCTCAAAAGCATAAAAAATATGTTTACAATGCTCAATTTCTTCTGAAACCTGCTCCAATGAGTCCAAAATACTCAAAAATGGTACCCCAACCTCCTTCTGCTCCTCATTTGGTCAAAAAATGTCTTAGTTGTGACTTCTGTCAATCTTTCCATAATTTCCTCCTCCAAATCTAGCTAACTGCCAGTTAAATTCATTATCTGGAGTTAATTCTCGCAGTTCCATCGAAATTGGCAGTCCCACCAACTTCTCTGCCTATCTCGTGGTTAAGTCTGAGTGGTCACATGCAAGGTGGTTAGGTCCGATGGTTAAGACGACAGTTCCGGAAGCTCCATCGCAAATCGCAATGGGCGAGAATCGATGGGTCTTATGGTTTGTGAACGCGGTCGTGGGCGATGTGCGATTGTGATAAATGGAGGAACCGATGGAACTATCAATTGCAGTGTAATCTATATCGCATCTGGAACATATCGCAATCAACGAAGTCAGAGGTATATATATATATATATATATATATATATATATATATATATATATATATATATATATATATATATATATACGGGACATTGCAATGTGCGATCTGCGATTGTGATATCGCATCGCAACTCGGTACGCTGCGATCTACGATTACGATATCGCATCACAACCTAGTATGCTGGGGGGCGATTTCTGTAGTAATTCCCTTCTGCGATATGCGATTGCGGTTTTCGCATCGTACCTTGGATTGTTTTGGGGCCGATTCTTTAATGTCGACCCGCCTGAGACATGCGATTTATGAAATGCGGGGGTCAATGGTGACCTACCACTTGGCACTTCCCCATTCGTTGAAGAGTCATGCCACGTCATCTGCCCCTACCATCTTTCCAAGTCAAACCTAAACTTTGACTTGCTCTAACTTCTTCGTATGAGCTCGGATTTGAGTGTCGTTCACACCGTTGGAATCAGGATGATGAGAACTTCGATCTGAAGCTAAGTTTATCGAGGTTTTTCCACTTTGATTTTTAAGCATAATTTTGAGCACTTGATCACCTCTACACCAATTTTTCTAGTTTCTTATGTTTCTCAATTTATTTTATCTATAGGGACATGCTATGGAAATGATGTTTCTCCTCACATGTGAGATTCCCAAACAATGATTGTAAGTACATATTCTTGACTAATTTTCTACAATGCAAGTTGCAACCCTTAAATTATGGATAGTGGATTTTCCACAACCCTTCGTACCTCTAGCCTTTATTATTTATTATTCAAAATTCAATGTGTCTATTTAACAATAGGTTATCCCATGTATATCTTGAACAACATGAATTTTCAATTAAACACACACACACATACATGAGAGAGAGAGAGAGAGATATATTAATCTTCATTGGTACTTCATTTCTTATTGATAGTGACCTTAACAAGTCCTGATTCATGAGTTAAATTAGGACACACACACACGTGTGTGTGTGTGTGTTCTACATTAACTTGTGAATTAGGATTTGTTAAGGTCACTATCAACATGAAAAGAATCACCATTAAAGGTTGCACTCAAAGTTGAATTGATGTCATTTTCAAAATGAAAAAAGGGGGAAAATAACTTTAAAATCAAGGAACAAATTGAAAGATAGAAGCAAAATAAAGTCTTGTATTAAAAATGGCATCAACGAAAAAAATATCAAATCTCTATGGTCAATATAAAAGAAAAAGCACAATCTAAATCAATGAAACTGGAAATATTTCGATATGTATATGCCAATTAGAAATGACAAGAAATCAATTATAGTGTTAAGGTACCTAATAGGTCTAGTGTGGGATTAGTATATATGGTTTGATAGCAAAAACGAAGTGCTATTATTAAAATGTCTAATGTTTAATTTCATTTTTTTCAAAAGCTTCCCAAACATTAGTACATGACACAATTAAAAGAGTGAAAATTTATATACAATCCTTTGCCAGGGTAGATTTATATAATGAAAAATGTTATACTCATTAAGTTGATGGGTTAAAATGAAAAATAAATTTATAAGAATTAAAATAGAAAACATAAGATACTTTCACAAGGTTTTACTAATGAAACTAAGAAATATGTTAGTTGAAGAAAATAAAATCAAACCTTTCTTTCCAAATCCAAATGATTAAAATAAATACAAATATCAAATGGGAAAATTAATAAGGACACAAATTCTATCAACCAAATTGAGTCAAGAATGTTTGAATAAGTTAAAGTACAAACTATGGATTAAAAAACCTTTACAAAATCAATCAAAATTAAAAATCACAGTGTCACCACTAGCAAAATATTAACAATAAATGTTTTTTCATTCATTAGAGATAGAGAGAAGATGGGAGGGAAATGGTCAATAAAATATTCGACTAAGCATAATCCTATAACTATGGTTTTCACCTTGGACATAATTTTGTTCCATCTCTTGTTGAAGCCTAATTTTGCTAATTGAACATCTTGCATGCACCCCTATTTCATACCTCAATGGATCTATTGAATAGGATTTCATGAAGGAGGTTGCTTACTTAAAATTATTTATTGTCGAATTATGAAATAATGGAATGAAAGCATGTTAAACTCATGAGCATTCATGAGGAAGATAATAAAGGTTCTAGGGTAAAACTCAAAATCCCCATCTCCCAACAAAAAAAATATTTTACTTGGATTAAAAGACCTAGTTGGAAAGTTGACAAAGAAATAGCCAAGCTACAATGTTCTCAAACTATTGAAAATCAAGAAAAAGAGTAATCAATATATTAAATTAGGTAAACTTATGTCTTATATTATTAAAGGTAAGGGATGTTAAAAGAAAATGGCATTCATCTCCAAACTCATTGATATTATGAATTTTACAAATCTACTCATCTTAAGGTGTCTTGGTGTTAGTGTATAATCCACACTTTGTTTCTACACACACTCCAAGGGACATCGTTATTAGTTTGGCATTTTCCACTAAGATGTTATAACAAGGAAGTTGTGGAAACCACTCTCATTGAAACATGCATCATTACCAACCACAATACTACATGTTATTGTGGTTGATGGTTAATAATATGCTCTATCTAAAAAATCGAGAAAGAGGAGGAAATATGGAGAACACTTACAAAGTATCAACAGCCTCCTAAAAACTTACTACACAAAAGGGCGATGAGAATTTATTTCTTAAACTAAAAAACAAATTAATTAATTATGAATGATAGATATGATTATTATCGTTTGTTTATAATCGTGTTTGTCTACTAAAAATAGAAGTATATATTTCCACATTTGAAGTAACACAACTCTATTTATCTAGAATAATTCTTCCATCTATATTTCGAATTATATATTTATTCCTTCTTACCATTTTCATAGTTTCATATGTGAACCTTACCATTTCATTTTCTACTTAAGGTTTTTTTTATCAGTTTAAATTGTATATCTTTACTTTAACAACTCTTCTCTAGATAAGAAATGATGCATTAGAAACTCTTTTCAAGCAAGTTGATGAGGTTAATCAAGCATTTCATCTATAGTAACGCAACTACAAATTACATAAAAGTGTTTTTGCTTCTTTAATTCTATTCTCTCTACTCTCTACATCAATTATTATTTTTTTTCTTATGTTTCTCAATTCCTTCTATGTTTAAGGTAGTGTTATGGAAATGGTGTTTCTCCTCCCATGTGAGATTCCTAAGCAATGATTGCAAGTACAAATTCATAACTAATTTTTTACAATACAAATTGCAGCCTCTACATTATGGATGGTGGATTTTCTAAAGCCTTCATGCCTCTAACCTTTATCATTTATTAATCAATGTTCAACATGTCCATTTAAAAATAGGTAATCCCATGTATATTGTACAACATGACTTTTCAAGTAAAAACAAACATACTCATATTTATTTTCTTAATATGAAAAATATCATTTATATTCCATATGAGGAATATACATGTTCCGGTCCATTACATCATAAGCACGAAGCCATTACATCAAAGCTCATAATGTCCCCTGTGAGAATTGAACTAGGATGGGGAGTGTCCCAATCATTCCTTCCAACCACCCAAGATAAACCCAATTGACTCTCTCTCTCTCTCTCTTTCTCTCTCTCTCTCTATATATATATAGAGAGAGAGAGACAAACAGACAGACAGACAGAGAGAGACAGACAGAGAGACAGAGAGATAGAGAGAGGCAGAGAGAGACAGAGAGACAGAGAGAGTAACCTCCTCCTCCCACATTTACCCACTTGTACCAGTTTACCTAGCGTAAACATGAGTTTAGGGTCACCATGATAGGCTCAACCTCCTATATGACCTTAAGGAAATGGAGTCGACAACTTAAGACCTTACCGACTTCCCTCAAGTGCTACAGGACCTCAAGGAGAAACCCAACCACTCCAGGTGTCCAATCCATGAGACAACTATCTTCTTCACTTATCTAGATCCCCAACTGCTCCATTTCCAAGGCATGCAAGTGACTGTATCCCTCCAATCACACTGATAATATTACCTCCATGTGACTGTGGACTTTTCTAGTCAGTTCTATGCCAGCAACCTCTAATTCTGGCCCACTTTTCAAGGTTGGGACTCAGGCCTCTACCCAGAACTCAATGAAACTTCTAGAAATGATAAATGACATAGAAACAAATCTTATAAACCAAAACTTGAACCGGGGCATGACCTAACCCCTCCCAACTGAGACTGACATTCTGTCAAACACATGATGAACATGCAACCTACAGGTCATGAATGCATATCTAAGCATAAGGATCTGAAAACTTATCTGAGGTTAAACAAGAAAGGCAAATGTCTTCTCACAATAGTTGTCATATCACCAATTAGGTCATGCATTCATTAACCATACATTCATAAATGGAAATGTGTTAAGAGCCATACTTAGATTTGTCGATTAACCATGGTTATAACCAACATATAACCAGATAAATAACAATGAGAGAACAACCATTAAAGCCACATAATAAAAAATACATTTACTCATCAAAAGAAAGAGGAACTTAGCTCTTATTAACCATATGAAAATCCTAACCAAGTTAGGGACTTCCATGTACCACTCGACCATATATTGGGTTGAACCAAATCTTTCTTTCATCCAATCACTCTCGTGCCATATTCCAAGCATGAATGTGGGATCTCATGGGATAAACCAATCCATAAACAACTAAGGGAATCCATAGGTTAAACCACCTTCACCCTCACCATATTGTGATCTCACCTAAATCGATCCCAAGATCATAAAACCAAACCGATCTTGGATACCTCGAAATTCCTTCACCATCCCTTGAGGAAATTTGATGTCTCCACCCACCTATTAAGGGCTTCCCAAAGAAAACCATCTCCACCCCCAACCTTTGGTATTTTCCTGAGACCACCTCACCTGGATCCAAAACCTTTCAAAAATCCAAAGCTCAACTGAGAAAGAATCCCATCACACCATGGCTATCCGAAAATGGCAAGGGAAGGCTAAAAACCACTGTTAAAACCTGACAAAATCCATGCCACCAAAAATAATGAAACCAAATACACACATGCATATTCCATGCATGCCAAAACCAGCTAGGAAATCATACATGCAATCAAATACCTGCAAGTATTTCTGTTGAAGTTGCCTGATCCAACCTTTCCTTGATTCCTTGGCCTTCCTTATCCTTCCTTTTCCTTCCTTTTCTTGCTTGATTTCCTTCTCCTCTTGGTGCTCTTCTCCTCTTTGAAACCAATTCTGAAAATGAACTGACAAAAGGCTACCAATTGATGCTCATATGTCTTTTTATTATTGATGCGTCTAATTTCTTCATTTTTCCTCTATTTTCCTTCAATTTCCTCCTCATGTGCAACCTGTGACCTTTCACCTCCCTTTTCTCCTAATTTCATTTATTTTCATAAATAAAATGCGAATTAATGTCTCTTTGCCTTTTTAAATCCTTTTCAATTACCTTTTCTAATTCCCCCTTAGCCATAAATACAACAAGTGATTCCCACTAGGATATTTTGCCCAACATTCAGCTTCAACCTTGGTCTTATTTTGCCTTTACTAACTTTATTACATGAAATTTTAACCTGGGGCTATTACAGGCCCCTCCTCCTTATGGGAACATCGTCCTTAATGTTCTATGACACCTACAACTAGAAAAACCACTAAAAATCATAACATACTTCCCATGGAGCTTTATTACTTAGCTCGTTGCAGTATTTACAATGAACAACCTGCTCAAAAGAAAAACCATCATGACAAACATGACAACTATATCGCTTATTAGAGCTTTATAACACAACTCATTCGATATTTACAATAAAAACCATACATAAATATGTACAAATACCAAAAAATCATTTGCCTCCACCAGTAAACAATGAAGGATACATAGCCCATATCTAATCAACCATTTCCCATGTACCTTCATCGGGCCCAAAGTGCTTCCACTGCACTTTAACTTGCTCGATTGTTCTATTCCGAAGCATGAGTTGTTTCCACTGCAATATGCCCCAAGGTATTGTTGGAATTCTCCTTCGGGATCCACTTGTAATAAAGACCAATCAATAACATGATCAACATACTTTGCATATATTTTAAGCAATGAAACATGGAAAACAGGACTTTCACTATCGAAGGCAGTGCAAGCCTATAGGCCACTAGTCCAATCCTCTCAAGGATCTCAAAATTCCTGCAATACCGTGGTGAAAACTTGGCACATGATCCAATCCTCAAGGAGCTCTTCTTGGGCTTGATGCACAAATACACATGCTCCCCAACCCGAAACTCCTTAAATTCCTTGTGTTGGTCTACATAATTCTTCTTCCTATCCTGTGATACCTTTAAATTCTTCTTAAAAACCTTCATTTCTTGTTCCATGTCTGTCAATATATCCATTCCACTCCACCTGATGGGAGTATTACAACTCCGCCCATACAGTGCCTCAAACTGACTCATCCTCAGTGACTCCTAATAACCATTGTTGTAAGCAAACTCAACCAATGGAAGGTACTCCTCCCATCTCCTTTGTTGGTGCATGACATACATCCTCACCATATCCTCCAAAATCTTGTTGACCCTATCTATTTGTCCATCTGTTTACAAATGATAAGTTGTACTGAAGGCCAACTCTGTCCCCGAACCTACAAAAAACTCCTTCCAAAACTTAGAAGTGAACTTAACATCCCTGTCTAACACAATCTTCTTCAGAACACCATGCAACCTCATGGTCTCCTTGACGAAAACTTGTGCCACCTCACTAGTTGAATAAGTAGTCTTCATTGGAATGAAGTGAGCTACCTTGCTCAACCTGTCTACCACAACCATGATAGAATCATGCTACCTCGATGTCCTCAGAAGACCTGTAATGAAGTCCATGGAAATGACCTCCCATTTCCATTCTAGAATGGGAATTGGTTGAAGATATCCACCTGGATTATTACACTTTGCTTTCACCTGCTGACAGTCCAAACATTTAGCCACTAAATTTTCCACTTCCTTCTTCAGATTCGGCCAATAATAGAACTTCTTCACTACTGCCAACTTCTTCTGGTATCCTAGGTGACCTGAATATGGTTTGACATGAAACTCCCTCAAGATAAGCTTCTTGAGCCCACTATCATCTGACACATAGATCTTGTCCCTGAATCTCATCAAGCCATCTACTGTGAGACGATAATCCACATCTTGATCACCTATACCTTGCTGTTGTAACCTATGCCTAAGCTCCTTGTACCTATCATCTTGTTGTCATTCCTGTAAGATTCAATCTTGTAAATATGTCTGATACAAGCTCACTATTGCAACATGGTTCATATTCACTCTCATGCTGAGAGCATCGAAAACCATGTTCTCATTACCCTTGATGTATCTGATCTCAAAGTCAAACTCACAGATCGTGGCCAACCATCTAGCCTGCCTGGAATTCAAATTTGGTTGGTCAAATAGGTACCTCAGTCCACTGTGATCGCTCATCAATACAAACCCCCTGCCAAGAAGATAATGCCTCCACATCTTCAATGCATGGATAATAGATGTCAACTCAAGATCATGAGTCACATAGTTATTCTCATGCTCATTCAATTTCCTGGATTCATAGCATACCACTTGTCCCTCATGCATTAAGACTCCACCAAATCCTCTCTTGTAGGCATCTTTACACACCACGAACCCTTTATCTGGATCTAGAATCTTAAGAACTGGAGCATTTGTCAACAACTACTTCAGTTGCTCAAAACTTGTTGCACATGCCTCTTTCCATTCAAATTTGTTCCCTTTTCTCTACAAAGATGAGATGGGATATGCAATGCGTGAGAAGTTCTTGATGAACCTCCTATAGTAACCTGTTAATCCCATGAATGATCTGACTTCTTCCACATTCGTAGGAGTTTCCCACTCCATGATAACCCTTATCTTTTCTGGATCTACTGCTATTCCTTCCATGGAAACAACATGTCCCAAGTAATGCACCTCTGTCTGAAAGAAATTGCACTTGCTAAACTTGGCATACAACCGATGCTCTCTTAGCAATCTCACCACTGCTGCTAAATGTTCGGCATGCTCTTCCTCATTGTTGAAATATATCAAGATGTCATCAATGTATACGATAAAAATCTTGTCCAGATAAGGACCCAACACACTATTCATCAAGCACATAAAAGTAGTTGAAGCATTAGTCAAAACGAATGGAACTACAACAAACTCATAATTCCCATACTTGATCCTGAAGGCAGTCTTGTAGATGTCCTCTTCCTTGATGCATATCTGATGGTATCCTAATCTCAGACCAATCTTCAAGAACACTGTTGCTCCCTCCAGCTGATCAAACAAGCCATCAATCCTCAATAATGGTTACTCATTCCTGATCGTCACCTTGTTAGTTGCTTGTAATCAATGCACAACTTGAGAGTTCCATCCTTCTTTTTCACAAAAAATATTGGTGCACCCCAAGACGATACACTTGGCCTAATATATCACTTATCAAGCATTTGCTTCAGCTGCAACTTCAACTATACTAACTCTGGTGTGCTCATCCTGTAAGGTGCTTTTGATGTTGGTGCTTCCCCTGGTACCCACTCAATAGAAAATTACATTTCTCTATGAGGAGGCAACTCTGGAATCTCTACCAGAAACACATCCTAAAACTACTGTAATACAAGATAACTCTTGAAGATTTTTGCATGCTCAACATCCTTACCTTTGTCACTAGAAATATGGACTGCAAACATTGCACACCCTTCCTTACAATTGCGCTTATCCTTCATAGTTTTAACCATCTTAACTGATGTAGGCTTCTTCTTTCCCTGCAAGATTATATTTTCCCCATTATCATCTAGGCACTCAATAGCCTTGTCATAACAATCTACTTTTGTCCTATGAAGATATAACCAATCCATGCCCAAAAGAATACTATATGATCCTAGTGGAAATACATTTAGATGTGTTGGTGTAGACATACCATTCACCTCAAATGCATAATATCTTACCTAATGATGAACTCCCTTCTTAGTTCCTGTAGCTAGCTGCACCAACCAAGACTCTGCATGCACTTCTGTTCTCAAGGCACATTTATCCACCATGTCAAGATTAACATAACTATAATTAGATCAGGGATCAATAAATATAGAAACAACTCAACCACATAGCTTACTTCCATCTCAATAATGGACTCTTGATGATCTGCTTGCTTGTTTTCCACAACTTCATAAATCAGAGGAATGCTATGATGAACATCCCCAACTGTCTATGCCTCCTGAGCACTATAGATCTGAGGCCTACCACCTTGCTACAATGGAAAATCCTTCTTGTGATGATCGTTGCCACATATCCAACACTACAATGATACCCTACCATCACCTATGTTCTTCTCTCTAGGTTGTGGCCCATGTCCCTTCTCAACTGCATTGAACTTCTTGTAAGGAACCACATTTTCTTTCTCACTTGCGTCCTGAGGTCTTCCTCGCTTTGGTGGCTACTTCCCTTTAATTCTCTCATTTCCTTTCAAGTCACACTTAGGCTCAACTTTGTGCTTTGACTACCCATAACAATGTTTCAACTTTCGGATGGCCTCCTCCAATGATCTGGGCTCATCAAACTCAATCTGGTCTCTTATATGTTCTTGGCAACCCATTGATGAATCTTTGGATCTTAGCCTTCTCATCCTTGAGATAAGCCACATACCTTAACAACTTCAGGAACCTGCTAGTATACTCATCGTCTGTCATAGAACCATTTGTAGCTCATAAAATTCCTTAGTTATGTCATCATAGTACCTCTCTGACAAGTACTTCTTCTTGAAGAGTCTCTCAAAATCATCCCAAAAAAACTCTTCTTCTCAAATTCCCTTGACATTCTTCACATACTCCCACCAAATATCTGCTTTCCCTTTGAGACTGAAGGTGGCTATCTTGGCTTTCATGTTCTCTATATAGTTTTGGAATCTAAAGAATTTCTTCATCCCAAGCAACCATGCCTCTGCATCTTCTGAATTCTTCATCTATCCATCGAATGTAGGTGGCTTGAATTTCTTGAACTCCTCGCACAAGTACTCACCCCTCCTATAAGGACGATGACAGTGATAACTATGATGGTGTCTCTTGGACGAGGAACTAGAATGATGCCCATACATACCAATCTTTCTGCCAGGTGTATCCATTGATCTTCCACCTCTAACTATATCCCATTTATCCAACCTGTATCTAGACCAAGACCTACTACCGTAGGCTCCATTAGTTTTGTCTTCCTACTCTTGACTGATCCTCAACTGTCCCTGTCTCTGCAATTCTGATAAGCTCTGAAGAATCGTTGCATTGACCTCTACCTGCTTCTCTTGATCCCTTATAAGTCTTTCTTAAGCCTCAACAAACCTGTCATTATCCACTTTGCAACTTCTAATCTCTGCCCTTAAACTCCTCATTGTATTTACTATACCAAAAGAATGCTCTCCTCCTTGATGCCCAACTGATCTATAGGGAGAGTCACGGGAACTGTAATCTACCATTTTTCTTGTCATCTTTTCTTTTCTTCTTCTTGCAAGTGTGCCATGTCAGATAAACCAAATAGATACTAAAATCAAAACCATACATCATTGATGTTCAGGGGAGGCTTATCTCATCTGCAAGATTAGTCCACATTAGCATGATACATGTATAATTTTAATCATATTAATGTAACAAAATCATCCATGAACATACCAATTGTACACCATCACCCCATGCATGACGGCCATAACCATGACAACATCAGACTTTACCAAAAGAGACTGCAACCTTCTATGATACCACCTTGTAACCTCCTCCTCCCACATTTACCCACATGTATTAGTTTACCCGAGGTAAGCATGAGTTGAGGGTCAATATGATAATACTTAACCTCCTATATGACCTTAAGGAATTGGATTCGACAACTTAAGACCTTACTGACTTCCCTCAGGTGCTACAGGACTTCCAAGAGCAACCCAACCCCTCCAGGTTTCCAACCCCTAAGATAACTTCTTCTTCATTGATCTAGAGCCCTATTCACTCCCTTTCCAAGGCATACAAGTGACTGTATCCCTCCAATCACGCTAATAAGCCTGCCTCTATGCGACTGTGGACTTTTCCAGTCATTTCTATGCTAGCGACCGCGAATTCTGAGCCACTTTTTCAGGGCCAGGACTTAGGCCTCTAGCTAGAACTTGGTGAAACTTCCAAAAATGATAAATTACATGAAAACAAAGCTTATAAACCAAAACTTAAACCGAGACTTGACCTAATCCCTCCCAACCAGGACTGACATTCCGTTAAACACTTGATGAACATGTAACCTACAGGTCATGAATGCATATCTAAGCATAAAGATCTAAAAACTTATCTGAGGTTAAACAAGAAAAACCAATGCCTTCTCACAATAGTTAGCATATCACCAATTAGGTCATGCATTCATTAACCATACATTCATAAATGAAAATGTGTTAAGAGCCATACTTAGATTTGTCAATTAACCATGCTTATAACCAACATCTAACCAGATAAATAACAATGAGAGAACAACCATTAAATCAACATAATAAAAAGTACATTTACTCATCAAAAGCAAGAGGAACTTATCTCTTATTAACCATATGCAAAAGCCAACCAAGTCAGGGACTTCCACGTACCACCTGACAATAGATTGTGTTGAATCAAATCTTTCTTTCAACCAATCACCCCCGTGCCATATTCCAAGCATGAATGTGGGATCTCATGGGATAAATCAATCCATAAACAACCAAGGGAATCCTGCAGTTAGACCACCTCCACCCTCATCATACCGTGATCTCACCTAAACCTGTCCTGAGATCACAAAACCAAACCGATCTTGGATGCCTCATAATTCCTTCACCATCCCTTGAGGAATTTTCCTGTCTCCACCCACCTGTTGAGGGCTTCCTGGAGAAAACTATCTCCACCCCCAACCCTTGTGATTTTCCTTAGACCACCTAACCCTAATCCAAAGCCTTCTGGAAATCCAAAGCTCAATCGATAAAAAATCCCATCACACCATGGCTATCTGGAAATGGCAAGGCAAGGCTAAAAACCATTGTCAAAACCCCATAAAATCCATGCCACCGACAACAATGAAACCAAACACGCACATGCATATGCCATGCATGGCAAAACCAACTAGGAAATCATACATGCAATCTATTAAATGCAAGTATTTCTGCTAAAGCTGCCTGATCCAACCTTTCCTTGCTTGATCCTTGCTTCCTTTTCCTTCCTTGTCCTTCCTTTTCTTGCTCTCTTTCCTTCTCCTCTTGGTGCTCTTCTCCTCTCTAAAACCAATTCTGAAAATGAATTGACAAAAGGCTACCAATTGATGCTCTGATGTCTTTTTATTATTGATGCCTAATTTCTTCATTTTTTCACTATTTTCCTTCAATTTCCTCCTCACATGCAACATATGACCTTTCACCTCCCTTTTCTCCCAGTTTCCTTTATTTTCATAAATAAAATGACAATTAATGCCTCTTTGCCTTTTCAAATCCTTTTCCATTGCGTTTGTCAATTTCTCCTTATCCATAAACACAGAAAGTGATGCTCACTAGGATATTTTGCCCAACATTCATCTTGGAATAAGCATCCCTTGATCTTGGTATTATTTTGCCTTTATTAACTTTATTACATGAACTCTTAACCCGAGGTTGTTACAGAGAGAGAGAGAGAGAGAGAGAGTATAATCTTCAATGATTCTTCTTTTCTTGTTGATAGTGACCTTAACAAGTCCTTTTTCATGAGTCAATTTAGGATGGACAAGTGTGTCTTAATTTGAATCATGAATTAGGGCTTGTGTGTGTGTGTGCACATATTCTAATTAAAATTGTGAATTAGGACTTGTTAAGGTCACTATCAACATAGAAAGATTTACCATTAAAGTTTACACTCAAAGTTAAAATGATGCCATTTTCAAAAGGTAGAAGGTGGCCATATAACTAATTTGACTCATGAATTAGGACATGTACAAGTTCTAATTTGGCTTATGAATTAGGACTTGTTAAGGTCACTATCAACATGAAAAGAATTACCATTACAGTTACACTCAAAGTTAAAACAATCTCATTTTCAAAAGTTATAAGGAGGTCATCTATGTTAGAAAAAAATTCCATTTTAAAAGCAAGGAACATATTCAAAGATAGAAATAAAAGAAAGTTCGCTCAATGAAACTAAAAACCATTTCAATATTTATATGCTGATTACAAATGAAAAAAATTAATAACAATAGCATTGAAGTATCTAATAGGTCTAGTGCGAGATTAGTATATATAATTTGATGAAAAAAATAGAGTGCTAAATTTTTAAAATGTCTAAGGTTTATTTTCATTTTTTTCAAAAGAGTCCCAAACATTGATATAATAAATAATTTAAAAAGAAATAAATTTTACACAATCCTTTGAAAGAGTAGATTTATATAGTGAAAACAAACTCTTTACTCATCAAGTTGACCACTTAAATGAAAAATATAAAATTTATAAGAATTACAATAGAAAACTTAAAACCCAACTAAATGTTAACAAGGTTTTACGATTCAAACTAGGAAATATGTTTGTTGAAGAAAATAAAATCATACATGGGTTTCTAAATCCAAAGGATTAAAATGAAGAGAAATATCTACTCAAAAATTAACAATGAGATAAATTATATCAACCCAATTGAATTAAGATTGTTTTAATAAGTTAGAAGTACAAACTATGAATACAAAGACCATTACAAAATCAATCAAAATAAAAAATCATCATGTCACCACTAGAAAAGTATTGCTAATCAATGTTTTTTCATCCATTTAAATCTATAGAGAGAATGGAATGGAAATGGTCAATAGGAGATTGGACTAAGCATAATCTTGTAATTATGGTTTTCAGCTTGTACATCATCTTGTTCCATCTCTTGTTGAAGCCTAATATTGCTAATGGAACATTTGTCATGCACCCTGATGGCACACTTCAATGGAACAAATGGTCATGATTTCAAGAAGGAGGTTGCACAATTAACTCTATTTATTGTTAAATCCTCAAAGCATGGAAGGAAATTGTATTCAACTCATCAGAATTCATGAGGGAGATAACAAAGCCTCTAGGGTAAATCCTCATCTCCCAAAAAAAATCTATTTATTAGGATTAATAGCCCTAGTTGGAAAGTTAGAAAAGAAATGGTAAAGCTATAATGTTCTCAAACCATTTACAATCAGGTAATATATCACTTTGATGAAGGGATTAATCAACTTCTTTCTTTATGGAAGAGGCTAAGTAGATTTCTTGTTTTAGTTAGAATGATGTAATTAACCCTTATTTTTTGTTCCCTTGAGGATTGTATCTAAACCATTATACACTGAAGTTAAACCCAAAAGAAGACCTTCCTACAATAATCCTAATCTAGGTTTGGTTGCCCCACATATTTCTTATAGTCCCACATAACCTAACTTTTCAATTGAGTGTCAATAGTATTGATAAGTTCAATAAAATACAAAATTCAAAGGCGTGTCAGTATGCATATACATGTATCTTTGCAAAAGTAGACCTAAAAAGAGACCTTCCCAACATTATGAAACTCTAGTTTAATTGTGATATGTGCCATGAATGCAACCATTTTGCTAAGCATTGCAAAAAGGGGTAGTTTTCTCTTTAAGTCCAACAAGAAAGAAAGAAACCCACTTAAGTAAAGCCACCGACGAAAATGGTGAGTAGGTGAAAGAAAAGATAGGTCTCACTTCATCCAACATAAAACAAAACCCCTTGTTCTGATATTAAATCACTTTATGATTCTAGATACAAGTAATAAGGAAGAAATCAAGGGTGTTCGTATCTATTGGAAAACTTTATGTTGGTTCAACATCAACCATATTAAAACTACAGTTAAAGAAATATAGGAGGAAGAGAAAAATCCATTGTTGAAAGATAAGAGCAAAGACTAAAGGTTAGAAAATTAGCATAAGAAATCCCCTTACCCCTAGACCCCCCATCCCCACCTTGCCACAACATATATCTTGGCTACATGCAAAGAAAGGGAAGACAAAGCGGCTTTGAGGACCCCATTTACAAGGGCGTCCTCTACTAAAAATCTTATCCCTCTTTCAACCAACTTTTAATCACTAGAAGGTAAAAATTGAAAATAATATTATAAAATCAATAAACATACCATAAATAAAAATATGGTATCCCAATTCTTATTAGCCAAATATAACTATGCGTTGAATTCCATAAATGATGAACTTCAATTTGTTCTTTCAATATATTATACTTTACATGCAATTCAAAGACATCAAAATTATATTGCTTTACATACAATTCAAATAATTCAAAAACATTTGTATAATTAAAGTGGCTAAGCTTTGGAAGTGAAGAAAAAAAACTCATTTATCCTAAAATTATGTAACTAAAAATTGGCCGAATGGAAACAAATATTATAATTTAGTACCACTAATAACTCATTTTTATTATTAATTATATATAAATATAATTAAAATATCTCTTATTATGATTTTTTAAATATTAATAATCTATAACTATTTTTATTAAAAATAAATAAATTATATTCTCGATCATTATATAAATATATAATGTTATTAATAAATTAATTAAAAATATCATAATTAAAATATAATTGCAAAATATCTTGTTATCAACCTAGTCATAAAAATCATCATTTTAACTCGACATTAACATTACTTCAAATGAAAAACAATATTCTCCATCAATTTTGAAAAAGTAGACTTCCAAACGATATCCTATAATAATAATAAATATTCTTGGAATCAAAATCAAAGTAGTTCAATTATTAAGTCTTATCAAGAAACAATAACAAAAAGTTGTTCCTGGAATGCTATAGTATATGCTTAAAAACTCTCAGAGATTTTTTTGTCGTGTTCTCTTCATCATAGGAAGGGTGACACATTATGAACCAAAGTGTAATTATTATAGGTTATGATTTTTAGTTAGGATCCCAGGTAAGGTTTTTATAATTATTTTTCATAGTTAATTAGTCTGGAAAATTGTTCTAAAAATCATGGAAATTCTGGTAAGATTTTGATAAAATTTGGCATAAATTTTTGTAAATTATCAAATTTCAAGATTTTGGTTGTCCCAAAGATTTTTGATGGTGATGAATCCATTTCCACCATCAAAAATATGATTCAAACACTGCTACTACCAGTTTTTAAAAAAAATTGTTAGCGTAATTCTGACCACTTTTGACCGTTTTAATCGTCTGAGCAATTCCTCCGCCTTGGTCTAGGCTTTTATTTTAGTATCATATAAAATGTTAAATTATTTTATTAATTTTTATTTCATTTTATTTTATATATATGAAAAAAAAAAAAAAAAATGTTCTAAAACTTTTGTAAATTTTGTGAATGAGTTGAGATAAATATTATCAATATATAATATGTAAACTTAATAGACTTAATCTCAAGAGACACAGATGGATTTCACTATGTGATTTTTTTGGTCAATATAACTTCAACTTGACAAGTCAAACCACTTGACCTAATCTTAAGACTTTTCATTCATTAGATATACATTTTATATCTTTGCCCTTTTTTTTTTGTGATAGCTAAGTTCATAAACCATTTGGTTCATAAAATGATACTCAAATGTTAATGCAAGTTGTCTTTACCTTTTAATAGATGAGGTAAGCTCTAACAAGGTGAGGGAAATGATTATGAGATATAGGATTTGGGATTATAGAAATTCAGAGTTATATGTTGGGTTAATGGTTACATGTTATAGATAATAGTGGTTAATATTTATGTAAGGGGTTGTGGGAGTTAGAGTTATAAGGATTAAGGGTTATAATGGTTAGGATTTGGGAATTAGTCAGTGTATGGGTTAGTAGTTTATAGAGGGGTTTGGAGTTTATAGAGGGGTTAGGGGTGGTAGAAGTTGAGTGTTATAATTACTTGAGAGTAAGGGTTTAAGGTGTAGCAATTAGGAATTAGGGTTATAGTGCTTACATGAGTTTGTAATTTATATGAATGTTAATGGCTATAGGTTGGTTTAAGGATGACGGGGGTTAATAATTACAAGGGTTAGGTATTAAAGTTGTAAGGTGTAGTGATTAGGAGTTAAGGTTTAAGTTCATAGTGGTTAAGGGTTACTAGTTTTAGGCACTAGGTTATGGGTTGAAAATTAAGAGAGATATATGTTACAAATTATGGGTTATAGGCATTAGGAGTTGGTGAATTGTTAACTAGGTTTAAGTAGATGGAGGTTAATAAATTAGTAGTTAGGGGATACTACTTATGGATAAGTAGGTTAGTAACCAATAGTTTATGGTTATTAGTTAACATAGAGTAATTAGAATTTTAGTGTTAATAATTAAATTAGTAGGTTAGGGATTAAAGGTGTAAGGTTTGGAGATTAAGAATTAGAGTATAAGGCTATATTACTCAAGGGCTATTAGTTTTAGAGGCTAGGTTACAAGTTAAAAAATAATGATTATACAAGCTACAAGTTATTGGTGATAGGCATTAGGAGTTGGTGGGTGGTTAACTAGGTTTTAGTAGTTGGAGGTTATTAAATTAGTTGTTAGGGATTATTATTTATGGGTGAGTAGGTTAGTAACGAGTGACTTCTAGTTATGAGTTAATGCATAGTAATTAGAGTCTTATTTTGAGTAGTTTAATTAGTGAAGGCTTAGGTGAGTTTTTTTAATAACCTTAACATGTGCAATATCAACACCCGACAAATAATAGAGTTAAGATGTTAACATGTCCCAATAGGGATTTCTTGTTCTTTTGTTCAATGTAGGGAAATATAGCATTTTTCTCTAAATTGCTACATGTCTTTCGAGAAATTGAACTCAATGAAAATGAATTGACTTTGTCTATATATAACCATTTGTATTGATATTTTTTAACTAATTAAAAAAAAAAAAGCAAATTAAAGATTCTATAATTTAGATATCTTAAAAAGTGTTTTCTTTTTATACAGATTAATATATTAGTGAATTAAATATCTATAAAATATATAGAAGAAAAGATTACAAAAGTAATGAAGGTACCAAGTTGTTTTCTTTTTATACAGATTAATATATTAGTGAATTAAATATCTATAAAATATATAGAAGAAAAGATTACAAAAGTAATGAAGGTACCAAGTTGGTTTGTAGTGGATGAATGAATTCCAAAAGAAATGAAGATGCCAGATTGGTTTGTAATTTATAGATGCCTTTTGCTTTATTGGGAAATATATAAGAAAAGACAAAAAAAACAATGTAAATTCTGCTAGTTTTATATAGAAATCATCATATAAATGGAAACCCAACTTAAATTTTGTTTAGTTTTGGATAGATTACAAAAGTAATGAAGGTACCAAGTTGGTTTGTAGTGGATGAATGAATTCCAAAAGTAATGAAGATGCCAGATTGGTTTGTAATTTATGGATGCCTTTTGCTTTATTGTGAAATATATAAGAAAAGACAAAAAAAACAATGTAAATTCTGCTAGTTTTATATAGAAATCATCATATAAATGGAAACCCAACGTAAATTCTGTTTAGTTTTGGAAATTTTAAAAGATTTGTTTTGAAAAGATGAAAGAAATCATAATTGAAATTTTTTTGGAATATATTTATTTTGTATTATATGGAGAGGTTGGTTTTCATAGGAATGATTTTAATGTAAAAGGAAGAAAAAAAAGTATGAATATAACACTTAACTGAGATGAATCTTCACAACGTAAGTATGGAATGGAATATACCTCCGTACTTTGATGGCAATGGCAATGAAGTGAAGTAACCGTTATGAGTCCATTAGAAAACGAAATGATTTATTACCCACCAAATGATGATGTTAGACAAATTTGCTACCCTAAAGACGCGACATTTGATTTCAGTGATAAATACAACATGTGAGCTGCATGCCTTGCAACGTCTATTCCTTTGACGTACTTGAGATTAAAGGTTTGTGGTTCCTAAGCAAGGTAGAAATAATTAATGTGGAGTTTACGGGTATTTTATTTATTTTCGAAATCATTATCAATGGATAGATTATTATAATGTTGACTTTTAGCATGTTTGTTTTTGTAAAATAAAATATAAATATAAATACATCGAGACGCAGGCACATTACCTAAATTTGCAGGATGTTACATGCAACCAAATGAAATGATTACACATAGAGCAAGTTGCGGAGGACTTTGAAATTCCGAGAAATTGTGTGGATTTGCCTTGCACGGCATTGGAGACTCAATTTGCGAGCCGACGGCCTTTCACGGCGATAATTGGCGTTGCAAATATTATTATTATGATTTTCAAAGATTGGGGTCTCTTGCTTTAATGAAAGGCCAAGTGTTGCTCTCGAGTTGCTGCGTCCCTCTCTGCTCGTCTTTTCAGGTAGCATTTATTTGTTAATCTGTCAATGCCAGCAGAGCTTAGCGACCGGTTCTCCAGGGGACCACTGGCCTTTCTTCCAGCAGACAGACAGCTTTGCAGCCCGACCCGGTCGCTGCGCTCTCCCGCTCGCCTCTGTCTTTCGCGCCTTCAATCCAATTTCCCGCCCATTTTTTAAAGCACACTTTAATCTTTTGCCCGAACCCTAACCCTAACGAAACCACCATTAAATCTGCGGCTCCTTGTCTTTCCATCTCCCAGAACCTGAACCCTAACCCTAGCTGAAAAAGCCATTAAATCTGCGGCTCATCCTTCCCTTTCCGAGATTCTGAATTTGAAACCCTAACCCTAACCAAAACCGCCATTGAAACTGCGACTTCTTGTCTTTTCATGTCCGGAAACCTGAACCCTAACACAGAAACCGCCATTAAATCTCCGAATCCTTGTCCTTCCATGCCCCTCAACCTAAACCCTAACCCTAACTGAAACCGCCATTAAAACCGCGACTCCTTGTCTTTCCAGGCTGGAATCCACCTCGCATGCAGGAGATATTTCAAAAATCGGATCCCTCCGCTATCATAATTTAATCGAAACGGCCGAATCAAGGGCCCGGCGCCGGTCTCTAACCGAAAGAATCATGCGTGAAGTCATTGCCTTATCTATAGGCATATGTCACGCCTCTCACGTCGTCGAAGTCATTGCAACTTGCAGGGAGGTGTGGCCTACTCCATAGAAAAAAATAGTATATCTACAGAAATTCGGCATTTCCGAGATTTGTGGTCGGACGAGCATCAATTCATTCTTAATGTCGACTTTTCGCCCATTTCGCTCGAGATCGGATCTTTCTTGGCAAATGTGAATTCAATTTTTCTCTTTTAATATCTTCTCAGGAATTGACTGGAAATGGAATCCAGATCTTCTTGATCCAACGGGCCATGCTTCCTTTAACTTTCTCTTTCTCTGGCCAGCAAAATAGAAAATCCAATGATTTCACAATCACCTATCTCAAAGATAGCTAAGTTTCAATGTTAAAAAATAATTATAAAGAAGATAGCTAAGTTTCAATGTTAAAAAATAATTATAAAGAAGTTTGAACTTGACTCTAAGGCTTAATTTTAACTAACCGGAATATACTTTGAATCTTGAAAATTGTTTGACACAGTAGGAACTGTTAAATTTAACCTCAGAATGATATACGTTTTGAATCTTACAATTTCTTAAATTAAAAAGTATTCAGTGTTGAGCGGGAAATCTTAATTTAATTGAAAAGGATATGCATTTTGAATCCTGCAATTTCTCGAATTAAAAATTACTTTTGAGTGTTGGAATCGTGCAATTAGTTAACTGACATCGACTGACATAAATATTGGAACCGACATAGAACTGATAACATGCTCAGTAAATTTTTTATTAGGGTTTGTTTTAACCTAATTTTTTATTATGGTTTGTTTTAATTAGATGTATTTAAATGCCAGCTTTGCGAAGTGATATTTTGATAGGTAATTTGAAAAGGATAGTATTATCTATTTTCCGGATGTGTTTTTGGATGGAGTGTGAATTATCCCATCATTTAAAATAATATTTATGAGGAATAAGAGATAATAAGTAGTAAGTATTTGCATAGGGCCTCAGTTATCATATTATTTAAAATAATATTTACAGCAAGAAGAGAAATGGTTAGTAATAAGCATTTGGAGAGAAAATTAAATATTTTATATGTTGTAAATTAGATCAATATTTATAGTTTTTTGTTTTGTTTCTATTATTTGCTTGGTTTGCTTTCCTTTTTATTATGCAAATTTTATTTTTACATAGTCATTTGCCACCAATGGTGTGTAAGCCATAACTTGTGATTATTTCAGCGATTACTTGCTCTAGGCCACAATTTGATGGAAGCCACCACTTCTTGCTCTAGGCTACACCTTTATGCAAGCCACCACTTCCTGAACTTTGCAGGTCATCACTTGCTCGAAGCCACAACTCCCACAACTATGCAGACCACCACCTGTTGGATGCCTCAACACCCATAGTCTTTCTAGCCACAACTGGACGAATATACCGTAAACTGTCGTGGATATTCCATTGGACAGTTCATCACAACATATCTAATAATAATATATTAAAATATTGTATTTTTACACTATTACAGTTTTATTAAAATTCTAGACCTGTAGATTTTACCGTCATTAGTGCATGCATACGAATGGAAATTATGCAGAAAAGTAGAGAATGACAAAATAAGCTCACACACACATAAGACACAAGATATGCTCTCCGGGAAACCCTTTTGGGAGAAAACCCAGCTGGAAGGTGAGGTCGCTTCACTCTCTTTTTATGTCTAGAAATATTGTTGTTGGTACAAAGAAGTAATGTCTGTGGCTCATGGACTACTACAGTGCACAAATCATCTTTGTGTGCTCTACCTCCTATCTTTCCTCGCTATCTTTGCTCAATTATGGAACAAAATGCTCTCGAAAGAATGGGATGCCTCTTCCTCCCAGTGGTCTGATTATAACACAACCTGATAACCTATTAGTGGTTAAGTTTGACTACATCAACCCTTAAATAAAGTTACAAAATAGACTTTTCTAGAGTCTTTTACATCACAAACACGTGGCTAGCCCCTCTTCCATGAATAATGGGGGTTGACGCGGCATCCTCCTAAACTATAAGTGTGAAAACAAGAAGGTCAACTTCTGAGTGGCATAACTTTTGCATACGGACTCTGATTGACGTGCTTCTTGTGCCATTGGAAAGATCTTTGTGTGTAGAATAACATGAAAAGGTGTTGAGCTAAAGTGGCAAATTTTTACCCCTAAAAAACATTATTTGATGCCTCAAAACACTTCTGGAATGTTTCAAATCCTATTTCGCCAAACTGGGTCCCGCTGTTAAAAACGGTCTCATGAGTTGATTCCTCCACTTTTCCACTTCAAATGTGTTCACATGGATGAAAAACAATATAATGATCCAATTCGGGTCACACCTCCCCATTTTGGGAGGCTTTTGGTCTCCAAAAGATTTTACTAAATGAGGTGAGGATATTTTTCCTCAACCTTCTCTCTAGTATCCCATTTAACTTTGCCTAGAAGTTGTCCCTTCAACCCAATCTGCCAAAGGTCATATTGCCTCTGTTTTGTAGTTCTAGACATCTTCTACAAAAATGTATCTTTTGTCAACTCTGGCTAAGCGCTTGGTGCCAAATCCTCCACAAAAGGTAGGACATGTTCCTCTTCCTAATCTAGCATGGAAGGCTCATAAAGTTTCAAATTATCTACATTCACTACTGAGTAAATGTGCAGATATGGTGGTAAATTGAGTCGATGGGCATTATCACCCACCTTTTCTAGTATCTCAAAGGGACCATACCGTAAAGCCTTTATTTTCTTACCAGGCCCTTGCAGCCTCTCCTTGTTCAACTATAGTCATACTTTGTCTCCCACCTTGAATTATTTATCTGTTTTGTGTTGATGATGCATGACTTTTACTTCTCCCACAACTTATGTAGTGTTTCCTGTACCTGTAGATAGATATGCCTGATCTTCTCTATGAATTTTTCAGCCCTCAAGCATCTCTTGTAAGACCTTCCCTCACTCCTCCTTGCTGCCCATAAGCAATATCCAAAGGTGAAGGTGGAAAATATCCAAAACAAGTCTCAAATGGAGACTTTCCTGTAGAAGTGTGGACTGCTCTGTTATAAGAATGTTGTATATATATCAGATTTTCATCCCAGGTCTTAGGATGCTTTTGGTTGTATCCCCTCAGAAGCTACACCAAAGTCTTGTTGACTACCTGTCCATCTGTCTATGGATAGAATGTTGTATATCTCTTCAACTTTGTGTCCATATTCTCCCACAATGTAGTCCAAAATGCACTGAGAAATCTTGTGTCCCTATCTAAATTATGCTCCTTCGTATCCCAAAATGCACCCAGACCTGTCTAAAGAACAGTTTGTTGCTTCTTGTTCGCCGATGGTCTTTTTACAGGGCATCATAACATACATCTCGCTGAACCTGTCAACTACCACAAACAAGTAGTCATGTTCCTTCCTGGTTGTCGGTAAACCTCCCACAAAGTCCATGAAAATTCTTTCCCAAGGACGAGTAGGTACAGGTAAGGGATGATATAGACTATGTTTCTTGTTGCTAGGATTGTTGGTACAACAAAACATGCATCCTCTTATGAACCTAACTACCTTCTCTTGCATCTTGGGCCAATACACATACCTTTGCAAGTTAGCCACGATCTTCCCTACACCAAAGTGCCATGCAACCTTGGAGGTGTGAGCCTCTCTAATCAGTTGCAAATGCTCACCTTTAGGAACACATAGCTTATCCAGCCTGTAGAGTAACCCATCCCGGAGATGGTAATCAATGGTGTTGTTGCCATCGTGCACATGACTCTGACTCTACAATTATTGATCCACCTCCTTGAAGTCCTCATCTTTTGGATATGCCTCTCTGTATGCATCATGGGTGAATGGCTCCATGTTCATAAGAGTCCCCAAAGCTATAATCTTTGATGTGGGTGGTCTTGAAATCATATCGATTAACTTGTCTGTGCTCCCCTTCTTATACTTGATCACCAAATGAAACTGTTGTAAAAACCCCATCCACTTGTAATGCTTGGTCTATTGTAGTTTACTCTGGGCCTGCAAGTATTGTAACGACTGGTGATCTGTGTGGATTATTCTCTCCTTTCCCATCAGATAGTGCTTCCACTTCTTCATGACTTGCACCATGGCATAAAGCTCCTTATCGTAGGTAGGGTAGTTAGAATTTCCCCATGAAATACTTCATAATGGTAGCAAATGGGCCTTCCTCCTTACATCAAGGCAACTCCCATGGCATACCCACTCGCATCAGTCTCCACTTCAAAGGGTCGCTGCAAGTTTGGTAATGCTAAAACTGGTGTTTGACAGATCTTCTGCTTTAACTCCTTGAAATCAATCTGTTGACTTTTTCCCCACTAGAAACTCTTGCCACTTGTTGTTATGGCGTGGAGCAGTGCTGCTACCGCTGAAAATGAGGCTATGAATCTCCTCAGGTACTATGTTTCCCCAATGAAACTCCTAACCTCAGAAACATTAGTAGGCACCGACCATTTCATGATGTCTTCAATCTTGGAAGGAACTATCTTCAGCTCTCCTCCACCGATCACATACCCCAAATACACCAAAGACTACTGCGCAAATTCACACTTCTTGAGATTTGCTAGTAGCTGGTGCTTCTCCAATGTTTCCAACACCCGCGTCAAATGTGAAATATGCTCCTCCTGGGTAGCACTATATACTAGTATATCATCTAGATAAACAATAACAAATGAATCTATAAAAGGTCACAATATATCATTCATCTCATAAACATAGATGGTGCATTATATAGACCAAATTGCATAATAACCACTCATACAAACCTTGCCCAGTCTTGAAGGTGGTCTTCCATGTATCTTCTTCTTTGACTCGAATCCGGTGTTATATAGACTTCAAGTCCAACTTGGTGAAATAATTTGATTGTTGCAACTGATCTAGAAAATCATCTATCTTGGGTAAGGGGTATCTATTCTTGAGTGTGATTTTATTCAACGCCCTGTAATCTATACACATCCGTCAAGTCCCATCCTTCTTTGGAGCAATGATGATGGGTGATGTACTTGGTCGAATGACACCATATTCCAGCAAATGTTGCAATTGTTTCTTCACCTCACTTTCTTTTACAACAAACTACTTGTACAACCCAATATTTGGCAATGGGGAGTTTGGAAATAACTAGATCTCGCACTCCACTTCTCGCTTAGGTGGTAACCTTTTAGGATCTCGGAACACATCCTTGTATGCTTGTAACAACTCCTTCAATTGTTGTTTCTATTTCTTAGTACACCCCTCTAGGATGCCTTGCCTCTCATTGACTCCTCTTCAGACTAAAATTCTCTTAAAAACAATAAAACATACTTCTTGCTAGAACTAATCAATTCCTTGGCTTGGTTGGCACTTACCAGTAAAATTTTCGACTTGCCTTTATGCGCATTGATGATGAATGATTTTCCATACTTGATGAGTCAATATTGGTTATCTCTCCCCATGAATATTGCATCACGCATGTACATGTGTATATTCCCAAACACGACTCCACATACATCAAGGAGAACCACATCCAGATCTACTTCATCAATAAAATCATCATTATAATAAATCTAATTTTGCACTGTTTTGTTACCTTCAGCTTTGCATCCCTATTTACCCATCCCAATAGATATGGGTTTGGATGATCATGAACTTCCAACCCCAACTTCTTGACCAAGTTTGCTGCAATGAGATTCTCTTGCGATCCTGAGTCAAACAAAGCATCAATATTTGTCTTCTTGACCTATATCTTTATATGGAAGAGTTTGGTCATTTCTTTCTCTTCCTGTTATTGAAGGCTACTCAGATTTAGCTCCCTTTGAACTAATGTACAAATGATCTTCTCATCCACGTCCGAGCTTCTTTCAACTTGGTTGCTCGAATCAGTGGCCATGAGATTCTTCTTCTTATTATCTTTCTTCTTGTTCTCCGAGTTTAGCTCTGGATGGAACTTCCAACACTTCTCCTCTGTATGGCCATCAATGTTGCAATGGTTGCTAGGATCTTTGCACTGGTGTGTTGTGGTTGTTGTCTTTTTATCTTTTCCCACTTTTTGCTTCTTCTTCCCCTCCTTAGAAGCTTCCTATTGCTCCTTCTACTTAGATCCACTTGATTGCGCTCTTTTCAGGCCTATGTTTTCCAAGTACTATGCTTGTACACAATCCTTGTCTACCTATTTGGGCTTGAACAACATCATTTGCTCACGCAGATGGTGGTGCAGACCCCCCAAATACTTGAGGAGTACATGCCTTGCTACCAACACCACGCTCTTCTTCATGCTAAATATACTCCCCTTGAGCATATATTAGGGTTTGCACACATCTCTAAGTTGTTGTATAAACACTTATGTTGTTTCCATTGGCTCCTTTCCACATCCAAGAAAGCTGCTCCTCATGGACCAAAAACTGCACAACACATATGTTGGACATTGAATAAACCAACACTCCTCGTGTGTTTCACGACATGGACTAACCACCTCTCATGGATTCTTATCTCTGGTGATGCAATCATTGGCTAACACTTGCAGGTTTTGGTCTAACGGAATCGTGATTCCCAATAAGTGGTATCAGAGCGTAGGTCACTAGTTCGATACACACCCGACTCACGTTGGGGGGATATTGTTGGACATCGGATAAACCAACGCTCCCCATTTGTTTTGCGACATGGACTAACCGCCTCTCGTGGATCCTTATCTTCAGCGATGCGATTGTTGACTAACACCTGTGGGTTTTGGTCTAACAACAATCATGATTCCCAACAACATCATGGACAAATGTATGCCTAACACCAATATGACTCAAATAAGACCCAATGATGGCATCAACAAGGTACATGGCTATAACAATGCACACAAGAGAGTTTAACATGGAAGAAATGTATAATCCATTACTATGCATGCCTGAAATGACTCACGTCCATACACGAATTCTGTTTTATGCATAGCTTGATACAAATGAGTTTCTTTCCCATGGAACTCTCAACTAGCTTGCCACACATAGTTGAAACATGACTCACTATTGTGCACACTAAACCAAGTGACTCACTTTCCTATGCATGACCAATATAATGATACATAATGAAAGTACACACATGCTACATTAATGCACCCATCGATGCTTACATGGAAAAACGTATAACTTCTTCTATGCATGCCAAAAGACTCATGCTCCCAAACATGATATATACTAGGGCTACTGACAAATGATTATCATGACAAGTACAAATAGGCTTATTTACATACATTTTCACTTATAATTACAATATATGATGTTTATACAAGACAAATGAGTGAAAACATGATGAAAATGATAGCCAAACCTTGAAACCTTAGATGCATGCATAGCTCCCCTTGAGCTCAATATACCTTCTTGTTGATCTAAGCTTTTCATTGATCTTGTTGACATGTTAATGCACGTAGGCTCTCGATTACTCTATGTTGTTGTTGCTACTCGTACTCATTCCACCTTCATGCTTCGATATGCTCCCCGTAAGGCTATCTAGGCCTTACATGTACTCATCCAGTCTTGCTTGTGAATGGATCTTTCAAGTAACAAAGGACTGCAGTGGTGACTAGTTTCTCCTACTTCACGAGATGTTGCGCCTTATTCTTCACATATACTATGGTAGTTTTCTTCTTGGCATTTTCATTCTCTTCTGATCTTCTACTAGGCCTACTTTGGATTAGCTGCTCATTTTTCCAGATCTGCTTTGAGAAATCGAACGATTGACAATCTCTAGCCATGTGATTGAAATTGTAACATGCATAACATCTCCCATGACTAATATATGATCCAAGCGGGTCATATCTTCTACTAATTGTGCCAGATCTCTACCTTGCATAAAGTCTACCTCGACTTCGACTCTGTGGGCTAGATCTGCAATCAACTTCCTTATGACCAAATAGGTTACAAGAAAAACAATAACCATTAAATGAACTAGTATACCTGATGGTTGTTGACCTCCTATGGTGTCCAAAATGATACCTATATTATTGCATGCTCAGTTGATTAGATCTATACACTGATTCTACAATTGGCTAAAACATGTGCATAATTATGGCAAGTGTAGCACTATACATCATCCATCAAAGGACCAAATGGATTGTTGCTTTTCCTTTGAAATCTATTAGATCTACCACAATCTTTAACTATAGGAGCGAATGGTCTTCGATTTTTAGGTGCTCCTCTATGACCTCTTCTTAGTTGTTCATCAAAAACATTTTGAGGTTTAAAATGCGCCTCCTAAGGAATATTATAAAATAAAAGTGGAAATAATAAAATAAGATTAAATTACATCATCAAAATTTAGAGGGAAAAAAACCACTTTTTCAACTTATCTCCCTACAGTTGTACTTAAATTTCAAGTAGGAGCACTCATTGGATTCAAAATTTAATAATGTACAAAAATGAGAAATACATGAAAAACATGATTGCAATTATGTTTTTCATGTATTTCTCATTTTTCGTGTAGCAAGGTCCATCGAAAGTATGAAACATGGGTACTCCTTGGATGAGGAATTAAATTCAGTATCCAACGAGTGCTCCCACTTGAAATTAGAGTAAAACCTTAAGGAGATAAGTTGAAAATACGAGTTGAAAATGTAGTTTTATTTTTATTTTTATTTTTAATCTTTTTACTTTTTTACTCCAAAAATGGTGAATCATCCCCCATGGTTGACATCATCATCTTGAATCATATTGGTTCTTACAAAGTTTATTTTGGTTGTACATTTTTGTTTTGAGGCTCATTTTTTACCTCAAAATTTCTCTAATGGGATCTGTTGTTGATTTCTTCCTCGTTTGCCACTATCTCTGGTACCATTTTATGCTACATGCTTCTTATGTTCGATATTCTTCTTTGCATGCGCTCATGTGCTAGACGCTCCCTTCTGAAGGCCAAGGCTAGATCTGTTCAAGGGAGATCATTGGCTATTGAGTAGGTTTTCCAAAGCCTTGGTGCTCTTCTCCTACTTGAGATGATTGTCCTTTTGTTCCAATTTCTTTCGCAATGGGACCTCTTGAGCCTCAATATTTTCAATTCAATCTTCACCTTATTTTAGCTAATTAGACATCACATCCTCAACTCTTCTCGCTTTTTCCAACTAGGTCTTCAAGTTGATGGCTTCTTCTTTAAAATCAACCTCCTTGCAGGGCACCACTTCCTGAACTTTGTAGGGCACCTCTTGTTGGAAGCCACCACTCCCATGACTATGCAGGACACCACTTATTAGGTGCCCCAAATCCCAATAGTCTTTCTATCCACCACTAGACGAAAGCCATTACTCCCAAGTTCTCAGGCCACAACTTGAAGGATGCAACTACACCATTAATCAGGAAGTCACCACTTGCACACTGAAGGCCCCAACCTTCAAGCTATTGTGGACTACATTTCACAATATTTCATACTAGTATCCACCTACAATAAACTCAAACAACCATGGGCCTCGTTTCATCCCATTTTCACACTAGACCCACACAAACTCCAAGCTCATCAGCTGACTACAAACTATGACTCAAACTCTTTGCAACTCAACTAGCCAGTCATAATCAATCTTCCCTCAATGTTCATCTACAAAACATCAACATACTCAAGCTCTCTCAAACAAATGTGCTCATATATTCAAACTATCTTAAACCCTCTCTATGCAGCAGCATACACAACCCCATTAACTCAAGACTGTCTCTGCAAACTCAAACAATACACCAACAAGAATACTTAAACCCTTACCAACAACATATGACCAAAATATAAACATTATGGGGCTTATGATAACTACAACAAGACATCAACGTGACAAAGATTAATACTATGTCCATATACACTAGCACTCAACCATGATGGTATGTAAAATCAACATGTCAAGGCAATAATAACACAACAACACTATGAGACTTATAACAAGCCTAATCTCTAACACCTGCAAGACAATACTAGCGATACACAACATAGGTATATCCACTGGAACAACACTTTTCCTTTTTCATGCTCACTCTGTCTCAGTCCACGATCCTTGCATATACAAACTCACACTAGCCAATGTTAACATCAACAATGAAGACTTTAGCTTATCTCTGGAAATCGCTCTCACTCTATACACACTAACACACTCTGTCTATGCTAATCCGCACTATATCCATTGATTTTGATTTGCAATAGGAGCATATTTAGTTCCTTCTACTCAGTCCATCACTCTCTGCTAAATGATGTATGATATTTACAAAACTTGTGCACTATGCTACACAACCACACATAGTCTAATCTCTAAATCGAACTCACCCAAGGCATATTTAACTTTATTGCTCAACTACTCAACAATGGACCATATTCACACAATGAAGGCACTCTGTAACGCTCATTAATGAACTATGATTCGATCAATCCAGTATCTTTACAACCAATTCAATGATTACTCCATGATCGAGTCCATGCCACTAACACAACAATGAAGAAATAAATGTGTTCACATCATCTGGAGGACCAAAACATTGTGTACATTGAAGACTCAATCCAATCGAACCTTCTCAATAATCCCTTAGGCAATTACAGTGGTTTTAGCTCATGGTATTAGGATGCTTCCACCTACAACAATGTTGTTGGCATTGAATGGACACCTTACAACAATCTTAGCAGGCACAAAAGACACAAACCACAACATCGAATCAATGCCGCCCTATGTCTGGCAGAAGACCGTGTCACTGTTGTGACACATAGAAAATAAGTCTCTCACTACCCATAACTTCTTCCTCCTGCATCAAGCCAACTTCAACCCTTCTATAGCACCTCCGGAAATGTACAACTTCATCAGGCCTTTTTCAATCATCATGAACACTTATGCACAGGGTCGTCACACCTATTGATGTCAATGCCAACATATTTGGCTCTAGAGTTGACATCAATACCGACACCATGCTACCAACAACATTTAGATTCCTTATAACTCCAAAATGAAATAGATGTTAAAGAAAATGTTAATAATTGACCAAGGATATAAATTATTGCTTATATCCTATATTTGCAAAATGATAAAAAATAGATAAATTCAATTTTGAAAATAAAGACATCATCATTTTTGAAATCATATATATAGAAGTGAATGCATAGTAATTGAAAAAATTATCATTAAATCATAATTGCATTCTTGATATATATATATATCTATATATATATAAATTTTTGAAAAGTAATCTTTCTTTCATCCTTGCCATAAATCCCAAAAATTTAATGAATTTAAATTTCATTATTTTGAGTTTTGATGGTCATCTCTATCAAACTAATATGATAAATAATGAAGCTATACGTGTATATGTTTTCTTAAAGTATTGATACACAAAGAGTTATTCAATATTGCCTCGTGTTAGGAAAGTAATGTGGCGGTGGATTAATGATCGTTCAACTTAAAAATGGAAAGATATTGCGCAATAGAGTTCCTCCTTTTACGGTCAACATATAGAACAATGTTAAAAAGAATATTGCAAACCATGCGTGCTTTTGGGAAATTCATGATGGAAACAAATGTATTCAAATTATCTTATACCAAACCTCTTTTCATGGTGAGAACAAACCTCTTTTCATGTGATGCTTGGGAGAAATCTACTCCTCTCATGTGGATTGGCTTATACCATTCAACAAAAGGCTGGATTATTGTTAGAGAACCATTATTGGGTTTTTATAAAGAAGGCATGGGGTTATGTGGCTGAAATAAAAGTTAGAATAACTGGATTTCTTTATGATTAGCCTGGGATGATGGATCTAACATAGAAATGAAGCTAGGGAACAAACCATAAATGAATTTTATTTTTATTTTTATTTAAATGAGGATCTAATTATATTAACTTATTATGGATGGGGAATCTTATAATTTTGGTTTTATTATTCCTAATAAAATAAAAAATATATTAATTATTTTAATTTGAAATAAGATGAAAATGATTTCAAATAGGTGTAAATGCAACCTTCAATATATGGATGTTGCATTCAACTTGTTCTTTTTCTTTTATGACTTTGTTTTTTTTTTTTTTCTTTCTGAATCAGACTATGCTATTTATATTACAAAAAAGGCAAAAATTACATCATCATTGTTACAACAGAGCCGTAGCCCTGTGATTCCTGTCGAAGGACTGACAGTGAGCTCAGGAATTATCATCTCCAAAATTACATAAGACTGACACGAAACCAGGCCAACAGTCATGAGACCGACACTGAACATACATGATTAGCCGAAACTGAAACACATAGAGACTGGGACAAATATAGATATCCGTCACTGTAACAGGTAAGGACAGAATTACATAAGGATAAAGACCAGACACATAAAGGATAGCGGTGAGAACAAACAGTGAAAAAATTCCATTCTCAGAGACCTGAGGCGGACTGAAGAGCGAGCTAGTCATCATCGGTGGTGTGCGGGTCTTCCTCCATTTTGCATCCGGGAGTGTTCTGTTGCGCAGGTTCACTTGGGCCTGCCCCAGGATCTGGGGAGAAGCTTTCATGGACAGGGCGCAGCATATCAGTGGCGGGAACTTGCATATCAATAGTAGGAGCCAACCCAGGAATCCGCGGTGGGCTGGCTTGAGGAGCCTCGTCTTGACCTCCCAGATTTCTGCAATGCTCAACCGAAACCGTGACAAAGAAAGTAGAGTTTGAGAGAGTACATGGTATGCGATATCTCACCATGGGATGCACAGCGTGCCCACAATCCATAATCTCCCGGTGTTCCACTGCTCTGCCTCTGCCAACCGCCCTTCCTCTGTAGTCCGCTGCTCTGCCTCTACCAGCCGGCCTTCCCCTGGAGCGTCTGCGTTCAGAAGAGATCTCGATTGAGGATGAAGGGGAGGGGGCTCGCCTCTGAGACGAAGCCTGACCTCTGGAGCAGCCGCGTCGATTAATCATCCTATGTCGCCCTCTTTGCTTACCTGAATTGTTCAAATTGCAGGTGTATCTCCTCTCAATTTCCCGAATGACCTGAGCATAAGCCAGCCCTACCTCCGAGCACTCAAACCCTTTGCTGGACGGCGGGAGAATAACAGAGATGTCGTGCATCCCCAAATTGCTCAGAGAGCAAGGATACTCCCTCGCCGCCTCCCTCAGAACCAGAGAGTAAGCCACCACAACCTCCCTCAGAGCCAGAACGCGAGCCCACACAAACTGCGGGAGAATGACAGAGTGTTCATGGCTTTGAATCGCCATGTTCCAGTTACCAAGACGAGCAGTGAATGCCGAAAGGACTCCGCTGGAATAAACCGCCTCCGTTCTTAAATGCATCACATGGCCAGACCAGATGTGAATCGTCCTGGTATAGGTGGCTCGTCCGGGCTGACACATGCCCTTATGACGAGCCACCAATCTGTCATGCGTTAAAACCACCCGCATCCGGGATTCTTTTATGACTTTGTTATTTATAATTAATATCTATTATTAATATGTAATGGTAAGTTAACCATCTTTAAAAGGATGATATTTTAATCAAGAAGTTGAATTAAGAAGTTGAGAGCTGGCTAAATATGGAATAAGTCAAAAAGTTGTAATTTTTTATTTTTTATTTTATTTTATTTATTTTTTATAATTCAGTAAGAATTTATCTTGAAGTTATAGCTCGATATAATTTGTGGAAACTTTAATCGTGAAGTCTAAGATTCTTCCAAGTAGGTGTCATTTAAATGGGTTGACGTAAAAAATGTTTAATTCTTCCAATTTATTTAACAAAAGGGGCCATTGGATCCATCCTACTACCCTCCTCAAAGTTTCCTCTTACCTTAGCACAAGTTTAAAATTCCATCCTATGCTAATATTGTCACCAACTAGAACTTTAATACCAAAAAAAATCCTAAAATTCAAACTCACTGCTATAAGGATTGAGTGACCAATATATCTAACGAAGATTTATGTATTCTCACTAAAGATGGGGGGAAGAAGAATACCAAAAAAAATCCTAAAATTCAAACTCACTGCTATAAGGATTGAGTGACCAATATATCTATCGAAGATTTCTGTATTCTCACTAAAGATGGGGGGAAGAAGGAAGTTCCCATGGAAAACAAGTTTCCTCTTCAAGTGTTTTAGTTTGCAAGGCTTTGATTGGATAAAATATGGAATCTTGGTAGTCACAGAGGTAATCAACTAGTGTTCCTCCTTCCACCATCATAATATATTGATTTTCTCTAGGATTTCCATGTTCAATCACTCTTATGGAGCTATTGACGGTGTTGCACCTGCCAACATTCGAGGGGATTTGCCCAGTAAGAAGTCCCAACTAGACTTCAGACCATTTGGAGTAGGAGTCCCAACAATGGTGGTAGTGTAATGCCTTGACCGCAGTAGCACACATAGATAAGTATGATGACTTTGGGTTGAAGCAAGTGTGTGACCTTGCAGCGAGTCAAGTGAGATGCATGGGGGTTCTAACACACAGAGGGGAAAGGAAGTGTGCCCCTTAGAAGCCTGTAATAATATGCAGCTTGAAAGGAACACACGAGCGAAAAGACATCACAACATGAAATGCAGAATAGTCCATAAATCAAGGTGACGAGTTAATCCAACAACATTCCTTCAATAAGATTCATACAATTTCATACAAAGTAGTTCATAAGAAAATGCGTAAGTTAAACAAAATACATTGCTAAAGCAACCAAAATAGTCCAACTACAATAACATCGTATGCATGAAAGCATGTTGGCTTTGTTATTATTATTGTAAGTGAAAGTTCCATCCATACATACACCGTTGACAACCACTAGCCCAAATAATGGAACATTATAGTCAAGAACACCTGCTCCTCCAAAGAAGTATACTCATTCTACGTCGTGGAGAAGTCAAGGATCGTCACAATACTCCCAAGTCTTCTTTAAGCCTAAGCCTAGCCAAAAGCTTGGCTCCCAAAAGCCTGTTCTATGAGTTATGAGGTTCTATTTATAACAAAGGGTGGGGTGACCCTTGACATTCCCCTTTGTGACTCTTTGACTACCCTCATGACTCTTCAACTTCTTTACAAATAACTCATTACATTACATAGTGATTGTTCACATTCCACTAGTGACACTTGGAATTTCACTTACAACATATTTACAAATAATATACATTTTCCACATGTACCCATGTGAGACAAAATAGGCTAGAGACAACCTAACAAGACAAAACACTATGATTCTGAAGTTTGGGGAAAGACCAACTTGACAACCTCCACTTGATGCTTCTCGGTCACATATTGATGCCAAGCTTGGTATTGTGCGATGATGTCCCCAAACTACTTGATGGTGTCTTTCTAATAACAGACTCTTTCCTCCATAGATTTTGGGTATATGGTCTTAGAACCTTTGTCCAACTCATCTTGAAGCATGTGCAACATGGTGTTGACCATGACAGGACCACCAATGTACTTCTGCATGTTTTGTTCGCTTAACTCCAAGTCATTGTTGGTGGCCTCTCGCCTTAGCTACTCCATGTACCTGTCGATCTCAAGCAAGACTTGGTTCTTGTGCTTAGCTTCGGTAAGGGAATCGATTGACGGGATCTCGTGTGTTCTCACCATGACATCCAAAGTCTTATACAACTGTGCATATGAAGCATGTATGTTGTTGACAAACAGGGCGAGCTGCTCATAGTTTTGGATCAACATCTGGACCTTTGCTTTGTCTAGCTCTACCTGCGGCTTCATCATATTTGGAAACTAAAGTGGGGCCCCTTTATACTGCATTGTCCACTCTTGCACATGGGTGATGGTAGCATGTATGTCCTTGAGAGTTTGAACCAACTTTTTCCTCCGCTACTGTAAGCCCTGCACCTGGACAACCGCCTTATGCACGGTGACGAATCTGTCATAGAGTTTCTGCATGGTAGTCTTAAGTGTTGATACTTCAGCAAGTATTACTTTCCTCATCTCTGGATTTTTCCACCCCTTGCCTAGCTACCTTCAAGTTCTTTGCCAGTTGTTCATTGTCAGCTAACTGGAACTTAAAATTTGAGCTCGTGGCTCCTACATAAGCCAAAGTGGCATCAGAAATGGAAACTGGATGCTTTTTGACATCTGACACTATCACCCTTTCCTTCATGAATGTAGATGACACGTGATCATCTAGAAAATGCTTTCTCCGTGCCTCTACAATCTTCTTCTGCAACTCATCAAATGATAGATTGTACACATCCATCACTGGATCATCATCAAGGAGAATAGCCTTTCCTTTCTTGCTTGGGACTGGTTCTGACACTGGCAGTGGAGGAAACTGAGAGGTGACCTCAGGTGCTCTGGGCATGAGGTCGATGTCTTCATTATATGGCTCATCCACCAAATCCATGTCCGTTACTTCAATTAGTTGCTCAATTTTTTGAGCAAGCTCTCGGTCCTGCATCTGTTCACCCTCTTCTTTAGATGTCGGTTGTTCTGAATCTTTAACCTGTATGGGCATTGTTTTCTCCATCATCGCGCCTTGCCTTTTTTCTTCCTCCTATTTCTGCTTCTCTTCCCTTTCTCTCCTTCTTAGCTCCTACTCTTCCTTCAAATTATTCTCTTTTTCCTGCAACTTCCATTATACTTCCTCTAGCCTTTTCTTTTCTTTCTTCCTTTGCTCTGCCCTCTTTATCTGTTGTTGCCTCTTTTCCTCCGCTACCAAAGCTGCTTTCTCAGTGATGGGGTCTTCTCTCATCTTGTAGCTTTGCTCAGCCTCTGGGTTCTCAGAAACCTTCCTCTTTCCTTTATCCCGCACCAGATTGTTGCTTATTTCTATTGTTATTGTTACTTCCTATGTTTCTTTCGCCTACAGAGTAGCCTTCCAAGGTGTGGCTATACTGATTGGCTCATGGAGCTTGGAGTTATTGTAACAATATCTCCAAGGATCCTCCTCATGCCAATGGAATGTCTCGTGGATCCATGGGTAGTACACCTTCGCACAATGGTTCTTGCAAATACCGTGAGTATTGTATTCTTTGGTTCCAAACTCAAACTTCAATATTTCCTTAGCTTCGGCATCAACATCTTTCAAGCTCTTAATCTCGTACAATCTGATCCACAAAGGAAGGGCGGGCCATGGTGCCTTCTTCTTCCTGTGCAGCCTTGATGCTAACCCTGTGGAGAGGTGATAAGAGACCTCTTAATTGACCAGCTTATATGTGGCATACCTTGGTAGAACATGTGGAGGCTTCTCTCCACCAAACACCATGATGAAGGTGCCACTAGGTGAGGCATACCAATCTGCAATGTCAAGTATTGTCTCCATCGCCTCTTAGGACATGCAACGCAGATCCTGCTCAAATATCAACTTGTATAACAAGATGATGAAATGGTTAGCCAACCTTGCCAAAACCCCTCAGTAGCTACAGTCAGATAGAAACTTACAATAAATGTTGACAACAATCTTTTTCGGTGTCCATGTCTAGCTCATGCCAGGAAACTGATGTTGGGAACAAATTGCATCAAGTAAATATGCAGACATGTAGAATATCACTTTCTCATCCTTGGGTGGATTATGGTCGTTAGTCACATGGACTTTCAACTGAAGATCCAACAGATCTGACCAAGTGAACGACCTTCAATCATTCTCCAACCAGTATAACACAACGACCATATTTCAAGAAAGGTCTTCATGCTCTCTTGATCATATAATCAACATGAAAAAATGATCAAGAACTGGTAGGCCTTCCTGAGAGACCTTGTCTTGTAAACATGATTGGGTGTCGTTCTGAACTTCAACGGATCTTACACCTAGCACTTGACAATATCTATGGTGTTCACAAACTTGTGGGTGGCATAGAAAAGTGTGTCCATGCAGTTCAATATCTGAGGTAAATGATACATCTGTTGATAGTTCCGCGCCCTAAAGGTGGCAAGCTCTATCCCGTTGTCACTTCTCAATGTGATATTCTCTAGATCTTTGTGTGAGACAATCCAGTGGATGATGTTTGCACATGGGAAGGCGAGGTACCTGCATGCAACCTTGTATAAGCCTGATTGTTGGATACTGATATAAACATGTCGATCCTCTAAGTCTTCCTTGAAGTCCTCTGTAAAGGTATCACTCAGATTTGCTGCCATGTCAACTTCATGCCCTTCTCGATGAACAACTGAGTGTCTGCATAAACTAGAAAATTCACTAACACCTGCTCAACTTCTTCCCTAGTTCCAATCTCGATAGTATCCTTTGATGCAGCGCTCTTCGAGGCCATGTTAACTGAAACTACTAGAGAGTTTCTCAATAACTGATGTACCTGGAGAAAGAGAGGACACTCATGGCATGAAAATGTTAGCTTGAAATCAAAAGCACTTCAAGAACAGACTAAGCAATAAATTGGGCTACTGCTGGGAGGGAGTGCTCAATTCTCGTTCACAGAGGTTACTGGCTGCCAGCTGGATCTGCACATTACGCAGTCCCAGTAGTCAATGGGGAGGTCTTGTTGACTGTAACTTTGCAATGCACAGTTCAGTCCGGGCACAAGATAGGAGAGACTACGCATTACGTAGTCTCAGTGGCCAAGGCTTGGGGATGACTCCTAGAACTGTGCAATGTGTAGTTGGAGCCAGGCCTACGCAACCTCTGCAAAATTCCAGAAGCCAAGGCCAAGTATTTGAGCTCCAGAAATGCGCAGTGCATGCCGAGAAAGCGAGATCTGGGCTAAGGAAACCCAGATCTTCCCAAGTGGAGTGAGAAATTGAACAGATCTGAAGAATAGTGCGATTTTGGGTACATATCTAAGTGAATGATGATGCATGTGATTGAAACAAGTGAAAGAATCAATCAAACTGAAGGAGCACGAAGCATGTAGAGAGGTTCACCGTAACGATGACCATTGGTGCAAAAACTGGGTGATTCATGCAACATATGGGAAAGGCAATGCAAAACTTAAAACAACACTTCTACAAGATAAAACAAGTTAAAACACTAGCGGTCATTAAAAAAAAAGTGAAACAACACTCTCACAAGCTAAACAAACAAAAGTGACAGAAAAACAACAAAAGAGTAGAAAATAAAAACTTACCCAGAAAAGCAACGACGATCACACCAAAGGTTCCTTGATCTCCTAGGGAATGCCAGAGATCCAAGATTGAATGTGAAAATGAGCTCTAGCAGCTTCAATTAAATAGATTTGGTCGATTTAGGGTTTATGATGTGGAGGCCCAAAATCAAGGAACAAACGACACGTGGCGAAAATTTCCAAAATAACTCATGTGCCTCCTCTGAGCTGCTAAAAATAGATCCCTATTTTATAGGGATTATTTTTCGCTTTTTTTCTTTTCTTTTTGCATTTTTTTGAAAAATCTTCCATGCATTTATCAAAGAGATTGCGAAGTTCTGAGGAGGATTGGGAAACTCACTGGCTCATGCCTTGAGCAGCTTCTGAACAAGAAGTCTCTGTGCAATTTCTAGGCTGAGTGGATTTGGGCTGCCTCCCATGCTATACGTAGTTTCCTAGCTGAAGGATGGCTGTCAACTGGCCTTACACAGTTTTGGAGTTGATGACTCATTGATAGCTTGCACTGTGCAATTCCCGAGAGCAAGTCTGGTTTCCCTCAAGGATTCCGCAGTTCACTAAGGCAAGCCTCAAACTGGGTTGAAACCAAGTCAAGAGATCGACTTGTGAGTTAGACAGTAAAGCAAGTAAGAAAACACAAGCCAAAATGAAAAATATGAAGCTCAATCAAAGCAAAAGTACCTAGGTCAATGTGAGATGAGTTGTTGTGATTTAGTGGGGGAGGCTCCAAAATGAAGCATGGGAAAAATTTTGGAGGGTGGTTGTAGCCGCTACAACAATGGAGACACACTGGTAGAACTCCAACTCTTTGTATGGACCTTGTCTCGTATAAAGTGAGTCTAACTCTTCCGGAAGTATTGTTTGATTCTTCGATTGTCATAGCTTCTTCACTAGCTTGAGTTAAAGATGTAGGCCCTACCATTCTCTTTAGCGACATCACACATACTAAGCCAATTCAACTAAGTAGTTTTGATTGGGGATGAGGGGTATATAAATGCACAAGTAATGTAGACTATCAGAGTTTTAGTTTCATCTTTGGTGTTTCTCTGCTATCAGCAGACCTGGACAATACCCTGACGGAGTAACTTTAGGAACACATGCATTGCTCCACTACCAGCGACCCTGGACAGTACCTCAGTGGAGTCACTTCAAGAACACAAGTGTTTATCCATTGTCAGTGAGCCTGGACAATACCCCGGTGGAATTACTTGCTTCACCTCTTTGTGCAGGAAGCCTTTCTCCTCTTTTGCCTTTATTTTATTTTTTCATAGCACTGTGCAAAGACACTTATTTATTTCATGAGGCGGAACAAGGATCTCGACTTATTGAGAGTAGAATAGGTTGCCCCTTAAGAAAAGGATGTTTATATATACCTCTTACATACTTGTTAAGGTTTTCCCCCTCTCCTTACTCTACTTGACTAACTTGACAAGGGTTTGTTGGCATTATGATACAGGTGTTGTCCTTGATGGCAACTCACATATATGATAACCAAATGATGTATCCATAGGTCAGTTCAGAAATGAGAAAGTGATCCATGATGGAAACTCACATTGTAATAGGTCAATTAAGAGGTAACAGAGTAATGGCACAAAAGAACAGGATGATGGGGAAAAGGATTGCAGATCAGAATCAAGAAATTGAGGAAAGAGAATGTTTTAAGTTGTATACGTCGTTTAACCTAGTCCAAGTCGCATATACATGCAGGTACATGGAATTAAAGATGCGTATACATATGCATGCAGATTCTTAGAAGGAAAAGCGTGTATGGGATGGAAAATTAAGGTTAAATAATAAAAAGGGTCCATACCATGGTATTAGCCCACAATATTGAGTGAAATAACGATTACTTGATCCCGTTTAAGAATACCATTGGTTCTAAGTGTTGTTTTGGTGCATGGTATTGACAAAGGCTCTAAGTATATAAGTAGGATAAAATCAAAGGGCTAAGTGTGCAAGTGAAAGGGTTTTTCATGAATACTTTTATCTGAAGTATATTTTGTGTTGTAAGGGCTATGGTTATGATATAGATCTGAAACATCTTGTGCACCCTTGGATACAATGTTGGATTAGGATCATGAGACCTGAAATGACTTATCATTGTATGACCTGATAATGAATAGGCTAGATATGAGTGCTAATGCATGTTTTATCCTTTAAATACTATGATCTGGGTATATCTGAAGTCTTGAATGTTGAGATTGCAACAAGATGATGGAGCTTAGCGAAAAGAGTCGCCTTCACTAAGTGGGCCCGCAGGAAAATTATGGCGCAAGTTCTATTTTTGATCCCAGCAGGGATGATCACAGTGTGGGTGACCACAGTATGAGTGATCACAGTGTGGGTGACCACAGTGTGAGTGATCACAGTATGAGTGATCAAAGTCTATTTTTAGACTGGCTGTCAAAAATAGAAAAGTCAAATATTATTGTCTCATAATAATATTTGGACTATAAACTTGATCTTATTCTCTTGGAGCACTTCAGGATGAGCTACGGATGTGGTACATGCAGATCTCAGAGGGAAATACGTGGTTACCTATGGGATGACTAATATTTGCATGCAGGACTTCAGTTAGAACTCAAGTGAGTTGAGTTTAGTGGACTGGAGGTGCAGTTGATGGAGTTGTGTTCAGTTTAGCTTTGTTAAACTGGTTGTATTTAGTCTAACTGGAAAATAGACTAGAGATGAGTTGGGTGAATTAGTTATTAATTAATTCACAAGTTATTAACTCATAATGCAACTATAGAATACATCAGTTAACTCAGTTGCATGTCAGTGCATGTTCAGTTCAACAGGGACTGGTGTTAGAGGATCAGATTGCTATCAGTTGTGACTATAGTTGTGCATGATGATTTGCACAATCAGAGGGATTGAGTATGCCAATGAATTGTCCAATATCAAGAATTGTAGCCTGTGCTCACGTCCAACACAGTGTGAGTGATTCTTTGCAGGTGAAATACGAGTTTGGTAAACCATTCTCATCAGTTCTTGAGCAGGTATTGAGCTGGAGAGGCAGGCAAGCAGTGGAATAGATTTGGAGATCATATCTGAGCTGTATTGTGTGTAACAGGTGGAGCTGGTACTAGATTGCTTGTGATAAGCATTGTACTTTGTAATGTTACATGGTCTCAATCATTAATATACAGATAGTGTGGGGTTTTTAGCGAGATGCTTTCCCCGGGTTACATACTGTGTTAATGTGTGAATGCTCTTGATGTTTTATTGTTATTGATGCTGCTATATTGATGATCAACGTAGAGGAGCTTATGTATTGTGTATGTATTCCACAATAGTACATGATCAGGATAATCTCCATTCAATATGTGTTAAATTATTCAAAATTTCTACATGGTATCGGAGCTGTTGATCATCAGATCTACTATTCAGGAAGTGTTTACATTCTATTTCTTTAGGCAGAGTCTATAATCGGGCCAAGTAGCCTCTGGATTCATCCTTCCTTTGGAAGGTGAGATATCCGGTGAATGCCCATACAGTCAATCTCTATACGAGAAATATTGTGTTCTCACGAATCTTAGATCCGAGGCGGTTGAGTTGGTTGCTGGTGGAATTCGAATTTGTAGCAGTGTTTTCTTGCTGACAATGCAACAATGTCTTTCAACGGATTGCGATTGGAGTATGCTCTTGAGGGCAGCTCAAACTATATTGCATGGAAGGACAGGATGGAGGTAGTATTGGATGATAACAGGCTGAAGGAGTTCATAGATATGGATATCCCAAAGCCTACTAATGCTGCTGAGGCGGAAGTTTGGCAAAAGAAGACCGCAAAATGTCGAAGGATTCTGTTGGAGGGCGTGAAGGATCACATTGTGTCCAGCCTCCATGGAAAGGCTACTCCATATTTGATGTGGAAATCATTAACATAATTATTCCAAAGCAAGAGCGATCAGAGGAAGCTAGCGCTCAAAGATAAACTCAGAAACATCAAATGCGAGAAGGGTGACAGTATTCCCAAGTATCTCACGAAGTTCACTGAGTGTCGAGATGAGCTGGGAAGTGTGGGGGTTACTGTCGATGATGAGGACTTGGTGAGCTTGGCTCTCCTTGGTCTTCCGAAGAGTTGGCATTCCTATCAGGACTCTGTCAATGGTCGGGAGAAATTGCCAGGATGGGAAAGACTATGGTCAGATCTTGTGCAGGAGGAGATCAGGCGGAGTACCAGGGACGGATCTTCGTCAAAGGGAGCTGATGAAGAGAATTGTGCTTTGGCTGCCAAAGCAAAGAAAGGGAAGAGCAAGAAAGCTTCTCAGTCTGGTGCGAAAGGCAAGAAGCAGGATATGTCCAAGGTGAAGTGTTTTCACTGTCACCAGCACAGACACTATGCCACTAATTGTCCACAGAAGAAGAAGAACAAGCAGGCTGCTGGATCTTCAGCAGGAGACGCTCTAGCCTCACAGTTTGAGCTTGATTTTTCGTTGATCGCATGCTTGGTTTCAAGTGTGATGGGATCAGTGTGGTTCTTGGACAGTGGTGCATCTTTTCACATGACGGGAGATAGAGATTTGTTCTCTGATCTGGAGGACAAAGATCTTGGAGTGCACATCAACATGGGCGATGATGGTAGATACAGTGCGACTGGTATCGGTACCATTTCCTTTGAGAGGGAGTCTGGTAAACCCTTCGTATTGAAGGAAGTCATGCATGTTCCAAGATTGAAGAAGAATCTTATCTCAGTGGCGATGTTAGAAGACAAGGGGTATGATGTTGTTTTCAGTGAGGGAAAGGCTTTCCTGCGCAGCAAGACAACTGGTGATAGGGGTGATTTTAGGGGCGAATGTTCGCCCTTTGGCGAAATTAAGGGGTTTTAAATTTTTAGTGGGCGATTATTTTGTATCATAGTACACTTTTACAAATCACCTCAAATAGCCCACCTTCTTTTAAGGGAGAGGGTAAAAAAGGTAAATTTAGCCCTTGAAATTAGGAGTTACAACCTTCCATTCGCCCATTTTCAAGAATAGGTTTTATTTAAGTGAATCCATTCGCCCATTTTCAAGAATAGGTTTTATTTAAGTGAACCCTATGGGCCAAAGGCCCAATTACCATATTTATAAAAGAGGTATGGTAAATTAATAAAAATATAAACAAATGAGAAGTATGGTAAATAAATAAATAAAAAATTATATTTACTCCATAAATCACCTTATATACATGCAAGGGTGTAAACCAATAAAAATATAAGTAAAGTGGAGGTATGGTAAATAAATAAAACGTTTTTTTGTTAGGTAAACTTGACTCGGGATAGAGTCAAAGTTGACGAGGTTAGCGAGTGATGGTTTTGGGGCACATGGTATTGTGCACCCATAGTATTATGCCCGTGGTATTATATGTAATGGAGCTTATAAAAGACTGGAAGGACTTCATTGTAATGCAAGACCTGGAGGTGAGCGGCGAAGGCTCACTTGGTCGGATTGGCCAGGGTTTTGGCCAATGCTAATGAGATCTTATTAGGTTGAGTTTTTCACCGGATTTGGGGTTTTCCTGGATAAACATTTGTGTTTATGTGTTTATGGTTGTTGCTGGTTATTTTTATATTTATTCCTCTTAGTAATTATTTATGTTATGCAGTAAATTTATTAACATTTTTATACTTACTCAAAAGGTATGGTAAATAAATAAAAACATAAATAAACTAGACGCATGGTAAATAAATAAAACCTCTTTTTATATTTAGTCCATAACCCTCGTTCTATTTATGAAGGCTCAAGAAAGAGGTTTTATTTAAGTGAATCCTATGGGCCAAATACCATATTTTTAAAAGAGGTATGGTAAATTAATAAAAATATAAATAAACGAGAGGTATGGTAAACAAATAAAACATTTTTTTATATTTACTCCATAAGTCACCTTATATTTACGAACACTCAAAAAATGGGTTATATTTAGGTGAAACCTATGGGCAAAATACTATGGGACAAATACCATGGATTAGATTGTTATTAATACCATGAAGAAAAACATTATTAACCCTAATATTAGTATTAATAAAAATAAAAATGGCACATGGTATTGACCCATGGTATTCACCTGGAATGTAGCCTATTTAAATGGGGGAATTAAATCAGCATAGATCCATCTTTACTCTAGATCTACTAACCCCCGAAAGGTATCAAATATCGGTAATTTTGATTTCAAAAGATATTTTAAAGAAATGCAATGATTTCATTTGTGTATTCAATAAACACAAGATTTTATAATTGAGTAAAATATTCGCCATGCATGGTGAGAGATTCGCCAAAAAATTATATATACATATCATATTATTGATAAAATCGCCTTCCATTTTTCCTATATACCATGGAGATTCGCCCATTTATTATACATGTAAATTTAGGGGGGCTTCTTAAAATTTTCCCTGACTGGTGAGACCCGGAAGATAGGGGTTCGAGTGAGGAACCTTTATTAGTTGCATGTAGATGGATGCGCAGCAATGGCGGGCAAGGCAAAAGGATTGGTGAGCCGGGATGATGGCGAGTTGTGGCACAGGAGATTGGGTCACCTTCACCATGGAGCCTTGAAGAGACTACAGTAGATCACTACAGGGCTTCCTAAAGGCACACTTGCGCAGTCAGATCAGTGCAAGGGGTGTACTTTAGGGAAGTTTGTGAAAGCCACCTTTCACGAGAAGGATAGTCACGCCACGACGATCCTTGAGAGAATTCACACAGACGTGTGTGGACCTTTCTCAGTTGCTTCGACAACAAAACACAGGTATTATGTGATTTTTGTTGATGATTTCTCTCGTAAGTGCTGGATCTTCTTCATGTAGAAGAAGAGCGAGACATATTCAAAGTTCTATGAATTCAAAGCACTGGTCGAGAAGGAGTCGGGGAAGAAGGTGAAGGCTCTTAGGAGCGATAATGGTGGTGAATACATCTCGGACGAGTTCAAGGATTTCTGCAAGGCGGAAGGGATTCGAAGAGAGCTCATAGCTCCCCATAACCCACAGCAGAATGGGGTAGCTGAGCGGAAGAACAGAACGATTGTGGGTGCTGCACGGGCAATGTTGCATGATCAGGGCCTACCCCTTCACTTGTGGGCGGAAGCATGCAATACAACAGTTTATGTGCAGAATCGTTGTCCTCATAGGATACTTGGCATGAGTACACCCGAGGAGGCTTATTCTGGTAAGAAGCCTGATCTTTCTCATTTGAGGATTTTTGGTGCTAACGTTTACATGCATGTGACGAAGGATGCCAGGAAGAAGTTGGAGCCGACCACAGAGGTTGGGATATTTGTGGGGTACACTGATACGCCCCACAAATATCGTGTGTATTTGCGAGACAGTGGTAAAACTGTTGTGTGACGGGATATAAAATTTCATGAGGAGAAAGCCATGAAGTGTTCGCTTGAGAGGGAGCTACACTTACATGCAGATGAGGAGCTATTAGTTCCTAAGGATGAGTTTCAGGACGTGGATCAGCCACAGGACGAGGTTCATGGAGTGGAAGAGACCACTCATGCAGCGCCAACCATTAGAGGGTGAAAGCGCTTGACAGAAGCTGACCCACTGCCTCAAGACGCAGAGAAAGTTGTAGGACCACCTACAGCCCAACGCAGGCAGAGACAGTCACCTGATCGGTACACTGGATACATGGCTCTTATGAGCAAGTGTGCTGTGACTGAGCCATCCTCTTTCTAGGAAGCTGTGGAGGATCCCGCATGGGTAGACGCCATGGTGGAAGAGTATGATTCTATTGTCAGAAACAATGCATGGGAGATTGTTCCTAGACCGGAAGGGAAATCAGTGGTGGATTTGAGATGGATCTACAAAGTTAAGCAGGCAGCTGACGGGAGTGTGGAGAAGTATAAGGCAAGATTTGTTGCCCGAGGCTTTTCACAGATAGAGGGGATCGATTATGAGGAGACCTTTGCACCTGTCGCAAGGTATTCTTCCATACGGACGATTCTTGCTCTCTCAGCACAGATGGGATGGCACATTCATCAGATTGATGTGAAGACTGCGTTCCTCAACGGAGTCATTGAGGAGGAGGTGTACATTGAGCAACCCGAAGGCTTTGAGGTCATCAGCAGTGAGTCACATGTGTGCAGGCTCAAGAGAGCGCTGTATGGGTTGAAGCAAGCACCACGTGCTTGGTACACACGGATAGACAGCTATTTCATAGGACTTGGATTCTCCAAGAGCGAGGCGGATCCTAACCTATACCAGATTGTGGTGGAGGGTAAGTTGCTTATCATTGTACTGTATGTTGATGATTTGATTCTAACGGGTGATGAGCTGTTGATACTATCATGCAAGAAGGATCTTGCTACAGAGTTTGAGATGAAGGATTTGGGCCTCCTTCACTATTTCCTAGGATTGGAAATATGGCAGCGCAGTGGTGGACTGTTTGTTTCTCAGGGCAAGTATGCTTGGGAGATACTGGAGAAGTTCAACATGCATGGCTGCAAGCCTGTTGATACTCCTCTTCCTGGAGGTTGGAGGAACGAGGATGCCACTTCGGGAGAAGAAGTGGATGCCACTGTTTATCGACAGTTGGTGGGGTCACTGAAGTATTTGGTCAATACACGACCTGATATATGCTATGCAGTTAACCAGCTTTCACAAACTATGGTTAAGCCTACCAAGCTCTTCTGGAAGGTGGGCAAGCATGTATTGCGCTACTTGAGAGCCACATCGGGATATGGTTTATGGTACAGACAGGAGGATGAGGTGAAGCTATGTGGCTTCACGGATGCAGATTGGGCAGGGAGCCCAACGGACAGAAAGAGCACATCAGGAGGGGTCTTCAGTATTGGATCGACAATAGTTTCTTGGTACAGCAGGAAGCAGAGATCCGTGGCACTCAGTTCAGCGGAGGCCGAGTATATGGCAGCAAGTTTGGCTGCATGCGAGGCTATATGGATGAGGAAGATCCTGGTTGGTTTGTTCGGTTCTCATTTGGATCCTACTATGATTTACTGTGATAACCAGAGTTGCATTAAACTCTCGGCTAATCCTGTATTTCATGATATATCTAAGCATATTGACATCAGGTACCATCATATCAGAGATTGTGTGCAGCGGAGGATCATGTTGCTTTCATACATTCCAACGGAGGATCAGGATGCTGATATCCTAACGAAGGCTCTCACCAGGAGCAAATTCGAGTACCACCGAGGCAGGATAGGGGTTGCTGATAATCCATATCTTGTCGAGAGGGAGTGTTGAGATTGCAACAAGATGATGGAGCTTAGTGAAAAGAGTCGCCTTCACTAAGTGGGCCCACATGCAAATTATGGCGCAAGTTCTATTTTTGATCCCAGCAGGGATGATCACAGTGTGGGTGACCACAGTATGAGTGATCACAGTGTGGGTGACCACAGTGTGAGTGATCACAGTATGAGTGATCAAAGTCTATTTTTAGACTGGCTGTCAAAAATAGAAAAGTCAAATATTATTGTCTCATAATAATATTTGGACTATAAACTTGATCTTATTCTCTTGGAGCACTTCAGGATGAGCTACGGATGTGGTACATGCAGATCTCAGAGGGAAATACGTGGTTACCTATGGGATGACTAATATTTGCATGCAGGACTTCAGTTAGAACTCAAGTGAGTTGAGTTTAGTGGATTGGAGGTGCAGTTGATGGAGTTGTGTTCAGTTTATCTTTGTTAAACTGGTTGTATTTAGTCTAACTGGCAAATAGACTAGAGATGAGTTGGGTGAATTAGTTATTAATTAATTCACAAGTTATTAACTCATAATGCAACTATAGAATACATTAGTTAACTCAGTTGCATGTCAGTGCATGTTCAGTTCAGCAGGGATAGGTGTTAGATGATCAGATTGCTATCAGTTGTGACTATAGTTGTGCATGATGATTTGCACAATCAGAGGGATTGAGTATGCCAATGAATTGGCCAATATCAAGAATTGTAGCCTGTGCTCACGTCCAACACAGTGTGAGTGATTCTTTGCAGGTGAAATACGAGTTTGGTAAACCATTCTCATTAGTTCTTGAGCAGGTATTGAGCTGGAGAGGCAGGCAAGCAGTGGAATAGATTTGGAGATCAGATCTGAGCTGTATTGTGTGTAACAGGTGGAGCTGGTACTGGATTGCTTGTGATAAGCATTGTACTTTGTAATGTTACATGGTCTCAATCATTAATATACAGATAGTGTGGGGTTTTTAGCGAGATGCTTTCCCCGGGTTACATACTGTGTTAATGTGTGAATGCTCTTGATGTTTTATTGTTATTGATGCTGCTATATTGATGATCAACATAGAGGGGCTTATGTATTGTGTATGTATTCCGCAATAGTACATGATCAGGATAATCTCCATTGAATATGTGTTAAATTATTCAAAATTTCTACATTGAAAAGATGTGAAGTTATAAGTCATTATTTGCAGATCTATACGCAGGTTCACCTAGGTGAAGGTGCGTATACACGTGGATTCGACACTTCCAAGTAGCATATGCAGAGGAAAGGCTTGTTGTTTAGAAATGACTAATCTATCTAATCAATGTTGTTGCTTTACTTCTGTTTGCTAATGATGTATTCATTAGATCTGAAGTTAAACTAATTGTATAAGAAGATTGAGTCTGGTTGACTGATTGATTGAGTAAGAAGGGTGATATTTGCTACTATCTATTTGGAACTCTATAATATGGCAGTAGATTTTCAGAATGTCTTTGGTTGGTAGAGGTATTGGTTTAGAAGATTTATGATTCAGTATATTTAGAGGTATATGCAGGTTGAGTTACAAAAAGTAGCATATACACACAGGTTGTCTTCATTGAAGTAATGTATACATTCTGACATATGATTTTTGATGTTGTAGTTGGTTCTAGTTTTTGCTACAGTGTTCTGAGTTCAGTTCTATGTATTGGTTACAACGATCTAACTGTTCCAGTTGATTGGTTGAATTTTGATTAAGTGTCGGTTGATTGGGTTTTGAGTGCATGGTTGATTCATTTATAACGAAAATTGATGATTGGGTGATTCAATTGTGTTAGAGGCTTCAGTGATTGTTTGATTCAGTTGTGTCAAAAGTTTCAATGATTGGTTGATTCAGAAATAGATGATTGGGTTTTAGTTATGTCAAAAATTGATGATTGGGTTTCAGTGATTGATTGATTTAGATGTGTCAAAGATGGATGACTGTGTTACAGTCATGAGTTACAGTTTGATTTGTGATGTTGAGGTTAAGTGTTGTTAATGGGTACAGTATGAAATTTTGATGAAACTTGGCCTACAAGTTATGATGTGTTGAAGTAGGTGGATCCAGTCTGAAAATTTATGAAACATGGTCCATGGAGATGCTGAGGGTTGGAGCCTTCAGTGAGGAAGTCGAAGATTCTTGCCAGTAGTAGCTGGTGATTAGATTAGGGGGTTGGATCTCCCTTCTAGTAGCAGCTAGAGAACGAGTGAAGGTTGTAGCCTTTTGCAGGTTGGTGCCTACGTACTAGTACAAGTTTACGCCAGTACAAGAACCAAGGGGTTGTAGCTCCCTTCCAGTAGAAGCTGGAGAATGAGTGAAGGTTGTATCCTTCTATAGGTAGGTGCCCGCGTACTGGTATGAGTCTGCACTAGTTCAAGATTTTAAACAAATTTTTCTTTATTAAAAAGAAGACAAAGACAACAACAACAGGTGGTTTTCTCCCGCATTGGGTTTCCACCTTAAATCTTGGTGTTCATGTGTTTTGCTTATGTGTGATGGTTTATTTATTGTATCACATGGTTACTATTTATATAATGTTTAATGAAGTATTGATGCACTGGATGAAGACAAACATATGATGAATTAACTGAATCATAAGTTCACTAGATATATGCTAATTGTCTTAAGAATAGTCGCATACACACACAAGTTCCTTTTAGTAAAGTCGCGTATAGAAATCTGAATATGAAATGTAAAAAGTTATTGATTTGAAAATACTGATTCACCCCCCCAAGTATTTTTCCCAACAATTGGTATCGGAGTGGGCCCTTTGGCAGAAGCTTGATCGCTTGAAGGAGATCCGTTGTAACAATGGGAAAGAAGTAAAAGAAGAAAGCACCTCAAAGGAAGAAGACATCTCAAAGGAATGGTGAAATCGGGAGAGACAATTGGCTTCCAGGTTGAAGCAATTATTCAGATTCAGAATCAGCTCAGAATGAAGATGAACAAGCAAAAGAATTATCAGGGACTAATTTTTGGTCCTTTGGTAATACATTTCTCTGTTCATGCAATATTGAAGATAATGAATGTGACAGTGAAATAATTGAATTTTATCTTACAGGTGAAAGTGAAAGAAATATAATAGAGGCAAAAGTTAAAAGGCTCACAGATAAAATTAGAGATCAAAAAGATCTATTTGATAAAATGGAATGTACCTACAAAGAAGATGTTACCAGGTTAAAAACTCAGTTGGAGGAAGGAAACAAAATAAGGAAGCAGTACAAGGAAAAGGAAGATCAATGTCAAAGGCTACATGATGAAGTGACATCATTGAGAAATGAAGTGAATGAAAAGGATACAACAAACAAGGAACTTAAAGAAAGAACCAGTTACTATGAAGGTCTTGAAGCTGAGGTCGTCTCTATAAAAGAAGATCTTGAAAATTCAAATAAGCAGAATGAAGAACTACTTCAAGCATTTGAAGAACAAGAAAATGAGATTCTCAAATTAAGACAACAAGTGGAAGAAGGAAGAAAAGTTGAAGAAATCATGAAGAAGTAGTATCTGGAAAAGGAAGAGCAATATCCAGTTGAGCCAAATACAGAATGTTTTAAGCTAATAACCATCTCACAAAAAGATCATCAACTTCCAGGTACTTTAAGGGATATTGTTTTTCTTGCAATATGTTTGGTCAAAAAGCCATTGATTGCTATAGAAGGAATATGAAACATATAAGATGTTATGCTTGTCACAAGTTTGGGCATATAGTGAAAGAATGCAGGGAAAAGTCTATGGATCACCGTAGGCAATATGGTAAACAATCAAATAAGCACATTTATATCAGAAAATTGGAAAATATGAATCAACCAAGAATCAAGAAAAGGAAGATCAAATAAGGCATGGCCTTGCTGTCTGCTCATTCAAAGACAAGATGAATGTTCTCATTGCATGAATGGAGACAAGAGTAAAATGGAGTCTCTGATGAAGAACCATCATGATAATGATATTCTTGGAACTGATGTTTCAGCAAAAGTTCTAGGACCAGGTACAGTCAGAACAGACTCAGGGGGAATTGAAAGTATGAAATTTCAGTGTTCCAATTTTCATACGCAGATCTTATGAAGACAAGTCGTGTATATACACAAGTTAAAAATTGCACAGTCACGTATCTATTGGTTTGATGAAGAAGAACTAGGACAGACTCAGAAAAAGGGTATGATATGGTTCATACTATTACCAATTGTCTTTTCTGTTTTGATGGTTGATGACTACAATCTATGGATGTTAATTTAGAAGTGCTTTTGACCCTCATAAGTTGTTGATGACTTGAAGTATAATCGGTTGATGATGATGCCTTGATGATTCTTACTGATATATGCAATGATCAGATATGACAGTGAATAGTTGGGACACGTTCAGGGGGATCATATGCTATGCTTCTAATAATTCATTGTTGGCATTATGTTTAGAAGTCTTTAGTACATAATGATTCTTATAAATGATGAGGATGCTTATGTTGTTGAAGTGTTTAAATGATGCATCATGCTATGCCGCAGTCATGAATTGCCCATGATGAAATCACAAATGATACTTTGCTTGAGCCACTTAGTTGTTTTGATGCTTTTGATCAGATTTGTGGATGACTATTTCGATGATGCATATAATTATGTTGCTTACATGGTGATCTTCATAAGTTCAAGGAGAAGAACAAAGCTTGAGTACACATCTTCATTATTTGATGATGTTAAGTGTCACTCATTTCTGTTATGTTGTTGTCATCATGCCTTCAAAGATGCATAAATTTCATATGGTGTAGTTATGGATGAGGATTCCTATACTTCTTGGCTCTCACATGGTTGAGGATTGTTGCACTTGATGGTATCAAGAAAGTTTGACAAAATGACTGTGAGCTCATGGTTTTCCTTTCACATTAATGAGAAGCTAGATACATATTTCTATCTCTATGCTGGATACATGGATGATTACTTAAGTTGCATATTGGTAAATATTGTTGGTTGGCCAAGAGAATGGTGTTATTGCAGGTTTCATGAAGACATAGCTATTTGGAGACATCGCTTAATTAGTCACATAATAATGATGACTTCTTACTTTATGATTATAGGTTTGATACTCACATATGTTGATTATCATGGTTGATGCTTATGATATATGGGATGTTAGAAAACTCCCTAGTGATGATACATGGTTGATATATTGAGGATTATTATGGAAAGATCATGCAGTTCTTGCTATGATGATGATGTTATGGCCATGAATGATGACTATGGTGGTTTCACATACATACGATATGATGTGAATGGTTTTTGTATCACTGCTTGGAGATATGCCATATTCTTAGTTGATTCATAGAAGGCTATAGATAAAGGATTTTTCTAACAAAGAAAAAGCGAAAGTTGTTCTTGATAAGGTCATACGATGAGTTGATATCTATATGCAACATCCTTAGTCACAGATTGATGATATTAAAGTTACATTGTCTTATGTTGCGAATTAATGATGGACATATACAGGTTGTTACTCTTGATGCTGCTAACAGATGTTCATGGTGTAGATCATATATGGTGTATGATAGTTGCTAATAATTATCATGATCTTGTTTAGGTCTTTGGTATTTGTTATAAATGTCATATATATCATTTGATGAAAAGGTCATGTAAAGATCTATGATGTAATAATTTCCATATTTAGTCATGTATGGACTTTTGAGATCATGTCAAATATGTAATCCTACTTGGTTGGGTGGTTGTGTCAAATATGTATCCCCACTTGGTTGGGTGATTGATGTATGTATGAGTCATTGGTGATAGGAAGGTCATACTCAGTTAATTCATAGAGTCATGTACTTCATTTTTCATCTGTAAGAGATTATGACATGTGCTCAAGGGGAGTTTGATAAGAGAATTCAGCATGTGCCTATGGGGAGCATGATCAGTGTTTATATTCAGTAGTTCAGATATGGAAGTATTCATTAAACATTGATTATCCCTTTGCCCTTGATGTCAAAGGGGGAGAGTAGCTTGGTGTTTGAAGAGTAGCCTGAAGTTTTGAAAAGCTTGGTGCTTGTCTTGATGCTATTTACAGGTTGTGTTGACCAAACACCAAAGTGGTTTCCATCAAGTCCAAAGGGGGAGATTGTTGGGATTATGATACAGGTGTTGTCCTTGATGGAAACTCACATATATGATAACCAAATGATGTATCCATAGGTCAGTTCAGAAATGAGAAAGTGATGCATGATGGAAACTCACATTGTAACAGGTCAATTCAAAGGTAACAGAGTAATGGAACAAAAGAACAGGATGATGGGAAAAAGGATTGCAGATAAGAATCAAGAAATTGAGGAAAGAGAATGTTTTAAGTTGTATACACTGTTTTACCTAGTCCAAGTCAGGTATACACGTGGGTACACGGAATTAAAGGCGCATATACCTATGCACACAGTTTCTCAAAAGGAAAATTGTGTATGTGATGGAAAATTAAGGTTAAAGAATACCAAGGGTCCATACCATGTATTAGCCTACAATATTGAGTGAAATAACAGTTAGTTGATCCCGTCTAAGAATACCATTGGTTCTAAGTGTTTTTTGGTGCATGGTATTGACAAAGGCTCTAAGTATATAAGGAGGAGAAGATCAAAGGGCTAAGTGTGCAAGTGAAAGGGTTTTTCATGAATATTTCTATCTGAAGTATATTTCTTTTTGTAAGGGTTATGGTTATGATATAGATCTGAAACATCTTGTGCACCCTTGGATACAATGTTGGATCAGGACCATGAGACTTGAAATGAATTATCATTGTATGATCTGATAATGGATAGGCTAGATCTAAGTGTTAATGCATGTGTTATCCTTTAAATACTATGATCTGGGTATATCTGAAGTCTTGAAAAGATGCAAAGTTATAAGTCATTATTTGCAGATCTATACGCAGGTTCGCCTTGGTGAAGGCACGTATACACGCAAATTCGACACTTCCAAGTAGTGTATGTAGAGGAAAGGCTTGTTGTTCAGGAATTACTTATCTATCTGATCAGTTCTGCTACTTTACTACTATTTGTCAATGATGTCTTCATTAGATCTGAAGTTAAACTATTTGTATGAGAAGATTGAGTCTGGTTCACTGGTTGATTGCGTAAGAAGGTGATCTTTGTTGCTATCTGTTTAGAACTCTGTAATATGATAGTAGATCTTAAAAATGTCTTTAGTTGGTACAATTTTTGGTTCAAAATATTTATGATTTAGTATATTTAGAGGTATACGCAAGTTGAGTTATAGAAAGTAGCGTATACACACAAGTTGTCCTCATTGAAGTAGCGTATACATTCTGACATATGATATTTTAGGTTGCAGTTGGTTCTTGTTGTTGCTACAGTTTTTTGAGTTCAGTTTTGTGTACTGGTTATAGTGATCTAACTGTTCTAGTTGATTTTTTGAATTTTGATTAAGTTTCGATTGATTTGGTTTTGAGTGAATGATTGATTCAGTTGTATCAAAAATTGATGATTGGGTGATTTAGTTGTGTCAGAGGCTTCAATGATTGTTTGATTCAGTTGTGTTAGAGGTTTCCATGATTGGTTGATTCAGAAATAGATTATTGGGTTTCAGTTATGTTAGAGATTGATGATTGGGTTTCAGTGATTGATTGATTCAGATGTGTCAAAGATGGATGACTGTGTTACAGTCATGAGTTACAGTTTAATTTTCTATATTAAGCTTAAGTGTTTTTACTGGGTCCAATATGAAAATTTGATGAAACATGGCCTACAAGTTATGATGTGTTGAAGTAGGTGGATCCAGTCTGAAAATTTATGAAACATGGTCCATGGAGGATGCTGAGGGTTGGAGCCTTCAATGAGGAAGTCAAAGCTTCCTTCCAGTAGTAGCTGGTGATTAGATTCGGGGGTTGGAAATCCCTTCCAGTAACAGTTGGAGAACAAGTGAAGGTTGTAGCCTTTTGCAGGTTGGTGCCTGTGTACTGGTACAAGTTTACACCAGTTTAAGAACCAGGGTGTTGTAGCTCCCTTCCAGTAGAAGTTGGAGAACGAATGAAGGTTGTAGCCTTGTGCAAGTAGGTGCCTGTGTATTGGTATGATTCTGTGCCAGTACAAGATTGTAAACAACTTTTTCTTTATATTAAAAAGAAGATAGAGACGACAACAATAGATGGTTTTCTCTCGCATTGGGTTTCCACCTTAAATCTTGGTGTTCATGTGTGTTGCTTATGTGTGATGGTTTATTTATTACAGTACATGGTTACTGTTTATCTAATGTTTAATAAAGTACTGATGCATTGGCTGAAGACAAACATATGATGAATTAACTGAATCATAAGTTCACTGGATATACACTAATTGTCTTAAGAACAGTCGCGTACACACACATGTTCCTTTCAGTAAAGTTGTGTATAGAAATCTGAATATGAATTGTAAAAAGTTATTGATATGAAAATACTGATTCACCCCCCCCCCAGTATTTTTCCTAACAGGGTTAACTGAATATAGAAAACCGATTAGAGTAGGAGGTACTAGTTAAGAGTGCAAGGATTGTGATTTAACCATGACTCACTCTGAAAGGAACATATTTTTCATCAGGGAATCATCAACTAAAAGAAACGAATGATTCTCATAAGGAGAGGGAATAGATAGATAACCAAGTGTTGATAGTTTTACAAGTTCCTCTTGGCTTTCACCCTGCTTATCTCAAGAAGCCAAACATGGCTTCATGCAAAAACTAACTTACGGGTGCACAAGTGAACAAGCAAAGGAAATAAGTAATATGAAGAAAAACAAAGTAAGAAAATAAAAAACAAACCAAGAAAGAAAACACTACTCCTAATCCTAAGCTAAGAAGAGCATGGGCCACCTCACGTGAAATGATATTTCCAATTGCATTGGTTGACCCATGTAGGTGACAACATGATTGACAAGAAAGATATTCAAGCATACGATCAGATAAGAAAGATAAAACAATGCAAACCAAATCATTTAAAGTTTGAATGAATCCACATAAAAGAAAAGGTTGAAACCACATGAAAGGTACTCTGTAGGTGTATCATGGTGTCCTATCACCTTGCGCATGGAAGACAAGCATGTACATACCTTCGAACATGATAAATGAGCAAACAAGAAGAAAGAAGAAAATTTTCACTTCGCAACAATGCTTGTTGCGTATGACTCCTCCAATGCATGAGAAATAGGATCGTGTGATTCTGGTGGAGGATGCGAAAACTGTGGATTGGATTTATTTTCAATGTGAAGAAGAGAGTGATGAGGAGCCTAGGGAGTTTCAACAGATTTCTTATCAGAAGTGGAACTGACCTCAAGGCTATGAGAACCTGACATAACCATCATGTTGGGTTGAAGTGCCTTGATAGCTTGAAGGTTTCCACTTCATTAGAATATGGTTCATCAAAGATAGGTGGCTTAGAAATATCAACAACAGGTGAATTAGAATCATGATCAGATGAGTAAGTGAAAAGATCACAACATCCATGATCAATTTGAGATCAACAATGACATCCTCATGATCTAACGAATCATAAAGAGGGGGCAATGAAAAAACATAATTTTCACCCTCTATGTTTCTAGAAATGAAAGATGACAGATCAAGTGGATCCGAGAAGATAAATTTGTCCTCTTCGCAATCAAATGATAGACTGACATCCTGCACATTCTGAGAATGATCGGAAGTGGAAACATCTGGAGATGGATTTCCACAAGAGGGAACACAAATGGTAGAATCACTTAAGATGTCAGGATAAAGCAGATGAGGTGAGGAGAGAAGGAGTTCGACCTTCACCACAACGCCTTGTTCAAAATTCCACACATACTCATAAAAAATGATAGCGCAGGTTGGCTATTCAACACCAACTTTTTCATAACTTGATCCTCGTGAACATCACATGTGGAATTCAGAACAGATGAACAAAACACATCAAAATTCAGAGGATGAAAGGAGCTAGTGGACGGAGGTTGAGCATATGAGACCACATGAAAACCATTAGGCTTGCAGTCCAAATCTATGCAAGAATCCAAAGCAAGTTGGGTAGGAGGAGATGGTGACAGTTCAACAGGTGGGTTCAAAACTTCTCCCACCTCATCCTACGAAGCAATATTTGTTTGATGAGAAGGGGTCGAAGGGTCACTTAGGGCAAAAAACTCATTTTTCTCAAATGTAGAAGCTCTAACAACGAGGTATGTTAGTAGAGATTCATAAGTTTCCAACTTCTGTCGATTCTCAGAGATGTAAACAAGATATTGAAATCTCCCTTCCAAAACTTGCCAGTTAAATTCATCTTCTGGAAATTCAAAATAGTAATGAAGAAAATGATCATAAAAGTGCTCAAGTGATTCGTCAGGCGCTTTTCACAATTTTTTTTATGAAGTGTGTCACGGTCATAAAGAATGAAAGCACGATATAATTATCTGAACATGTGATCGAAAGAGTTAATAGAGGTTGCGAGAAACACGTGACACCATTTCTTGGCGCGCCCTTCGAACGTGAAAGCGAACAACCCATGGTGATGTCATCTAAGGGGACATCATTCTTATCACAGAAGCCTAAAAAGGCAATTGCGTGAATGAATAGGGTTGTTCCATTTTCGCCATCAAATTTGTATCTTGACAAGTCATCTATAACATCTACCGACACATCGAAATCAACAACGTGATAAAAAAATGTCGGGGTTGTGATTGAGATATAAGTCATGAATGATGTGCGGAAATTCAAAACAAACTCCAAGGGCTTAGCTTGTCATCTGGTCCTCCTTCTAGCGCCAAAAATGTTGACGGTATTGGACCCGCCAACATTCGAGGGGATCTCCCTGGTAAGAAGTCTCGACTAGACCTTAGATTGTTTGGAGTAGGATTCCTAGCAGTGGGTGGTAGTGTAATGCCTTGACTGCGATAGTGCACAGAGATAAGTACGATGACTTTGGGTGGAAAGAAGTGTGTGACCTTGCAGCGAGTCAAGTGAGATTCATGGGAGTTCTAACACATGGAGGGGAAAGGTAGTATGCCCCTTAGAATTATGTAATAGTACACATATTGAAAGGAACACACGAGCAGAAATATGTCACAAGCTGAAATGCAGAATAGTCCACAAATCAAGGTGATGGGTTAAACCAACAACACGCCTTCAATAAGATTCATACAATTGCATACATAGTAGCTCATAAGCAATTGCGTAAGTTAAAAAACGTACATTGCTAAAGGATCCAGAATAGTCCAACAACAATAACAACATATGCATGAAAGCGTGATGGCTCTGTTATTGTTACTATAAGTGAAAGTTCCATCCATGCATACACCATTGGCAGGCACTAGTCCCAATAGTGGAACATTACAGTAAAGAACACCTGCTCCTCTAAATAAGTTTGATAGTGCAATTCTAGTTCACACAGGTGATTGGCTGCCATTTTGATTTTTTCATTGCATAGTCCTAGCAGTAAGTGGGGGGGTCTTGTTGACTAGAACTGCGCAATGTGCAGTTTACTCTGGGCCCAGGCCAGGAGAGACTGCACATTGCAGAGTCTCAGTTGCTAAGGCTTGGGGTTGGCTCCTGGAACTGTGCAGTGCACGATTGGAGCCAGGCCGAGGAAACCTCTATAAAATTCCAGAAGCTGAGGCCGAGGCCTTTAGCTCCAGAAATGCGTAGTGCATGTCAGGAAAGTGAGATCCGAGCCAAGGAAGCCTAGATCTGCCCAAGGGGAGTGAGAAATCGAATAGATATAAATAATAGTGTGATGTTGGGTGCATATCTAAGTGAATGATGATGCATGTGAGTGAAGCAAGTACAAGAATCAATCAAACTAAAGGAAAACGAAGCATGTGGAGAGAGTCATCGCAACGATGATCGTTGGTGCCAAAAATGGGTGATGCATGCAACACTTGGGAAAGGAAATGCAAAACTTAAAACAACACTTCTACAAGCTAAAAATGTTAAAACGCCAGTGGTCATTTAACAAAATGAGTGAAACAACACTCTCACAAGCTAAACAAACAAAAGCAACAGAAAAAGCAGCAAAAGACTAGAAAAGCAAAACTTACCGAGAAAAGCAACGAAGATCACATCGAAGGTTCCTTGATCTCCTCGGGAATTCCAAAGCTCCAAGATTGAATTTGAAAATGAGCTCTGACAACATCAATCAAGGAAAAGGTGACACTTGGCGGGAGTTTCTAAAATAACTCAATTGCCTCCTTCGGCTGCTAAAAATAGATCCCTATTTTCTAGGGATGTTTTTTTGTCTTTTGTTTTCTTTTTTGGGCAAAAATTTCCATGCATTGCCCAGAGAGATTGCGCAGTTTTGAGGAGGACTGGGCAACTCACTAGCTTATGCCCTGAGCAACTTCTAAGCAAGAAGCTTCTACGCAATTTCTGGGCTGAATGGCTATAGGCTGCCTCCCATGCTCTGCACAGTTTCCCAACTGAAGGCTGGTTGTTAGTTGGCTCTGCGAAATTTTGGATCTGAAGGCTCACTAATAGCTTGGACTGCACAATTCCTGAGAGCAAGGATGGTTTCCACCAAGGATTATGTAGTTCACTAAGGCAAGCTTGGAATCAGGTTGAAACCAAGTCAAGGGATTAGATAATAAAGCAAGTAAGAAAACACAAGCCAAAATGCAAAATATGAAACTTAATCAAAGCAAAAGTACCTGGGTCAGTGCAAGATGAGCTATTGTGATTTAGGGGAGAGGCTCCAAAACGAAGCATAGGCAAAATTTTGGAGGGTGGTTGTAGCCGCTACAACAAGAGCTTAGTGCAGTCGGAAGTAATGTTCTCTATTTCATAGCATACTCTACATCAAAAGGATACTTTTCCACGATAATCCAACTTTTGGGCCCATGTATCATCTTTTCTGATCAAGATGATTTTTTATGGTAACACTTTTCTAAAGTCCATGTCTACAAAGATACATGCAAACATGGAGATGCTTTGATATTCTAATTCCTTGCTTCTAAAGTAGCATTTTCCAATATCATTTCCAAACATCCAAAAAATGGAGAGGTGGATTGCGGAGCCTAACCCAAATTAGAGGCATAGAGGGAGAATATATATTTAGATTGGAAGAAGTAGTCTATACCTTCATGCAAAAACCAAAGTTACCCCAAAATCAAGGATCTAAGTTGAGGATTTGATCTCCACCCTTTTCTAAGTCAAATTCCACAATGAAGAAACCTTTAGCACATGGGTATATATGAAAGCTCCTTTTGTGGTTTTTGGCTTCCTAACACACATGATCCATTGCTAAAATCTAGTAATCTTGGCCAAAGGAAAAAATGAGTCCATTATCTCTACAAAATATTATTTATCTACAATTTCCTTCTTAATGGGAGTAGATAATTTAGGGGCCTCTTAAACCATATGGCATTAAGGGGTCCACTTGGGAGGCCGTTCTTAACTACTTCTTTGAATGAAGCACCTAGGGTTCATGGGATTGACATTGCAACTCTTGTAAAAGGGACAAAACCAAGTATAGAATAAACCCAATGATTAATCAATCTGATAATAAGGGAGGAAATTCCTCTATTTCCACTATTGAGGTAGATACTGATATCAAAAGAAAATCCCCTACCTAAAAGAAGGATAAAAAGTATGGCCTTAGTTGTAATAGTTAGTGTCCAATTTTGAGTATGACAAGAGTGTCTACATGTCTACATGGGAAGTGCAATGCAATTCTCACACATTCAAGAGCTACCTCTAGATACCCTAATGGAAATCTCAAGAGCAAGATGCTCTCATGAGAATTGAACCTTAAGTAAAAACCTTTTCAGTCCTTAACAATGATCCATCACTTTGGAGATTAAAATCAACAAAAGTTTAAATATTAAATTTAAGGATTATATGAAATAAAATGAAGAAAAACTAAAGTAAACAAAGATTATAGGTGTTTGTAATTGTATATACATTCTTATTATTACTTCATATGAATCATTAATTATTAAATACAATAATAAACAACTAATATCACATTTATGACTCAAAATAGTTATAAACTATATATATGCACATAAATATGAAGATAATGAAGAAAAAATAAGGCAAACAAAGATTATATATGTTTATAATTATGTGTAAATACTTATATAGTTGATTTTAAATTGTTATTTATTGAAATATGGATACTTAATTAATTTTGTGTTTACAATTTTTTATTTTTTATTTTGTGTCTAGATTGAGCGTAGGTTGGGGCTAGCCCTTCTATTGAACCTTTTTATTGGATAGAAGAAAACCAATCCACCCATAATGGGATGGTTATCCCTTTTATTGGACAGAAGAAGATTGATCCACCCATAATGGGATGCTTAGCCTTTTTATTGGGCGGAAGAATACCAACCCACCCACAATGGGATGCTTATCACCAAGATTGTTTAGGGTTATCCCTTTTATTGGATGGAAGAAGACTAATCCACCCAGAATGGATGCTTATCACTATGATTGTTTGATGCTCCACCGAGCTAGGATGCCCCTTGGGAAGTTTTATTCCCCCAAAGTGGCTTCCATCCTCCACACTTCCCCATGAGGTTTCAAGCTATGACCTAGAAAGGACTAAACCCCACGCAAACTAAATGGTCTACACCTCATGGGTTTCCAGGTTTATAATTTAAAATAATTATGTCGATAGGCATGGCTATTTTGGAATAGGGCTTCTAGAATTTTAATATAATTATCAATAATTATTAGGAGTATAGTAGGGATTTAACATCCATAGAATATTCTTAGTAGTATAAAAAAATCAAAGGTTGAGATTTATTTCCAAAGTAGTTATGTTTTTTTCCTCTTTTATTTAAATTCATTAATTAAAAAAAATATCATATGAAATGAGTTATGGGTTTTTGGGCATGTGGTATTCATTAACCATGATATTGTCCCATAGTATTGTAACAAAGCCCATCTATAAATTAAGAATACCCATGATAGAGTGGGGGTGAATCTCCATGGTTAAGACTCTTGTCACATGTTACTTAAAAAAGTATATATGTTTAACTTAATTATTATTTTTTTATCATTAATATATTTATTGTTATTTTAAAATAAATGTTTAATTTAGTTAATTCTATGTTTTATTTAATTTTTAGCAACTTGAGATATATGATGAGGTAAGTGTTTTAATGTTTCGACAATTACCAACTATTTAATTTATATGATTGATCTAGCTAGAAACTAGTGGGAATACAAGTAATTGGACAAATGGTAATTTTTTTTTTTTTAATTCTCTTATTTATAAATCAATTATAACATCTAGCTACTTGTACCCTTAAAATCTAATAAAAAGATCCATCTTAACCATGGATCTACCAAGCACCCAAAGGGATCAAATCTCCAAAAAGAATATCCATCTTAACCATGGATCTACCAAGCTTCAAGAGGGATCGAATCTCTTGATATGCAAACTTATTTTAGAGTTCAAAAATTCATTTAATATTTCTCTTTATATATTTATTTCTTCCCAACACTGAAATATTTTACTATAATCAACATATAACGAATGAAGATAAGTTACACTTTTAGGTGCCTCAGGGATGATCAATGGCCGAGGTTGGGAGGCGGAACAAACAACTAGGGTTTATAGTCGTTAGCAGGCGTTGAACTCCATGGAAGGGTGCAAAGGAGGGAGCTCCACTCCCTCCTACAAGCAGGCTGTAGCTAGCCGAGGTAAGAAACCAATAGAAGAGGTCAAAGGTATGGCTGAAGTAGGGAAAGAAAGCATGGAAGAAGAACAAAAGGGAATGACAACAAAGGAGAATAATAGCACAAAAGAAAAGAAGGAAGACGACAAGGAACAGGGGTAAAAACCAAGGCATAGAAGGGCCCATGTAAACCGAAAACTGAAGTCAGACCCAGAGTAGTTCTGAATGATCCTGCTCTGCAGGCATATAGGGACCACATGCGGACATATGCTATCATTTGTAAATTCATGGGAGTATGGCCTACTAAAAAAGCATTATAGACATGGATTAAATATCATTGGAAACCAAAAGGATGTATTGACCTACATCTTGGGTCAAAGGGATTCTTTACTGTGGTCTTTACAAATATTGAGGATAAAGACAGAGTGTTTGAAGGGGGGCCCTACTTCTTAGCAACTGTTGGCCTCTATATGACGTCGTGGATGATGAACTTCGTCCCGGAGCGGGAGACATTCACTTCAGTTCCGGTATGGGTAAGGCTTTACTCCCTTCCTCTTGATTATTGGCAAACTGAGTCATTAACAGCCATAGGAAATAAATTAGGATGTTTCGTCAAAGCCTCTGAAGCCACCAGAAGGGGAAAATACACCTCCTTTGCACGAATTTGTGTGGAAATGGATCTATCCGGAGCCCTACCGGATGAGGTTATCTTGGAAGTTTTTGATGAAGAATGGGTTCAAACAATTGATTATGAACATATTCCTTTTAGATGTCGCAGATGCCATGAGCATGGGCACCTTTTCAGAGATTGCCCTCTCAGTAAAATGGAGAATAAGAGCAAAGCTACCACTATGAAAGATACTGATAGCTTTCATAAAGTGAGCCACAGAGGAAAAGGAGGCAAAAGGGGATTCAAACAACATCAAGCAGAAGGGCCTCAGGCTAGTTTGAATAAGTACCAAGTGCTCGAGGAAGAAGAAGAGGAAAATAAAGTAGATCCGGGAATGGAGGGAAGTCTAAAGGAGAAGGAGAAAGAGAAAGACAAGGAGCAAATAAAGGATAATAACAAGCATAAAGAGGCTATGATGAGCGATGTATAACTAGAAATGGACCAAGAAATGACCCAAATCGAGATGGAAATGGACCATGAACTACATGAGATTCTTGAGAGAGAAAACCTAGATTTGGAAGGGTTCTTGAAACAAGGAACCATGGGAGGGGTATACTCGCTACCTCAAGAGGAGTTCGCTAGAGTACAATAGCTGTACTTATGGAAAACCCAGACTATAGGAATGGACAGGCAAAATAACACTGCAAGACAGGGTAGCGAAGGAGTGAAAACTATGAAAAACACACCAGGATTAGCACCCAGAGGCCCAGGAAAGAAGAGAGGCAGAAAAAAATAACAATGAGCTGTTGATGGAATGTGGAAAGCTAATGATAGAATCAGGTAAAATGAAAGACCTCACCAGTTACTCATTCACAAATCTTTAATGATGAAGTTCACTTCTTGGAATATCAGGGGTCTAGGTAGTAAAAGGAAACAAAGACTAATTAGTAACAGAATGAAACAAGAAGCTCCGGATATGATTTTTATCTAGGAAACTAAATGTTCCATTCAGAAGATTAAAGAAATCTACAGCAAATGGCTCAATCGTTTTGAGTATTTAGAAGTTAAGGCAGAAAATACAATAGGTGGCATTCTCACTCTTTGGAATCCCCAAAAGATTGGCATAATAGATGCTGAGGCTTCTAGAAATTATTTATCAGTGGTTATTCAACCTGTGGGGGATAGGGAGATCTATCTGGTCACAAATGTTTATGGTCCTCAGAGAATGGATGACAAACTTAGGTTTATAGATTCTCTAGTGGATCTCAAAGCAAGATATGTAGATTTACCATGGATTGTGGGTGGATATTTCAACATGATCAAATCACTATCGGAGAAAAAAGGAGGCACAAGATCGCTAAACAAAGACTCCTTAGCTTTTCAAAATTTTATTGATTCTATGAAGTTAGTTGACATTGTTTCGAGTAATGGTCTCTTTACTTGGAACAATAAAAGAGGAGGAGAGTCTCTGGTTGCATCAAAGCTGGATAGATTTATCATATCAAAGGACCTTATGCTCAATAATAAGGAAATGGTAGCGAGTTTTCTCCCCTTTGGAGGATCAGATCATTGGTTGGTCCAACTGGAAGTCAAAGGCATAGGTACCCCTAGGAATAGACCTTTCAGATTTGAAAATATCTGGCTGACCCATCTAGATTTCATCAACAACATTTCAGGTTGGTGGTCTGAAGATTTACACATTCAGGGTACAAGTATGTTCCTTCATAAAAGATTAAAACACATCAAGTGCAGGCTAAAATATTGGAACATGAATGAATTTGGAAATATTTTTGAAGGAAAAAAAGCGGTTGAAAACAAATTGCAGGAACTAAACCAAAACCTCATCACGGTTGGCTTTGATAAGGACAAAAATGAGAAAGCTACCAAACTCCAGCTAGAATGGGAGAAATTTTGTAAACAAGAAGAAATATTTTGGAGACAAAAATCTAGAGTACAATGGCTAAAAGAAGGAGAGCGAAACACCAGATTCTTCCACAGACCCACCTTGGCAAATAGAGCCCATAATAGAATCTCTTCGATCAAGAATGAGGGAGGGCAACTTCTCAGTTCCCACGAAGATATAGAAGCTGTGTTAGTCTATCACTTTCGTGGGATAGCAAAGGAAAACATTTCGAATAGAGAGCATTTCATCAAGGAATTAACAAGACATATACCAAGATTAGTGTCCAGGGAGGATAACTTCAATCTCAATAGGCCGGTGACTGAATATGAGATCAGTGAGGTCCTCAAGGAAATGCAGAATGGTAAAGCGCCTAGTCCGGATGGATTCAATGTAGATTTCTTTAAAGCTTGCTGGAATATTGTTAAATAGGACATTCTGAATGTGGTAGAAGATTCTAGGAGGAATAGAACTATTCTGAAAGCACTCAACTCCTCCTTCATCTCTCTGATCCCCAAACAGGACAATGCCCTAATGCCAGATAAGTTTAGACCCATTGCATTGTGCAATGTGGTTTATAAGATAATATCCAAGGTTGTCGCCAATAGACTCAAACCTCTTTTTCCCACTCTTGTGTCTGGGGAACAATCTGGTTATGTGGAAGGCAGGCAAATTCTTAATAATATCATTCAAGCACAAGAGGTGGTGCACTCTCTGACTAGCAACAGGAAGGCTGGAATGATTATGCAACTAGACCTAGCCAAAGCGTATGACAAGTTGAATTGGTCCTATATTAGGAGGGTTCTTATTGCTTTTGGGTTCAATCATAACTGGGTCAGATGGGTTATGGCCCTAGTAACTTCAACCAGTTTTTCTATTTTGGTAAATGGTTCTCCTTCCGAGACTTTTATTCCTTCAAGAGGCCTTAGGCAGGGTGACCCACTCTCTCCCTTTCTCTTCATTCTCATGATGGAAGGATTGGGTCGGTCCATCAAGCAGGCTAAGGAAGACGGAAAAATCATGGGTCTCCAACTTTCTGAGAATGGACAGGCCTGGACTCATCAACAATTTGTGGATGATACCATGCTGCAAGGAATCCCTACAGTCAAAGAGGCTCTAGCATACAAACAACTTCTAAGTGACTTTGCCATGGCTTCAGGTATGGAGGTTAATCTTTCCAAATCCAAGATTTTTTTCTTTAATACCATTATTACTATTCAAAGGAATATCTCCAGAATTATGGGTTTTCAAAGGGATTTCCTTCCTTCAAAATATTTGGGTGTTCCTCTAACTACTAAACCCCTGCATAAGAGCATATGGGAGCTGGTGATTAACAAGATGCAAGATAAAATTAGGAATTGTACCACCAGATCTTTAAACTTGGCGGGAAAACTGGTGCTTACAAAGGTTGTTCTTCAATCTATTTCAATTTTCATTCTTTCAGCTCTCCCTGTACCAAAAGGAGTCTTACATCAATTCAGAACCATTAAAAGAGACTTCCTCTGGGGCAAGGGGGAGAATAGAAAGAAATGGGCCTTGGTAGCCTGGGAAAAGATTTGAAAACCTAAAAATCATGGTGGTTTTGGTTTGGATGATCTAGAGGTTCTAAGCAAGGTTGTAGGGGCTAAAATTTGGTGGCGCTGGATTAAAGAACCAAAGGCTTAGCGGGCTAGTATCTGGAAAGAAAAATATGCTAGCACTTGGAAAATTAATGATCATATAAGGATGTCTGGAAGCATAAAGGGCTCTTATATCTGGAATAAGGCCTGGGAGAATAGAGACTTAGTACAAAAGAACAGCTTCTGGGAAATCAGAGAGGGAGATCTGGCACTATTTTGGGAAGACAAATGGCAACAAGAATTGATCCTGTTAACAAAGGACTTTAAGGACCTCAAGATTGAGACAGACATCATCGGGTTGTCTAAGGTAAAATATTTTTGGGATCACACCAATAATGCAGGAAAATGGAGAAACTGGAGGCATATTGTCCACAGGGAAGACAACCCCTTGAAGGCTAAAGGAGAGGCTCTTATGAAAATTTTGGAACAAAGGAAGATTCTAGTTACAGGGGGGCATGATCAGGTAAGATGGGGCAACAACAATGAGGGCACCTTTAATCTGAAGGAGGCAAAACGCATACTCCTCGAGCTGGATTCTCTTGCTCCGAACAGAATTTGGCAGGATCTTTGGAGGCATCAAGGATGGATGAAGATTAAACTCTTCATGTGGCTGGTTTACCATAAGAAAATTCTGACTTGGGACAATATTCAGAAAAGGGGGGTTATGGGGCCTTCTAGGTGCTAGCTCTGTGAGGCCCAAGAGGAAACCATGGAACACCTCCTCAACAATTGTATCTTCACCTCTAGATTGTGGGACTCTTTTGCCACCATCTTCCAAAAGACCGACAGGGATAGAGGGAGTATTATCAATACCCTAAACAACTGGAGGCGAACTTTTTCTGATTCTGAAATTCTTTGCTCAGCTTGGGCTCTCACGCCTAGCTTCATCATTTGGAATGTATGGAAAGAAAGGAACAACAGGATCTTTAAAAATGTAAAGAGATCCTTCCAATTTCTTTTTGAGCAGACCTTAAGACAACTTAGGGAGACAGTTAGTACGACAATGAGAAATCTCCCTAAGACTCCACCTTTAGATGCTGAAACGAGAATTCTCAGACAGTTGGGCATGCAGGGGCTTATTCCTCAGGGCTTGGACAGAATGGTCAGGATAATGGAAACTGAGCAGGATTATTGGCATCCTCCCCCTCACGGTTTTCTGAAATATAACATTGATGGGGCCTCTAAAGCAACCCGAGTATTTCTAGCTTTGGAGGAGTGTTAAGGGATGATCTGGGAAATATCCTCTCCATCTTCCATTTCCATTTGGGTAGAGCCACTAACAACATGGCAGAACTAATGGCTATGGAGCAATGCTTAGAACTCCTAGTGAAGGAAAATCGGCAAAATGTGATTATCGAAGCTGACTCTGAGCTAATCATTAACTCAGTCAAGAGGATCAGTTGGGGCACGGGGCCAGAAAAGGTTTCAAAACATTGGAGGTTGATCTAGGTCTTTCAAAGGATCCAGATCCACCTCATGAGCCTACAAACAGTAAGTTTCAACCATGTAAGAAGGAAGGCCAACAAATTGGCGGATTTATTGGCCAACCAAGGTGTGAATTGTAACACTTGCAAAGTTGTGATGGGTTGGCAAGGGCTGTCTCAGAACAGACTCAAGGAATAGTGTGGCGGCCAAGCAGATGAAGACATGAGGGTATATAGTAATAGAGCCATGGAGGCTGTGCCCAGATAATTCAGTTTTGACATGAGTGGCTACTTTTTCCTCTTTTTTACCCTTCTTTGGTGGATCGGCAGGTTTTACGGCCTAAGCAGATGGCTGGAGGGATGGGATTGTACTTCACATGGGCTCATCGACTGGTGTAGAGGGGATGGAGTGAGAAGCCGGATTCCAGGCTTTCGTGGCGTTCGGTATACCCTAGTGTCTCTACAAGGGAACATTATTCCGCATATGAAGTGGTTTTCTGGCCATCGGGCACCTTTCAAGCAGAAAGTGGTTTTTGAGATTTTGGAGCGATTCCACTCAAGTCGTTACACATGGCCGAGGGGTGGGTATGAATACCGCCCTCATCGCACGCTAACCCGCGGGGCTTTAGGCCCGTGCGATATGATCCTGGGCCGTCAGATCAAGCTTGACGAATCAATGGATAGGAATCATCGTGCATGTCAGTGGGGCCATGTGGTTAAGTGGCGGGATTTTTGGCATCGCGATATCTTCCTTTGCTGTTGGATCATGCTTGGGAGATCTACGGTCAGGAACCTTCGTTCTTTTCAGTGGGCTAGCACGAATAATAGTCGGGGTCCATGGAAGTGGTTTTCTGGATATTGGGCGCCTTTTAAGCAGAAAGTGGTTTTTGAGAATTTGGAGTGATTCCACTCAAGTCGTTACATGTGGTCGAGGGGTGGCTATGAATACCACCCTCATCGCACGCTAACCCGTGTGGCTTTAGGCCCGTGCGATATGATCTTGGGCCATCGGATCAAGCTTGAAGGATCGACGGCTAGGAATCATCGTGCATGTCAGTGGGGCTATGTGGTTAACTGGCAGGCTTTTTGGCATCACGATTTCTTCCTTTGCCGTTGGATCTTGCTTGGGAGATCTATGGTCAGGATCCTTCATGCTTGTCAGTGGGTCCGCACGGTTAATAGTCGGGCTCCTTGGCACCTCGAGATCTTCCTCTATTGTTGATTCGGGCATGGTGTTTTGATGGTGGAGTTTAAAGGCGTCAAAGCTTTTTTCCATTGGGATTTAGGTAATGCTTTAGTTTGAGTGTTAATCCCCCATCCGAATTGCATTTAGGCAAATGGCTGGCCCCTGTACGATCTGGCAGTTGAGGTCTTAAATGTTTGGTTTGGTAGGGATCAGAGTTTACACCCTTAACTCGATGCCCTTGGTTGTTGGGGGGTAGTTTTACCAGTTCATGGATCCACTTGGATGTTTGTAATCTATGTAAATTATTTTCTGATTTAATGACAATGAAGGTATGACTTTTGCTTTAACAAAAAAAAAGTTACAGTTTTAGGCAAGCCCATGAGTTGGGAGGGGGAAAAAACTTGATCAAGCTATATTTTAGCCCTTAATTGAGTTGTTTGAGGGATTAAAATAAACCCTTGATGTAGCTCCTATGTAAACAATAGTTACATAGGAGTTTGATTGAGTTATTTCAAATTTTACCTTAAGCGCTCGATAAATTTTTTAAGTGCTCGATAGAGCTATTGAGGGCTTAAAAAGTAGAGTTTTGCCTCCCCTTTTGCATATTTCTTTGCAATATCATTTTGTACCCTAGTGGACTTAAGGAAAAATTTTTCTTTATGTTGCGGATTTGATCATGTTGGATTCGTGAAGGAATCCTCTATCTAATAGCATATGAGTTTGACATTTTCGAATTCATATGATATTTTTCATCTAATTTAAATTAAACATAATGGTTGAATTTTTTTTAGACAATTTCAAAGGGGTTGAATAAAAAATCAATAACATAAAATATAAGAAACTAATAAATTTCAAAAAATACAAGTTTTGGTGAATGCATGAAGATGAGTTACACGTTTGGGCTAAATGTGGTGATGAAATATCAAAATTTTACTCTTTTATCAAATTGATGACCTTAAAATTCATATAAGCATTGTGAATTTTGACTTAGAGTAAAAAGAAAATTTGTGGAGAGTTATATTGTTGTTTTCCATTAAATGTAATGCATGTCCTTGCAAATTTTCGCACATTGCACATCTTAAGAGGTATGTGTGTGTTCACTAGCATAACTTAGTCTAAAATGTGTGTGTGTGTGTATATATATATATATATATATATATAATCACGATCTACACAAGAGAGTTAAGTTATGCATATTAATTAATTTATTTTTTAGGCAAAAATATATTTTTTATTATTTTTCGAAGTTTGTGAAGTAATATTTTATTTGCATTTTGCAGACACATGTGTTCACATAATATTTAAAAACCAAGAGTACCCTTTTCAAGAGGACTCTTAAACGAAGATATATTCTCTCTCTCTCTCTCTCTCTCTACCATTATACCTCTCGGGCCTACAAATTCCTCTTAGTAAACCAGGTTACCTAGAAGGATTTGAACCTAGGATCTTTTAGTTTACACAATATTTCATATCATGACTATCACCAATTAAGTTGCACCCCTGAATATATTAGTCAACATGAAGATTCAAATTTTTATTTAAGTCCTATATTGAAATATTTATAAGGTAAATACAAGATTTATTTATTAAACTTTTAATAACCTTATCTCCTAGAATTGATATGAAATATCGACTTCAATATATTCTATTTATGGCTCTAAGAGTGAAAGTGAAATATTTTGACCTCATCTCTTTCATACTAGGATGTAATATTAAAAATGAATCGATCTAGCATAATTGTTAGAAATTAATTAACGGATCAATGAAATACACAAAATATTGTGGAAACAAAAACACATAAGCACATAAAACAAGAGAGACACAGGTATACATGGTTCACCCAATTTGGGCTACATTCACGAAGAAACAACCAGCCATTCCTTTTATATTATCCAACAAAATGAAGGGATACAACCTACAATAGATCTGTTGTCACTCTCACACCATCTCCTTTCTTTTTTCGCTCAGAATAATCATACACAATCGCAATAAAATTCTCTCATATAAATTAAGGGTTACCTTTTAAGGCAAAAAACCCTAAATTAACATAACTTCTACCATGAGATCATCCACCTAATGAATGGTTCAAATTGGCTATGAAATTACAATATATTACAAGGCAAATTTTCTTCTCTTTTTAGGTTTGGGGTGTTGTCCTTGAATCCTTGCTAAAGGGGGGGGCTCTTAAAATCGTTGTGGCCCCCCTGGACCCCCTTGATGATGATTAAATGGGTGTTGTTGCCTCCCCATTAGGAACAGGGATCCAATGCGGTTGAAATAAAAAACCTTTGAACAATCACGAAAATAACCAAGCTCCACACCCAACAATAATAACAGTGAGATTATTAATGTTTTATAATGTTTTATAATGCTTTTAATTAAATTTAGCTAAATATGTATATTTACTTTTGTTTTTTTATTATAGTAGACATTTTTTTTTATTTATAGTATTTTTTTTGAAGAACACATGTCAACTCCATGTTGAGCATGAACGAAATCACACATGGCCGTCATAGTGGGTTGTAGAATGTGCCTCTATGCACAACAAATTTAGCCAAATATGTATATTTACTTTTGTTTTTATTATAGAAGACATTGTTTTTTTTATTTGGAGTATTTTTTTTAAGAACACGTGTCAACTCCATGTTAAACACGCATGAAATCACACATCGCCCTCATATTTGGTGTAGAATGCACCTCTCGATGCAATTAATTAAAAAAAATAGTCTAACATTATCTTTATTATTGGTGACTCAGTGTGCTTCTTCACATTATATCTTTTTGACATTTTTCTCATGTTCCATTTTAAAAAAATTATAAGTATATTTAACGAAGTGTATAAAAATATTTGACATTTATATACAAATGATATTGTGATTTTTTGAATAAATTTATCACGATAAATAATGTTAAACAAAATTTAAATATCAAAACATATTTTTTTAGATCTATTTTAATTTCAAATTTGTTAGTCGAATGTATAAACCTTTTTTTCCAGTGTAAAACTTAAAAAAAGGTTTCTAGCTCTCGACGCTTAATAGATCTAGAGTTAAAAGATGAACATATATTGATTATTTACAATATTATTTATATTATATAGAAATTTCACACACACGCACTCATATATATTCTTATTTTTAATCCAATTAAACCTTTATTTCATCGAGAGGTGATGTACAACCCAGTATGGGGGCAATGTTGTAATGGTGTAAATGCTTGTAAATATTTGCTTGTGGGCTCAATTAAAAAATAATTAAAGGTTAAAAGTAATATACAACCCAAAACATTTAAACGTTGGCTCAATTAAAAATAAAATGTTAAAATTAATAAAAATAATAAAATTCAATTTGTTATATCGTAATTTTTTTCTATTAATAAAATTATGAATAGCTTTTTAGATGAAAGAAAATGATAATATACATATCACATGAAAATACATAATATATAAATAGTAGTTAGAAATTAAGATCTATTTTATTACATAAATTAAAATAAATATTTGGTCAACCATATTTAAATATAGTTAATAAGCTCATAAAAACTTAATATTTATAATAAACTTACAATATAACAAGATTCTTAATCATCGATATTGATCCCCACTTTACCATGGATATTATTAACTTGTAAATAGGTTGTGTTACAATATCATGGACCAATACCATGGCTTATCTATACCACATGCCGAAAAACCATAACTCATTTCACAATCAAAATATTTTACAAATATTTTATTTTTATTTTTATTTTATAATACCTTATTAGTTAAAACTAAAAGCAAAAACCCCGATCGGGGTGCAAGCTAGATAGGAATTCCATTATGACAAATTAATGATGACGCCCTTGGGGTACAAACTCACCACCCTCCACATGCTTGAGGTATTTGGCGTGGTGGCTCCGTGCATGCATGGTGTAAATACTCCCGCAGGAGGTGACAACAGTATAGTGTTTTGGTTTTGACATTTGGTTAGTCGCTCTGTGAGATAAGTTGGTAAGCGTTATGTTCACGAGGAGTGTGGAAGGGTGTTGTCGAGCTCGGTGGAACGATGTGGATTCAGGCGAGGTGGTGGGCTAGTCTTCTCCATACGTGGGTAAACTGATATGCGATCCGCCATTCCTTTCTCTCCTCCATGCAACGACTTATCTGTTTGATGGAATTGGGACTATAAGGTTTGGAATTGTCGGGGTTTGCAAGAAAGAGAGGCTCCATGCATCTGCATGCAAGTGGTTGCCTGTTGAAACAAGTCCATCTTCCTAGCATGGTCTATATGTCTCTTTTGTTTGGGATTATCTTATCCAGGATTGGGTTATATGGGGTTTCTGTCTCTACGGTTGGTCCTTGGGACATCCTTCTGGCTCGACCTGGCATCACTGGGACTTGGGGATGGGTAGTTTACAATTTTTCTCTTGGGTTTTGTCTTTTCAAATTAGTTGGGGATGGTTTGAGGCTTTTTATCTATTTGTTCTAGAGCCGAATTGTTCCCTGGAGGATTTTATGTGGGTTCTATGACCTTTGCCTCTGTGGGAGTCTTCTTGGGCATATGTTTATGGCTCTGCGATGGTTTGGGTACTGGGTTTGCCCCTATGGTATACACTTTGGTGTTTTTATCATATCAAATCTCTGACTATTATGTAAATAGGCTCTCGGTTGTAGCGGTTGTAACTATGTTTGGGTCAGTCGATAAGGAAGGTATACAATGGAAGAGAAGGGAGGAAATTCTTTATTGGAAATTATTATTTTGTGCTTCTTCCATGGCAAGTGTGCGGGGAATTAGTGTAAGCTAGGAGCTTCTGTGCTCAGGTTACCACATGTCCAAGCAATCTGAGTTACCTTTTTCTCCACTTAAATCTATAAGAAAATGATAATGGCTCAGTCAGAAACTACAAAGGCATAAAGCCTAGCCCTGAGGGGTTGTGGCAGAAGGACTAGGGGGACCAAGACGATAGGGAAACCCAACTCCTCTAGGGGAAAAACGAGGGGTCAAAAACTAGTTTCCAACATCATAAATGATGTAGCTACAACTTATCACGAAGGAACGAATGAGGAAATATGATAGTTAATTAAGGAATGGGAAGCAAACTTGAACCGTCAGGATGGCTCGATAGAAAATAAGGTGGAGGACTGGCAGGCTATGGTGCTGGATCCAAGGCACACCCGTGGTTGAGTCACCTATTTCAAATAGACCTTGTTCTTGTATTGGTCCATGAAGAGTATCTCGGGAAAGGATTTGGAGCAGGTCTTTATGGGCATGGAAGTAGAGGTGCAGGGCTTTCTTGACTATAAACATGAATTTCAGAAGCTCCTCTTTCAGATGCAAAAATAGGATGGCTGCCTTTGTCGAATTGAAGAACACCTCCCTTGCATTCTCTCACAGGCAGAGCTCCTGGGTTCCAATGCTAAGGACCCTGCTCCGGTGGAGTCTGCGTCCGTCGAGGGAGCAGAGTAGTATGCTAACTGGTCTCTCAAATTCCTTTCTCTTTTTGTATGCGGGAAGCTTTTCTTTTTCAGAATATTGATATTTTTGTTTTTAGGCATGTAGTATTCAGGCAAGGCAAAAACATTCAGACTGATCTAACTTGGTTAGAAAGACTTGTTATTTTTTGTTATTAGATGACATATCATGTTGTTAGGTGGCCAACATACTTGCTTTCCCTCAGGGCAAGTTGAGGCCACCTAACTATTATGTTATGTGGATGTAACTTGCTTTTATATTAATGAAAATGGAAGGACCTACCAAGCTTACAAAAAAAAACTAAAAACAAAAAATTATAGTTACTTTTGAGATATATCTAAAGCCTCTATTCTCACTACTTCTAAAAATATTTTGTGAAAATTCCATAGAGATTAAATCAAGGTTTTAATAAAATAAAAAATGAGTGTATATATATATATATCTATCTATATATATATATATATATATATATATATATATATATATATATATATATATATATATATATATAGATATCCACTTTAACTAAGGATTTACCAAGAAACGAGAGAAATAAAATCTTATCAAGCACAAACTTTTCCTGAAGTTTTGTATTCAAAAATAAGTTTGTATCTTACAGATTTAATCCCATCGACACTTGATACAGGAAAAACCAAGCAAATCAAGCTGAAGGGATCTACCTGTAGGCCAAACTAGTAGGGGCTAACCCAAGGGCGTCGAGGTGGCCCTGTGACCTCCCAAATAGCGAATTACTTAGCAACGGGAACTTGACCAATTGAGCTAACCCTTGTGGCTACATACAACTACATACATATGAGCATGACATTTTTCATATATATATATATATATATATATATATATAATTTTCAATTAATGAATTTCTATATGTTTATTAGCAAAAATGAAATTATGAAATATTATAGTTATTAAGATTAATCATTATATATACATATTTCGAAATATAGAAGTAATTTTATTCTTAATACATATAATTATATCTACACAATTTTCTTTACTATGTTTTATAAAAAAAATGGTTTTTTAAATATAATATGTATAACATGGATTCATATTTTTTATAGATAAATATTGGATGAAAAGTTTATTGTAAGTATTAAGTCTTTATATGGTTATTAACTAAATTTAAACAAGATTTAAAATAATATATATATATATATATATATATATATATATCTATTGATTTTTCCTTAAAGAAGTTGTCTATACTTTTATAATTGGAAGGGGTTGAGCAAGAGACAACTGTTCTCGGTGGGGGAAATAAACAACAGGATGTCATAGGGTAAAAATAATTAAAACAAAATGAATAAACCCCACCCCCAAGCAAGATATAGTGCCCCAACAGAGACTAGAATATAGGAATTACATTTGACAAGAAAATCAAAGTAGAATAAGATACACGAGTTACCAAAAGTACCTTGAGCCAAAAGCTTGGACCTTCTTTGGAGAAGTAGACTCTGAAAATGATTTGATGTGCCAAATCCTTCAGTGCATGGGAAATACTCGCACTCGTAGAAGTGGCATCGAATGAGTTCCCAATTGACCTTTGTGTTACTTCCTTTGCATGAGGCATATCTCCGACTATCAAATGACACAAAGATAGTTTGGTGTCCAAGTCTAGCCAAATCCCCCCTTTCTCAACTGACAACATTAGCATAATTGAATGGGGTAGAGAAATGATAGGAAAAGTAAAAGATACGAGAAGTAGAACAAGAACCACCCCCCCAGTGCCAATGGAGATCAGGAGGGATCCCACCTATGTTGGGGCCAAGGACAACCTTCAAAATAAATCCTTGAACAAACAGACTAGAGTGTAATAACGATAGAGACAAAGTACACTTTCCATGGTGCATAAAGGTTGATGAATGTCGCATGGTTGTGCATGTCGAGAGGTGCCCATGCCTTCCTCGATCATTAATGCCACATTCATCTATGGGGTGGCAGGCACACCCCCCATCTTCTTGATGCTCCTCAATTCCCACCCTCATTGAGCTATTTTTATTACATTTTACATTTTAATATTTTATTATTATTATTACAACACGTTTCACTATAACATCTCCCGTGAGCTTCACCCCTTACTTTACAACAATATTTTTCACTCATAGACAATTGAACCTAGTTGAAGAAGATAACAACTATTCTACCAACCACTCGAGATAGCCAAGAAGAGTGATTTTTTTTAATAATAAGAATTATTAATATAGAACTTGGTTTATAGATGGTAATTCATCAAAATAACCTAGTTGAATATGAAGAGATTCGATTTATGCTTTAAAGTGAGAAAGAATAAATACAAAGATATCTTAATCTTCAGAGCTTAATGCATATGAATTTAAATTTGAGTAGTTTTTAAATATTCAAAATGATGTGGCTAGAAAGTTGTACCGGGTGTTAAAGGAAAAATGAAAATATAAAATATTTTTTTTATAAATTAAGGAGTTATTTATATGTGAAATTTTTAATAAAAATAAATACAGGAAAATTATAATGATATGATATAAAATACATATTTTAAAATAGAAAATATAATTTGTTACTATTTAATTAAATTATTAAAAAATAATTAATTAAGTTGAGAGGTTTATTGAGTTAAGAGGTTTATTCTACAGTTCATTACGAGAGAGATATGTAATTCTTTTTGTGCTCAATCTGAAATTGGCACTTGTCTTTTAAAATCTTTAAATAAAAAGTACAATATTAACTATAATAAAAGAAAACAAACAAGAGTATAGTGTTTGGTTAGTTTGAATTAAGTGGTAAAAATATCTCTCTCTTACTTTCAAAGATAAATAACATATTCGATATTGACATGAAGTAACATAATTTTATGTCTAAAGAGAAATAAAACAATTAAAATTTAATTAACAAATCTTATATTTTTACTTTTAAGTGTGAGAGAGTTGTATAATTTTTATTCTTTTTGAAAATATTTCAGAAAAAAAGTTAAATAAACTATTTCAACATACATGTTGACTAATTTATTCCAATATGAGAAAGTTGTATATTTTTTATTCTTTTTAAAAATATTTCAATAAAAGACTTAAATAAACTATTTCAACATGCACGTTGACTAATTTATTTCAATATGAGATTCAAATATATGTATGCATGCAGAGAAAGTAAAAGAATAAAATATTTTAATATTAAAAAAAAATCAATTTCTTCCCAATAAGAATAATAAGACGAGATGTGTAATTCATTTATTTTTTAACATGAAATAATATATAGCATTAAAAATTATTATTAATGAAAAAAAATTAATGTGAGTTATAAACAAAATCTTTCAATATGAAGGGTTAAATAATAATTACAAGTAATTAAAAATATATTAATAAAAAAAAGTGACATTGTAGTCCATAAAAAAATATTTCAAAGTTCAAATTAAATAATATATTTAAATGTTAACTATGTATATATTATATATGATTAAAAAAGCTATGCATACATTATATAAAGAAATTGACAAAAATACTTTTTTAGGGTTAACACACTTCAGGTAGTATCATTATTTTACATAAATTGAAAAAAATATATTGGAAATGCAAATTTACACTTTAGAAGTACAATTTTTTTTATTAAATTTACACTCTAATTTTTTATTTTATTATTATTTTTTTGATTTAATTATTTTGACTTTTAGTAAATCTATAATTTTTTGACTTTTAATAAATCTATAATTTAGTGATTTATGTATAAATATATATATAATAAAAAATATAAAATAATTTCCAAATTTATAAACTCAAGTGTAGGTATTTTAAATGAAGGTAACCAATGACAAAATATACTTGGTAATCTAAATCACCTTTACCTTCAAAATGAAGATTGAAACTGGTTTAAGGGCATACAAACACTAACGAGACCTTTATTTGTGGGGTTTGTTTTATTAATAAAAAATCATAGGAAACAATATATAAATATATAAATGTATTAGTTTGAATTAGTTTTTTATAATAAATATATTTGAGAAATTTTATAATATTTTTTTTTTCTTTTATTTATTTATTTAAGGAATATAGAGGATAAATTATATTTTGCAAAAATCAAATTTAATTTCTTTCCCATACTTTTATTTTTTAATACTTAGTTGAATTTCAAAGTGAAAGAAAATTGATTATATATATAAATAATTATTTAAAAGAATAGATCGGATCAAGAGGAAATTGGCTTGTTCCCCTTTGATAATAAACACCATAATGTCAACCAGATTATTGATAGAATACACTTATGCATGAAACCATTGTTGTTGTCATATCCTCGACCACCTTCGATTTCACACAGTACTATTGATCCGATCATTTCCTTCCCTTTTGGTTTATTTTCTTTGATGATGTTGAATAGGGGGAGATGTGCTTGCAATGTATGGATATGTATGGATAATAATATGCAACATTAGATTCACTAGGCGGGGGTTGTGGTATTGACATGAAGGCTGAGACAATTTCACTTTGGGGTTTGATCTAGTTTGCAGGCCTTCTAGATATTCATAACTTAAATATATATGGAGACTCCCAGACCATCATCAATCATGTGTTGGGAACCTCCACTATAACACACCCCCATCTACAGGGTTGGCTCTAGAACATCATTCATCTACATGGCACACTTCCTGGGGTCACTATACATCACATCCACAGGGAGCACAACACTATTGTTGATGCCATGTCTAAGCAGAGACTATTAGCCTCCAATGATGGCTTGCAAATCACTTTGGAGGTGGATGGGTGCTCGATGGATGTTGGTTTTATGCATTTCCCCTCATTGCCTCCAATGATGGCTTGCAAATCACTCTAGAGGTGGATGGGTGCTCGATGGATGTTGGTTTTATGTGTTTCCCCTGATTGCCTCCAATGATGGCTTGCAAATAATTGTGGAGGTGCATGGGTGCTTGATGGATGTTGGTTTTATGCCTTTCCCCTGATTTCGGTTTCTCTGTGTTCTTTTATGCTATGTTTATATCTTTTTTATTCACTTCGGGAATACACTCCTCTCCATCTCTCTATTTTTGAATATGCTATTCCCACATCTATTTTTGGAAATACTTAGGATGACAATACACGTTTTATGTTTAAGAGCATGTGTTTCCTCGTAAGAGGTCACAGGTTCAAAACCAAAGGGGGGTAGAGTATGTATGCCTTCGTAGACTTAGCAGTCAAATCGCTGCGCGGAGGTGGGTCCCTTGTCCCACAAACAAGGGGGTCTCATACACCAATTTGGTGTCTGCCTTGGCTGTGACCTTAAAAATGGATATTATTATATTATTATTATTATTAAATCTAATATGATATAGCACATGGTTACTATATACTATATAGACTGTGCGATGATATGTTGCATTTCATGTTGTTTCCAGATAATTTTTTTTTTTAAATAAAACTGTTAAAAGGATTAACAAAATCATAACATAAATGGTGTTACATTTAATTTGAATTATAATATTTTATATAATAATATATTAAAAATCATGCAAGAGTTGGAGTCAAAATAATTCAAAGATAAAATTCATCTTCATTGGATACAACGGTAAGGAGAAGGCTTGTCCAATGTATGACGAGGACGTAAAGATGTTATTGGTGAGTGGACCTATTACGTTAAACCGAAGGTGGATGAAACTAAGTATTCTACACCTACTGAAAATAAGTGAAAATAAAAGGTTGACCATAATGGAGAGAAATAATAATACAAAGCTGCTAGCACTAGTGATTATTTAGGCATTTTCAAGCCCTCTAAATATGAAACCATTTTGCTCAGAGAACATAATTAAATATGCTAAAGTTGAATGAGGGTTTTAGTGATATAAGAATGAAAGGCTCATAACATTAGGAAACTAATATATGTTAGGGATATCAAGTTACATTTTTTATGAGTTAAATATCTCTAAAAGCATTAAAATATTAAGAATAATTATAAGTAAATAACAAAAATATTTATTTTTGACAAAGAATAAGAATTGAGAATTTGTTGTTTATAAAATAAAATAAACACTTTTTATGTGTAAAAATGTTACTATTTCAAAATTTTGTGGACAAAAATTTAGTTAAGCTAAAAGTTGGTGTGGTTCAAGTTGAGTATAGTCCGTGAGTGATTTTGATAACTTAGATGCCTATAAATCACAATTACTCAAGTTACAGATTAAGTATGCTAGTCATCTCAAAATTCACGTTATTTAACAAACAAAAATAATATAAAAATTTATTAACTAAAATTACAATTTATAAAATCATTCATAAAATTTCGATAAAGTTTTAAAATTAAGATTACTTGAAATATTGGAAAATAAAAAGTTAAATTTGTAACTAAAAATATGTTTTAAAAGTAAATATTAATGGTGAAGAGTCATTTATCACTACATTTATATTCCAATATTAAGATAGTAATATTTATTTTGCCAAGTATCAATATGACCATTATTAAGATAATAATATTTGTTTTTGACAAATATATTGGAGTGACACGTTGATTAAATGACAAAGAGATCGAAACTTCAAAGTTACGAGGTTAACGTGGAACAAAAATTTTATAATAATTTTTTAAAGGTCTATTATTTTTTGTCAATTTTTTTTAACACTTTATTTTAAATATATTTATCATATTTATTTCGAAGGGGGAATTGTTTTTTACAAAGTTTTATATTAAATATATTTGTTTCTGAAGAGTTAAATTGAACTTTCACTCTTTTAAAAATATGTTAACTTAATTAGTAAGTTCAATGATTAATTTAATTAGACTTGTTTCATATTATTGAGAAGCTTTGAGTTAAGCAGAAAGATTATTTTTATTTTTCTAAGTCTAATCTAATTAAGTTTTGAATTTTCATAGGGTTTAATATTGATTAACAAACATTTTCTAGTGTGGGAATAATAAGTTAGAGATCTAGAAATCATGTTCATAGGATTATTTCATTTGCATATATAGTTTTCACTTAATATTCTTGCTAAATCAATATACAATAATTTATATGTCTAAAGTTTTTTTTTTCAAGCAAGTGAAGAACTTCATATTAGCAAAAATTATATATTAAATTTACAGAGACATAATATATAAAATTTACAGAGCCATAATGATGTCAGTGAAACGAGGTCTGAGACCAACTACCCACCATGGGGAAACTCACAAGTCCCTACTTGAAAGCAAAAGTCAAAGAGAAATTGTCCCTAGACAAAGCAAGAGATAGTAGCACATATAATCGGTTATCATAATACATAAAATCATGTCAGAATTTGCCTGAGAGCTGAGTATAGAAGCCATTAGGAAAGACATTTCAAATAATTTGCATGCCTTTGGAGGTCACAAAGCCATCCGGCGCGTTGCTAGTTTGCAATTGAGCTACAACATCTTCTAGTTGCTCCTCAACTATAAGACATCCATAGGAACTTGAAGCTTGCTATTTTGGTGCCTTCCAAGCTGCTCCTCTCGCTTGACTATGCAGTTGCATATCATCAATCCTTATGGAAGGGGAGGGGGAAGTGACTGAGATGGAGAGGGAGAAAATGCCCTCTTGTGAGCTGGAAGAGGAAAGGGAAAGCGGGACAGGAGGGAAGAAGATGCCAAAGTAGCGGACAAGGTCTTGCAGAGATTGGCGAAGACTGCTAATATGGGCATTAGCATCAAACACCTTCCTCGTGGTTTCTTCTTTGGCCTGTTTTTGCTTCCATAAGTGTTTGGCCAGTAATTTTCTGAGAGCCCAATGCCCATCACCTAGGCTCCTTCTTTCATCTCCTTCCATGGAAGCCACATTGTGTCCTATGCTTGCAGGGATATTTGGGTCGAAGAGATCTAACTTATCATCAAACCTATAGCACAGGGAGGGCGACCACAACCATGTCCACCGCCTCCTTGCCTTACACGTTAGTGTTCATGAACCATAGTAGCAAGTGGGAGAATGAGGAGGGGGAATTCAAAATCACGGGGGGAATGACAATGTTTCTCTAGGAGGGTGATAAGATTATGGCAGGGTGAGTGCTAGAGTATGAGCGAGTTGGGCAAGAAAATAGGCAAGAAAGATTTAGATAGCCAACAAGTTCTCCATCGTTGGGGGAGTAAATGAGGCACGAGGGTCAAGTACAGGGAGATTGCACAAAGGATATGGAGTAATGGATCGAGTGTCATCATAATTGATGGTTTAACAGGTCGAGTGGGTGTATTAAAGACACATGAGTGCCACTTGCAGTGTGAATGCATGGCGATGATAAATGCAGTCAGGACAAGCAACAATTGCCACTTGGATTCGAGGGTATATGACTCAAGTAAGACTAAGTATCATTTTCTATTAAAAAAATACTTAAAATTTTAAATACCTTTTTTATTTTCTTTTTTAACATATCTATTCAAATAATTTTTTATTTGAATATTGAATGTATCCCAAGTTGGAAGGGTTTAATGATACCCTCCCCACCCAAGTTCAAGTATCATTGTGACATGATGCTCCATTGGGAGCAACGTTTGTAATGATTATCTTAACTCTTTCTTGATTCTTGAGAATAGCATGAAGCGTAAAAACAAAAAAATTATGGCCCTGTTTTTACTTTCTATTTATATGAATGAATAATCAATCTTCTTACACCTTAATTATATACCAGATAAAAAAGTAGTCATACAAAAATTAATTAAAATTAGAATTTGTATAAACATTTTCTTAAAATATAAAAAACAAACACTTATTTAATAATAAAATAATATAAAATATAATAATAATGTATATATATGAAAGTTATATCAAAATTGTTGGAGATTTCAGTGAGAGAATTGTGTAATGATTTAGTCCATCCAATATTTCCGATAGTTACTCCATCCATCTTTAAAGACCAAAAAACCTGTGAGTGAATGAAGAGCAAAAAATAAAAAACACTTATATCAATTTTTTTATAAAAAATATTTATTAACCTAATCTTTGAACTTAAAAAAATATTTTCTAAATTTTATTTGTGAATTCTACTTGGTCTAAATATCCTATAATTTTTTCAAAAAATTGAATAGCTTAAAAAACACAAAAATAAAAAAAAAAAAAATAAAAATAAAAATAAAATAAAGTAAAATAATCTAAAAAATATAATAGTTAAACCAGAAAAAATTCTTAGTTCTTTAAGAATGGGGAATTTAATGTTTTCTAAAACCAAGAACGCTCTATGGCCGTCATCTACAACACTCAATACAACTTGGTCAATTGTTCGATTTCTAATCACCAGCATAGAAGTCTTGAGGGTAATATTACCGAATTTTGAATAAGGTACAAACTGAACCACTCGGAATTAAAAGTTTAATGAATTTTTATATTAAAAAAAATTCATTTAAAAAAAGATAAAAATTAAATATTAAATTAAATATAAAAAATAAATGATGAAAATATTTATAAAATAAAATAAAAAAAGAATTACAAAATTTTATATAATTTTTTAATATATTAAAAAATTTGCAAAATTTTATATATATATTTTTAATATTTTACTATTATAAATGTGTATTTTTCCAATATAAAATATAACTAATAAGAGAAATTTAATTTATAATAATTTTTATCTTTTCAGTAAAAAGTTATAATGTAGATAAACTTTTGGAACTGAGTTAAATTGTGTAAGTAGGCTGAAACATTGTAGTTAGAGGAGAGATATGTCTTTAATTATAAGTGGGGGAGCTATTTTTGCGAAATAATAGCTTTTAGGGTTAGTTTTTAAAAATAATTATAAATAGGTTGAAAAGTTGATTAAATTTATAAATATAATATGATTTAAAAGTTATATATATTTTTTTTAAATTAAAATTATAATTGATTTGAAAAAAAAAACTTTTATTTCAAAGCTAAAAGTTGAACCAAACTTGTACTTGGTTTCAACTACTTTTACAAGCACATGCATTATAACAAACATTAACACAATATACAACATATCATTAAATAAAAAGGTCATAACTAAGATGAGAGGTATGTTTGTTTCCTTTTTTTGGGGACAAAGGATTATGATATCTTTTAGAGTTGGATTTTAAATATCATTATAAGTATGTTATAAAGTTATTTAATTTCATAAATGTTACATTGTTTAAAAATTATAATTTAATTTTTCTAAAATTAATTTTTTTGGGAAGAAGAAAAAGAAAAAGTTGAGGTATTTATTTTAAAGTTAAAGTTGACTATGTGCTTGGTTTCAACCATTTTTGCAAACACATGCATGATCACATATATAAACATATTGTACAACATATCATTAAAAATATTTAATTTTTGAAATTTTATAAAAGTAATGGTAATGTATATTTTTTTATCAACTTTTTATATATATTTCTAAAATTCCATTTTTAATAAAATTCGTTAACCTACCCTGTCATAAATATAAATTATTAGTATCATAAATATAAATTATTAGTATAAAATAAAAATATTAAACTAATGGAGTTGGTCTTGAAATTAAGACAAGAATTTAGTGTAATTTAATTGAATTTTTTGGATATTCAAAATTGATTATTTAATGGATGTAAAAATAAATTTCTCACTATAAAATACATACATTAAATATTATAAATAACAAGTTCATTTTTTCCAAAGAAAAAAATTGGCCTTCATTTTAGCCTGGAAAGTAAAAACAAGGTCCATAATTATATTCACTTAAGAGTGTTTTTTAGCCTGGAAGTCAATACAACAATAATCATCAAAGTATCAAAGCTCATCATATCATTAGCAAGAATTTGAATTATGTAACATCCCTCGTGAAAAGTTAATGTTAGTAAATGATAAAAGTAATTATGAACAAAGACTTTATTTGAAAAATATATATAACTCTGTTATTAATTTTATGTTAATTAAAAACAATTGTGTTAGTGCTATTTGAACTGAGCTTATGATTAAATCATGGTTAGTAACTGTGGAATCAGTTACAATGGAACCCTAACTACCTTCAGGGGTAGTTGAGACCCCAGAGAAAAAGGGGGAATGCCAAGTCTGGTTGGGATCAGATGGCAGAGAAGAAAAAGACAATGTTCATGCTATGTCTGGTTAGGATCAGATAGCGTTTACTGGCGAGACCAGTGTAATTGCAGTCGAGAGGACCTGCAAGTGCTTGGGGGTGGAAGATTAAAGAGGAACTCTTCCTACGGACGGGTGGATTGACAAGCATTACAAGTAGGTTTGTAAAGAAACAGGTACGGCCTACTATGTGTATATTTACTTATTGAGATGTCTCTTGTATGGTTCTGTGTTAAAAGATACACTGTTCTGCGCTAAGAAGATTGATTCAGTGGAAACCCTTTGACTGTCATTCATAACCGAAAATAAGAAAAGAACACTAGTTGCTGTATTTTAGACAGAGACCGAGACACTTGCATTCTGAAGAAACGAATATTAAACCCTTGCATATCTCATTTGGAAATAACAGTAGAAAAGTTGAATAAATAAGTCTTTGCTACTACAGGGACAGCAAGAAATATGAACAGAAGTAATACTGTAAAAACTCCTACTTATATTTACATGTCGAAGGAAAGAATCAGAATTCTTTATTTACAGACAGAATCGAAAAGAAAAGTACAGACACTCTTTGCAAAGGAATGTATTATGCTCATAACAATATGACAATTATTTTATAAGACGGGACTGGCAAGTCTCGCAAACCCAATATATACACCGTAGTAGATATTGCCTTATTCAAATGAAATAAAAGAATATATATATACATTGACCCCGGCCAGGAGGACCGCAAGTACCTTAGAGTCGAAGAACCAGACACTGTATTAATAATATTCATATGCACGGATTAAACAGCACAGGGTTTACGCATTCAAGATTCATAACATTTAAAAGAAATATGTATGCTGAGGACTGCATGGTAACTGTGGTTACAAGCAGTCTCAGCCAAAGCTTTCTAGTAAAAACCCTCGCTCAGAATAAGTTAAACGAGCTGGGCTGAAGCTTATTCAGGACGGCCGGAGCGCCATAGTCGAAAAATAATAAATAAACTTGGGTATATGATTGTATACCAAGAAAACAAGGTTAATGCAGAACTTAAAACATATTTAAGGCATGCAACTCATAAACAAGCTTAACGCTGATAAAAAAAAAGAAACAATGTTATTATACCGAGAACAGGTAATGCCAAAACTTAATACTTGTAATATATAGACGAGCTTGAGACGAGCATAACCCAATGGATAGCATGATAAAAGTCAGAACCATATTTGAATAACAGTTATGCCATGAGTCGGGCATTTAAATAGATGATAAACTGTGCATAGATACATTACTCGGTGAACCAAGCGTAGATAGAGGCCGTCATAACATGAGCCCTTAAACAAAGACTAAATACAATAATCTAACAGACGAGGGAAATGAACCATATAGGTTCGTAACAAGTAGAAACTGGTCGTATAGCGGAGGAAAGTTTGGTAGCAAGGAACTCGGCATCCCTGTTCAGCAGAACAGAGGATTAGCCACTGTTCCGAGAAAGAAAATCGAAATCAGATTCTAAGAAAGAGGATTTCCTCATACCTGTGGCAGGATGGTCGGGGCTGGAAAGTCGGGTCTTTTCCCCAACGATGTCTGGACGCCGAAAGCTTTCCCTGTAAAACCATGGAGACAGATGACTGAGTAACATGTGAAACGACTGAGGAACGAAATCATTTAAATGTAAACAATATCGGAAATATCTTTCAAGAACTCGACTTAACCTGAGCAGTGAGTTGGAGAGTTTCTTTGTGCCTTGGTAGAGCCTGGAACCCTAGTGCGGTGGAGAACCATAAGGTCTTCGGCCGAACACAGTCGAGCCGAGGACTTCGGCAGCCAAACTCTCGACCCAGAATGAAAACAATAACCAAGCCAATACAAAATGAACCTTAAATATTCAACGCATGACCCTGCCTCGTGGCACAGCCTCCGCCTTTGATCTGAGGAAGTCTGCCACCACCGTCCGATCAGCGAGAAGGATCCGGAAGGGTTTGAGCGCGAAATGGTAAGACCAAGGAGCCAGCCTTGTAGCTCTCGATCACGCCACCGCACATGGCAGAACGAAGGTGAGCCGTTGATCGGGCCAGATGGATGAACCACAGCAGGCCAGTACTGCAAACGACAGTGCATTACTGTACCCATGTCTCCAAAGAGCAAGTTAGTCCGATCTCGGGTTGAACGCCATACAGGTCGCAATTAAGGTTGGTGCCAGCCCATGGTACCCGGGATCTGCCGTGGCAGCAAGTCCCATGACCGCCACAACATAAACCCATATATATATAAGAAAACCCTTTTTATAATTAGATAGGGAATCGAATGTTACGACTAATACTGTAATCAAATGAATGTTGACTGTGATGATTATAAAGTGCGTGTCATGCAATAAAATATGAATGTGTCAAAGCCCGAAAGGTCTTAGGTGCATGCTGTAACATTATTACATAAACATATAAGTCAAATTCTTGGAGAATCACGGTACATGTGGATTATACGTTTGATATATTATGGTCTGGTGAATGTAGATTTACTTATATATAAAAATTTTTTTTACCTATGTTTTAGAGCGTGACAATTTGGTATCAGAGCCCAAGGTTTACGACTCTGTGACCTTTGGGAAAATTTCAAAATTACAGTAACATAAATATAAACAGTATCATGATGAAAGTTCAGATTACGCTAAAAAGTAAATTATATCTGTTTAATGAGTGATTCTTAAGCAGGTAGTAGCAGAATGAGGAGAGCAATTAGCGCCCCTCATGGAAATTTGGATCAACCCGAAAATGTGGGACAACCTCAGGGACATCCTGAGTTTTGGGTGCAACTGGGAGCAGAAGGCTGCAATACTGATTCGACGCTAATGAGGACAGTTCAGGAACTGAAAGATGAAATGGCCCGGTTGCGTGCAGATAGCGCAAGATTAAATGTGGAACAGGAGAGGATCTTGAAAAGTTTATCCGATAAGCAACATCAACAGCAGTCACATCCGAGGCCTGGACAGCCACGAGTATCAGATGAACACAGTTTTCACACTGAACCAGAGGAAGTGGAAGACAGAGTAGAGACGCGGGGAGAGAAGTCTGTCAATGCTTCTGATTACCAGACTCCAAAAAGACCACGGATGGAACTGCAAGGGGAATTTCGGAAAATTAAACCACCTCATTTCGATGGGGAATCAGAAGAAGCTGCAGAGGCGTGGTTAATTAATATGAATAAGTATTTTCAAGTGTATGAATATGATCATCATCTTAAGGCAAGGCTGGCTATATTCCAGCTGCAGGCCAAAGCCACGCTATGGTGGGAGGAGGTCAAGATGGTGCGGGGAGTGAGTGAACAAGATGTGACATGGGAAATGTTTCAAAGATATTTCAAGGAGAAGTATCTGACAGAACGCTTTTATGATGAAAAAGCGCGAGAATTTCATGATCTGCGGCTTGGACAGCAGACCATTGACGAGTTCGTAACTAAATTCACATCCCTGCTTCGTTACGTGCCCTATATTCGTGAAGAGAAGGCTAAGGTACAAAGATTCGTTGGCAGCCTACCTCTGACCATGCGAGAAAGGATAGAGTTCGATAATCCGAAGACTATGGATAAAGCAATTCGGAAGGCAAGACTGTGTTATCAGCAGAACAAATCAAAAGGAGAAAATTCTGGGAAGCGTTGGACAGATAAGCGGGGCAGTAAAATGCCTATGGGAAGTAAGGGAGCACGCAGCAATTTTCAAAAAGGATTCTCGAAAGGAGCCAATACTAAAAATCCAACTAAAAATCAGAACAGATTCAAGCCTCCTGCAGAATCCAAGTATAGTGAACAACAAGTTAGATTGGACAATGAAGGCTCAGCTCGGCCACCTGTTCAGTGTTGGGGTTGTGGTGGACCCCATTATATTAGAAATTGCCCTCATCAGAAGGACAACGATCAGTTGTCCCAGATCTATGAAGCTTCGACGGTAGGAGATGTGGCTCGATCCATACCCAGAATCAATGCAGCATTGGAGGATCGACAAGCTGATTACCAGCCAACAATGATAGAGTTTGAAGGTAAGATCTTTGATCGATCTGTTTCTATTTTAGTAGATCCCGGAGCTACTTTAAGCTATATAAGTCCCAAAGTTGTGGAAAGCTGTGGTTTGCAAACTACCAAATTTAAAAGTCCTTGGCTAGTACAGCTAGCCACTGGAGCCAAAAGACGAGTACTAACTAAAGTCAGCAACTGTCCATTAAGGTTAGCTGGCCAAACAATAACAACTGAGTTAAACGTACTTCCTCTTGGTTCCTATGATGTGCTGATAGGAATGGACTGGTTGGAACGGCGATGGTCTGTAATTAATTGTAAAACAAAAACAGTCTCTTACCGAGATGAACTGGGTGTGGGAAAAGAGATTCAAGGCATCCAGAAACCAGTGCAGATTCGGCCGATCACGGCCTCACAGCTGGTTAAGTGTATCCGAAAGAAATGCCAGATTTATGCAGTACAAGTGGGGTATGCAGATTCTGTGGATAAGGCTGCAATTGTTGAAAATATACCGGTAGTGCAAGATTTTGCAGATGTATTTCCTGAAGAAATTCCGGGGCTGCCGCCTAAAAGGGATTTAGACTTCACCATTGAGCTGGTACCCGGAGCAGCCCCAGTGTCCTGGGCACCCTATCGGATGAGTGTGCCAGAGTTAACTGAGTTAAAAATGCAACTGCAAGAGCTGTTGGATAAGAAGTATATCCGTCCTAGTGTATCTCCTTGGGGAGCACCTGTGTTATTTGTAAGGAAAAAGGATGGAACTCTGCGTATGTGTATAGATTATAGACAGCTGAACAAGCTGACTGTGAAAAACAAATACCCCTTACCCCGCATTGATGAGCTGTTTGATCAGGTGAAGGGAGCGACAATCTTCTCTAAGATTGATTTAAGGTCTGGTTACCATCAAATCAGAATCAAAGATGAGGACATAGCCAAGACAGCTTTTCGTACTCGTTACGGACACTACGAGTTTGTGGTACTGCCTTTTGGATTAACTAATGCACCTGCAACATTCATGTGTTTGATGAATAGTGTATTTCATCAATACCTAGACAAATTTGTATTGATTTTCATTGATGATATACTTATATACTCCCGGAATATCAAGGAGCATGAGGAACATTTGAGGATAGTGTTACAGACCTTACGGGAGCATCAGTTATATGGAAAATTCAGCAAATGTGATTTTTATAAAGAACAAATCCAGTATTTGGGCCACATTATTACGAAGGAAGGTATAGTTGTAGACCCTGAAAAGATTAAAACTATAATGGAATGGCCTACACCCAAGGATGTAGCAGATATTCGATCCTTCATGGGGCTGGCTCGATATTACCGGCGGTTTGTAGAAGGTTTTTCTAGAGTTGCCTACCCTATTACCTCCTTGCAAAAGAAGGGAAAAGTGTTTAAATGGACAGCAGACTGTCAACGGAGTTTCGAACAGCTCAAACATTTACTTACCACAGCACCTGTGTTGTGTGTGGCAGATCCCGAAAAGGAGTATGTAGTTTGTACAGATGCCAGTAAGGAGGGCGTGGGTGGAGTGCTAATGCAAGAAGGTAAAGTGATTGCCTATGAATCCAGGAAGTTAAAGGAACATGAGCAGAAATATTCTGCCTATGATCTAGAATTAACCGTTGTGATCCATGCTTTGAAGATGTGGCGCCATTATTTAGTACGGAGGAAATTTTTGTTAATGACGGATCACCACAGCCTGACTAGTTACTTTAGTCAACCCACTTTAAACGCAAGACAAGCAAGATGGGTGGACTTTTTGGGAAATTTCGATTTCGAAATTAAGCACTTAAAGGGAAAGGAGAACAGAGTAGCTGATGCACTAAGCCGAAAGGTGCATTGCATTTACCAGATTGGCATTAGTCAAGGATGGTCCACCCTTGACAAAGAGATTGAGGAGGCTGCGGCGCAAGATCAGATTTATTTGCAAAAGAAGCATTTGGTGCAGAATTCAGATACCCGTTCAATACAACAAGGTTACACCTTGAATGCAGCCGAAATTTTGTGCTACCAGAAGAAGATTTATATACCCAATCAGAGTGGTATTAAAGAAAAGATTCTGGATGAAAATCATAGAAGTCCTTATGCAGGACATCCGGGTTACCAGAAATTAATCACCTCGCTAAGGAAGGAGTATTACTGGCCAGGAATGAAGAAGGATGTTATAGAATACCTGGCGCGCTGTTTGGAGTGTCAACAGGTGAAGGCTGAACATCAGCACCCTGCAGGATTACTACAGCCATTGCCCATACCAGAATGGAAATGGGAGACCATAACCATGGACTTTATTACCAGGTTGCCGAAATCCAAAAAGAACAATGATTCTATAATGGTGGTAGTGGATAAACTCAGCAAGTCAGCTCACTTTATACCAGTTCAATCCACTTATCGTGCAGCTCAAATCGCAAACATTTTTATGCAAAATATATTTAAACTTCATGGGCTGCCGAAAGTAATAATATCTGATCGTGATGTTAAGTTTACCTCAGCTTTTTGGAGGACCTTATTTGAAGGTCTAGGAACTCAATTGAGCTTCAGCACCGCATATCATCCGCAAACTGACGGACAGACCGAACGAGTGAATCAAGTAGTAGAGGACATGCTGAGGTCTTATGTGATGCAGCAACCTACGCGGTGGGAGGAGTATTTACACCTAGTGGAATTCGCCTATAACAATGGCTATCACTCGTCCTTGAAGATGAGCCCATTCGAAGTACTTTACGGCCGGAAATGCCGCACACCCTCCAGTTGGGGTGGACCGGAGGACAAATTCTTGCTGGGTCCTGAGATGTTGGAAGAAATGGAAGTTATGGTGAAAAAAGTTCGAGCTAATCTAAAGTTGGCACAGGACAGGCAGAAGAATTTTGCAGATCGGAAGAGAACATTTAAAGAGTACCAAGTGGGTGAACATGTGTACATCAGAATTCGAGCTAGGAAAAGTACCCTCCAATGGAATGCTTGTGCCAAATTGGCACCGCGTTTTTGTGGACCATTCCAAATTCTGGCACGAGTAGGGCCGGTAGCTTATCAGCTCGCCCTACCCAGCCATATTCGGGTTCACAATGTCTTCCATGTATCAGTTTTAAAGAGATATGTGTATGACCCTAGGCATATAAAAAGTTGGCAGGACATTCAGGTAAGGAAAGATTGTTATATAATGTAAACTGAAATAGAATACTAGTAAGCAGCTGATCTGATTGTTATGTGTTTCAGGTGGAACCGGAAGGAGAGTTCCTGGTCGAACCAGTGAACATATTAGATCAGAGAAGAGTCGAGCTGCGGAAAAAGGTCATCTGTCAGGTTAAAGTGCAGTGGCAGCACTTTGGGCCTGAAGAGGCCACCTGGGAGGATGAACAAATGATGAGGGATACTTATCCCAGACTGTTTTTGGATGAACAGCAACATCGGGACGATGTAGACTTTCAGGAGGGGGAGATGTAACATCCCTCGTGAAAAGTTAATGTTAGTAAATGATAAAAGTAATTATGAACAAAGACTTTATTTGAAAAATATATATAACTCTGTTATTAATTTTATGTTAATTAAAAACAATTGTGTTAGTGCTATTTGAACTGAGCTTATGATTAAATCATGGTTAGTAACTGTGGAATCAGTTACAATGGAACCCTAACTACCTTCAGGGGTAGGAGAGAGCCCAAAAAAAAAGGGGGAATGCCAAGTCTGGTTGGGATCAGATGGCAGAGAAGAAAAAGACAATGTTCATGCTATGTCTGGTTAGGATCAGATGGCATTAAGGAAAGGAATTTTCCTGTGTACGCTATGTCTGGTTAGGATCAGATAGCGTTTACTGGCGAGACCAGTGTAATTGCAGTCGAGAGGACCTGCAAGTGCTTGGGGGTGGAAGATTAAAGAGGAACTCTTCCTACGGACGGGTGGATTGACAAGCATTACAAGTAGGTTTGTAAAGAAACAGGTACGGCCTACTATGTGTATATTTACTTATTGAGATGTCTCTTGTATGGTTCTGTGTTAAAAGATACACTGTTTTGCGCTAAGAAGATTGATTCAGTGGAAACCCTTTGACTGTCATTCATAACCGAAAATAAGAAAAGAACACTAGTTGCTGTATTTTAGACAGAGACCGAGACACTTGCATTCTGAAGAAACGAATATTAAACCCTTGCATATCTCATTCGGAAATAACAGTAGAAAAGTTGAATAAATAAGTCTTTGCTACTACAGGGACAGCAAGAAATATGAACAGAAGTAATACTGTAAAAACTCCTACTTATATTTACATGTCGAAGGAAAGAATCAGAATTCTTTATTTACAGACAGAATCGAAAAGAAAAGTACAGACACTCTTTGCAAAGGAATGTATTATGCTCATAACAATATGACAATTATTTTATAAGACGGGACTGGCAAGTCTCGCAAACCCAATATATACACCGTAGTAGATATTGCCTTATTCAAACGAAATAAAAGAATATATATATATACATTGACCCCGGCCAGGAGGACCGCAAGTATCTTAGAGTCGAAGAACCAGACACTGTATTAATAATATTCATATGCACGGATTAAACAGCACAGGGTTTACGCATTCAAGATTCATAACATTTAAAAGAAATATGTATGCCAAGGACTGCATGGTAATTGTGGTTACAAGCAGTCTCAGCCAAAGCTTTCTAGTAAAAACCCTCGCTTAGAATAAGTTAAACGAGCTGGGCTGAAGCTTATTCAGGACGGCCAGAGCGCCATAGTCGAAAAATAATAAATAAACTTGGGTATAAGATTGTATACCAAGAAAACAAGGTTAATGCAGAACTTAAAACATATTTAAGGCATGCAACTCATAAACAAGCTTAACGCTGATAAAAAAAAAGAAACAATGCTGTTATACCGAGAACAGGTAATGCCAAAACTTAATACTTGTAATATATAGATGAGCTTGAGACGAGCATAACCCAATGGATAGCATGATAAAAGTCAGAACCATATTTGAATAACAGTTATGCCGTGAGTCGGGCATTTAAATAGATGATAAACTGTGCATAGATACATTACTCGGTGAACCAAGCTTAGACAGAGGCTGTTAGGGTCCCACCCTAACCCCCTTATTTATGTCAGGGGATCACGTCATAGTCAAGAGTCAATAAAGCCCATATTAATAATTGTAAGTGGTTAACCCGCAATTAATGACGGGACCACAGTTAGTTGCAAATGGGCGGTAGTATTAGTTAGATGGTAAATGGGCGGTAGTATTAGATAGATGGTATTAATAAAACCCACGATAGTGGCTCGTGGTATTGCATGTATGAGTCATATATAAAGGATAGAGACTCCCTGCGAGGAGCATTGTGTCTTGTTTTGTAATCGAGCTCTGCTCTATTAGAGGTTGCCCCCTCGAAGAGGCCTGTGAACATTTCTCTCTGGATAATAAAATCATTGCTATTCTGTGCTCTGGGTATATTTTCTTCGCATATTTTGTGTTCTCGGTATCTTTTCTTCGCAAATTCTATGTTTGGGTATCGCTTTGCAGGTTAAGAGCATAACAAGTGGTATCAGAGCACTTTCCAGGGCTCGGTGGGATCTCCAAATTTTAGCAAAAAATTTTTAGGCTAGAGACGTGTTCCGGCGTCTTTAAACCACGGGATCTGTCGTTAAGCGCATAAACCTGCGGATTTGGGGAGGCATGCACGCAGGAAATACAAGAGGTGGTCACGTCTGTTGGACTCCCTTGTAACCCCTGTGGGTACCCCTTTGAGTAGTAGCGCATTAGACAGAACCGCGCACGGACTGTCTTCCACGTACCCTCTGGGTATATAGGAAGCCCCCTAGCTCCCTTGAAACCTCGCCATAGATAAACCTTCGGCCGTCTGGTTGCTACAGTACACCGAGAACAGCACTCGGAGAGATTACTTGCCCGTACGATAGGGTAGTCGGGTTGTACGGCTAAGGGTACGGTCGATCCTCCTTAGTTAGAGCCCTGAAACATTGGGCCGAGTACTACTGTCAGACCCTTATGTATATTGCGATCTGTAGCACCTAACACTCCCCAAGACCATAGTTCCCTTTCTCTCGAGGGATCACACATCATCTATTCCAGATCAGCAGCAGCAGTTGTTCCACCATTCAGATCTCTCAGATCCACCAGATCTGATATTCCAGATCAACAGCAGCAGTTGTTCCACCATTCAGATCTCTCAGATATGATATTCCAGATCAGCAGCAGCAGTTGTTCCACCATTCAGATCTCCCAGATTAGCCAGATCGGAGTAGTTGGAAAGGGTTCCTGTACCTGGATATAATTTTCGCAGGACTTTTGGTGGCATTGACATTTTGAGGATTTGGCGACTGCAGTATTGATCAGAAAGGAGTAAAACTCCGTTAGGAGTTTTCAAAAAAAAAAAAAAAAAAAAAAAAGTCTGAGATTTTCCAGGGCGCTTATTGGTGACCTAGCCCATCAGAATCAGGACGACGAGCTGAGCAAGGTGGTACCATTCAATTCTTGGCAAATTTTTTTTTTTTCGGCGGTCCCAAATTTTAGTCAGACGGGTGTATGGTAGAAACTCGCGCTCAAGCAATGGCCAATGAAAGGATAGAAAAAATAGAAGAAGATGTGCACTCCCTCCACTCTGTGGTGGAAAGGATCGAAAATCATCTTAAAGGATTAGAGTGCCTAATACAGGACAAGGGCAAGGAGCCAGCCCACGAGGAGGCGTATAAGGGTCATGAATACCATGAGGGGGAGTCTAGCCACTCTCCTCACGTCTCGCACACCCATCCACCACCCAATCAGAGACCTCCCAAGTTGGATATGCATAAATTTGACGGTTCTCACACGTCCACATGGCTAGCACAAATGGAGCAGTATTTTCAATTGAATCATATCATAGATGAGGGGACTAAGCTTATGGTGGGCACCATGTACTTGGACAGTGAACGATGGCAATGGAAGGAATGGTATCAGCGTTGCAATGGACAATTTCAGAATTGGGGCCAATTTACCAAAGCTCTTTGAAATCGCTTTGAACATGAAGACTCTTTTTTGGGGCGTCTCACTAAGCTCCGACAGACGGGTACAGTGGATGAATATATTACCGCTTTTGAAGCCTTAGCCTTCCGCACTAAGGGTCTCACAGATGAATTCTACATGGAATGCTTTATCAGCGGTCTTAAAGAAGCCATCAAAGCTTAGGTTCTACTCCACCATCCCCCCACATGGAATGAGGCTTGCCAGGTAGCCCGTAAGGTGGAATGGGCATTAACAGCTCAATCCAGCTGCCCCAACTTTCCCGCTAAAGGTCGTCCCTCATAGGCTCCCAATATGACCCAAACACTTAAGATTCAAAAGGTGTCACCTGCAGAAATGGCCGAAAGAAGGAAGCAAGGACTATGTTACTACTGTGATGAAAAATATTCCCCGGGTCATAAATGCAAAGAGCACAAGTTTTTTCAAATAGATGCCACTGACTACAGCTCCACCGAGGAAGATCCACCACTTGAGGAACCAGAGGCGACCGAAGAAGATAACCAACAGGAGATGGTATCTGATGAACCAATGATTTCGCTACATGCATTGGCAGGAATTTCTTCACCTCAAACTCTCAAAATCAGGGGTTTTCTTAAACATCGGCCAGTAATAGTTTTGATTGATAGTGGAAGTACCCATAATTTCATCCACCAAAAGATCGTTGAAGCAGCACATTGTTATGTCCGAGCAGTTTCTAACTTCCAAGTCCAGATTGCAGATGGAGGCACAATGAAATGTGAAGGTCGCTGTGAAAATGTCAAAATTCAAATGGGGGATTATCAATTGAAAACCCACATGTTTGCAATACACATGGGGGGTTGCGACATTGTCCTAGGGGCGGAATGGCTCCGCACTCTTGGGCCAATCACAATGGATTTCCAGGAGTTATATATGAGTTTTAAGCAGAACGACTACACACATACCCTCCGTGGGCTACAAGCGGGAGCCCCTTCTATCATAAGCTCGCACCGTATGGAAAAATTGTTAAAAAAGGGCCATCATGGAGTAGTAGCTCAATTTAATGCCATACAGGTAGTAGATACCATGTCTTCGCCAATTCATCCTGAGATGCAACAGATTTTGAATAAACATCGGACGGTCTTTGACAAACCTCATGAACTTCCACCCTCGCGAGGGGAACATGATCATAGCATCACATTGGTCCCAGGGGCCCAACCCCCAAATGTGCGGCCATACAGACATCCGTTCACCCAAAAGAATGAAATAGAAAAAATCATCAAGGAATTGTTGGAAGCATGTGTCATTCGTCCTAGTATTAGTCCTTACTCATCTCCAGTCGTCATGGTCCTCAAGAAAGATGGGGAGTGGCGGATGTGTCCAGACTTCAGGGCCCTCAATAAGTTAACATTCAAAGATAAATTTCCCATCCCAGTGGTTGACGATTTGCTGGACAAACTCAATGGGGCTCAATTCTTCACTAAATTGGATCTTCGCTCAGGCTACCACCAAATTCGCATGAAGGAAGTTGACATTCCCAAGACAGCTTTCAGAACTCATGAAGGCCATTATGAGTTCTTGGTCATGCCATTTGGTCTCTGTAATGCCCCCTCTACTTTTCAGAGCCTTATGAATCACCTCCTCAGACCATATCTCAGAAAATTTGTCCTGGTCTTCTTCGATGACATCCTCATCTATAGTGGCACTTGGGCGGCACATCTTAAGCATGTAGATATCCTCTTGCAACTGCTCAGCAAGCATAAACTATTTGTCAAAATGTCTAAGTGTGCGTTTGGCATGGAAGAAGTTGAGTATTTAGGCCACATTGTGGGCCGGGAAGGTGTCAAGGTTGATCCCAAAAAGATCCAGGCAATGCAAGAATGGCCTCAACCTAAGACCTTGAAAAGCTTGAGAGGATTTTTGGGTCTCACAGGCTATTATCATAAATTTGTCCGCAACTATGGCCGCATAGCGAAGCCCTTGACGCAACTTCTCAAGAAAAATTCCTTCTTCTGGAACGAAGAAGCACAACAGGCATTTACCGCTCTCAAAACCGCCATGTGTTCCACTCCGGTCTTAGCACTACCGGACTTCACCAAAACATTTGTCATTGAATCTGATGCTTCGGGAACAGGTATTGGAGCAGTCTTAATGCAGGAAGGGCGACCATTGGCCTTCACTAGCCAACAACTAAGTGGGAAGAACTTGGGCCAATCTACCTATGAGAAGGAAATGATGGCCATCTTACATGCAGTTGAGACCTGGCGACCTTACTTGTTGGGGCGACGTTTCCAAATCCGCACAGATCATCACAGTCTTAAATATTTTTTGGAGCAATGCCTATCTTCCCCCCAACAAAATAAATGGTTAGCCAAAATGATGGGTTATGATTATGAGATCATTTACAAGAAAGGGAAAGACAACAGGGTAGCAGATGCATTGTCACGACAATTTGAGGAGGAAAGTACTTTGCTCGCAATATCCCTCCCCATTCCAGACTGGATTGAAGAGGCTCGCGGGGAATGGTTTTCACATCCTGAGCTCTCCCAACTCATTTCTCAATTACAGGCAGATCCTAATTCCAGCAAGGGCTACTCGTGGCAGAATGATATTCTTCGCTACAAGGACAGAGTCGTCATATCACCAACTTCCACCCTCAAAAGTCGCATTTTGGCAGAATTGCACTCCTCTCCCATTGTAGGACATTCGGGCTTTCAGAAGACATACGCTCGCACCAGAAGATCATTTTTTTGGACCGGCATGAAACAAGACATCCTTACTTTTGTAGCAGAATGTGACGTCTGTCAACGCCACAAGGGGGAAACCGTCAACACACCAGGCACATTACAACCATTGCCCATTCCGGCGTCAATTTGGATGGAGGTCTCCATGGATTTCATTACAGGTCTTCCAAAGTTTGGGAACAAATCAGTCATCATGGTGGTTGTGGACCGACTATCGAAGTATGCTCATTTCTGTGCTCTACCCCAACCATTCACACCTACTTTGGTTGCTCAAACTTTCATGGATCAAATCTTCAAATTGCATGGCATGCCCACTTCGATTGTGTCCGACCGCGACCCAATCTTCACCAGTAATTTTTGGCAGGAGCTCTTCAGAATACAAGGCACTCAACTCAAACTCAGTACTTCACATCATCCACAAACAGATGGTCAAACCGAAGCAGTCAACAAATGTCTAGAAACCTACCTTAGGTGTTTCACTTCAGAAAAACAACACCTTTGGGCACAGTGGTTACCTCTGGCGGAATGGTGGTATAACACCAACTATCATGCCACCACCAAAATGACTCCATATGAAGCAGTCTATGGACAACTTCCGCCGTCCCCTACTTCTTATCTCACGGGGTGCTCCAAAGTACAAGCAGTGGATCAACTCTTACAACACCGTGCAACCATGCTGGCCCACTTGCGCGAGAATCTTCATCAAGCTTAGAACCGTATGAAGCAACAGGCTGACCAACATCGCTCAGAGCGCCAATTTCAAGAAGGGGATCAGGTCTTTTTGAAGTTGCAACCATATAAGCAAACATCACTCAAAGACAAGGGCTGTCAAAAGCTCTCTCCAAAATTCTACGGACCATATCAAGTACTTCAGCGCATTGGAGAAGTGGCTTACAAGCTGGCTTTGCCACCTACAGCAAAAATCCACCCAGTTTTCCATGTATCGTGCCTCAAGAAAGTGATTGGGAACAATTGCCGAGTTCAAACCAGTCTACCTGAATTGGATGAAGAAGGATCAATCTGGCTTCAACCTGAACAGGTTCTAGACACACGAGACAAGCACCTGCGTGGCCGCGTGATTAAGGAGGTCCTAGTCAAATGGAAAGACACCTCGCCGGAAGATGCAACTTGGGAACCAGCCGCTATTCTTCAGCAGTTTCCGCAGCTTCAGCCTTGAGGACAAGGCTAGTCTTAAGGGGGAGGGCATGTTAGGGTCCCACCCTAACCCCCTTATTTATGTCAGGGGATCACGTCATAGTCAAGAGTCAATAAAGCCCATATTAATAATTGTAAGTGGTTAACCCGCAATTAATGACGGGACCACAGTTAGTTGCAAATGGGCGGTAGTATTAGTTAGATGGTAAATGGGTGGTAGTATTAGATAGATGGTATTAATAAAACCCACGATAGTGGCTCGTGGTATTGCATGTATGAGTCATATATAAAGGATAGAGACTCCCTGCGAGGAGCATTGTGTCTTGTTTTGTAATCGAGCTCTGCTCTATTGGAGGTTGCCCCCTCGAAGAGGCCTGTGAACATTTCTCTCTGGATAATAAAATCATTGCTATTCTGTGCTCTGGGTATATTTTCTTCGCATATTTTGTGTTCTCGGTATCTTTTCTTCGCAAATTCTATGTTTGGGTATCACTTTGCAGGTTAAGAGCATAACAGAGGCCGTCATAACATGAGCCCTTAAACAAAGACTAAATACAATAATCTAATAGACGAGGGAAATGAACCATATAGGTTCGTAACAAGTAGAACCTGGTCGTATAGCGGAGGAAAGTTTGGTAGCAAGGAACTCGGCATCCTTGTTCAGCAGAACAGAGGATTAGCCACTGTTCCGAGAAAGAAAATCGAAATCAGATTCTAAGAAAGAGGATTTCCTCATACCTGTGGCAGGATGGTCGGGGCTGGAAAGTCGGGTCTTTTCCCCAACGATGTCTGGACGCCGAAAGCCTTCCCTGTAAAACCATGGAGACAGATGACTGAGTAACATGTGAAACGACTGAGGAACGAAATCATTTAAATGTAAACAATATCGGAAATATCTTTCAAGAACTCGACTTAACCTGAGCAGTGAGTTGGAGAGTTTCTTTGTGCCTTGGTAGAGCGTGGAACCCTGGTGCGGTGGAGAACCATAAGGTCTTCGGCCGAACACACTCGAGCTGAGGACTTCGGCAGCCAAACTCTCGACCCATAATGAAAATAATAACCAAGCCAATACAAAATGAACCTTAAATATTCAACGCATGACCCTGCCTCGTGGCACAGCCTCCGCCTTTGATCTGAGGAAGTCTGCCACCACCGTCCGATCAACGAGAAGGATCCGGAAGGGTTTGAGCGCGAAATGGTAAGACCGAGGAGCCAGCCTCGTAGCTCTCGATCACACCACCGCACATGGCAGAACGAAGGTGAGCCGTTGATCGGGCCAGATGGATGAACCACAGCAGGCCAGTACTGCAAACGACAGTGCATTACTGTACCCATGTCTCCAAAGAGCAAGTTAGTCCAATCTCGGGTTGAACGCCATACAGGTCGCAATTAAGGTTGGTGCCAGCCCATGGTACCCGGGATCTGCTGTGGCAGCAAGTCCCATGACCGCCACAACATAAACCCATATATATATAAGAAAACCCTTTTTATAATTAGATAGGGAATCGAATGTTACGACTAATACTGTAATCAAATGAATGTTGACTGTGATGATTATAAAGTACGTGTCATGCAATAAAATATGAATGTGTCAAAGCCCGAAAGGTCTTAGGTGCATGCTGTAACATTATTACATAAACATATAAGTCAAATTCTTGGAGAATCACGGTACATGTGGATTATACGTTTGATATATTATGGTCTGGTGAATGTAGATTTACTTATATATAATTTTTTTTTTTACCTATGTTTTAGAGCGTGACAAATTAAGATAGAGAAAATAATAACCTTTCTACCCAACAACTCAAAATAACCCCAATTAATTATAAATAATTTTTTTTATTATAAATACATTTAATTCCATCTAAAATTATTTATAAATTCAATTCTCTTTATAAAATTACTTATTTTAATTGTTAAAATAACAATTTATTATATATACATTCATTCCAATTTTCAACCATAAAAATAAAAATACTTAATTCACTCCTCTTAATGGGTTAAAATACAGTTTTTTTTGGTTAGTAAAAATAAATAGATCAAATCGAATATTTAATTAGCTTATTACATACCAATAAGAAATTTTTTTGTGTGTGTGTAATTAGACCAATCCAACAATTGGAGTTTAGTAAGTATTCTAATCAATTATTTTAAATATTATGAGAAAATATTAAATAAAATTATGAGAAATGATTATATATATATATGATTAAAGGAATCGAGAATTGGAGTCTAGTATTAAAATAATGTCAAATTATTCTTATCACTATCCATACAACTTAGAGGTGAACCAATAAATCAAAGGAAGAAAATTGAATTTAGAATATCATGGTAAAAAATATATTTTACTTTACTTGATTTTCCCATCAATTACTTAAACATTGTGAGAAAGGTTAAAATATTATGTTATCAATTAGCTATTTTATGATTAAATTTCTCATCTCAATTACATTAACCATCTTGGAAAAGTTTTTCAAACTCAAGTGGTTAGAACATAATTCTCAATTACCTTAAACATCATGGAAAACGTTTTAATGAAAAGTTAATGGATCTCTTCGAAGACATAAGATAAAATTGGAAAGATATAAAGAAGACTAACATTGACGCAAGGATGATAAAATTGGAACGATATAGAGAAGATTAACATGGCCTTAGCTCAAGGATCACACGCACAAATCCAAACATGGTATTCTCATTTCTTTTCAATGAAGAGTTAATGTACATCCAAAAATATACTTTAATCGTCTTTCTCAATTAATTATATCAAATGATACTAAATGAATGAATGAATGAATATACATAATTAATTATTGGATAATTAAATACTTTCATTTAATTATTTGTGAGTATTTAATTTTATATAATTAATATTTGTTTTTTCTTTTGGATAGGTAATGTGAGTCCAGATATGAATGACACACATAATTTTTGGCTTGAGTAGCAGCAACCCGGAGGCCTCTAAGCCATCAAAATCACCAGGTAATCACACTTGACCTAGGCCACAGTAGCCCTTAGCATGGTTGTATTTTTGCCCATAGAGTTTTGAACCAATGAACTTTTTCACCACAGAGTGCCTTAACAAAACATCATGTCGTCATCTGCTCTACGTCAAGTGGGCAGTTAATATTTGTTTTTATAAATATATGTTTTCCTAAGAAAAATATATAATGCTATTTATAATTTATAATTTTAAATATAAAAGATATTAAATTAATAATAAAAATTAATCATATTTAAAGGTAATTAGAAACTTGATTAACTAAGACTTTTAAATGATCAAAATACATAATATTTTTTATTGTAGTGTTTATAGTGATTGTTCCTAATTGGTTTGGTGGTTGTTTATTAAATCTATAAAAAATAGTGGTTGCACTTAGAGATATTATATTAAATGGTGTTGTGACCCCATGCACACATAAGTGGTTCAAAGCTCACCCTCATGTCCTCCAAATTTCTTTCTACATTTTTAGTGGGCCTAATGGTTAAGAATATGTGTTTCCTCCTTGAAAGTCACACGTTCAAAACCAAATGGGGGTAGAGTCTGTACATGTTGAATGACTAATATTGACCCATTGTAACACCCCCAAAACGCACCCTATATTGTATTTGTATATATTTCTAGGCGAGTGAACCAAGTTGTATTAGATCTACATGTCCATGTGAATACACTTGTCTTGGGGCAGGCCAAAGTGTTTGTGTGATTAAGGCTAATGAGCCTAATAATGTAATATGTAAATCATACTCATGGTTAATAAAATACACTATTGCTACAGACCAAGTAAGAGATGAGAGATTTGGGGGTAGAACTCTACTTGGGGAAAGATAAGATGGTGGAACCACGACATAGTTCCTAATCCATGGGAATAATTTTATATTCCAAAAGTGACTTATGAACATAACCCAAAGTGTGAAGACATGACATAAGTCTAAGTTTAAAAATTGAGAGGGAGGTGGTCCATGTGAATCCCTAAATGGTGGGGGTGAGTTGCACATGTGATACTTGGAATAAATAAACGAGCATATATCCATCTTAAGTACAGATCTAACATGAACGGAGAGGGATCAAATTTTTTCACTTACAAATTTCTTTAGAGTGCAAAATACAATATGTAATTTTTCATTATTTAAATTGTATTTTTGAATGTTATATATAGTATATATAGGAGGAAATAAACATTTTAACCATAAAAAACTTATTTTTTTCATGATAAATACATAAAAAAATTAAATGATATATAATATATACATAATTGCCATTAAAATATTTTACATGACATGTACATCATGAAATTTTACCAGCCCAAATTAAAATCGTTTTTTATTATTAATATATTTTTTTAAGTATATGTCAATATTCGATGAGATATCTGACTTAAAAAAGAAGAAGAGAGGATGTATATATCAATATTAATTAGCAATAAAATATTTTATTGATAACCCACATTGATATATATATATATACACACAACATTAAAATACTTTATTTTAACAAAAAGAATTCTATATATAGATATATATGAAGTTGATATGGACATAAATTACTTAACGTATATCTTCAAATAGTTTATTTAAATATCTTGTTGAAATATTTTTGAAAATTATAAGGTTTAAACATGTTACTCACACATTTTTTTTACTTCTAATTACTTTACAACATATTCATTTTTTTATTAATTATAACCAACATTATTTTTCTATTTAGAACCTAATTTATTTTTATTTTAGAGGGGCACATGTCAACCAGACGGACAGAAAAACTTACACATCCCCTCATACTGGGATGTAGAATGAGCCTCTCGGCTCAATCATGCATAAAAGACTTGTGTTTCCTATCATTCTTTGTTGGGGGTGGGGCGGGGAAGTGCGGTGGTGATTCTTGTATCATTCAACCACCATTGCTTGCAAGGGGGGATTGCTTGTTGATCCCCAGTTTGTTTGATGGTTCATTGCTGGTGTGCTACAAGTTTATGCTATAAGCTTGAGGGTAAGTGAGCCTAAATAATTGTTGAGCTCTGTGACCTAATAAATTGTTGTGGATTCCTTAATGGAATTATATGGCCAATTCCCCTTACTCATCTTCAATAAGGTTGGAGTTAGGAGGGGGAATGCATTGGGTAAAATTACCCATTGTGAGGTCGAAGAAGTGCATAGAAGACTCATGAGGGAAATTGGAACTCCCAGAGCTTTGGCACTTTGAGACTTCCTAACTCGTCTATACTTGAAACCCAACAAGAGTAGTCGCACAACTTGATAGACTACAAGGGAAAAGAAGCAGTGTACTATCTTAGGTTGTGCAGGCGAGGGAATGTAGGACTATTGTTAGGGATGCTACTAGAGTTTGCACCTAGTGTAGTGCTCGTTTAGTAATGTCTATATAGTTTTAGTTGGCACTAGGTGGGTCTTTTCCCTTTTGTAGTTATGATACCAACTCAAGGGTTACTCATTACTACCAGTTTAAGAGAAATGTGGTCTATAGTTGGGTGGAACATCTAAGATCTACAAGTCATCGACGGAAAATTACAATAATAAGTGTCATCAATTGTGATATTTTATGTTTAATGTTGTGTATTTTATTTTGTTGTGTGTATTTATAGATACTTGTAAGGCCATTATGAACATATTAATTGATGTATAACAAAATTTTTTTGCATGGGACAATCATGAGAGTGTTGATCTCTCACGGATTGAGCATAGTTGATGGCCCTTTTAGTTGATACTGTATTGGGCTTGATATTTTGTGTGAAATAATTGTGTGTGTGTGTGTGTGTGTGTGAAAGAGAGAGAGAGAGAGAGAGAGAGAGAGAGAGAGAGAGTTTATCTAGTTTGGTAAATTTTGGGAGTTTAGCCTTGAGCTATCATTTTGGGTCCTTGGTAAAAAGGCCTAATTAATGGTTGTGGATGAAGGAGTTTTAGATGTCTTTAGAAGTTGGGGAAAGCCTCAATACCATTAAAGGGAAGTGATGATTCTTGTATTATTTGTCCACCATTGTTTGTGAGGGGAGAGTGCATGTTGATCCCTAGTTTGTTTGCAGGTCCATTACTAGGGTGCTACAAGTTTATGTTATAAGCTTGAGGGTAAGTGAGCCTAATAACTACTAAAATATGTGACTCGATAAACTATTATGGATTCCTTAATGGAATTATATGGCCAATTTGCCTTGCCCATATTGGGTAATGTTGGAGCTTGGAGGGGGATGGGTTGGGTAGAATTATCCATTGTGATGTTGAAAGAGTGCCTAGAAGACTCATGAGGGAAATTGGAACTCTCAAAGTTGTGGTACTTTGAGAATTCCTAACTAGTATATACTTGAAACCAAGCAAGAGTAGTCGCACAACCTGATGGACTATAAGGGCAAAGAAGGGGTGTACCATCTTAGGTTGTCTAGGAAAGGGGATGTCGAACTATTGTTAGGGAGGCTAATAGAGTTGGAACTTCACATAGTTCTTGTTTAGTATTTTTCTATATAGTTGTTCTTGGCTCTAGGTGGGCCTTTTCCCTTATGGAGTTATGGACCCAACTCACAGTTACACATTACTGGGAGTTTAAGAGCAGTGTGGTCTATTGTTGGGTGGAACATCTGAGGTTTATAGCTTGTTGATGGAAAATTATAATGATAAGTGTTACTATTATGATATTTTATGTTTAATGTTGTGTATTTTATTGGGTGTATATATTGTTAAATATCATGTTTGTTTATGGATACTTGTAAGGTCATTATGAGCATATTAATTGATGTATATCAAGGCAATTTGCATGGGACAATCATGAGAGTGTTGATCTCTTAGGGAGTGGACATAGTTGATGGCCCCTTTAGTTGATATTGTACTTGGTTTGATGTGTTGTGTGAAATAATTGTATGTGTGAGAGAGAGAGATAGAGAAAGAGTTTATCCAATTTGGTAAATATTGGGAATTTAGCCTTGAGGTCTCATTTTGATTCTTGGGGAAAATGTCTAATTAAAAGTTGTGGATGGAGGTGTTTTAGATGCATTTAGAAGTTGGGGAAGGCCTCAATACCATTAAAGGGATCTAGGCAAAGTAATTTCCCCTTTTGAATTAAATTTGGTCAAAAGGGGGCATTATTTTCTAAATTAGGGAGGGCCTATAAAAATATTAAACTTGGTGCCTATAAGTTACCCCTACCTATGGGGTCAGATGGGCTGGGTGTGACCAAGATCAAGGCCAAGAGAAAAAGAGAGAGAGGGAAAGGGGAAGATGTTTTCGAAACCTAGATATTTGAGCATTTGATATTTTGTTGTGTACATAATGTTAATGGAACAATTAGGATGTTTCAGATATCCAGATATTTGGATATTTGAGCATTCAGGATTTTGATGTACATGTAGAAGTGTTTATCCAAATGTTCCTAATATTTGGATTTACGAGCATCTAGGAAATTATTTAAATGTAATCTATTACAATATGCAAATTCCAAATGGCTTGGATGCATGATACATCCTAATGTTAGAACTTGATGCTTGGAGTAACCCTAATGACAAAGCCATGCAACTTAGCCAAGATCTAGAAATTTTCTAAAAACAAGAGTTGGATCGAAAAATATAAACCTAGATCTAGATGTTAGCTAGATAGTACAAGTGTGGTGATGTGGAACTCACATGGGACAAGCCCTAATCCATTCAAGTGATTAGGGATACAACATGATAGCCAGTGTGGCCACTGATGTGTCACTGCAAATCTGGCATGTTGTTGTGCCACTATTAACATGTAAATGTGGATAGGTTATGGTGTTGTAGCATGTTGACATGGCATGCCAATATGGTGTGTTGACATGGCACGATGGTGCAAAGGAATTGGTGTGGAATTTTTTATGGTGTATGACATGGAGAATGGAAATCTAGGATCATAAATTTTGAGAAAATGGTTTTTTTCTTGGTTTCTTCAAATGTCGAATGATCCAAATATCTAGGAATTTGGACATTAGGAAGTGCAGAAGTTTGACTTGTGTTGAGGTCGCTTTAAGTATGATGACATGTAATTAGATATCTAGAAGCCAGGGTGAGAGTTGGAGACTTAGGTGACAGTAATCGTGGAATATTTTGAATATTTGGGATCTAGATTTTCAAATAAAGGATATTTTTCTATTTATCCATATACTAGATGTTTCAGATATCTAGGAATAGAGATATATGGAAATGTGGATTTTTGAATAAAAGAAATTATGGATTCGTGTGGATAGTGGATGTTCCAAATATCTATAAATATGGACATCCATAAATCCAACCTTTAATGAAAGGGGTTTATTAAAACATATGTATTGTGCATGTTTTGAATAATTGGGAATCCAAATATTAGGATGTTTGACCTACTGATTCAAGCATTTTCTAGGATTTGGATGTTGAATGATTTAGACATCTCGAAATATAGAACATATGAGAATAGTCATGGAGGAGGAAGCTAAAATTTTTGATGTGAATATGACTTGGAAACCTAGGTTTCCAGCTTGTGGATATGGAACTATGCAGTGATAACACATGTGTACAAATCTTCCACATGTAAATCATGTGTCAATTGTACGATTGTTGACATGGCACAAAATGGTAAGCATTCTAATGGCCATAAATTTGTGCCTAGAGCTAGGAACTATATTAAACTTGTATCATTGGAAAGATCTCAATGAGGAAAAGACAATGGTGAGCTTAGAAAGGATGTTTGAGATGATGAGAAAAAAAGATAAAATTTGGGTACCTGGCCTCCTTAAAAGTGACTTTAGGGGTTGGGCATGTGCACCCAATACCCTTAGAGGGGCTTAAAGGGAGCTAAGTGTGTTATAGATTAGTATCAAAGCAAAGTTCAAACACTAGGTGTGGAGGGCCAAATATATATGGAGCGAACAAAGTTCGTTCTTCATGTTAAATACTCCAGAAGACTTGGAATATATAGATCTCCATTGAGGATATAAGAATATATATAAAATGTATGAATAAGAATGATGATACAATTGAAATTGAGAGCCTATTTATATACCTTATGCAGGTGTCCCTTTATGAACATTCAGGTCTCCTTAGACATGCCTCTTTGTTTAACTAATTATTTTTAAATTACATATTATTATTATTATTATTTATTATCTATATTTACTACTTTTACATAAATTATATTCATAACATTGCCTTCCTCTTCAAAAATATTTGTCCTCAAAGATTGTTAATGAAAAGCCTTGATCTCTTTTTCTGCTATGGATGTCTTCTCGTTTCGGGACTTTCATCTTCGTCGATACAATTGATATGATCCTTGGAGTGATATATAAAATTGTCGCATGGAGGAAGGATCTAGTCATCCTAAATTAATCTTTTCTGGAATATTTTGATTACTAGAAACTTATGATGAACTATTATCATTGCGCTGAGTTGTGCACACTTCATTATTCTTCAGAACATAAGTTTGTTGTTTATGTTATGAGTGATACATATTCGTAGATTGATTGAAATGTTTGTTCTTGTGATTCATATGTAGATAAAGATTTCTTTTGGTTTCCCTTATCATGTGTGTGGCAAGATTCTGATTTACTTCAGGTTCTGATGTCGTCGAGTTGGTTACAAAATCTTCACTTGGAATTTCCTTCATCTCAACATCTGAGTGTGTTTTTTCTTTAACTGACGTGTCTTCTTCTTGAGTTGTGATATTCACTAGATCAATATTCATTCCATTTTCTTCAACTTGAATTTCTTTATTTGAAGAATTCAACGCTTCCTTCTCAATAAGTTGTTGTACCTTATTTTCCAATGACTTTTTGTCCTTCTTAAGCTTCTTAATTTGTGTTAATAATTTTTCACTATGGTCCTTAAGCCGAGAAACTTCTTCATTTCGATCAGAAGTGATTTTGTCAATTTCTTTTTGCATATTTTGTAATACTTTTTTACCTTCTTGAAAAATTACTTTTGAAATATCTTGTATGTCTTTGGGTGTTATTGAATTTGGCTTCAGTGAAACATACTGGAGTATTATTTTCTTCTTGTTGTAGGAAAATATTAAAACCTTCTTTTTTGTATTTAAGATGAAGGATCCTAGAGTTTCCATCCAGGTTGAACCCAAAATAATGTCACCTTGAATGCTCCATAGGGTTTAAACTGAGAATTGTGATAGAAATGTATAATCCTCAATGTTTAACTGTAAATTGGTTATGTCATATTTTTTGTTGCCAAAACAGTCTAATTTTTTTTATTATATTTGACTCTGGAATCACTAAATGGTTTGTTATTTTATATGTTACATAATTTTTATCTTCGGTAGGTGAGATAGCAATAGTGACATATTTTCCTGCAATAGACCCTTTAGAATTTAATTCTAAATAGCACTAAATATTGCTTATACTGGTTAATTATAAATAACACTAAAACCCTTGTATTTCAAGAATAAATATCAAGACAATCAACCAATACAATCCACACCTAGTGAGCCAAAGAAATCATAATCATTTGGAAAGAGGCTAAGATATTCAACCATTAAATTTTGGGGTTATGAGGGAGACCACCTATTTAAGGGATTCCCTCATAAGGATGTCAAAATTATAATTATGCATAATATTCAAGGAGATGATACTATGGAAGACATAGGTATAAGTATGCCCAAAAGATATGTATCCATGGACAATCAACACGTTGATCATCAAACACACATGGTAGAAGTTGGAGGTAAGATTACTAACGAACCCATACCAATTTTAATTGATCCTAGAGCTAGCCATAATTATATCAATCCAATGCCTGTTGAAATATTTAGTTTTAAAAAGACCATGCGTGGTGGGACTTGGTTAGTTCATGAAGTTATAGGGGAAAAACAAAGGATTAATGAGTTGGCAAAAGAGTGCCCAATATACATGAATGTTTGAAGTACCAAAGCATATTCTAATGTAATTATGTTGGGTTCATACTACTACCTCATTCACATGGATTGGTTGGACAAGCATCATGCTATCCTAGACTATTATAACAAGGCATTTGTTTACCTTGATGAAGAAGGGTAGTAGAGGAAGGTATAGGGAATTCCAAGACCTATTTCTATACAAACTATTAGTAAGGAAAATTAATAAGTATTAGAATGCATGTCCAATTCATGCAGTCCATATGGAGGAATAGGTCAATGATAAGATACCCAACATTAAGGTTTTTTCACTGCTAAAGGAATATTTTTCCAAAGGGAAAAAACCCGTAATTTTGTTTCAACTTTCGAAAAAAGGAAACAAAATTACATTTTGCATATGCTAAAAGCATCAGTATGAAAATCCTCATGGCTCATAAAGTAGAAAAAAAGCTAAAAATAGGTATTACAACGGAGAAGATGATCCAGGTGGATGTTGGTGGCCACCCACCTATCCCATTTGGACCCCCACAACTGTCTCTTTCAGTTTTTCTGTTTCCTTAATTATAGCACAGTTTACTATTTTTAGCAGTTTTTCGGGTCCTAAACTTCCGGAGCCGTTTTGAGGCCCTAAACGACGTTTTTTGGGAAATCCATCACTAGGGATTTTTCTGACTAAAAATCGTCTTTTCTGTCGTAGTCCTCAGAGAGATCTTTCCAACGGGCTATCATGCGCGTCAAACGGAGATAGTACGACCAATTCGCGACCCCGGGAAGTTGATGTACCAACTTACCCAAAAACGGGGCCCACAATTTGGCGTTTCATCTTCTAGGGTTAGGTTTTGGAATGTGAAGGGTTTTCCATTGTTTCTCAACAATAAATAGGCCCTCGAGCCTCATTGTAACACAGTTTGAAACAGTTAAGAGGCATGTAGCCAACACATCTCTTCTCAGAGATAAGCTACCATCGCCCCAGCTGGGTTATTTCTATTTGTAAGCATATTTCAGTATTCTCCATTAATGAAATAAAGTATTATTTCCGCTGCATCTCTGTTTTTATGGTTATCGCATCTCTGTATTTATGGTTATCTCTGTAATCTATTGCGTTCCTGCTTAAATCCAGATCAGTGGTATTAGAGCGGTCTGCTTTTTCTCTTTTTTCTTTGCATGTCCCCAACGAGGTCGGGATATAAGGAGTTAGGGCTTGAATTGGTCGAACCTTTGCAAGACCAGCCTCGCAAATCTCGACGACCTCCCATGGTGGATGAGAAGAAAGATGAGGGGGCAGGAGATCCTATCAGAATCTTGCTCGAAGAAGCCCTCGAGCGGCAAAGGAACGCAATGATGGATAGCTTTGCGCAAATCCTTCAGCGGCTACCCAGAGGCGACGCATCGGCTTCCAACAGCTACTGTGGAAATGCCACACCATTTAAGGTACAAGTAAATTTTGAAATCCTCATCTTCGAGGGTCAAATAGATGCAGATGCCGTAGATAAATGGTTAAATCTGCTTGATGGGTATTTTTCTGTTCATGAATTTTCAAGTCGGGAAAAGATTGTTTTCGCTCTTCTCAAAGCAGCCCCCCACGTCAAGGACTGGTGGGAAACCTACTGTGAACAGAAGGATGAAAGTACAGGCTCACTGTTTTCAGCCGCACCCACTTGGAATGACTTCCGGGATGCCATCAAGGAGCAGTACTACCCTGTCAAAAGCTATGAGGACAAATACATCAAATGGACCACCCTACGGCAGGGACGAGACCAAGGTGTGCCGGAGTTCACAAACAGTTTTCATACCCTTCGCACACAATTGGGTATCAAAGATTCTGAGCTGCATATGGTACTCAAATACCGCGGCTGCCTACACAGATACATCCAGGAAGAGGTGGAGTTCTTGAACATCTCCTCACTCGGTACAGCATACCGATACGCTGTCAAAATCGAGCAAAAGTTCAAACAGAAGAAGCGAGACTTTGGATCTACAAATCCAAAGCCCAAAGGACAAAGCCAAGGCGGGGTGATCCAAGACAACCCGTCGAAGTTGCAAGAAAATAACAACACCACGAAGCCGAAGAAGGACACAGGAAAGTGGTGTGAGTTCCACAAGAGTCCCACTCATAACACAAGTGAGTGTCGGACCAAGCAGTCGCTGGTGGCCGAGTTGAAGGCTTCCGAATCAGATGCATGTTCTGACTTTGAGTCAGAACCCGACAAGGGAAATGACAAAGGGAAGCAGATCATTGATACGGATCCCAGCGCCACTATTGCTACTGCCAAGATCCAGAAAAATGAGCCCGAAGATCCAGAGGAGGGGGAACGTCTTTTCCACTCACAGATGTGGGTGAAGGGTTCGCCACTGCAATTCATTGTCGACAGTGGCAGCCAAAAGAACCTCATTTCAGCAGAGGTCGTGAAGTGGTTGGGCCTACCAACTACACCACACCCACAACCGTACAATATCGGTTGGCTTCACGAAGGATGAGATCTCAAATTTCGCCAGCAGTGTTGCCTTCCCTACAGCATCAAGCCCTTCACAGACGAGGTATTGTGTGATGTTACACCTCTGGATGTTTGTGATGTACTATTAGGCCAACCATACTTGTGGAGGCGACATGCTGTGTATGAGTCAAGGCCTCGCGCTGTCATCATTTCTTTGGATAATTCATTATACAAGATACCGGAGGTACCCCCACCTACCGCCACCTCTTTGATCACTGCTAAGAAAGGCAGCAAGCTCATCTCATAGACTAGGAAATTTATTTTCTGTCTGGTTCGCTCCCAAAGTAAGGGGAAGATCGTTGCTACATCCATGACCCCCGCGAAGGGTTCCTCCACACAGCAGCAGCAACGGAGGGATACAGTCGTGACAGAACACATGAACAACTTCTCCTTACCCGGAGGGGTACCACACAAGTTTCAGGTGGGAGACAAAGTTTGGTTACATTTGCAGAGGGAGCGCCTTACCAAAACCCATCAGAAACTCCGATCACTTCGACATGGTCCTTACACCAATAACAAGGCTACGGGAAACAATGCTTTGAAGCACAACATTCCTCCATTCCTTCGCTTGCATCGAGTGTTCAATGTGGACCGTCGCCGACCATGCCCCCCACCATTTCTGGACACATCATAGATTGCAGAACAACTCACCAGAGACCCAACTCAGCAGAAGCTTCCTCATCTCAGGGAGGAACTCAACGCAATGGGGACCATTGCTTCCTAAGGGGGGAGGAATGATCCAGGTGGATGTTGGTGGCCACCCACCTATCCCATTTGGACCCCCACAATTGTCTATTTCAATTTTTCTGTTTCCTTAATTATAGCACAGTTTACTATTTTTAGCAGTTTTTCGGGTCCTAAACTTCCGGAGCCGTTTTGAGGCCCTAAACGACGTTTTTTGGGAAATCCACCGCCAGCGATTTTTCTGACTAAAAATCATCTTTTTCGTCGTAGTCCTCGGAGAGATCTTTCCAACGGGCTATCATGCGCGTCAAATGGAGATAGTACGACCAATTTGCGACCCCGGGAAGTTGATGTACCAACTTACCCAAAAATGGGGCCCACAATTTGGCGTTTCATCTTCTAGGGTTAGGTTTTGGGATGTGAAGGGTTTTCCATTGTTTCTCAACAATAAATAGGCCCTCGAGCCTCATTGTAACACAGTTCGAAACAGTTCAGAGGCATGTAGCTGACACATCTCTTCTCAGAGATAAGCTACCATCGCCCTAACTGGGTTATTTCTATTTGTAAGCATATTTCAGTATTCTCCATTAATGAAATAAAGTATTATTTCCACTGCATCTCTATTTTTATGGTTATCGCATCTCTGTATTTATGGTTATCTCTGTAATCTATTGCATTCCTGCTTAAATCCGGATCAGAAGATTAAGTGATATAAAAATCACTTACCTTCCCTTTTTCTCCTTTCTTCTTCTATATATTTTGCCAACCCCCTACAAAATGGTTCACTAGAACCATTTCCAAATAATTCACAATTGTCTCTGATGGACACTCTTTATCTGAGTCAGAAATTATCGAAGCATAAGCTCTCTTTGTGCCCACTTTCCTGTCCTCTTTGTCTACCATAATATCTTGCTGATCTGGTTCCTATGTTGTTTTTTATTCGGTCACATTATGCTAGTGGCTTTTATCCTCCATGTATCTGAGTGCTCCCTTCTTCTTAATTGGGTGGATTATTTGTGATTTCTCGTTCTTTCTCCTTTGTGGAGAAGGGATCAAAATACTGCCATCCTTTAGTTTTGTGATCTTGCCCCTTTTACTTTTTTTGTTTCTTTTTTGCCTGGAGGCATGTGTCCTACAAATATCTTGTTTCGTAAAATGAATGACATCTAAAATTCATGTCTTATTAATCCAAAAATTGGGTCCATTGGAAGGTTTTATGTTTCAGCTGAATGTGATTTGGTACACCTCAGGTTATAGAAAAAGTAAAAATCCATTTCTCCATTCTTTCGGAGTCCATCTTTTTAAAAGACCCCAATATGTTTCCAATGTACTTGAGAACCTTGCGATGCCAGAAAGGAAGGGGAAGATTTTGCAGCCTCACCTAAACTAGCATTATTGAGACCACCATTTTTATGGAGTCAAAATTTGGGAACCAAGGAGTGATGACGAGTCTTTCACTTCCCCAAAAATAGGGCCCTTCTTTCAAAACTCTCTCCTAATATTCGTAGGTATTGAACTAAACAATGAAAAATCCTTTGGGGTATAGGTATATATCATAGTTTTTGGTCTAGATTATGAAAACCAAATGATTCAAAACATCAGACCTGGGCCAAAATCCATTGAATCTACAAATCACTACCCTTGGTTGAAGAACATAAAAAAATCAATTTACATTTATTAGGTTTACCTCCATGGTGGGAACTTATTGTTGTTGTTCAATGATATATGGTTTAGGCTTTTATTGTGGTATATTTGGTGGATTGGAACGTTGGCCTCATGCCACATCCTTGTAGGAAGCTAGACCTCTTGGAATCTTGGATCTCAAAGAGCCCCCTCGTAGCCTAAAATTCAAGACAATGATGGAATTTCTTGAAATGTTGTAATCCTGTAATTGGAGATGATCTTAAAGTTGACTCCCTTCATGGAGGAGCCATTGTATGTCTTTATGAAAGTTTAACTACTCTTCTATATACTACTTGATATTTACCACCATCACTGATACCCAAAAAAGAATGGACTTCCCACTTATGGATTTAAGAAATATTTGGAACTCCTCCCCCTATTCTGACTCTTCCAACACTCCATCCAACTCATACCTATGATGGTACGAGGTTTTTTCAATTGTAACTACACTATTTTGAGTGTTGGTTAGGGTGGATAATCCTAGATTTGGTTCAGCGAGCTAGAAGCATGCATTGGGATCTTCCTACTCCTGATTGATGGTATGTGCGGCTTGAGAAAGGGCATGGGTTTGATCAAATAATGTTTTCAGCCTTATGTATTCAATGAGGATTTGTCGCCTACATATAAGAACAAAACCCTTCGGGCTGCTATCTAGATGAAATATAAATGGATCAGGGAGGACCCTTTCAATCTACACAGTTATAGAGATGTATTATCATTGAAACTCTCATGCACCATTGCTTGAGATCATGCAACCCTTTGTCTCTTCTTGGATACACTTGTTTCCTAGCAACTTCTTCTCATGAAATTGAAAAGATCAAACAAGCAGTTGAAAGCTCCTCGTTGAGCCGAGAGGTTCATTCTATAGCCTAGTATGAGGGGAAGTGTAGGATTGTCTGTTTGTCCATGCCCCTTTAAAATAAAAATAAAAAATAAAAACTATGTTCTAAATAGAAAAATAATGTCATCTATAGTTTAAAAAAATGAATATGATGTAAAGTAATTAGAAGTAAAAAAATGTGTGAATTAGATATTTAAATCTTATACTTTTCAAAAATATTTCGACAAGACATTTAAATAAACTATTTGAAGATCTATGTTAACTAACTTATGTCGATATCAACTTCATATATATCTATATATAGAAGAAAAAAATAAGTTTTTATGGTTAAAATTTTTATTTGGTCCTATATATACTCTATTTAGCATTCAAAAATATAATTTAAACAATGAAAAATAACACATTGTATTTTGCACTCTAAAAATGTTTGCACGTGAAGAAATTTGATCCCTCTCAGCTCATGTTAGATTCGTACTTAAGATGGATCTATGCTGGTAATTCCAAATTCAAACTACGAGGCGTATAGATCTAGATTTACCAGACTATTGTTCATCGCAGGAGTTTTAGAAATGGTACCTCTTTCAGCATTTGGTGGAAACACCATGGCTTTGGAAAATTCCTCTCCACCGCTAAAGGAATATTAGGATGCTTTTGGTGATATTATAAAGTTTCCACCTAAAAGGGACATTGAGTTTTCAATTGATTTGATGCCTTGAGCTACCCCAATTTCCAAAACACATATAGGATGAGCATATCTAAATTTAAGGAGTTACAAATGTAGCTTGATAAAATTTTGAAGAAGGGGTACATATGCCCTAGTGTGTCACCTTGGGGTTCCCCGATGTTGTTTGTTAAGAAGAAGGGTGGTACATTGAGATTATTTATATATTTTATATAGTTAACATAGTTACTGATCAAACGAGAATTGTATCGAGTGCCCTTTTTTGAGGTAGCAAAAGAATCATCTGATTTCAAAAAGTGTTGATTCAGAATATACCCTTTTTTTGGAGCATATATTTGACACTTTAAATTTTCTTATATATCAAGTATGAACATTTTTTTTTAAAGTTAGTGATTTTCATCTTGGTTTTGAAAAGTGTTGATGCAGCATCAACCCCTTTTTCTAGAGGGCTTATTTTTCACAGTTTAAATTTTCTAATGTCTTCTTCTTCTTCCCTGAGATATTTATTTTTAAGTGTTTTTCAAGTTTGTACATTTTTGTTTTTGTTTTCAAAATTTTTGTAATGAAATTGTAATTTGATAGAATTGCAACTTATCAAGAAATTTAATCTAAAATCAAGAGACACAATTCTACTCTACTGATTTGCGGAATCAAATTCACAATTTAGAACAACATGCATAGACATACAATAATAAAAATCACAAATACACATTGATTTCTAGGGGAACCCAACTGGGAAAAACCCCTCAAGCCTCTTTGCATTAATCATATGAACATAAAATCTATTATAATTGCTAGCTCCATCTCTAATCTCAACCTGCAAAAGGATAATTGTTTTCTCTACTCAATGAACAACTAACACTACGCCTAATATCATCTCACCTAGCCTCCTATTTCCTTGCGCAAATCATGAGGAAATTATCCCCTATTATTTAGGAATTTCCTCCAAATTGATTGCGCAATTCCCAATGATGGATCACCTGACCTCATGCAACAGCTATACACTCAAGTTAGTTTACATTTACAACTATTGTTACGTTTCCTTGTCATATCCACTTCAGCTGAGGAACTCAAATTCCTTGCACACATTAGCTATTTTGGGTTGATTGATCAATTAACTAACAAATATTTGAGTTAGACTATTGTCCCACTACAAAACTGACCTTCAACTGACTCTAACAATAGTTAGAGGTTAGTTAATTGAATACAACTGAAATAACTAAACTAGATTACTAAAATTTAGAAATAAAACATGCATAATGAACTCCAGGCCCTCTAGCTCGAATTTACTAAGCTAACTAAGTGACAAGATCCATGTCATACTATTTAATTTCCTCCAAGTTGTCCTATTGAGGTGGAAATTTGATTTTACTCAATTTGACTAAGGTTAAAGTCAAATTGAGCCTTTCTTGCTACATATTTTTAACACTCCCTCTAGAAAGAAAGGGATTTTTCACCACCCCTATCCTGCATCTATGGAATTTGAATTTACCTCTTGAAAATGCCTTTGTCAAGATGTCAACATATTTCTCCTCAGTTGGAATGTATTGTAGCAACATAATTCTCCTTTGCACATAGTCCCGTAAATGATGATACCAGATATCCATGTGCTTGGACCTATTGTGAAATATTGGATTCTCAGAGAGCTTAATGCAACTTTGATTATCACAATATATAATTATCAGATCCATCTCCTAACTGAATAGTCCCACAATTATTTTTCTCATCTATATTGCTTCACATGTTTCTTAACTTGAATCCATGTATTCAGCCTATATTGAGTTGAGTGCCACAAACCTATGCTTTCAACTATACCAAGAAATAACCGCGGATCCAAAACTGAAGATAGCACCTAATGTACTTTTCCTGTCTAATGGACTCCATGCCCAATCTATATTGTTTAAGCCTTGTAGCTTCACTCCCTTTATCCTCATGTACCTTAATCCATACTCGGTAGGGCCTCTGAGGTACCGTAACACATGCTTTGTTACCTTCCAATATAGTTTGGTAGGCCTCACCATAGCTTGATCAACTGGTTTACTGCATAGCACATGTCAGGTCTTGTGTTCACCAGATACATTAAAAACCCCACAAGCTACCTGTAGATGGTAGCATTAACCTCTTCACCTGAAGTGGCATTCTCCTTCCTCCAGTTTGTAGCTAGAGGTGTGTCATGGGCTTACAATTCTCCATGTGAAATCTCTAAAGTATTTCAAAGGCATACTTCCCCTTAGACACAAAAAATCACCATCACCTTGCCATACTTACAGCCCAACAAGGTAATGCATGAGGCTCGTGTCTTTCATCTCAAATTCCCTTGCAAGATCCTCTTTTCAAAAGCAAATCAACTACTCATCACCTGTCAATATTAAATCAGCAACATATAAAACAAGAATAATAAAATTATAGGTTCACATATGCTTCAATTTTGGTGAATCCCAAACCACTGAGATAACTATTGATCAGAGTGTACCATGCTCGGGGTGCCTGTTTGAGACCATACAATGCTCTCTTGAGTATGCACACATGCGACTCTCGATCATATGTCTCAAATCCTTTTGGCCGCTCTATGTAAATTTCCTCCTCAACAACACCATTGAGAAAGGCAACCTTCACATCCATCTAGTGGATTTTATACCCTATCTATGTAGCCAATGCTAGAATGGATCTGATTGAGGAATATCTTGCAACTGGTGCAAACATTTCCTCACGTTCCACTCCCTCTATCTGAGAGAATCCATTGGCCACAAATCCAGCCTTGTATTTATTGATGCTCCTATCCACTGCATGCTTCACTTTGTAGATCCATCTTGAACCAACCACTAATTTCCCTTCTGGTCTTGGCACCACCTCCCATACACTATTCTTCATGATGGAATCATATTCTTCCACCATGGAATCAACCCAAACTAGTTGAGCATCTGCTTCCAAAAATGAGGACGGCTCTGTCTCAATGAGCTCGGTCATGAGAGCCATGTAACCCATGTACCTATCAAGTGGCCTTCTTTTCTTGCGCTATGATGTAGGGTCTCTCACATTCTCCCATCCAGCTTACGACAATCTACAAAATTCTCTAGTTCTCTTTCTCCCCTCTCTGGAAGATTCTAGCTGAGTGGGTGCCTCCACTTTGCCTCTTGTCTACTCCTCTGCATGTGGCTGCTCCAAATCTTCCTAAAGCTCATCCTAAGGCTCCTCCTTTGGACCTAGAAGCTCCCGCTCTTGTGGGATACTCATCTCTTGTTCCAGAGAGCATATCATATCCTTTTCCTCATCGAACTTGACATCTCTCCTTACAACTGTCATCCTTAGTGAAGGAAAATGCACCCAGTAATTGTGTGGAGTTTCGGTGTATCCCACAAAAACTCCCAACTTTGTTGTAGGCTCAAGTTTCTTCCTCGAATCCTTGGAGATGTGACAATAAATTGAAGCTCTAAAAATTATGAAATGAGACACATGATACTTTCTCCCCAAGAAAGCTTCCTCTAGTGTGATCTTACCAAGTATCCTATGAGGACTCTGGTTCTGCAAGTAGACTGCGATGTTGCATGATTATGCCCTTAGATGTAATGTCATCCCCTAATCATACAACATGGCCCTTGTTTCTCTCACTATGCTTCTATCCTTATTTTTATCTACCCCATTCTACTATGGGTTATGGGGTGTTGTCAGCTCCCTTCGAATATCTTCTTTTGCACATAAATATTTGAAGGCATGTGAAACAAATTCACCCCCATTATCACTCCTGAGAGCTTTCACCTTCTTCCCAATCTCCTTCTCAACTAATTCCTTGAACTCAACAAATTTTGAGAAAACTTCAACCTTCTTCTGCATGAAGAAGATCCAACATTTCATAGAGAAATTATCAATAAAAATAACATAGTACTTATGTCTTGCTATGGAGGTTGTAGAAAATGGTCCACAAACGTCAAAGTGGACTTGCTCCAAGATCATGGAATGTGGATTTGACATATTTCACCAATGTGCAACCCTTGCAGACATCCTTCTGGTCAAGGGAGCCTTTAGGGAGACCATTGGTTATTTGTTGCATGATTTTTAAGGCACCATGGTGTAGATGACCCAAGCTCTTATGCCACAATTTTCCAACACCGTGGCTCTACACATTTTCCCCCTTACTTCTCAATGAAGTGAAATATCCCACTTCAAGTTTGTATAGGTTCTTCACACGAGCCGCTATCTCCTTCACTTTTCCAGTAGATATATGTCTCAGAAATGCGTTCCCTTTACTGAAAATAACATCATAGCCACGATCCTCCAATATTGCTATAGAGATCAAATTCTTCTTCAACCCAAGTGCAAATATAACATCTTTGAGGAAAAGAGGAGAGGCTTTCTTCATCTCAAAGGTGACAGTACCAATTCCTATAGCACTGTACCTCCCATCATCCCCCATTTCGATATGCATCTAGAGATCCTTCTCCTCTATGCTACTAAAAATCTCCTTGCACCCTGTTATTTGGAAAGAGGCACCGAAATCAAGATACCACACACTCCCCATAACAGCATTGGCCATTCATGCTATTAGGGTGAAGTCTAATTCGAATTGTGAAGCCAGTGCTTCACTTGCTACTCCTCCTGAAGGCTTCTTAGTAGACTTCTTTGCGAAGATTTTGTTGCATAGTGCCTCAATTCGTGGCAGTGGAATGATTTTATCTTACTCATGTCTTTCTTCTTGCCATTATTTTGGTTGGACTCGGGTTTTCTCTGGGTCTTCTTCCCTTTTACCTTCTTCAACTTTCCAAGCAGTGCAAAATTCTCATCCTTATCTTTGGATGATGTTCCATCTTAGTTATTTCTCTGTTATAGACATTTTTGGGCCCTACAACCCCAAGCATGAAATGTCCATAAACCAAGGGCTCCTAAGTCCCTAAAAGTGTTGTTCTAACCCCTAAAGGAACAAGGTCAACATATTACAGCTTCTCCCAGAAGTTCTCGATGAAAAACTGCTCAGAATTGGTCAAAACAGGATCATTTCAGCTGCTCCACTGGCCAAGTGCGTTGCATCTCACCTAAATACACTGTGTGGGTGCGTTGCATTTCAAAAATCCCTTCTATGGGGTGCGATGGGCGAGAAATGACAAATGGCAGTGTCATTCCGCGAGGTGGAGAGGCAATGGAAGCTTCTAGAAACTTCTCCTGTGACACTTGCCTCACTGAATTCGACCAAGGATGAGTAAGAGATCATCAATCTCCAAGTGGAAGCAAGAACTATCAGAGAGAAGACACTAATAAAATCACAAGCTGACTCATCCCCCTTACAGATATCTATATATGGATCCCTCATCCCAGAGATCTAGAGGCTGGAATTTTGCATATTGTAAGGAATTGCTGTTGGTTTCTTGAGACAAAAATCAGATTGTTGGGTGATCTAAGCTTTGTTTGAGGTGAAGAGGGGCTTTTTAGCTGGGAGGTTGATGCTGGGTCAGAACAACTAGTTGTAACTCCTCTTGGCTCTTTCTTGTTTATCAATAAAAGCTATTCAAGTTTTCCTCCATGCTCTTGTGTCATTGATGCTTGCTACATTTGTATGGTCAATTTATATCTAATCCTAGATTGTTTATGATTATAGATCCATGTCTTTATATAGTGCTATGCTACTGTGATCTTACAGGTACTTTGTGAAGCTGGGCGTGCAAGGGAGCAGGTAGCGAAGGACTATCAAAGAAGAGAGGAATCGAATTAGGAGATTAGCGCAAGACAGAGGTTGGTCTTCTTGTTCTTCTCTATTTATAATTCATAAAGGAAAAATGAAAGTAGCTTTTCTCTGTTTGTTTCTAAGGCAGCTGTCACACCTTAGTGGGATAGAGCAGTTCTATATAGACACTTTTCCCTATAACAAAATGGCAACTCCACTGGGGAAGAATTAGTTTGTTTGTTTATCATTCCTTGTTGTCTATTTCATAAACTTACAGGTAGTATTCGAACTGCATTTGCCATAACAAATGCAAAGTAGATAAATGCTACTTCAATCCATCTACTGGATCTGTTTATGGTTTAAACAACTGATTCACAAACTATCTGATTGCCCTTGTGATAGCTCTTAGATCCTCCTTAGATCTACCCCTGATTGTTGCATTACTGATTGCCTTTTGCTCGGCCAAAACTCAAGAACTGAACTGCAAACTATGACCCAGAACCCAAACAGAGTCTCGTTTCTGGCCCAGCGCAGGTACTGTTCAGAGAATCTGAACTTCAGCGCACTTCCTGAGTGGACAAGGTGCATTGCATTTCAAATTCTCTGTGTTACAGGTGCGCTGATTAGACTAGGCTCTGTGCAGTTTTGGTTTTTGTGATTCATTCTTTCCAGTTCTATTCCTGAATTTTGCTGCCTGTGATCAGTATATGTCTGTTTGAAACCCCTTTTCCTTGCTGTTATTCCACCTCCTTTGTACAAAAGAACTGCAGATGTTTTTGTGTGTTTGTTGAGTCATTTTCAGTTCTCCTTTGCAAAAGTAGCATAATCGTACTGTCGTCCTTTGATTTGAGACTATCGCAAGTGTCGATTTCAATCATAGGAAAGAGTTTGATTGCTGTTGATGGTCGATTATCCTGCTACTATTGCTTTTGGTCTAAATTTGTAATTTTATAGTGTCAAGAACAAGTATTCATTTCAAAATCGTAAGGTGTTGTGATCGTCTCCATTTTTTATTTCGAAAGGAAGCTTGTTGATATTTGTCGCCTGAAAAGAAATTTAGATTTGTGCATTAACTTTCTTTTTAGCAATCATATACTAAGAAAGTCGAAAACAAATACATGCATGTGCATTTGCATATAGACAGTCTGATTGGCTTGATTTAGGAAAGTGCATTTAGAGTGTGCTCTTTGCTCTTTGTGAAAAGATTCTGTCTTTCTTTCCTTAGTAGCTAGGATTTTCATTGCACAAAGAAGATAAAAAGTTTGTTTATCATCTTAGATTGCATTTTAGGAATTACATCTACATCTCGCGGTGAACCTGAAAGGCAAACTTCATAAACAAGATCAACTTAAAATAATTTCAATGAATCTAACAACGCTTTGGAACTTAACGCACAACATTTAGAAGTCTAGGCTAGAGACGTATTCTGGCGTCGTAAAGCCTGGTAACTGTTGTTCTCACTGATGGTTGGGTGATTCCTCCACTTTGAGATGATAAGTGCCAGTATGGACTTGTGCTCCCACGTACCGTCGAGTATATTTTGGGAGACCCCAATAGGCTTAATCCTTTATCCATAGGAAGCCGTGTCTGCCGCCCTATCGATCGCAATGCACTGAACACAGCATTCAGGAAGATTGACTGCCGTATCGTAAAAAGTATTCTGCAATTTTGCGATTGGTTTGGTAATCCCTCTACCTAGATTTCCAGAGCAGTCCCTTTCGTTCCTTTTCAGACTCCTTAACAGAAAAGGTCCATCTGAGCACTTGTCACTTCAGGCTCATTAAAAATCGAAGGAGACTAGAGTCATCTTTTGTTTTTTCTCGACTCTTAAAAATTGAAAAAACAAGTTGTGTCAAAGCATCTAAAATTCATTTAATTCGGAAACATACTTCCCCTTTATTTTTAGTTGATCGAGTAATCCGTAATCGTGGAAGAAAGTCAATTGAAACCCCGTCGTTCGCGGAGGCTTATGAGTCAACCGTCTTTGTCTCCGGAATCGAAGATAGTATGGACAAAGCGAACTCGTTTAACCGGTTCCAAATCTCCTATTAAAGTTAGAACAAGTGTTCCAACAACATCAGAGACTCTGGTTACTCCAAACATTTCTGGAATCCATGCCTCTACAGAAGAAGTTCAGCAGCCACAGAAGGACAGTAGTACTGATCCTAGTCTGAGAGTAAACACTTGTGTTACCGAACCAGTTCCATTAACAACTGGTTCGGAGAGTCTTGCTCTTCAAACATCTGTCGCTGCCGATTCCATACCTTCTTCGGCACCAGAAATATTCTACGGACCTGACGGTCTTCCCTTTCCACCTGGTCTGATTGCCATAGAAGAGATTGTGGAAGATCCTCCAACTAGTACTCCATCGCAATTTGGAGTCGGGATCACGCTATATCCTTCTTCATCAGAAGTTAGTCTACCGCCAGCATAAGCTCCTGTAGAATCGCTAGGTAATCTTTTGGATAGACTAGAAATGTTTGAACAACTGTCAACATCTAGGACTGTGTCGTCTGACACAACGATAGCAGAACTCCTTGCTATCACTCCAACAATGTTCACCGGTATACCATCTGTCCCAACTAGCTCTCAACCGCTAGAAGGAGCCCACTCAGGGGCCATTTTGACAGTATGGTCTGTTCCTGTTTTTTCACCCGGAATAATATCCGGAAACTCTTATGTTGAGCCTCAACAAATTGATCCATTTGGAGGTCAATTTGGGCAGTCCGGCCCTCAAGGGCAAACCATTCCCTTGAGTTCTGGATTACCACCGTATGGGGGGCAGTATACCCTTTCATTATCCCCTCCGGGAGATATCCATACGGGAGTTCACAACAACATTCGGGTTATACTGGAATTACCTCAAGCGGTTGGATACCAATACTACCTCAACAACCAAGAGTAGTATATTCGATGCAACAATGCTTACCTATGTCAAATTACCAACTACGCCAGCTATTGTGACGGTGTCGCAAGTTCAAGCGCTGCCTGTTGTATGCCAACCTCAGGTTTCTCAGGTTGTAATGCAACAGCCCCTTGACCCTGTGACTCAACCACAATCGTCGACTAGTGGAATGACACAGGTTCAGACGGGTACAATTACCCCTCATCTTGGTCAAACTGTTAGTATCGGGCAACAGCACATGGCTTCGCAACCATGGCTAGTACAATACCAACAAACGCAATTCCAACAAGTATACCAAGGTTCTGAGCAACAAATCTTTGCAAATAGTGGACAACCGTATATTCAAAACGGTCAAAATCAACCATTTTACAATGGTCATGCCCACCAACCTTACCAAAGTTACCAGCATCAAATGCATTATGCCGGTATGCAAAGACCAACTGCTCAGGCAATCCCATCTTATCCTGGGTATGCTTCACCTAACCTGAATCAACAGTTACCCTTTGTGACAACTTTAGAGTTACCTGATTTAAATCGGTTAACAAATGATCCAATCGCTTACGCCCCTTGGTGGCTAGCGATTCCACATAAACTTCCATCAGATATTCCTAAATTTAATGGAAATCCGGGTGAAGATCGATCGAATCATGTGATGACCTTTCATCTATGGTGTTCATCAAACACCCTAAATGATGATTCGATAAGACTTCGCCTCTTTCAGAGGACGTTAACGGGTCCAACGGCAAAATGGTACATCGAATTGCCTAGAGCTTCGTTCGACAACTTCAGTACCTTAGCCACAACCTTTTTAACCCATTTTCAGTTACCAATAAGGTACGAAATGGGAACAAAACTTCTTACCAACTTCAAATAGACAACGGCCACTCACATATCTGATCATATACATGAGTGGCGATGTCATCGTAGAATGGTAAAAACGTATGTTCCCGATTAGCTCTTAGCTGAATGGTTTATCAAGTCATTACTGCCTTCCATCACAGAAGATGTGGCAAAGGAGGGAGTCGTAACAGAAGAGCAAGTTATCGCTCGTGCGCAATATTTGGACTTGATTTACACTCAGTCCGGCACGCTCTACGATAAAATACCTGACGCCCCTAGACCGGAATTCTTAGTTCCTCCTCCTCCTAAATCAAACAATGACTCTCATGCCGGCGATGGCGTGATTGGCACAACGGACATGAAATCGACAAAGTCTACATCCAAAAAGGCCTGTAATATTTCAGGTCAAAATGCAAAAGATGAACTTCTTGCCTCGGAAGTAAATGCCGTATCGACAGATAAAGGCAAAGAAACCAAACAACCAGGGGGCAAGAAGAAAGGCAAAGGGAAGAAGAAGAAACAGGAGGAATCATCACCTGAAAAATCTTCTTCAAACCCTCCTGGAGATAGGAAACCAAAAAATCCATGCTTTATATGCGATGAGGATCATTGGACCGCAAATTGTCCACACAGAGTTGAGCTTAAGAATTCAAAAACCTCCGCAGTGTTAACTGATCCGTTTCCAAATCCAGGAACAAATCTGGTTGAAAGTGGAAATGCTCCCCCGTCTCAAGTGCTAATGTTGTCGGTTTCAAAACAGCAAAATGATGCTTTGATATCGACAAGGAACAAAGATTATGGGAATCCACAGCTGTCGAACAACAAGGATAAAGATCAACCTAGTAGTTCAACGACAACTTCGACAGAAGTTGCACCGCCCATCATTCCTAAATTGACAATAAAACCGCCAAAGGGAGTAGTACACAAGTCGACGTTTAATCCCTGCGCTAGAGCGGCACAGAATTATAATGTAGTGGAAGATTTGGCTCAATCGCCATCCGCTATGTCGACTCTTGAAGTACTACAAAATTGCCCATCCCAAAAACAGGCTTTATTATCAGCCATTGGTGGGATAGACCCAAAGGATTCCAATCTTGTATCCTTCGATCATAAAGGATACGATCCTCAATTACCAACTCAACTAGCTTTCCTTGTTCAAGTGAAAGCCCTCAACAAAACTGTTCATCGAACAATTATTGATGAGGGGGCATCTACATGCATTATGTTGATGAGTTGCTGGAAAACTTTAGGATCTCCAACCTTGTCGCGATCTTCGACGACATTAAAAGCATTTGACGGAAGAACATATACCCCATATGGTATTCTAGGTAACTTGAAAGTTGAACTAGGAGGGAAAACAATAGAAATATATGTTGAAGTAATATATGGAAATCTTGATTACAACATCCTACTAGGAAGACCATGGATATATGCTATGGCTGCTGTTGTGTCGACCTATTTTAGGAAGATTGCATTTCCCTTTCAAGGAGGGATTACAATCGTCGATCAACAAAACTTCCTACCTGTTATAGACATTTTTGTGCCTTACAGCATTGAGCATGAAATGTCCATAAACTAAGGGATCCAAAGTCCCTGAACATGTTGTTCCTACCCCTAGAGGAACAAGGCAAACTAACCATAGCAATTCACAGAAGTTCTCCACCTGAAAACACTCAAAAACAAGCCAATTCTGGATCATGTCAACTGCTCCACTGAGCATCTGCGCTGAATGTCAACTGCTACACTGGCTACCTGCATTGAATGTCAACTCCAACACTAGCTACCTGCGCTGAGTGAGTTTGGACATGTGGCAGAGTCATTCCTCAAGGTGTCAATGCCCAGGAAGCTTCCAAAATGACACTTGCATCAAGGAATTCGACTGGTGATGAGTAAGAGGTTCCAAATCTCCAAGTGGAAGCAAGAACCTCCAAGTGGACTCAAGAACTGAGAGAGGGAGAGGACACTAGTTAGATCTCAAGCTGACTCATCCTCTCCCCAAATATCTATATATGGATCTCTCCTCCATGGGATCTAAGGGTTGGAATTTGGTGATTGCAAAGAATTGTTGTTGGTTTGTGGCTGGAAACATTGGGTGCTTAATGCTTTGAAGGGAGCTGAAGAAGGAATTCCATTCTGTTGGGAAGGAGATGCTGGATTGGAGCCCTATGGGTTGTATCTCTTCCTGAACCCTGTTACTTATTAATAAAGCTATCTTGATTCTTTCCTATATGCTGGTGTATTTTGTATGATTGCATTAGTGTATTTGATTTGCTTCTAATCCTGAATCATTTATGAATATGTATATTTGCCTTTGTATTGTGTTCTTCTCTTGTCGCAAGTAGCTGTTCTCTTGTCACAGGTAGCTGTTCTCTTGTGATCTCGTGGGATTCAAGTAGCTGTTCTCTTGAGCAAGCGAGGAGACAAGTAGTTGTGGACACACAAAGAGAAGAGGATCTAGATCGAGGGACAACCGGAAGACAACGGTAAGTCTACCAATCTCTCCTCTTTCACATTTCATAAAGGAAGAAATCATGATAGCTGTATTCGTTTGTTGCTAAGGCGCTGTCACACCTTAGGTGGATAGGATCGTCCTGCATAGGCATTTTTCCCCACAACAAATTGGCGACTTCGCTGGGGAAGAACTTGTTTATTCATTTCATTTGTGTTTCCGTCATTTGTTTACTTCATAGACTTGACAGCTATTGAACTGCATCTTTCCCGGATGCAAAGTAGAAAGTTGCTGCTTTGATCCAGTTTGCTGGACTTGTCTATGATCTAAACTAGATCCACAAATGATTTGATGATCCTTGTGATAGTCTTTAGTACCCTATCAAAGTATCCCTCTATTTATACCTTGCTTGTGTTTCTGATTTGGCCTGAAACAGTCGATTTTTGAGCATTTTATGACCCAGAAACCAAGGGAAACGAGAGTTTCTCTTTCAGCGCAACTGCTGTGAAGGCAGTCTGCATTTCAACGCAGGTCCCGAAGGGGCTACCTGCGCTGAATGTCAAACTGACAGTGTTGAGGTTGCGCTGAACCAGTTTGGCCTTGTGCAGCTGGGGTTCTTTATCCTCTGTTGCCCTGTTTTGATCTCTGTTTTTGCAGCCTTTAACCAGCATAGGTGCCAGTCAGATAAACCTTTTTCTTTGCTTAGATTCCGCCTCATTTTTGCACAAAAATATTGTGAATGTTTTTATGTGTTTGTGGCGTCATTTACAGTCTTCCTTTGCATGAGTAAAGTAGTCATCCTGTAGCCTTTGATTCAGATCTGATTGATTGTGGTCTTAGAAGAGAGTTCATTGGCTGTTTTCAGATTGATTATAGATTTACTTTTGCTTATTGGTTTGAATTTGTCTCTTTCAAAGTGTCAAAACAAGTCTTTATTTCGAAAATCACAAAGTGATTGTAATCTCTTCTACCCTTGTTGATTTCGAAGAAAGTGAACTTGTTTGTATTGATCTTTTTAAAAGCAAATTCAAAGTTGTGCAAAAAGCTTTCTTTGTAGGCATTTATACTAAGAAAGTGGAAAACAAACACCTGCATTGTGCATTTTGCATTTGATAGTTTGCATGTTGGATTTAGGGAAAGTGCATTAGAGTGTGTTGATTGCTCTTTGAGAAAAGATAGTGTTATTCTTTTCCCTTAGTAGCTAGGATTTTCAAAGTTGAAAGATTGTAAAGCTTGCTTATCATCTTAGACTGCATTTAGGAATTTGTATCATACATCTCGTGGTGAACCTTGAAAGGCAAACTTTAAAAAGATCAACCTAAAATAAACTGAATGAACCTAACAACGCTTTGTAACATAACGCACAACATAGAGGTCTAGGCTAGAGACGTGTTCCAGCGTCGTTAAGCCTAGTGACTGTCGATCTCAAAGAAGGTGGGTGATTCCTCCTGAGAGACGGTAGCGCTAGTACGGATTGTGCTCCCACGTACTGTCGCGTATATATTGGGAGCATGGAAAATTTTAGGGGCTAATGTTCGCCCAGTGGGCTAATTTTCCATGATTTTTCCATAAAAAAGATTCGCCAATTTCCAATTTTATAAAAGACGATTCGCCCAAATTTTAGAATATAAAATTATTTTACCTTAAAAATCGCCAACATTATATAGAGACTATATATAAAATAATTATAAATTTGAATACTTTTACAAATATATCAATAAACATTTATAATTTGCATATTAGGGATCAGTGAAATTCGCCAATGTTTTAAACTTCAAAAAAAATTTCCATCCTTAAAATTTTCCTTGATTGGGAGACCCCTATAGGCATATATCTTTTATCCTTAGGAAGCCGTGTCGGCCGCCCTACTGATCGCAATGCAGTGAACACAGCATTCACGAAGATCGACCACCCGTACCGTAAAAAGTATTCTGTGGTTTTGCGAAAAGTTTGGCACACCCTCTGCCTAGATCTCCAGAGCAGTTTCTTTTGGCCTTTTTCAGACTCTATAACAGAAAAAGTCCATCCGAGCATTTGTCACTTCGGGCTCGTTAAAACATCGAAGGAGACTAGAGTCATCTTTAGCTTTTTCTCGACTCTTTAAAATTGAAAAAGCAAGTTGTGTCTAAAAGCGTCGTTAACAATTTATTTTAAACAGAACAATCACCCTTTAATCCTGCGTTGATCTTTAGGTTGAAAAGATGGAGCACACCAACCAAGGAGTTCCCTTGGGTGGAAATCCTAGTCCCTTCTCCTCTTGGGGAGATGTTGGTGCGCCCCACATGGCCACATTGTCGCTTCCAGGACTGACAATTGGCCTACTAGTTTGGCTCTTTTCAACCAATGTCGTTCAGAATACCACCATTCCTGAACAGTCGAGTCAACAGTTAGATCAGACAAGAGTTGCCTCCCAGCCTTCCACTTCATCTTCCTCCCCTCCTTCCTCTTCGCTTGACGGAACTGGTAAATCAAAAAACCGTGTTCCTAAGGAGAAGAAAGAGAAGAAGAAGAAAGAAAAGAAGAAGAAAGAGCCTAAGGCGACTGGGGGCAAACAAATGTCATCTAACAAAAATCCACACACCGCACTCGTAAGGCCTAAATCGCCATCCGTCATCTGCAGGGGAGACCACTTCCATAGAGATTGTCCCTATATCTCGCGGATACTAAGGGACTGGTCCCCCCGTTTGCACAATTCGGTAGCATCGACGTCTGATAGCCATGTCGACTGCTCACCGTCAACTAGTGGGAGTGAAGCTCCAGGACAGAGCGGGAGAGCTAAATTTCCCTGCAGACTATGTGAAGGTGATCACGCCATCCACCGTTGTCCCTTCTTAGACGAGGCAAAAAGAGTTCTGGAAGATCGCCCGATTTTACGAGCGCATCTCCCTCCTGGATATCAAAGACTCCTGCCAAGTCCCTCACTAGTTGAGAATCCGGCTGAGCCACTTAAGTGGTCAGCCGAAACACCGGTCATTGAAGAAGAACCGTCTGGATCCATGCCTGACGAAAGTCAAAAGGTTGATACGGCAGTCGACCCGGTTTTGCCTTCAGAGGCTCCATCTTCGAATGACACCATCACAGAGGAGAATAAAGACGACACCGTCCAGATTCTCTTCATCAGCACTGACTCTGATGATCAAGGGGGAAATTCCACCATTCCTTTATCGCAGGAAGGAAGTTCATCGGAGCGATATCCAGCCGTATATTCGGTCCCACCACCAAGCAACCTGGTTGTGTCCTTTGATTGGAACCAACTAGGCAGACCCCGGTTGCCAGCCAGTATACCATTCAAAATTATTTGTCAAATATACAGAATGGTAATGGCTGGCACTATCATTGATGAGGGGGCATCTGTGAGTATCCTTTCCTCTATTTCTTGGAAAGCGCTTGGTTCGCCGACGCTTTTACCTGAGATGAGAAATCTATCAGGTTTTGATAAAGGAACCAGTCGACCTTTAGGGATCCTCCCCAATGTGCCTATAACATTGAAAGGGAAGACCGTTCAAATGAACGTGATGGTCATTCAAGGACCCTTGGATTATAACCTACTCCTTGGACGAGACTATATATATTGCATGGGAGCTGTAGTCTCCTCACTCTTTAGAGTAATGTGTTTTCCGCATGAAGGAAGAATGGTCAAGCTCGTGGACCAACTTTCGTTTCCCGGATCACACATCGCAAATAGTCATGTGCCATACCTAAATGGTCTATTCATGCAAGAAGTGTCTCAACCCACGGTCCGTCCTCCTGATGAGCGCGAGTAATCCGGGAGGATATGACTGGAACCCAGGGGGCATGCGTCCTGGCCTGCTTCGGCAGGAAAACTTTGGGTATAGGGTAGGTTTCCGCGGGAGAATATGACTAGTCCGTACCCCGTCCGTGGTTGGAAGAGGGGTTGTTCCGGAATAATATTCTTTTGTCAAAGTTATGTGGGTGGAATAATCTATTTTTCGCCCACCTCTGTCTATTTCGGTAGACATTGCTGAGGAAGTGTTTCGTTTGAAAGATTAACGAGACAATCTTTGGGTAACCTGAAAGAGGTAGGCCTCTCCCGGTGAAATGAAAGTTTCGATGGAATTGAAGTAGAGGTAACTTTGAAATCATACTTTATACCTGGGGGCATGCAAACCTTTTGGAGTGCAAGCAAGGGGCGACTATTTATTTTTTAAATTTTTAGGTCCTCCCTTTAAACCTGTAGGTATAACCCTTTAAAATCGTAGGATTAGCCGTTTCCGAACTTGCATAACGAAAGAATCTAGAGCAAAGCGTGGTGAGATGAAGCTCCATAAAAAATAGCGATCTCCAATGAGACACTCTTATCATATGACTGGTATTATCGAGCAGTTTTAGCATAAAGTTCATGCTCGTTAAAAAATAACGCAAGATCGAGCAGTTTTAACGCGGAATTTATGCTCCTTAAAAAATAGAAAAGCGATTGTGAGCAAGAGTTTCCTCCAGAGTTCAAGCTCATTAAAAAATGAACCTATCCTTGGTAAATAACCACCGTGAACGTAAATTTATCAGCCGTTAAAGCCTTGGTCGTGTTTGCACCTGCCGCCTCCACTTTTCATTTGGCCGATCGTTCACCTCCATATGATTGTTTACCCATTTTGAGGAACAGCTGCGAAGAGTGATTTCACCTAGCCATCCTTGTGACACTGCCGTGATTGGAAAATTCCAACCTGTACCTGGAATCTGCTGCTATCCCTGTTTATCACTCGTTCCTCAAAAGACGAGTCTTCTTTAAGCTCTTTTCAATTGACTCGTAAAATATGAAAAGATTGCCGAGTTTTGGCCTTCCAGCTCATTAAAGGACAGGAAGAGCTATCCCTCCTCTAGATTTTAATCTTTTTGGACCTGAGGGATTATTGCACAAAAAGGTCGAGCGCTTGTTTTATTCGGCTCGTTAAAATTATCGAAAACTCATCCCTTCTGTATTGTTTTAAACTTTTTCGGACTTAAGGGATTAGATGACAAAAAAGGAATTTTGGAGTTAACTTTATGTACCTTTTCAGACTCTCTAAAAATGAAAAGGGCCGAGTTATCCTTGTCGTTAGACTCGTTAAAATTGTTAAATAGCGACAAACTTGTCTTTAGACGAGAACGAGTTTCACTATCGCTAAGCTCGTTAAAACATAGTGATGGGCTTGCCCGAAGGGCAGGTTATAGAACAAGCATATGTTATCCTCCTCAAGCTTGAAAAAAATAAAGAGGTACTGGTCAGCAATGACTGGGGAAAAATTGGGAAAAAATCAAGAAAACTTTGATGGTAGCAGGTCGCTCTTGAACATGACACTTTTCCTCCGTACCACAATCAGGTTGGGTTGTTTCATTCACCGGTCACATCACCATGGTCTCGCCATACCATCCATATTTGGGGTAATGCTACCAATCCATCGCATCAGTGTCGCCATATGTTCAAGAGAAGTCGTTCAGAAAGAGTCAACCGGGTCCCATCCACTGCCATACATTATCCTTCATCCATTCATGACCGCCACCCTGAATCATATGTCACAGATCGTTTTCACCTCCATTAAAATCATTAGCTCCGTTCCGCGTCACTGATGTGGGATTCATTAAGGCCCTCCTGTGACGGATCGCTTCTTGTCGACATCAGCTCATTATCCAAGAAGTTGATCTAGGAACAACCCCTTCAGTACTTTGAAGCTTGCATGCATCAATGGCAAGTTTCTCACTTCCGGCGATAGGTATACATCAATGACCTTTGACCAGAAGATTTTGCGTGGTGTTCGACGCCAAGTCCTTTATTCACACCACGTGAATTGTACTACAGTACCTTGAGGGTCATTATCATTATCGGTGATTCCTCTCACGCTTGTTAACGGTTTACATCATTGACCGGTAATCAAGCGATGTCTTTCCATGTTCGACTTCAGCGCAATTCTCACATGGATCGACTTGTACTTAGAGTGAAGATCGAACGAGTTTGAAGACCCCGGATCTAGTTTCATCCATCCGGGCTGCGATATATATTCAGGAAAAATAAAGACATTTGACATGTACATCATTACAGCAGATGATCATCCTACTCAAAGGATGATAATTTCGCCAAAATTATCAGTCTACCATCAGACGATCGTCTGTTCTATGTACAAAAATGAATTTATAAAGCTGAGCATGGGAATGCCCGCCTCAGCTAGATCATGAAAGCAGTATGAATCATAATGTATTGTATTGTATTTTATTACAGGTCTCCTCCCAGCGGATGGATGAACTTCGGACCCTCCTGGATAAAGCATTTCACCCGATAAACGGCCTCATACTTTAGGGGGCAACTGTTATAGACATTTTTGTGCCTTACAGCATTGAGCATGAAATGTCCATAAACTAAGGGATCCAAAGTCCCTAAACATGTTGTTCCTACCCCTAGAGGAACAAGGCAAACTAACCATAGCAATTCACAGAAGTTCTCCACCTGAAAACACTCAAAAACAAGCCAATTCTGGATCATGTCAACTGCTCCATTGAGCATCTGCGCCGAATGTCAACTGCTACACTGGCTACCTGCGTTGAATGTCAACTCCAACACTAGCTACCTGCGCTGAGCGAGTTTGGACATGTGGCAGAGTCATTCCTCAAGGTGTCAATGCCCAGGAAGCTTCTAAAATGACACTTGCATCAAGGAATTCGACTGGTGATGAGTAAGAGGTTCCAAATCTCCAAGTGGAAGCAAGAACCTCCAAGTGGACTCAAGAACTGAGAGAGAGAGAGGACACTAGTCAGATCTCAAGCTGACTCATCCTCTCCCCAAATATCTATATATGGATCTCTCCTCCATGGGATCTAAGGGCTGAAATTTGGTGATTGCAAAGAATTGCTGTTGGTTTGTGGCTGGAAACATTGGGTGCTTAATGCTTTGAAGGGAGCTGAAGAAGGAATTCCATTCTGCTGGGAAGGAGATGCTGGATTGGAGCCCTATGGGTTGTATCTCTTCCTGAACCCTGTTACTTATTAATAAAGCTATCTTGATTCTTTCCTATATGCTGGTGTATTTTGTATGATTGCATTAGTGTATTTGATTTGCTTCTAATCCTGCATCATTTATGAATATGTATATTTGCCTTTGTATTGTGTTCTTCTCTTGTCGCAAGTAGCTGTTCTCTTGTCACAGGTAGCTGTTCTCTTGTGATCTCGTGGGATTCAAGTAGTTGTTCTCTTGAGCAAGCGAGGAGACAAGTAGCTGTGGACACACAAAGAGAAGAGGATCTAGATCGAGGGACAACCGGAAGACAAAGGTAAGTCTACCAATCTCTCCTCTTTCACATTTCATAAAGGAGGAAATCATGATAGCTGTATTCGTTTGTTGCTAAGGCGCTGTCACACCTTAGGTGGATGGATCGTCCTGCATAGGCATTTTTCCCCACAACACTACCCAATGGTTCTCAAGTTACAGGAAGCATTCCTATGATCCATGGAAGCCCCCATTCGCTTCAAAATATTGGAGTAGGCCTACTAAAAGATCCTATATTAATGAGAACTTTCGCCCTTCCACCTCCAATCAATCTGGCGGAAGTAGCGTCGGTAGGGACCTGCAATATGATATCTTCTAAAAAGATCTCAGAAAACGATATCGACATGGATCATGCAATGGTTTTGCCTCCAAGCCCAACGGAAATATTGTAGCAATCAATGTTCCTAGCATGGGAGGCAAACCCAAATCAACGCTCATCAAGCGTTTGGATAGATAGGTCTAAAGAATATGGTACCCCTTCAGATCCTTGGTCGCGAGTGCATGTCACCGACGAAGGAATTGTCCAATCAATGGTAATTGAAGGGGCACCATGGAATGATTCCCACCATCATTCCCTTCTTCCGGATTGTGGAGAAGATACTCTTGATGACCTTTATCATCCTTTAGTTTTTGATTTTCTATCAAATACTGTAAACACGGTGGATTCCGAGTGAAACTTGTCCAACATTGAAGAGACTATCGCCATAAATATCTCGACCAAAATAGATGTTGTAGAGAAATGTTGGCAAATGTTGTTCTCCTTCAGAACTGGAAATATATGACACTCTTTTTCGCGAATTCAGAGATGTCTTTGCCTGGTCATATAGTGAAATGCCAGGCATTGACTCGAGTATCATTGAACACGAAATTAAGATGTATCCAGATGTCAAACCAGTACGACAACGGCTACGGCAGGTGCACCCCAAGAAAGCCGCTGCCATTAAGGCAAAAGTTGAGAAACTTTTCCATGCTAGTTTCATTTACCCAGTTCCTCTAACCGATTGGGTATCGAATATTGTCCCTGTTATGAAAAAACAAGGAACAATTAGAGTGTGCGTCGATTATAGGGATGTAAATCAAGCTTGTCCAAAAGACAACTACCCTACACCCTTCATCGACCAGATAATTGATGAATGCGCCAAATGCGAAATCTTTTCATTCATGGATGGATTCTCCAGGTATAATCAAATAAATATCCGCCCACAGGACCAATCAAAGACTGCATTTATTTGTCCATGGGGCACATTTGCATATCGAAAATTACCCTTTGGTTTAAAGAACGCATGGGCGACGTTCCAGAGGGAAATGAATTATGCTTTCCATGACATCAAAAACATCGTTCAACCATACCTCGATGACCTTTCGGCTCATTCGTGAAAGCGGACTGATCACCCGTAGCATTTAAGAGCGATATTTCTACGTTGCCGACACTACAAGATACGACTCAATCCACACAAATGTGTATTTTGCGTCAGTTCTAGTCGTTTGCTTGGCTTTGTAGTCTCAAAAGACGGGATTCGTCTCGACCCATGTAAGGTCCAGGCAATCATAAATTTTCCTCCACCTTCGAATTTGCTTCAGATTCAGAAACTCCAAGGGAAAGCAAACTTTCTGAGGAGGTTCATTCCAAATTACGCCGAACTTGCTAAAGTTTATACACGTCTTTTGAAAAAGGAAGTACCCTTTGTCTGGGATCAGGTTGCACAATCTTCCTTTGATGCTTTAAAAGAATCCCTAATGAAAGCATCATTAATGTACGCTCCTGATTATCAAAAAGATTTTAACCTGTATCTGGCTGCAGCGGATACGACGATCGCAATGGTTTTAGTTCAAGAAGACGGCGGAATCAAACATCCTATATATTATTTAAGTAAAAACTTAAATGATACAGAAAGCAAATATTCTTACGTTGAAAAGCTAGCACTCGCAGCTGTTCAAGCGATACAGAGATTTCGACACTATGGTCCTCTTTCGAAAAACTACCATTCTGTCAGATTGCAACCCCATGACTTATATATTGTTGCGACAGTTGCTGGGGGGCAAATATTCAAAATGGATAGCAATCCTACAAGAGTTTGATCTGGAATTTGTAAAATCCAAGTCAAAGAAAGCTCTGGTTTTCATAGAATTATTATGCGATCTCCCATCGTCGTCCAATGATGAAACATCTGAAGAAACAATCGTGGACGAAATTTTGTTTCTGATATCTTCAAGCAATCAGTGTTATGGGGATATAATCATTTATCTCCAAACCCAAAAATATAGGCCAAATACCTATCGCTCCGAACAAAAACGTATTCGATACCAAGCAAAAGACTACATGATCATCGGTGATACACTTTACTGTCGCGGTATCGATACCATTCTGTTTTCTGCAGCCAATAGTTGCTGTTGGGCCATTCGCCAAATGGGGCATCGATTTCATGACATGTAACCCCACCTCGACTGGGGGGCATGGGTATATCATAGTCGCAGTTGACTATTTTACCAAATGGGTCGAGGCGATGCCTACATTAGATAATACTGGTGAAACAACTGCCCTCTTCTTTTTCAATCATGTAGTCGCTAGATTCGGCGTACCACAAGCTATAGTCACAGATCATGGATAGCATTTTCGCAATCACATGATGGTTGAATTAGCTGCCAAACTAGGGTTGTCTCATGACAGCTCTACTCCATATTATCCGTAAGCCAATGGACAAGTTGAAGCAATCAACAAAGTCCTGAAGCGCGTGCTGCAAAGGATGATTGGAGTTCACAAAAGAAGATGGAACCTAATCCTGTACTCAACTTTGTGGGCTTACCGAACATCGGTAAGGAATGCAACTGGGTTTACACCTTTCCAACTGGTATATGGCTTGGAAGCAGTCTTACCAATCCAGTGCGAAATCTCGTCTCTCAAACTCGCAATTGACCTCCTCCCTGGAACTTCAGAAGAAGAAGCTCGTTTCTTGGAACTAATCCAATTGGATGAAACCCGTCGTGATGCCGCTTTGGCTAATGAAGCCCATAAGAAATGAGTCAAAGCATAGTTCGACAAAAATGTCAAACCCCGTGTCTTCTCAGAAGGTGACTTGGTCTTGCTTTATGACCAAGAATCCGATAAATTGGGAGCAGGTAAATTTAAGTCTTTATGGATGGGCCCCTATATTGTTAAACGAGTGTTAGCAAAAGGAGCCTACGAGTTAATGGATTATGACGGAATTCCACTGGCGCAACCTCGTAATGGGTTGTACCTCAAGCGTTACTATGCGTAATGGTAACTTGTATGCTTTTGTTATGTTTTTGTTTTCGCTAAAGTGTTTATTTTGGTCAAGTAATCTACTTTTTACATTTGTTGCAGATGTCAAACCTATTGGAGTCATGTGTTGGATATGCCGACGAAGCAAGTCGTAGTTCGCGGAACCTATCCTCCGCAGCCTGGGCCATTTTTTATCCAAGCGGCGAGTTAGTAAGTTTCAGAGGGGCATGTATTGGTCGATCAACAAATAACATCGCTGAATATAGCGCGTTGATAGAACTTCTCTCTGATGCCATCACACATGGTATACGCCGACTGATTGTCAGGCTAGACTCACAAATCGTAATACTACAACTCATTGGTATCTATTCTATCTGAAATCCAACTATTTATCGCATGTTCCTAAGGGTTAAGATTTTGGAAAGACAATTTGATTTTATTCAATATCAACATATTTCCAGAAACTTAAACACATTAACTGAGTCATTCGCAAATTATGTGTTAGATAGACATTTGCAACATTTATAAAAAGAAACATACCATCAATGTTTGCATTTGGATCATGTAACTTAACCAAAATAAAACTCCGAAAATCAAAAATATATATAACCATTTATGGTTTACACATAATGTTCTGTAACCAAGACAAAATCGGTCAAGTGACCAAAAACTCAAAATGCTAGGGGGCACCCTAGTCTAATGATGCTCGTGATAGAAAGTCACAGCCTGTGCGATCATGCATAAGAGACGAGTCCATCGTCTTGGCACACCAGTAGTATGCCGCTGCAACCTTAAGGGCAGCTCATCAGTCCTCACATCTGAAATACCAAGAGTGAGTCCCTCAACCTGCTCCTGTAATGCTGTGAGAGTCTCGGCCACATCGAGGTCACGAAGGATAGCCCTTCCAACAGCCTCTCCTGCTGGGGCGGCAACTGGCACTCTTAGGTGTGCTACGGGCCGAACAGGACCAACATCTGCATGTACACATGAGTTTGATTAAAGTCTTGATAGAATAAAGCACAAGGACATTATAAATGAAAAACGATAAACAGGAATATGGTCAAAGGATTTACCAATGGCACCCCATTGTTCGCCATCTGGCAGTACTAAATCTGGATCACCCCGGAAGTCCATGCCAGCATATGGATACTCGGAATAAACCATCTCCTGACGATCAGACCACCTGAAGAAGGTATCAGAAAATGAAATCTGAGACTGACCAGCGTGCCTAGACATATGGTAAACTCATCTCTGCATACGTGGTTCAGTAGGTGAAGGAAAATCGAGTGCAATATACTGCGGCTGCATCAGTGGTATCTTCTCCAAGGCAAAGGCGGTCAAAATAGAACCATACCCAAAGTTCTTCAACCTCCCGCTCTTTATCTTGGTCAACTATTCTTTCATCACAAGAAGTACTACGTCGCACCAGTTGAACACCTTCGGTTGGAAGCATTCCAAGGCATACTGCATATAAGATCGATTGGCTACATGAAGAACCGCACCACTAGCCATCCTACCAAAAGTAAAAAGAATAGTCCTGAGGGACCTGTCAATGACATCGCGGATGATGATCTTGCCGTCTTTACTCGGCTGAGATCCCTCTCTGCAATACCGGCGAACATAATGTCTCACACAGTCACCTCCTCGGGCTGAACCCGATAAGGAGATGGGGGCACCCCGCCTCGACAAGCCAGTCAAGAAATAGATGTCTACTACAATCAAGGGGATAGATTTTCCCTTGATCTGGAACACCTGGTTGGTAGGATCCAAAGCATCAAGCAAATACTGCAGTAAGTTGATCTGTTTTCTCATGCTAGAAATGCGGAAAAACTTCAGCAAGCCACAGTTCTGCAGTGCGTTTACTGTAACCGGATCATGTAGGGCAAGCATGTCCTCTTCCTCATGCTCATGTTCTTGCCATGTAATGGTCATCTTGCTCCAAAGATCTCTGAAAAACAAACAAGAGAAGAGTTAGATCCTGATTTTGGTAAGAAGCAGGAAAAATTTCCATCAAAAACTGTGCATAAAATTCCTTCTCTGTGCCCATCGCACCTACAGTAGTGCTCTGGGTGCGTTGCATGTCAGATGGCCATTAGACAGGCCAACATCCAACGCATCTTTCGATACACAGAGGGTGCGCTGAAGGCAGAACGAGTTTTTCAAACCCCAGAGGCTCAGAATAACCATGAATCAAGCTCAGAATGTAAAATGGAAAACATGAAATGAAAGAGCTCAGGTTTAGCTCCTACCTGGTCCAGACGGCGCCGAGAATCGTCCACAGAATCTCCTAAAATCAACAGATGAAAATCAAAGGGGGAAAAGCACCTCCAAAGCTCCAACAAACCAAAGTTCAAATGAAATGGTAAAATGAGAGGTAAAAACACTTTTCAATTACTTTTTACGTAGTTCAAAGTAAAATATTAGTGTTCTAACTCGTTTTCAAGCATATATTGTTCATTTCTGACTAGTTTGATGAAGCAACTGAAAATACAGTACAATCTTTGAAAGAACAAAGCTACTTATGGTAAAATAAAAAAGAGACCATTTCATCGAGCAGTTTTAGCACATAGTTCAAGCTCGTTAAAAAATAAACATAAGCTATGAGCAAATGTTTCCCCCCGCGTTTAAGCTCATTAAAAAATGAACTATTCCCCGGTAAATAACCATCGTGAATGTAGTACTTCAGCCATTAAAGCCTTGGTCGTGTTTGCACCGTCACCTCCACTTTTGCATTGGCCGATCATTCACCTCCATTTGATTGTTTACCCATTTTTGAGGAACAGTTGCGAAGAGTGATCTCACTAGCCATCCTTGTAACACTGCCGTGATTGGAAAATTCCAAACCTTACCTGGAATCAGTTGCTATCCATTTTATCACTCGTTCCTCAAAAGACGAGTCTCCTTTAAGCTCTTTTCAACTGACTCGTAAAATATGAAAAGATTGCCGAGCCATTGGCCTCTCCAGCTCGTTAAAGGGACAGGAAGTGCTATCCCTCCTCTAAATTTTAATCTTTTTGGACCTGAGGGATGATTACACAAAAAGATCGAGCGCTTGTTTTGTTCGGCTCATTAAAAGTATCAAAAATTCATCCCTTCTGTATTGTTTTATACTTTTTCGGACTTAAGGGATTAGATGATGAAAAAGGAATTTTGGAGTTACCTTTACGTTCCTTTTCAGACTCTATAAAATTGAAAAGGACCAAGTTATCTTTGTTGTTAAACTCGTTAAAATTTTAATAGCGACAAACTTGTCTATAGACGAGAATGAGTTTCACTATCGCTAGGCTCGTTAAAACATAGCGATGGGTTTGCCCGAAGGGAAAATTATAGAACAAGCATATGTTATCCTCCTCAAGCTTGACAAAAATAAAGAGGTACTGGTCAGCAATGACCGGGGAAAATTGGGAAGAAAACTTGAAGAAACTTTGTTGGTAGCAAGTCGCTCTTGAACATGACACTTCCACTCCGTGTCCGAGTCAGGTTGGGTTGTTTCATTCACCGCTCACATCACCATGGTCCCATCATACCATCCACATTTGGGGGTTAATGCTACCAATCCATCACATCAGTGTCGCCGATATGTTCAAGAGAAGTCATTCAGAGAATTCACCTGTGTCTCACCCACTACCATACATTTATACTCCATTCTTTCATGACCGCCACCCTGAACCTTATATCACCAGATCGTTTTCACCTCCATTAAAGTCATTTGCTCCGTTCCATGTCATTGATGTGGGATTCATTAAGGCCCTCCTGTGACGGATCACTTCTTGTCGACATCAGCTCATTATCCAAGAAGTTGATCTAGGAACACCCCATTCAGTACTTTGAAGCTTGCATACCTCAATGGAAAGTTTCTCACTTCCGGCGACAGGTTTACATCAATGGCCTTCGACCGAAAGATTTTGCGTGGTGTTCGACGCCAAGTCCTTTATTCACACCACGTGAATTGTACTGCAGTACCTTGAGGGTCATTATCATTATCGGTGATTCCTCTCATGCTTGTTAACAGCTTACATCATTGGCTGGTAATCAGGCGATGTCTTTCCATGTTCGACTCCAGAACAGCTTTCACATGGATCGACTTGTACTTCGAGTGAAGATCGAACGAGATTGAAGACCCCGGATCTAGTTTCATTCATCTGGGCTGCGATATATATTTAGGGAAATAAAGACATCAAATGTACATCATTGTTGCACAGATAATCATCCAATCAAAAGGATGATGGCTCTATCAGAATCATCAGTCTACACTCAGACGATTGTCTGTCCTATGTACATGAAAATGAATTTATAAAGCTGAGCATGGGAATGCCCGCCTCAGCTAGATCATGAAAATATTATGAAGATAATGTATTGTATTATATCTTATTACAGGTCTCCTCCCAACATTTAAAGAACTTCGGATCCTCATAATAAAGCATTTCACCCGACATCAAAAGATTAACGACCTCATGCTTTAGGGGGCAACTGTTATAGACATTTTTGGGCCCTACAACCCCAAGCATGAAATTTCCATAAACCAAGGGCTCCTAAGTCCCTAAAAGTGTTGTTCTAACCCCTAAAGGGACAAGGTCAACAAATTACAACTTCTCCCAGAAGTTCTCCATGAAAAACTGCTTAGAATTGGTCAAAACAGGATCATTTCAGCTGCTCCACTGGCCAAGTGCGTTGCATCTCACCTAAATACACTGTGTGGGTGCGTTGCATTTCAAAAATCCCTTCTATGAGGTGCGATGGGTGAGAAATGACAAATGGCAGTGTCATTCCGCGAGGTGGAGAGGCAATGGAAGCTTCCAGAAACTTCTCCTGTGACACTTGCCTCACTGAATTCGACCAAGGATGAGTAAGAGATCATAAATCTCCAAGTGGAAGCAAGAACTATCAGAAAGAAGACACTAATCAAATCACAAGCTAACTCATCCCCCTTACAGATATCTATATATGGATCCCTCATCCCAGAGATCCAGAGGCTGGAATTTTGCATATTGTAAGGAATTGTTATTGGTTTCTTGAGACAAACATCAGATTGTTGGGTGATCTAAGCTTTGTTTGAGGTGAACAGGGGATTTTTAGCTGGGAGGTTGATGCTGGGTCAGAACAACTGGTTGTAACTCCTCTTGGCTCTTTCTTGTTTATCAATAAAAGCTATTCAAGTTTTCCTCCATGCTCTTGTGTCATTGATGCTTGCTACATTTGTATGGTCAATTTATATCTGATCCTAGATTGTTTATGATTATAGATCCATGTCTTTGTATAGTGCTATGCTACTGTGATCTTAGAGGTACTTTGTGAAGCTGGGCGTGCAAGGGATCAGGTAGCGAAGGACTATCAAAGAAGAGAGGAATCGAATCAGGAGATTAGCACAAGACAGAGGTTGGTCTTCTTGTTCTTCTCTATTTATAATTCATAAAGGAAAAATGAAAGTAGCTTTTCTCTGTTTGTTCTAAGGCAGCTGTCACACCTTAGTGGGATAGAGCAGTTCTATATAGACACTTTTCCCTGTAACATTCTCCTAAACTGTTCTTGAACCAAATCAGACCACAACCTTTCCCAATTCAGTACTTTTTCCTTTCCATTCACAAAGTCCTGGTAGTTGTGCCAGACTTTTGAAAGGACTAGAAGAGATAGGCTCACTGGGTCATCTTCTGCAACATTCACACCAATCCCTCCAACCTCATCCCGAACTTGTGGAAATATGGATAGATATTGTGGAATAATATCATTCTTATGCATCTTAATGTTTCGAAGTTTTCCTTTTAGGGCCAATTTCCTATGGTCACTACTATTTTCGAATAACTTAGTCAATGCCTTCCACATAGAAAATGGTGTCAATTTTCCATGGAGATTTGAGACCACATGGTCTCTCACACCTTCCAAAATAATTCTCCTGGTCTTCGCAACATCCTTCTTCCATTGGGCTAATTGTTGTGCATCTGACTGTGGAGGTTTTGCAATGTCAGTTTTAACATATTCTAACACATCATTGTCATCGAGGACTGCTTCCATTCGATCCTTCCATGCTATGAAATTCAAGCTACCCTATAGGGCATAGCCCAATCTTAGTCCATTGAAAGACATCCTCTTGAACCTAAAGAAAAGTTGTTGCACAAAAATTGCAAGGTTAAAATTCTTGAGAGACAAGTTCGAAATATTGGTTTTGATTTGAATTCAGGAGCTTTGATACCATGTATAAATTTGATAGAATTGCAAGTACTCAAGAAATTTAATCTAAAATAAAGAGACACAATTCTACTCTACTCATCTGCAGAATGAAATTCACAATTTAGAACAACATACATAGACATGCAATAAGAAAAATCACAAATAAACAATGATTTCTAGGGCAGCCCATCCGAGAAAAACCCCTTAAGCATCTTTGCATTAATTAGATGAATAGAGAATCTATTACAATTTTTAGCTCCATCTTTGAGCTTAACCTGTAAAAGAATAATTGTTCTCTCTGCTCAATGAACAATTATAACCAACATTTAGCCAAATATCAACTCACCTAGCCTTCTATTTCCTTGCACAAATCCTGATGAAATTAGCCCCTGTTATTTAGGAATTTCCTCCAAATTGATTGCACAATTACCAAGGATGGAACACGTGACCTCGTGCAACAACTGTACAATCAAGCTAGTTTACAAATGTTGTTACACTACCTTGTCGTCTCCACTTTAGCTGAGGAAACCAAATTCCTTGCATTCACTAGCTATTTTGGGTTGATTGATCAGTTAACTAAAAGAGCTTTGAGTTAGATTGTTGTCTCACTGCACAACTAACCTTCAATTGACTATAACAATAGTTAGAGGTCAGCTAACTGAATAAAATTGAAAATAACTGAATTGGATTACTAAAATTTAGCAATCACACATGCATAACTAAACTTCAAACCCTCTAATTCGAATTTATTAAGCTAACAAAGTGACAAGATCCATGTCACACTAGTTAACTGCCTCCAAGTTGTCCTGTTGATGTGGAAATTCGATTTTACTCAATTTGACTAATGCTAAAGTCAAATTGAGCCTTTCTTGCTACATTTTTCATCAAAAATCTTTGGTTCTTTGCATAGTTAAAAAAAGGGTCAATATTTCAAAGTTAGAATTTTCTATATTTTTTTGTATCATTAATTAATATTTCAATGTACATCAAATAATTTTCACTAAAAAAGAAATAATTTTAAACATTTGACAAAAATATACACATTTTGATATAGATATAATAATAATAAATACACATTTTGAGATTTTTTTGTAAAAATGACATGTCAAATAAATGATTTTTATAGGGAAATTTTAACAAAAAAACTTTTAAAAATAGTTTTTTATTTTATGAATTTTACGTCAAAAAATAATAATAATCATAGTTTTTTGTTTTTGTTTTTGTTTTTGTTTTTTTCCCGAAAAATAATGACTCACATAAAAATTAAAGTGAAAATCAGATAATAGAAATACTTAACATATGACAACAATAATTGAATACTTATTTTTCTCACAAAATCTCAAAGTTGGAACATTACAAGTATAACTAACGAATAGTTCTCAAAATTGAACTTGATTTACAAGCATAACCTAAATTTAATCAATAATATCATATAATCAATGTTCATCATCTTCTAGATTTTCATTATTGTCTTCTTCCCTAATATTTTGTGCTTCAGTTCGGTTTTTTTCCTCTTCAAATGGATCTTTAATGTTTGTAAATCTCCCACAACATCATTTTCCAATCATTCCATCTAACGGCGGTTGAGGTTCCTTTGCGTTTTTTGTTACATGTGATTCATTAAATCCCCTTTCCTCCAACCAACTTCATGCATTGCATCTAGAAGAAATTGAATAACATTAATTATTTGTTGAATAAAACTGCATTGTAGTGAGCCTTTTTCAATGACAATGCAATTTATTCCTTTTTGCAAGCAACATGCTAGTGGTATACCTAATCATGAAGCACAAAAGAAATAATTAAGTAAATTAGTATAAACACATAAAAATTATAAAGAAAATATTGAAATTCAATTTTATATAATAAAACATACATGAACCAGAGAATAAATCCAAAACCCATTCTCCTTCATTTAGACATAAATCTATAAGATAGTTAATCAATGTTTGTGGTTTTTGATAAATGTTACCTATCTTTCATTTTGCATCTTTATCCTCATACTTTAATTTTCTTACAACATCATGAAACATTACTTGGATATGACTCTTTCCATCTACTCGATTAAGAAGAATAGGCTTATAGCTATCATATTTTCTCCAAAATTCAACAGGGATGTACTCACAATCACTTATAACTGGATGATCTCTTTAACCAATAAGATTTGACTTTTGCTTGTAACATGAAATAGTAAAAGTTCAATTAACTTGTACATAAATAAAAAAAATTAACATTGACCAAACATACAATTTCAATGTCTTACCATGTAAGTTGCATCTTTGAGTTTGCTTTTCCCTTGAAGATTGATAATAACATTGCAAATTGTGTGTGTGAATAAAATGTCACAAATCTCAAAAGTGGTGATGTTGTGACTTCTTCACAGCGAGTAACCATTTTATTAAAAGCTTGGTAACTATAAGACTCACTATCATATCCAATGTTTTGGAAATTGAAACCATGAGGGGTATCTGCAATAACTAGGGCATATTCCCTTTTAAGTATGAGTTTTGCAATGTCTTCACAATCACCTTGTATTATTTCATATTGGATAGTGTCCAGCCCATTCCAAATTAAATGACTAAGATGAGGATCAAGTTCAACATTCTTAAGAAGTTGCTTTCTCAGCTTTTCCAACTTATTTTTTTCAATAAAGATTTTGAAAGTATTTGATACTCCATTTGCACCCTTCTCTGACATGTTTAATGAAATAAACAAATATATGTATAAGTAATAAAATAAAAATAGTTCACGTATGAATAAAATGAATGCATAAATCAATATACCTTTTTGAATTCAAGATAAAAATCTATAAGTGTTGTTATAGAACTTGAATTTGGAAAGTTGCATAGAACATCATCCCAGCTCTCTTCATTCAACATTTTTACCACATGTTCTTGTATTTTCATATAAACCATATAATTGAGTAAATAAAGTAAAAAAATTTAGTATAGTGATAAGTATAACAAATACTACCAAAAACAATTTGTTATATTTAAAAGAAAATTATAATCCAAAAATAGGTAAAATAATTCAACAAACTTACTTTTGAAATTTTGAGCATATTTCGTCCAATGATAGTTCACATGACTTCATACGAGATAAGATTGATTTGACTAGTCTGTCATCCTTCACTCTTTGCATTGTTCTCCAAGGTGTGATAGTCATATCATCTGGAAGATGCTTGATTTCAGGACCTGTCTTACTACTAGTACATATTAAGGGTTTAGACTTTTTAACCTTTTGATTTTTTATGGCAATATTCTCCCACATGTTGAAAATCTTATCAATCAATTCCCATATCTCCCTAGTTATAAATTCCAACTGGAAAATGTTATCCATACCTCTGAATAAATCTGAATTTACTTTGCCACCTTTTGAATTGATTTTTTCCTCAATTTGATAACCTATTTCCATACAACATTCCTTCCAAAAGTTTAGACTGAATTTTTCCTTATCCCCACCAAATTTTTCTTCAAATTCACTATGAATAAATTTTACCCTTTAGATAAAAGTCGTAGACATCCTATAGTCATTATTTGCATTATGATCCCATGCCAATAATGTTTCTTATGTTTTTGTTAAACCAACATAAATTATACATTTCATTGTTTCAAAAAGTGAGTTATTGGGATATTCCTCCATCAATTTTCTTCTAGCCTCTGCAAAATGGTTCCCCCCAATTACATAATATTTGTATTCAAACATCTTGTCCTCTCAAATGCCTCTTTGTTGGAAACTTGAATTGGATCAACAAGAACCACATAATCAACCACATGTGCATATGGATTGTACCTAATCAATGTTTTCAAGTTATGGACATGTAGGTGGTGTGGCTATCTCATTTTATTTTTAGATTGTCTTTCATTTGGACTATAGAATTGGCTAACATTAGGTTGAAATGTTTTGTTGCCATTAATTAAGTTATTCTTCATTAACTGATCTCAGATGGAATTTTGTTTTGTTTTAATAATTCCACCCTCTAAATAAACACCTGGTATTATGATTTCCCTGCTTCCTTTAGAGCTTTCACTTTGACCTTCACTGGTGCCCATGAGTTTTACATATTGACCAACATTTGATTTCTTCCTCTTACAAGTTAACATATTTTCTTCTAGATAACAATCTCCTCATCATCAACTAGAAGAGAGGCATTTGTGGCCATTTTTCTTTTTGGTGTTTTATAATTTTTCTCCTTTTCAATAGTAGTTCTAATCTCATTCTTACTAATGGAAAAATATTATTCAGCTTCAACTTCCACATCTTCAAAAGTAACATGTCTACTTTTACTAGATTGTTTCACTTTAGCGATTCTTTGTTGATCCCCTGTATGTACTTTTGTAGTTTCATGAACTATTGTTCTTTGCTTCCTTCTCCTTTCTTCTTATCTTTGTGTGGAAACTATTGATCACATTCATAATATTTGGTTCTAGATAATAAACACCCCCCTACATTGAAGGACTCTCAGCAAAATCCTATCAAACAAAATATAATATGTCAATGATAAATAAGTTATAAAAAATTTAATGATACTCACAATAATGCATAAAACATAAATATAAATAACCATACTTACAATGTTATTTGCAATGTTGATTGTGACTTCTTCACACATCTTTATAGATTCTTCATATGTCTCATACTTGACCTTTAAGAGATGATATCTAACATTTTCACGTGTCTTGGGAAGTTTTGTAAGAACATAAACAATATTTGTATTCGGCACCAAACATATGTCTCGTACTTTGCCCATCACCTCATATGGTTCACCAAAGTTAATCATATCACAATATAAATAGATATTTATACCATCATTGCTTTTTGTATGTTTAACATGCCATGTAAATTTTATTTTATTTATTTCTCGTGCATTCCTCCATTTTGAAATAATATTGAATGAGTTTGACGGGCCAGTGGCTTGACTTTTACCATGTGCCTTAGTTCGACTTCGTTCAATAGTATTCATAAAGGGTTCAATTACAACTTTAAATGATGTAATTGTTTCCCTTGTTCCATAAACATTCACAAAGACCTTGTTTGATGTCATCTTCCTGATATATATATAAGTTAATTAAAATAAACACATATCTTAATTAAACAAACAAAACAAAAAACATTTAAAAATTGAATATATTCATCCTAATTTAATTAAAAAACACAAAAAATAAAACACTCCAAATAAAAAAAAAACAACAACAACAAAAACAAATTTAAAAAAACAAAAAAGACAAAAAAAAACAAAAAAAACAAAAAACAAAAAACAAAAAAACTATTAAACACCCCTCAAAATTTAATTTTAAAATTAAAAAAAACAACACTTAAAAAAAAAAAAAAAGCAGTAAAAATATTTAAAACATTTTTTTTAATTTTAAAACTCATTGAGTAGAGGCGTCGATTATGGGAATCGGTCCCTCGACCTAGCGAGGGGCCGACAACCTTGTTCGACTTGCACGTGGGATTTTGGCCCCCTGCTGGGTGGCTTGGCTTGGTTTTTTGGCATGCCTTCAGCCCCTCCGCCCAACATAATGCCGAAGGCTTATGGGTGGCCTGGCCTTCATTGGCCAAGGTGCCCAGCGAGGGGACAAAGCCACGTGAAGGGGACGAAGGCCCATGGACGGCCTGGCGATGCTTTCCCATGGCCTTTCGACACCCAGTTGGGTGGGTGGTCAATTCCCAGAATCAGACCTCCGCCCAGCCGAGGACCTAAATGCCAAGGGCCTACCGACCTGTCATAATTTTTTAAAATTTTTTATTTTGAAAAAAAAAAAAACTATTTTTTTAATAAATATATATATTTTTAGAAGCAATAGTTCTTCTTTTTTTGTATCCTAGAGGAGGCCAATAGTTTGCCTAACATGTAACTACTAGTAAAACTCTGTGGGTTTACAACCTTTCCTCCTTGACATAAATCGGTCACCTTAGGGGGGATTTAAACATGGATCTATCTTGTTTCAATGATTTCATAAATTTCGAATTAAGGAACTGAAATGTCCCCCAAGGCAAATATATATATATATATATGTGTGTGTGTGTGTGTGTGTGTGTGTGTGTGTGTTTTCTCCAAAAAAAATGTTGAGCACTAGTTTTTTCATTTCAAAGCCCTAAAAATATGATTTTTATTATTTTTTTCTCCTAAAAATCCTATAGATATGAGTTTGTTTTGTCTTTTTCCCTATAAATATCTTTCAAAATCGATTCTTTTATGTGGTTTTTCCCCTAAAATATGATATTAAGAAAAAAATATTCTAAAAAAACTAGTAAATTTATTTATTCATTTTTGGATCAAAGAAACCATAAAACAACAGATTTTCCCAAATTCCTCTTTAAATGGTCAAAATAGAAAGAAAACTAACCCTTGAAATGTGAAAAATGTCGGTTGAATGTGTTATCGAATCCTCCGCAAAATCACTCCAAGTTTTTTAACGAAACCCAAAAGACTTTGTGATGTGAGGAACAAAAACAATGAAAGTTATTATATACCAATGATTGTGGGATTACTTTAACGTTTCTTGAATGTGGGAATAAAATTAAAATTAAGAAAAAAGAATATATAGTTAATATTATAGGTTAGGTTTAAATTTTATTTGATGTGGGATAAAAAATAAAATATAAATTATAGAAAATAACTTAGTTATCTAGTTAATGTTAAATAATTTAAGTAAACGATTTATTTTAATTCGAATGAATACATTAAAGGAAAAATTGAATAGAAAGTAGGGTCAAAATTTTCAAGACCAAAATTTTAGTAGAATGTTTTCAAACAAATTTTAGAGGAAAATTTTGGAGGGAAATATTTCAAACGAAATTTTTGGAGGGAAATTTTATGGCAAAAATTTTTGGGGGGGAATTTTGGAGGGAAAATTTTTGTGTTGGGGGGGGGGGGGGGGGGCAGAGGGGGAACTTTGGAGGGAAATTTTCATTCTCTAATATATAAATTGTCATTGGGAGAGAGTGCATTTATATCATTCAACATCTTCTATATGAAAGTCATGGATTCTTCTAATAGTGAAGTTTCTATTTTTGGAGAATCAACATCTTCCTGAGTAACAACTCTATTCATATTGATGAATATAACATAAATTCTTCATTGTGAATAGAAAGTCAAAGTTTCCACTTGGTCCTAATCCTAAGGATTATGAGAGAAACACTAATGAAGGGCAAGATGAAGAATTTCTTGTAAATAGAGAGCCAAAATTTCCACTTAGACCTATTCCTAAGGATTATGAGAGCATCATCGACAAAGGGCACGATGAAAATTTTCCAGTAAACAGAGAGTCAAATTTTCCATTGAGTTCTAATCCTAAGGATTATGAGAGCACCACTGATGAAGGGCAGGATGAAGAATTTCCAATAAATAGAGAGTCAAATTTTTCACTTAGTCCCGATCCTAAGGATTATGAGAGTACCACTAATGAAGGGGAGGATGAAGAATTTCTAGTAAATAGAAAGTCAAAGTTTCCACTTAGTCCTAATCCTAAGGATTATGAGAGCACCATTGACGAAGGGAAGGATGAAGAATTTCCAGTAAATAGAGAGTCAAAGTTCCACATAGTCCTAATCCTAAGGATTATGAAAGCATCATTAATGAAAGGGAGGATGAAGAATTTTCTACAAATAATAATTTTACTATTAATAGAGAGTCAAATTTTCCACTTAGTCCTAATTCTAAGGATTGTTAGAGAATTAATGATGAAGGGGACGATGAAGAATTTCTTGCAAATGATATTTTGACATTGAATAGAGAGTCATATTTTCCACTTAGTCCTAATCCTAAGGATTGTGAGAGCACTAGTGATAGAGGAGACGATGAAGAATTTCTTGCAAATGATAATTTTAGAGGCACAGATGTGAATAATGCGTTTTCTCTGAGTAAGAATTTCAAAGGCACTCAAGGTGATGATGAATTTCCTCCAAGTGAGGATTTCAAAAGCAAAGATGAAGATGGTGAAGGATTTCCTCCAAGCAATGTTTTGAAGGGCAGAAACGATGATGATGAAATTCCTCCAAGTGAAGATTTCAAAAGCACAGATGAAGATGGTGAATAATATCATTTGAGTCGGGATTTCAAAAATGCAGATGATGGTAGTGAAGTATTTCTTTCCAATGAGGATGGTAATGAATATTTTCCAACCAATGATGGTGATGAATTTCCTAACTATGTTCAGAATTATCATAATGAGGATAATATTCCTCCTGATGATGATGAAAATTCTTCTAGAGAGGATAATGAAATGATGGAGATGTTGCAAGAAAATATTGTATCTAGGAGTAGGAGTAGACCTTTTCATATCAATCCAAGATATTCTAGTTATACAAGGGATAGGACAAAATATCTCACAAGAAAAAGCTATATCAGTGATTTGATTTCAAGTGAATGTTGTCAATAGGATTGCTTGAAACATATGAATTTCAAGTTTGCACTGGAGAAAAGGAAGAGATATTTGTCAATGAATAAAAGTATGCAAAATTCATATTTAGTGTGTTGCATGCAATCTACACTTACAAGTTATGATTATGATATTGGGAATTTATTTCTCTTTATAAAGGCTTTCAAAATGTTTCATTCAATTCGTAATCAAGCAAGATTGGAAAACGATCCTACATTTTATTCAGATGTATGTCATAGATGAGAGGTTGAGCCATTAGAAAATACTGTGATGTCAATGATGCATGACTTATTTTAAAAGCATGGAGAGTGTATTCCAAAGAAAGACACAATACATATTCCAGATAATTTCTCAAGATGAGAAATCTACAACTTATACAAAGAATATGTAGAAGGTGTTGAAGGATATGGTAATTTTATTACATATTCATATTTTATGAGGATATGGAAGGATTAATTCAACAATGTTCTTATTCCTAAGAAATCAAGGATGGGGGTTTGCAGTACATGTGCTTCTTTTAAATAAAAAAGGGATAAATGTCAAAGGGAAGAAAGAGGTATGCATTCATAACATTATTTTTTAAAATTGGATAGTTATCAACTATGAAAATGTACTTATATTATTATTATTATTATTATTATTATTTATTTATTTATTTATTTTTATTTATTTTTATTTATTTATTTATTTATTTATTTTTTATTTTATGTTATGTGTAGATTCCATTTTCAAAGCACTTCAAAAGCATCACAATCAGTAAACAAGTGAAAGGAAAAAAATGTATAAGCATCGAAAGAAGTGTTATGATAATCCAAATAAATATTTAGGTTTGACAATTGATGTTTTTTTTTTGGCTGTGGTTCATGGACACCCTGGTCAACAGGTGGTGGCTATGTCCACAGAAAAATCTGGGTTGATCGACCCCAAAGGGAATCTAGCCCCGTGGCCCACTAGCTAGGCCTAACCCCAAGGGCTTCAGGGAGAATGGATCCTGTGACCTCCCAATCGGCGAGGCACTGATTTTGACCAACTGAGCTAACCCTTGGGGCTTTTGATAATTGATGTTATGAACCAAAAGAAAACACTTTTACCACATTTTGTTTGCACACAAAATTTTTATATGTGTAAAATTTTATTCAGTTTCACTTGGTTGGTTGTATGGTATTTAACAAGAAAATGTTGCTAGGGGTTTACTTTGCAACTCCAAATGTTCATAATGATGTAAATATGACCATAACCATAATTCATGATGTGATTTCTCATTGGTCTGGTAATCTTCCTGAAGTTTTGTATCTACAATTAGACAACACTAGTCATGAAAAAAAACTCAAATTGTTTTTGGATATCTAAACATGTTTGTTGAATTAGGAATTTTTCAAAAGGTAAAGGTTGGTTTCCTTCTTGTTGCACACAATCATGACCATATTGATCAAATTTTCAGTCGTTTTTCGATAACATTGAAGAGGAAGGATGTTGGTAGCCTACCATCATTAATTGAATGTATTAAGAAATCATACATTCCAGAGTTTGTTTTTCATGTGTTGGAAGAAACTATTGACATCGAAGGCTTATTTTGGGATCACATGGTGAGGATAAATGCATTGAAAAACTTAATGACATTAGCTTCCAACATCAATTTCGTATCAAAAAAATTGATTGGAAAACACTTATATGGGGCAAGAAGTATTCAACTGCTGCAGAATGTGGGTCATCATCAAGTTTAACATTTTTTAAATTCCTTCCAGATCATTCAATATTTGCACCAAATATATCGTTATTACAATCAGTTGTTGAACTCCATAATGCACGAAGGCATAAGAGAGATATAAATTATTCTAAGTGTTGGAAGAAATTAAAAAATATATTAGAGATACATATGAGTGATTTAATGTTGTTGATTCAGTTTGGTGGGAAACCCTTTTCAATAATCAAAATGATATCATTTCAAGATCAAGAAGTCAAGATATACTTTTGAAGACTCCATTTTTTTACCATAAAAATGTCAAATGAACATGAGGAAAGAAACATTGTTGAACAACAACAATCTAAAGGTATTATTAATTCTCCACATGTAGAGGAAATAGAAATGTATATTGGTTCTAGAAGATCACGTGCACAACGTGAAGCCATGGAAGACCTTTACATGGGTTTTGTGCATGATGTTGAGGGTTGCATGATCACAACGTTAGCATATGGAGATCCACATGGCGATCCATTATGTGTTTCCAAGGTTATAAATGTCATTAAACAAAATGAAGATGTTACATATATTGGCATACATTGGTATGCCACAAATACCTACCCATTCAATGGTGTGTACAAGCCAGAGATGGTAGTTGATAAAAAAAATGGAAGAAAGAGAAAAGGAAAGGGTACAAATATAAATCATTGTCACACATGCCTCTTAAAATTGGAGGATGTTGACATACTTGTTTATGACTTCAATTTAGAAAAGAGAGTAACTCTTCACTTTAGAACCATAGAGATTCTAAAGAGCTTGCTACCAGAAGAAACAATGTTAAGGCGGGAGTCTGTTGAACCTAATCGTAGATATAGAAGAATTTTGAAACCTGAAATGGTGGGCATGCATGTTGACTTAGATGGGGCACTAGTTGATGAAAGAGAAGAATATGGGTCATCTTCATATGCATCCAGTCATTCATTTGAAGATGTTGTATATTTTGATGGTGTGTCATAACCTATGAGTGATTTTGAATAATTTTCTAAGACATTTTATGTAAATGATATTTGCATGGTAACTTGAAATAAATATTTTAACTTCCATATGTTCTTACATGAAGCTGAAAATGCGCCAGGATCAAATGGACACTTTTGTTGATACTGGCAGCATATGATATGTGAACTCTTTCACATACTTTTTCATCTCTTTTTAAACTTGGTGAAGCTCGACAGAAACTCTGTTTTATTAATATGCGGGTCGTTTTCCTTTAAAGGAGACCTAGATGCTCTAGACAGCCACTGATATTTTTTGATATGGCTGTGTCAGGCCGAGTTCAGAAGAACTTGGTGGTTTTGTTTTTGCAAAAGACATGCTTGATGACATCATGGAGAAGGATGGTTTTTATCTTTCTGCCTCAGGCAGTTTTCTGCTGAATGTTAACTCATCTGATTGTATCTTTTTTATTTTTATTAATAGAAAAGCTCGGCTTTTTTCCTCGGAAAAAAAATGTTCTTACATGAAGTTATGAGTGATTTCTATGTTTGTTGGATTATATGTTTTAATTATGAAGAATTCATTTGTTTAGAATATCCATAATGCAACAATAATTTAGATAAATAATCCATGTTATATTCAATCTACCAATGTTGATATTTTGATTAAAAGTAAAAAATATTAGAAATTAATGTTGAATTTTTAAATTCTACAGTGATATTGCCATGATATTATTTATTGTTATCATTTGGTATAACATAGTTTAAAAAAAATATGCAATTTTAATACCTCATTAAAAGGGGATACTTTGTTTTGATGGTTGATTTTTAGGTTTTTGTTGCAATGGGATAAGTTGTCTTAGGCTAAGATTTGAAAGAGCTATACTTTTAGCCTTTAAAATAAAAATTGTTCTTGGAATAATGACCCTTTCATTTAGGTGTTCATTTTAAAAAATTGTTTTAGTCATATAATTTTTCCATAATGTCGTGCTTGAAATATGTTGAAAACTTAAGGTTTTTAATTCCATGGTTGAAATTTTGTCAAAGTTTTAAGTTTTTCTTTTTTAATTATGATATTTTATCTTTAATGTTGTTGAGAACAATTAGAATTATAGGGTTTTTTAGAGTCATGATATTTTATCTTTAACAGCATGGATGTAAATCATTGGAATTTTAAGGCTTTTTAGAGACATGGTATTTTATCTTTAACGGAATGCCCGGAAATTGTTGGAATTTTAAGGTTTTTCAAAGTCATGATATTTTATCTTTAATGTCATTTCTAAAAAGTGTTGAAATTGTAACCTCGACAAAAAAAAATGTTGTTCTAACATCAACACTTTTTGTTTTCATGGTGTTTTTTTTCATTTTTTTGCAAAAAAAAAATTGGTTTTCACTGCCATTTTAAAAAAAATGTTGAAAACTTACCCTAAAAAAACATCATTCTAGCATACACATTTTTCGTTTTTGGGTTGTTTTCTCATGTTTTTTGGGGGGTTTTGGGCTAGAGTTCTCATCTTGAGGTAATAGTTCTTGTTTGATTGGTAACTTTGTTACTTAAAAAACATGACATTACAAAATGAGTATCATTTACCAAGAATATACTAGTTATTTGAGCAACTAAGAGGATATCAGGTATTCTGAAAGATTTATATGGGGTTTGAATACCATTAAGCTAGAATTAAAGAGGAGGACATTAGTAAGACAACCTTCAGAACTAGATATGGTCATTATGAGTTTGTTGTGGTGCCCTTTGGTTTCTTTAATGCACCATATATCTTCATTTGTTTTATGAATGGAATTTTCAAAGAGTTTTTGGATAAGTTTGTCATAATATTTTTAGATGAAATACTTGTATACTCAAAATCATAGGAGGAACACGAATAACATTTGTGGGTGGTATTATAGTTACTTAGAGAGCATCATCTCTATGCCAAAATGAGTAAGTGTTCCTTCTACCAAAAATAGATTTATTATTTGGGTCATATCATCTTAGATAAGGGAATAACCATGAACCCATGGAAAATTAAAGCTATTAGAGAGTGGAAAGCACCTAGAAATGTGACATAGATAATGTATTTTAGGGGATTAGCAGGGTACTATAGAAGGTTAGTTGAGAAATTATCAAAGACAACACATCCATTCACCTCTTTACAAAACAAGGTGTAAAATTTGAATGGGTTTAGGATTGTGAAAGGGCCTTTGAAAATTTGAAACTACTTTTGACAAGTGCACCAATTCTATAGATAGTTGATCCAAATGATAAATCAATTGTGTGCACTAATGCATGCAAGGAAGGGCTTAGAGGAGTCCTTGTAAAAAATGGATATGTAATATTCTTTGAGTTTAGAAAAACAAAAGATCACGAGAGGAACTATGCTACAAATGATTTGGAGTTGGTTGCTATATTTCATGCTCTCAAGATGTGGAGACATTACCTCACAGGTAAGAGATTTGAACTTAGAATTTGAGACCATAATGGTCTAAGGTTTTTATTTTGACAACCAATTTTAAATGCAAGGCAAATCAAATGGTTGGAATTTCTAGTTGAATATGACTTTGAAATCAAACACATAAAAGGGAAGGAAAACAAGGTGGTAGATGCACTCAGTAGAAGGATTCATGAAGTGTATGCTATATCCATTAATGTATGCAATTCTAATAATTAGAATTTTAGAGGCTAGAAATAGAGATCAATAATAAATACAAATTAAAGGGAGCTTACAAAAAAATAATTTGCAAACTAAGTATGAATATTATGACTTGAGTGATAATGTATTTCTCATGTACAAAACCATAATTTACGTACCAAATTTATAGGAGTTGAAAAGAGTAATAATGAAGATGCATTGAACATCCAAGATACAAAAAGACTATATTAGTTATAAAAAGTCAATGCTTTTGGCTAGGTATGAAAAGGGAATTCATTGATTATATATCTAGATGTTTAGATGTTTCTATTGACTTTATTACCAAACTATATAGGGTTGTGAGACAACATGATTCCATTATGGTGGTGTAGATAAACTTAAGAAGGATACACACTTTATTCCAATGAGTTAACATAGGGAAACCAACATTGAAAAAATATTCATGAGGAAAATTGATAGATTACATGGAGTACCTAAGGAAGTCATTTAAAACAGGGATCCCAAGTTCACTTCCAACTTTTGGCAAGGCTTGTTCAACGGATTTAGAACTAGTTTAAACTTCAACATGAAATATCATCCAAAATTAGATGGACAAACTAAGAGGGCCAATCAGGTGATTGAATATATTCTTAGGATGTATGTGATGGAAAAACCATCAAAATGAGAAGATCATTTGGTCGAGTTTGCACATAATAATGGATACCAAGTATCCTTGATGATGAGAGCATTTGAAGCATTATATGCTTAAAAATACAAAATATATGTAAGTTGGGATAACCCAGTGGATAGAGGCTTTGTTAGACTATAATTTCTCAAGGAAAGAAGAGAAAGTGATACAGATTAAACAAAACCTGAAGGCTTCTCAAGATAGGACGAAAAAATATGTAGATGAGGGTTAGATAAATAAGGAATTCAAAGTGGGAAACATGTCTTCCTAGAAAGGTCCAGTTGCATATCAATTTGCATTACCAACATCCATGCATGTTCATGATGTGTTTCATGTTTCTTTACTTAAAAAGTATGTGTCTAATGCTAACCATGTGATTGATTGGAATATGATTCAAGTGGATCATGAAGGGGAATTTTAGGTGGAACCATTATGTGTCTTGGATCATAATGTCAAGGAACTTCAAAACAAGGCCATAATGTTGGTAAAGGTCCAATGGAGATGCTACAACCTTGAGGATACTATGTGGGATCTAGAAGAAGTGGCGCAAGAGGCATGCCCACACTTATTTTTATTCTACACATGTATATAATGCACTAAGGAAAATGCATAAATAATGGGGAAGGGAATGTAAAACCTCCACCATTCCCCGGATGTTGTATTTGTACATATTTATATAAGGGTAGTGAGTTAGGTTGTATTAGGTCTACTTTCCCCTGTGAATACACTTGTTTTGGGGCTTTCATATCTATGTTTATATGTGTTGAGGCTAAAGTGGTTGTGAAATCAAGGTCAGTGAGCCTAATCATGTAATATGTAAAGCATAACCATAATTAATAAAATAAATCATTGATGCAGACCGAGCTATATAAGAAATAGGGGTTAGGACTCCAAGAGAGGGAAGGTAAGGGGGTGGAACCATAACATAGTTCCTAATCCATGGAAAAAATATTATATTCCAAAGTGACTTATGAGCATAAACCAAAGTGTGAAGACATGGAATAAGTCTAAGTTTAAAAAGTTAGAGGGAGGTGGTCACGTGAGTCCAAGTGGTGGGGGTGAGTTCCCCATGTGACACTTGGTGGAAATAACTCATGCATAGAAAAACCATGCTTCCCACAATTCTAGGTGGGGGGTTCGTGGGGGTGGTGGTGGGGGGGGGGGGGGGGTTCCCATATCATTCAACCACCATTGCTCGCAGAAGGGGCCTGCTAGTTGGTCCCTTATTTGTCGATGGTCCATTGATGGTCTGTTGTTGGTTTATGCTACAAACATGAGGGTAAGTGAGCCTAAATAACTGCTGAACCTTTTTACCTTGATGGGATTATATAGCCACTTCCCCTTTCTCATTTTGGGTAAGGTTAGAGCTTCAAGGGGGAATTGGTTAGGTAGAATTGTCCAGTGTGAGGCCAGAGGGATGCCTCAAAGATTATTGAGGGGAAAAGTAACTCCCATAGCTACAGTAATTTGAGACTTCCTAATTGGTCTCTAATTGTAACTAAGAAGAGTATTTGCATAGCCTAATCGATTACAAGGGTTGCAATATCTTAGGTTATGTAGGTTGGGGGATGCAAGGCTCTAGTAAGCAAGGTTGCTAGAGTTGGAACCTAGCCTAATACATGTTTAGTATTGTCTTGTTGATGGTGATGGACCTGCCAACATTCAGGGGATCTCCCCGGTATGAAGTCCCAACTAGACCTCACCATTTGGTGTAGGATTCTCATCTAGTATGATGGCTCGGTTTCCATTATCATAGAGATTTTCCTTAGCTCTTGTTATTCAACACATGAGAGTGTTATGCTTGTAACTTCAAGAAAGCGAGGTGAGTATGCTTGGTGAGTGCGTAATGTAACTTTTTGTCTAGGTTTTCATATTGTAAGGGAGAGGATAAAAGTGATCCTATAGATGAGAGGTAGTAGTACCACCAAAGGAGAGACACACGTGAAAACAACAAGGGTCTTTCCAGCATCCAGCGGAATATTCCATAGCGGATGCGACAGTTGTTAAAACAAAAGTGCAAGGGAAAACACGTACATCGTCCAGCGGAGTAGTCCACATGGGGGTGATGGTCGTTATAACCAAGAAAACAAGAATGTTTTGTCTAATGTCCAGTGGAGTAGTCCACATAGATGAGACAACAGTGATAAACAATACAACACATATTCAACAATGTAAGTACTAAAATAACCGAAGTAGTTCAACTATCTTAGGACAGATTAAGAAAGCATGCATTACAAACATTTAAAGAATAGTCTTACAAATGAATACAACACATGCATGAAAATTTGTTGGCCTAAGACAAGCTCCTAAATTAAGCAAAAGTTCCAAAACACATTTGTGCAGCATACATCACTAGCCCTAGTAGTGGGACATTGGAGCCACTCCTCGCTCCTCAAAGAACAAACTATAGACTCTCAAGGCTATGTGGGAGGAGCCAAGGTGAAAATTACTTTTCTCATACAATGAGGGGGTATATATAGCCAAGGGGGATACTTGACCCTTGTGACTCTTCGACTTCCCTCATGACTGTTTGAATTCTTATGAATTTTCGACCTACATGACTCTTCAACTTCATATGTGTGTCTCTTGGACTTTCACATTACATTACATTTGATTACAACAAGTATGGCCCATAGCAATGTAAAGCGGGGTAGCAAGGATAGTGCCAGTCAAAACTGTGCAATTTTCAGGGATAGAGAAGAGCAAGCCAATAGGGGGGCCTGTCAGTTAGATCTGCACAATTTCTTGGAACATTGCAGTGCCATGTAGCAGAGACCTGACTCACATGACTGTGTAGTTTTTACAAGCAGTGCAGGGAAAACAATTGGGCATGTTTGCATAGTTTTGGAGAGCATTGCAGCCTAGGGTCACAATGCAGTTCAGGTTTCCGGTAGACCAGACAGAGGCTTGATGAGTGATCTTATGGGAAGCGCATATTGTATTGGACTTAGGGACAAATTCTGCGCAGTTCCAGGAGACAGTAAGCTTTCTAACATCAAATATTGCATAGTGTAGGCTACCCCGGAGGACAACCTCAATCTCTACATAGTTCTGGGAAGCAAAGCAGGGTCATTGAGAGCTGAGACTATGTAGTGTAGCTCAGTCAGGGTCTGGTTGAAGGAGGGTTTTCCAGTCAAAAGATTTTCAAGAAAAATGGCTAAGTGTGAGAGCAAGTGAACTTGTGCATAGATGACATTGTGATCACACACTTAACATGATTCGATGACAAGACACCTAAAACCAACAAGACAAACACGTGCTCAGTGAGATTGTCTTAAAGGTTAAGAGTGACAAGTGCGACACTTGAGATAGATCTTTGAATGACCATGATGAAACTTGTGTGACATTTCTTGAAACTTTGTGTGCGAGTACGACCGATGTTCATAGATAGAAAATAACTCATGAACACAAAGACAAACCTTCAAAATTTCCATAACAAGATCGCAAGCATGACATAGAAATCAACACGCCAAAAATATGACCCATGGTCGATCAAGCAAAAAGGGTGTAAATACTCGACAAGAGCTCATGGAATGAGCCCGAGTGTTTGCAACCATCAAGGGAAAATTCAAGGAAGGATCTGAAATTGGGATGAAGGCCAAAATTTTGGAGGGTGTTGTAGCTGCTACAACACTTGGCAACACACTGGTTGAATACCAGCTTCTCTATTTCGGTTCATTTTCAGCACAGGGCCTTGGCCTTTCAAGAAGTATTTATTCATTATACAGGTTAATTTGGCTTCCCCGCTTACCCCATGTATAGACATGGTTCACCTTGTACCAACTTGGTTGAACACAAAAAAAGATTTAGCCAGATCACAGTGTTTCAAAAGCGGGAAGGGTAGTTTGGCTCACGAGCTTTAGATTTTCAGAGTGTAAGTTTTCATTTCTGGTGTTGCTCCACTGCTAGCAAGCTTGGACAGTACCCCGGCAGTTTCATATAGGGACAAAAGAATTTCTTCACTACCAACGAGCCTGGTCAGTACCTAGGTGGAGTTGTCTACTTCGCCTCTCTGCGCAAGAATCCTTTCTCTTCTTTCGCCTTTGTAATTTTTTTTTTGAAAACAGTGCATAGGAATTTATTAATTTTTGGGGCAGAAAATGGATCCCGACTTATTGAGAGCATGAGAGGTTGTTCCTTCAAAGAATCATGTAAGACCTCTAATTTAGGTTTTCTCATTTAGATTTTTCCCCTTCTCCATTTCTACTAGTTGGATGTGTTTGAACACATAGAGTAGAAGATTGTGCACTGACATGGGGTTTCCCAGTTTGGATATGGGTTCATGGTTCAACCAGAGCTTCCCTTACAGACAGATCATATTTTCCATCAAGACTTGATCGACCAAAAATTACAACCAATCATAGAGAAGACAGACACATGACTGGCCAAGCGTTGCAGTGTCATAATACTCCTTGAATTCTAGCCACATACTTATTTGAAATCCAGAACAAAGTGCAGGACAACACTTATTTATAAAAAAAATGGAAAGACATTAGAACAAAGAAAAGAAAAGCAAAACAACTGAACAACAATAAGCATGCTATGTACATAGGGCGGGGCGTGGCCCCAGATCACTGAAAATAACATTTTAAATCTTGGCCATTGACAGGAATTTTTTCAATCCTTCCGTCAAGTGATTGTAAACGACACGTGTGTTAGCCAAGGTTTTCATGAACCATGAAAGGATCAATCCACAGGGACTAGAACTTCACGTGTTTTCCTTTGTCCTCGTGGGGTTTATCCCACTTCAAGACTAAGTCACCCACAACAAAGTTGGTGTTCCCTGGAAACTTTTGATCGAACCATCTCTTGATACTGTTCTGGTGGAGTGTAAATTTTTCTTTTTCTTTCATATGTGTTCCTGTAACTTGTATAATGTGTCCATCCTACCTTGAACCAGTAGACATGACTTGCCTTGGGATTCTTGGGATAACTAGAGAGTAGGCAAGTAGATATTTGGTGGGAGGATGGCTTCTTTTCTATATACAAGTATGGAGATGTGTTCAGAGAGGGTCTGGGTGTAACTCGGCTAGCCCAAAGAGCATTCATGAGAGCAGAATGCTAGTTTTGCTATTTAGAGTAAATGGTATTTTTTATTATGCGAATGAGATTTTTGTTTGTAGATTTGGCAAGACCATTTCCATGTGGGTAGTATTTAGCTGAATGCTTAAGCACAATACCATATTGCAATGAAAAATCATAAATTTTCAATGAAGAGAAGTAATTTACATTGTCAAAAGCAAGTGATACAAGAACACCAAACCTCGAAATGATGTTTTGCTAAAGGAAGTTGATGACTTCCTGGTCATTAAATTGTTTGACCGGAACTGCTTCTGTCCACCACGTGAAGTAATCTGTAGCAGCCAGGATGTAGTGGTGGTGCTTTGATGAATGTGGGAAGATTTACCCAATGATGTTTAAGCCCCACTGTTGGAATGGTTCGTCCACTGCAACAGGCTGCAGCGGGGTTGCTGACCTTCGAGCTCTGTCAGCATATTGCTAACAGACCGGGCACTTGCGGGCATAAGCGTGTGCATATTTTAACAATGTGGGCCAGTAGAAACCATCTCTCATAACTTTATGTGATGTTGCATTCACTGAGAAGTGACCCCCGACTGGTCTATCATGCAGATCATGTACACTCTCTTTGAATCTTGTGCTTCTAAGCACCTGAGAAAAATGCCATTGTGGTGCTTTCTATAAATCACTTTGTGCACCAATTGGTAAGATAAGGCTTTCAGTTGGAGTGCCCTCTTCCATCTCACAAAGAAGAGAGAGGGCATGGTGTTGTGCTCAAGGTATTGGCGCACTTCTTCATACCAAGAGTTATCGTGCGAAGTGGGTGGTGCTTGCTCTACATTGTACATGTCAATTTCTTGATCCCAACTGGTGAGCTCTCCTTCTTCCTCTTGTGCATGCACCTCTTTCATTGCCAGTCTGTAGAGACCATGAACCTTGATGGCGTGAACTCGCTTGATATCAAGATCATACTCTTGTAGTCCTGTCATCCAATTCGCACGTCTTTCACCTAGCTCTTGATGAATGAGCATCGATCTGACTATTGGGTGTGGCACAAGGACTATGCAATGAATTTTTAGTAGGTAGGGTCTTAAGTGTTTCATCACCTTATATACAACATATTATTGTTTATCCATGGTGGTATAGTTGAGTTCAGATCCCTAAAAGCTTGCACTTATGAAGGAGATGGGACATTCTTTGTTCATCTCATCCTTCCAAGTGAGCATTGCAGTGAATGAAGTGTCGAAAACGAATGTGTAAAGTGTTGCACCTTGGGAGACAATTCCTATCTAAGTAGAAATTAGTGCCCAAGACATTCATTAAATCTTATATATTTACTATTTGTTTGTCTCATAGTTTTTCAAACCCCACAATATTAAATTTTAAACCCTTTAACCTTCAATACATGGAATACAAATTTGAATGGATTTTAACTGTTGCATAGAAATGGATTGAAATTTGTGAGAAGTGTTGGTGAAAGCTTCAAAATAAAAGGTTGTATATGCATAATGTTTTATCATAAACTTAGAGGAAAGTGTGTTTGATGAGAAATGAAACTTTGAAAGAAGAGAATTGTTTTTAAGGATTTTTTTAACCTCGAAATTTACAGATAATTATAGCCATTATCTGTAAATAAAGAACATACTACTTCAATTCTTTCAATGAAGAAATACATACATAATATGACACAGGGAAAACAAATCATACCCAACAATTTCTGGAATCACTGAAAGCTTTCTTTATCATTAAAGTGAAGATCAAAGTACAAAGTGGTCCTCTCTGAGGTATTGCAAAACTCCATACCCCTTTTCATCTTGCTGAAGTACATTTATACAAACTTTTAAAAAATATAGTTATTAGAACTGTCAACCTCCTAACTACCTAACTATTCGAACATTACATTGAAACATAAAAATTACATGGCTTGAAAATAAAACAACTTCTAAAAGTGAACATTTCATCTCAAATCAATCTGAGATTGTGGAGCAGTAGAGGGTTCTACTTCTGTAGCAGCAGCTTGTGGCGACATCCATTCCCTGGTCTTCCTCCATACTTCTGTACTTGTACTTGGGGAATTTATAAACTTAACATGTGCTATCCTGAAGTCTGTGATTATGTTGTATGTAGGCTTCTCAATAAACAGAGTCTTCATCATCCAAACAAGTTGAAAATATTTATGAAGATAGTTGACAATTGTAGCTCCCTTTAAGACTGCAGTCTTTTCATGTGTAGAATTGATTTTAATTTTTTCTTCCACCAATAATGTTTCATACAGTTCCTAGGATAAAAATAAAAAATAAAAAAATTTGTTGATCCCAACACGATGGCAAACCAACCCTTGTTCTTTTATCAAAATTGATATCAAAACTCATCACTGCTTCCTTAATCTCCATCAATTTCTTCTTTGCTGCTTTCCTATTGGCATTTTTCAATATCATTTTGTTTATCTCCATCACATGCTTTGTCCTGTCTTCTATTCCAAACTCTTTCATTTCCTGTGTAGACTTTGAGTTTAAGAAGTCAATTAACTTCTTAGCAAACTGGGCTCTATTATGCAACTTCTGCTTATTACTGAGGATGACTTCTTCTAAGTCTCTAACAATAATCTTCTCCTCTTCAATGATAACTAGGAATTGCTAGACACTCTTTACAGTATTGATTATGTCATTCCACAAGATTTCTCTTGCTTGTACCAGGGACATATTTCCTTTCACTTTTTCCTTCAATTCTTTAATTTCTTGTTGAGCAGCCTGGAAATCCCTTCTGTATTTTTCTACAGTCTCCTTGGTCATAAACATCTCTTGCTCAGTTTCTTTGATGATTTTCACAGCATTGTCCAAATCTGTTTGCTTCTTCTTTAACTCATTTTCAGAAATGTGCAACTCAGTCCTAACCTGAGTCAGCTTCTCAGTAGGATCATCTGAATCTGTTGCCACCACAATTGTGCATACATGTGAATCAATATTTTTTTGTAAAGAAAGATTCATTTCCTTCAACTTCATTATCTCCTCATCCCTTTGTAGAAGTTCTTGGACCAGTAATTATTTTTCTTTCTCAACCCCTACTACCTCTGAAGCCATGGGATGTTCTACTGAGGGCAACTTCAACTTTTTCTTCAGTGCTTGAATCTCTATCTCAGCACTTTGCAGTAACTTCTGAACTGCAGACCTATCTTTTGGATTTACACCAATCTTAACAATTATTTTTTTTAGCTCTTCATTTTGGGTATTAAGAGCTCTGGAGTTTTCTTTCTCCAACTTCAACTAGTTTACCACTTTCTCTAACATATTTTCAGCTTTAGAAGCAGTTGAAGTATATTTATATAAATCATGAAAAATTAATTGCCTAGTTTGCATATGTAGATTAATCTTATTAGGCAATGGAATCCTCTTTGCATTCACAGTTAAATTAACAATCTTCAACCCTACTGTGGATGTTACTGACATTGCTGATGGATGAGAGAGAAAATTTTAGTTAGCTTTTCTCTAAATCCATAATTGATAGCAGCCTTGTTCGATATTCAAAAGATACCTGAGCTTCTGATTGTGATTCCATGTTTTCTCTAATTTTCTTGTTTCTTTCCTCCACCTGCAAAAACATTTGTTTAATCATGGAAACTAAATCTTAAGAAGATTCCCCTGAAATTAGAGAAGAAGGAGTACAAAACATTTCCCCTAACTGCAATTGTATATTGGGAGTTGTTGATGCACCAGTCTCTTCAAACATCTTTGCCCTTTTTGTTGCTCTGTCTTCCTCTTCCTCTAGATCAACTACCTTTGACCTTCCTCTCTTCAGTTTCTTTTCAGTAGCAAGAGGGGTCTCAATCTCTATATTTCCCAAGGGAGCTGACTGCCCTCCATTTGCTAGTTTTTCAATTTCTGGTTTTGATTCATGCACAAAAGGAGCATATCCATTTTCTATTCTTCTATTTGAAATTATATGATATGGATCATAAGCCCATTTCTCTTCTAGTAATAAATTCATCCCTTCTAATAGTTTATGGACTTCTTCTGTTGCTTGCCTAGTATTTACAATGAATGGTCCAACAGTCCTAGGCAACCTGAAAAGAAGTCCCTTCTTTGTAGGTACAAAATGTACCTGATCCACATTTAGACTCTGTCTAATGAATTCAAGAGAAAACATCCTCATGGGAACAAAATTTGGTAATCTATAGGGCTCAACCTCACCTCCATACAACCTTATTTCAACATGATCCTTAAAAGAAAACCAATCTCCAACCTTGACATATTTACTCACTTGAAGGAAAGATTGGTCTATAGGGAGTAAAGATGGTGCAGGTGAACTGTTGATTACTGAATATAAAAAATAAAGAAAAGAAAATGCAAAATAGGATAGACCCTCATTTCTAGGATCAATTCTTACTATATCAGTCCAGAAAAACATTGATTATTTATGCTTGAGGGTGTCCATAATATTCAACCCTAGATGCATGAATTTCTCAACATTGGAATACAAGAATAAATATGTCACAAGTGAAGGAAACCTAAAACAACCTGTAAGAGTGAAATTCATGAACTGGACATTAATTTCTTTTTCCCAATAGGTTGGTATATCTAATACAACTCCAGGCTTCATCATTACAACAAACATTCCTAAAACTGCTTTGTCAACTACTGTAATGTCCTCTTTCCCTAAAATTCTAGCCAACACCTGAAGAACTGGTCTTACATCTTCGACAAAAATATCCAAGGGAAAATTAGTGGAATCTACAGGGAATTGTTTTCCATTAGTAATTAAATACAAGTGAATTACAATAGATTTCAGTTCAGATAATTCTTCAAAATAAGCAGTCAATGATTCTTTAGAGAAAGAGAAGTAAGACTTTGTAGAAGGATAGCACAATGCTTGCTGAATCAAAAGAGAGGACACCTGAAAAACACTTTCTCCCAACCTATTTATCACAAAACACCTTTGAGGATACATTGTTGAAACTAGCCAATGAATAAATTCAGGAAACATGTATGTTTGAGGGAAAAAGGTTGCCAACACACCAGATTTTACCATTGCAGCATAAATTGGGGAATTGGACTAGTTTAACTAGACATGTTGGTAGAATTCATGATGGTTGACAGGGAAAGAAACATCAAAGACATCTCTTTCAGTATCCATGAGCGGAATGTGAGAGGATGAACTGGCTAAAACAATTTTCTTGGCCATTTTTAAAAGATAAACGGTTGATTATGGAAAAATACCTGGTACTGGTGATGAGGTTGACTCAAACGTGAGTTGGAATTTGAATTTCTTGGTAGTGAACAACAAGACAATGTACTGAGAAAAAACCAAGAAAAGGTTTTTATAGCAGAATGAGAAATTATAAGAGGGAAAATGACATTAAATTCCATCATGGGAAATGACCGAATTAAATGGAGGATTTGACAGTTTGGAGGAAAGTTGGACAAAGGAACATGACATGGTGAATGAAATTAGAATGAGCTGGCTCGCTTGCTATCATCAATGCAGGGGGACTACTTTGTACGGGACTAACTTCTGGTTGGTGCCCCGGTAGTAAATTTGCACCTTCATTCGAAAGTCAGCAACCCCGACAAAAGTCTTTGCGGGGGCACTGCCTGTGTTAACCTCTGACTTAGTTGTGTCATCAGGTTTTCTCCATCAGGTGGGTCCCATCTTCTGTCTTTCATGCATCACCTACCTGCTCACACTTTAACACTTCTCTCTGTCGCCACAGGGTTCCGTCGTCCATCTCAATTTATTACAATAAACTTTATAGGTACAAGATATTAGTAATGCAAAAGACTTTGATAAACCAACATAACTTAGTTTAATCAAATAACAAAAAGTCTTTCACATTTTTCTTTTTCTCTTTCAATATTTGATTTTTTTTTTCTTTTTACACTTATGTTTAACATGTACATCACATATAATTTAAAACAGGTTACAACATAAAGCAATAAATATTTGTTGAAATCAGGGTTGTACAACATAGGTGCTTCTGATATTACCTACTTAATATGGGCAAATGCGTCTTTTTCCTTCTTCCCCCGGTTGTAAATTGCATCCTTCTTGATCATCTCTCGTATAGGTTTGACAATTTGCGCATAATCTGAGACAAACTTATAGAGAAAGTTGATCATTCTCAAGAAGGGCTGCACGACCTTCTTATTCAGGGGATGAGGAATCTGCATGATGGTCCGGACTCAATATGGATCTACCTTGATCCCACTCTTAGCAATGATGTGCCCAAGGAGGTTCCCCTCAGACACTGCAAAGACGCTCTTCTTGGGATTCAAGGATATCCCATACTTGCGACATCACTCAAAGATCTTCTTGAGATGGTGCAGTTGGTCTAACTATTTTCTAAAAAAAATAGTTACATCATCAAGGTAGACCACCACGCTCTGTCCATTGAGCCCATGGAAGGTGATGTTCATAGTTTGCTGAAAGTTGTGCCTACGTTTACCAACCCAAATGGAATTCTTTGATAAGCGAACGTACCCCACTTAGTACAGAATGTAGTTTTTAGTCTGTCAGGTTCTGCTACCAGAACCTGGTTAAATTTTGAAAAATCATCTAGCAAAGAAAACATTTCTACTCTAGACACTATCTGTAAGATGTGTTCCATAGATGACACAGGGTAATTGTCTTTATCTGGGGCACGATTCAGATTTCGGAAATCAACCCACAGGTGGATATCCCCAGACTTCTTTCTGACAGGAACTAAGTTTGAAACCCAAGTAGAATGATGAACTTTATAAATGATCCGAGCATCCAACAACTTAGTCAACTCTCTCCAAATGAGGGACTCCAACGACGAATGTATTTTCATGTGCTTCTATTGGAACGGTTCAGCCCTTCTTTGATTGGAAGGATGTGTTGGATTATTCGCGTGTCATATGTTTTGAAGTTATCATATGTCCATGCGAATACATCACAGTATTTTCTGAACATGTGGACAAAGGCTTACTACTCTTCCAGTGTGAAACACGTATTGAGATTGATGAACTTAGTATCTTTGTCTCTTCCTAGATTAATCTATTTGTGCATCAGTTTGGAACTGTGGTTTTAGTGTTCCTGGGTCCCTGGAAGTGGTTCTGCAAGTCATATAGCTTCTCGAGTGAAACCATATCGTTGGGGATGAGGTTTCCTTTACTATCATCATCTGTGTCTTGCAGAGGCTGCTCATGCACGTCTTCATCTATCGATGTGTCCTTGAAGACGTCAGCTTTGGCCATGAAATGCAGTATCTGTTCATCATAATCAAAAACATGTAAATTAGTGATGTTGTCAGGGATAGATGGCTTATACAAGATTTCAACATAAAATATATCCCTAAGCAGTGTCATCCTAGAAGCTATATTTGCGATAGCATCTACAGTTGCATTACGCATTCTTAGTAAAGAGATGATATTGAAATCTTGGATATTAGAGATAAGTCACCATACCTCTTGTTGGTAACTCTTAACATGAGGTGAAGCATAGCGTACGGTGTTACGTACCCGACGTACCACAATCTCTTAATCACCTACCACTTTCAGCATAACAACGTCGAGGGTTATGGTTTTCTGTAAGCCCAAAACGAGTGCTTCATATTCGACAGTGTTGTTCATGCACTCAAACTCCAAGCAGCTTGAGAATAAGTGTTTCCTTTGCCTTGGGTATATCAAAACACACCCAGCTCTAGAGCCATCTTGTGTTTTGGATATGTCAAAATATAAGGTTCGCAAGTCATCTCTACAAGGACCATTTGTTGCACTAGTACTGCTAACATTATTGTTACTACTGTTACAATGTATTGTACAGGTTTCATTTCCATCATTTGGGCAAGGAAGGAGACCTAACTATGTATCTGGTGGGCTAGGGCTCGGCTGTGCAAGATAACACCCCAGCTACGTTTCCAGAAAGCAATTGCCAAATAGAAGTTCTGCGAAAGCCAACAGTTCATTTTGACCATTCAAGGGAGTAATTTTATGCTTCATATATCTCTTTGAAAACACCTAGATCTGGTTTTTCTGCCCTTGTACAGAAGCCATACGTGTGACCAGTCTGTAGCAAAATATCCTAGGAACTTACTGGACTAGTCTCTGTTGTACAATAAGTCATACGCTTTCAGGATGTCCATGATCACAATATTAATGCACTGGTGGATTCGTCTATCAGACGATAACCTAATTATCACATCCCAAAGTTCACCAATGGTTAGTACACATGTTCGGTCAAGTTGGATGATCTGCACAGTTGTACTGCTCCATTGCACATTGATCTGTTTAGGAATGGAGAGTGGCATGACATTGATTGATGTGATAGAGTCAACCAAATAGTTGTGGACATTGAAGTTGAATATTTCAAACGATAACAAAAAAAGTGGCTAGAGCAAGGTCACTTCTTCCATGCGAAGCGTGCTGAGCACAGATGCGAGTGATTCGGGAGATTTTCTTAGTCCTTTGCTGGAAGAGGCAACATTGTCTGTGGAGGTTTTCCCCAGTGCACACAAAAGAATATCACACTGACTCATGAGCTTGGTTAACTCATAAAGAGAGATCGGGTCTTTTTCATATCTTCAACAATATTGTAATCCAAAGTGGGAAGACTCACCGAGTTGTTCAAGGGAAGACTTGTGTTTGTACTGTCTAGTGGAGTGTTTTGGATTTTGCTACTCATGTACATATCTTTCATTGTAGCTGTCTCTCCGAACTTGCTTTGTGTTTTTTGTGTTGAGGAGACTAGTGGATCAACTGTTTTGAGCAGTTGTCTAAATTTTTCTTTCGATATCTACAACATAGAGGGAGCCCCTTGACTTCTCAAGTTGTATTGACTATTCTGCTTTGGGGGATCCTTCTCGGTGGTTGTTTTCTTCTGGGTAGCATTAAGACATTGATACATGTTAATTACATGCCCAAAACTTGGAGCTTCATCAGATGCAACATCCTCTTCTTCATCTTCATCCTCTGGCTGAACCTGCTCACTGGCTTTAAAATGATCAGCCAACCTTGAAGCCATAGTGCTCATAACTCGGTTCCATTATGGAAAAGACTTCTCTGAATTTCATTCTTCATGGATCGCGTAGTAGTGATCCTTCACAATTTGGTCCACTTGGAACACAACATTGGAACTCTACGCAGATTTATCCAGGTGGCTATTGCTGCTACCTAATGTCACATTCTTCCTCTACGTAAATCTAGGAGGTCATTTTCTCACAACTGTCTCGGTCGTCCGTTGCTTAAGTTTAGATACTTCAATTGTCAATGTCTTGAGGAGACAAGTAAGGTTCTCAATTTCACTTGCTTCCTTTTCCTTTACCTTACTGATCGCAGTCTGAGACCTCTTGTCTATGTCTTTGGAGTCCTTAGCTGGTTCGTCATCTACAATGACTCCAATAACGCGCAGGTCTTTCTCCACATCAATTGCTTCTTGGAAATTTTCTAAAAGTGTTGGCTTTGCAGCTCGCTTAATAAAATATGCAATGTTGGTCGACAGTGCAGATGTGTAGTAATCAGCTATGATGGAGTCATGAGGTTTAGTGTCTACAGTGAACTTGTTCAAGATACGGTTAAACCGCTAGTTAAAATATTTCTCTTTTTATTTTTTCTCCACCTTGAGACTACCCAACTCTTTCAACAACATGGTGGGGGTTTTTTCCTCAACAAACTTCTCCAGGAAAATTCTCTTGAGCATCCCCCAGTTCCGAATGGATTTTATAGGAAGGCTATGGTACTATACAACTTCTCTGCCATCCAAGGTACATGAAAATAGTCTACATGCGACATCGTCATAAAATACCTTGATTGTATGTAGATGTAGGTAGAATGTATCTAGAAGGTCTTTTGCCTTCACTGTTCTGTTAGGGTCATACTTCATTAACAACTTCTCTGCATGTCTTGGCATCTTGTGCAAGACACCTGGGAGTGCCAATGGGCCCTGTGTCATTGATTCCATATTTTGATCAGCCATAATGTCCTCTTCTTCATCCTCTTCCTCTTCTTCTAAATCTGACAGTTCAACCTCTGAATCTATTGGTTCATTTCCGCCTCCACCTCCTCTGTTTCCTTCCCCTCTGCTAGAACCTAAGCCCAAGAGTAAGTTGTTATCTTATTCTCTTATAGGAAAATAGGAGGTTCCTCTTCGTTCTCAACTGCTTCTGCCTGCTCTTCAAGAGTTTTGAGGTTTACTTCTTCAACAGATGAGACTACCACTCATGTGAGTGTAGTCTTTTGCTTCCTCTGTGAAGAGGGAAGAGTGTGTAATCCTAGAATCAATCCAACAACTTTGGAAAACTGACGGGTGATGGGATGGACAACGTGGATGTGATGATATGAAATTTCTTGTTCGGTCTAGGAGGTGAGAAGTAACCAACTTCAGAGTTTCGCGTGGGAGAGAGGGAGTTTGTGTTACTACCCTGACCAGATGATAGATAAGTGGGGTTGAGAGGACATTCATCCATAAACTACCGGTGGCCCTCTTTCTAGTGCTAGAAATGTTGACGATGTTAGACCTGCCAACATTCAGAGGATCTCCCCATTATGAAGTCCTAACTAGACCTCACACTGTTTGGTGTAGGAGTCCCATCTGGTATGATGGCCTTGTTACCATTATCTTAGAGATTTTCCTTAGCTCTTGTTGTTCAGCACATGAGAGTGTTATGCTTGTAACTTCAAGAAAGCAAGGCAAGTATGCCTGGTGAGTTCATAATGTAAATTTGTGTCCGGGTTCTCCTACTATAAGGGAGAAGATAAAAGTGCGCATCTAGATGAGAGATAGTAGTACCGCCCAGGAAGAGACACACACGAAAACAACAAGAGTATGTCTAGCATCCAACGGAATAGTCCACAGTGGATGTGGAAGTCATTAAAACCAAAGTGCAATGGAAAACACGTACACCGTCCAGCATAGTAGTCCACACAAGGTGATGATTGTTATAACCAAGAAAACAAGAATGGTATGTCTAATTTACGACGGATTAGTCCACACGGATGAGACAACAATGATAAACAATACAACACATCTTCAACAATGTTAGTACCAAAATAACTGAAGTAGTTCAACTATATTAGTACAGGTTAAGCAAACATGCATTACAAATGTTTAAAGAATAGTCTTACAAATAGATACAACACATGTGTGAAAACATGCTGGCCTAAGACATGCTTCTGAGTTAAGAAAAAGTTCCAAGACACATATGTGCACCAAACATCACTAGCCCCAGTAGTGGGACATTGAAGCCACTCCTTGCTGAGCCTCAAAGAATAGACTATAGACTCTCAAGGCTATGTGGGAGGAGCCAAGGTGAAAATTCCTTTGCTCATACAATGAGGCGATATATATAGCCAAGGGGGATACTTGACCCTTGTGACTCTTCAACTTCCCTCATGATTGTTTGAATTCTTATGACTTTTCGACTTACATGACTCTTCAACTTCATATGTGTGTCTCTTGGAATTTCACATTACATTACATTTGATTACAACAAGTACGGCCCATAGTAGTGATGTGTTCGAGACAACTCATGACACAAATCGACATGACACCGCTGACATGTACTAGTTGACTGTGGTGTCTGTGTCGAGCTACTATGCCACTAAGTGATGGGTTTTCTCTCGGTGTATCATGTCTTCACCTCCGCGTGGCAAAGAGTGTGGGGTCTTCGATGGTCTTGGTCTTTGCTTGATGGTTCAGAAACATGTATCCCTTTCGCTTGTTGCTCCATGTGCTTGGTACCTTCGTTCAACTACGCGCAAGTCTTCTACCATGCACTCCTTCTTCATCCCGTTCGTCGTCATGCCATGTTCCATCAATGTACCTATTCCTATGATTCACTCATGATGAGACAACATCAAATCAAAAATCTCATAGTTTAGCATGATGCATTGTTTTCCATTTCGGGTGTAGGTGACCAGGAGAGAGGACAAGGCATTGAACTGCGTAGAGCACAACTCAGGTTGGGATGAGATGCTCTAGAGTACTGAGGGGAAAAACTGCGTAGATTTCACTAGGAGGTATATTTTCACAATCCGGGACAGCAGTGACAGTTGCAAGGTAGAACCCAGTTAGGCAGAACTGTGCAATTCCTCGGAGGAAGACAAGGCAGGGTGTCGGGAGGAACTGTTGGGAAATTCTGCACAGTTATCAGGATGAGGACTGGGCAAGTAATCTGGGGGTCCAACTGGGAATCTTCACAATTTCTCCTAGGAAGATAAAGCGGGTAGCGAGAGGTACTGGCAGAAATTTCTGTGCAGTTTTCAAGAACAAGACTAGATCGGGCTGTGGGGAGCTACTCGCCACAAATGCATAGTTTTGAGGGACAATGTCAGACAGGTAGCAGGGGCCTTCCTGACACAACTGCGTATTTTCTAGGATGAGTGTAGATTGGGGCAATAGGGAGAGTTCTAGTCAAAACGACGCAATTTTCACGGATGGGGCAAAGCAAGCCAGCTAGGGGGGATGCAAGTCATTTTTGTGCAATTTCTTGGAATAGTGCAATACCAGGTAGTAGAGTTTTGACTCACATGAATATGCATTTTTTGCAGGCAGTGCAGGGTAGGCAGCGGGGCATCTCTGCACAATTTTGGAGAGCATTGCAACCCGAGCTCAAAATGCAGATTAGGTTTCTAGTAGACCAGAGGGAGGCTTGATGAGTGATCTTGCGGGAAGCGTAGATTGGATCGGACTTAGGGACAACTTCTGCACAGTTCCAAGAGACATTCAACTTGCTCACTTCCAGGATTGTGCAGTGCAAGTTTCCCCGAAGGACAACCTTAATCTCTGCGCAGTTCTGGACAACAGAGCAAGGTCATTGAGAGCTAAGACTACATAGTGCAGGTCAGTCAGGGTTCGATTGAAGGTGGGTTGTCAGGTCAAAAGATTTTTAGGAAAAATGGCTAAGTGTGACAACAAGTGAACTTATGCATACATGAAATTTTGATCACACACTTAGCATGAATTGATGACAAGGCACCTCAAACCAACAAGACAAACATGTACTCAGTGAATCTGTCTTAAAGGTTAAGAGCGACAAGTGCAACACTTGAGATAGATCTTCGAACGACCGTGACGACACTTGTGTGATAGTGCTTGCAACTTTGTGTGAGTACGACCAATGTTCATTTAGCAAAAACAACTCATGCATGGAAAGAAAAACCTTCAAAATTTCCAGAACAAGATCGAAACCATGAAATACCAATCAACACGCCAAAAGACGATTGGTGGTCGATTAAGCAAAAAGGGTGTAAATACTTGACAAGAGCTCATGGAATGACCCTGAGTGTTTGCAACCATCAGGGGAAAAACCAAGGAAGGCTCTGAAATTTTGATGCAGGCCAAAATTTTGGAGGTTGTTACAGTTGCTACAACATGTTTGTATGATTGTAATCGACTCTAGGTGAGCCTTTTCCCTTTGGAATTATGACACTAGATTGGGGTGACTCATTGCTGAGAGTTCAAGAGAAATATGACTTATGGCTAGGTGAAACATATGAGGTCTTCAACCCTTCAATGGAAACTTACAAGGATAAGTGTTATTATTGTGATATTTTAGGCTTAATGCTATGTATTTTATTGTGTGTATATACTATTAAATCTTCTATGTGTCTATGTATACTTTATAAGGCCATTTTGATCACGTTAATTGACATATAACAAGGTAATTTGCCTGGGAAAATCATGAGAATGTTGATCTCTTAGGGATTGGGCCTGGTTGATGGCCTCTCTATCTGAGATTGTATTGGGCTTGAAGCATTGTGTGTAAGAATTCAAGAAATATAGAGATTTTATCTAGTTTGGTAATTTTGGGGATTTAGCATTAAGGTCTCATTTTGAATCCTAGGAAAGAAGAATGATTAATGGTCATGGATGAAGTATTTTTAGATGGATTTATAGGCTAGGGAAAGCCTCAGTACCCATAAAGGGATATGGGAAAAGTAACTATCCCTTATGAATTGAATTTGGTCAAGAGGAGACATCATTTTTTAAAATAGGGAGGCCTATACAAAAATGTTAATTTTAGTAGTGCTTAGAAGTCAGCCCTAGCCGCTAGTTATATGGCATAGGTGTGTCTATGATTAAGGTATAGTGTAATAGAGATTGGGGCCAAGAGGTAGATGTTCTAAATATATGAGCATCCAATATTTTGTTTCTCACACATTGTTAGTGGAATGATTAAGATTTTCTAGGTACCAAAACATCTATATATTGGGACATATAAGATTTCAATGCATGCATGTGGAAGGGGTTATCTAGTTGTTCTCAATATCTATATATCTAGAGTATCTAATAATATGAGAAATTATTTAAATTTTAGCCCTTGTGACATTAATATGCAAGATGGACTAGATAGGAGGAACCATGTAATGTTAGAACCCAATGCTTGGAGTAACCTTGTTGACATAATTACATGGCTTATTCAAGATCCAAAACATTTTAAAAACAAGAGTTGGATTGAAAATAAAAACCTATATCCATATGCCAACTAAATAGGACATGTGTGGTCCTATGGAACCCATGTGAGACAAACTCCATGCCATGCAACTAAGTAAGGATGTTACATTGTAGTCGATGTGGCTACTAATGTTTCACTACTAACTTGGGATGCTAACATGTCCCTACTAATGTGGAAATGTGGTAGGTTATGGTGATGTGGCATGTTGACATGGCATGCTGATATGGTGTTGACATGGCATGTTGATGTGGTGCATTGACATGGCATGCTAATGTGGTGTGTTGAAATGGAATAATGGTGCGAAGGAACTTATTTGGTGACCGATGTGGTCTCTTTCGTGGTGTATGACATGGAGTCTAAAAGTTCATGATCCAAAATCCTGATTTTTTTTTTTTTTCTCTGGATATCGAATGATCCATATATTTAGGAATTTGAATATCCAAAACTGAAAAAGTTTGAACCACATTGGCATCACTCTAATAACATGATGGCCTATCATGAAATTGGGGTGTGATAGTGATGAGGTGTAGACCTAGGTGGTAGTATTAATGGAAGGTTCCATATATATGGGAATTCCAATATTTGGGATTCAAACTCTCAAATAAAATGGATTTTTGGATTTATTTGGATAGTGAATGTTCCAGATATCTAGGAATTTGGATATCTAGAAACTTGGCTTTTTAAATAAATGGAATCATGGAATCAGTTAGGTTGTGGATGTTCTAGATATCCATAAACCCACCCTTTTAATAAAAAAAATATATTAAAACATCTAGATTAAATATGTTCCAGATATATAGGAGTCCAAATATGTAGATGTTTGACATGTTGACTTGAGCACTTGTCAAGATTCAGATACCAAGTGTTCAAGACATTTGAGAGTCCATAACACTTGGGAATAATTGTGGAGGAGAGAAATAAGAAGATGGATATGGATATGACCTAGAATCCAAGGTGTTTGGCTTTGCATACATGGTACTTTGTGGTGATGATACATGGGTGCAAGATTTCCATGTGCTAGTCACATGTCAAATGTATAGTTGTTGATATGGCATTAAATGGTAAAACTTCTAAGGGCCATGACTTTGTACGCAAAGCTTAGAATTACATGAAATTTATATTGCTAAAAATATCTTAATGAGACAAATACAATGGTGACCTAAGAAAGGAGGTTTGAGATTACAAAAGAAAATGAGGAAATTTAAGTACCCCGCCTCCATAAAAGTGACCTTTGGGTTTTGGAATGTGCATCTCGTACCCTCTGAAAGGCTTAGAGAGAATTGGGTGTTGTATACCCATTGTGATAAGGCTTGAAGACTAGGCATCTCCCTAGAGTGGGACCCCTTTTGGCAATGTATCCAAATGTCTCAATCTTTTCCAAGCCACAAGTTCCTACTAATACTAGATTGCGGGTGTTAGTACCAACTACACAATTTTTAACTATTATAAAAAATAGAATTATACTTCACATAATTATTAGAAAACCAAATAAATTAATCATTTGTTATTAATCAACTTTATAAATTTATATTTTCAATTTAAATTATAGGGATTTATTGGTAAAACATAAATTTTCACATAAAATAACTATTAAAACAAATGATAAATATAAAGTATTTTTTAAGAGCACAAGTTTTAAACCTTTATAGTAAAGCTATGCACAAATTGTCAATAAGCAAAAAAGTAAAAAATGGCACTCACACAATATTTAGAAGTTTACCCTAGAAGCCCTTAACAAAGAAAACCAACAAAATGTTTAGACTTGAACCTCTAACTTTTGTCACCATCTAACTTCATCATTTAGAATACAATATATAGTATCCAACATCCAAAACCCTAATCCACTGACCCAAATTTTCATTTATTGGAATCACACTAAATAGTATTATACATTACAATGGACCAAAAAACCATTGACCAAAAACACCAAAAATAGGCAAAAAGCATAGCAAAAAAGAACCCCAATTTTTTTCTTGGGACTCCACCCACAACTCTCTTGCTTGCATATTAATGTGCAATACATGGGGTCTACATGTAGCCAATCATACAAGGAATATAACTCATACAACAAAAAGTATGTTAGAAAATTAGTTTACTAAAACCTTTAAAAATTACCAAAATACACTATAATTTTAATTATAATGTTCATGGTAAACGATATCTTAATGTGATTATACAAAAGCATAAAATGAAACAAAAATAACAAGACAAAACCAACATGATATTAAGCTAGTGCAAAGTATCTGAACTTAATAATCATGCTATTTATTTTCTTAATTGAAATTAAGTTTTTAGAGATACCTAATTATCTCAAGTTGAATACTCAATGATGTTACATGACAAATCCAAATAGCTTATGTTTAAAATTTCCATAGTTTTAAGCAAATGGAAATTTACATTTTCATGCTATAAATTGATTTACAACTTCAAATCAATTTAGCTCTTTCATTATTTTGGAATATAGTCCACTTAATGTGATATTCATGAGCTTTTATAATATTTTTTCTACTGGGTAGGGTTTTGAGGATGTTTGTTGAATTTTATCTCACTTAAAATACCAATGTTAAATTACTTGCTTTCACAATTAGTTTGCAATACCTTGATTTTACAGTGTTTGATATTTTGAATAAAATCATGTATATTTGTAAATAAATCAATGGAATGACCTCATGGGTAAATGAACTAAATATTTTGTAAGAAGTCCTAGTGTGGAGTTCAAATTCAAGGCCCGACTAGTGAATATCTATGCATGTATTTTCGATATATATATATATATATATATATTTGCAATGTTACTCTCAAGATATGTAAGTATTATTTAAAAATTAATATAAAGGTTCAATGTTTTCTGCTAAGAGCATGACATGGGAAATGAGTCCACTAAAGGAGAAGAGGAAAGGGGGTGCAAAGGGGATGAAAAATTATCCCAAGGTTCATAAGTTTCCTAATATACATATTTTCACCACATGCCATATTTTAAGTCCCATTCACCAAGCATTTTGAATAAACGTTGTGGTTGGTGGAGAAGTTTGCCTTCCATAGATTTGAGAGCATGGGGGTTGATTGAAAGTTATAAGGAGTGCAATAGATTCAATTCCCATAGAAATTTGAACCATATGGAAATTCAAGCCATTTATTTTCTTGTGCCCTCTCCTGAGAAAATTTGAATTTACTAATATACTAGCTTATTCCATTCTATCTATCCCTTCAACTAGTCACTCATGTATTTTGACATCACATTCTCATCTTTAAGACTATAATTCAAGCATATAGGTGAGAAAGGGGGACTAAGGAAGAGAAGACCATGAACTAGAGAGAGAGAGAGAGAGAGATGGAAGGCATATGTAACGCCCTATTTTCTCCTAGTCTATAATCGTAATTATGAATTAGTTTCACTATAAAACATGACATAGATACTTTAATGAATTTTGGATTATGATGGACCAATTTTAAATTATGTACATGTATTTCATTAATAATGATAACTCGTTGACCAAATTTTTGAAGGGTGGAGCACTAGTACTAGCCATGATTCCTGTTTCATTTATACAATTTTGTTATTTTGATTTTAGTTGCATGGATGATTTCTTTTCCCAGTTTTGCCCCTTATCCATTGGTGATAAGGACTACATTATGATTATGATGGCCCTAAGTGATTGCTTCTAATATCAATAAAATATTTTTAGTTTTAAAGGCTATTACAGAATCTCAGATCCTGTAATAGCATTAATTACAAATTATTATAATATTATAAGTGACAAATTGGTCCATTATTTCCGCGATCATGTTAATAGTCCTTATTTCCTATGTGATATACTTTGATCATAATTTGAGTGTGGTATCTCTCTGTGAAAGGTTGTTTAACCTATGGTTTGATAAATCTCTTTAATTTGGTCACTCGAAGTGCTTCTGTTATATCCACCTGATGGATCATTAATTGTCGATCTAACATATAATGTACTACACATCGGGTTTGCATTCATAACATTTACTCAGTTTTAATCTATGATCATCCTGAAGTTTGTCATATCCTGACCTCGATACCTCTACTGTTATCACCCAAAAAATGTTCACCTAACCATTTCTTACTAGGTTGATTGAAATACACCATGTAGAATGAATTTTAGCATGGTAAAACCCATTTTCATCATAGGAAATAATTTAGTGAACCATTTTCCTAAATTATTACTCATAAAAATCCAAAAACCCCATGAGAATAATTAAATAAATCATTTTTTGTTTAATATTTTCTAGAAATAATTATTAAATCATTATTTGATGATTATTTATTATCACTTTTGACTTAATCACCTTGGATTAGTTAAATAAATCATTATTTATTTATCATTCCTTACTTATCCCATATTTTCCTCATGAGATAATTGTTAAATCGTTATTTAATAATTATTTAGAATTCATATTTGTCTTAATCCTCACAAAGTGATTAATAAATCATTTTTTTTGTTAATTACTTTAACCACTTTCTAAATAAAGATATTTGACCATTTTGAATATAATTTCCCTCTTGAAAAATATAATAAAATATTCACAGCGATTAGATTTCAATTTAGCCAATAATATTTTATTATTTTCTAACTCTCAGTTTCTTCCAATGTTTTGTTATAAATAGTGGGTTTTCTCTCCATTATTCACCATGACCATTTTCATCTCCCCGTTATCGTCTCATAGCATTTGAGCTCCCACTTGAGTTCAAGCATTTTTTGTTTTCTTTTACCCATTGCATACCACATATTGAGAGAGAGAACCACATTATTGAAGTGCAAGGTCAAGGAGGACCCATCCCATAGAGGGGGATCTACAAATCCATTTCTATAATCACTCCTCACCAGGTGTATTATTCTTGATTAATAAAAATTGATCTTTCATATTCTCCATTGGGTTGTTGCACTCATATTCTTGTTGTTATATGTTTATATTTGCATGCTACATTTTTCTTCAAGGTTTTTCTAATATTTTGTTGCAAATCTGAAGCATAGACATAACCATCTTTTTTTGTTAGGGTTATAAGTCACCTATAACTTAAGTAAGGTATTTTCATACACTTCTCCAAAAACTTTATACTAATATCTACCTTTGCCTATCGGTCTGTGGTTGTGCCAAATGGCATATGTCACCCCCCTCCACTTGATACGATTATTACTCGCGTCCCTAGGTTACTCTTAGTACTTAGCATGTGAAATGTGATCCTTAGGCTATCCTCAAAATGAGGCTTCTCGAAACCTATTGCTTGCATGCATTGTGCTTGAGTTCTAATAATTCTCTGCCTTAGGGTTTTACGACCTATTTACCATTCCATAACCTTATTTTACTGTGAAAACTAGCCTACACTTCGCAAAAATTCCTGTGAATTGCACTGAGTTAGTTGGGGCTAAGTTAGTACAGGCCGAAGAAGAATTATTAACTTTGTTTATACAAGTCAAGTGGCGGGATTTCCTATAGTTTTTTCAAGGGCATAGTGAAGGAGTGGTTAGAGCCTTCATTGATACTTTCAACAAAAGGAGAGCATATGTTGGAAGCTACGATATTAAGGTTAGTTTAGAATTCTTGGCAACCACTACTCATCTCCCTATCGAAGTTGCATGCTAGTCCAAGAACAATCCAGTTTGAAATTTTTCATGGGAAGAGTTGTTAGTAAAAAAAGATTGTTAGTATATGGTAAAAGGTATGCCTCTCACCTTCCTTAAAAATAAATGGCACTAGTTGTTGGGCGCAACCTAACTTGGTCCAAGTTTTGGGTCAAAGACTCTGTAATTTGAGGAGTGGAGCACGTAGCACGTGTAGACGACAAACTTATATTCATCACTCTTTGTTTTAAGGGCTTTAGGGTGGGTCAACACCCTTTATTTTGTAACAGGTTTCGAGTATTAGTCCATTGTTTTGTTGGATCCATGGTATGTGGGTTGTGGTCTTGTAGTAAGGAAGTCTATATAAAGAAGATGTATTACTTTGTAAATCATATATCATGATGGAAAACTAAGCATAGATTGTTCGTATTCTCTATCTTGAGTCTGTATTTTGGGGAAGGTTCTGCAGCTGAGTGAGTGGAGGCCTTGAAGAGTCTGCACCTAAGTGTGCAGACCACCTACAGTTGGGTACACAGGTCATGGAAGAGCATGTATTGAAGATCATTATTAATAAAGAAGAAGTTTTGGTGAAGTATTATGTACCTTTCTGTGTTGATTCGCTATTGTTATTGATATCATTATGCATATTGTTTACTAAATTATGCAAAAGAATACATGTTATATTGTTTTTTGTTATGTTTATATGTTAAGAATCGTTCTGTAAAATTAATCACCAACACAAAGTTATTTATGTACGCAAAGTTGTAGGAAGGTAGAAAACATAAGTAAATACATAGACACAGCAGCATGCATATCTCTCTGGCTGCAAAAGCTTGGTTCTACAACCTCCCATAACCACTTCGAGTGACACTACGATCTGCTTGTAGGTCGTTGCCGAAAGGGCTAATGTTTGAGGGTTTTGTTGGTGCATAACACACTCTAAACCTGGGTTAAGCCCCCTCAAACCAAAAAATGGCTTCGTTGGAAGTGCAGGGCCAATGAGGTGCCTATAAATATAGTGTCCTTGGCTATGCAATGCAGCGCAAGAGTCCAATTTAACTGGGCTTCCTATATGTTTAAGGAATTTTTGACAGACTGCAGGGAAGAACAGGAAGAGGGGAAACCATTCCACTATGTGTGGTTGTTAATACTCATAGCATTGATTGCATGGAAAGAACTAGAATACTCGTAGTTTCCATCTATCGAGGTGGATGTTTGTGAGGCAACGAGGTATGTCACCCTCTGGTTTACTAATGAACCGATGCACACAATAGAGAATAGGATTTTTTTTGTGTGGTGATGGCAATGAATCTACACATGGTGGTGAATCAACAACCAAGATTGTCACCTAGTTTGTATAAGCAGTATTTTCACATTGCAAATTTCAAAAAAGACTTCCACAGAGCTTATGTGAAGCCAACGAAGGACCCAACTGAGACATGGCACCCATTGCCATAGTTAGTAACTGAAGACGATTTTCTCGCCATATTACAACAATGGCTGGAAGAATGGATGTCTCCACCTGGTGGAGCAGTTGGAACAAATAAGGGTACTTTGTAGGATGCAGGTACAAGTGGAAAGGATATAGAGGTGGAAACAGAGGAAACTAAGAAGGAGAATGAGGAGCCCATCAATGATGCAGGAGTATCACAGGATTCGCCTTTTATTGTTAAAAGGAGGGACACAACTGCAGCAGGAAAGAGGAAAAAGCAGAAGGAAAATAATTCCAAGGGTGTAGAAACGCTTGTCCTCACTAATGGGGACATCGACAAGATTAGAGAGAAGGTCTAGGAAATCACGGCGGAGACCTAGGACATAATTGATCATCGATATAGAATGATCTTGATTGAAGTACAGAAGGGCATCGTGGAACTGAAGGCATTGTCACAAGTAGAAAAACAACCAGAACAAAGAGCTTAGTCACTATAGGTAGAACAAAGAATAAAAACACAATTCAGCGTTAGAATTGTGCAGGTTCCAGATGGGGTACTTCACTGGTAGTCACTAGAGGACAAAGAGCGAGTTAAAGTATGGAAGAATGTCAAAAAAAATATTTGCACACTGCCCATTCATATGCTGCACAAATTCCATCAAAGTCTAAAAACTGAGCTACAAGAGCAGGAGCAGCGAACCTTGACGATGACAATACAGATGGAAAAGAAGAAAGCAACACTAAAGAAGCAGTTGGAGGAGGTGGCTAAGCAAAGAGACGAAACATATCAACGACAAGAACAATAGGAAAAGTCATCGAGGAAAGTTGCAGCACAGTCCCGAATGTGAAGGTTGGTGAGGAGGAACCATCAGCAAAGAAGGTCGTGAGGGTCGCGAAGCTCGCCCTCGCGATCAAGGAATCGAAGAATACACTGGCGAAGATAAAGTTCGAGTATGAAGTGAAAATATAAGAGCTGAAAATAAGGCTGCAGCCAGCCATGCCACCAGAGGTGTTGGAGCAAAGGCAGAAATATTTAACGACGACATTGAAAGGTATATCCGAGACAGTGGAAGACTGTGGGAAATTATTGGATGACACAATGCAGATTTGGACCTCACTGTAGGAGGATCCAAACATCCAAAAGAGCGAGGAGGAATTATAGGTGAAACAAAAGCAGCGCGATGAAATCTTGGCAGTGACCCTACCAGTCTTACATAGACTCGCCAGTATTATTGAGGGGAAGAACCTCCAAAAGCAGATAGATGAGCTTCAGAGGAAGGAGAAATTTTTTCAAGCAAGGACTCAACTGTGGCAAGATGATGCCCATAATTTATCTCAGGCAGTGGATGAAAGGCTCAAAGAATTGAAGAAAAGGGAGGCAAAAATTCTGCAGAAGGTTGTTGGCCCAACCACAGAAGCATTGCTGGAGGAGGCACACAAACATGAGAAACAAATCGTAGAGACAGTCCAGCAGTATAATGCAGTCTACAACGGAATTGTAGCGAAGACCAAGGGAACCAAAGGTGAGTGACTCGGGACAAGTCACAGGTGAGCATTGGGGGCTTGTTGGGTGTAGCCCAACTTGGTCCAAGTTTTGGGTCAAAGACTCCACAATTTGAGGAGAAGAGCACGCAAAAACAACGAATTTATATTCATCGTGTGGTGTTTTAGGGGCTTTAGGGAGAGTCAAAGCCCCTTATTTTGTAAGAGGTTTTGGATATTAGTCCATTATTTTGTCGTATCCATGGTATGTGGACTATGGTATTTTAGTAATTAAGTATATATAAAGAAGTTGTAATACTTTGTAAATCATATATTGTGATGGAAAACTAAGCATAGATTATTTGTATTCTCCACCTTGATTCTGCATTTTGGGGAAGGCTCCACAATTGAGTGCACGAATGCATTGAAGAGTCTGCAGCTAAGTGTGCAGACCACCTGCAACTAGGTGCACAGGTCAGGGAAGAGCATATATTGAAGATCATTATTAATAAAGAATAATTTTTGGCAAAGTATTGTGTACCTTTCTATGTTGATTCTCTATTATTATTGATATCGTTATGCATATTTTTTACTAAATTATGTGAAAGAATACATGTTATATTGTTTTATGTTATGTCTATGCGTTAAGAATCATTCTGTAAGATTAATCATCAGTGCGAAGTTATTCATGTACGCAAAGTTGTAGGAAGGTAGAAAACATAAGTAAATACACGGACGCAACAACGCGCATATCCCTCTGGCTGCAGAAACCTGGTTCTGCAACCTCCCATAACCACTTCGGGTGAGACTGCGATCTGCTTGCAGTTCATTGCCGAAAGGGTCAGTGATTGAGGGTTTTGTTGGTGTGCAGCACACTCTAAACCTGGGTCAAGCTGCCTTAAACCAACACCAGCCTTTATATATAATTCATAAATACATTACCTGTGAAGTTTGTTACAACCTAGTATTTATGTATCATTTGAGGTTGTTAATGGTTTTTCTAATGCGTGAGCTCAATTTTCCATATTTCTTGTTGAAAAGTCTAACGAGAATGATAAAATCATGTAAGGTTGACCAAAAGAATCTTGATCATTCCCTTTTCCATCATAGCCTAATTTGTATCTTAGTTCGTCATCATTTGGCTTAGACAAGGGATGACTGGGGCTCATTTCTTACTCGAAATTCATTAGGGAAACCATCGTTGTTTGACGTAGCTCAATCTTCTACAACCCTTATGAAAAACCCTACACCTGTGCACTCTTCTCCATTGTTAGTAGAAGAGTCAGCCCAAGATGAGCATGAAATCCCTGTCCAACCTCTTGCTTCTCCATCCTTAGAGAATATTCAAGTTCAGACATCTAACATTCTTACTTCTCTTTGAATAACGAGTATGACCATGAAAGATGTTGCTAAGTCTTTGACAAGCCCCCTTAGTCAGAGATTTTGGACACTTCATCGGCACAAGAGAAAGACACAAGTTAGATTAAGCAAAACGAGTAATAAATGGTTAAAACCAAGCAATTGCAGCGTAAAATAGCTAGGGCACGTAGGATGAAGTGCAAGAGCCCCCATGAAACAGTTCATTTAGTTGATTTGAAGAACAATTCTCAACCTTCACTCAAAAGGAATAAACCTCATGTACAAGATGCTCCTAGTGGGCAAGGTGACAATGCACATAACAATGATTTCCCCACTACAAAACCCTGAGTCAAATTATTTGATTACCAAGATGTGCTAGCAGCAAAAGTTTTTTCCTACTATTCCCTACTTAAAACATAAGATCAACCAACTAGTCTATGAAAATGATCAATTGAGGACATCGCTTCGGGTAGGGGAAATATCAAATGAACAAAGGTCATCCAACAATGAGGCAAGGACATCTGGAGCGAAAGGAAACCCTCGGTAAAATGACACACACATTCTTATTAACTCTCTAAATCTCAAAATTACTATTTCCTCTGAAGTTAAATGAATATTTGGTTTTAGTTTCATGATGAAATGTTATAGGTAAAATATTGTATTTTCAATTACTTTTGTTCTTGAAATAAAATGGTTGTTACAAAATCGTAGTCTAAATTTATAAGTTAGTTTTTTACTTCAATTGGTTGTTGTAACAGAATAGACATCCTTCTCAAGCATCACGATCACCGGATATTCTGTCTACTTGAAATTGGGAATAATGAAAGCCAAAGTGATTGGTACCACTTGACACACTTGTCAAGTTATCATAGGAGACTTATTAGTTGTTTTTACTTGTTTTTAGATTAGAATTTTGCGAGTTGGCCTAGCACACTGTTATTATATTTTTGGAAAGAAAAATCAAATTAGTTAGGGTTACATAGAGTATGGCTTATTTTATATAAACCATTGATATTGTAATGGAAAGAAAGGGGTGTTGGTACTGGAAACTGGAACCATATTTTTGTGACTATGGATACACGTTGTTGTTTATATATGAATAAAATATGGTTTGTGCCTATGGATGTCATTATCTGATCATTTACATGTGTATGTAGTTTCATTGTCTCATATAATCTGCAAATATTTATGTGGTTTGATCCCAAGAGTTTTGTATGATTTATTTGTTTCTCTTGTAACTTTGATTCGAGATTGCAACATAACCAATAGCTAAGGTTTCTGGTCATATGTTTTTTATTTGTATTTATCTATAATTCTCCTACCATTCCTTCAATGATTTGTATCCTAAGGAATTATGGAACTTAGTTAATCTCGAAACTTGGAAGTCTGTGACTTTGATTATGTGGCTGACAAAAATAAGATTTCTAGTCATTCATGCAAATTTGAATTATATATGTGTAATGGTTTAGATATATTACTTGATTTTTGTGATTTAATAATTGATTTTTTTCATTATTAAATGATGATGTATTCTTATCTTTGAAGGACTATTGCATCATCACCTTTTTAGTCATATTCGACTAGATAAACAGATTAATATTTAACTTAAGTCTGTATTTAACGTTAAGTTAGAATATATCATTTAGTTTTAACCTAGATTGTTCATTACTTTTTCAATCAATTTATGTCTTATAGACATTCAAAAAATTTCTATTCATTTTACCATCAATTACAATATTTCTTTGTAGCCTGAACATTTGTAATATATTCACGGTACATTTTGTATACTATTCTGTAAATTGTTGCATCATATTTATGATTATGTAACAAGTTTCAACAAACCATTTAGAATTTTATATTGGTAAAGTATATTTCATTTAATTTATAATTTATAATAGAATATATAAATTATAAATAGGATATATTACGATAATTAGAGTTTTGTGTTATAGACATAATATTAAAATGAACTGCATGCAATGACCTTAGTAGTTTTATTGCACTCTGACCCATAGGTCATATTAGGTAGATTTATGTCATTAGATTAGAGTAACCGTAGTTATTAGCATTCTTCTTTAATAGTGTTGTTGGGAAAAGTATCCAATACGGAATGACCCTATCCCACTCTAAGGGTGATAGTACCTCAGCAACAACCGAATGAAAAGCTATTCAAGATTACTTCTTTATGAGATGTAAGAGAGAGGAGAAAGAGATCCACTAACTGTTGTCTTCCGCTAATGATTGATCCAATCTTCTCTCGTTGTTGCTTGCTCCCAGCTCCTTGCTCTTTCACTGGCCCAGCTACACAAAGATCCTGCAAAAGCACAAGAAAGGGAAACTACAAGAAGCATACATCCATAATTGATTCAAGGATTAGAATAAATCAAATATACAAGCATCAATACGCCATTGAGACACATGCATATAGAAGAACCTCAAATGCTTTATTAATGGAAGAAGTAAAGTTCTGAGAGTGTTACAACCATAAGAGGCCCAATCCAGCAACACCTCCCAGCAGAAAGAAATCTCCTCTTCACCTCCTTCAAGCAAATCACCCAATAGTTCTATACTCAAACCAACAGCACTTCCTTATATTCACAAGATTCCCCCCCTTAGACCTCATGAGAGAGCTCTATATATAGGAGTTTTGGAGAAAGGATGAGTCAGCTTGAGGCTGGCATGAAGCTGACTAGTGTCCTCTCCCACTTCAGTTATTCTTCAGTTCTTGATTCCACTTGGAGGTTCTTGCTTCCACTTGGAGATCTAGATCCTCTTACTCATCACAAGGCGAATTCCCTGATCCAAGTGTCATTTTGGAAGCTTCCTGGGCATTTGACACCTTGAGGAATGACTGTGCCACTTGGCCAATCTCGCCCAGCGCAGGTAGCCTTCATTGCTTTTGACATTCAGCGCAGGTACAGAGTGGAGCAGTTGACATTCAGCGCAGATGCTTAGTGGAGCAGTTGACATGATCCAGAATTGGCTTGTTTTTGAGTGTTTTCAAGTGGAGAACTGATATTTAGTGCTGTGGTTTGCTGACCTTGTTCCTCTAGGGGTAGGAACAACATGTTTAGGGACTTTGGATCCCTTAGATTATTGACATTTCATGCTTCATGCTGTAAGGCACAAAAATGTCTATAACAGTTGCCCCCTAAAGTATGAGGTCGTTTATCGGGTGAAATGCTTTATCAGGAGGATCCGAAGTTCATTCAATCGCTGAGAGGTGACCTGTAATAAATACAATACAATACATTATTTTTCATTCTGCTTTCATGATCTAGCTGAGGCGGGCATTCCCATGCTCAGCTTTATAAATTCATTTTGGTACATAGAACAGACGATCGTCTGATGGTAGACTGATAATTCTCTGCTGAAATTATCATCCTTTGAGTAGGATGATCATCTGCTGTAATAATGTACATATCAAATGTATTTATATTTCCTGAATATATATCGCAGCCCGGATGGATGAAACTAGATCCGGGGTCTTCAAACTCGTTCGATCTTCACTCTAAGTACAAGTCGATCCATGTGAGAATTGTGCTGAAGTCGAACATGGAAAGACATCGCTTGATTACCGGTCAATAATGTAAACCGTTAACAAGCGCGAGAGGAATCACCGATAATGATAATGACCCTCAAGGTACTGCAGTACAATTCACGTGGTGTGAATAAAGGACTTGGCGTCGAACACCACGCAAAATCTTCTGGTCGAAGGTCATTAATGTATACCTGTCGCCGGAAGTGAGAAACTTGCCATTGAGGCATGCAAGCTTCAAAGTACTGAGGGGTTTGTTCCTAGATCAACTTCTTGGATAATGAGTTGAAGTCGACAAGAAGCGATCCGTCAAAGGAGGGCCTTAATGAATCCCACATCAGTGACACGGAACGGAGCTAACGATTTTAGTGGAGGTGAAAACAATCTGTGAAATATGATTCAGGGTGGCGATCATGGGTGGATGAAGGATAATGTATGGCAGTGGATGGGACACGGTTGACTCTTTCTGAACAACATCTCTTGAACATATAACGACACTGATGTGATGGATCGGTAGCATTACCCCAAATGTGGATGGTTTGGCGAGGACCATGGTGATGAGACCGGTGAATGAAACAACCCAACCCGATGTGATACGGAGGACAAAGTGTCATGTTCAAGAGCGACTTGCTACCATTAAAGCTTTGAGGTTTTCCCAATTTTTCCCCAGTCATTTCTGACCAGTACCTCTTTATTTTTGTCAAGCTTGAGGAGGATAACATATACTTGTTCTATAACCTGCCCTTCGGGCAAGCCCATCGCTATGTTTTAACGAGCCTAGCGATAGGGAAACTCGTTCTCATCTAAAGACAAGTTTGTCGCTATTTAATCATTTTAACGAGTCTAACGACAAGGAAAACTCGGTCCTTTTCATTTTTAGAGAGTCTGAAAAAGTACAGAAAGTTAACTCCAAAATTCCTTTTTCGTCATCTAATCCCTTAAGTCCGAAAAAGTATAAAACAATACAGAAGGGATGATTTTTCGATAACTTTAACGAGCCGAATAAAACAAGCGCTCGACCTTTTTGTGTAATAATCCCTCAGGTCCAAAAAGATTAAAATCTAGAGGAGGGATAGCTCTTCCGATCATTTTAACGAGCTGGAAGGCCAGAACTCGGCAAACTTTTCATATTTTACGAGTCAGGAGAAAAGAGCTCAAAGAAGACTCGTCTTTTGAGGAACGAGTGATAAACAGGGATAGCAGCAGATTCCAGGTACAGGTTGGAATTTTCCAATCACGGCAGTGTCACAAGGATGGCTAAGTGAAATCACTCTTCGCAGCTATTCCTCAAAATGGGTAAACAATCATATGGGGTTGAACGATCGGCCAAATGGAATGGAGGTGGCAAGTGCAAACACGACCAAGGCTTTTCATGGCTAATAATTTTACGATCACCATGGTTATTTACCGGAATAGGTTCATTTTTTAATGAGCTTAAACTCTGGAGGAAACTTTTGCTCACGCTTTTCTATTTTTTAACGAGCATAAATTCCACGGTAAAACTGCTCGAATTTCGCTTTTCTATTTTTTAACGAGCATAAATTCCGCGGTAAAACTGCTCAAATTTCGCTTTTCTATTTTTTAACGAGCATAAATTCCGCGATAAAACTGCTCGATTATATGGTCAAATTTTGATTTTTTACCATTATTAGCTTTTCTCTTTTCAAGTATAGTACCGTATTTTCAATTGCAGCAACAAACTTTGTTAGAAATGAATAATATTTGCATGAAAATGAGATTATAACCCTAATATTTCACTTTGAACTACGTAAAAAGCCATTAAAAGGTGTTTTTTCCTCTCATTTATCATTTCATTTGCATTTGGTTTGTTGGAGCTCTGGAGGTGCCTCTTCCCCCTTGATTTTCACCAGCTGATTCCGGGAGATTCGGCGGACGATTTTCGGCGCCGTCTGGACCAGGTAGGAGCTAAACCTTAGCTCTTTCTTTTCATGGTTTTCTTTTCCAGTTTCATGCCTGTTTTTCAGTGTTTCTGAGCCCCAGGGGTTTTGCAAAATCGCCCTAGTTTCAGCGCAGGTTCCTCTTTCGAAACCTGCGCTGAAGGTCAAGCTGCCTTAAGGCAGCCTGACCCTCAGCGCAGGTGGGAGACTCTCTGCCTGCGCTGGGCTCAGAAAAATGGGTTTTCAGGTCATTTTTTGATGAATTTTCGCCAGTTTTTCATCAAAATCAGGAACTTACTCCTTCTCTTGTTTGCTTTGCAGGGAACCTTGAACAAAATGTCCCTTACATGGCGAGAACGAGAACATGAAGAGGAGGACATGATTGCCCTCCATGACCCGGTCACGGTGAACGCGCTGCGGAACTGTGGGCTGCTGAAGTTCTTCCGTATCTCTAGCATGAGAGCACAGATTTCTTTACTACAGTATATGCTTGATGCTTGGGATCCTGTTAACCAAGTATACCAGATTAGGGGAAAGGCCATCCCCTTGACCATAGAGGACATGTACTTCTTGACTGGACTGTCAAGACGAGGTGCGCCCATTTCCTTGTCAGGTACGGCCCGGGGGACTGATTCCACCAGAGATTATGTCTGCCAGTATTGCAGGGAAGGTTCTCAGCCGAGCAGAGACGGCAAGATTGTTATCCGTGAGATTACTGATCGGGCTCTCAGGTCCATTCTGTTCACTATTGGTAGGATGGCCGGCAGTGCAGCTCTACATGTTGCCAACAGGTCTTATATGCAGCACGCCTTGGAGTGTCTCCAACCGAAAGTATTTAACTGGTGTGATGCAGTACTTGTTCAGATGAAAAGTCAATTGACCAAGGTAAAGGACGGGAAGCTGAAGAACTTTGGATTTGGTTCTATTCTGACTGCCTTCGCCTTGGAGAAAATCCCACTGATGCAGCCTCAGTACATCATACTCGACTTGTCTTCTCCGACCGAGCCACGCATGCAGAGGTGGGTCGACCACATGTCTAGGCATGCTGGTCAACCTCAGATTACTTTTACTGAGGCCTTCTTTAGGTGGTTCGAGCGCTAGGAGATGGCGTTTTCTGAGTATCCATATGTGGGTATGGATTTCCGAGGTGATCCGGATTTGGTGTTACCGGATGGCGAACAGTGGGGCGCCATTGGTAAACTCTTTGACCATATTACTGTTTATTGTTCTTATTTATAATGTTGTTGTGCTTTATTCTATCAAGACTTTTAATTGTACTCTTGGGTGCATGCAGATATTGGTCCTGTTCGTCCAGCAGTTCGTCCGAGATCGCCAGTCGCTGCCCCGGCAGCGAAGCCTGCTAGGAGAGTTTTTATTCGCGACCTTGACGATACTGAGACCCTTACGGCTGTGCAGGAGCAGGTTGAGAGCCTTAATCGTGGTCTTCCGGATGTACAGATTGACGAGTTACCTTTACAGCTGCAGCGGCATACTATTGGTGTGCCTAGACAATGGACTCGTCTCTTGCGCATGATTGCACAGGCCGTGACGTACTATCATGAGCACCACTAGGCTAGGGTGCCCCCTAGCATCTTTTGAGTTTTTAGGTCATATGACCAGTTTTGTCTTGGTTACAGAACATTATGTATGAACTATATAAACAGCTTATATATATTTTTATTTTCGAGTTTTATTCTGGTTGATTTATGTGATCCATATGTACAATCTTTGATGATGTGTCCCTTTTATAAATGTTGCAAATGTCTATCTAACACATAGTTCGCTAATGAGTCAGTTAATGTGTTTAAGTTTCTTGAAATATGTTGATATTGAATTGAATCAAATCGTCTTTCCAAGATCTTAACCCTTAGGAACATGCGATAAATAGCTGGATTGCGAACAGAATATATACCATTGAGTTGTAGTATTACGAGCTGTGAGTCTAGCCTGACAATTAGTCGGCGTATGCCACGTGTGATGGCATCAGAGAGTAGTTCTATCAACGCGCTATACTCAGCGATGTTATTCGTTGATTGCCCAATACATACACCTCTGAAACTTACTAACTCGCCGCTTGGATCAAAAATGGCCCAGGCTGCGGAGGATAGGTTCCGCAAACTACGACTCGCTCCGTCGGCATATCCAACACATGTCTCCATAAGGTTCGACATCTGCAACAAATGAAAAAGGTGGATCACTCGACCAGAACAAATACCTTAGCGAAAACAAAATACAACAAAAGCATGCAGGTTACTATTTAAGCATAGTAACGCTTGAGGTACAACCCGTTGCGGGGCTGCGCCAGTGGAATTCCATCGTAATCCATTAACTCGTAGGCTCCTTTTGCTAACACCCTTTTAACAATATAGGGGCCCATCCATAAGGACTTGAATTTACCTGCTCCCAATTTATCGGATTCTTGGTCATAAAGCAAGACCAAATCACCTTCTGAGAAGACACGGGGTTTGACATTTTTATCGAACTGAGCCTTGACTCGTTTCTTATGGGCCTCGTTAGCCAAAGCTGCATCGCGACGGGTTTCATCCAACTGGATTAATTCCAAGAAACGAGCCTCTTCTTCTGAAGTTCTGGGGAGAAGATCGATTGCGAGTTTAAGCGACGAAATTTCGCACTGGATTGGCAAGACTGCTTCTAGGCCATACACCAGTTGAAAAGGTGTGAACCCGGTTGCGTTCTTTACTGACGTTCGGTAAGCCCACAAGGCGGAGTACAGGATTAGGTGCCACCTTCTTTTATGAACCCCAATCATCCTTTGCAACATACGCTTCAGGACCTTGTTGATTGCCTCAACTTGTCTGTTGGCTTGCGGATAATATGGGGTAGAGCTGTTGTGAGATAGCCCTAGCTTGGCAGCTAATTCGACCATCATGTGATTGCGAAAATGCGACCCATGATCTGTAACTATAGCCTGTGGTACGCCGAATCTGGCGACTACATGATTGAAAAAGAAGAGGGCAGCTGTTTCACCAGTGTTATCCAATGTGGGCATCGCCTCGGCCCATTTGGTAAAATAGTCAACAGCGACTATAATATACCCATGCCCCCCGGTCGAGGTGGGGTTACATTGCATGAAATTGATGCCCCACTTGGCGAAGGACCCAACAGCAACTATCGGCTGTAAAGGTGCGGGTGGTCGTCTGGTTTTGCTATCAAAAATTTGACAAGCATGGCAACTTCTGACTGTGGTTATGCAATCTTTGAACATGGTTGGCCAAAAGTATCTTGCTCGTAAGATTTTTTGTGCTGTTGCATATCCAGATTGATGCCCCCCACACGCGCCTGAATGACATTCATTCAGGGCTTTTTCGGCCTCCTCATGGGTAAGGCACCTCCTTAGAACTGTATCGACACCACGACGATAAAGTGTATCACCGACGATCATGTAGTCTTTTGCTTGGTATCGTATACATTTTTGTTCGGGGAGAGAGGTGTTAGGCCTGAACTTTTGGGTTTGGAGATAAACTATGATATCTCCATACCACTCATCGCTTACAGATATCAGAAACAAACTTTCGTCCACGATTGACTCTTTCGATGTTTCATCGTTGGACGACGATGGGAGATCACACAATAATTCTGCGAAAACTAGAGCTTTCTTTGATTTGGATTTCACAAATTCCAGATCAAACTCTTGAAGGATCGCTATCCATTTTGAATATTTGCCCCCCAGCAACTGTCGCGACAGTATATAAGTCATGGGGTTGCAATCTGACAAGATGGTAGTTTTCCGAAAGAGGACATAATGTCGAAACCTTTGAATCGCTTGAACAGCTGCAAGCGCTAGTTTTTCAACATAAGAATATTTACTTTCTGTATCATTTAAGTTTTTACTTAAATAATAGATAGGATGTTCAATTCCATCGACTTCTTGAACTAAAACCATTGCAATGGTCGTATCCGCTGCAGCCAGATACAGGTTAAAATCTCTTTGATAGTCCGGGGCGTACATTAATGATGCTTTTACTAGACAATCTTTCAGAGCATCAAAGGAAGCTTGCGCCACCTGGTCCCAGACAAAAGGTACATCCTTTTAAAAGACGAGTATAACCCTTAGCAAGTTCTGCGTAATTTGGAATGAACCTCCTCAGAAAGTTTGCTTTCCCTTGGAGTTTCTGAATCTGAAGCAAATTTGAAGGTGGAGGCAAATTAATGATTGCCTGAACCTTGCAGGGGTCGAGACGAATCCCATCCTTAGAGACTACAAAGCCAAGTAAACGACCAGAACCGACGCAAAACACACATTTGTGCGGATTGAGTCTTATCTTGTAGTGTCGGCAACGTAGAAATATCGCTCTTAAATGTTGCAGATGATCAGTCCGCTTTCGCGAATGAGCCGGAAGATCGTCGAGATAAGGTTGAACAATGTTCTTGATGTCATGGAAGGCATAATTCATCGCCCTCTGAAACGTCGCCCCTGCGTTCTTTAAACCAAAGGGTAATTTTCGATAAGCGAATGTGCCCCACGGACAAATAAATGCAGTCTTTGACTGGTCCTGTGGGCGGATATTTATTTGATTATACCCGGAAAATCCATCCATAAATGAAAAGATTTCACATCCGGCGCATTCATCAATTATCTGGTCGATGAAGGGTGTAGGGTAGTTGTCCTTCGGACAAGCTTGGTTTACATCCCTATAATCAACACACACTCTAATCGTCCCTTGTTTTTTCATAACAGGGACAATATTCGATACCCAATCGGTTAGAGGAACTGGGTAGATGAATCCAGCATGGAGGAGTTTTTCAACTTCCGCCTTAATGGCAGCGGCTTTCTTCGGGTGCACTTGCCGAAGCCGTTGTCTTACTGGTTTGACATCAGGATACATTTTAATTTCATGTTCAATGATACTCGAGTCAATGCCCGGCATTTCATCATATTACCAAGAAAAGACATCTCTAAATTCACGAAAAAGAGCGTTATATATTTCCAGTTCTGAAGGAGAACAACCTTTGCCGACATAAATATTCTCTACAACATCTGTTTTAGTCGAGATATTTATGGCTATAGTCTCTTCAATATTGGATAGGTTTCGCTCGGAATCCACCGTATTTACAGTATTTGTTAGGAATTCAAATACTGAAGGGTGATAAAGGTCACTTTGAGTATCTTCTTCATATTCCGGAAGAAGGGAACGATGGTGGTGATCATTCCATGGTGTCCCCTCAATCATCATTGATTGTAAGATTCCTTCGTCAGTCCCATGTACTTTCGACCAAGGATCTAATGGGGTTCCATATTCTCTATACCTATCTACCCAAACGCTTGACGAGCGTTGATTTGGGCTCGCCTCCCATGCTTGAAACATTGATTGCTACAATATTTCTAAAGGGCTTGGGGGCAAAACCATTGAACGATCCATGTCGACCTTCGTGGAAGATATCATGTTGCAGGTTGCTACAAACGGTACATTTCCTATATAAATAGGAGGTGGTAGCGCGAAAGTTCCCATCAATGTGGGGTCTTTCAATAATCCTACTCCGATATCTTGAATTGAATGGTTGCTCTCATGGATCATGGGAATGCTTCCTGTAACTTGTGAACCATTAGGGAGGAAATTCTGTTGGTCGACGATCGTAATCCCTCCTTCAAACGGGAATGCGATCTTTCTAAAATAAGTCGACACAACAGCTGCCATGGCATAAATCCATGGTCTACCCAGTAGGATGTTATAGTCAAGATTTCCATCAATGACTTCGACATCAATTTCTACTGTTTTTCCTCCTAGTTCAACTTTCAAGTTATTAAGGATACCGTATGCGGTATAAGTCCTTCCGTCGAAAGCTTTTAATGTCGTCGATGATCGCGACAAGGTTGGAGATCCCAAAGTTTTCCAGCAGCTCATCGACATAATACATGTCGATGCCCCCTCATCAATAATTGTTCTGTGAACAGTTTTGTTGAGGGCTTTCACTTGAATAAGGAAAGCTAATTGAGCTGGTAACTGAGGATCATATCCCTTGTGATCAAAGGATACAAGATTGGAATCCTTAGGATCAACCCCACCAATTGTCGATAACAAGGCCTGCCTTTGGGTTGGACAATTTTGTAGGACTTCAAGAGTCGACATAGCGGATGGCGATTGGGCCAAATCTTCCACTATGTTATAATGCTGTGCCGCTCTGGCACGAGGATTAAATGTCGACTTGTGTACTACACCCTTTGGTGGTTTTATTGTTAATTCAGGGATAGTGGGCGTTACAACTTCTGTCGAAGTTGTTGTCGAACTACTTGGTTGATCTTTACCTTTTTCGTTCGACAGCTGAGGATTCCCATAATCTTTGTTCCCCGTCGAAATCAAAGCATCATTCTGCTGTTTCGAAACTGACAACATAAGTACTTGTGACAGGGAAGCATTTCCACTATCAACCAGATTTTGACCTGGGTTGGGAAATGGATCAGTTGACACAGCTGAGGTTTGGGAACTTTTAAAGAACCTCTTTAACTCAGCTTTGAATGGGCAATTCTTTGTGTAATGATCCTCATCATCACATATTTGACATGGATAATTTTGTTTCCCTTTGCCAGGAGGGTTTGAAGAATTTTTTCGAGGAGATGATTCACCTTGTTTCTTCTTCTTCCCTTTGTTTTGTTTCTTCTTTCTTCCTGGTTGATTGGTTTCTTTGCCTTTATCTTCTGATACGGCATTTACTTCCGAAGCAAGAATTTCTTCTTTTGCATTTTGATCCGAATTCTTACGGGATTTCTTTGACGAAGCCCTTGTCGATTTCGCGTTTGCTGTGCCAATCACGCCATCACTGGCATGAGAGTCACTATTTGATTTAGGAGGGGGAGGAATTGAAAATTCCGGTCTAGGGGTGTCAGGTATTTTGTCATAGAGCGTGCCGGACTGGGTATAAACTAAGTCCAAATATTGTGCACGAGCAATTACTTGCTCCTCTGTTACGACTCCCCCCTTTGCCACATCTTCCGTAATAGCCGGAAGTAACAACTTTATAAACCATTCAGCTAATAGCTGATCGGGAACATATGTTTTCACCATCCTACCACGACGACGCCACTCATGTATATGATCAGATATATGGGTAGTAGTTGTCTGTTTGAAGTTGGTTAATATTTTTGTTCCCGTTTCGTACCTTATCGGTAATTGAAAATGGGTTAAGAAAGTCTTGGCTAGGGAACTAAAATTGTCGAAAGAGGCTCTTGGCAATTCAATATACCATTTAGCCGCTGGGCCTGTCAATGTCCTCTGAAAAAGGCAAAGCCTTATCGAATCATCGTTAAGGGTGTTCGATGAACACCACAGATGAAAAGTCATCACGTGATTCGATGGGTCTTCACCTGGATTTCCATTGAATTTAGGAATGTCAGACGGAAGTTTATGAGGAATCGCTGGCCACCAAGGGGCATAAGCAATCGGATCGTTGGTTAACCGGTGTAGATCAGGTAACTCTAAAGTTGCCACGAATGGTAACTGTTGATTCAGGTTAGGCGAAGCGTAACCAGGGTACGATGGAATCGCTTGAGCAGTGGGCCTTTGCATACCAGCATAATGTAATTGATGTTGGTATGATTGATACGGTTGGTGGACTTGACCACTGTAAAGTGGTTGATTTTGACCGTTTTGGATATACGGTTGTCCACTGTTCGCAAAGATCTGCTGCTCAGAACCTTGGTACACTTGCTGGAATTGCGGTTGTTGGTATTGCACAAGCCACGGTTGTGACGCCATGTTCTGTTGTGCTATGCTAACCGCTGGACCGAGGTGCGGGGTAATTGTACCCGTTTGGACCTGTGTCGCCCCACCAGTTGGTGATTATGGTTGTGACCCATGTTCAAGTGGCTCTTGCATTACAACCTGAGAAATCTGAGGTTGACATGCAACAGGTATCGCTTGAACTTGTGACACTGTTACAATAGCCGGTGTGGTTGGGATGTTCGTCACAGGTACACACTGTTGCATAGAATATACAATCCTCGGTTGTTGAGGTAGCATTGGTACCCAACTACTTGATGCAATTCCAGTATAACCTGAATACTGTTGAGAACTGCCATATGGATATCCTCCCGAAGGAGGTAATGAAAGGGCATACTGCCCCCCATACGGTAGCAATCCGGAACTCAGAGGGATTGTTAGTCCTTGAGGACTGGATGGCCCAAATTGACTTCCATGAGGATCAATCTGTCGAGTTTCAACATAAGAATTACCGGGTATTACTCCGGATGAACAAACTGGAACAGACCATACTGTCGAAATAGTCCCTTGGTGGACCCCTTCTAGCTGTTGAGAGCTAGTTGGGACAGCCGGTATGCCGGCAAACATCGTCGGAGTGACGACAGGGACTTCTGTTGTCGCTGTGTCATTTGACACAGTCCTAGATGATGACGGTTGTTCAGACATCTTAAGTCTATCCAATAGATTTCCTAGCGATTCTACAGGGACTTCCACTTGTGGTGGATTAACTTCTGATGAAGGAAATAGAGTGACCCCGACTCCAAAATGAGTTGGAGTACTCGCTTGCGGATCCTCTGCAATTTCCTCTATCGCAATCAAACCCGGTGGAAGAGGAAGACCGTCAGGTCCGTAAAATATTTCTGGTGCCGAAGAAGTGGTTGCTTCGACAGCGACAGTTGTTTGAGGAACAAAACTTTCTAGACCGGTTACAGATGGAACTGGTTCAGTTACACAAGTATTTGCCCCCAGACTAGGATCAGTATTACTGTCCTGCTGTGGCTGTTGAACTTCTTCTGTAGAGGCAGGGTTTCCAGAAATGTTAGGAGTAACCGGAACCTCAGATGCAGTTGGAACGCTTGTTCTAACTTTTAAAGGAGATTTTGAACCGGTTAAACGAGTTCGCTTTGTCCGTACTGTTTTCGATTCCGGAGACAAAGATGGTTGACTCGTAAGCCTCCGCGAACGACGGGGTTTCAATTGACTTTCTTCCACGATTGCGGATTACTCGATCAACCAAAATATTAAAAGGGGAAATATGTGTTTCCGAATTGAATGAATTTTATTAGACGCTTTTAGACACAACTTGCTTTTTCACTTTTTAAGAGTCCAGAAAAAGCTAAAGATGACTCTAGTCTCCTTCGATGTATTAACGAGCCCGAAGTGACAAATGCTCGGTTGGACTTTTTCAGTTATAGAGTTTGAAAAAGGCCAAAAGAAACTGCTCTGGAGATCTAGGCAGAGGGTGTGCCAAACCTTTCGCAAAACCACAAAATACGTTTTACGGTACGAGTGGTCGATCTTCGTGAATGCTGTGTTCACTGCATTGCGATCAGTGGGGCGGCCGACACGGTTTCCTATGGATAAAGGCTTTGTTCCTATAGGGGTCTCCCAATATATACGCGATGGTACGTGGGAGCACAAGTCCGTATTAGTGCCACCGACTCTCAGGAGGAATCACCCACCTTCGTCGAGATCGACAGTCACTACATTTAACGACGCCGGAACACGTCTCTAGCTTAGACCTCTATGTGTTTGCGTTATGCTTCAAAGCGTTGTTAGGTTCATTCAATATATTTTAAGTTGATCTTTTTAAAGTTTGCCTTTCAAGGTTCACCACGAGATGTTTTGATACAAATTCCTAAATGCAGTCTAAGATGAGAAGCAAGCTTTTTCAATCTTTTCGACTTATGAAAATCTTAACTACTGAGGGAAAAGAGAGACAAAATCTTTTCACACAGATCAAAGAGCATACACTAATGCACTTTTTCCCTAAATCAACATACAAACTTATATGCAAAATGCAAAATGCAAGTATTTCTTTTCTCTTTCTTAATGTTTGTGCGACACAAAAAGAAAGCTGTTGTATAATTTCGAATTCAATTTCAAGTGAAAGCAAACAAGCTTGTCCAAAATCAAAAGACACCTTAAGATTTACTTGTTTCGACACTAGAAATATATAAATTCAAACCATATGACGAAAGCAAAAGCTCAATCAGCTATGAACAGCAAATAAACTAACTCATAGGATCAAAACGACACTTAATCACAGGTCTAGATCTAAGAGGCCACAGCAAGACTAGTTCACTTTTCGTTATGGGAAACTGTAAATGATACAAGAAATACACAAACAACAAACACAATTTCTTTATACAACCGAGGCGGAATAGTGGCAAGGAAAGTTGGTTTCAGATAGGTACATTGACTGGTAACAGGCAGCAAAATAAGAGTGAAAACAGGGCAAGAAACAGCAGGAAACCCCAGTAGCACAAGGCAAGACTGGTTCAGCGCAGGTGGTACACTGGCAGTTTGACCTTCAGCGCAAGTAGCCCCTTCGGGAACTGCGCTGAAATGCAGACAGCCTTCACACAGCCTGCACTGAAGAACGAAACTTTCGTTTCTCTTGGTTTCCGGGTCACAGATTGCTAAAAAATTCACAATTTTTGGCCAAATCAGAAGCTATCAGTCAAGTACACACTAAGGGATGAAAAGGAGAATGAAAATCTATCACTAAGAGCTATTTAGAGTCCTTGTGGATCAGCTCTTCAAATCATAAACTTGCCCAGAAACTGAGCTAGAGTAGCTGCCCTCTACTTTGCATTTGAAAGATCCAAATGCAGTTCGATTCGGTACTCCCTGTGTTTATGAAATGAATAGCAAAAACACAAACAACCAACAAGGTACGATCCCCAGCGGAGTCGCCAATTTGTTGTTGGGAAAAGTATCCAATACGGAATGACCCTATCCCACTCTAAGGGTGATAGTACCTCAGCAACAACCAAATGCAAAGCTATTCAAGATTACTTCTTTATGAGATGTAAGAGAGAGGAGAAAGAGATCCACTAACCGTTGTCTTCCGCTAATGATTGATCCAATCTTCTCTCGTTGCTGCTTGCTCCCAGCTCCTTGCTCTTTCACTGGCCCAGCTACACAAAGATCCTGCAAAAGCACAAGAAAGGGAAACTACAAGAAGCATACATCCATAATTGATTCAAGGATTAGAATAAATCAAATATACAAGCATCAATACGCCATTGAGACACATGCATATTGAAGAACCTCAAATGCTTTATTAATGGAAGAAGTAAAGTTCTGAGAGTGTTACAACCATAAGAGGCCCAATCCAGCAACACCTCCCAGCAGAAAGAAATCTCCTCTTCACCTCCTTCAAGCAAATCACCCAATAGTTCTATACTCAAACCAACAGCACTTCCTTATATTCACAAGATTCCCCCCCTTAGACCTCATGAGAGAGCTCTATATATAGGAGTTTTGGAGAAAGGATGAGTCAGCTTGAGGCTGGCATGAAGCTTACTAGTGTCCTCTCCCACTTCAGTTATTCTTCAGTTCTTGAGTCCACTTGGAGGTTCTTGCTTCCACTTGGAGATCTAGATCCTCTTACTCATCACAAGGCGAATTCCCTGATCCAAGTGTCATTTTGGAAGCTTCCTGGGCATTTGACACCTTGAGGAATGACTGTGCCACTTGGCCAATCTCGCCCAGCGCAGGTAGCCTTCATTGCTTTTGACATTCAGCGCAAGTACAGAGTGGAGCAGTTGACATTCAGCGCAGATGCTCAGTGGAGCAGTTGACATGATCCAGAATTGGCTTGTTTTTGAGTGTTTTCAGGTGGAGAACTGATATTTAGTGCTGTGGTTTGCTGACCTTGTTCCTCTAGGGGTAGGAACAACATGTTTAGGGACTTTGGATCCCTTAGATTATTGACATTTCATGCTTCATGTTGTAAGGCACAAAAATGTCTATAACAAATAGGAAGGATGATTCCAAAGGCCAATATATCCTCAAAACCCATCGAAAACAACCACCCCAAACAACTAGGGTTGTCTGAAGAGCCTTAGTCTAGGTCGTTTCTCCTTTGTTGACATAGGTGTGATAACTCTCATGTTAACAGGAGGTCATTAAGGGTCTACAATGGCATATAAGAAAATCCAATGTGCAACTACAACTAGCTAGGAAGGCATCTGGCTAATTCATGGAAGTCATGGGCCAATGGGTAGAGGGTGGTTGGCATCTTTTTCTTGTGAAGGAGAGTGGCTTCCATAATTGGGAATTTTCTTGGGAATTCCAAGTTTTCCTTAGTGGTGTCATGGCTTGGCCAGGGGGTGCCAACTTTAAACAAGAACAGGCACAATTAAGCTTATTGTTGGGTGGAAAAGTGCAAATCCTTCCTGAGTTGTAGACAACTCCTTTTAGATAAGTTTATGCAATTTTTTTTAATTTGATATTCTTCAACTATAAATGTATCTGGTATAATCTATATTTACATGTGACCTTTTGTGTATGATTAACTGATGGGGATTCTATATTATGGCTAAATCAACAAGGTTATCAAGGAGTGTTTATGAATATGCCACTAGAAGCCTAGATACTTGGTTGCTAACAAGCATCATAGCTACAATATTAAGTTTTATAAGAAAATTAAGTATGTTATAGTTTTCATAGAGCATCTGAAACTAAAATTTCAAATGTTAACTCATGTTCTTATGACCCTTGCAATTTGAGTCCAAGATTAGCGTAGACCCTTGAGGTTGGTGAAGTATTACAATGTTTCTCCACCTCACCCAAGGAATTCCATGGGCCTATGACAAACACCATTACCTAGTTGAGCATAGACTTGAACATAAGGTCTATGATATTGTGTCCTTGGCTAGAATAAATGGAGCTATGACATCCACCTTATGTGAATTTTCACCTAATTAAATCAGATGCTAACAAGGTTTTAATTTATTCTGGAGTCTTAAAGTACATAGCTGGGTATAGTTAGTTTTCAAGGTGTTATCTATTTAAAATTCATATGAAATATATATATATATGGTTGTATTTCAACACACACACATACAAGTTTCTCACTTCCTGATGGTTGGAAGATGGGTTTCATTCCAAGTTTGAAATCTTAGAATTTTAGGTCTTAAGACCTCATCTAAAGTTTGGAAAATTCTTGATGTTGATTGGATCATGGGTGCCCTTATCTATTGTCACTCCTCAAGGATTTACTTGCCCACTATGAACTTATGACTTTAAATGCTATAGTATATGAGCTTCTAATATTGATTGATTTTTACCATTGATGAGTTGATAGTTTCATGTTATTTGGGTATTTCCAACTAATTTTTGTTTTACACCATGGGGAGTTGAAATATTCAAATTAGATAGGTCATTCCCTATCATGATGCATAGTTATGTATCACTAAGGAAATGCTAACCTAATAATTTAACTAAAAAACTCTTTTGTTGGTGAGCTTGTATTGTTGTAGAAAATGCCTTGTCGAGTGATATATGTGATGTTGTTATAGGTAAAGTGCCTTGTTGCATGATATACATTACTATATCTTTGAAAGAATGACTATGCCAAGTAGTTGATGGGATAGTGTCACTAGTGAATTTTCTCATTGAACAACACATTAAATTGTATTGTTGGAGGGTACCTCATCTAGTGATGCATGAAACTACATTGTATTGACATGTAAGATATATCTGTAGCCTCAACAAGAACAATTTTCACCAAGGAAATGAAGTCTTGGGTGATACGACACCACATGTTACTAAAAAAGCAATAGGGTGAGCAATACATCCTTGCAAATTCATCCTCACCAACGACAGGAAAAATACTCATCCATTGCATCACCCAAGAAGTTATTTCCAATGCAATATACCTCACTAATCATTGGGTAATTCATCCTTTAAGTGATACGTCACATATGGAGGAGTTTACAATGATGCCAAAAATGCCTAGGTCCAAGTCATAACAACAATAAAAAAGTATGTTTACGATACCATGTCTTATCTCTCTTATCATGAATTCCCCCTTTTGGATTTTGATGCATTGTGAGGCTTCCTTGATAAGCGATGATAGACATGGGAAATGCTCCATCTATTTTACATCATAGTGCAATCAAAATGTGGGGTTTCTCATCTTCTGAATTGATCTCTTAGAAATTCCTCTTGGATTTGGTACATTACCCTCAATACTATTATCGGTCAATTGTTGTTATAGGAACCACTAATTTATTCCAATTCATGTATACATAAACCCAACCCTTTAAAGGAATTCAGGGACTAGGTTTATCACAGTATAAAGGAGCATAGAGGTTGGTTTTCTTGGATACAATTCTAATTTTATATAGTTTGTTTTAAATTCAGTGTTCAATAGCCAAAACAAAACTATATTTGGTTTCCTTGAAGGAAAAAAATGGGTTGGAATCCTACCACAAACATTGGAGAGAACTAGAAGAAAGAGGATCCTTGAAGTACCATCTTCCACATGTTTAGTGGGAAATGAAAGGGAGTACCATGGTTGAGTTGGCTAGCTGACTACTTAGAGTGTTCTATGGTGATTTCCTTGGCTAAATTTGAGAGGCAACAGGTTGAGTAAGTGACCTAAGTGTCTTAGACGAATTTTCTTTACCTTAATGACCTCATAACTCAGTAGCATTCACAAAGTATTGCCTACACTTTGATGGAAAATTGCTTGATAATAACTAGCTTTTTATATCAACTTGTTTAAAGAAAATTGGTCCATCCCTATATTTGAATTCGTGTTTAAATTTTACTTCCATTGAATTACTTGTATTTTTCTCATGTATAAGTTAGGATAAAATTCATGTATACCAACCTTGCTGTGATAACTAGTTGTATGTGCTTGTGGGAGTCAAAATATCCTTAGAGTTAATTGGCTTGAGATTTTTCACACAATTGATAGCATGTTTGTGTTCAAACCCACATGGCTATGACTATGTATAGATTGAGTTGCTCATGGTTGATGGCATATTTGTATGCCAAATGAAAATATAAGTGCAAGAACCTTTGGACCTATGAATATCTTACATGTAGTTCAAAGTGTTCTTTGAATGGGTTTGAGAAACACTTTTACTTAGGTGCCACTTTGAAGTATTGTTGATATTGGATCAATGCCTATGTTTGATCAAAAGTTTGAAGTGTTAAATTCAAATTACAACTGTTTTTATCCTTGATTATTTATATTTTGAAGGATTCCTTTGATATTGGCTAATAATCCCTTTGTACTCAAAGGAGGTTCATTCACATAAAATATTTTACCTATGTAAACTATTATTTTGAATAGGCCTCAAGAAATGTTTTCTTTGAAGTGGCTCAATTGGGATCTTCTTTGGAAGAGGCTTGATGACCTCATTATTATCTATCAAGAGTTCTTTTGAAAACACTTGCTATCTCATTAAGGTATTTGAAAATATGTGAAGTTGGATCTTTTAAAGACACTCAAAAGTTCATTGATGACTTTTGAAACATGTGAGGTGTATATTTCAAAGATGCCTAGTAGTTCATCTCAGAAGAAGTTGGATATTTTGAAGATGCCTAATAATTCATTAAGGGATTTTTAAAGATGTGAACTTGGATATTTCAACCCAATAGTTCATGAGGGACTTTTTAAAGATGCAACACTTGATAGTTCACTGGGGACCTTTAAAAGATGTGAATTTGATCTTTCAAAGAGGCATAATAGTTTATTGAGGACGTTTGAATGATGTTTCTTTGAATGTGCCTAATGGTCTTGCCATTAGGTAGATCCTTTGAAAGGGGTGTAACTTTTTAAGAGGACCAATGGCCTATGATATGTGTGTGTACATACATATATACATACATTTTTTTGTCCTTAAATAAATATATTTATATCCCATATGAGGAATATACATGTTTTGTTCCTCAAGGGACTCTTAGACAAAAAAGATTGAATGCATTACAAAGATATACTCATTATGAGATCAACCTTTCACATGCAAGAAATGAAGTTGGGTGGGGAGAATAACAACATTTCTCCCAACTACTTTATCTACACACACACAAATGATGTTTGAAAGAGGGCCTGATGGAAGGACAATTGGACCAATATGATGGAATCTCAAATGGGCATTACATGTGATATTAAACCCACATAACAAAATTTTTAGTTGAAAAAGAGATAATTGAGAATTTTGTTGATTCAACTTGAAAAATGATGAAAAATCCCCCTCTCCCTCCAAGAGGCTACATAAAGGGATGCAAACATGGTAGAATGGTGTCAAATCTCATGTTACTACAATGGATATATTATGGGCTAGAAATATAAAATAAAAAGTGTGCCAAGAGCTAGTTATAATATTAATCTAGTATGGCATGAAATTAGGAATGATTAGATGTGCTATAATGATATTTTGCTAACATTGTTAAGCTAACAATAGTATTATTTTACATAATCCTATTACTCAATTTGTGTTGTAGAGGCTTGGTCTTGTTAGACAAAGAAAGGTTTCATCATGGAATATGCACAAAGCCCCTATGATCATGAAGTAGCCATGAGTGAGAATTTGTAGGCTATAATTGCAAAGATTTAGTCCAATGGTGAATAAACCAAGGGACACCTCCAATATTGTAGCGACCGTGAGACAAAATGAGAGTAGAGTTTCAAAGCTATAGAGTATATAATGAGAGGTTAATTAAGGCTCAATAAGAACATAACTATTTTAATGTTACCATGTTGTAAATTTTGATATATGGAGGCACATGCGTCACTAACATAATTCGAACAATGTTGGTAAGGGCAAGGATAACTCCAAAGTTAATCTAGGAAGATATCTCAAAACACCAAAGGTAAGACCTCTCATGGTGGAACATATACATCATCAAAATCCTTTAATAGTGAATAATTTTCCTCTAAATAAATATTAAGCAATTCAATATCTTCCTCTCATAATTAAAGGAGAATGGGATATTCTATAGATAAATTGTAGCTAGAATTTGGAAAATCAAAACCACCTAGTTTTGATGGAGAAGTAAATTTTGGCTAGGAAGCTAAGGCTTATCTCCTTGGAATGAAGAAGTATTTATAAGTCCATTATTACTCAAGAAAATATGAAAATCAAAGTATCAATATTCAACTTGAATGGTAGAGCATCAATCTGGTGGGAGAATCACAAACAAATCAATGAAATTGATGATAGAATGATTGATTGGAAGCAATTCAAGAAGCAATTTCAACACAATTATCTCCCTGATAGGTAATATGATGCTAAGGTCAAGGAATTTTTTGAGTTAAAGTTGGGATAGATGACAATAAAATAATAAATGTGAATTTTTTTGAAATTGCAAAGACATTTCAAATGTGTTAGAGATGAGAGGTGATGATCCAATGTTTTCAAAGTGGATTAGCTCAATCCTATAGAGACAAAGTTGAGTTTAATGAACCTTGAACTCCAGATGATGCCAATAGAAAAGATAAGTATTATGTTGAGAAGAATAAGAACAAGTTAGAACCTCACAAGGTTTAGAAAGCTAAGAAGAAAGATAAATAAGACTAAAGAAATAAAATGTTCATGCCCCCACATTAAAAGGCTTGGTCAAATAATTTTCATAAAAATTAACCATTACAAAGTGGAATGAGAGTAGAGTTTCAAAGCTATAGAGTATATAATGAGAGGTTAATTAAGGCTCAATAAGAACATAACTATTTTAATGCTACCATGTTGTAAATTTTGATATATGGAGGCACATGCGTCACTGACATAATTCGAACAATGTTGGTAAGGGCAACGACAACTCCAAAGTTAATCTAGGAAGATATCTCAAAATACCAACGGTAAGACCTCTGGTGGTGGAACATATACATCATCAAAATACTTTAATAGTGAATAATTTTCCTCTAAATAAATATTAATAAATTCGATATCTTCCTCTCATAATCAAAGGAGAAAGAGATATTCTAGAGATAGATTGTAGCTAGAATTTAGAAAATCAAAACCACCTAGTTTTGATGGAGAAGTAAATTTTGGCTAGGAAGTTAAGGCTTGGCTCCTTTGAATGAAGAAGTATTTATAAGTCCATTATTACTCAAGAAAATATGAAAATCAAAGTATCAATATTCAAATTGAATGGTAGAGCATCAATCTGGTGGGAGAATCACAAACAAATCAAGAAAATTGATGATAGAATGATTGATTGGAAAAAATTCAAGAAGCACTTTCAACATAATTATCTCCTTGATAGGTAATATGATGCTAAGGTCAAGGAATTTTATGAGTTAAAGTTGGGATAGATGACAATAAAATAATATATGTGAAATTTTTTGAAATTGCAAAGACATTTCAAATGCGTTAGAGATGAGAGGTGATGATCCAATGTATTCAAAGTGGATTAGCTCAATCCTATAGAGACAAAGTTGAGTTTAATGAACCTGAACTCTATATGAGGCCAATAGAAAAGATAAGTATTATTTTGAGAAGAAGAAGAACAAGTTAGAATCTCAAAAGGTTTAGAAATCTAAGAAGAAAGATATATAAGACTAAAGGAAGAAAATGTTCATGCCCCCACATTAAAAGGCTTTGCCAAATAATTTTCATAAAAATGAACCATTACGAAGTGGAGCTCAACTAGTTAAGTTAAGGGGTAAGACACCAAGAGAACCATTTGATGTTGGGGTCAAGAGAACCATTTGATGTTGGGGTCACGGAGAAGAAAAAATTCTCAAAGAATTGTCCACATGATAAGTACATCATTAATAATATCCATAACATTCAAGAGGGTACAATTGTTAATGATATAACAAAGATTATTTCTAGGCTCTATATTCTACCATAGAATACTTCCAAGTAGATATCAATCAACAATGATTGAAGTTAAAGGTAAAATTGCTAAGCAATAATTTTCCATTATAATTAATCTACGATCTATTCATAGTTATGTTACTCTTAAAGTCGTTCAATCATGTGGAATAGAGAAGAGTAAGCACAGTAAGTCATTACTAGCTCAATAACCACTCTAACTAAGAAAAAAATTATTGAAATGATCAAGATATGTTCACTGGAGTTGAATGGACTCTCCATATGGTAAAATATAAACATTTTCCCACTTAATTCATATGATGACCATATTTGTATGCATTGTTTGGAAGCACGTCAAGTTAAGCTTGATTGCTACAATAAAATGTTTGATTGCATTGATAAAGATGGAAACTCAAGGATAATGAGAAGTATTTTGAAGTCAAATTTCATATTTACAATTGAAGAAGATATTTAGAAAGGGTTTCCAATTGCATGTTGCCCATGCATTGGAATGAAAAGACGAAAAAATCGAAAACTATAAAATTATGTGGTGTTGTAAGAGTTTAGAGATGCATTCCTTAACGATGTAGTAGGATTACCAACAAGGAGAGATATATATTTCTTGATTAATTTTGTTCTTGGATATTCACCAATTTATAAGGCCCCTTATAGAATTAGTATCATGAAAATGATAGAGCTAAAAATGCAATTACAAGAATTTCTAGAGAAAAGATACATTTGGCCAAGTGTTACCATGGAGAACACTAGTTTTGTTTGTGAAGAAGAAATATGGAACTCTTAGATTGTGAGCTCATTACAAGTAGATGGAGATAGTTATAGTGAAGCACAAGTGTCGATTTCCTTGGATTAATGACCTATTTGAACAAATAAGACAGGATAGGGTATTTTCATAAATTGATTTGAGGTTAGAATATCATCAAGTTAGAATCAAGGAGGAAGATATTCATGTGACAAAATTTAGAATAAGGCATGGTTAATATGAATTTGTGGTGGTTCCATTTAATCTTACAAATGCACTAGCTACACTCATCTAAATCATGAAAAAAACTTTGGTAATACTTGGATATGTTTGTGCTCATATACTTTGATGATATACTAACCAATTCAAAAGTTGAAGAAGATCATGAGAAACATTTGCAAATGGTTTTACAAAATAACACTAGCTATATGAAAAAAATTACAAATGTGACTTTTATCACAGTAAAATTCACTATTTGTATCACACTATGTTAAAATAAGGAGTATATATGGATCTAGGAAAGATCGAAACCATAGTAAATTAGCCCAACTCAAGGAATGCAATAGATGTGCTATTCTTTAGGGGTTTTATTGGTTATTATCAGAGATTCATTGAGGGATTATCCGATGTTGCAAACCCAATACTTTCCTTGCAACATAAAGGAAATATGCTTGAATGGACCCATAAAAACGAGACAAGATTTGAGCAATTAAAAGGTATCCCTGTTGTCTGCCTGGGGTAGTTCAAGTGGTAGTGGCCGTGGAAATGAAATCTCACCGAACCGGAAGTCTTGGGTTCAAATCTTGTGCTACCCTCCCCCCATAGCGGGGTAAATAATGGACATGTAAAAACACAAAAGGAGGAGTCCTACCATGGTTACAAAAAAAAAAGGTATCCCCGCCGATGCACCAATTTTAAACATTGTAGAAGCAAACAAGATTTTGTTTTGTGCACATATGCATGTAGGGAATAACTTGGTGAATTTTCCATGCAAGATAAGCATGTTTTGTGTTATGAGTCATGAAAACAAAAGGAGCATTAGAGAAAATATGTTATTCATGATCTAGAACTCATTCTTGTAGTGCATGCATTGAAGTGGGAACACTACTTTATGGCTATGAAGTTCAACATGGAATTAGGTATTTTTTTAGCCAACTAAACTTGAATTTTGAGCAAGTGAGATGGTTATAATTTCTTTATGATATTGATTTTGAAATCAAACATATAAAAGGAAAGGAACACATAGCCACATATGTGCTCAACACAAAATGCATGTGATGCATATGACGACCATCAACATTTGCAAATATAATTTGAATATTAGAGTGTAGAGTATCTTGTTATATATAAACATTATGTATGAGTGAAATATGGACTAGAATAGGAGAAAGTAGAGAATAATGTATGAAGGTTATCAACTAAGTGATGGTGGAATTTCTTATTTATAAGAACATAATATATATTCCTAAATTGATAGAGTTGAGAACCATCATCATGGATGAGACTCATAAGAAGCCATATTTTAGCCATCTAGGCTACCAAAATATGATTGTTGTGGAAAGGAAGCAATAAATTTAGCTTGGGATGAAAAATGATGTTGCTAAATACATTGTAAGATGGATGGAGGTTCGTAAGTCAAGGTCGAGCATCAACATCCAACAAATTTGCTACAACATGTACGACTTCATGAATGGAAATGGGAGGTATAAAAAGGGACATTTTTATAGGATTGTTGAATATAGTTAAACGAAATCATGTTATCATGGTTGTGGTGGATAAGTTAAGCAAGGTTTCTAACTTTATTCCCATAAAATCTACTCATAAGGCATCAAACATTGCAAATTTTTTATAACATAATTTTTTAGATTACATGGGATGCTTGCAATCATTGGATCAAACAGGGATTAAAAGTTTACTTCTAATCTTTGGAAAGATATTTTTAAATGCACAAGAAAAAGCTAAATTTTGTTACTACTTACTATTCATAAACAAATGGGAGCTTGAAAGAGTAAATCAAGTGCTCAAAGACATGATTTGCATGTATGCAATAGATAAACCATCCAAGTGGGAGGATTTTCTACACTTGTGGAGTTTGGATATAACAATGGTTATTGAACATCATTAAGCATGAGTCCAAGAAAGGCTTTACATAGTAGAATATGTAGTATTCCAATGAGACAGGATAACCTAGTGAACATAACTATGCTTGGCCTAGAAATTCTCAAGGAGATAGAAAAATAGGTTGTCAGGGTTAGGAAAAATATAAAGGTAGCCTAGGATAGGTTGAAAAGTTATGCAGATAAGAACATGATGCCTAAAGAGTTTAAAGTTTGGGATCATGTTTACCTCTGAATGATGTCAAGGAATAGTTCCTTGAAGCTTGGGAGTTGTGCCAAGTTGGCACCTACATAGTGTGGGCCATTTGAGATCCTAGATATGATAGGGCCAATGGCATATAAACTTCCATTGTCTAGTAACATTAAAGCTCATAATTTTTCCATGTTTCTTTGCTTGAGAAATTTTTACATGATCCTAACCATGTGATTGATTGGGTTGTGATCAAAGTGGAACTATAGGGAGAGTTCTAAGATGATCCCTTGAGAATCCTTGATAGGAAAGTAACAATGCTCTAGAATTAAGTTATAAAATAGGTAAAGGTGCAATGGAATTACTTTGGTATCAATGAGGCTATGTGGGAGCTAGAAAATCCCTTGAAGGAGGTATATCTATTTTTATTTTGATACCAGGTTTCACTGAGGATGATGCAATTACAAAAGGGAGAAGATGTAATGCCCTAGCTTTGAACCTTTGATGTTTTTAATTTTATTAAATATAAATTGTAAATAAATGATAGGATGATGGGTTGCAATGACATCATGTGTAAATAATTTAAACATCTTGTAATAATTCCTAGTGCAGATCTAAATATCAAAGCCTAACAAGTGAATGTATAAGCATGCATATTGATACATATGATTTGTATATATTGTGACATAGAATTTCCATGGTACTCTCAATATTTTGTATTTTATTTTATTTTTTTGGAATGTGCATCCTGAGGAAACCCTTAAGCGATTCTCTTCATTTCAAAGATGGTACTAAGGGTAAATTGATTGGTTGTAGTTTTGGTGACCTAATTCAATGAGGACATCAAGTGAGGCTCAATAATATTCATAGAAGTAGATAGCTTGAGGAATTGACCCCATAAACTCATGCTTCCAATTCACAACACTTATTCACATGAGCTAACCCACCAACCTATGGTAATCTCTATACATGTAATATTATTCAAAATTAAAGTAAGGATTTGAAGTTGGTTAGTAAGTTATGTCTAGTAGGGAAGTCCATGTTCCATAATTATTAGAATATGGGGCTTGAATACAAGTTCTGAGGAATGTAGGAGACTCCATACCCTTATAAATATTAATCATATGGAAATTTGAACCATCCCTTTTCTTGTTCATTCTACCCTTGTAAATTCAAATTGATCAAGAAAGAGAGAGAGAGAGAGAGAGATGGAAGGAAACAAACGATCATAGATACTAATTTGATATGAACCATTTCTATTTCCTATGGATTCCTATTGATCCATGTGGATATTGGTGGCCACCCGCCTATTCCACTTGGACCTGTTAGCCCCTAAGGTGCAGTGCTGCTATTTTTAGCGGAAATGTCGCTTGTTTTAGCTCCGACGGCCACGTCTCCTCTTGCTCCACTTTGCCCATAAGTCAGACTTCAAAAATATTACTCCCACATCTATAATTGCATTGGGTCATGATCCAAATGGATCCAAATATGCTCTCTAAGTCTTCAAAATCTCGTAAAATCATGCCAAAGAGAAAAATAATTGCATGAGAAGATCCCATAGAATGGCAGAGAAACACTATTGGGAGGCCAAAAACACGTAAAAACAGTGAAAAATAGAGTATCAGAGGCATAAACAACTGAAGGCACAGTAGTCGTCAAATCTGGCCGATCAACGGTCCAGATCTGATCGGAAAATCACAATCGGCAACCACAACAGAGCGCTTACAACGGCCCAAGGCTATTATGATATGCGATTGTGACTAATCGCATCACAATATCGCATTCAAAGAAACATTATGGAGCGGGGCCTATACCCATACATGTATGCAATGCGATTAGCTGGACCCGATGGCTATATAAACATTATTGCATAGATTTTGAGATCTGCTGAAAGGCGTTTTTTAATGGATTTTCACATATTTCGTTATTTAATGAAATACAAAGGAACAACGCCTATGTGATAAGACCTAGACCTAAAAGGGTTCGTGAAGGGAAACATATAATATTTGAAGTCCGAAGGGAGCCAATTTTCATGTTATTTTCACAATTTTTAACGTATTTTTAAAATATAAAGGAGCAAGGCCGAAGCAACTTGCGATAGCGATGAGGACAGACCTGATAGAGGAATAGACCATATTTAAGGACTTTTGAAGTCTGGAATGAACAGAGCTTGGCGGAATTTCACAGTGTTGTAGCATTTCTCTGTGTAAAACATAAAACAATCATTTTTGGTATTCGAAAGGATTTCAAAGGCCCGAAGACCCATTCCGTTATAGAACAAAGGCTGAGAGATAGATGGCTGGGAGACAGATGGCCCGAAGGGGAAAATCCATAGCACGATGCAGCCCACAACAGAAGCGATCATGGAGCATCGTTGGCACAAGCGAGCCACCTGACAGCGTGGCAAATTTACCAGAATTTGGTTACTATGTTGTTAGATAAAGAGACCTCTAAGCTCATGTATGACGAGTTATGGCATCAAGTAGTTAAAAAGGATAGAGGGGATAGATTAAGACCTCTCGAGCCTCAGAGGGTTCGAGAGCATTGTAAAAAGCCTATAAATGGCTGAAAGTTCGAAGTAATAGGGGTTCAACTTTTGGAGACTGTGGAGACTCTGCTCCTCTCAGCGTCTCATATTCATTCCAGTAATACAAGCTTCTTTTGTTGTTATATGTTTAATCCCCATATTTCCCTCTGTTCTAAGCTTGCACTTGAATGGGTTATTCATGTTTTCTTCTGTGTCGAATGCCAGATAACTGTCATCTTATCTCTGCATTGATAAATTAGATTTGTAAGCTTCATTTTCTTTCTGTAGCTAGCCATTCATATGTGTTTATGTATGCATTTGCTGGTATAGTCAATATTCTCCATTTATCCATTGAATCTATAATCTATTGAGCATTAGTGGTTGAAAGCCTTGTCTAGCTAAGGGTGTTCATGCATGTTTTGAGTGAAATAGAGTTGAAATGGTCATCTGACTTGATCCAAACCCCAATCCATTCCAATAGTTCAGAGAATGATATTGAAGATTTATATGTTTCCAGGCATCTCCGAGCTACAACCTAGGAGAGCTTCCTGGAGTGCTAACATAATTGGCGCCATTGCCAGGGAGAGGAGACTGAAGCTCAGCTTCCCTGGGAGACGACACAGATCCAGCTTTGATGATAGACAAAGTCTGGATGCTTTTTCGGTTGTAATCATCTATCTAGCAACTATACTAGAGGACGAACCTCTCAGTGACTCCACTTCATAGTTATGGCTCAGTTTGTGGGGCATACTCGGAGAAATCCTCAGAAGACACAAGCTGACCTAGTACCTGACCCTGAAAGAATCATCAAATAAATAAAGGCGTTGCAGAAAGGAGCATCAGGTTCAGGTAGTTCTAAACAATATTCTATATCTCTTCAAGAAAATCCTATAATAGAACATATACATGTTGAGAGTATATCTTCTAACACTAGTAGTGAAGAAAAGATCTCAAATATTCATAGAGCTCCTTATTCTTTAGGTTCTCCTTTCGTTGTAAGCCCAAAGGAAGCCTCTCCTCCTATCCATCATACTCATTTAGTCTTAGCAGTCACTCCTCAACCCTCTGTCATTCAGACTTCCAGTACCCTTATAGCCACCACAGCTATGGTAGGTCCACAAGCACCTACCAAAATGGAAAGAATCATAGCTGCTAGGTATGGACCTCTCGTACTGCCCACTCCTTTGAATGCCATTCCTATTGGAGAATATCAGAAGTATAGGCCTAAGTTCACTGGGACTGAAGGTGTTTCAGCTGAGGAACATCTTGAATCATTCTATAGCTATGTTGATAACCTAGACATTAGTGAAGATGATGTATGGATGAGAGTCTTTGTCAAAAGTCTAGATGGAGAGGCTATAAAATGGTTCAGAGAGCTAACCCCAAGGTCTATAGTAGGTATTGAGGCTTTAGATGATGCATTCCTAAAGCATTGGGGGGATAAGAAGGATCTACTCTACTACCACACCGAGTTTGGGAACTTAAAGAGGGAAAATGGTGAGTTGTTGTCTGATTTTAATAAGAGGTTTAACCGCATGTACAACAAGATACCAGCTGAAGTAAAACCCACAATTACCTCTGCTAAACTCACCTATGCTAGTGCCTTTGATTCTAACTTCTATCTACTGTTGAGGGAGAGACGGTGTGCTACCTTGTCTGATATGCAGGATGTAGCTTTGGAAGTAGAATCAAACATCATGGCTGCAGAGAAGCTCAAGGGGAATGTTGATAGAAGGAGACAGAGGGGCAAATCCTCATCATCTTCAGATCCCAAGATAGATAAAATGACCAAGATGATAGAGTCATTAGCCTTTGAAATCTCCAAATTAAAGGTTGAGCAGCACCCTGGGAATGTAAGAGTTCCTAATACCTTTGCTCCTAGAAATCCAAATCCATATAGAAGAGCTAATGAGCAGTTGCAGATTTTGCAAAGAAGCAAAGATGTCAATGAAGACCAAAGGGTGAAGACCCCTTTCCAGAATGTAGTCATGGAAGAAGAGAAGTTTGAAGAAGATGATGAGATCCATTGTCTGGAAGACAAAGGTAGTGCCTCCTTTTTGACCTCAGCTGCCTATGAAAAGTCATTATTCAATGACCAGATCAACCAAGAATGGGATGGTGAAGCTGTTCTGAAAACTGAAGATCAGCACAGATATGATCTGAGGTCGAAGATGAATAATGCCAAGGAAACTCCTGTTCAAAGAGCTATTGTCCCTGCAGTATAGCAAGCTAAAAAGTAAAAACAACCACCAGTTGATCCCATCATCCTCAAAGCTCCAGCTCACGAGGTAAGAGGCCTTGACAAGTCTCCTTCTCCTTTTAGTTTTAAATCAAAAATTCAGAAGCTAAGCATACCTATACCTCTGACTGAACTAGTGAAAAATGAGTCCTTCAAGAGATCTATCCTCGAGGCCCTTGAGCCTAAAGCCATCCAAGCCTCCACTGACTATGTAAATCTGCAAGATGACAAACCAGTTGTTGTTCTCAACCAAATGATTGAAAATTGTGATGACAACTCCCCATCATTCTATGTCTCTTTGACTATTCATGACAAAATCCTTCACAACTGCCTTCTGGACACAGGAGCCAGCCATAATCTAATGCCCAAGGTTGTCATGGATGAGTTGGGTCTTGACATTACCAAGTCTTATCATGACCTGTTTTATTTTGACTCTAGAAAAGTGAAATGTTTGGGATTAATCAAAGACCTAGCCATCACCTTGTCTCAGTTGCCCATGAAGAGCATGATGATGGATATTGTGGTAGCAGATGTACCCCCCAAGTTTGGCATGTTGCTCTCCAGAGGTTGGATCAAGAGATTAGGTGGAACATTGCAAAACGATCTGTCCTATGCTATTGTCCTAGTTTTTGGAGGTGAGAGTAGAAGATTATACAGAGAAGCTCAATTGGCTTATATCATCAGTGATGAAAGGAATCCCACTAATCATCCCATCTATGCTGTCAAAACTGATTTTGGAGCCTATATTCTTCATATTGAAGAATCCTAGTTGGCCTTCACGCGGCTTAAGAAACCAGTTTGCCAGATTACAGAAGAAGACGCCCCACAAATTTGGGACATGTTCTTTGATGGAGTTTGCTCTAAGGAAGCTACAGGGGTAGGTGTAGTCCTTGTGTCCCCCACACAGGAATGCATTCATTTATCTTTCAAATTAACTTTTCAAGTCACAAATAACATAACAGAGTACGAAGCCTTGATATTGGGCTTAAACGTTGCTAAAGAAATGGGCATCAAAGGTCTGAAGGTGTTTGGAGATGCAGACCTTATCATTCAGCAGGTCAACAAAACTTTCCAAGAAAAGCATCCAAGGCTGAAAGCATACAAAGATGAGGTATGGAAGCTCAAGGATTCTTTTAATAGTTTCAGCATTTCTTACATCCCTAGAATGAAGAACCAGCTTGTTAATTCCCTTGTTGTGTCTGCTAGCACGTTTATTCCTCCTTTGCCTCCTAAATTGACTTATGAAGTTCAGGTGAAATATAGGCCATCTCTGCCAGACAATGTCAAATACTAGAAATTTTTTGAAGATGATGATGAAATTAATAGGTTTTTACAAGTCATTGATGAATTTTCTAAAATGCACATTGACCGAGAAAACGAAACCAATGAAGAATGCAACCAGTCTAAGCTAAAGGACGAGATTGGTTGGGAAATCATTGTCCAGTTGCCTAATAACTATATACCCAAAGGATTGGTGCCCCTAGAGAAGTTGTTTGATCAAAATGATATACCTTATAAGCTTGCCAAAAAAGAAAATGAGTCTGTTATTCATAGACATAATGTAGGGAGTCCAGCCCATCCAAAGTACATAAATCTATCCACTCACTTGTCTTCTGCCCAAAGTTGTGAGTATTGCACCCTAATGAAACAATTTGTTGATATTCTTGCTTGGGAATAGAGTGATCTTAATACCTATGACACCAACATCATTTAGCATAAGATTCTTCTAGAGAAGAACACCATCCCTTTTAAGTAGAAATTAAGACCTATCAACCCTCTCTTATTGACTTTGATTGCAAAGGAAATCAAGAAGTTGTTGGATGCCAAGATCATAGTTCCCCTAAGGTATTCAAAATGGATAGCTAACCTTGTGGTAGTAAGAGAGAAGAATGGAGAAACCAGGCTTTGTGTTGACTTCAGGAATCTGAACAAATGCTTTAAAAGAGACAACTACCCCCTGCCTAAGATGGAACGCTTGCTGCAAAAAGTTTCAGGGGCTAGAGTCATGTCTTTCTTAGATGGATTTTCAGGTTACAATCAGATCATTGTACATCCAGAATATCAAGAAAATACCGCCTTCACTACTCCTTGGGGCACTTTCATGTACTCCAAAATGCCTTTTGGACTGATGAACGCTGGGGCTACTTTTCAGAGGGCCATGGACATAGCCTTTGTGGGAGAGAAGGACAAGTTTGTCCTTATTTACCTTGATGACATAACAGTATTTACCAACAATCACAAGGACCATTTGCAGCATTTGAAGAAGGTGTTTCTGAAGTGCAGACAGTTTGGAATTTTCGTGAACCCAAAGAAGTCACAGTTTTCTCTAGAAGAAGGCAAACTTTTGGGACACATTGTTTCTGCTGAAGGTGTGAAGAGAGATCTAGCAAGAGTTTAAGAAATTTAGACATTGTCCATCCCAAGGTCAAAAAAGGACATTCAACCTTTCCTAGGTAAGATTAACTTTGTTAGGAGGTTTATCCCAAACTTCGTAGAGCTAGTTAATCACATCACTTCCATGCTGAAGAAAGGATCAGAAATAAAATGGACAGATGGTGCAAGAAGCTCTTTTGACACCATCAAACAAGATATCATGGAAGCTCCCACTCTAATCAGCCCAAATTATACCAGGGAGTTTTATATCTTCTCTTTTGCCTCTTATGATACACTTGCAGCGGTTCTATTGCAGAAAAACGATGAAGGCGTAGAACACCCTATGGCCTTTTTCAGCAAAACTTTGAGGGACGTTGAACTAAGGTATGACCTTATTCAAAAAAAAGCTTATGCTCTCATAAAATCTTTAAAGGCATTCAGAATTTATATTCTGCATTCCAAATTGACTGCATATGTACTGTCAGCCTCAGTAAAATATGTTCTAATTCAGCTAGATATTGATGGAAAGAGAGCTAAATGGATTGCAAAATTCATAGAGTTCAACATAGAGGTGAAGCCCACCAAGCTTGTCAAAGGCCAGGGCTTGGCTAAGCTTATGGCTGAGGAAAATTGCAATTTGTTAGACATCAATTGCGTGGGTTCAAATTCAGGTGGTGAGCGAATAGGGGAAGCAGCAGTAAAGCGAGAGCAAAATCAGTCGTTGGCTGAAAATCTAGCCACCCCTGAATGGTATTCTAGTGTAGTTCATTTTTTGTGGAAGCCAGAAGTCCCTCTAGGGCATAGCTCAAGTCAAGCCCGGGCCATTAAACCTAGATCAGCCAAATTCTGCATTAATGAAAACCTTCTCTACTGGAAAGACCCATCAGGGATCCTCTTGAGATCTCTATACAAATGACAATCTGTGGAAGTCACGCACCAGTTCCATTCTAGCATCTGCGGAGGGCACCATTATTGGAAAACTACGGCCCATAAGATCCTGGGAGCTAGGTATTATTGGCCTAGTCTGTTCTCTGATGTGTTTTATTTTGTGAAATCTTGTGACAAATGCTAGAGGTTTTCAGGAAGACAACAGCTAAAATCTCTGCCCTTGAAGCCAATACACATTAATGGTCCCTTCCAATGGTGGGGCTTGGACTTCATAGGTGAGATCAATCCACATTCCAGTGGCCATCACAAATGGATCTTGGTAGCCACTGATTATTTCACCAAATGGATTGAGGCCATACCCACTAAAAATGCTAATCATCGGGTTATCATAAAGTTCTTGAATGAGAATATTTTGACTAGATTTGGTTTCCCAACCAAATTAGTTATTGATAATGCAACAACTTTCAGGACAAAAGAATTGGTGGACATGTGTGAATCCATGGGCATTCAATTGGTGCATTCTACCTCATATTACCCTCAAGGCAATGACCTGGCAGAATCATCTAACAAGAGTCTTGTAAGGGTAATAAAAAAACTGTTGGAGGACAACAAAAAGAACTGGGATTCCAAGTTGAAGTTTGCACTATGGGCCGACAAAGTCACTAACAAGAAGTCCATGGGAAATTCTCCATTTAATCTGGTTTATGGCGCTGATGTTGTTTTTCCTATCCAGTTGATTCTCCCTGTGGCCAAATTATTGCAAGAAGAATAGGATGAAGAGAATGATATAGCAAGGAGAATGAGTAACTTGGTTGAATTACAGCAGATCAGAGAAAAACTGGTTGAGAAGTCAAGAATTCATCAAAATAAGATCAAAGAAACCTTTGATAGAAAGGAAAAAATGGACAGTTTTCATGTTGGTGACTGGGTTCTCAAATGGGATGCATTGAAGGAAAAGAAGGGCAACCATGGTAAATTTGATGCCTTGTGGACATGATCGTTTGTCATTGCTCAAGTTCAAATGAACAATACTTTCAGAGGTAAGTTGAGCCACTATGGTGCTTGCTGAAACAGTTGATAAACCACTTGGAAAGTGAGATACATGATCCTGCAATGCTTGCCTTGAAAACACAACTAAAAATCCACCTATATAGTGGATTTAGTCTCCTAGAATTGAGAAATACCTCAGTTCGGCCTTGGGTGAATCCCTATGATTGATCTTAGAGGGCAAGAGAGTCATTGTATTGCTTACTACTAGAGAGAAGTTGATAAACCATTAGATAATGGACTCGTCCTTTTGAGTGTTTGACCAAGCCTTGGTGTGAGTTATCCCTTGAGCAAGAATCCCCTCAGTCTCTAGATCCAGGTAGAGGATGGGCAGTTGCAAGAGAGAATGTGATGTAGCTTTGCCTATGGTTAGGTGGAGAGTTTAAGTCCCTCCTTCGGTTTCCAACCATCTCGATAGATTCATATAAGTATAGTGTTATACATATTTGGGTTGAAGGTTGTGATAGCCTTGTTTTATGAATGGATGCTACATTGATTATGCATATTTATGTGCGGTTATTATTACGTTGATTGTTAGAAATATTAAATATTGTGGATTAATGAATTGGTAGAACCATGGATTTTCTACCTTGATCATGATTTAAAAGTCATTTATATCCTTGGAATTGAGTATTCACATAACTATAATTGCAAGTTCTCATCTTGTGAAAAGTTGTGTAAATTGTAAATCGATGCAAATTTCTTTGTCACTATGTTAAATCATAACTCCAGTTAATTTCTTGGAATTCACTAAGATAATACACACATGTCAACCTACTCAAGAGATATTTTTATATCTATGTGAATGGGTTATTGAATCATGTTAATCATCAGAGGCCAAAGAGTGGCCTCAAACAATGCTTATCAGGAAGATGATGGATCCGTGCTTTAAGAAATTAGCATTATCAAATATTCATCCTTTGTGCATCACCAAATATTTCATTTATGCACTATTGAAGTCGAGACACAATTCAACAATTGTCGAGAAAATGTCCATCTATCGGCTCTATTAATCGACAAAACCACCCATCGATCACCAACCAACACTTGTCATAAGCCTTAGTGCTTTACCCATGGGGTAGTAATAGTAATTGCAATTGAAGGGGATATTCTTGTCTGTCGTAAATGTTAACTGATGGGATCACCCATTGCTCTTCAGTGCTTACAACATGTTGGGATTTTACAGCTGGACAGTGGCAGTAGAGTGGTGACGAAAATTGCTGTGAAATTTGTTGTTTGTTGGGGTTGTCAATTGACGAGACTGCCCATCACTCATTGGCTTGACCCTTTGGGCCCTCGTTATCGAGGGGTCATTTTTCAATGATGCGATCACAAGTATGGATCGATCAATGACCCAAATTCAACCCCCCCCAGTCTATTGTGGCTTAACAGGGGGGTCCAATGTTGGAACTCCCACCGTGGGGCCCTTGTTAAAGGGGTGATACTTTTTAAATGATTCAATCATAGTGTGTGCCCAATATGGGTCTAATCTGTAGCCCTCATTCATCTTGGGATCCCCCTAATTCGTTGTGAGTTTACTATGGGGGGCATATTAAATGGGAAACAACTATGACTAAAACCACTCTAGTTTGGTGGAAACCTAACCTGGTGGACCTCTACCTATTTCTTGTTGCCCACCACCCATTTATTCATTTGGCTAATGTTCAAACAATGCGAGCGACAATGCTACTAAGCAGCGTGACATGGACCTAGCCTGAGGAGTCCCACCAAGATAACCTATCAAGGTTATATGGATTCCTTGAGGACGACATGTGACAAGTATGGTGATATGGCCTCTCTTAATAGGGAAAAACTTCAAATGAGTTTAACTTTTGATCCAGAGCTCAAATAGAGACAAATTTTATGTCGCCAGAAAGCTCTCAATGATTTGAAAAAATAGTGGCAACTATTTTAATATTTCAGGATTGTGGAATAAGGGGATTTTATAACCCCACCTTCATAATAGACCTTTGAGGTCAAGGTAATTCTACAAGTAACATCTTTCAAAACCTGTGTTAGTACAAGTGGGTGGGAGGGAGTGTTACAAAGTCATATCAGAGCGAAGGTTCAATGCTAGACTTGAAAAGGCTCACACACACATAGGATAAACATTTAATCAAAGCCTTACACACACATAGGATAAGCATTTAATCTGATAGTTTAATTGTTATATACACATGTGTACTTATTTTAGATTTGTAGTTGTAGAGAGAGAGAGAGAGAGAGAGAGAGAGATTTGATGTTTTAGCCAATTTCATATCAATATGATTTTCTCAAATATACCAGGCTGATGAGTGGATATATCTATGAGTTGGAGAGAGAGAGAGAGAGGCACAAAATTCCAACAAGAAATAGAGGAATGAGAAATTGAATGGTAGAGTACAACACAGACGAATCCCATCATAATTGGGAGGAGGAATTAGTTGCGAAGAAGTGAGAGGAAAATTCCCTTGATTGGATGGATACTATTAGGAGCTTGAGAGTTGAATTGAGAAGTTGAAAGGCAGACAACGAAAACATCATTAGAGCACAAGAAAGGAAAGCAAAGGTGAATGTAGTGATTTTGAAAAGCTTATCGGACCTATGAAGGTATAATAAACATGAGCTCAGTGCCAACATCTAGGAAAACATTAATCCAAGTAAAGCCCATTAGAGATTCAAAAGTAGGGACTGAGAATAAAAGGATACAAGGCAACAATTCAAGGAAAATACATAGGCAAGCAACTAAAGACATAGTGAGGAGAAATATCATTCAACACTTTGAAAAGAGAGTTAATAAGTAGTAACCATTTGTCAGGTGCTACAACTATACATTACCATCAATAAAGAAGAAGTGAGAAGAGCTCAATGCCAAAAGAGTTCAATTAATCTAGGCCCCCTACCTTTAATGGAGAACTAAAGAACGTTGAAGAGGTATAATCTTGGTTTTTGGGAATGACTAAATACTTCATGGTGTATGATTACTTTGAAAACATGAAGGTTAGAGTAGTCGTTTTCAACTTGAAGGGAAAAGCTGATATATGATGGGAGAATTTGATAAATGTTAAGGACATAAAGGAGAAGGAATTATCATGGAGAAAGTTTGAGAAATATTTCTAGGAGAAGTACTTGTTTGAAAGGTACTATGATGATAAAGTTAAGGAATTCCATGAGCATAAGCTAGGGAAACTTACTTTTGATGAGTACACTAACATTTTTTTGTATAAATTGAGGTAAGGACCATACATCAAAGATGAGAAGGTGAATATTCAAAGGTACCTCAATGGGCTATCGCAAGTGTATTGAGACAAGATTGAGTTTAATGAGCCAAGAACATTAGAGGACATTATTTGAAAGGCTAAATGTTGCTATGAGTAGTCCAAGCACAAATTCAAGTTCCACAAAGACTAGAAAAAGCAGAGATAAGAGTAGCTTTAGGAGAAAATAGATGAAATCCTCAAGATATAAGCAAGGAGAGAGGAATGTGAAGTTCACCACTCCTGCCAAGAATGGGATCTAGAAAAAAACCATTACTACCAACAAAAATTGGTCCACTAAGCCCTCAAGAGAAGATGTCAAGAGTTTCAAAAAAGGGCCCTTGTAGTGTTGGACATGTGGAGAGAAACACCTATGGAGAGATTATCCTAAACAACAACAGAATAACTCAAGGTTGTACAATATGAAAAAGACAATTATAGTGAATGATGTGGCTTATAATGTGCCAAGAATTTATGCCACATTGTACAATAGGCAAGAATACCGTCAAGATTTTGTAATTGAGATGGAAGGTATGGTTGCTAACCAACCTATTTCAATTTTAATTGGCCTAGGTTCCAATTTTAACTATATCTTCTCGAAAATTTGTGAAAATGTAATTTTGTAAAGGAAATCTCATGAGAAATTATGGTTGGTTACCACGAGGACCAAAAGGTGTGTGACAGACCTAGGGGAATCATGCCCCATGACGATAAGTGGCATGACCACTCCAACCACCCTGAATCTTTTTCCCTTGGGCTTGTATGACATTCTAATCAACATGGATTGGTTAGAAACCCATAAAACCACAATTGACTGCTACAGTAAGTCATTGAAGTGCCTCGGTGATGAGGGTAAAGAAGTGATGTTGTAGGGGAAAAGGAATCCTATCATGGTTAGGAAAATCTCAATGCTACAAAGTGAAAAGATGCAACATAAAAGGGTGTGCCCTATATGTGGTCCAAGTAACTAGTGATTTTGAAAGCAATGGGGTAAAAATGGAAATTAACCTAGTGTTGAAGTAGTTCAACGATGTAATTCCAAAGGAAATATTGGGATTGCTACTTATGAGAGACATTGATTTTTCCGTTGAGTTGATTTTTGGAATATCTCCAACCTTGAAAACTCCATATCATATGCTTATGCCAAAATTAGTGGAGTTGAAGATGTAGCTGAAAGAAATACTAGATAAGGGGTACATTAGACCCAACATGTCACCATGTGAATCCCCAACGTTATTTATAAAGAAGAAGGATGGCACATTGCAATTGTGCATTCATTACTAATAGTTGAATAAATTTACAGTAAAGAAAAAGTACATGTTGCGTAGAATCGATGGCTTGTTCGATCAACTGAGAGGGGTTGAGGTGTTCACTAAAATATATTTAAGATCTGGTTATCATCAGGTCTGAATGAAGGAAAAAGACATCCAGAAAACAACCTTCAAGATGAGATATGGACACTATGATTTTGTGGTGGTGCCATTTGGACTCACAAATGAACTAGCCATATTTATGTGCCTGATGAAAAATGTCCTCAACCCACATTTGGACATATATTTGTATTGGCTTTTGTGGATGACATCTTGGTTTAACTGAAAACCAGAGAAGAGAACAAAGAGCATTTGAAATAAGTGTTACAATTGCTAAGGGAGCATAAGTTGTATGCCAAGCTCAACAAATGTGATTTATTCCAAACACAAGTTCAATACCTAGGTCATGTCATTTCAAAAGAATGATTGGTAGTGGACCTCAAAAAGATCAAGGCCATAATGGAGTGGACCACTCCCTAAAATGTCACATAGGTTAGATATTTCATGAGATTGTCTAGATATTATCGGTGATTCATTCAATATTTTTCAAATATTGGGCATCCAATCACAACCTTACAAATGAAATGAGTCAAATTTCAATGGACATCAAATTTTGAAACTAATTTTGAGCAACTTGAGACATTACTCACATGTACACCCATTTTGAGAATAACAAATCTAAGAAAGGACTTTCTAGTTTGTCTATATGATTGTAAGGAAGGACTGGGTGGAGTCATGATGTAAGAAGGATATGTGATTTGTTATGAATTGAGGAAAATACATGAACATGAGAAAAACTATGTCACTCATGACTTGGAACTTGCAACAACAACACACACATTAAAAATGCGGAGACACTACTTGCTTGGGAAAAGGTTTGTGTTGATGTCAAGCCACGGAGGGCTAAGATACTTGTTTGTCTAGCCCAAGTTAAATGATAGACAAGCCATATGGTTGAATTTGATCAATGAGTTTGACTTTGAGATAAAGCACATTAAAGGCAAGGAAAATAGGGTAGCAGATGCACTTAGTAGAAGTTTGCAAGTGGCCCACTTGGTGGCCATGAGCATTAGTGAGATTAATGTCAATAAGGGACCAAGTAGGAATTGCTACATGATGAGAATTACCAACATGTGAAGGAATGTTTGTAGAAGGAGCCAAATGGATCAATGAACAATAGCTACAAGCTCATTGATGATGGGATGATGTTTTTCAAAGACAAATGGTATGTTCCTTATGTAGCTAACTGAAGGAAGCTCATCATGGACCAATTTCATAAGAGGCCTTACTCAAATCACCCTAGTTATCATAAAATGATAACAACCATAAATAAAATGCATTATTGGCTAGGATTGAAGAAGGAAGTTGTTGAATACATTGTCAGGTGTCTATAATGGAAACAAGTCAAAGTTGAATGCATACACCCCAAAAGATTGCTATAACCAATCCCAATTCCTGAGTGGAAGAGGGAAGTCATATCTATGGACTTCATTATGGGATTACCAAAAACAACTAAACAACATGATGCCATTATGGTCTTAGTGGAAAATTGAGTAAATCATAGCTATCAAGTCCACACATAAAGCCATTGACATAGCTCAAATATTCATGAAGGAAATATTTAGATTGCATGGTGTACCTAAGAAAATGTTCTCAAATAGGGACACCAAGTTCACTTCCAATTTTTGGAAGGAATTGGTTGTTGGTTTTGGAACCAAAATAGATTTTAGTAAAAATATCATCCTCAAATAGATGTCCAAATGAAAAGAGTGAACATAATTATAAAGGACATGCTGATAAAGTAGGTCATGCATCCATCAAGGAAGTGGGAAAAATTCTTACCATTAGTGGAGTTTTCATACAATAATGGGTATATAGAATCACTAAGGATGAGTCCTTTTGAGGCATTATATGGATGAAAATGTAACACTCCTATTATTTGTGTTTACCAAGTGAATAGAGTGGTTCTTGGACCTAACATGTTGAACAAAATGGAGCAAGAATTAATCAAGATCACGAAGAAATTAACAGTAGCCTTGGATAGGAAAAATAGTTATGAAAATCATCAAATAATAACAAAGAATTCCAAGTGGGAGATCATGTATATCTCTTTAGTTGATCAAGGAAGAGCTCACTGAAAGTGGGGTCTTGTGCTAAGTTGGCACCTATATTTTGTGGACCATTTCAGATTTTGGAAAGAGTGGGGCTAGTGGCTTATAGATTGGCCTTACCACCCATAGTGAAAGCACATGATGTTTTTCACATTTCTTTGCTTAAGAAGTATGTACATGACATTAATCATATTGTTGATTGGTCTATGATATAGGTAAAAACCCGAGGGGGAGTTCCAACTAGAACCAATGTGTATCCTAGACCAGAGATAAATCACACTCTGGAATCAAGTAATAGAGCAGGTCAAGGTGAAATGGAAGCACTTTTGACTCGATGAAGCAACCCAGAAGATGGTAGAACCAATAAGGGTACTAAACCCATTTTTGTTTAATGATTAAGTAGTGTAAGAGTCGTGATTATAAAGCTCAATTTTGATCTCTTTCCTTCTAATTATAGAAACACTGAGGACAATGTTCCTTTATGGGGGTGGGGTTTGGAACAGTCCCACTGTTTTAATCCTTTTTTTGTATATGTAATCATAATCGTCAAGGCCAATGTGGAAGACATGATTGACTGGGACAAATCCTATAAATGATTTAAGTATTAAATTGTCTTCTTGCAAATAACAAAAATATGAAATGTTGACTTGAATAGAGGGACACATGGATCAAAGTCTAAGGGAGAGTGGTAGATGGTGGCATAACAAATTGAACCACCATCTAACAAATGGAAATATGTGATTGAGCAAGGGGAAAGTGCTCATGTTTTCTTGATTTTGCAACATGAGGGAAGGCAAAATTTCACAAGATATGAAGGGACTCAAGGAAAATAAAGAGGGGGAAGGAAAATGGAGCAAGAAGGAGAGGGAAAACAGAGAACACATCTCGAGACATTAGATAGGGAGCATTGGAGCAATATTAGAGACACAACTAAATTTTGTGCTATGAAATTTGGGGCGTTTCTCTAATGTTGATGTGTTGAGGTCGTTGGACTATGTGTGTTCAAGCCTAACGAGATAATGAGAGGCGCAGAGAAGAATTTAACCACTTAATGCTTGTTGAGTAAGTTGATACGCCGCTAAGTGTTGTTGAATAAGTTGATAAACCATTTAGTGCTTGTTGAATGGCCTACTAAACGCCGTGAGTGCTTTCCATAAGGCTAATCAACCACTAGAAAATGTAAGATGAGCCACTATGTTGCTTGCTAGGAGAGCTAATAAACCACCCAGATAGTGAGCCATAGGATCTTGGAGTGCTAGACTTGAAAACAAAGATAATAAATCACCTATATAGTGGATTTGGTGTCCTGGAACTAAGCAGTACCCTAGTTGGGCCTTGGGTGAATCCCTGTGATTGATCTTTGAGGGTAAGAGAGTCACTGTGGTGCTTACTACTAAAGAGCAGTTGATAAACCACTTGGAAAGTGGACTCCTTCTTAATGTTTGACAAAGCCTTGGGATGAATTATCCCTTGAGCAAGAATCCCCTAAGAATTTGGATCCGGCTTGGGGATGGGCAACTGCAAGAGAGATTACTATGTAACCAACCTATGGTTGCATGGAAAGTTGAAGTCCCTCCTTTGGTTTCCAATCGTCTCAATAGATTTAGATAAGCATAGTGTTGTACATATTTGGATTGAATGTTGTGATGACCTTGTTTTATGAAGAAATTCTATGATGATTATGCATATTTATGTGTGGGTTCTTGAACTTTGTTATTACATGCACTGATAGTTATCTTTAGTTTTTTGATTCACTGACTGGTAGCACCATGGAGATACCGCCTTGATCAAGATTTACAAGTCATTTATATGTTGGAGCTGAGTATATACATGGCTATAATCACAGGTTTTCATCTCGTGAAAAGTTTAAATTGTAAATCTCTACAAATTTCTTTGTCACTGTGTTAGTTAATTTCTCGAAATTCACTAAGTTAATACATGTATGTCAACCTACTCAAGAGCTATGTGTAGATATATGTGAATGGGTTACTTACTCGTATTACTCACTATAGGCCAAGGAGTGGCCTGAGACAACACATTTCAGGAAATTTTGCATTTGAGCTTATGAACCCATGGCTTAAGAAATTCACATCACCAAATCTTCCTCCTTTTTGCGTCACCAAATATTTCCTACTTCCATTGTTGAAGCTGAGTTGGAATCCAACATATTGGGTGTGTGTTATATTCTTTCCACGACTAGTTGAACGCATGGGTTTGGCACATGGGTTTGTGTTATAGACATTTTTGGGCCCTACAACCCCAAGCATGAAATGTCCATAAACCAAGGGCTCCTAAGTCCCTAAAAGTGTTGTTCTAACCCCTAAAGGAACAAGGTCAACAGATTACAGCTTCTCCCAGAAGTTCTCCATGAGAAACTGCTCAGAATTCGTCAAAACAGGATCATTGCAGCTGCTCCACTGGCTAAGTGCATTGCATCCCACCTAAATACACTGTGTGGGTGCGTTGCATTTCAAAAATCCCTTCTGTGGGGTGCGATGGGCGAGAAATGACAAATGGCAGTGTCATTCCGCGAGGTGGAGAGGCAATGGAAGCTTCCAGAATCTTCTCCTGTGACACTTGCCTCACTGAATTCGACCAAGGATGAGTAAGAGACCATCGATCTCCAAGTGGAAGCAAGAACTATCAGAGGGAGGACACTAATCAAATCACAAGCCGACTCATCCCCCTTACAGATATCTATATATGGATCCCTCATCCCAGAGATCCAGAGGCTGGAATTTTGCATATTGTAAGGAATTGTTGTTGGTTTCTTGAGACAAACATTAGATTGTTGGGTGATCTAAGCTTTGTTTGAGGTGAAGAGGGGCTTCTTTGCTGGGAGGTAGATGTTGGGTCAGAACAACTGGTTGTAACTCCTATTGGCTCTTTTCTTGTTTATCAATAAAAGCTATTTGAGTTTTCCTCCATGCTTTTGTGTCATTGATGCTTGCTACATTTGTATGGTCAATTTACATCTGATCCTAGATTGTTTATGATTATAGATCCATGTCTTTGTATAGTGCTATGCTTCTGTGATCTTACAGGTACTTTGTGAAGCTGGGCATTGATGAGCCCCAAATTTGGTAACATTTTGGGCTCATTTGGCCTAACTACCCTTGCTCAATCCTTCATTTTTCATAACTTATGCATCATTTTTTAGTATGTTTATGTCATTTGTACGAATAAGGGTAGTCACTATTCCTAGGTGGCTAACATGTGCTCATTTCAGGATTTTTTGACACATGTTGGAGCAAAACTGAGCAGACAAGGGCTAGGAGACAGCCAAGCTGGGGTTGAGGATTCGTAGGGGGGTTGTCCATGGCATTAAATAGCCTTCCTCAGGATCTTCACCCCCAACTCCGAGCTCCAAAAGCCACCAAAACCGGATCTAGAAGGCAGCCAAACAGATTTTGTGGAAGCAGCTGTTCACTCCCAGTTTGGTCAGCCAAGTCCCATAGATTTAGGAGGCCAGCTTGGGCCTCATGATGTATAAATATTAAGGCTTTAGCCTTCCAAAAGAAATTTTGGAAAAACTTTTGCACATTCTGCACTACGAGCTGCCAGCTCTGTTTTGTTCTTTTGTAGCCATTATTGGCATAACTCTTGACTTATGATTATTATTTTTTAATGGGAAGCAGTCAGATTTGATCTCAGCTTTGAGTTTCTAGAGGAGCCATAGCTCTTGGGGTTGGGCCCAACCTGAGAGCCTAGGGCCTCCTTCTTTGTACTGATATCTTTCCTTTCAGCATTATGATTTTCCTTGTATGCATTTGAAACGTAGTTTGTTGAGTTCGATTTCGTTGTGTAGTTAAGTAGGTCATTGTTGAAAAGTAGAGTTGCTTCAGATATCTAGAATAAAGTAATGAGATAAGAATTGATAGGAGCTCCAGAAAAGGGTTGCCTGCACTCTCATTTTCACCTCTTCCTAGGGGCTGGAATTGCAGACAGTGTTTCCCAACAAAAACACTAGTTTGCTTACCCATGCAATCTCTGGTGCAATGTTTTCATTTGTAGGAGTTATTCATGCGTTCAGACCTCTTGGAATGTTTCTTTGCTTCAGTGCTGTACATGGTTCTCTTTAGAAATAACGTTGCTGTTCATTGGTTTCATTAACAGTTAGGATAGATTAGTTAATATTTTGATTGTGTGCAGGACGTGGTTGATTTGGTTAAGTATACGCTATGCGGTGCATCTCCATCACTCTCTCGTCCATCTAAGCTTCGTCCAGGCCAACTACTCCATCTCCAAGTTAGATCCCTCGTCTCACAACTACTCTTTTTCCCACGTCACCCTACCTTCTTGCCCTTCCATTGCCTCAGCCCTCTTTAAGACAAGCTAGCTTTCCACACCCTCTTATCACTTCATCCCTCGGTCACCAAGTTATTTCAGACCCCTACCCTACCTCCCTATCCATTCATGCATCCTCTTTCACTCACCCATCATCCAAAACCCAACCTTAGAACATCCCGTAGAAATTCTGAACATCCTGTAGAAATCCCTGAAACATCCTGTAGAACCCCTGCAGACTTCCTGTAGAAGCTCACAAATGAGGTTTCTTGGTAGCCAGACTTTGTGAAACTCTCTGGAAGGGTGTTAGGGACTCCTTAGACCCTCTCTAAACCTTCCCGACCTCTTCCAAGCATTTCTCCTCCTTGATCCACCTCTGCACATTAAAAAGCCAGTTAAAAGCACATGCATGATAATTCTAATAACTTATTCAAAAATACAAAAATATGTTTTCTTTAGGTAGAGGTAGTCTAGACACATGTATCTTACCTTCATAAAAGTAATGGCATCTCTCTCTATAGTTTTCATTCTCATCTTTGCATCAGTAGGACTAGCTGGTAGAATTAGGGTTTGCTAGGGTTTGTGTTTCTTTTTGGCTTTCAGTCTCTTTCCGCAAGTAGATTAGCTTCCTTTGAGTTAGCTTTCATCCATCAGTTAAAAAGATTCTTCTAAGAGCTCATAGAAGTTGGCTTAAGCCCCTAGCGGACTTGTGCCAGCTGACCAAGTGACAGCTGCGGCAAGAGCTAGTACTTGTGCATACAGCACCGTCGCTTCCAAGTTTGTTACGAACTACCGGGTTGATAAAATTAAAGAAGGGAGTTCCAGGAGTTGTAGCATTATTGCTACAATACTGGGGTTCACCATCTTTTTGGCGCCATTGCCGGGGACGCGTCAGAGTATTGGTGATTGTTGCTTTTCTTCTATTTTCCACTACAACCTTCTGCTAAGTAGTTTATTTCATTTCCATTCTGCAATTTCATTTCCGCAAAAGTAGCATAGACATTTCCTGCTTTCGTAGATTAGCATTTCAATTCCGCAATTTCATTTCTGCAAGCGTAGATTAGCATTTCAATTCCGCAAGTGTAGCCTAGCATTTCATTCCTGCAATTTCATTTGAGCAAGATAGATTAGTCCTTTCATGCTTTCATTTCAATTCCGCATTTCCATTTCAGCAAGATAGTTAGTTGCAGTTCAATCTATTTTAGTTTTGTAGGTACCAAAGAAAAAAAAACAAAAGCAATCAAAAGTCTTCCCATTTCATGCCTCGTAGAAATCGAGATAAAACAGGCAAATTCTTACCCAACACCCCCACCACTTCACTGAGTCACCCTTCTCTCTTCTTTGGTGACAGTGATCCAGAAGAACCTATAGGCGAGCCTCCTGAGATATACGAAGATCCTATAATAGAAGAAGAGTTAGAGAACACTCCATCTGAAGCCATGGCTGACAATAGAAGAGAACATGAGAGAATAGAAGGTGCCTTTCCCATCCGAGATACCAATGGAGACATGAAAATGAAAAACATAAGCCCTTCCGCTTTACCTCACTTCCATGGACTGACTACTGAAGACCGTGATACCTTCCTGTTTGAGTTTGTTATCCTTTGTCGAACCTATGACTATACCGAAGACGAGCAAAAACTGAAACTCTTCCCCTCTACCCTTAAGGATGCAGCATTACGCTGGTTCATGGGCTTACATGGGAACAGTATCACCACTTGGCCTCAGATGCAGCAAGCTTTCAATACCAAATACCGGGACTACTGTAGGTCCAAGGAAGCCAAGGGAGAAATCTTTCGGATGACCATGGGAAATGATGAGTCTTTAGAAGATTACGAGGAAAGGTTCCAACTTAGCTATAAACGGGCCAGGTGCACACTTGACCCTGAATCTCTCAAGTTGGTCCTGCTCCGAGGAGTCCCTGAAGACCTTCTAGATACCCTTCACATGGTAGCTGGAGGAGATATTTATAAACTACCTTATGAGGATATAAAGACTGTGTTTAGAAACCACTCTAGGGCAGCCCGGAAAAGAGGTAGAGGAAACTCCCTCTCAGCTAGTATTCCTTTCTCCAAACATGAGTTTGCAAATCAGTTAGAGGACCTCAAGAGTGAGATGAGACAGACCATTGCCATGCAACTTGATACATTCCGAATCCAACAGAAGAAAGAGGAAGCTGAGAGGGCTTTGGCTATCTTCTGCCCTAGGTGTACAAGGAAGCACCCTAAGAACGAGTGCCCATTACATTCGGTAGAGGTATGTTTCGTTTGTGAGGAGGACCACCCCACAAACCAATGCCCAACCTTACCTGGGCTTAAAGCCATGTACCAAGGAATGGAGGCACCCACTGAACCTCTCTATTTCCTCAACCAAAGGAGGCCACATGGACCTAGACCTTACCAGCAGGGGATGCAAGGGACATCCCAAGCTTATTATAGCCCCAACCAATCTGCTCCTATGCCTTCCTGGGGTCCCCCTGCTCATCCTTCTTGGTCTGTACCTCCCCCATGGTCTTACCCACCTCAGTACCATACTCAGCCCACTACTCATTCGTTTCACTCACATGCCCAGCCACAGCCTCAGTGGAATGCACCTCAACCGGGGTGGAGGCCCCAGTACAATACTCCTCCCGCTATTTTGCCTCCACCACCAGCTCAACCACAACCATTACCTCCTGCTCCTCCAAGACAACCCCAAATGCCTGCTCAACCGAACCCGAATCCCAACAACCGACAGGTCCAGCAGGTATATACTGGGGAAACAACATGCCCTACCTATGCCGTGGAGATCCAGGAGATCAACCTGCGATCTGGAAAGACTCTTCCGGATCGCCAACCTCCTCCCCCAGAGGACGAGGAAGATAAACAGGAAAGTGAACCAAAAGCCATTCCACACTTTCCTGAGAGACTAACAGCAACCACACAACCCAACCCAGAGGAGGATGAGCTTCTGGGAGAACTCAAACAGTTGTGTGTGAAAATACCACTTCTCCAAGCCATCAAAGATGTACCGATATACAACAAACGGGTTAAGGAAAAGTGTTTCAGACACCCAGGCAGGCGAAAAAGAGATACCTCAACCATCAACGTCATAGGACAACTGTCTGATCTTATGTTGGGGCAAGTAATCTGCCCAAAGTATTTGGATCCTGGGAGTCCTGTAGTTGATGTCCACATCAATGGCACCATCATACCCCACACTTTGATTGATCTAGGGGCTACCATTAATGTGATGACCAGAGATACCATCCTCAAACTCAACCTTCAGGGTTCCTTAAGAAAGACCTCGACAGTCCTACAGCTAGCAGATCACTCCACCGTGACTCCCGAAGGGATTGTGGAGGATGTCTTGGTCTCTGTTGACTCTTGGGAGTACCCTGCGGACTTCTTGGTTCTTCAACCAAAGGCAAAGCTTACTGGATACCCCCTTATTTTGGGAAGGCCTTGGATAGCCACTGCAGATGCTTACATAAGCTTCCGTGCAGGAAACATGACCATCAAAAATGGTCCTATGTCCAAGCAGCTAGTCCTATATCCTCCTGCCCAACCTCTATTAGAGCATGACTTACCACTTTGGTTGGAAGAAGGAGAAGAGGATGAGGTGTACTCTGCACCCTTGTGCACCTTAGAATCCACCAGGGGAGGTCCTCAAACCGAGGATGATTTGATTGAGACCTTGATTCAGAATCCACCTCCCAGTGCATTGTCCTTAGAGAAATTGGTGGAGGATACCCAAGCCAGCACCTTAGTGGACCTTTGTGTGACCAATCCAATCACTCCCAGAGTCAAAAATGTGGAGTTTGGCCCCGAGAGAACGTTAAAGATCAGCTCCTCCCTATCTCCTTCCCAGGAAAAGGAGTTGTGTAGTCTGTTGGCCAGTCATCTAGATTCTTTTGGTTGGAGCTATAAGGAGATGAAAGGAGTCCATCCTTCGGTCTGTACACATCACATCTACATCAAAGAAGATTGTAAACCGGTCAGGCAACCCCAAAGGAGAATGAATCCAGCCCTTAAGGACATCGTCAAGGAAGAATTGCAAAAACTGTTGGATGCAGGATTCATTTACCCCATCTCGGATAGCGAGTGGGTGTCCCCTCTGGTGTTGGTTCCCAAGAAAAACGGGAAGTGGAGAATCTGTGTGGACTACCGAGAACTGAACAAAGCCACCAAGAAAGACCACTTTCCTCTACCCTTCATAGATCAAGTGTTGGATGGACTGGCGGGAAAGAAGTTTTTCTCTTTCCTAGATGGGTTTAGCGGGTATAATCAGATCCAAATCAGCCCGGAAGACCAAGATAAGACCACCTTCACTTGTCCTTGGGGTACCTTTTCTTACCAAGTTCTTCCCTTTGGGCTATGCAACGCTCCTGCCACCTTCCAGAGAGCCGTCCTGAGCATCTTTTCTGAGCTGGTCCATGACTCGGTGGAAATCTATATGGATGACTTCACTCCTTATGGGTCCAACTTCCAGGAAGCATTGTCCAATCTGGGAAAAGTCATAACCAAGTGCATTGAGATGAACCTGTCCCTTAGTCCTGAAAAATGTGAGTTCTTGATGACTGAAGGGACCATGCTTGGACATACCATTTCTCGCCAAGGGTTACAGGTGGATCCTAACAAAATTGCTCTCATCAAAAAGGTTCCACCTCCTCAGAAGGTAAGAGATGTTCAAAGTTTCTTAGGTTTAGCAGGGTATTATAGGAGATTCATTAAAGACTTCAGTAAGCTAGCCTAGCCATTGTTTGGCCTCTTAGCAAAAGATGTTTAGTTTAAATGGACTGACGATTGTCAGAAGGCTCTGAATGAATTAAAGGATAAGTTGGTGTCTGCCCCAATCTTGAGAGGTCCAAATTGGGCCCTACCTTTCCACATCCACACTGATGCCTGGAACAAAGCCATAGGGGCAGCCTTAGGACAAGTTGAAAAAAAACTTCCATACGCCATATACTTTGTCAGCAAAAACTTATCCAAGGAAGAACTGAATTATACTGTAACTGAGAAAGAATTCTTGGCCGTGGTCCATGCACTGAACAAGTTCCGACATTACATCACTGGCTATCAAACATTTATACATACTGATCATGCTGCAATTAGATATTTAATGAATAAACCGGATGTGAATGCTCGTATTATTATATGGCTACTTTTGTTGCAGCAGTTTGATTTGACTATCGTTGACAAACCAGGTAAAGAAAATGTTGTTGCTGACTTCTTGTCTAGATTGGATTTACCTGCAGGTGAGGATGGAACAGTGGATGACCAGATGCCAGATGAACATCTGTTTGCTATCTCAGTACTCTCTCCATGGTTTGCTGATATAGCAAATTACCTTGTCTCAGCACAGTTCCCTCCGCACCTATCCTCAAAAGAGAAGAGCAGAATTGTAAAGAAGAGTGCCTCATTCACTTGGATCGGGGGCAACCTATTCAAGCTTGGCCCCGATCAGATCTTAAGGCGTTGTGTAAGGGAGGAGGAAGTCTTTGACATCCTCCTAACCTGTCATGACGGGCCTTGTGGAGGACATTTTGCAGCCAAAAGAACTGCCTTCAAAATTCTACAGGCAGGCTACTATTGGCCCACGCTGCATCAAGATGTCAAAAGATATATCAGCCAATGTGACCGATGCCAAAGGATGGGGAAACCAACTCCAAGGGACGAAATGCCTCTCCAACCTCAAGTGACTCTTGAGCCATTTGAGAAGTGGGGTATGGATTTTGTGGGTCCAATCAATCCTCCTTCAAGGCAAAGGTCTTACATCATTGTGTGCACAGACTACCTGGCAAAGTGGACAGAAACCAAGGCAATCAAAGCAGCGACAAAAGAAAAGGTGGCTGAGTTTTTAAGAGAAAACATCTTCTACAAATTTGGCTACCCAAGAGAGCTAGTCACCGATCAAGGAAGCCAGTTCACCTCCAACTTAATCGAAGAGCTACTCGCTCATCACAAAATCAAGCATAGGACTTCCACCCCCTATCATCCACAAGCAAATGGGCAGGTGGAAGTCACCAATAGAGCATTAGAAGGGATCTTGACTAAGGTGGTGAGCAGCAGTAGAAAAGATTGGGCAGATCGCCTGGTTGAGGCCACTTAGGCTTACAACACCACTTGGAAGACCACAACCGGCTTCACACCTTATGAGCTGGTCTATGGGAAGAGAGCTTTGCTGTCAATTGAGTTCGAGTACAACACCTTGAGGATGGTAGCTCAGCTGGACCTAGATCTCAGCCATGCCCAACAAGAAAGGTTATTGCAGCTGAATGGGCTAGATGAACACCGAATGCAGGCCCTTCTCCACTCAGAGGTGGTTCAACTTCAGAGGAAGGTATGGCATGACCGGCACCTCAATGACAAGCAATTCCAGCCGGGAGATTGGGCACTGTTGTACGATTCCAGAAATAAGGATTTTAAGGGGAAGCTAAGAACAAGATGGCTGGGACCATATGCAGTGGAGAAGTGTAATGACAATGGGTCTGTTCTTGTTCGGACCATTGATGAGGAAGCCATCCCCATGCTCGTCAATGGGCATCGACTAAAGATCTACAGGAAACCTCTTTCGAGGCAAGAATTCATCAAAATTGTGGAAAAATCAGTGCTAGTCATAGAGAAGGGTTCTGCCTTTGTTTTGGGCATACCCTGAACATAAAAAAAAAAAACAAAAAAAAAAAGTAAAAAAGAAGAAAAAATAAAGATCCTTGGGTGAAAACCTTTCTGAGGCTCCCAAGGCAGATGGTAGGGGTGAAAACCTCATTGAGGCGCCCCTGTTGTCTTTCTGAAAATTTTTGAATAAAAAAGACCCTTGGGTGAAAACCTCTCTGAGGCGCTCAAGGCAGATGGTAGGGGTGAAAACTTCACTGAGGCGCCCCTGCTGTCTTTCAAAAAAAAAAAAAAAAGAAAGAAAAAGAAGAAAGAAAAAAAACAAACAAAGAAAAGGAAAGCAGAAAAGAAGGAAGCAGAAACAGGAAAACAGGCTCAAGATTTGACAATTCATGCAGGTTGCAGGTATTCCATGCAGAAAAGGAGGTCTCTCAACTCAAGGACAAGGGTCCCTACTATGCTACCAGGTGACCTCACCAGCACTCCCTCCAAAAACACTCATCTCTTCCAGGGTCTGGGCACGATTTGATCACAGTTTAGCCTTCTACAGGAAGCTACAGGACTTTCTACAGGAAGTTCTGTATTTCTACAGGAAACTTCCTGTAGAATCTTTGGACTGCCCAGGACCGACTGTGTGGAAGAATTTGAAGCTCGAAGTCCAATAAGGAGGCATGCAACCAATGTTTTTCTCCATCACCCACTGCTGTCGCCTCCTTCTACCACCCCTGCTGCCATACAATGGAAATACCTGCACAGTCAAATCAGAACGTTGGATTCTCAAAAGAAACAATTCTCAAATGGAATAAAGTATGCAGAGACCCAATGCGCTACTTATCAAAGCAATCCGAGGACCCTGCAATCGTGACCGTGATTCCACCGTTTCGGCATGCACCCTAGGAGGAGAAACGGCTACAGGATATCCTACAGGAATCCTGTAGCAGTTGATCCGGCTAGAGCATACACCATGAAGGCATCTGCAACTCATAAAGCTGGCGCATGCACCATCCGCAGCCAGGTAACCGGTCTCGTAACCAACAGTAGTCGGCAAGAAGGAACTCCCATGCCTGTGCATGAAGCAGTAGCAAGCGGATCCGTCACCCTCGTCCTGAAGCATGAAAATAACGTCGCGGCCGCACAGGTAAGTGCCTCACCCTTTTTCGTCAAATTACATGAACAATGCTCTAAAATGTGTGCGAGTATGGAAATGAATGGGTTGAGCTAGTCGGGTAGCCATTCAACTGGCCACCACGACCAGTCCGATGGTCTCGTCCGATTCGGAAAGCGTTGGTTGTGTCAAACAAGACAGGCAATGGACACGTGGGAAGCGTCTAGTCGGGGAGAAGAGGCGATCTAACAGAAATGGCAGTGGTAGATATGCAGGGAATGATTCGGCGGTCAGGGAGACTTACAGTGGAATGATAACAGGTGACGTCGTCCAACGGTCTGGCAGGGACAGCTCATCCCCGCGCCACCAGTTCCGCAGGGATTCAAATCCACCGGCTAGATCGCGTATGGCACTCCACTCATTTATCCTCAACCGCTTTGCAGTCGAGTAAGCATCCGAAATTTCCTAAAGACTGTTACTTCGAGTCCTCGGCCTGTTCAAACGTCCGGTGGTTGCATAGAAGGCCCAGAACCACTGACGCGCTCTCCAAAACCCGTGCACGACTTCTACAGGAAGCTGCGCTACAGGAAGCTCATCGCTACGGAGGAAATTAATCTATTCACGTCAAAGGTGGCAAGTTGGAACAAGGTAAGCCTGAACCTAGTCCTCCCATGCAATTGGTTCGAAGGGTGGCGAAGTCGACGTCCTAAAACAGTAGAATTACAGTCTGCGCATGAATTTGCAAGCGTCGTCTTACTTCTGCATGGGAATTGTCGTCGTAGTGTATATGCGGGGTTTTCTACAGGGTTTGATTCATAATTAAGCCACTGTCAAGGCTCACCTATAGACAGTCGTGAATTCACAAACTGTGTGCATGACAGAGGCGTAATTCTGCGCTCTGTCTAAGGAAATCCCAAAGGTCCATCTTTTTATACGTGCCAGCCAGCTCCGGCTAACACAACAAGCTTTCACCATGACGGGTGGGTTCATTAGGAAAGAGCCGACAGACTCAAAGAAGCTACGGGAAAACCCTGAGGTGGTAGACCTGTTTTCTCGTGCACGGTGGATGTCGTTCTGCGACAAGCTTCAAGGTTACGATGACGAGGTGGCAGAGGAATTCCTGCAAGCTTTGAAGCCAAAATCAAAAACGCTGGCCGTTGTTAATTTCAGAGGTTTGAACCTCAGACTCACCCCACAGTTCATCAGCAGAGTCACTGATCTCCCGATGGGGGTACCGTGGGATAAGGAGGAGAGAAAACTGGGCCAGAAGGCTAAGAAGGAGTTCTTTCTGCCGGAGGAGCAATTCTCAGAGGACAAGAACGGAGTTCGAAGAGCCAGCCTACAGCCGCTCTGGAGTGAGGTCAGCCTCCAAATTATGAAGTATATCACGTGCGAGGGGCGATTCAGCAGTGTGTATGGATACCATTTCCGGCTGCTCACAGAACTTAGGCACCAAATGGACCTACCCTCAGAAAACAAGTTGAGTATTCCTTACTTCCTCCTGCAGTCCATGACTGAATGTGCAACCAAGTTACGAGAGGGAACGCCAGACCAGGTAGCCCATCATGGGCTCATTAAGCTCCTCGTGGAGGATGCACTCCACACATACACCGTCCCTCTCTCGTGGGAAGCCTTTCGAAACTTGACTAAGGATGATGACATCAAAATTTTGGCTTAGGAGCTCACCTCCTCCAGCAGCGAGGAGAAGGAACCAATTCAAGCAGAGAAGAAAGGAAAAGGCCAAGAAACCATGGCCAAAGCACCAAAGAAAGAACACAAGGGGAAACAAGAGAAACACCAGGCTGCCAAAACAGAGGATGACAAACCCACATTAACACCCAGGGAGAAAAGGTTACAGAGCAGGGTGGGAAGGACTGAACAAGTCCACGTCAGTGAAGGCACCTCTAAGGCAGCCTCAGCAAAGTCAAAAGACAAAGCACCCTCAGCCAAGCAGGCTAAAATGGTGCCACCTGTTTCTACAGGAAAATCAAAAACGACTTCTACAGGAAGCCAGAAATCAGCCGCTACAAGGCTTTCTACAGGAAGTCCTGAGAAAGGAACATAGAAGGGGAAGACGGCCGAAATCCTTGCTAGGGAGGCAGCAGCTGTGGTGGCCACCCTAAGTACCCCTCCCAAGCCAAAGGAAAAATGAAAGAGGGAGACCCCTCTGTATTTCAAAGCAAGGAGAAGTGTAAGAATCAAAACAGGCAGGCCCCAACCTCCATCCAGCGACCCAATTACCATAGAAGACACCCCTACCTCGCCAAGGGAGAAGTCCCCCTCAAAAATATCAGTCACTTATGAGTGGGGGAGCCCGAAGACAACTCCCTGGAAGGAGAGAATGGAAAGGTTGGCTTCAAAAACCCTGCTACAAGATGTTGAGGCCGTTCTACAGGAAACATTGGCCAGGCTCAAGGAGACCGAAAGAATGGAGGGAGAGGCAGCCACATCACCACCAAGGGAAGACGGAGGAGAGCCAAGGAGGGAAGAAGAGGTAGAGCACATTCCAGAACCTAGTCCCCAGCCAAGCTTGAGCTCGTATTATAACTTTTTGGAGGCTGGAAAAATTATTCCACAAAAATTCACAGTGCCGCTTTTCTTTGCATTGCAGGAAGAAAGACTGATAACCCACACGTGGATGAGGATAGCTAAATCTAAAGGAGTAGCAGATATAGGCCCCTTGGAGGAACAACTCAAGGAGGCAAGAAGAGAATTATCTATGGCAAAACACGTGGGAAACTGCCAGCGGGTATTCCTACAGGAAGAGAATGAGAAACTCAAACTGCAGCTACAGGAACAGAGGAAAGAAAGGGGCACAGCATCAGAGGACACTACAGCAGAACCTCAAGGCAAAGAAGGACTACAAGTTGGTCTTGGGGAACTAAACCATCCTCTATAGGAAAGGGAATTGCAAGCACAAATCGAGATACAAGCTCTCAAACAGCAGTTGCAACAAAAAGAGGCACAACTGGCCTGCATGGCCAGTTGGGCCATGGATGCTCTACAATGTAGACAACCAGCCAAATATTAGGGCCTATACCTACGGGACCAGTGGCTGCAATTCCAAATTAATGCATTAGCACAGAGGGGTATCTCACAAATCCAAGACCCCCAGCAGTTCACAGAGTTATGCAATAGCAGTTCATCAGAGGACAAGGCCAAGCTATCAGAGTTCTATCTCCATAATTTGGCCCTTCCTAATGTGACTTCATGGGATCCCAACACAGTCGTGGGAGATATGCAGTTGATGGCATTTGCCTCATGGTTGAACCATGAAGAAAAGAGAGCAGCAGATGTCAAAGAGGTCATGAACCGAGAGTTACATGAGCCACTGCTGATTAGAGCAGATCCAGGGGACCCCACTGCATTGATATCAGCCCACCAACACTTAGCAACCGACTCTCAAGCTTTATTGAAATACATGGATCAGCAGGCTCACGCTATAGCACATTTCGAAGATATGGAGTGACTATTAGGGGACAATTGTGTTCATGCTTGCACCCGCCGGTGGAACACATTGTCCCATAGCCTCAAAATCAGGGAATATCACACCCCAACTCGAATGAGGGAAGCTCTAGTACGGGTGCCCCTCTACAAGAAGTCCATACAGAACCTCCAAGCCAGCTGGATTGGCCTCAAGCTAAGCCCACCTTTGCGTTTAGGATTGATGGAAGGCAGCACAGAGAAAGAAGAGCATAAGCAGTGGGAAGAGGTGGAAAGGAAGGCTGGGTTCCATGTCAGTGAGGAGGATACTACTTCAGAAGCCTGGGATGTGAGAGTGGCGGTGAAAGCAATGAAGGACGAGGAACTGGATTAGTTGCTCAGGGATGAGCAATCATTTTAGCTGGGGGGTGATTATGAGCCCCAAATTTGGTAACATTTTGGGCTCATTTGGCCTAACTACCCTTGCTCAATCCTTCATTTTTCATAACTTATGCATCATTTTTTAGTATGTTTATGTCATTTGTACGAATAAGGCTAGTCACTATTCCTAGGTGGCTAACACGTGCTCATTTCAGGATTTTTTGACACATGTTGGAGCAAAACCTAGCAGACAAGGGCTAGGAGACAGCCAAGCTGGGGTTGAGGATTCGTAGGGGGGTTGTCCACGGCTTTAAATATCCTTCCTTGGGATCTTCACCCCCAACTCCAAGCTCCAAAAGCCACCAAAACTGGATCTAGAAGGCAGCGAAACAGATTTTGTGGAAGCAGCTGTTCACTCCCAGTTTGGTCAGCCAAGTCCCATAGATTTAGAAGGCCAGCTTGGGCCTCGTGATGTATAAATGATAAGGCTTCAGCCTTCGAAAAGGACTTTTGGAAAAACTTTTGCACATTCTGCACTACGAGCTGCCAGCTCTGTTTTGTTCTTTTGTAGCCATTATTGGCATAACTCTTGACTTATGATTATTATTTTTTAATGGGAAGCAGTCAGATTTGATCTCAGCTCTGAGTTTCTAGAGGAGCCATAGCTCTCGAGGTTGGGCCCAACCTGAGAGCCTAGGGCCTCCTTCTTTGTACTGATATCTTTCCTTTCAGCATTATGATTTTCCTTGTATGCATTTGAAACGCAGTTTGTTGAGTTCGATTTCGTTGTGTGGTTAAGTAGGTCATTGTTGAAAAGTAGAGTTGCTTCAGATATCTAGAATAAAGTAATGAGATAAGAATTGATAGGAGCTCCAGAAAAGGGTTGCCTGCACTCTCATTTTCACCTCTTCCTAGGGGCTGGAATTGCAGACAGTGCTGCCCAACAAAAACACTAGTTTGCTTACCCATGCAATCTTTGGTGCAATGTTTTCATTTGTAGGAGTTATTCATGCGTTCAGACCTCTTGGAATGTTTCTTTGCTTCAGTGCTGTACATGGTTCTCTTTAGAAATAACGTTGTTGTTCATTGGTTTCATTAACAGTTAGGATAGATTAGTTAATATTTTGATTGTGTGTAGGACGTGGTTGATTTGGTTAAGTATACGCTATGCGGTGCATCTCCATCACTCTCTTGTCCATCTAAGCTTCGTCCAGGCCAACTGCTCCATCTCCAAGTTAGATCCCTCGTCTCACAACTACTCTTTTGCCCACGTCACCCTACCTTCTTGCCCTTCCATTGCCTCAGCCCTCTTTAAGACAAGCTAGCTTTCCACACCCTCTTATCACTTCATCCCTCGGTCACCAAGTTATTTCAGACCCCTACCCTACCTCCCTATCCATTCATGCATCCTCTTTCACTCACCCATCATCCAAAACCCAACCTTAGAACATCCTGTAGAAATTCTGAACATCCTGTAGAAATCCCTGAAACATCCTGTAGAACCCCTGCAGACTTCCTGTAGAAGCTCACAAATGAGGTTTCTTGGTAGCCAAACTTTGTGAAACTCTCTGGAAGGGTGTTAGGGACTCCTTAGACCCTCTCTGAACCTTCCCGACCTCTTCCAAGCATTTCTCCTCCTTGATCCACCTCTGCACAGTAAAAAGCCAGTTAAAAGCACATGCATGATAATTCTAATAACTTATTCAAAAATACAAAAATATGTTTTCTTCAGGTAGAGGTAGTCTAGACACATGTATCTTACCTTCATAGAAGTAATGGCATCTCTCTCTGTAGTTTTCATTCTCATCTTTGCATCAGTAGGACTAGCTGGTAGAATTAGGGTTTGCTAGGGTTTGTGTTTCTTTTTGGCTTTCAGTCTCTTTCCGCAAGTAGATTAGCTTCCTTTGAGTTAGCTTTCATCCATCAGTTAAAAAGCTTCTTCTAAGAGCTCATAGAAGTTGGCTTAAGCCCCTAGCGGACTTGTGCCAGCTGACCAAGTGACAGCTGCGGCAAGAGCTAGTACTTGTGCATACAGCACCGTCGCTTCCAACTTTGTTACGAACTACCGGGTTGATAAAATTAAAGAAGGGAGTTCCATGAGTTGTAGCATTATTGCTACAATACTGGGGCTCACCATCTTTTTGGCGCCGTTGCCGGGGACGCGTCAGAGTATTGGTGATTGTTGCTTTTCTTCTATTTTCCACTACAACCTTCTGCTAAGTAGTTTATTTCATTTCCATTCTGCAATTTCATTTCCGCAAAAGTAGCATAGGCATTTCCTGCTTTCGTAGATTAGCATTTCAATTCCGCAATTTCATTTCTGCAAGCGTAGATTAGCATTTCAATTCCGCAAGCGTAGCCTAGCATTTCATTCCTGCAATTGCATTTGAGCAAGATAGATTAGTCCTTTCATGCTTTCATTTCAATTCCGCATTTCCATTTCAGCAAGATAGTTAGTTGCAGTTCAATCTATTTTAGTTTTGCAGGTACCAGAGAAAAAAAAAACAAAATCAATCAAAAGTCTTCCCATTTCATGCCTCGTAGAAATCGAGATAAAATAGGCAAATTCTTACCCAACACCCCCACCACTTCACTGAGTCACCCTTCTCTCTTCTTTGGTGACAGTGATCCAGAAGAACCTATAGGCGAGCCTCCTGAGATATACGAAGATCCTATAACAGAAGAAGAGTTAGAGAACACTCCATCTGAAGCCATGGCTGACAATAGAAGAGAAGATGAGAGAATAGAAGGTGCCTTTCCCATCCGAGAGACCAATGGAGACATGAAAATGAAAAACATAAGCCCCTCCGCTTTACCTCACTTCCATGGACTGACTACTGAAGACCGTGATACCTTCCTGTTTGAGTTTGATGTCCTTTGTCGAACCTATGACTATACCGAAGATGAGCAAAAACTGAAACTCTTCCCCTCTACCCTTAAGGATGCAGCATTACGCTGGTTCATGGGCTTACCTCGGAACAATATCACCACTTGGGCTCAGATGCAGCAAGCTTTCAATACCAAATACCGGGACTACTGTAGGTCCAAGGAAGCCAAGGGAGAAATCTTTCGGATGACCATGGGAAATGATGAGTCTTTAGAAGATTACGAGGAAAGGTTCCAACTTAGCTATAAACGGGCCAGGTGCACACTTGACCCTGAATCTCTCAAGTTGGTCCTGCTCCGAGGAGTCCCTGAAGACCTTCTAGATACCCTTCACATGGTAGCTGGAGGAGATATTTATAAACTACCTTATGAGGATATAAAGACTGTGTTTAGAAACCACTCTAGGGCAGCCCGGAAAAGAGGTAGAGGAAACTCCCTCTCAGCTAGTATTCCTTTCTCCAAACATGAGTTTGCAAATCAGTTAGAGGACCTCAAGAGTGAGGTGAGACAGACCATTGCCATGCAACTTGATACATTCCGAATCCAGCAGAAGAAAGAGGAAGCTGAGAGGGCTTTGGCTATCTTCTGCCCTAGGTGTACAAGGAAGCACCCTAAGAACGAGTGCCCATTACATTCGGTAGAGGTATGTTTCGTTTGTGAGGAGGACCACCCCACAAACCAATGCCCAACCTTACCTGGGCTTAAAGCCATGTACCAAGGAACGGAGGCACCCACTGAACCTCTCTATTTCCTCAACCAAAGGAGGCCACATGGACCTAGACCTTACCAGCAGGGGATGCAAGGGACATCCCAAGCTTATTATAGCCCCAACCAATCTGCTCCTATGCCTTCCTGGGGTCCCCCTGCTCATCCTTCCTGGTCTGTACCTCCCCCATGGTCTTACCCACCTCAATACCATACTCAGCCCACTACTCATTCATTTCACTCACATGCCCAGCCACAGCCTTAGTGGAATGCACCTCAACCGGGGTGGAGGCCCCAGTACAATACTCCTCCTACTATTTTGCCTCCACCACCAGCTCAACCACAACCATTACCTCCTGCTCCTCCAAGACAAACCCAAATGCCTGCTCAACCGAACCCGAATCCCAACAACCGACAGGCCCAGCAGGTATATACTGGGGAAACAACATGCCCTACCTATGCTGTGGAGATCCAGGAGATCAACCTGCGATCTGGAAAGACTCTTCCGGATTGCCAACCTCCTCCCCCAGAGGACGAGGAAGATAAACAAGAAAGTGAACCAAAAGCCATTCCACCCTTTCCTGAGAGACTAATAGCAACCACACAACCCAACCTAGAGGAGGATGAGCTTCTGGGAGAACTCAAACAGTTGTGTGTGAAAATACCACTTCTCCAAGCCATCAAAGATGTACCGATATACAACAAACTGGTTAAGGAAAAGTGTTTCAGACACCCAGGCAAGCAAAAAAGAGATGCCTCAACCATCAACGTCATAGGACAACTGTCTGATCTTATGTTGGGGCAAGTAATCTGCCCAAAGTATTTGGATCCTGGGAGTCCTGTAGTTGATGTCCACATCAATGGCACCATCATACCCCACACTTTGATTGATCTAGGGGCTGCCATTAATGTGATGACCAGAGATACCATGCTCAAACTCAACCTTCAAGGTTCCTTAAGAAAGACCTCGACAGTCCTGCAGCTAGCAGATCGCTCCACCGTGACTCCCGAAGGGATTGTGGAGGATGTCTTGGTCTCTGTTGACTCTTGGGAGTACCTTGCGGACTTCTTGGTTCTTCAACCAAAGGCAAAGCTTACTGGATACCCCCTTATTTTGAGAAGGCCTTGGTTAGCCCCTGCGGATGCTTACATAAGCTACCGTGTAGGAAACATGACCATCAAAAATGGTCCTATGTCCAAGCAGCTAGTCCTATATCCTCCTGCCCAACCTCTATTAGAGCATGACTTACCACTTTGGTTGGAAGAAGGAGAAGAGGATGAGGTGTACTCTGCACCCTTGTGCACCTTAGAAACCACCAGGGGAGGTCCTCAAACCGAGGATGATTTGATTGAGACCTTCATTTAGAATCCACCTCCCAGTGCATTGTCCTTAGAGAAATTGGTGGAGGATACCCAAGCCAGCACCTTAGTGGACCTTTGTGTGACCAATCCAATCACTCCCAGAGTCAAAAATGTGGAGATTGGCCCCGAGAGAACGTTAAAGATCAGCTCCTCCCTATCTCCTTCCCAGGAAAAGGAGCTGTGTAGTCTGTTGGCCAGTCATCTAGATGCTTTTGGTTGGAGCTATAAGGAGATGAAAGGAGTCCATCCTTCGGTCTGTACTCATCACATCTACATCAAAGAAGATTGTAAACCGGTCAGGCAACCCCAAAGGAGAATGAATCCAGCCCTTAAGGACATCGTCAAGGAAGAATTGCAAAAATTGTTGGATGCAGGATTCATTTACCCCATCTCGGATAGCGAGTGGGTGTCCCCTCTGGTGTTGGTTCCCAAGAAAAACGGGAAGTGGAGAATCTGTGTGGACTACCGAGAACTGAACAAAGCCACCAAGAAAGACCACTTTCCTCTACCCTTCATAGATCAAGTGTTGGATGGACTAGCTGGAAAGAAGTTTTTCTCTTTCCTAGATGGGTTTAGCGGGTATAATCAGATCCAAATTAGCCCGGAAGACCAAGATAAGACCACCTTCACTTATCCTTGGGGTACCTTTGCTTACCGAGTTCTTCCCTTTGGGCTATGCAACGCTCCTGCCACCTTCCAGAGAGCCGTCTTGAGCATCTTTTCTGAGCTGGTCCATGACTCGGTGGAAATCTATATGGATGACTTCACTCCTTATGGTTCCAACTTCCAGGAAGCATTGTCCAATCTGGGAAAAGACCTAACCAAGTGCATTGAGATGAACCTGTCCCTTAGTCCTGAAAAATGTGAGTTCCTGATGACTGAAGGGACCATGCTAGGACATACCATTTCTCGCCAAGGGTTACAGGTGGATCCTAACAAAATTGCTCTCATCAAAAAGGTTCCACCTCCTCAGAAGGTAAGAGATGTTCGAAGTTTCTTAGGTTTAGCAGGGTATTATAGGAGATTCATTAAAGACTTCAGTAAGCTAGCCTCGCCATTCTTTGGCCTCTTAGCAAAAGATGTTGAGTTTAAATGGACTGACGATTGTCAGAAGGCTCTAAATGAATTAAAAGATAAGTTGTGTCTGCCCCAATCTTGAGAGGTCCAAATTGGGCCCTACCTTTCCACATCCACACTGATGCCTGGAACAAAGCCATAGGGGCAGCCTTAGGACAAGTTGAACAAAAACTTCCATACGCCATATACTTTGTCAGCAAAAACTTATCCAAGGCAGAACTGAAGTATACTGTAACTGAGAAAGAATTCTTGGCCGTGGTCCATGCACTGAACAAGTTCCGACATTACATCACTGGCTATCAAACATTTGTACATACTGATCATGCTGCAATTAGATATTTAATGAATAAACCGGATGTGAATGCTCGTATTATTAGATGGTTACTTTTGTTGCAGCAGTTTGATTTGACTATCGTTGACAAACCAGGTAAAGAAAATGTTGTTGCTGACTTCTTGTCTAGATTGGATTTACCTGCAGGTGAGGATGGAACAGTGGATGACCAGATGCCAGATGAACATCTGTTTGCTATCTCAGTACTCTCTCCATGGTTTGCTGATATAGCAAATTACCTTGTCTCAGCACAGTTCCCTCCGCACCTATCCTCAAAAGAGAAGAGCAGAATTGTAAAGAAGAGTGCCTCATTCACTTGGATCGGGGGCAACCTGTTCAAGCTTGGCCCCGATCAGATCTTAAGGCGTTGTGTAAGGGAGGAGGAAGTCTTTGACATCCTCCTAACCTGTCATGACGGGCCTTGTGGAGGACATTTTGCAGCCAAAAGAACTGCCTTCAAAATTCTACAGGCAGGCTACTATTGGCCCACGCTGCATCAAGATGTCAGAAGATATATCAGCGAATGTGACCGATGCCAAAGGATGGGGAAACCGACTCCAAGGGACGAAATGCCTCTCCAACCTCAAGTGACTCTTGAGCCATTTGAGAAGTGGGGTATGGATTTTGTGGGTCCAATCAATCCTCCTTCAAGGCAAAGGTCTTACATCATCGTGTGCACAGACTACCTGACAAAGTGGGCAGAAACCAAGGCAATCAAAGCAGCGACAGAAGAAAAGGTGGCAGAGTTTTTAAGAGAAAACATCTTCTACAAATTTGGCTACCCAAGAGAGCTAGTCACCAATCAAGGAAGCGAGTTCACCTCCAACTTAATCGAAGACCTACTCGCTCATCACAAAATCAAGCATAGGACTTCCACCCCCTATCATCCTCAAGAAAATGGGTAGGTGGAAGTCACCAATAGAGCATTAGAAGGGATCTTGACTAAGGTGGTGAGTAGCAGTAGAAAAGATTGGGTAGATCGCCTGGTTGAGGCCACTTGGGCTTACAACACCACTTGGAAGACCACAACTGGCTTCACACCTTATGAGCTGGTCTATGGGAAGAGAGCTTTGCTGTCAATTGAGTTCGAGTACAACACCTTGAGGATGGTAGCTCAGCTGGACCTAGATCTCAGCCATGCCCAACAAGAAAGGTTATTGCAGCTGAATGGGCTGGATGAACACCGAATGCACGCCCTTCTCCACTCAGAGGTGGTTCAACTTCAGAGGAAGGTATGGCATGACCGGCACCTCAATGACAAGCAATTCCAGCCGGGAGATTGGGCACTGTTGTACGATTCCAGACATAAGGATTTTAAGGGGAAGCTGAGAACAAGATGGCTAGGACCATATGCAGTGGAGAAGTGTAATGACAATGGGTCTGTTCTTGTTCGGACCATTGATGGGGAAGCCATCCCCATGCTCGTCAATGGGCATCGAATAAAGATCTACAGGAAACCTCTTTCGAGGCAAGAATTCATCAAAATTGTGGAAAAATCAGTGCTGGTCATAGAGAAGGGTTCTGCCTCTGTTTTGGGCATACCCTGAACATATAAAAAAAAAAAAAAAAAAAAAAAAAAAAGGAAGGAGAAAAGAAGAAAAAATAAAGATCCTTGGGTGAAAACCTTTCTGAGGCTCCCAAGGCAGATGGTAGGGGTGAAAACCTCATTGAGGCGCCCTTGCTGTCTTTCTAAAAATTTTTGAATAAAAAAGACCCTTGGGTGAAAACCTCTCTGAGGCGCTCAAGGCAGATGGTATGGGTGAAAACCTCACTGAGGCGCCCCTGCTGTCTTTCAAAAAAAAAAAAAGAAGAAAGAAAAAAAACAAACAAAGAAAAGGAAAACAGAAAAGAAGGAAGCAGAAATAGGAAAACGGGCTCAAGATTTGACAATTCATGCAGGTTGTAGGTATTCCATGCAGAAAAGGAGGTCTCTCAACTCAAGGACAAGGGTCCCTACTATGCTACCAGGTGACCTCACCAGCACTCCCTCCAGAAACACTCATCTCTTCCAGGGTCTGGGCACGATTTGATCACAGTTTAGCCTTCTACAGGAAGCTACAGGACTTTCTACAGGAAGTTCTGTATTTCTACAGGAAACTTCCTGTAGAATCTTTGGACGGCCTAGGACCGACTGTGTGGAAGAATTTGAAGCCCAAAGTCCAATAAGGAGGCATGCAACCAATGTTTTTCTCCATCGCCCACTGCTGTTGCCTCCTTCTACCACCCCTGCTGCCATACAATGGAAATACCTGCACAGTCAAATCAGAACGTTGGATTCTCAGAAGAAACAATTCTCAAATGGAATAAAGTATGCAGAGGCCCAATGCACTACTTATCAAAGTAATCCGAGGACCCTGCAATCGTGACTGTGATTCCACCGTTTCGGCATGCACCCTAGGAGGAGAAACGGCTACAGGATATCCTACAGGAATCCTATAGCAGTTGATCCGGCTAGAGCATACACCATGAAGGCATCTGCAACTCATAAAGCTGGCGCATGCACCATCCGCAGCCAGGCAACCAGTCTCGTAACTAGTAGCAGTCGGCAAGAAGGAACTCCCGTGCCTGTGCATGAAGCAGCAGCAAGCGGATCCGTGACCCTCGTCCTGAAGCATGAAAATAACGTCACAACCGCACAGGTAAGTGCCTCACCCTTTTTCGTCAAATTACATGAACAATGCTCTAAAATGTGTGCGAGTATGGAAATGAATGGGTTGAGCCAGTTGGGTAGCCATTCAACTGGCCACCACGACCAGTCCAATGGTCTCGTCCGATTTGGAAAGCGTTGGTTGTGTCAAACAAGACAGGCAATGGACACGTGGGAAGCGTCCAGTCGGGGAGAAGCGGCGATCTAACAGAAATGGCAGTGGTAGATATGCAGGGAATGATTCGGCGGTCAGGCAGACTTACAGTGGAATGATAACAGGTGACGTCGTCGAACGGTCCGACAGGGACAGCTCATCCCCACGCCACGAGTTCCGCAGGGAATCAAATCCACCGGCTAGATCGCGTATGGCACTCCACTCATTTATCCTCAACCGCTTTGCAGTCGAGTAAGCATCCGAAATTTCCTAAAGACTGTTACTCCGAGTCCTCGGCCTGTTCAAACGTCCGGTGGTTGCACAGAAGGCCCAGAACCACTGACGCGCTCTCCAGAACCCGTGCACGACTTCTACAGGAAGCTGCGCTACAGGAAGCTCATCGCTACGGAGGAAATTAATCTATTCACGTCAAAGGTGGCAAGTTGGAACAAGGTAAGCCTGAACCTAGTCCTCCCATGCAATTGGTTCGAAGGGTGGCGAAGTCGACGTCCTAAAACAGTAGAATTACAGTCTGCGCATGAATTTGCAAGCGTCGTCTTACTTCTGCATGGGAATTGTCGTCGTAGTGTATATGCGGGGTTTTCTACAGGGTTTGATTCATAATTAAGCCACTGTCAAGGCTCACCTGTAGACAGTCGTGAATTCACAAACTGTGTGCATGACAGAGGCATAATTATGTGCTCTGTCTAAGGAAATCCCAAAGGTCCATCTTTTTATACGTGCCAGCCAGCTCCGGCTAACACAGCAAGCTTTCACCATGCCGGGTGGGTTCATTAGGAAAGAGCCGACAGACTCAAAGAAGCTACGAGAAAACCCTGAGGTGGTAGACCTGTTTTCTCATGCACGGTGGATGTCGTTCTGCGACAAGCTTCAAGGTTACGATGACGAGGTGGCAGAGGAATTCCTGCGAGCTTTGAAGCCAAAATCAAAAACGCTGGCCGTTGTCAATTTCAGAGGTTTGAACCTCAGACTCACCCCACAGTTCATCAGCAGAGTCACTGATCTCCCGATGGGGGTACCGTGGGATAAGGAGGAGAGAAAACTGGGCCAGAAGGCTAAGAAGGAGTTCTTTCTGCCGGAGGAGCAATTCTCAGAGGACAAGAACGGAGTTCGAAGAGCCAGCCTACAGCCGCTCTGGAGTGAGGTCAGCCTCCAAATTATGAAGTATATCACGTGCGAGGGGCGATTCAGCATCGTGTATGGATACCATTTCCGGCTGCTCACAGAACTTAGGCACCAAATGGACCTACCCTCAGAAAACAAGTTGAGTATTCCTTACTTCCTCTTGCAGTCCATGACTGAATGTGCAACCAAGTTACGAGAGGGAACGCCAGACCAGGTAGCCCATCATGGGCTCATTAAGCTCCTCGTGGAGGATGCACTCCACACATACACCGTCCCTCTCTCGTGGGAAGCCTTTCGAAACTTGAATAAGGATGATGACATCAAAATTTTGGCTTAGGAGCTCACCTCCTCCAGCAGCGAGGAGAAGGAACCAATTCAAGCAGAGAAGAAAGGAAAAGGCCAAGAAACCATGGCCAAAGCACCAAAGAAAGAACACAAGGGGAAACAAGAGAAACACCAGGCTGCCAAAACAGAGGATGACAAACCCACATTAACACCCAGGGAGAAAAGGTTACAGAGCAGGGTGGGAAGGACTGAACAAGTCCACGTCAGTGAAGGCACCTCTAAGGCAGCCTCAGCAAAGTCAAAATACAAAGCACCCTCAGCCGAGCAGGCTAAAACGGTGCCACCTATTTCTACAGGAAAATAAAAAACGGCTTCTACAGGAAGCCAGAAATCAGCCACTACAAGGCTTTCTACAGGAAGTCCTGAGAAAGGAACACAGAAGGGGAAGACGGCTGAAATCCTTGCTAGGGAGGCAGCAGCTGTGGTGGCCACCCTAAGTACCCCTCCCAAGCCAAAGGAAAAATGAAATAGGGAGACCCCTCTGTATTTCAAAGCAAGGAGAAGTGTAAGAATCAAAACAGGCAGGCCCCAACCTCCATCCAGCGACCCAATTACCATAGAAGACACCCCTACCTTGCCAAGGGAGAAGTCCCCCTCAAAAATATCAGTCACTTATGAGCGGGGGAGCCCGAAGACAACTGCCTGGAAGGAGAGAATGGAAAGGTTGGCTTCAAAAACCCCGCTACAGGATGCTGAGGCCGTTCTACAGGAAACATTGGCCAAGCTCAAGGAGACCGAAAGAATGGAGGGAGAGGCAGCCACATCACCACCAAGGGAAGACGGAGGAGAACCACGGAGGGAAGAAGAGGTAGAGCACATTCCAGAACCTAGTCCCCAGCCAAGCTTGAGCTCGTATTATAACTTTTTGGAGGCTGGAAAAATTATTCCACAAAAATTCACAGTGTTGCTTTTCTTTGCATTGGAGGAAGAAAGAGTGAGAACCCACACGTGGATGAGGATAGCTAAATCTAAAGGAGTAGCAGATATAGGCCCCTTGGAGGAACAACTCAAGGAGGCAAGAAGAGAATTAGCTATGGCAAAACACGTGGGAAACTGCCAGCGGATATTCCTACAGGAAGAGAATGAGAAACTCAAACTGCAGCTACAGGAACAGAGGAAAGAAAGGGGCACAACATTAGAGGACACTACAGCAGAACCTCATGGCAAAGAAGGACTACAAGTTGGTCTTGGGGAACTAAACCAGCCTCTACAGGAAAGGGAATTGCAAGCACAAATCAAGATACAAGCTCTCAAACAGCAGTTGCAACAAAAAGAGGCACAAGTGGCCTGCATGGCCAGTTGGGCCATGGATGCTCTACAATGTAGACAACCGGCCAAATCTTATGGCCTATACCTACGGGACCAGTGGCTGCAATTCCAAATTAATGCATTAGCACAGAGGGGTATCTCCCAAATCCAAGACCCCCAGTAGTTCACAGAGTTATGCAATAGCAGTTCATCAGACGACAAGGCCAAGCTATCGGAGTTCTATCTCCATAATTTGGCCCTTCCTAATGTGACTTCATGGGATCCCAACACAGTCGTGGGAGATATGAAGTTGATGGCATTTGCCTCATGGTTGAACCATGAAGAAAAGAGAGCAGCAGATGTCAAAGAGGTCATGAACCGAGAGTTACATGAGCCACTGCTGATTAGAGCAGAGCCAGGGGATCCCACTGCATTGGTATCAGCCCACCAACACTTAGCAACCGACTCTCAAGCTTTATTGAAATACATGGATCAACAGGCTCAGGCTATAGCACATTTCGAATATATGGAGTGACTATTAGGGGACAATTGTGTCCATGCTTGCACCCGCCGGTGGAACACATTGTCCCACAGCCTCAAAATCAGGGAATATCACACCCCAACTCGAATGAGGGAAGCTCTAGTACGGATGCCCCTCTACAAGAAGTCCATACAGAACCTCCAAGCCAACTGGATTGGCCTCAAGCTAAGCCCACCTTTGCGTTTAGGATTGATGGAAGGCAGCACAGAGAAAGAAGAGCATAAGCAATGGGAAGAGGTGGAAAGGATGGCTGGGTTCCATCTCAGTGAGGAGGATACTACTTCAGAAGCCTGGGATGTGAGAGTGGCGGTGAAAGCAATGAAGGACGAGGAACTGGATTAGTTGCTCAGGGATGAGCAATCATTTTAGCTGGGGGGTGATGATGAACCCCAAATTTGGTAACATTTTGGGCTCATTTGGCCTAACTACCCTTGCTCAATCCTTCATTTTTCATAACTTATGCATCATTTTTTAGTATGTTTATGTCATTTGTATGAATAAGGGTAGTCACTATTCCTAGGTGGCTAACACGTGCTCATTTCAGGATTCTTTGACACATGTTGGACCAAAACCGAGCAAACAAGGGCTAGGAGACAGCCAAGCTGCGGTTGAGGATTCGTAGGGGGTTTGTCCACGGCATTAAATAGCCTTCCTCGGGATCTTCACCCCCAACTCCTAGCTCCAAAAGCCACCAAAACCGGATCTAGAAGGCAGCCAAACAGATTTTGTGGAAGCAGCTGTTCACTCCCAGTTTGGTCAGCCAAGTCCCATAGATTTAGGAGGCCAGCTTGGGCCTCGTGATGTATAAATGATAAGGCTTCAGCCTTCGAAAAGGACTTTTGGAAAAACTTTTGCACATTCTGCACTACGAGCTGCCAGCTCTGTTTTGTTCTTTTGTAGCCATTATTGGCATAACTCTTGACTTATGATTATTATTTTTTAATGGGAAGCAGTCATATTTGATCTCAGCTCTGAGTTTCTAGAGGAGCCATAGCTCTCGGGGTTGGGCCCAACCTGAGAGCCTAGGGCCTCCTTTGTACTGATATCTTTCCTTTCAGCATTATGATTTTCCTTGTATGCATTTGAAACGTAGTTTGTTGAGTTCGATTTCGTTGTGTGGTTAAGTAGGTCATTGTTGAAAAATAGAGTTGCTTCAGATATCTAGAATAAAGTAATGAGATAAGAATTGATAGGAGCTCCAGAAAATGGTTGCCTGCACTCTCATTTTCACCTCTTCCTAGGGGCTGGAATTGCAGACAGTGCTGCCCAACAAAAACACTAGTTTGCTTACCCATGCAGTCTTTGGTGCAATGTTTTCATTTGTAGGAGTTATTCATGCGTTTAGACCTCTTGGAATGTTTCTTTGCTTCAGTGCTGTACATGGTTCTCTTTAGAAATAACGTTGTTGTTTATTGGTTTCATTAACAGTTAGGATAGATTAGTTAATATTTTGATTGTGTGCAGGACGTGGTTGATTTGGTTAAGTATACGCTATGCGGTGCATCTCCATCACTCTCTCGTCCATCTAAGCTTCGTCCAGGCCAACTGCTCCATCTCCAAGTTAGATCCCTCATCTCACAACTACTCTTTTGCCCACGTCACCCTACCTTCTTGCCCTTCCATTGCCTCAGCCCTCTTTAAGACAAGCTAGCTTTCCACACCCTCTTATCACTTCATCCCTCGGTCACCAAGTTATTTCAGACCCCTACCCTACCTCCCTATCCATTCATGCATCCTCTTTCACTCACCCATCATCCAAAACCCAACCTTAGAACATCCTGTAGAAATTCTGAACATCCTGTAGAAATCCCTGAAACATCCTGTAGAACCCCTGCAGACTTCCTGTAGAAGCTCACAAATGAGGTTTCTTGGTAGCCAAACTTTGTGAAACTCTCTGGAAGGGTGTTAGGGACTCCTTAGACCCTATCTGAACCTTCCCGACCTCTTCCAAGCATTTCTCCTCTTTGATCCACCTCTGCACAGTAAAAAGCCAGTTAAAAGCACATGCATGATAATTCTAATAACTTATTCAAAAATACAAAAAGATGTTTTCTTCAGGTAGAGGTATTCTAGACACATGTATCTTACCTTCATAGAAGTAATGGCATCTCTCTCTGTAGTTTTCATTCTCATCTTTGCATCAGTAGGACTAGCTGGTAGAATTAGGGTTTGCTAGGGTTTGTGTTTCTTTTTGGCTTTCAGTCTCTTTCCGTAAGTAGATTAGCTTCCTTTGAGTTAGTTTTCATCCATCAGTTAAAAAGCTTCTTCTAAGAGCTCATAGAAGTTGGCTTAAGCCCCTAGTGGACTTGTGCCAGCTGACCAAGTGACAGCTGCGGCAAGAGCTAGTACTTGTGCATACAGCACCGTCGCTTCCAAGTTTGTTACAAATTAACTGGTTGATAAAATTAAAGAAGGGAGTTCCAGGAGTTGTAGCATTATTGCTACAATACTGGGGCTCACCAGGCGTGCAAGGGAGCAGGTAGCTAAGGACTATCAAAGAAGAGAGGGATCAAATTAGGAGATTAGCGCAAGACAGAGGTTGGTCTTTCTGTTCCTCTCTATCTATAATTCATAAAGGAAAAACGAAAGTAGCTTTTCTCTATTTGTTTCTAAGGCAGCTATCACACCTTAATGGGATAGAGCAGTTCTATATAGACACTTTTCCCTGTAACAAAATGGCGACTCCACTGGGGAGATAATTAGTTTGTTTGTTTATCATTCTTTGTTGTCTATTTCATAAACTTACAAGTAGCATTCGAACTGCATTTGCCATAACAAATGCAAAGTAGACAACTGCCACTTCAATCCATCTACTGGATCTGTTTATGATTTGAACAATCGATTCACAAACTATCTGATTTCCCTTGTGATAGCTCTTAGATCCTCCTTAGATCTACCCCTGATTGTTGCATTACTAATTGCTTTTTGCTCGGCCAAAACCCAAGAACTGAACTGCAAACTATGACCCGGAACCCGAACAGAGTCTCGTTTCTGGCCCAGCGCAGGTACTGTTCAGAGATTCTAAATTTCAGTGCACTTCCCGAGTGGACAACCTACGCTGCATTTCAGATTCTCTGTGTTACAGGTGCGCTGATCAGACTAGCTCTGTGCAGTTGTGGTTTCTGTGGTTCATTCTTTCCAGTTCTATTCCTGAATTTTGCTGCCTGTGATCAGTATATGTCTGTTTGAAACCCATTTTCCTTGCTGTTATTCCGCCTCCTTTATACAAAATAACTATAGATGTTTTTGTGTGTTTGTTGAGTCGTTTGCAGTTCTCCTTTGCAAAAGTAACGTAATCGTACTGTCGTCCTTTGATTTGAAACTGTCGCAAGTGTCAATTTCAATCGTAGGAAAGAGTTTGATTGCTGTTGATGGTCGATTATCCTGTTACTATTGCTTTTGGTCTAAATTTGTAACTTTCTAGTGTCGAAAACGAGTATTCAGTTCAAAATCATAAAGTGTTGTGATCATCTCCATTTTTTGATTTCGAAAAGAAACTTGTTCATATTTGTCGCTTGAAAAGAAATTCAGATTTGTGCATCAACTTTCTTTTTAGCATTCATATACTAAGAAAGTCAAAAACAAATACATGCATGTGCATTTGCATATAGACAGTCTGATTGGCTTGATTTAGGAAAGTGCATTTAGAGTGTGCTCTTTGCTCTTTGCGAAAAGATTTTGTCTCTCTTTTCCCTAGTAGCTAGGATTTTCATTGCATAAAGGAGATAAAAAGTTTATTTATCATCTTAGATTGCATTTTAGGAATTACATCTACATCTCGAGGTGAACCCGAAAGGCAAACTTCATAAACAAGATCAACTTAAAATAAATCCAATGAATCTAACAACGCTTTGGAACTTAACGCACAACATTTAGAAGTCTAGGCTAGAGACGTATTCCGGCGTCGTAAAGCCTGGTAACTGTTGTTCTTACTGATGGTTGGGTGATTCCTCCACTTTGAGACTATAAGTGCCAGTACGGACTTATGCTCCCACGTACCGTCGAGTATATTTTTGGAGACCCCAATAGGCTTAATCCTTTATCCATAGGAAGCCGTGTTTGCCGCCCTATTGATCGCAATGCACTGAACACAGCATTTGGGAAGATTGACTGTCGTACCGTAAAAAGTATTCTGCAGTTTTGCGATTGATTTGGTAATCCCTCTACCTAGATTCCCAGAGCAGTCCCTTTCGTTGCTTTTCAGACTCCTTAACGGAAAAGGTCCATCTGAGCACTTGTCACTTCAGGCTCATTAAAAATTGAAGGAGACTAGAGTCATCTTTTGTTTTTTCTCGACTCTTAAAAATTGAAAAAACAAGTTGTGTCAAAGCATCTAAAAATTTATTTTAAACAGAATATTCATTACCCTTTCCTACGTTGATCTTGGGTTGAGAAAATGGAATCCACCAACCAAGGAATTCCCCTTGGAGGAAATCCTAGTCCCTTCTCCTCTTGGGGAGATGTTGGTGCACCCCATATGGCCACATTGTAGCTTCCAGGACTGACAATTGGTTTGCCTGTATGGCTCTTCTCAACCTCTGTCGTTCAGAACACCACAATTCCTGAACAATCAAACCAGCAACTAGACGAGTCCAGAGTTACCCACCAACCTTCTACTTCCTCTAATTCTTCCTCTCCTCCTTCTTTTTCACTTGATGGGGCTGGTAAAGCCAAAAGTCAAGTACCTAAGGAGAAGAAGGAAAAGAGGAAGAAAGAGAAGAAGAAGAAGGAGCCAAAAGCGAATGGGGGCAAACGAGTGTCATCTAGCGAAAATCCACACACTGCACCGACTAGGCCTAAATCGCCATGTTTCATTTGCAAATGAGACCACTATCACAGAGATTGTCCTTGCATCCCTCGGATCTTAAGGGATTGGTCTCCTCGTTTGCACAACCCGGTGTCGTCAACCTCTAATGATCATATTGAAAACACACCGGCGACTAGTGAAAGTGAAGCCCCAGGACAAAAAGGAAAATATAGATTTCCTTGTAAACTGTGCGAAGGCGATCATGCTATCCACCATTGTCCCTTCTTAGACGAAGCTAAAAGAGTTTTGGACGATCGTCTGGTTTCACCGTTACGACTTCCTCCTGGATATAAAAAACTCTTGCCGAGTCCGTCACTAGTTGAAAATCCGGCTGGCCCGCTCAGGTGGTCGGCCGAAGCATCTGTCATTGAAGATAAACCATCTGAACCCATACCAGACGAAAGTCAAAAGGTCGAGGCGGCAGTTGACCCGGTCTTGCCTTCAGAGGTTCCATCTTCAGATGATACAGTCACTGAAGAGAACAAGGATGACACCGTCCAAATTCTTTTCATAAGCACAGACTCCAACGAACATGGGGGCAATTTACCCATTCCTTTACCGCAGGAAGGAAGTTCGTCAGAGTCGTACCTGGCCGTATATTCGGTCCCACCTCCAAGAAACCTAGTTGTCTCCTTCGACTGGAATCAACTAGGCAGACCCCGTTTACCAGCTAGTGTACCATTCCGAATCATTGTTCAAATATATGGAATGGTTATGGCTGGTACCATCATAGATGAGGGGGCTTCTGTGAGTATCCTTTCCTCAACTGCTTGGAAAGCGCTTGGTTCGCCATCGCTTTTGCCTGAGATGAGAAATCTAACAGGTTTTGATAAAGGAACCAGTCGAACGTTAGGGATCCTTCCTGATGTGCCCATAACATTGAGAGGGAAAACCGTTCACATGAACGTAATGGTAGTCCAAGGACCCCTGGATTACAATCTACTCCTTGGACGAGACTATATTTATTGCATGGGAGCAATTGTCTCCTCACTCTTTAGAGTAATGTGTTTTCCGCACGAAGGAAGAGTGGTCAAGCTCGTAGACCAGCTTTCATTTCCCGGATCATACATAGCAAATAGTCATATACCATCCCTGAATGGTCTTTTCACGCAAGAAATGTCTCAACCTCCAGTCTGTCCTCCCGATGAGCGCGAGTGATTCAGGGGGACATGACTGAAACCCAGGGGGCATGCACCCTGGTCTGCTTCGGCAGGAGAACTTCGGGTATAGTGTAGGTTTCTGCGAGAGAATATGACTAGTTTGTACCCCCGTCCGTGATTGGAAGAGGGGGTTATTCTAGAACAAGATTCTCTTGTCAAAGTTATGTGAGTGGAGTAGCCTCCTTCACTCACCTTTGTCTATTTCGGTAGACATCAACGAAGAAGTGTTTTGTTTGCGTTGTAAATGGAACAATCTTTGGTAACCTGTAAGAGGTAGGCCTCTCTCGGTAAAACAAATGTTTTAACGGACTAAAGAAGGGGTAACCTTGAAACTCTGTTTTATAACTGGGGGCATGCAAGCCTTTTGGCGTGCAAGCGAAGAGCGACTATTTATTTTTTAAATTTATAAAACCTCTAACCCTTTAAACTCGTAGGATTGGTCGTCTCCTAACTTGCATAAAGAAAGGATGTGGGGAAAAACTCTAAAAGTTTCCGTTTTATATGAGACATTCTTATCACATGACTGGATAGATCGAGCAGTTTTAGCACATAGTTCAAGCTCGTTAAAAAATAAACATAAGCCATGAGCAAATGTTTCCCCCCGCGTTTAAGTTCGTTAAAAAATGAACTATTCCCCGGTAAATAACCATCGTGAATGTAGTACTTCAGCCATTAAAGCCTTGGTCGTGTTTGCACCGTCACCTCCACTTTTTCATTGGATGATCATTCACCCCCATTTGATTGTTTACCCATTTTGAGGAACAGCTGCGAAGAGTGATTTCACTAGCCATCCTTGTAACACTGCCGTGATTGGAAAATTCCAAACCTTACCTGGAATCAGTTGCTACCCATTTTATCACTCGTTCCTCAAAAGACGAGTCTCCTTTAAGCTCTTTTCAACTGACTCATAAAATATGAAAATATTTCCGAGCCATTGGCCTCTCCAGCTTGTTAAAGGGACAAGAAGTGCTATCCCTCCTCTAGATTTTAATCTTTTTGGACCTGAGGGATTATTACACAAAAATATCGAGCGCTTGTTTTGTTCGGCTCGTTAAAAGTATCAAAAATTCATCCCTTCTGTATTGTTTTATACTTTTTCGGACTTAAGGGATTAGATGACGAAAAAGGAATTTTGGAGTTACCTTTACGTTCCTTTTCAGACTCTCTAAAATTGAAAAGGACCGAGTTATCTTTGTCGTTAAACTCGTTAAAAGTGTAATAGCGACAAACTTGTCTATAGACGAGAATGAGTTTCACTATCGCTAGGCTCGTTAAAACATAGCGATGGGTTTGCCCGAAGGGAAAATTATAGAACAAGCATATGTTATCCTCCTCAAGCTTGACAAAAATAAAGAGGTACTGGTCAGCAATGACTGGGGAAAATTGGGAAGAAAACTTGAAGAAACTTTGTTGGTAGCAAGTCGCTCTTGAACATGACACTTCCACTCCGTGTCCGAGTCGGGTTGGGTTGTTTCATTCACCGGTCACATCACCATGGTCACGCCATACCATCCACATTTGGGGTTAATGCTGCCAATCCATCACAACAGTGTCGCCGATATGTTCAAGAGAAGTCATTCAGAGAATACACCTGTGTCTCACCCACTACCATACATTTATGCTCCTTTCTTTCATGACCGCCACCCTGAACCTTATATCACCAGATCGTTTTCACCTCCATTAAAATCATTTGCTCCATTCCGTGTCATTGATGTGGGATTCATTAAAGCCCTCCTGTGACGGATCACTTCTTGGCGACATCAGCTCATTATCCAAGAAGTTGATCTAGGAACACCCCATTCAGTACTTTGAAGCTTGCATGCCTCAATGGCAAGTTTCTCACTTCCGGCGACAGGTTTACATCAATGGCCTTCAACCGCAAGATTTTGCGTGGTGTTCGACGCCAAGTCCTTTATTCACACCACGTGAATTTTACTGCAGTACCTTGAGGGTCATTATCATTATTGGTGATTCCTCTTGTGCTTGTTAACAGTTTACATCATTGGCTCGTAATCAAGCGATGTCTTTCCATGTTCGACTTTAGAACATTTCTCACATGGATCGACTTGTAATTCGAGTGAAGATCGGACGAGATTGAAGACCCCGGATCTAGTTTCATCCATCCGGGTTGCGATATATTCAGGGAAATAAAGACATTAAATGTACATCATCGTTGCACAGATAATCATCCACTCAAAAGGATGATGGCTCTATCAGAATCATCAGTCTACGCTCAGACGATTTTCTGTCCTATGTACATGAAAATGAATTTATAAAGCTGAGCATGGGAATGCCCGCCTCAGCTAGATCATGAAAATATTATGAAGATAATGTATTGTATTGTATCTTATTACAGGTCTCCTCCCCAGCATTGAAAGAACTTCGGATCCTCATAATAAATCATTTCACCCGACATCAAAAGATTAAGGGCCTCATGCTTTAGGGGGAAACTGTTATAGACATTTTTGGGCCCTACAACCCCAAGCATGAAATGTCCATAAACCAAGGGCTCCTAAGTCCCTAAAAGTGTTGTTCTAACCCCTAAAGGAACAAGGTCAACAGATTACAGCTTCTCCCAGAAGTTCTCCATGAGAAACTGCTCAGAATTGGTCAAAACAGGATCATTGCAGCTGCTCCACTGGCTAAGTGCGTTGCATCCCACCTAAATACACTGTGTGGGTGCGTTTCATTTCAAAAATCCCTTCTGTGGGGTGCGATGGGCGAGAAATGACAAATGGCAGTGTCATTCCGCGAGGCTGAGAGGCAATGGAAGCTTCCAGAATCTTCTCCTGTGACACTTGCCTCACTGAATTCGACCAAGGATGAGTAAGAGACCATCAATCTCCAAGTGGAAGCAAGAACTATCATAGGGAGGACACTAATCAAATCACAAGCTGACTCATCCCCCTTACAGATATATATATATGGATCCCTCATCCCAGAGATCCAGAGGCTGGAATTTTGCATATTGTAAGGAATTGTTGTTGGTTTCTTGAGACAAACATCAGATTGTTGGGTGATCTAAGCTTTGTTTGAGGTGAAGAGGGGCTTCTTTGCTGGGAGGTAGATGCTGGGTCAAAACAACTGGTTGTAACTCCTCTTGGCTCTTTTCTTGTTTATCAATAAAAGCTATTTGAGTTTTCCTCCATGCTTTTGTGTCATTGATGCTTGCTACATTTGTATGGTCAATTTACATCTGATCCTAGATTGTTTATGATTATAGATCCATGTCTTTGTATAGTGCTATGCTTCTGTGATCTTACAGGTACTTTGTGAAGCTGGGCGTGCAAGGGAGCAGGTAGCTGAGGACTATCAAAGAAGAGAGGGATCAAATCAAGAGATTAGCGCAAGACAGAGGTTGGTCTTTCTATTCCTCTCTATCTATAATTCATAAAGGAAAAACGAAAGTAGCTTTTCTCTGTTTGTTTCTAAGGCAGCTGTCACAGCTTAGTGGGATAGAGCAGTTCTATATAGACGCTTTTCCCTGTAATAGTTTGGGGGACCTACCTATGGTTTTGTGCATAGGTTTGGCACATGGTTTTGAGCATGATGGTTTTCTATCCATGATATTTTGTAGATCCATTCAAGGGAACTATGGTTATGTTCTAATCCAGGGTTAATGTATTTGGGTTTATGAATGCTTCAACATGTATATATATCTATTGTAACATTGAAAGGAACATAATGAAAAATTAATCTAGTAGTCCTGGTTTTGGCATCCAAGGGAAAATATCTATGTATATTTGTTTTATGTTCTCTCCATTGTTTATTTTTCTATTTTAAGAATTCATTTGCCGATAATTTATGTACAGGGTTAAAACCTACTTTTGGTATTATATTTGTTTTGGCTTCAATGGGATGCCTTTGTTGTTGAGGGGTTTTGCTCGGTCCTGTGGTAGACCATGCTCAGTGGGAGATATGTGGGACCGATTCTTACAGTGAAAGAAGATGGCGAGCAGTGGAAAGATAAAGATGGATAAATTTGATGTCAGAGTTTTGAGTTGTGGAAGCTCAAGATGGAGGATATGTTGCTGGATAAAGATTAGTGGATCGCGGTAGATCCGGGTACTAAACCAACGACAATATCAACAGAAGACTGGGTGAAGTTAAATTAGAAGGAAAAGAGCACACTATGGTTGTGTATCTCATATTTAATATTGTTGAGTGTATCAGGGGAAGCTACAACAAAGGATTTGTGGGTCAAGTTATGGACTTTGTACCAATCTAAGTCTCTGGTGAAAAAATTGTTCCTGTAGAAAAAGTTGTATAACCCAAGGATGAAGGATTGAGACTTGGTGACAAAGCATATGAATGCATTTAATACTATGGTAAGCTAGTTGTTCTCTATTGATATAAAAAATTCAGATGAAAATAAGTGCATCAATTTTTTGTGTCCTCTACCAGATTCGTGGGATAGTCTGGTTTTTGTTATAGGTAGCAATACAAGTACCTTGAAGTTTGATGAAATAGTCTCATCCTTGTTGTTAGAGGAGGTGAGATGGAAAAATATGGAGAGCCAGAATGGAGATGCCTTGTCTATACGAGGATGGTCCTAGAATATAAAAGAAAAGGTCCTCCAGTGGGAGATCTAAATATCTAGGAAAACCTGTAAAGATGTGTTGGAAATGGGGAAAGGAAGGGCACTACAAAAAGGACTATAGATCTAAAGCTCCTGAGAAAGGAAATGGATCTTATGATGCTCCTTCTGTAGAGGTGAAAACCACCTCAGATGAAGGTGGGGATGTGTACTTGGCTTCTTCTTTAAATACAATTGTAGATCACAAGGCATGGTTGATTGACTCAAGTGCATCCTTTCACTTCACTCGCCATAGGGAGTGGTTTTGTGAGTATGAGAAATATGATGGTGGTGATGTCTTCTTAGGGGATGACAGGAAGTAAAAAATCATTGGACGTGGAAAATTCAAGATAAAGTTACAAGGTGGAAGGATTAGAACACTTCTTGGTGTTTTGCATGTTCCTTGGCCAGAAATCAGTTTTCTGTAAGCAAGATGGATGATGCAAATGTAAAAAAAATGTTCAAGAAAGATATCTGCAAAATAGTTTGGGGAACACTGGTATTGATCCAAGGAGTTTGGATTGGAACTTTGTACAAGCTTTTGGGTAGCACTATTATTGATGGGTGCAACAGTTCTGTGGTTCCTAAAAGTGGAGTAGAAAATATAGTGGTCTCTAGAGAAAAGACCATGCTATGGCATCAAAGGCTTGCACGTATTGGAGAGAACGGCCTTGAATACTGCATGGTAATGGTATGGTAGAAGGTATGTCTAACTGCTCTCTAGATTTCGATTATGTGAACATTGTGTATATGGGAAGCAGAATCGGGTGAGCTTCCCCTTTGAAGCTAAGAGGGTGAAAGGGATATTAAAGCTTATGCATAGTGATGCGTTTGGACCTATGTCGGTTCCATCACTAGGTAAGTCTATGTACTATGTCTCCTTTATAGATGAATTCTCAAGGAATACATGGACATATTTCCTCAGGAATAAATCTAAAGTCTTTGACAGGTTTAAAGAATTTAAGGCTTTGGTGGAAAATCAGACCGAGAAGAAGATCAAAGTGTTGAGGAAAAATAATGATGGAGATTTCTGCAAGAAGGAGTTTGAAGAGTTATGTAAGAAGTGTGGTATAGCACGACATAAGACTACCCCATACACACCTTAGCAAAATGGAGTTGCAGAAAGAATGAACAGAACGTTGATGGAAAAGGCAAGAAGCATGCTCAGTGGCGCCATGTTAGGACAAGAATTCTAGGCATAGGTAATGGAGATTGCATGTTACCTAGTTAATAGATCACCTTCATCAACGTTGGAGGATAAGACCCCACATGAGGTATGGACTGGTAAGAAACCCTCTCTTTCACATCTAAGGGTATTTGGCTGTGATGCATATGTACATGTTCCAAAGGAGAAAAGAACCAAGTTGGATAATAAATCTGAAAGGTGCATCTTTATTAGGTATAAGGATGGTTTAAAAGGTTATAAGCTTTGGAACACAGAAACAAGGAGGGTTGTGTACAGTCGAGATGTGGTTTTTATAGAGGTGAAAGATGTTATTAAACATGAAATCCTACTAGAGGAACTTGAGAAGATAGAGTTTGAGCAAAAGGAGGAAGAATCAGAGTCTACAACAGAACAAGAATCAGAAGAGGAGGAGCCACAAAATCTAGCTATGAGAAGATGAGTTCAAGAGAGAAGGCAATGAGAAAGGCATAGGCCATCTACTTTCTGTTCAAAATTTTCTCTGTCTATTACTGATGATAATCCCAAAACTGTGAGTGAGGCAGTAGATTTAGAGGATGGAAAACTTTGGAAAGAACTCATGGTTGATGAAATGGCATCTTTGGAAAAAAAATGAGACTCAAGATCTGGTGGAGTTGCCAGCTTGAAAGAAACCCATTGGAAGCAAATGGGTGTTCAAGAAGAAGAAGAATGCAGAATGCAAAGTGGAGAAATACAAAGCTAGGTTGGTAGTGTTAGCCCTAAAGTGCAGTGCTGACTTTGTGAAGGTCAACTGAGAATTCGGGCTGCTTTGTTGTTCTTAAAAGGGGGGAGGGCGATTATTCCCCTTTTTCTCTTACCCCTCTCACACTCTACCCGTCCCATTTCCTGAATTCACCTTCATACCTCGACAAAACCCTTTTTATCCTTAGACCCAAGCGTGAAAGCCAAATATACCCATAAAACCTTACCGATAGGTCTTACGCACTCACATTACACTCCCTTAAGATATCCTGTACATTCCACCTTCCTCTGCCATTGACCTCTTCTCGCCAATCCAACGGCTCGCTTTCCTCATGATCAATGCAATTTCTTGACACCCCTTCGCCATTAGCTCTTCCCCACCAAATCTAACGATCAACGCCCGTATCGTGCGGAGAACAAGCGCAACAGATACCTGCCCGATGAGGGAAGTTTTTATTTTTCCCTGCCGCTACGTGTCATCCGCTGAATGGCATCGGGCGCATTCTGACACCTACCGCTTATCGCCTGATGCTTGTGTGATAAAAACCATTACCACTCGAATCAAAGCACCCTGCACATTACCGTCTGTGCATCTCCACCGCCCAATAACCATCCGATCCGCCTGCCTGAAGATTCAACGACCTGGACATGTTCCTCTCCCACCACAACCATTAGCCTCCAAAGATGATCTCCACAACACATCTCCTTTGATCCGATGGCCACCATTCACGATCACTCCAACCGTTCATCTGCCCATGTACTCCATACTCCACTCCCTATTTGTTGCATGAAGGGAAAGATGACCGACTTTGTCAGTCTGGTGATAGTCTGACCATGAAACTAAATTAACAAAAAGCATGGCCAAGGGAGAAAAGGACACCGCACAAATCAACAACCAAATTAAACAGGCATGAACCTCCACGGCCGCAATTAAGCCAACCTCTTAGTAGGACAGCACAGTATCAGAATGGATTAAGTATTTTCGTGATGAAATGAAATTGCGTCTTGAAACACAATCAGACAGTTAATGCTAGTTGGTGGTCAATTAAGACCCTCCATCCCTAAACGGTTAAGGACAATTGTAACAACAAATTATAAATAGCCAGAAGAAAGATGTAATCAAGGTTGGCAATTGTGTTTGGTTCAACTTCTAGAGACTGTAGATATTTTGTAACTTGTAGCGTCTCATCTTCATTTTCAGCAATGCAAGCTTCTTTTGCTGTTAATTGCTCAATGCCCATTTCTCCTCTATTCTAAACTTGTACCTAGAATGTTTTATTCATGATATCTTCTATGCCTAATGCTAGATAACTGTCATCTTATCTTTGTATTAGTAAATTGAATGTATCATTAAGTAGGTCACTCAGGTTTCTTATGTATCTAATGCAAGATAATTGTCATCTTATCTCTGCATTGATAGAGTAGATTTGTAAGTTTCTTTACTAGTTGTAGCTGGCCATCATACATTCTGTGTGCATCTGCTGGTGTGGTTAGTATTCTTCATTCAATCATTAAATCTGCAAACTGTTGAGCATTGGTGGTCTAAAGCCTTGTAGTCCAAGGGTGTTCATGCATGTCTGGAGTGAAAACAGAGTAGAAGTGGTTATCTGGCTTGAACCAAGCCATCACCCATCCCAATAAGTTCCTAGAACCATATTGAAGATTATATGTTACCAGGCATCTCCGAGCTACAACCTAGGAGAGTTTCCTGGAGCCCTAACATAATTGGCGCTGTTGCCGGGGAGAGGAGATTGAAGCTCAGCTTCCTTGGGAGAATGACACAGATCCAACTTTGATGATAGACAAAGTCTGGACACATTTTTGGTTGTAATCATCTATTTGGTGACTCTACTGGAGGTCGAACCTCTTGGTGACTCCACATCATAGTTCTGGCTCAATTTGTGAGACATACTTGGAGAAATCCTTAGAAATCACCAGCTAACCCAGTACCTAACCTTGAGAAGATTATCAAGGAAAGAAAGACATCATAGAAGGGAGCATCAAGATCAGGTAAACCTAAACAATCTTATGCATCACTGCAAGAAAGGCTTGTAACAAAACACATACATATTGAGAATATAGCCTCCAGCACTAGCAGTGAAGAAAAATTTTCAGAGATTCATAAGGCTCCTTATTCTTTAGGTTCTCCTCTTGCTTCAAGCCCCAAGGAAACCTCACCTCCTATCCCCCATATTCCTTTAGTCCTGTCAGTCACTCCTCAGCTCTCTATCATTCAGACTACCACTATTCTTCCATCCACCACAGCCATGGCAGGTCCACAGGCATCCACCAAAATGGAAAGAATCATAGCTGCTAGGTATGGACCTCTAGTACTGCCCACTCCTTTGAATGTAATGCCTACTGGAGAATACCAGAAATACATGCCTAAGTTCACTAGGACTGAAGGGGTTACAGTTGAAGAACATCTTGAATCCTTTTATAGCTATGCAGACAATCTAGACATTAGTGAAGATGATGTGTGGATGAGAGTTTTTGTCCAAAGCCTAGATGGAGAGGCGAGGAAATGGTTCAGAGAATTGACTCCTAGGTCTATAACAGACATTGAGGCCTTAGATGATGTTTTCCTAAAACATTGGGGGGATAAGAAAGATCTGCTCTACTATCATACTAAGTTTGGGAACCTAAAAAGGGAAAATGGGGAGTCACTCCCTGATTTCAATAAAAGGTTCAACCGCATGTACAACAAGATACCAGTTGAAGTGAAACCCACTCCCACCTCTGCCAAGCTCACCTATGCCAATGCCTTCGATTCTAACTTCTGCCTACTATTGAGGGAGAGAAGATGTGATTCTTTGGTTGAAATGCAGGATGCAACCTTGGAAGTAGAGTCCAACATCATGGCTGCAAAGAAACTCAAGGGACATGTGGACCGAAGGAGACAAAGGGGTGAATCTTGATTCTTCCTCATATTCAGACCCCAAGATAGATAAGATGACTAAGATGATAGAGTCATTGGCCTCTAAAATATCCAAGTTGAAGGTTGAGTAGCATTCAAGGAAAGGAAGGGTCCTAATGCATTTGCTCCTAGAAATCCAAATCCATATAGGAGAGCAAATGAACAATTGCAAATCATGCAAAGGGAAAAGAGATCAGTGAAGAACAGAAGGTGAAAACTCCTTTCCAAAATGTAGTCATGGAGGACGAGTAGTTTGATGAAGAGGATGAGATCCATTGCATGGAAGACAAAGGCAGTGTCTCCTTTTTGACCTTAGCTGCCTATGGAGAGTCATTACTCAAGGACCAGCCTAGACAAGAATGGGACAGAGAAGTTGTTCTACAAACTAAAGCTCAACAGAGATATAACCTGAGGTCAAGGTTGAGTAATGTCAAAGAAATCCCTGTCCAAAGTGCTACTGTCTCCACAGAGCAGCAGATTAGCAAGCAGAAATGACCAACAGCTGATACCAACATCCTCAAAGCACCAACCCAGAGGTAAGAGGTCCCGACAAGTCCCCTCCCCCTTTCAATTTTGAATCAGAAGTCCAGAAGTTGAAAATATCTGTACCCCTAATAGAACTAGTAAAGAATGAAGCCTTTAAGAGACTCGTCCTTGAAGCCCTTGAGCTTAAGGCCACACAAGCATCAAACGACTATGTGAATTTGCAAGATGACAAACTTGTAGTTATGCTTAGCCCAATGACTGAACCCTTCGATGATAGCTCACCATCATTCTCTGTCTCTTTGACTATTCATGACAAAACCCTTCACAATTATCTGCTAGACATAGGTGCCAGCCATAATCTAATGCCAAAGGCTGTCATGGATGAGTTAGGCCTTGACATCACTAGACCCTATCATGACTTGTTCTCTTTTGACTCAAAAAATGTGAAATGTTTGGGGTTAATCAAAGATCTAGCCATCACTTTGTCCCAGCTACCCATGAAGAGCATGATGATGGATATTGTGGTAGAAGATGTCCCTCCTAAGTTTGGCATGTTACTTTCCAGTGGATGGATTAAGAGATTAGGTGGGACATTGCAGAATGATTTGTCTTATGCTACCATTCAAGTTTTTGGAGGTGAAAGTAGGAGATTATACAGGGAAGCTCAGTTAGCATATATTATCAGTAATGAAAAGAATCCCACTAATCATCCCATTTATGCTGTGAACATTGATTTTGGATCTTGCATTCTCCAAATAGAATAATATCAGTTCGCTTCCATGCAGCTCAGGAAATCAGCTTGTAAGGTCACAGAGTAAGAAGGTCCACAAATTTGGGACATGTTCTTTGATGGAGCTTGCTCTAGGGAAACCGCAGGAGCAGGTGTAGTTCTGATATCTCCTACACAGGAATGCATACATATGTCTTTCAAGCTGACTTTTCAGGTCACCAACAATATAGCAGAGTATGAGGCTTTGATATTGGGCTTAAATGCTGCTAAAGAAATGGGAATCAGAGACATAAAGGTGTTTGGAGATGCCGATCTCATTATTCAACAAGTGAACTAGACTTTCCAGGCAAGGCACCTAAGGCTGAAAGCATACAGAGATGAGGTATGGAGGCTCAAAGATTCTTTTAGTAGCTTTTGTATCCCATATATTCCTAAAGTCAAAAATCAGCTTGCTGATTCCATTGCTATGTCTGCTAGTATGTTTGTCCCTCCTCTGCCTCTTAGATTGACTTATGAAATCCAAGTGAAATATAGACCATCCTTGCTCGACAATGTCAAATATTAGAAATTTTTTGAGGATGATGATGAAGTCTATAGGTTTCTACAAGTCGTTGATGAATTCTCTGACATGAAAATTGATCAAGAGAATGAAGCCACGGAGGAATGTCGCCGGTCTCAGCTAAGAAACAAAATTGGCCAAGACAGCATTGTACAGCTGCCTAGTAACCATATACCTAAAGGGTTGGTGCCTCTAGAGAAGTTGTTTGACCATAATGATGTACCCTATAAGCTTTCTCAAGAAGCAAATGAGTCTACATCCCATAGACATCACATAGGGAGCCCAGACCATCCCAAGTATATAAATCTGTCCACCCATTTGTCTGCTGCCCACAGTTCTGACTACTGCACCCTAATGAAGCAATTTGCTGATGTCTTTGCCTAGGAATATAGTTACCTTAAGACTTATGACAAGAACATCATTCAGCATAAGATTCCACTGGAGAAAGACACCATCCCTTTCAAGCAGAAACTAAGACCCATTAGCCCCCTACTCCTTCCTTTGATTGAAAAGGAAATTAAGAAATTGTTGGCTGTCAAGATCATAGTTCCACTAAGGTATTCGAAGTGGGTAGCCAACTTGGTAGTAGTGATGAAGAAAAGTGGGGAAACCCAGCTGTGCGTTGACTTTAGAAACCTGAATAGATGCTCTATGAAATACAACTATCCCCTGCCAAAAATGGAACATCTGCTGCAAAAGGTTTCAGGGGCTAGAGTCATGTCTTTCTTGGATGGATTTTCAGGGTACAATCAAGTGGCTGTACATCCAAAAGATCAAGAAAACACCGCCTTCACCACTCCTTGGGGCACTTTTATGTACTCCAGCAGTCATCGGGATCACTTGCAGCATCTGAAGAAGGTGTTTTTGAAGTGCAGAAAGTTTGGGATTTCAGTAAATCCCAAGAAGTCACAATTTTCTCTGGAAGAAGGCAAACTTTTAGGGCACATTGTTTCTGCTGTCGGTGTTAAGATTGACCTAGAAAGAGTCAAAGCAATATAGACATTGTTTGTTCCAAGGTCAAAGAAGGACATTCAATCCTTTTTGGGTAAGATAAACTTTGTAAGGAGGTTTATTCCCAATTTTGCAGAACTAGTGAAACATATCACCTCCATGTTGAAGAAGGGATCAGAGATCAAATGGATAGATGCAGCAAGAAAATCTTTTGAAGCAATCAAAAGAGCTATTATGGAAGCTCCCACTCTAATCAGCGCAAATTATAACAAGGAGTTCCATATCTTCTCTTTTGCTTCCTATGACACCCTTGCAGCAATCTTGTTGCAGAAAAATGATGAAGGTATAGAGCACCCAATGGCCCTTTTCAGCAAAACTTTAAGAGATGTTGAATTAAGATATGGCATTATTGAAAAATAGGCTTATGCTCTTATTAAGTCTTTGAAGGCATTCCGAATCTACATTTTGTACTCCAAGGTGATTGCCTATGTACCTTCTACCTCAGTAAAGGATGTCCTAACACAGCCAGATGTTGATGGAAGAAGGGCTAAATGGATTGCAAAGCTCATTGAGTTCAACATAGAATTGAAGCCCACCAAGCTTGTCAAAGGCCAGGGCCTAGCTCAACTGATGGCTGAAGAAAATTGTAGACTACTGGACATAAATTGCATGGGTACAAATTCAGAGGTTGAACAAATAGGGGAAAAAGCAGTGGAACGAGGGCAGAATCAGTCTTTGGATGAAAATCTGGCTTCTTGTGAATCGTATTCTGGAATAGTTCACTTCCTGTTGAAGCTAGAAGTTCCCCCAGACCTTATTTCAAGTCAAGTTAGGACCCTTAAGCTCAGAGAAGCCAATTTTTGCATTAATAGGAACCTGCTTTATTAAGAGGACCCAACTGGAATCCTCTTAAGATGTCTAGACAAAGAGCAGTCTGTGGAAGTCATGCACCAATTCCATTCTAGCATCTGTGGAGGACATCATTATTGGAAAACCACATCCCACAAGATCTTGAGAGCTTTGTATTATTGGCCCACTCTATTCTCTGATGTGTTTTCATTTGTGACAAGTGCCAAAGATTTGCCGGAAGGCAACAACTGAAATCTTTGCCCCTGAAGCCAATACATACCAGTGGCCCTTTCCAGCAGAGGGGTTTGGATTTCATAGGGGAGATTAATCCACATTCCAGTGGCCAACATAGATGGATTTTAGTAGCCACTGATTATTTTACCAAATGGATTGAGGCCATCCCCACTAAGAAAGCTGATCAATAAGTTGTCATGAAATTATTGACAGAAAACATTTTCTCCTGGTTTGGTTGCCCAACCAAATTGGTTACAGACAATGCAGCAACTTTCAGGGCGAAAGAATTAGTGGACATGTGTGAGTCAATGGGCACTAAATTAGTGCATTCCACCTCATATTATCCTCAGGGTAATGGCCTAGCAGAATCATCCAATAAAATCCTAGTAAGGATAATAAAAAAGGTGTTGGAAGACAACAAGCGGAGTTGGGATTCCAAACTAAAGTTTGCATTGTGGGCTGATAGGGTCACCACCAAGAAGTCCACAGGGAACTCTCCATTCAAGTTGGTATATGGCACTGAGGCTGTTTTCCCAATCCAATTGGTCCTCCCTGTAGCCAAATTCTTGCAAGAAGAGCAGAACGAGGAAAGTGACATGGCAAGGAGGATGAGTGACTTGGATGAAGTTCATCAAATTAGAGATCAACTGATTGAGAGGTATACAATACATCAAAGTAAAATCAAGGAAACTTTTGGCAGAGAGGAAAAGATGGATAATTTTCAGGTTGGTGACTAGGTTCTCAAATGGGATGCACTGAAGGAAAAGAAAGGAAATCATGGTAAATTTGATGCTCTATGGACATGACCTTTTGTCATTTCTCAGGACCTTTTGTCATTTCTCAGGTCCAAGGGAACAATACTTTCATGCTGCAAAGTTTGGAAGGAGAAACAGTTTTTGATGGCTCAGTGAATGGGCGGTTTTTGAAAGTTTATTTTGTTTAAGGCTTTCAAGACTCAGTATTGTAAATATGTTATTTTTCAAAGTTTTAATAGGTTTAGATAGGCTCCATGCCCAATGGAACAATAGGTAGTATTTTTTATTTTGTTTCTTACAGGAAAGGCAGTGGTCTATAGTTCTTGAAACCTCACAGGGAGGATTTCATCCCCAGAAGGAGCCTATGTTAGCCTTGAAGTGCAGTGCTGACTTTGTGAAGGTCAAATGAGGATTTAGGCTACTTTGTTGTTCTTAAAAGGGTCCCACATGGGCCATTATTCCCCTCCTTCTCTTACCCCTCTCACACTCTACCCATCCCATTTCCTGAATTCACCTTCATACCCCGACAAAACCCTTTTTATCCTTAGCCCCAAGTGTGAAAGCCAAATATACCCATTAAATCTTATCCATAGGTCTTACGCACTCACAACGCATTCCCCGAAGACATCCCATACATTCCACCTTCCTCCATCTTTGACCTCTTCCCACCAATCCAATGGCCCGCTTTCCTCCCGATCAATGCAATTTGCCCGACACCCCTCCACTGTTAGATCATCCCCACCAGATCTAACAGTCAGCGCCCATATCGCGCAGACAACAAGCGTGACAGATACCCGCCCAATGAGGGCGGTTTTTCTTTTTCCCCGCTGCTACGTGTCATTCGCTGAATGGCATCGGGCGCGTTCTGACACTTACCGCTTACCGCCCGATGCCCGTGTGATAAAAACCATTACCACTCGAATCAAACCACCCCGCACGTTACCATCTATGCATCTACGCCACCCGATAACCATCTGATCTGCCTGCCTGAAGATCCAATGGCCCGGACATGTTCCGCTCCCACCACGACCGTTAGCCTCCAAAGATGATCTCTACCACACATCTCCTTTGATCCGATGGCCACCATTCACGATCACTCCAACCGTTCATCTGCCCATGCACTCCATACTCCACTCCTTGTCTGTTGCACGAAGGGAAAGATGGCCGACTCTGTCAGTCTGGTGACAGTCTGACCATGAAACTAAATTAACAGAAAGCATGGCCAAGGGAGAAAAGGACACCGCACGACTCAACAACTGAATTAAACAGGCATGAAGCTCCACGGCCGCAATTAAGCCAACCACTTAGCAGGACAGCACAATATCAGAATGGATTAAATATTTTCGTGATGAAATGAAATTGTGTCCTGAAACACAATTAGACAATTAATGCCAGTTGGTGGTCAATTAAGACCCTCCATCCCTAAACGGCTAAGGACCATTGTAACGACAGATTATAAATAGCTAGAAGAAAGATGTAATCAAGGTTGGCAATTGTGTTTGGTTCAACTTCTAGAGACTGTAGATATTCTGTAACTTGCAGCGTCTCATCTTCATTTTCAACAATGCAAGCTTCTTTTGTTGATAATTGCTCAATGCCCATTTCTCCTCTATTCTAAACTTATACCTGGAATGTTTTATTCATGATATCTTCTATGCCTAATGCTAGATAACTGTCATCTTATCTCTGTATTAGTAAATTGAATGTATCATTGAGTAGGTCACTCAGGTTTCTTTTGTATCTAATGCAAGATAACTGTCATCTTATCTCTGCATTGATAGAGTAGATTTGTGAGTTTCTTTACTAGTTTCAGAGAGCCATCATACATTCTATATGCATCTGCTGGTGTGGTTAGTATTCTTCATTCATTCACTTAATCTACAAATTGTTGAGCATTGGTGGTCTAAAGCCTTGTAGTCTGAGAGTGTTCATGCATGTCTGGAGTGAAAACAGAGTAGAAGTGGTTATATGGCTTGAACCAAGCCACCACCCATCCCAATAAGTTCCTAGAACCATATTGAAGATTATATGTTACCAGGCATCTCCGAGCTACAACCTAGGAGAGTTTCCTGGGGCCCTAATAGGTAGCAAAAGGTTATTCCTAGGTGCCAAGAATTGATTTTGGTGATATTTTTTCTCATGTTTCCAAGTTAGCTTCTATTAGATTACTTTTATCTGTTGTTGTTGCTTTTGATTTTGAGGTAGAATAGATGGATGTGAAGACGACATTTCTTCATGGGAATCTAGAAGAAGATATCTACATGAAGAGACCTAAAGGCTTTGCGGTGAAGGGTAAGAAAGAACTGGTATGCAAGTTAAAAAATTCTTTGTATGGGTTCAAACAATCACCAAGGATGTAGTATCAAAAATTTGAAACATATATACAGGGACTTGGATTCATGAAAAGCAAGGTGGATCACTGTGTGTATTTTAAATTAATTGGTGACTGTGTTATTTATTTGCTCTTTTATGTGGATGATATGTTGCTGATTGGAAATGATAAAAACATTATCCAGGATTTGAAGACCCAATTTTCCTCCAAATTCGACATGAAGGATCTTGGTGCTGCAAACTATATTTTGGGCATGGAAATTAAATGAGATCGAGTAAAGAGGAAGTTCTTATTAAACCAGAGGAAGTATGTCGAGACAATACTGGAGAAGTTTAATATGTAGTATAGTAAACCAATGAAGGTTCCTATTCCTATAGGTGTAAATTTATTTGTTGAATAGTGTCCCAAGACACAAGAAGGGGAAGGGGACATGTCCTATGTTCCACATCCAACTGCAGTCGGTAGCCTGATGTATGCAATGGTCTGTACTGGACCATACATTTCACATGTAGTGGGAGTATTTAGCAGGTTTATGTCAAAACCAAAGAAGGAGCATTGAACAATAGTGAAGCGGTTTTTTAGGTATTTACGTGGCACTAGTGATTATGGTTCGTGCTACCAAGGAAGCCCAAGTTTGGACAGAATTTTGGACATCCGTGGCTTTATTGATGCAGACTAGGTTGGAGATATAGATCAAAGAAGATCTACAAGTGGGTATGTGTTCAACCTATTTGTTGGAGAAGTCGGTTGGATGAGACAGAGACAGTTTGTAGTGGCACTTTCAACTATAGAGGCATAATACATGGTAGCCACTCATGCAAGCAAGCAAGAAGTTTGGTTGCAAAGATTGTGTTCAAGTATGGGGTTAGTACAACGAGCTATAAGGATAGACTGTGAAAACCAAAGTGAAATTCTTTTGTCAAAGAACCATGCTTATCATTCAAAGACAAAGAACATTGATGTTCAATATCACTTTGTGAGGGATATGGTTGAGGACAAAAAGGTGTTGCAGGTAAAGGTGGACACTTCGAAGAATTTTGTAGATGCATTGACGAAGTCTGTGAGCATTGAGAAGTTTTCTTGGTGTAGAGAAACAATGGGCATTGCAAGGTTGGACCAATGACTAAGCTCTCCTGTAACCCCCTGTGTGGAAAGGAAAAAAACAAGTGGGAGAATGTTGGGTGTGTGTTATATGCTTTCCACAACTAGTCACACGCATGGGTTTGGTGGACCTACCTATCGTTTTGTGCCTAGGTTTGGCACATGGTTTTGGGCATGATGGTTTTCTGCCCATGGTATTTTGTAGATCCAGTCAAGGGAACTACACTTATGTTCTAATACAAGGTTAATGGATTGGGGTTTATGAATGCTTTGAGATGTATATATATGTATTGTAACATTGAAAGGAACATAATGAAAAATCAATCTAGTAGTTCTGGTTTTGGGATCCAGGGGAAAATCTTTGTGTATATTTGATTTATGTTCTCACCATTGTTTATTTTTCTATTCTAAGAATTCGTTTGCAAGTAATTTCTGTACAAGGTTAAAACCTACATGACAATTGTCAGGAAAATGGTCATTTGTTGGCTTTGTTAATGGACGGGACTGTTAGCCACTCATTACTCACTGCTCATCACAAGCCTCAATGATTTACCCATGGGGTGGTGGCAGTAACTACAACTGATGAGAATGCCCCCATCTGTCGAGGTTTTTAACTAATGGGACCACCCGCCACTCGTCAACAGTTACAACCCGTTGGGATTTCACAAGCGGCCAATGGCAGTAGAGCATCAATGACAATTGCCATGAAATTTGTCATTTGTAGGGGTCGTCAACTAACGGGACCATCCACTCATTGGCTCGACACTCTAAGCCCTTGTTATCGAGGGGTTCTCTTTCAATGGAATGACCGCAAGTGTCGCTCTATCAATGACCCAAACTTATTTCACCACCCCCCCTCTTATGGCTTAATAGGAGGGGGGTTCTGATGTTGGAACTCCCATTGTGGGGCTCTCATTAAAGGGGCACTAATTTTTAAACAATTCAATTGTAGTGTGGTCCCAATATGGGTTTGATCTGTAGCCTTGGTTCACCTTGGAACCCCCTGGTCCGTTGTGAGTTACCGGGTGGGGGGGTTTTGAAATGGGAAACCACTGCAACTAAACCACTATGATTGGGTGGAAACGTGACCTAGTAGAACCCTGCCCACCACTTGTTTATTCATTTGGTTAATGTTCAAACATTATGGGTGGCAATCCAACTGAGCGACATGATGTGGATTTGGCGCAATAAGTCCCACCAAGCTGACCTGTCAGGGTTATGTGGAGACATTGAGGACGCCATGTGGCCAATATAGTGATGCGACCTATTGTGATAGGAAAAAACTTCAAATGGGTGTAACTTTTGATCCAAAGCTCCAATTGAGACAAATTTTATGTCGTTGAAGTCGACAAGATGAACGCAATGGTGGCAGATATTTTAAGATTTGAGGACTTTGGAATAAGGGAATTTGTAACCCCACCTTCATAATAGACCTTGGAGGTCAGGCTAATTCAACAACTAACACCTTCCACAACACAAGCTAGTATAAGGAGGTGGGAGGGAGTGTTACATGATGTTGCATCTTTTGAAGATGTTTGATAGCTCACCGAGGACTTTGGAAGATGTGAAGTTGGATCTCTTGAAGCAGTCTGATAGTTCATGTGGAACTTTTCAAACATGAGAAGTTATATCTTTCAAAGACACCCAATATTTCATCGAGGAATTTTGAAATATGGCATTGGATTTTTTAAAGATGCATGAGTTCATTAGGGACATTCAAAAGTTGTGAGATTTATCTTTCAAAGATACTTAATAATTCATTATGAACTTTCAAAAGATATCAAGTTGATCTTTTAAGGAGGATAAATAGTTCATTGGGGAATTTCAAAACATGTTTCTTTAATTGCACTCAGATAGAAATAATTAAGGAATTCAAAAAATTAAGCGATGAAAAAAATGAAAATCCCCCCTCCTTCCATAAGGCTATAGAAGGGGATGGGTACATGGCATAGTATGAGAGGATACAAAAGGTCCCAAATCCATTTGTCCCCTCTACTGTTAGTAGCCGCATGAGATCCCTAACTCCCAAACCTACTTTCTCCTTAGGGCAACAAATTATCATTTGAGAGACATGTCCAAAACATATTTATTAGTTCAGTTTTGAAGACCGAAGATAAATAGAAAAAAATAATATTTATCTTTTAGAATACTACTTTTAGAACATGATCAAGTAAATTCATATGGATGGTCAGGCAAGCAAGCTAGAAATGAGCCTCCTTATTCATTTTTTTATATTCAATAAATTAAGAGTAATTTTTTTTTAACATTTTCTACATAAAAAATAAACCAATTCCTCACCTTAATAAATTTGGTAATTAAAAAGTTTCCTAATATGTCAAGGCCTATTTTCTAATCTAATCTTTACATTTAAAAATTTATTACAATTCACAACTATATTTCAATTTGAAAAAATAATTAAAATATGGCTTTTAATTATTACTACAAATACAATATATTGTAAAAATTTCTTTAAATTTGGAATCTCTTTAATCTTTGCACTATTTTACAAATTGTTTCATCCCTAAAGAACCAATAAAAGACTAAAAAATTATCATAATGTATTAACATTTACATACATCTCATTGTAAACTAACAAATTAGGTATATTTTATAATACATATAAAAATATATTTTATAATACATAACAAAAAGAACGAGACATTTCCATTTTAAAGTAATTTTCATCTTAAATGACAAGAACTCTATTAACTAAAAGAAAAATATATGTTATTAAAACATGGAATTAGTCGATAAAAGAAAAATATATGTTATTAAAACATGGAATTAGTCGATAAAAATCATACCATTTGAACCTTTTCCTTATCAACATCTCTAAAATAAAGTCCTATCCTACATTATCACAAACCTTCTCCATACCTAACTTAAAACCATATTTGGGTGCTTTAGTTTAAAACATGATTTAGTCCTTCCCTTTCTTGAAAATGCAATGCTTACCATTATTGCAATGCCATCTAATATTTTCAATTTCTTTAACCTATATTCTTGGGTTATAAGAAAGCACGTCTTCCATATATAATCTTATTCTATTTATCACAACTTTTATTATATATTTGTATTCAACACAACATAATGAGATTGATCTTCAATATTAAATTAATAGAGATTGATCTTCAATGTTAAATTAATAGACATTTTGTTATAAATGCACACATGCAATAGGCACTCAATTGATGTTTTGCCCTAAAAAAAATAAACTAGTGTGGTTATAGCACTATTATGTTATTCGACACCCAACACACTGGTATAATTTGGCTTCTTCAAAATACTTTTATTGATGATTTGGGTTTATTTGTTTTTTCTTCAATCAAATTTTAATGGTCACATCTAATCAAATGTCTATTTCTAAGTATAAAATTGTGATTTATTTAAACATTTTTATCTAATAAATTCTAATTAGTTAACCCGTATTAATATAAAAATTGCACAAACAACTTTTTATTTTAGTATTAATTATTATTTTATTTTATTTTTCGCACAAAAATATTAAATTAATACAAGCTTCACTTTTATATATTTTAATTATATTAAATTAATACAAATTAATTTAATGGTAGGTTTTAGCTATATTTTTTTATATTATATTAAATTAAATACAAAATTAAGTGTTTAATGATATAAAAGGAATATGGTTCTTTGTAATTTATGTCTATTAATTCTTTCACTTTCTTGGTATAATCTAATTGTTTATTCACTCTATTATGATAATTACATGTTTATTTTAGAATAGAATTTATAAAATTTTAATTTAATTATTAATAATTATTAAATAGATGTTAGAGATTTAATATTAATGGAATATTTTTGGTCATAATTAAGATAAAGCTTGAAATTTATCTTAAAAGTAGTTATGTTTTTTTTGTTTTTAAATTTTATTTAAAAACATGTCATGTTTACATATCTTACATTCAATTTTTATTTATAATGTAACACTCTTATTGCTTATTGTTTCTTTACTATGTATTTTTGTTACCAGTTTATTTATTTATTTATATATGTTTAATTCATATATTAATTCTTCTTATAATAATAATAATAATTTAAAATAAAGTTATAATTTACTTTCTTTGTTTTTTTTTAATATCTTGGCAATGTGGGATGTATCATAATGGTTACTATGAATTGATGTCTCCATTTAATTTATATAGCTACCCTAATATCCTATCTCAGCAAACAATATTTTATCAAAAAAACAAATTTATTTTCTTTCTTATTTTCATATCATGAAAACCAATTTTCTAATAATATTTTAATAAAATCACTTTATTTTTTCTTTATTTTTTTATAGGTGCTAAATGAGATCCTTGCCCTTACAATGTGCATTCTCACAAGCATCACATTATTTACAACTTCCTGCATAATTTTGGAGAAAGTCCAATGTTCAATTCTTTGGTTAGGGCATTGAATTCCAAGTTATGTAATTAATCAATTTTTTATACTTAATTACTTGTGAATATTCAATTTTATAAATTTAACTAAAAATTTCAAGACAATTTCGTTAATAAAAATATTGATAGAAAATAAGTTTCAACAATAAAAATATTATATAATCACCAATACAAATTAACAATTTTATAAAAAATATTTAAATTTAAATTTTAAAAATAACTATATAAAACTTAAATTTTCACTATGATATTTATGATAAATTGTACATATATTGAATGAATTATACCAAAGTAAATAAAAATAAAAATCTGAACACAATAATTTAAGTTAATGCATAACCAATAATTTAACAATAATACAATTTTATCTTCTTAATTGGAAGGTAGATTTTAAAAATACCTAAATATATCAAATTGAAGCCCTCGTATAGTTATATGACAAATCCAAAACTATCACATTTAAAATTTTTCATAGTTCCAAAAAATAAAACACATCATAATCCTAGAAATAACTATATAACTTCAAATCAATTCACCTATTTTATTCATTTGGAATATAATTCTCTTTCATTCATTTAGAATATAGTTCAACTAATGCAATGTTTCATGATCTTCCATATTATTTTTCCTATTAGCAAAGATTTGAGGATGCTGGTTGAGTGTTCCCTAATAATATTGTTGCTTATTTAACATTCTTCCACAAATACTGTGAGGTGTAAGAAAAGTTCCAAATCTACTTATCCCCTTTATTGTTGGTAAACACATAAGATCCAAACTCCTAAACCACTTTTCAATGGAAACAAATTGCCATCTCAAATAAATGTTTAAAACATATATGTTAGTTTAGTTTTCAAGATGAAAAATAGATATAAAAAAATTACATTGATATTGGGAAGATATATCTAACCTACATGGATAGGTAGGTAAGTAAGCTAGAATTAAGGTAGAAACATATGTTTGTGACTTGTAGGATTAATTTGTGGTATAAGAAATTATAGTTCAAGGGGTTCTAAATCATCAAAATTCCCTAGAGATTACACTTGGTATGGTCCATTCCAACCGTTAATATGGATATATCTTTTTGGTCTCTCATCTCGACTACCATGAATTTTGAACCTTGGTCGCCTTATAAAATGGAACCCTCAAAATCTAATCATGATAGCATGATTTGCCTTCCTTATACTTTTTGTTTGATTAGAGGGTTAAAGTTTTAGTTTTCTTGCATTTTCTTAAAAAAAAATATAATTACTTACTTTAATAAGTCTAGTAATTTAGGGGATCCTAATACTTATTTCCCACCTAGTGTTTGCACTTAGAGATTTGTTACAATTCACAATGATTTTTTAATGGAGTTATGTCAAATATTGGTTGAAAACTAACTTTTTGATTAACTACACAACAATGTATTCTAAAGTCATTCTCTAAATTTTGCATCTATTTAAGCTTTACACAACCCATGTAGATTATTTCATCCACAAATAACTAAATAAGAAATTGATAAATTATCACAATTTTTTCATATTTATAGAGATCTATAAACTAATAAATTAAATAGATCTTATAGTACAACCCCATTAAAATGAATAAACAATGGAAAATAAAAACCTCCCATTTTAGAGTTATTATTATATTAAATTAGGAAAACTACCATATTAACACAGATAAAAAAGTTTGTTATTTCGAATATAGATTTGGACACTAAAAACTTATGCCATTTTAGCCCTTTTATCACCATCATCCCTAAAAGAAAATGTCATCCAACATTATCATAAGTGTTCTCTATAACTAGTTTAAAAACATGACTTGGTCCTTCCTTTAATGCCATCTAAGATAGTAATTTTTTTCATAAATGTTATTGGCTTATGGAAAAGTATATGTTCTATGTATAACCATAACCTATTTCTCATTGGTTTTATTATAAATATGCATATGTTAAAATGAGTTTGGTTTCAATTATTGACTGGTTTTATGTCCTATTGAAAGTGGACAATAAGAAGTCCATCGATGTTGTGTATGATCATTGCATTATTGTGTCCTTTGGTACTTTGGAAAGTGCTTCTACTTTATATATGATTTGGCTCCATTTGTTTCTTTTCCAAAGTACTTATAATATAGGTGTAATTCTAATTGTTTCTCCTTCAAACAAACTTTAATTGACATTTATTCAAATATCCATTTGTATATACAAACTTTACTTGCAACAACTATTTACACATTTATTTCTTTATAAAATTTTACTTGCAACTTCTTTGCACATGTCTATTTTTGTAAACAATTCTATTTAATGAATGATAGAAGAAGTTACATGTAAGCAATTAATTTTAGCTCTAGCTAAAATTTATCTTTGTTCTCTCTGCACCATTCTTTACCTTTTTCTCTATTTCACTTATATCAAATCAATACATATACATATGAAGTTCAATGATATAAGGATGAACATGGTTCTATACAACTTATGTTTACTAATTCTTCCACTCCTAGGTACATAACCCAATCATTTATTCACTTCGTCACAATAATCTCTCATCCAAATGATGTTAGCATATGCTTTTCTCGTACAAAGAAAGTAGTATGTGTATTTTTTTTTTAAATCTTGTTACCTAAAAACCAATATTAAATGTCATAGTAGTAAAGCTTCAATTTTTTCTTATTCTTGTAACCTCATTACCAACATTTTTAATGTCATGTGGTGAGAAATTTGAAAACTTTTTATTGGTGGTAAAATGACCCTTAACCTTCTACTATGCATTTTAATAAACACCACATCATACCATTTGCAACCTTAAGATGAATTTGGTGAAATGCCCATGCTTTAAGTCTTTATTTCAAGCATTGAATTCCAAACTATTCAGATCCTACGGTGTGCACACTTTTTTTTTGACTTGGTGTACCCAACTCATTTTTACACCTGTGGTCATGCAACACTACATTGTCATAGACACGATAGATTGGCCAAACCATTCTTATTGCAATCAGACCATGCCTCCTCATTCAAGGTATTCTCACAACTCATCATGAGCTACAATGCACGAAGTCATACTTGACTTAGCCTTATATGCTATATACATTGGGTGCATGTCTAACCATGGCCAAACCATCATAGAAATACTTAGTTAATTAACACTCAAGGAAAGCTATACATATAAAGAAGAGCACCATTCAACACATGAACAATATGACATGGCATATACAATTGAGTAGCACCAAGGCAATGAATAATAACCTTTATTCAATATATAAGAATATTACAATGATACAACATTACAATGCTACAATAGGGAAGCTCAACCACTACTTGCAACTCATTATAAAGTACAAAGACCTCAAGGTGAGTCTGGTTCCAAAACTTCCTCCTTCATATGAAGTAACCTCTTGCTACATTCACATGCTTGTCTCGTTCAAGTCTTGTGTACATGTTTGGTCACTTAGCCAACTCATGACTTGCGATGTTGGCCCTTGTCCAAGACAACTACAAACCACTAGTCAACTTATTTCTTCTTGATGGCTTCCTTGATCTTGATGAGGATATCTTAGCATGCTTATGTCTCCTCATAATTATGTGTGCCATGCCTATTCACTTGGACAAAGGGCATTGCATAAAGTGGCTCAAACTAACTCATCTATCTCATGCACATTGGTCCATTGGTCATACCAAGTCCCTCTCCTTGCCCCGTCATCTATGTTTTCTACATCTCAAATGTACAATCTACATGTTGGGCTTGTCCAAGTGCCCAAATTCATCAAACCATTCATAATGTCATCGTCCAAAAGTAATGGAGAACAAGTCACCTATGGTTCCACATTTCCAACTCATGCACCCAAGATGTCTCTATGGGTACATGCCTGAGGAATGTGTGCCCAAGGGAGTTCACCCCATGAATGCAGTCCATGATTGTGTCTATGGAAATGTATGCTCTAAGGTGTCTTAATTGCCCAACTTGACCCCCTAGTGTAAAATGCTCCTTCAATGCATATAAGTTTTGTAATGTTGACCCCTCAAGTCTATAGTTAAGACCACCCAACTTAACTCACATGTGACACTTCTTGCTTGATTGAAAGAGTTTAAAAACTCTGTTTGCAGTGCACCTTGCCTTTATAGTGCATTTGCATCATCTTACCAATGGGCCAAGATTTTTTTCTAAAATCCGCCTTACCATGGGCCAAGGAAAGTCTTCATCTCGTGCCTTGTCAATAAGTCAAGGTAATCGTATGTTGCATGCCTTGCCATAGGCCAAGAGGACTTAGTTGATTGAACCATCCATCTATGTTGATGTGAAGGAAGTGTCCCATATGCTTGTAGCAGAGGGATCTTGCACAAGCAATGTGGAAAGGTAGATTTGTCAATAAGGAAAAAAATGAAAAAGGTTGTGATACACAACAATACATTCTACAAGCCTTCTCTAAATTTTACATCTCTTTTATCTCTACACCACCCATGAAGAGCGTTTCATCTATCAATTTCTAATAAGAAATTGAGAAATTATCATAATTTCTTAGCATGTATAGAGATCTCACTATGAACTAACAAATTGTCTACCATTGAAATGAATAAAGAAGGGAAAGTGAGGCTCTCCCATTTTAGAGTTATTGTTATTTTAAATGAGAGAAACTACTATATTAACAATGATGAAAATGTTCATTATTTTGAACATTGATTTTGGCCATAACAACTTATGCCATTTTATCCCTTTCTTCATCAAAAAGGCATTAAAGAAATCCCATCAAACTATCATAAGTTTTATGCATGAGTATTTTAAAAATATGATTTTTTCCCTTCTCTTTCTTGAAAAATGGTAGTCTTTACCCCCTTTCTAATGCCATCTAAGCTTTTCACTACTATAACAGATGTTGTTTGTTTATGGAAAAACATGTGCTCCATTCATGACCCCAATTTTCTTTCTCATTACTTTTAAAATAAATATGCATATACACTACATATTGGGATTGGTCTTCAATTATTAAGTTGATTGCCATCCATTTGTAGGTGGACAATAAGTAGTTCATACATGCTTTATATTCAAAACCTTGATTGTTATGGTTCTTGCATTATTATGTCCTTTACTACCCAAAGTGCTTCTACTGTAGATATGATTAGGCTCCATTTGTTTCTTCTACAAAATGATTCCATTGTAGGCATGAGTTGGCTCCATTTGTTTCTTTTCCAAAGTGCTTATAATGTAGGTGTGATTTGGTTCCTATTATTTCTTCTTCAAATAAATTTTAATTTCCACATCTACTCAAATATCTATTTCTATACAAAAAATTTGCTTGCAAAATCTACTCACATTTATTCCTACATAAAGTTTTGATTGTAACATCTATGCACATGTCTATTTCTATAAACACTTATACCTAATAAATTTTAACTAATCAACAAATAATGATAGAAATGGTTTGAAGGAAACCCTTAATTTTAACTTATATTTATTCTTTATGCATCATTTGTTATCTTTATCTTACATTTTTGCGTGTAGAGGCTCTCCAATGCTATATGGTAGAGATGATGTAATGTTTGTAATTTTGATTCAATGAAAATAAAACAAAACAAAATAAAAATAAAATAAAAAGCATAAAATTCTCCAACTCAATGTGATAGAGATGTTGTAATGTCTTGTTTACCATTTTGGCTAAGTCAAAATAAAATAAAAACATAAAAATAATAATTATAATTGTAATTAATAAATAAACTAGCCTATATCCATCGTAATCCTAGATCTACCAAGTTTTTTGAAAGATCAAATCTCTCGAAATGCAAATCTCTTTTAAAATGAAAAAGAATCAATCCCTCTCAATAATTGAAAAATCCAAATTTAAAATAAATATATAATTATACTTATTAATAATATATATAAACTTCAACCATATAAACTTAAACTTGGTTCCATTCCACTTATATGTAATAATTCTAATCCAATCATTTACTCACTCCTCCTCCACCACATCCTACCAAAATGACATCTTGTAAAAGAAAACAGTGAGCGCACTCTCTCTTCCACTATATAACCTAACAACCACTATTAAAAGTCACGTGATAGTAAAGTTTCATTTTTTAATTTATTCTAGTAACTACCAACATTTTAGTTAGTGTCACATGCCATTGAACTTGGAAAACTTTTAATTGGGGGTAAATGGGCCCTTAACATTACGCTGTGCGTTGTAACAAACACCACATAGTGGGTCTTCTTCAACCTCCTACATGACTTTGGTGGAAGGCGGCCCATGCCCCAAGTCTTTGGTCAAGACATTGAATTCCGAGCCATGTGGAGAGGCACAGTTGCCAATAAGAGAAAAGGTGAGAAAGGTCGTGATACGCATACTTACAACATAAAACAACAAATATAAACCGACAAGCCTAACCACAATGCTCATTCCACTTTTAACAATCGTGGGCGTAACATCTCCACGTAGACGTGCCCTCAACTCTACACATTTGACCTAGGGGAGATTGGATGTTGGAGAGTCCTCCTAGGGACATACCCTTGAAACAAAGGGATATACCCTACACTACCCAAGGTTTGTTAAAGGTTATGACTTAGATAGTTTAGTTGGTTGAAGTTTTCGCTCATTTATTAGCTTTTCTATTTTGAGATTTGGGTTCAACTTTCTTTGGGTGTATCATGGTCAGGCTCTCACAATAGGATCAATTGGGTATGAGGCTCCTTCGATGGACCTGCAGAAAAAAGAAAGAAAAAGCTATGGCCGTGGAAAGGAAGGGCGTACCCTACACTACCCATAATTAGGGATTGGAAGAAGTTCTATCCCTGGGGAGCAAGACCCGCAGAAAAAAAGAAAGAAAAGGCTATGGCCCTGGAAAGGAAAGTCATTTCTTGCGGAAGTTCTGCGGATGTAATTTCTTGCAATAAATCGAGGCTTGCGAAGGCTTGAAGCCGTGAGAACGGTAAATTGGTTACCATTTTGAATTTCCGTCAGCAGTATGAGCAGTGAACAGTCAGCAGTATGAGCAGTGAGCAGTGAGCAGAGCAATTTGAGAGCAGCGAGCAGCAAACAGTGAGCAGTATGAGCAGTGAACAGTGAGCAGAGCAATTTGGGCAGCAGTAAGAGCAGCGAGCAGCAAACAGTGAGCAGTGTGAAAGCAGGGAGTTTTTTTTACGCAGTGGAAGTATTGAGCAGCAAGCAAGCAACAACAAATGCATTCAAACATGACAAAGGAACCAGAAATTTCAGAACATGTGGAGACAAATGATTTAGGACAAGTGAAAATTGCATCATTCGCCAAAGCTGGGAAGTGGGTTTGGGTCAATGCCAAACAATATCGGGGCATTTTAAAACGAAGAATAGCTCGTCTAAAATGGGAGCAAACAAGGAAGAAACTCCCTCGCAAAAAGCACCCAAACAAGTCTCCTCCACAAGCACGTGGCAACAAGAAGCCCAAAGGAAAAACCATTGATGATTTTGCCTTATATAGTCCCACATCCACACCTCTCACCTGGTCATCTGATCTTTATGTGAAAGAATTGTTAAATGCAAAACAAAGGTTGGAGGTTTTAGAAGCTAAAGGGCAGGAAAGAGATCATAAAATTCATATAATAACGGCTGAGAACAAGGCGTTAGCAGAAAGCAATAAAATTTTAGAAGAACAAGTGGCATTGCTACAGGAAGCTCTCCTGATAGGGAAGACAGAATGGCAACGCATGAAGGCGGATGTGCAAAACGTAAAGAAATCTGTAGTGGAAAGTACAGAGGTGGTGAATGTGAAATCATCCCAGGATAAAGGGAAAATGATTGTCCAAATAAACAACCACGAAGAGAACGCAAGAGAAGAAATGAAAGAAGATTCCACCAAAGTTTCTAAAACTTGGGCTCAAGTTATTAGTAATTCTGCTAATAAGGTTGACAGCATGCAAGATAGTGAAGGCAAGGAAAGACAAAATAGGGCAGCAAACATAATTATTAAAGGGGTGAAAGACTATGGAAAAAATGAATGTACTCTTGACCTTGCAAGAGACTTCTTGAAAGACAAGTTGCTATGGCAAGGACAAATATACCAAGCATGGAGGGTGGGTAAGTTTAACAAGGAGAGAGCCAGGCCCATAAAAGTCATTATGCCTAGCTCACGTGATAAATATATTATTCTAAGCAAGAAGCATCTCTTGAGGGGTTCTCGTTTTTTCCTAGAAGAAGATTTAACTGTAAAACAACAGGAGGAAAGAAGAGAGGAAATTTTAAAGGTTAGGGCAGCAAGAGATGAAGGAAAGAGAGCATGGATTTATAAAGGCAAAGCTGTGATAGCGCAATTTGGACCTCCTTCCAAAACAGAGCAGCAAGATGGTAATAAAGAAGAGGCAACAAACTCTTCAACAGGAAATCAGAAAGCAAGGTCAGTATGGGAAAACAGGGACAAAGACTCAAATGTGAGTCTTGCATGTCAAAATAAATAGCAATCAAGTCATACCCAGGTTTCCTTAAGATTAGTTTGTTGGAACTGCAGAGGTTACCCATGGAGACGAGGACCTGGGTTAGGGCCTATTGCGGAAAATAGAGACATAATTTGCCTCATAGAAACACATGAGCATGAAGGGTGCAAGACACCTTTGTTTGAAGGATACTGGAAGATGGCAGTGTGGAACAAGGCAGCAGGGAATGGAAAAGGGCACGGGGGTATCATGGTTTTAGTAAGGGAGAAAGAAGGTCGTCTCATTCAGTTAGAAAAAGAAGACTCAAATAAGCAATTCATTTGGTTTAAAATATCAGAAAATGGAAACCACATCAGAATTGCAGCATGCTATTTTGCGCCACAGGTCTCAAAAATCTACAAAGGTAGAGGGCTTGACCACAAAGATCCATTTGCAGCTTTAAAAGCGGATATTGCAACATATTCTCAGCTAGGTGAAGTCCTTATAGTGGGTGATTTCAATGCTAGGACTGCAAGTGAGCAAGCTAGCATTCTTTGTTGTAAAGATGATTGTGACCCTATTTGGCTTACAGAAGAAAGCAATCATCAGTGGGAAAGAATTTCAGAGGACAAGGGCTGCAATCTCTTTGGTGAACAATTGCTTACTCTATGTGGGGCCTTTGATTTAGTCATTTGTAATGGCTTGACTAGATGGGCAAAGTCCGGTAATTTCACGTGCAATACTTATAATGGAGCAAGTGTGGTAGATTATGTAATTTGCTCGCATGGTTTGTGTGAGAAAATGGACGAAGTTCTGGTTGGAGATCAGCTGTGGGATTTGAAATCAGATCACAAGCCAATTTATTTATGTTTCTCTTGGATTGGAAAGAAACAATTAGAGTCAAAAATTCAGCGTGTCCAACAAAATCTTCCACAGGGCAGAATTCTTTTGACCCCAGAAAATTGTAATACCTTCAAAATGACGTTAGAGAGGCTCTTTGAGAAGGAGAAAATTACAATTCACAACCTTCATAGTCATGAATTAACACATTTAATTCAATGCGCACTTGCAAAGTGCAAAAGAACAAAAATTAAGAAGTCTGAAACAAATTGCTTTCCGGTTAATGCTTGGTTTGACGAGGAATGCAAAAAGGCAAGGAGAATCTGGAAAGAGTCAAACAAGGACAACATAACGCTCAAATCTTACAAGCATTTATTAAGCAAGAAAAAGGCTGATTTCATGGTTTCAAGGAGGGAAGAACTAATCTTCCTAGGGAAAAATAATCCCAAATTATTTTGGAAAGAGCTCCAACCGAAAAAGATACAAATTGGAAATAATATTTCAGCTTCTAGATGGTTTGACTATGCAAGACAACTCTATGAGCAGGTTCCCAAGGTTGACCCTCCCCCCTTGGTCAACACGGATACTAAACTCTTCACGGTACAAGAGGTAGAGATGGGTATCAAGAAGTTGGGTGTTGGAAAAGCAAAAGACTTAGCTGAACTCCAAGCAGAATATCTAAAGTGGGGCTCAAAGATCCTTGCACCTCACATTACAAAAATCTTCAACAACATCATACAACAAGGGCTCCCCACAGATTGGACAACTAGTCTGGCAATACCTCTTTTCAAGAGCGGTGACATCAATAATCCCTCCAATTATAGGACCATCATGATAAACCCTTTGTTTGCAAAGCTATTTGGAAGCATGCTAGAAAACAAAATTAGCAAGTGGGCAGAAGAAAGAAATAAGCGTGCTAAAGGGCAAGCAGGTTTTAGACCTAAGCATTCAACAGTTGATCATTGCATAACTCTAAGGCACATCATTGAAAAAGTTTGGGAGAATAAGGAAGAAGTCTTTTGTTGCTTTGTTGATTTCAGAAAAGCGTTTGACTCGGTTCCTAGGGATAAACTTTGGCAAAGAATGGAGGAACTTGGGGTTCCTAAACATTTGAGAGCAGCTGTGCATAGACTGTATGAAGAGGTGAAAGTCAAAATTAGAACTTCGGCAGGCATTTCTGAAAGTTTTAGAAGCGATATCGGGGTCAAGCAAGGTTGCCCACTGTCTCCGACCCTTTTTGGTTTATATATCGACAAGCTTGAGGAGTGGTTAAATTCGCAAGGAGGTGATGGTATCTATTTGTGCAAGTTTGTTATAAGGCTTCTTTTGTATGCAGATGACCTTATTCTGATTGCTAAATCGGCGCTTGGTTTGCAAGAGCACTTACTATCCCTTGAGCATTTTTGTAGAAGTGTGGGGATGCAAGTCAATATCAGCAAAACGAAAGTAGTGGTCTTCTCTAAGAAAAGAAAACATAATCAACATAAGTTCTACTTTGAAGGCAACATTCTGGAAGAAGTTGCGGAATACAAATACCTCGGAGTTGACTTCAACAAAAATCTAAGCTGGAATGGTTGTAGAAAGAAAAGAACTTTGGGGGGTTGGAAAGCATTTTATGCTTTTCAAAATAGGTGTAGAGAGGCAGAGTTATGGGACTGGAAGACCACTCAAACTCTTTTTGGGCTTCTAGTGATTCCAGTGATTCTATATGGTTGTGAACTGTGGGCTAGTAGTACTTCCGACATGCAGTGGAGACAAATTGAGAAAATTCAGAAGCGTTTGATTACAATCAAATTTAAGATCAAAAGTGCAGTGCGTTATGATATCTTGTTAAGTGAAACAGGGGCTGCTCCTATTGAAGCAATTGCTATGGTGCGAGTCATAAGTTATTTAAAAAAAATTGAGCAAATGGAAGATGGTAGATGGCCTAAGGTTGTCTTTAATGATAGATTGTGCAAGAGCAAAAAAACTTGGATGCAACAAAATAACAAATGGTTTAGTAAATGGGATATTTGCTTGAACGCGTGCCCCATAAACAACAAAGAGATAAAAGCTTTTGTTATGGAAAAGTTCCACAAACGTACTTGGGAGAAGGAGCTAGGAAGAAAGAAAAATTACTATATTGAAGTGTTTAATCCCACTCATAATCATCAACCAAAAGCATACATAGAGGCCAATATCTCTTGGAAAGCCAAAATTCTTATTGCTCAGTTAAGGACTAATTCTCATCAACTCCGTTGTGAAACAGGGCGCTGGAAAAGGCCAAAGGAAGTGTGGGAGGAAAGGGTATGCATTTTTTGTTCTTCCGGAAAAGTGGAAACAGAAAAACATTTTATTTTAGAATGTGAGGCCTTCAAAGACAACAGGGAAAGTTACGCAGATACGCTGGCAGCTAACTCTTGGGATAATCTATTTAACGAGGGGTTTGTCGAGAAGACGGGAGCATTTATTGTGAAGCTTCACAAAAAAAGGGCCGAATACATCAAGCAGATGAAAAAGCAATCTGTCCCATAGGCTATCTTTAGCCTCGTGGACGTTAAAATAATTTCTTCTTCTTCTTCTACCCTACGCTACCCATAATTAGGGGTTGGAAAAAGTTCTATGCCCTAATGGGAAACAAAAGCAACGACTAATATTAGAATCCATCCATACCGCGGAACCGATTAGGTTAGGTTTGGGTGGCATGTATATATGACTCGGGGTTGAGACGAGAAGAAGACGAGGGTAAGATTCTAGTTTTTGGGTTTTCTTACAATACAATCAACCGAATTAAGGCTTCAATATAATAGATTCGGAGAGCATTGATGAGTAATCTGCGCAGACAGCCCAACACACTGCCATAGAAGCAGAGATTTGGAGAGTACAGAGAGTATTGGGTTTCGTGTATATATATTTGTATGTTTGTACTTGTGAAATCGAGATATATTGGCAGAGCGCGGGCGAGAGAAAGAAAGTCATTGAAGTTCGTTGAAGCCCAAGTGGGCCGAAGAAGGGCAGGCGAAGCATTCAGCACTTGATAGTATTGGCAACCCGTGCTCTTTTACAGCTGTATTTGCTCAGACTTCCAAAGGAATTCGAGCCGCTTTCAAGACTACTTATGTCTATATAACGGCATTCTTCTTCAAGAACGGGACCTGGAATTCAAGCGAACGGCCTCAATTCTCTGCCTGAACAAGGAAACCGGATCCACAGTGCCAATGGGTATGTTGTGTCCTTCTCTTTTGTTTTGTGTTTTGGGATTTATTCTGTATTGAAAGGTCCCAATTGGTGTGTGTGTGAGATTTTTTTTTGAGAAACCCAATCTGAAATTTCCGTGCTATCGAGTTTTGGGCTTATGGGAGTTTTGTGTTTGTGCCAGAAATGAATTGGATGGCTTCTCTGGACATGGACGATGAGTATGAGAAACTGGTTATAAGGATGAATCCTCCAAGGTCTGCTATTTCATTCCCTTGCCAATTTTGATGTTTGGTTTGCCTAACCCTTTGTGGAATCTTTCGACTTTTAGGAATTAGGAATCCATTAAAACATTATTTTCTTAGTATGATAGCATGTTCGGATGGCACCATGAAGGATTTTGGAACTGACCTTATTCTTTGAATTGGCCTCTCAGGGTTGAAATTGACAACAGCGCATGTGAGAATGCAACCATTGTGCAGGTAACTTTCTTTCGCCTTCCGAGTTCAATTCCTTTAGAATTAGGGCGTTTATATCGTACCCTTGTGTTTTTTCCAGGTTTAGCTTTAAATCTGAGTTGATCTCCTTTACACATGCAGGTTGACAGTGCTAATAAACATGGCATTCTGTTGGAAGTTGTACAAGTGCTGACTGATTTGAATCTCTTGATTAAAAAGGCCTACATATCTTCTGATGGAGGATGGTTCATGGACGGTAAGTTCCCTACCCGTTTCATCTTTGCCTGCCTTCATCATATATGGTGTGCTTTCGAGGTGTGTTTCCGTGACATTCTTTTATCATTCTTTGAATACATGTAACACTGCAACTTTTGGCTGTGGCAGTATTTCATGTGACAGATCAACATGGCAAGAAGCTAACAGACGAAGGTGTAATTGGGTGGATTCAGAAGGTATTGATAGTTTTCATTGACCTAGTCCAGAAAATTAGGTGTATTTTCGCTATTTGGTTTTAAATCTAACTTTAATCTCTTGCAGCTTCTTACTCTGGATTTTTGTTCTGGCTGCAGTCACTGGGGACGAATGCCTGTTTCTTACCTTGTCTGAGGAGATCTGTGGGATTGAAGCCTGCATCAGAGCACACGGCGATTGAGTTAACAGGAACGGATAGGCCAGGCCTGCTCTCTGAAGTATTTGCTGTACTTGTAGATCTCAAGTGTAATGTTGTAGGAGCTGAGGTATGGACCCATAACATGAGGGTTGCCTCTGTGGTGTATGTTACTGATGAGGCCACAGGTGCTCCTATTGATGATCCGGAAAGGCTTTCGAGGATCAGAGAGTTGTTATGCAATGTTTTGAGAGGGAATAATGACATAAGAGGCGCGAAGACGGTTGTTTCTATGGGTGTTACACATACTGAAAGACGACTCCATCAAATGATGTTTGCTGATCGAGATTATGAAAGGGTTCATAGAGGTCGATCGGGATCTGCAGAAGATAAATTTAGACCTTTAGTGACTGTACAGAACTGTATAGAGAAGGATTATTCAGTGGTTAGCATATTGTGTAAAGATAGACCAAAGCTTCTATTTGATACTGTATGCACATTAACCGACATGGACTATGTTGTTTTTCATGGAACAGTCAATGCTACAGGGCCAGAAGCATATCAGGTATGTAATAAACATCATTTCTTTTCAACAGCTTGCCTAATCTCATCCTGAATTTGAAAGGCCTATAATATTTACACTGTTTTGCTCTTTTTTTTGTCACCTGCACTCCTCGAGCTTGAAACTGTTCTTGACACTGCTTTCTTTTGGTTTTGAAGGAATACTACATAAGACATACCGATGGGTTCCCTGTTAACTCAGAAGCAGAAAGGCAGCGCGTGATCCAATGTTTAGAGGCAGCTATAGAAAGAAGAGTCTCCGATGTATGTACTGTTTTTTGGTTTTATGTTCTGTTTTTCTTCTTTTATTAGCAATTACATGAATGGAAAGTTGGTGGTTAAAACAAATGCAGGGTTTGTTGGAATCTTAGCTACTTATCTTTGTCTCTGCAGCTCTGGGACACTTTTTGCACAAGATAAGAAATATTATCTTGCTAATTTTTCTATGTTCAACTTGTTCATTGCAGGGATTGAGACTTGAACTATGTACTAGTGATAGGCATGGACTTCTATCAGATGTGACCCGTATATTTCGTGAGAATGGCTTGTCAGTTACTAGAGCAGAAGTAACTACTAGAGGAGGAAAAGCTGTCAATGCATTTTATGTTACTGATGCAGCAGGAAATCCTGTTGATTCCAAAACAGTTCAAGCAGTTCGCCAAGAGATAGGCCAAGCGTATTGCAAGTTACAGAAAATTCCGCTTGTGTCAAATCTCCTCCACGAGAGACTGCTGTGAGGTTTCTGTTTAGTAACCTTTTCAGATCCAGATCTCTGTACAATCTTGGATTGATAAAGTCCTTTTCGTAAATGATGTATATATATGTTTCTGTAGATCAGGAGAAAATGGGTCTTTAGTTATAGTCAACAGCTTCCCAAGGGGTGCCACACTACCATGGTTTAAAGGATCTATTCAGCAGGCTCCACCTCCTCACACTAACATATTTGGCTCCTAATTCTTCCTACAAGAATATTCACCATTATAATTCTTTTTGATAATTCTGCTGTTGGCATGTGGGTTAAGGATGGACATACTGTTCAAATAGGTATCTGATGTATATTATACTAGCTGGCAACATGACACCTCAATACAAGGTTTACAAGATTGACAAGCGAGAGGATGTTGAAAAGGGCAATTAGTCATGGCTTGACCCTGTAACCATGTGTACAATGATGAAAAAAATACTGTGCACTTGAATATGGGTGCATATCTTGTATATAAAATTCTCTTCATTCTTCACAGGAATACAATTATCAATGTCTGCATAGTGATTGTAACAAATGTTTCTTGTTGGCAAATGTAATGTAAGCTTATTTTTTTGTAGTGAGAGACTTGTACTTTCAGAACTTTCTGTGGCCTCGAAAGTGATTGATTTTTATGGTTTGTTTGAAGCTGTGTTTGCTATTGCATTGGGGCAGATTGTATTTTATAGTTACTATGGAATCATTTCTGAGAAATTGATAATACAATCTTCTTGTACAAGTTTTGTTTCAATTTTCTGATCAGGCCTGGCGCCTTGCAATGGTTGCGTTGCTTATTGTAAATAACGGTTCATTTGATTGTCAAGCTATCTAAGCATAATGTGTTCCAGAAATTCCTGTTGTTTTATCAGATTTGTGATTGGCACAATTTGGTTACAAGGTGCCGTGCTCATTCTCACTTGCACCTTTAGGCTCCATGTGAGGCATGGTTTTATCAAGTGGTGCACTTGTTTTGTTTAGCAATTAATAATCATTAAAACTTCACAGGAGTTGTGAGTGATGACTTATTATAATGTATACACAGATGCCTGACAGTGGTTCATACGAAGACATGCTTGGATTCCAGGAAAACACCTAATATTATGAAGGGTGGAAAGAACACATTTTTTCCAGAATAAAAAAATCTTTATATTCATGAGGATGAATGCACTCGACGGAGAGACTGTACCCCTGATCCAAAATGTATACAGGAAATGGTTATAAGGTATACACAGATGCCTGACAGTGGTTCATACGAAGACATGCTTGGATTCCAAGAAAATACCTAATATTATGGGGAGTGGAAAGAACACACATTTTTTTCCGTAAGAAAAAAAACCATTATATTCATGAGGCTGAATGCAATTCAACGGAGGAACTGTACCCCTGATCCTTCTCAGGAGTTGAGTAATGACTTACAGGAAATGATTATATTGTATACAGTGATACACAGATGCCTGACAGTGGTTCATACGAAGACATGCTTGGATTCCAGGAAAATACCTAATATTATGAAGGGTGGAAAGAACACACCTTTTTTTTTCCAGGAAAAAAAAATCTTTATATTCACGAGGCTGAATGCACTCTTTAACGGAGGGACCGTACCCCTGATCCATAACTATACATACTGTATCAAAAAACAGAGGCCACTTACAAGCAGTCCTTTCAGGACTTACGTCTATATATGCGATACCTGCAGATTACAAGAAACCACTGGGGCATTACAATGACCATTTTGTGGCAAAACTAGATACGACTGAAGAGAACTGTGAGGAGAGGAAGGGTATAGAAAAATAAATCCGTGGAGTCTTGAACAATCCCCTCCACGCATTCAGAAATGTTGAAAGTCCTAGCAGGGAGAGAAAACGCTTTTGCTGAATATTTCTCCCCACTCCCAGATATATGAGAGAGGGCGAGTGGTAAGTTTTTCCCCATATTTACTCCCCAAACCCTACATAACTTGAGGGCGAGTGGTAAGTTTTTCCCAATATTTACTCCCCAACCCCTACATAAATAACATAAATAGTTAGACGGTACATAAATAATTAGAGGGCAGGGCGGAAGGAAATATTGGGAAAAACTTGATATTATTTCTCTCTGCATATATGTATGATATTATCTCTCTGTATATATGTATGATATTATCTCTCTGTATACAGGGAGAGGTAGTAGGAAATATTGGGAAAAACATCATATATAGTGTGAGAGTAAGGTGAAATATTAAGAAAACATCATATCATGTTTATAATATTATTTTTTTCTTTATTCTTTTGCCTGAGTTTCTCCGCATATGTCTTTCCACCCCATCTCTATAATATTATGTTTTTTCCAATATTTCAGCATATGTCTTTCCACCCATCTCTATAATATTATGTTTTTTCCAATATTTCCCTTACCCCATGAGAATTAACACAACACAAAATTGTTGATGTTTTCTCAATTACTGAGGGGCTTTGCCTTGCAAAATAACACATATTTAAGAGGGGGATTATTTCATTATGAGAGTAGTGAATGTTAAATGTTTATTTCTTCGACACCCCAAGAGCAGCATGAAAATGGTTTGTATTTCCATGCGAAAAGAATTGTATTAGTATAGGAGGTTGTTGTCTAGAATATATGTATAGGAGACTGTTATGTAGGATTGACACAGATGTTTGGGCATGGTTCGGACAAAGACTTACATGGATTCCGGGAAAGACAATATGAAGAGTGGAGAGCACATGTAATTATGAGAAGGATCATTGGATTATTGGACTGTTTTGAAGCAATCTAGAATAAGGTTGTTTCTTTGGTGCCCAAGAGCAGCTTTAAAATGGCCTGTATTTCCAGGCATAAAGGGTTGTACAGGAGTCTGTTTTCTAGAATATTTGTGGAGTCATGTCTTTTGATAAATACAGAATCTCGAAAACTTTTAGGCACAGTATATTGGTAAGATAGTCGAACTGTGGGATGTGAAATACAAATTAGTCTTTTGTTAAATTCTCACAAAAGTAATTTCTTCTGCATTGCTGGTCAGAGGAATGAAGTAATACTGCGGGAATTCAACAATGTTCTTATTGATAGATTGTTGCCATCGATTAACCTCAAGACTCCATTGGTGCATAGAAAACAAATATCACGAGCTGCAGCAAATATGTCGAGTATCTCACAATCCGGGTGTAATATGTGATGGCAATGGACTGGGTTGTACAGCAAAGTGGAGAAAATATCTAGATGCATATCCAAAAGTCTTTTGTGCTTCAACTACCATTCTAATTTATAAATCTGGATGCACATCTAGAAAATTTGTGTGTTTCAACTACCATTCTAATTTGATTAGTGGAACTATATTATCTTTTTGCATGGATCCATGCTAACTCCATATTTATCTAGCACCCCGAGGGATAAAAATTTCCGATAAACTATCAACATTTCAGCCCTTTGCGAACCACTTCACATTATGGCGACTTTGGAGTTAAAATCTGGCAATTACGATTCCGTACTGCTGTAATCGTGAATTTGTTTGCTGAGCTTGTACGAAGTGGTTACCCTTGTTTACTTTTTGATGTTTCTGAATCTATCTGTGTGCTACTTTCAGCACCCAATTTCATTCATTTCAATGTGTTTTAGGTTGTATTTAATTTATGGCTAACAAAAAAATGTCCGAAACTTCGGCTCATTATCCTAATCCATGATGCTAGTTGTTGCATACTATCATACCAACAACTGTACTGCATATTTTAACACGCTGATTCCATACTCCACGATGCTAGTTGTTGCATACTATCATACCAACAACTGTATTGCATATTTTAACACGCTGATTCCACATTTTGGGGCACCTGCCGACAGGGAGGTCCTTAGTGTATTGCTGGCTGTCCAATTCACTGAAATTCAAAATATCATTTGAAATTCGTCTGAATATTGACTGAAATGCATCTATAATTCCATCTTGGGGTTTCTACTAGAGCTTCCAACAGCACATAAACCGGATTTCAATGCGACTCTATGCAGTTTTTACACTGCACAAACAGAGATGTGATCTCTATCACCATTTATCAAATTCTTTAATGCATTCAACATTTAATACCCATTTGTATAACAGTGCAGAATTGAGTAGGACTTATTATCATACATATACAACATTCGTTCCTAGTGAAATCGGGGTTTGTAGGTGCACAATATAGAGTTGATTCCCAATGTTACCATTATAATTTTTAGATGTAGCCACACAAACCCAAGCAAAATCAGCTATGTTGCAAAGAGTTTCTTAACTATAAACTCTATGGCCAACTGTTCTATTGCTAAATATTATAAAACTTAATATTATAAAAACATTAGGAGTAGAATGCATCAACAATAAGATATGTTTCTTTTTATCATGCTGTGCTTATGGAAACCTAAGCTGTAGTAGTGATTTTACTCCCATTGAAGTACTCATGAATACCATCACCAAGCTAGGATACAAAGCAGCAACATAGGCAAACTCAAGTCTGCTTATAGGGACTCCATTTCAGGGATAACATATTTCTAGTGTTGAGTGACAAATTTATGGTGCATTTTAATAGTTAGTTCCTCTCATGGTGGGTGGATTGGTAGTCTTCTATAAAATAAATGGGCTAGCCCCAACCTAGACTCAGCCTAGTAAAAACAAATAAAAAATAAAAAATAGCTAGTTCCTCTAACAACACTCTATCAAAGTATGGACATCTCTTTGTCCTCTCTCTAATTCAAGCTCGGGCATTTCACCTCCATGCATACATTACCATGGGAATCCTTACAACTAAAGCTTAATTATGCCAAGAATATCTACCTAGTGAAACCTTTGTAACTGAAGCATAGTTGTGCCAAGAATATCCTAGATGATTGATTATATCTCCAACAGATTTGGCATAGACAAGGACATCCACTTGCGAATTTTAGGTAACTATCGACACTAATAGAGTTGATGCTCAACATGGATTTACTCTGGTTTTAATTCCCTCTAAATTTGAGCTCCCCACAATGCAGCGATTTCTTTCTAATAATTGCATAATTGAGACCTTTCCATAACTAATATCTTTGGTTTAAGTGTGGGAAAACAAATTTTCGTCGAGGGAAAAAAATCTCTTAAAAGCGGAAGGATGATTTATATATGAAGCCTTGCATCTTTTATTAGGGGTGTGAATCATTGTTATATGGAAACAATTAAATTCATTCATCATTATTGCATCAAAAGTAGTAAGGTGCTTTATAGTACAATATGGGGATAAGATGTCACATAACAACCTTATTGTGCACCCTTCATTGATAATTGTGAAATAAGTACTCCGCCTCCTTATTCCTATGATAGAATGACTTAAAGTAGGTAAGTTAGGCAAGCCGAGCATGTCTACTCTTTGATAGATTGGTGTTGCCAAACTATCAAGCTAACATCTCTCTTGGGATTGAGTGGGTACATTGAAGCACCAATTCCAATACAACAAAGTGAAAGCCTTCTAACAAACTATGCACAAACTATGCACTTTTTCTTGGTATGAAGTGGGTAAGTAAAAGCATCACTACTCATCTCAAACAATGAAGCAAAGTCTCCTAATTATGTTGCACACCCATATGTTGGTAACTTGGCAAGTCGTTTCCTTATCTCTTTCACATGTGTGAGCCTCTCATACACACATCAGGTAGATTGACAAGACATATATAACAAAATTCAAATCAAAATGCTTAAGTTCACAAGCTTCCCTCTAGGGTCTCACTGTTAGACTCCAAACCTAGAGTTCTCCTAGATTGTCAATCATCAAAAGTTACCTTCCATGAACCTTATTGCCAAATTCCCAACTTGGAGTTATTCTAGATAATTAATAACCTATTGTTTGCATCATCAAGATCAATGAACCATAACACAACATATGCATATGGGCATGTAAGATAAGCAAACATCATCATATGAGGTTGATGTCAATTAGGCTTCCTCAGCCTTCCAAATTTCATTCTAAACAAGAATGGGTTATGGAGCTCTAACTAACCTACAACAATTCACACGTACTCAACAACATCAATGATCATTTATTATCATATCATTGCTTTTCAAGTCATAAATAAGATTAATAATCAAGTCATCCTAGGACAAACATCTAGGTCATAGACTAAGATTAGCGATCAAGTGGTACAAGGACAAACATCAAGGTCATAGGAAAACCCAAGCTAAGTAACACGGGATATCGCAATCATGATCTACAACACAAGTACATATTTTGAAAGATTCAATGAAATTATGCTCCACAAGATAATGAAATATTTCCAAAGATTCGACGGGAGAGCTCTAAGCTTGACATGAAAAGAGTTAAAGGCATCTCTTTTGTCTCTCATGCCAACATTCCCCTCTTGTTGGTTTGAAGCCCTCAATTTTCTCTTGGCAAGTTGAATTCCATAAATCTATACACATTTAATAATATCATATGTTTTATTTATTTTTTATTTTTTTTTATTTTTTATTTTTATGTTATACATCATGTACTATGCCGACAAATATATTTATGTAAAATGTCCAAGCCTATGTCCTCTACTTGGCCCTAGGCCTTTAGCACCCACTAAAACCTTTACAATATAGTGTTTATACACACCAAGCCACATAAGTAGAGCCCCTAGCAAACATGTTGAATACATAAAATATTACATACTCTTATAGATATAATCTAGAGGATCCAAAATAAGGCATTACCTTTTCATGCCCTAATTTTCCCTCTTGTTGGTTCAAAGCCCTCAATTTTCTTGTAGCAAGTTGAATTCCATACACATTTTTAATTATATCATATGTTAAACAACCATTTCATTAATTGTTTGGACTAATTTTAGTTTTAGGTCATTTATGGATAGGCCGAAATCAATGTTTCTAAAGTGTGAAATTAGGATTCCTAAAGTGCAAAATGTAAGTCTACATGTGCTAATATCAAATTCCAAAATTTTTCCAAAATTGGATTTATAAAGTGCAAAATAGAATTTAAAAAATTTGAATACACAATTACCCACTTTAAAGTTCCTTTCACTGTGATGTTGATCAACATATTATTTCACCTTGTCTTGTGCTATAGCTAAGTTATCCTTCAATAGTTGGAGAGCCTCTTGTTGGTGTTCAATATGATATTACACGTCCTGAACCTTAGCTTTTGCACTTAGTGGCAATATGACTAATGGAGGATGAACTCATAAAGTGCCATAAATGGGGACATTTTAAATGAAGCATGAAAGGAGATGTTATACCACCATTTTGCTAAGGGTAACCACATGACCAATTTTATCTGTTTATCATATGAAAAGCAACAAAGATAACTTGATAGACACTTAATTCAAAATATTAATTCATCTATTAGATTGAGGATATTCAAATGAGTTGTGCACTAATTGAGTACCACAACAAGAAAATAGGCAAGTCCGAAAATTACCTATAAAAATTGGATCTTTGTCACTTGAAATAATATTGGGGTTTCTAACAACTTCATAACTATTTCCATGAATGTTGTAGTCATGGTACTTGCTTTAAAGGAACATGAAATAGAGCAAAAGTGGACATACTTTGTCAGTTAATACACCAAAACCATAATGAAATTCTTTCCTTCGGACTTTGGTATAATTATAATAAAATCCATTATGGCCTCTTCCCAACACTCACTTGGTATGGACAATCGTTCTAGTAGACTTGGTTTCTTGATTATTCCTCCTTTGTTTTCTTGGAAAACCAAATATTTTGCTACTAACTTAAGAAGATTTTTTTTAAGACCTTCCAAAAAAAATCCTTTTTTGATCCCTTAGTAAGCTTTCAAAAATCTTGAGTGTTCCCATATAGAAGACGTGTGAAGTTTGAGACAAACCTTATGTTTGAGTTGTGAATTCTTACATAAGTTTAGTTTTGAAATATGCCAACAAGAATATTCCAATTTAATTTGTCCTTGAATTAAATTGTGAATTAAAATTGAATTTAGTCTTAACAGCTACTTGGAATTAATTAATTAATTTATTTTAAATTAATTAGTTGGAGAAATTCAAGTTAGAAGTCCTTCTGAAGTCATGCAAGAGTTATCCCTTAAATTAAGGAGATAAGATTGAGTTATATTTGAGTTGTAATTAGTTAACTCAGTTTATTGAGTTAAGTCCAGTTAAATTAGTTCCAAAGTGTTTGAGGAACTAATAGTGAGTTAACAGTTAGTTGATGCATTAATGCACTCAACTAGTGCTACTCCAGTTAACTGAAGATTCCCTCATCAGAAACTCATGCATTTCTATTCTGAGAAAGACCCAGTTGAGATTAATATTCAAGGACAATGTACTATGAGTTGCATGTGTTTTCTCATGGAGAAAATTCATGCATGCAGTCAAGGATTTATCCTTAAGGATTGTGTAGTTTTGGAGGGAGGGTTTTCCACTTGGTTGAAGGCAAATCATCCAGAAGGAACATTGCAAGGAAATAGGAGCTTGTAGGGCAGAGAGGAAGGCTGGAGAGAAGCCAAGATTGCCTGTGAGCATCTGTGAGGATTGTACTGAGAGATGGCTAGCTGTGAGAGCTTAGGCTTTATATAATTCCTATGTATTTCCACCATGTATGATAATACAATAGTGTGGGGTTTTTAGCTGAGGCTTTCCCCAAAGTATTTTCATGTGTATTGTGCCATTGATTCTTCTTCTTCTGGTTATATTGTTCAACTCGATCTTTAAGCTTTTGCAAATTGATAGTAGAAGTAGGTTATAATATTCTTCTTTGATTTATATTGCATGATTGAGTTAACCTACCATCAGATATTCTACATGGTATCAAAGTTGTGAATAGTATACTGAGAAGAGAATTCGAAGTTTGAAGTTCAGGGTTGCAGGTGCAAATCGAATTCATATCATACTTCAAGGTTGGCCAATGGCGTTTTATGGCTTGAGACTTGAGTATGCCTTGGAAGGTAGCTCAAATTACATAGCATGGAAAGATAGAATGCAGGCTGTATTAGAAGACAATGGCTTGAAGGAATTCATTGATCAAGAAATCCCAAAGCCAGCTTCAACTAATGCACAAGAGTTGGCTAAGTGGAAGAAGTGTGTGGCGAAGGCGAGATGGATCATCCTTGAGGGATTTCAAGACCATATTGTCTTGAGTCTCCATGGGAAGGATACTCCATTTTCAATGTGGAAGACATTGAAGGACCTCTACCAGAACAATAGCGACTAGAGGAAATTGGCACTCAAGGATAAGCTTCGAAGAATCAAGATGGAGAAGGGAGATACTATTTCCACATATCTAAACAAGCTCACCACCTGCAGAGATGAGCTTGGCAGTGTGGGAATAAATACTTCCGATGATGATATGGTGAGCCTCGCTCTCCTTGGCCTTCCAAAGAGTTGGAATAGTTACCAGGACTCTGTGAATGGAAGGGAGAAACTACCGGATTGGGAATGACCGTGATTAGATCTTATGTAGGATGAGATCAAGAGGAGCACACGAGATGGTTCTTCATCCAAGAATGACGATGAAGAAAATCTGGCCTTAGCAATAAGGCAAGGAAAGGGAAGGGGAAGGCTTCCCATTTCAAATCAAATTCTTCTCATGGAGGGAAGAAGAGTGACATGTCTAAAGTAAGATGCTTTAATTGTCACAAGATGGGACATTATGTGACTATTTTCCCATCGAAGAAGTCCAAGAAGTGACCCTTGGAAGGATCAGAAGGTGAGGCATTAGCCTCTCAGTTTGAAATGGAATTTACCCTCATCGCATGCATGGTGTCATCGATGATGGGTTGTGTCTGGTATATTGATAGTGGAGCCTCATTCCACATGACTGGTGATAAAAATTTATTCAGTGCCTTGGAGGAGAAAGACCTCAAGATGTGGATAGAGATGGGTGACGACGGAAGGTATAGTGTTTCAGGAGTGGGCACGATTGCTTTTCAGAGAGAGCATGGATCTCCTCTCACCTTGATAGATGTGAAGTATGTGCCTAGACTGAAGAAGAACCTGGTATCGGTCGTGATGTTAGAGGACAAAGGCTATAATGTTGTCTTCAGTAAACATGGGTCAGACCAAGAGGATAGGGATTCGGGTGAAGAATATCTATAAACTAGAGGTAGATGATTGTGCAAAATTGAGTACAAAAGAAGAATTGGTGCAAAGCCAAGACATTGGCGAGTTGTGGCACAAGGGGGTTCGGCCATTTGCATCATGGGGCTTTGAAGATAATGTAGCAGATATCTGCAAGACTTCCCAAAGGTAAACTTGAGCAAGTTGACACATGCAAAGGTTGTACCTTGGGAAAGTACACCAAGTCTTCCTTTCATGATCGACACTATCGAGCAGAGGCTATCTTAGAGCGAGTTCATACTCATTTGTGTGGACCATTATCGACGACAATCACAATGAAGCAAAGGTATTATGTGCTTTTCATTGATGACTATTCTCATAAATGCTGGATTTATTTCATGCAGAAGAAGGACCAAACTTTCACAAAGCTTTGGTCAAGAAAGAGTCAGGGAAGAAGATAAAGGCCTTGAGAAGCGACAACAGCGGAGAATATGTCTCTCAAGAGTTTAAGGACTTCTGTGCAATGGAAGGAATTAAGCGAGAGTTGACGACACCTCATAACCCACAGCAGAATGGGGTGGCCGAGAGGAAGAACAGAACTATTGTAGGGACAACATGAGGAATGCTGCATGACCAAGGCCTACCGCTTCACTTGTGGGTTGAGGCATGCAACACAACGGTTTATTTGCAGAATAGAAGCCTGCATCGCATACTTGGGATGAAGACACCAGAGGAAGCTTTCTCCGGTAAGAGACTAGATGTGGGTCACTTCAGGATCTTTGGCTCATCGGTATATTTCCATGTGACAAAGGATGCACGGAAGAAGCTTGAGCCGACAACATAGTTGGGGATATTTGTGGGGTACATTGATACACCTCACAACTATCGGGTGTACTTGCCTACCAGTCGGAGGACAGTGATTCGCAGAGATCTCAAGTTTGATGAGCAGAAGGCCATGCAAGTTTCCCTTGAGAGGGAGCTACAACTACAGGTTGTGGAGGAACTGTTGGTTCCTAAGGAGGAGGAGCCTCAGACTAATGCGAAGCAGCTGCATGCAAAGGTTCTACGAGTGGAGACATCCACTCAAGCAGAGTCTTCCAGATATGGACGGAAGTGCACAAGAGAAGCTGATAGATTGTTGGAGGATGCGAGAGAGAATGTGGGAGCACCATCTTCTCAGCGCAGATAGAGGAGGTCAGTTGAGAGGTACACTGGATACATGGCCCTTGCTGAGGAATGTGTTGAGACCGAGCCATCTTCCTTTGAGGAAGCAGTGTAGCAGCCGATTTGGGTTGATGTTATGGTGGAGGAGTATGACTCCATAGTTCGTAACAGTGTTTGGGACGTGGTTCTGAGACTGGAGAACAAGTCAGTTGTGGGTTTTAGTTGGATTTACAAGGTAAAGCAAGCTGTTGATGGTAGTGTGGAGAAGCATAAGGCAAGATTTGTTGCCGTGGATTTTCACAGGTGGAGAGGATCAAGTTGTTGCAATATATTTTGACAGAGGAGCAAGATGCTGACATTTTGACAAAGGCATTGTCAAAGTGTAAATTCGAGTTCCATAGAGACAGGATCGAGGTGGCAGATAATCCCTTTCTTGTTGAGAGGGAGTGTTGAAATATGGCAACAAGAATATTCCAATTTAATTTGTCCTTGAATTAAATTGTGAATTAAAATCGAATTTAGTCTTAACAGCTACTTGGAAATAATTAATTAATTAATTTTAAATTAATTAGTTGGAGAAATTCAAGTTAGAAGTCTTTCTGAAGTCATGCAAGAGTTATCCCTTAAATTTAGAAGATAAGATTGAGTTATATTTGAGTTGTAATTAGTTAACTCAGTTTATTGAGTTAAGTCCAACTAAATTAGTTCCAAACTGTTTGAGGAACTAATAGTGAGTTAACAGTCAGTTGATGCATTAATGCACTCAACTAGTGCTACTCCAGTTAACTGAAGATTCCCTCATCAGAAACTCATGCATGTCCATTCTGAGAAAGACCCAGTTGAGATTAATGTTCAAGGACAATGTATTATGAGTCGCATGTGTTTTCTCATGGAGAAAACTCATGCATGTAGTCAAGGATTTATCCTTAAGGATTGCGTAGTTTTGGAGGCAGGGTTTTCCACTTGGTTGAAGGCAAATCATCCAGAAGGAACAACGCAAGGAAATAGGAGCTTGGAGGGCAGAGAGGAAGGTTGGAGAGAAGTCAAGATTTCCTATGAGTATTTGTGATGATTGCACTAAGAGCTGGCTAGCTGTGAGAGCTTAGGCTTTGTATGATTCCTATGTATTTCCACCATGTATGACAATACAATAGTGTGGCTTTCCCCAAAGTATTTTCATTTGTATTGTGCCATTGATTCTTCTTCTTCTGCTTATATTGTTCAACTCGATCTTTAAGCTTCCGCAAATTGATAGTAGAAGTAGGTTACAATATTCTGCTTTGATTTATATTGCATGATGGGGTTAACCTACCATCAGATATTCTACATTTAGGAAATACACTAAAGTGAATCATTTTTCTACACTAATCTATCTAATACACTAGGTTCCTATTATAGTTGTTGAATAAACTTCCATGCCTTTTAGTTCTACTTCCATTTTATCCTTGCCTCTTCCACCCAATCAACTTGTAAAATGAAAATAGCACAAAGTAAGGCTTCCCTATTTTCTTATTTCTTTGAATACGCATCTACTACCACATTTTGTTTCCCCTTTTAGAAAAAAAATTGTTTCATTAAATTTTGACTAATTTTAGTCTAATTCATCATATATTTATTATGAATGTCATTTTCCAATAGTTGAAATGTCAATTTCTAATAACTAATGTATTTATTTCAAATATATTTTTGGTAACTTTAAATCAAACTTTATAACAAGGTCCCCACCCACAATATGGAAAAATTAACAAGTATGAGAAAGTTCTTTTGCTCTTTCTCTTCCTCCCAAATATTAATAGTTTGAGAAAAGGCAAACACTTCTCCTCCTCACTCAAGTTACAAAAGTGTGGGAAAAGGCGTGTGCTCCATCTTCTCCACATTTTATTAATAGAAGTGAAAGGGTTGGTACTCCTCCTCATCACTTTAATTACAAAACTATGAGAAATGGTCATTATTCCCTCCCTTCCTATGGAAAATCAGTTCATCCACAAGAAATGTATCTTTGCAATCAAATTAAGTTCTATGCATCTCCAAACTTTTGATGGGGAGTTAAGAAATAATTTTGATTTTTTTGAATGATATTTTAGGTAAGGACTTGTACTATGAACATATGCAAACTAGAAAATCCAGAAAATAACAACTAATTGTAATATTATGCTTGTAGGCTATAGTTAAGCAAATTGTGTTAAAAAATAAGACATATTACACATACATGATACCAGTCTACATTACGAAAGAATATGCTTAGATGCTTCCAAAACTTAGTAAAATAGTAGAAAAGTTCTACACATCAAAAGTTTCACAATTGAAGTTAGTTTCAAAAGTAACTTAGCCAATAATGGATTTTATTCATTAATTTCAAAAATAGTTTACAAAGCTACAAAAGTAAAAAATCCCTTCCTCTCTCAAGTTTATCTTATTCATATAAGAGAATATGAGTAAGATTCATCATTTTGGATGATCTCGATGGAAATCTATTTCACTTCCTTGGTCATTAGGTTTCCAATCCATCTATCTATCTTCCTTTTTTCCCACTTGGTGGTTTGACTCCTTTGTTGCTTCTAAATCCTCTTATAGTTTGTTTCCCTTCTTGGATATTTAGTTTCTCTATATGGCTATCCTTTTGTGCCACTTGGGGTTTTTTATCCCTTTTATTAGCTATAAATTCCTTCTTTTTTAACCATTTAGGTCTCTTTCTTGGTGGTTCAATTCTCTTTGAAGTCATGTTAAAGGCCCCTTAATATAGTGCACATAGCATACTGGTTAACTTTAATATCAAATCAATAGTTCCACTGAAAATTTCCACATTTTCAAATACATTTTACTTTTTAAGAGGAAGGTCTTGATTTGGCAATCAAGTCAGATTTCCAAATTGAGCCAAGGGACAAGGTGAGTATGTGAAGGGAGGTCATGATTTGAAAATCAAGGTAACATTTTCAAATATGGGCTAGAATTTTTTTTGACATGGCTCAGTGAAATTTGAAAGGAAATAAAATAGCTTTCAATGAAAAGTCAATTTAAAAAGTTTGAACAAGGCAGAGTTGTGGGGGTGAGGGGTGGGGTATTGAATTGTTTGTAGAGATTGATAAGAGGACCATGATTTGGAGATTATGATCAATATCAAAATTGGGTCCCATCCACAAATAAGTTAGTGGAGCAAATTCGTGATTTGTCAATTGTGATTGATTTCCAAACTAGGAAAGTGCAAGAGGAAAGAAAATGGAAAGAAGGGTTTATTTCGAGATTAGGGCCAATCAACAAATCGAGCTAATCTCAATTTGAGGTAATATTTCAAAGTTTAGGAGTGCTCAAAGATCAAACAAAGACTTAAAATAATGAACAAAATCTTGAATTACAACTCAAAGAGGAAATGATCAAGGAAGAAGATAGAAAACTTGAACTCAAACTTCAAAAGAAAACTAAAATTTAAAGGTAAATAATTGGGGCTTCAATTTAGCCTACTAGTGGCCAATTTTAGGATTGGGAGAAAAATTAGTAAATGGAAGTACAAACAAAATTCAGTTTGAGGACCAAGTTCAATCTAAAAGTTGGGAGGCAATTTAGGTGTCTTATGAAAGTGGAGGCATAATTTTATAATTAACCCTGATATGGGAATTAGGGTGAAATAGACTAAAAATAAAATCAAATAAGGAAAGGGACCAAAACTAAATTCTTATTTTTATATTCTTTCTGGTGTAACACATTGACAAGAACACCAAATCAAGCCTAAGGACTAGATAAGTGAAAGGAGGTCTTGATTTGAGACTTGGGGCTCATTTTTCAAATTGACCTAGAAAACGTTTTAGCATGGCATAATCATGTTCGAAAGAAAATAAAAGATCATTCCACAAAGTGTTAAGGTTAAAAGATTTCGAACAAGTGGGTGTGGGAATCAAATAACTCATTTATATTGGTAGGAGGACCCATTTTATTGATCGAGTCTAGTCTCAAAATGAAGTATTATCCACACATAAGTTGGAGGAGGAAGGCCTCGATTTGGAAATCAAATCTAAATTTTAAATCGAGATAATGAAATAGGAAAGTAAATGAAAAGAGGGCTTGATTTGGAAATTGGGGATGATCATTATTCAAGGAAAGATTTCAAATTTTAGCAGGACTTTTCAAAGTTTTAACACTAGTTCAATTTTTGAAATATTCAAAAACTTCAAACCAAGTCAATGTTTCTCAAAGAAAATAGAAAACCATAAAAAACCTAAATTCAAACTCAAAAAAGAAAGGCTCGAGGAAGAAGATAAAATACCTAACTTTAAACTTCAGAAAAAATTCAAATTTGAAGTTAAATAATTGGGGCACTAATTTGGAAGTAAGGGTTGATTTTAGGGTTGAAAGAGAACTCAATAGATGGAATTAAAGGTGATGTCTGATTTGAGGATTAAACCTAATCTAAAATTAAAAGGAAAGTCATATGACTTATGAAACAAGGCCCCCTATTTGAGAATCAAGCTCAATTGGGAATTAGGGTGAAATAGACTAAAAAGAAAATCGTTCCTATTTTCATATTGTTTTTCGCATGATACATTAACAAAACACCATCATATAAAATATAAGAAAAATTTAACTTCAAATCTTTCACATATATATGTGAAATTATAAAAAAATAAGTATCAATTCAAATAAAATCTTATATTAATTAACAAGAATGTATTAAATATCAAATCATTTTCCAAGTTGACATCTTTATGTGAAATCTCTAGAATGATTAACCAAGAACAATTTTCTTGAGCATTTTCATGCATCTCTTCATGCTTGTTTTTGGTTGATGACTTATAAAATTACAAAGATTGGACCATATAAATTTATCATTTTCAAAGAATCATCATATTCCCATTTGAGAGGAGGTTTAATTTTTTTTACTCTCTATTACATTGGCTAATATGAATAATTAAGGATAATTTTCTCAAGCCTCTTCAAGTATCTCTCCATTCTCTTTTCTGGCTTATGATTTAGAAAATTACAAATATTGGACCATATAAATCCATCTATTTAAAAAAAATCTATGATATTTCCAAGTTAGCAAAAGTTTAAAATATTTTTTCTCTTTATTATAGAAGCTAAAATGAATAACTAGGGATAATTTTGTTAAGCATTTTCAAGTATTTATTCATGCTTGTTTTTGGTCGTTGATCTAGAAAATTACAAAGATTGGACCATGCAAATCTATCTATTTTCAAAGAATTTTCATATGCCAATTTGAGGAAGTTTTAAACATTTTTCTCTCTATTATACGATCTATGATACATTACTTCATCTATAAACAAGATGCTTAATCTATCATATCTCTCCTCTTAAATATTGAAAACTTTACATAGATCCTTTTAGTACGTAGGAATCAAATTTCCAATCCAACCTCTCTTGCATGTGTTTAATTCACATTGAAATGTATCCTAAACATTTATGAATTTTACATCCTTCAACTATTCAAATTTTCGAAAAAAAGATGTAATTAAATTTTTTCTCCAACTAAATAAACTATAAAGTAATGTTGAAATCCCCCCGCAGATTCTAGATTCTAACAATTGAGGGCTAAATTTGCATTGATAATACTTATAAGGGGAATAATTGAATTTAGGATTTGGATGTTGTGGTTTTATAATGACCATGTATAGTACTCCAAAAAGAAATCCTTATACTCCTATTATCAAGAGTTTTTTTTAAATGGAAACCGATTATATGAAATGATTTATAATTTGGAAATAAAAAAATAAAAAATGGAGGACCAAAATAAATAAATTCAGGTGATAAGAAACAATCATTAAATTTGTTAGAAAATACTCCACACAAGCAACAAAGCCATGCATTCATTACCTTTATGAATATCTACATTGGTCTTCTTCATAGTTCAACGGGTATATGGAAAGGAATTCCTTATTCCTTTATATATTAATCTTATTGATTGAGGTGTTACAACATGGTAATTGCAATCATTAATTCATAGTCCAATGGTACACCAATAGTTAGGGTGCCAAAATATATTAAAGTATCCACTCATGATTTGATGCAATATTAGTTTAAAAATATTTAGTTGGAATATCACTAAAGGTAAAAGAGTGGAAAGTGAAGAATATATGGAAATAAGTGAAGGCAATATATAAAAACCATGAAGAAAGTGGCCATAGTGAATTTTCTAGAACTAATAAAGAAAATTCATAATATACTTGAAAATATACTCCTACTATCTAGAGTTTCTTTTGAATTGGTATCAAGAATATGAAAATTAAATTGCATAACACAATTAAAAATAATTATGAAATCATCATCCATTAATAAGGTTTATCAAAACAACTATTTCTTCTAGAAGAATATTGTTTACAATAATTTATTGTATTGATTTAAAAATATATATAACATTAACATAATCTTTGCTTTCATGCCCATAATTAAAATTTTCTTTGAAAATTTAATTAAACAATTTTCCTCGGAGTGAATAGTGTAGTTGTTATTCCCTTTTCTTTGGGATCAATAGGAACATTATTATGAAAAAGTATGGTATTTGTCACATCATGTTTATTATTCTTCCACATCCAAACCAAATCAAGTGGCTTGGTGCCCATTGAATCCTTTTTTCATTCCATTTTATCAAAGAAAACCAATGCATTATCCATGCAAGTGATTTAAAAAAAACACTTGCTTAGAGTTACAAGTCATTTTGGCGCATTCAACCAAATGGCCCTGAACTCGGATCTATCATCATCCATTGACACTTTGCAATCATCCCCTACAAAGCCAAAAACATTCACTTTCCAGAAGTTACAAGAATCCTAGATTACATTGGCTAAAAACCCTAATTTTGTGGATCAATGCACTTGCCTTTGAGACAACCTGCGATGGTGTAGTCTACATACATTCACCCTGCATGTTTCTTTTCCACAAAGTGTGATGATAACAAGAAATGAGTTAAAATAAAATACTAATTTTGAAGTTTCTCTCTCTAGAAGGTTCAGAAGTGGTTTTAACCATTTACTGTTAGATCAGATCTCAAACTCCTACTATTGAGGTCTTATCTCTTATCTCCTAGAACTTACCTCCCTCTAATGTGGATCTAAGCCCTAGAATGGTAAATCCCAAACCACCTCATTTACCCTATAAATTCACTGCCTTCCATAGAGTCTGGGTTGGATTTTGGAGACTTTGAATTATGCCCTTATGCTTCTCATTTGTGTCTAGAGGTCCATAATCCATCCATGTGCTTTAGGTTTGATTGAAGGCTTACCTTTGTGGCAATGGAAGGATAAGAAAGCTGGGAGAGATTCACAAAGTCAAGGTCTACAAGGGTTGTAATATTTTCCCTGTCATTATTAATATAGAAGTGCATTGTTTCTCCTATACATTATGTCTCATTTATGCATATGTAGAACATGATTCCTTGAATTATTGTTTACAGTTGTTTGTATATGCTATTTTATATGTTTTGGATGATTTGTAGGTTCTACTTACATAAATTAGAGTTGGAATTGGAGCTAACAAGTAAGGAGGAGGAAGTTTCATTGGATTCCAAGTAGGTTTTCTCCCCATATTTAAAACATCTCTAAGGAAAACATTATTGTTTTCTATTGGTTGTTTCTAGACTAATCCACTAAGTCTAGGGAGATTGCTTTTGTTCGCAGAAGGAATTTATCTACAAAATAACTTGGCGACTCCGCTGGGGAACATGATGTTATTTAGTTGTTTTCTTTTTCTAGACTTTTAAGACCTATAAAGTCAACTCTATTTATCTTGTTCACACTGTCATTAGACTTAGGAAATCTTAATTTCAAGCCTGTTTAGGGTTTATCTTTTGTATTTTAAGATAATTAGCCCCATCGCACCTTTTGTTCTGAGATAGAGTGACCCAATGCACATGTACCATTTTTTAAGTGCGATGAATCACACTGTTTTCCATATAATACCTGCAATGATCCTATAAGTGCAAAAAAATTGCATTTCCCTTGCCTTGCTTTGAATTCTATTTTGATTGCAACATATTCCTGAGTCTCTGGTCTATGCAAGGTCTCTATAAAGCTAACAAGTTGTGTGTAATCAAGTGTGATTTCATTTTTTATTAGAATTTTCTTCTTCTAGTTTCTTCTTGTCAATTAGGATTTTTATCATTTGACTTGGTTATTGATTTGTTAAAGGGTTGTTCATATTATAGTTCCAATTTGTTTGAATTCTCTTTGATTCAATAATCTTGTCGCTTTTCATTTTTCTTTACATTTGAAAATTGAAAGAAAAGAAAAGAAAAGAAAAGGAAAGTTTCATTTTCTCGTGCATTAGGGCTCTGAATATTTCAATTGGAATAGTAAATTTGAAGATCTTATTGGGAAGCTCTTGTTTTTTGCATCATTGTTTGAAACTCCTTCCCTTCTTTAGTTAGATCTTCATTGAATGAAAAGAGATATTTCTCATGCTAGTTGCATTCTAGGAGTTTAGGTGAATTTATTTTGATCCTTGAAACTGAAACCTTATTCAAGATTATCATTAAAATTTATTAATTAACCTAAGTAGCATTTGAAACATTAAAGGCACATTTAGTGGTCTAGGCTATAAGACATGTTATGACATCTCTAAACGTAGGACTTGTCGTTACTTGTCAGTGTTACATCATGGGGATGGTTGGTTTTCCACATACATTAGAGTATATTAGAATGTTCTTCCATGTACCTTAGGTTATATAGGACGATGCTCCACATATAATGAGTATATCAGAACACACCCATCGTACGATTATGAATTAGAGAACACTACTATGGACTATGCTTCCACGTACCTTTAGTATATTTTTGAAGTCCCCATTAGGTTGCGAACTAGCCCTAGGTAACCGAGTTAGCCACTTTTTTAACTGTGATACACTGAACACAACATTCAGGGAGATTTCCTGCACATACTTAACCATATGTTGCAGTTTACAGTGGCTTGGTAATCCTTTTATGCCTAGTTACCCATTTTTATTTTTATTTGTGTTTTTACTTTTCAAAATCAATTAATTAACTCAATTGTTACTCCTTATTAGATTTTAGGTTGAATATGATGGCAACAATTCTGGAGTATGCCAGTTAAGGAAATGCCCCTAACGGAAATCCTGGTCATTTTTCTCCTTTTGGAAATATTGGTGCTCCTTATATGGCTATGTTGTCCCTTCCCAGATTTACCATAGGTTTACCGGTATGATACAATCAAGTCCTCCACCTGAACACCACCAACCTCAAGTTGACCCTTTTCCTTCTTCGCCCATCATCTCTTCATCCATTTCTTCTTCCTCGCTTGGTGAAAGTCTTAATGCTAGAAACCAAGAAGCTAAGAAGAAGAAGAAGAAGCAAAATAAGCAAGGGGAAACCAAGCAACCATTGCTATAAATGTAGCTAATTTCAAAATATTCCAACAAGCCCCATAAAGTTAAATTATAAGTGTGGTCCACATGCTCACATCAACATTTGTCGTTACCCTCTTGAGATCACATTGGTGACAAACCATCTAGTGATAATAAGATTCTCGAGAAAAAGGGTAAAGTTAGGTTTCCTTATAGATTACGTGAAGGGATTCATCAAACTCACATTTTCCCTCATACGAATGAGGCGTCAAAATTGTTAGAAAACCCTTACTGTCTCTCAGTAGCAAATTCCAAATAGTTACTTGATCCAAGATCTTTTACTTATAGATGCATCAAAATTACATGTAACAGATCTTATTAACCATGGAACTTAAAAGCACATAAAACAATTTAGAAATAACAAGATAAGCATGAAACTATGACACAAATATTTGATTACGGAGTTCATCCAATTTGGACTATGTCTATAGGCCCTGCTCAATAGTGGGGAGGCCTTCATTCATTAAGTGGCATAAAAAGAGATAAAATTACAATCAAAATTCATTTACAATCCTTATACCTCCAAGATGGAAGATGGACGAATAATGGAGAGCCCAACTTCATAAACAGATAGTACCAATGAAATCTTGACAAAAAATCGTGCAGAATCACCTATCCGAACACCCAATTCGGAGAAATGAAGCTTCTGCACCCTCTCGGAACCTTCCTGCTGCTCAAGGCGAGGTTCCGACCTGATGCTAGGTCAGGTTACTCCTATAGACAATAGTTTCTGAACTTCTATGCCAGTCTCCCCTTTTTCTTGTGCGGAAAGCTCATTATATACCCTTGATCGGCCGACTCCTCAATCCCGAGAAGTTCCAAACAGATGACAAGTTTAGCAGGTGGGCAGTTTCACACAGAGAATCTCAGACCTGGAATAGTAACTTGTTAAACATGGAAAAACCACCCTCGACATATTCCACAGACTATTTTTGCATTAAACTTCAAACGACGGATAAATCGGCGTACTCTTGAACCCAACGACTTTACCATTGGTGGTCATAGTCTATCGATGTCGATGCCCATTGCAAATTGAAATCAGTTGTAACCAGGGTAATCCTCCATAATGGTCGTTGCATAGTGCGATCTGTGATGTGTGAACCGGTGGACTTGACGGGTTTTACAAACCATGCCCTATACTGTTATCGCATCCGGTAGCATCAGTAAATCGCAATCAGCGGAACCGGCGGGTCTTACTATTTGTGAATGCAACGTTGTGCGATATGCGATTGTGATATCACAATCACAACCATGACCTTTAAGGGTTGATTCTGTAATGCCTTCCCTTTATGATGTGCGACTGGGATCATTGCATCGCACTTTGTCTTTGCTCTGGGGCCAATTCTTTACCACTGACCCACCTCCAATATGCGATTGCGATATCGCAAATCGCAACCTGGTAGTGTTGGGGCCGATTTCCTTAACCGTGGACCTCTTCCTTCTACAATCTATGAAATGTGGGGCCAATGGTAGCCTGCTAGTTGGCACTTCCCCATTCGATGAGAGTTCTGCCATGTCATCTTCTCCTGCCACCTATCTAAGTCAAACCTGAATTTTGACTTGCTCTAACTTCTTCATATGAGCTCGGATTCGAGTTTCGTTCACATCGTTGGAATTAAGATGATGATCACTTCGATATGATGCTAAGTTTATCGAGTTTCTACCACTTTTAGTTTTGAGCCTTTTTACCATGCCACTGGTACTTTTTAGAGATCCACCTGGATCAATACTCCCAACTAAGAGCTTTTAGACCACAAAAAGCCTTTTCAGTCAATTGGAAAGTGAGGAAATTGCTCCCTCAATTTTTCTTTCTCCATCCATCGAGATTTAATCAGATGCATTCCTTTGAAGCCAACACGAATGTACTCCACATCTCCCTGTCATGAAGTTCTGGTTTTCTTGTCGAGTATGATATCTTTGGGAAAATTGTCTAGATACTCTGGTGCAAAATCATCCACTGTAGGAATCTATGCAACCTCTTCAGTATCCATAATCAATGGAGGTTCATAAAGCTTCAGGTTTTCAACATTCTCTACTGAGTACATTTGCATATAAGTGGGCAAGTCAAGATGAAAATCATTGTTTCCTATCTTTGCCAATATGGTGAAGGGACCATATCGAATGGGTCTCAATTTCTTCCCTTCTCCCTTCATTCTATTCTTACTGATGTGGAGCCATACCTTGTCCCCAACTTGAAACTCATGGTCAACTTGGTGCTTATCATGTTGATCTTTATATCGAGCCTAACTCTTCTCCATTTGCTCCTGTACTGCCTAATGAATCACTTACATCCATTGAATAAAATTCCATGCTTTGTCCCTATCATCTCGTCCATTTCCATCCTCATCTTTTCCAAAGACCATGTCTAAGGGATCCCTTGGTACATAACCAAAACATGTCTCGAACGATGAGCTCTGTGTGGATGAATGTGTTGCTCGATTGTATGCATGTTGCACATAAGGAAGCTGTTCATCCCACAACTTGGGATGTTTTCCACAATAGCCTCATAACAAGTGTACCACAGTGCATTTGACAACCTCTGTCCACCCATCAATCTATGGATGAAATTTCATACTTCTTTTCAGCTTAGTGTCCATCATTCTCCACAAGCTAGTCCAGAACTCTCCAAGAAAGTGAGAGTCTTGGTCTGACACAATATATGTGGGCAACCCAAAATGGACCCAGACATGCTGAAAGAAAATATAAGAAGTCTGCTCAGTAGTGACCTGCTTTTTACAAGGCATTAAAATACACATTTTACTAAAACAATCCACAACAACATACAAATAGTCGTGACCTTTCCTAGACATAGGAAAACCACCTACAAAGTCCATGGACACACTTTCCCATGGTCGACTCGGAATAGGGAGTGGTGTGTAGAGCCCAAGTTTTCTATTAGAGGGCTTTGAAATAGAACAAAATACACAACCCTTTACAAAATGAGTCACAATGTTTTTCATATGAGGCCAAAAACAAAACCTCTGTAAATGACATAATTTTTTTTCAACCCCAAAATGACCAGACACAAGAGAGGTATGAGCCTCTCAGATTACATGTACCTTTTCATCAATGGGTATACATAGTTTTCCAAGGTGTTACAATAGTTTTCCCTATAAATAATAATTTTCCACATGTGATCCACGAGTCAGTTTTTCATAAATCTATCTAAAATCATTATCGTTAGCATATTGTTCAACATAACTTTTATAACGATAAAGAAGCATTTTGCAAAACTACAGATGCATAAATAGGAGGGCGAGAAATAATATATGCTACTTTGTTGTTGGCGCCCTTCCTGTATTTGATTACCAGATGAAACAGATGGAGGAATCCCATCCATCTGAAATGACGGGCTTGTTGAAGCTTGGTCTGTGATTGAAGGTACTGCAAGGGCCGATGATCCATATGGATGATGGTCTCCTTTCCGATCAAGTAGTGTTTCCACTTCTTTACAATCTGAACCAAGGTGTACAACTCCTTGTTGTACGTGGGATAATTCACAACAGCCTGGGAGAAAGTCTCCGAATGGTAACATATATGATTCCTTTGTTGCATCAATATAACACCCATGGCATATCTGCTGGAATCTATCTCAATCTCAAAAGGATGTTGAAGGTTTGGTAAGGCTAGCACTAGTGTTGTACTGATCTTCTCTTTCATCATGTTGAAGGATTTCTGTTGCTTTCTTCCCCACTGAAAGGCATGCTTCACACTTGTCAATGCATGTAAGGGGGCTACGATAATAGAGAAGTTTTCATTTAACCTTCTCCAACAATGTAAGACACCCAAAAAGCTTCAGAGCTCTATAACATTTGTGGGCTTAGGTCACTTCCTAATCACATCTACTTTAGAGGGATCTATTTTCAATTTCCCATTACCGACTACGTGACCTAAATAAACCAAAGAGGTCTTCCCAAACTCACACTTTGACAATTTTACATACAATTTTTCATTTTTCAGAACATCAAACACTTTCTTCACATGACATACATGTTCATCCCATGTCCTACTATAAATAAGAATATCATCCAGATATACAAGAACAAAATTATCAAGAAAAGGCCTAAACAAATCATTCATTACCCTCATAAACATGGTCGGAGCATTGCACAGTTTGAATGGAATCACCATTCATTCAAACAACCCCTGCATGGTTTTGAATTCCATCTTCCAAATGTCTTCTTCTGCAAATCCAGTTTTGTAAAACAGACAACATTTTTAACTGATCTAATAATTCATCAATGCGAGGGAGAGGGTATTGATTCTTCACCATAATTTTTTTTAGCACCCTATAGTTTACGCACATTCTCCATGTGCCATCTTTCTTTGGCACCAACACGATCAGTGAGCGACACGGAGAATAACTCGGTATGATGACCTCTTTATTTAGCAATTCTTGCACCTATTTCTTGATCTCATCCATCTCGATAAAATCCATTCTGTACATACCAACGTTCAGTAAAGGAGCATCATGTTGTAAAAGGATATCATGTTGGATTTCCCGTTTTGGGGGAAATCCTCTCGGTTCCTGAAACAATCCATCATAGTCAGAAATAATTTCTAACAATACTTTCTTATGATCAGGATCAAAATCTTTGAAAGCGTCAACCATCTCAACCTCTTTCGCCCTCACCACCATGAGTATGCACCCTTTGCTGGAATTAACCAGTCGTTTAATCTATCCTGCACTTACAAGGCTAGCACTAACTTTCATATGATGAGCTCTGACTATATATTCTACCCCATCCTTCATGAGGTGGTATTTATTTTCATGTCGAAAGAAGACTGCTTTTATGTCATATAGATATAGACTTCCCAAGATGATTCCACAGATATCCAAAGGTACAACATCTAACTCTACCTCATCAACTAATTTGGAAGCAATAACAAATCTAGCCCTACACTGCTTGGTTACTTGTAATTTTTCTTTATCGCTTACCCAACCAAGCGGGTATGGACTCAGATGAGGCTTAGTTTCGAGGCCTAACTTCTTAACTAAGGACTCTGAGGTTAATCTTGCTTGGGAACCTAAATCGAACAGAGTTTCCACCTTTGTGTGTTTTATAATAACCCTAATGTGGAATAATTCAATTCTCTTTCATTCATTACTTACAGGCTCATTAGAAAAACTAGTACTTGCAATCGAATGAGAATTATTATTAACATAAAGAGTACCTCTTGCACCCACGACTATGATCAATGTCTCGTCATTGAAGTTTGATCCCAGGTCCTGTTGTGTTGTTTCCACCATCATCTACTTCCCCTTTACGCTAAATCTCTTTGGTCTCAGCTCCAGATGTAGCTTCCAACAGTGGTCGTCGTCATGACCTTCTCTCTTGAAATGCATGCAAGATGGTGTTGCTCCATCCTCTTTCTTGGCTATAGGGGTCTTCTTGTCCTTCCCCCTTCCTTTCTTCTAGAATTTTCCATGCTGAGTTTTGAACAGTGTTTTCTTGGCTTGATCATCTCTGTCATTCTTTCCTCGGCTTTCAAGATGAATGGCCTTTATGTTGGTCACATCAATCGTAGTAGGCTCAAACAATAATAGTGAGTGTCTTATGTAACTATGTAACACACCAACATAATTAGTAACAATCTCGAGAAAATCTAATGAGATGCCAAAATTCAATGCTTCTTTCTAAAATTCTTTAGTGAATCTCTGCACATTTTGGCCTTTAACTTGCCTTAGATATTGCCATTCCATTAGTGCCTTTTTTTCTATAACCCAAAGGTTAAAATTGGTCTTTCAATACTGAAATAAAATTGGACCAAGAGGAAAGAAGGTTACTAGACTTTTTTCTTCCCTTCTGCAACTTGCTCTCCCACCAAACGAGAGCAGTGCCACTGATCAAGAACTCAAAATTTTCCAAAAAATAAAAGTGTTAGAATATTGACAAGATTAGATTGATATCGAAGAGCTCGTCATTTTGAATCCAATGGTGTTAACGACATTCAAATCTGAGCTCGCATGCAGAAGTTAGAGCAAGTCAAAGTTTAGGTTTGACTTGGAGACATGGAAAATTGGATGACCTGGAAAAGGTCCCAATGAATAGGGAAGCACCAAGTGGAATGTTCCAATTGGGTCCCGCATATCGCATATCAGAGAAAAACAGAGGAGCGACTTAAGGAGAATCAGCCCTAGGCAAGTGGCGGTGCGATAATCGCATATCATAATTGCACAAAGGGAAAGTGTTAAGAATCGGCCCCCTGCAGGATCCTCGTTGCGATTGTGATGTCACAAGATGGAGGAGGAATGAGAATTGGCCCCCAATGAAGCCCGGTTGCGATGTGACAAAATTGTAATTGCAGATCACAGTGAGAGAATGAAGTAATACCCCGACCATCGCCGATTACGATTTGTGATGGGGGGGGGACTTTCAGACCCAATATTGTTATACACTATATTTTATAACCTTAGTGGGTCTACTACTATCGCAATGTATGGAATTTGATATCTGTCAAGGGAAAGTGCCAATTATGATTTTGATGGGGTCCCCAGATGTGATATGCTATATGTTGTGTTTTATAATCCTGGCGGGTTCGTGTATCGCAGAGTGCCTATTGTTTGGGCTTGGGACTATCCGCCGATGGTTGGACTTCACCGATTGTGACTTGCGACAGAGCTGTGGAACCATTGCCTTTTCCGATGGACTGACCACTTTGTATGTGACCACTCGGCCTTAACTACGAGATAGGCTTGGAAGATGGTGGGACTGCCGATTTCGGCGGAACTACCAGATTTAACTCCAAATAATGAATTTAATTGGCAGTAAGTGAGATTTGGAGGAGAAAATTGTGGAAAGACTAACAGAAGTCATAAATAAGGCAATTCTCGACCAAATGGGATGAAAAAAGAGGCTATATAGGCATTTTTGGACATTCTGAACTCATTGGAACAGGTTTTAGGATCAAAGGAGCACTTATGGATATGATTTTTGCAAAGTGAAGCCTATGGGTGCTCTGGTCAACCAGAGCATTGATTCAGTTTAAGGAAGAGTATGAAGATGGAGATGACCTTGCAGGGGTCTTCTAGCCTCCATGTGCTTTCTACAACAACCATTACAACAGTGCTGTAGTTTATTTCTTCTCTGTTGTATATGTGTATGGAGAAAGAGACTTGTTTAAGTAGTTCAAGTGGATTGTAGTACTGTTTATGCTCTTGGAAGTTGGAGTATGGGGTCCTGAATTGAAAGTCCTTAGCTTGTTGATTGTTTCATGACTAATTGTAGGTTGTCATGTGTTTAGAGTGAGAGTTCTTTGCAGAAGAATGTTTCCTTGAAGGGGAAACTAGCCACTATTTTTGTCAGCACACTTATGTACTCTTTGTTATTGAAGAATTTTGAGCATAATGAGAAGGGGTCATGCCTTTAGAGCTAATCCAAGGAGATGTAGCCCAGGAGGGGTGAACTCATTTATCAATGGTGTTACACAGTAATTTGTCACTGTCCTCATCTCAGTCTCTTTGCTATGTCATGTGTCAAATAAACATGTTCATATCTTCCCATTGATGTGAGAAGATTAAGCAAATGCTCTCTGGTGTTGTAAGTTGACCCTCATTCCCTAAGTTTCTGCCTCGTCACGAGTAAACCCTTTTATACGCGACGATCCCCTGTCATAAACGGTCTCATCGCAACCCCGTCGTAGGTGTACACCTGTTTCCTGCGATGGTTGGATTTCAAGGCCCAGTGCGAGGTTATTAGCTATTTATCACGACGATTGGTCTGCATGCATTGCCTCCTTGCAATGCCATCGCGGAGACTTAGTTTATGGCTAGCGACGATCCAGATTGGGAAAATTTGTTCCAACAGTCGGCCTTCTGGATGTCTCTAGACCTAGTTGTTGGGTCAGTTTGGGTCGCCCTTCCTCCTCTGGGATGGTAGTTCCGTCTTTTGTGCTACCTTCCTTGAGGATAAGCTCCCTCTCCCTCATTTCATGGAGACTCCTTCTCCTATAAAATCACTCACCATTGCTATGATCTGCTAGTTCTTTTGGTTGGACAGTGCTACTAGTGCTTTTGAGTTTGGTAGATAGCTTTGGTGTGAGTGTGACAAGTGTGGGATTGCTAATAGTTTGTAAGAGGTTGTGGAGTGCCCTTAACTTTGTATTAAAGCTTGTGAGTGAGAGAGAGAGATATTGTTTATTTGGGAGACCCATCCTTGAGAGTGAATGCTTGAAGAAACATACTGGCTGGACCCTCCGAGAAGGCTTGCGACGTCAAGACTTGGTTGTAAGCTTTGCTCTTGATTCATTATTAATACAATCAATGATGTTTTCCTATGTCTTGTATGTAATTTACTTGATAGCTCATGATTTCTTGAATTTATGAGTAAATATATCATTTTTGTTCTCGGTTACATGCTCTGTCATTTTCTTGTGGTGTTTCAGGTCGATTGCTCATTGAGGAGAAGAAACGGAAGTTGGAGTAGTGCAACGGAACTTCATCAACCACCGGTTTGAGGTAGGCCTCCAACGATGACTATTTAAGGGAATCAATTGTTGTTTTGTTTTGCTGTGACTAGATCCACTCTAGGGCTAGAGGGGTTGCCTCTGCCCGCAGAGGGAACACTTTCCTACTTCACAAATGGTTGGTGTATTATTGATTGATGCATGCTTCCATTCAGTGTTTTGGTTTTATGTTTTAAGTTTTCTTCATGAAACTAACTTAAGTAAACACACATAAAATTCATGTTTTTACTTTCTATTTTGGAGTTCAAACCTCAAGCACATTCTTTTATATCCCGAATGGGGAATTAGCACAACATAAATAATCTACTCCCTTTCATATTAGGTTGGTATTAAAGCTAAAGTTTTTCTTTGTGCAAGAAAGAATTGAGTTTTGTTTGCAAGCGAATGTGTTTTGAATCTCATTGAGGAGAAGGTTTTGGAAAGGAGAGCAATATTGTTACAATCTATACCACCAAGTTCTACCTCAAATTGTAGTAGAAGTTTCAATAAAAGCATGTCCCAAGAAGGAGAACCAACAAGAATGTCAGAGGATGTGAAGGCTTTTAGAAAAGCTTTCTTAGACATGGGAGAAATGGTGAAGTCCTCTATGAAGAGAGGAATACCAAATTGCAAGGTGAAAGCTCTAGACCTCCAAGAGGAGAACGTTATCCAAGGGATGAAGGTAACAAGAATGGTGATAAACCACCATCTTCTCCACAATATTCATGTTTTTCTACAACTCTTATGCAAGATTCTAGTGTAAAACGTCCCTCACAGAAGGTAGATGGACAAGTTTGTACCTTTTTTCCACATGATGTGGAAGATGAGGTTTTATTAGCACCCAAATTCGAGGAGCTGAAAGAAGAGAGCCAAAGAGTTCAAGAGGACACATCAAAAGTCAAAAGGGAGTTCGAAAACATCTTTGTATGTCAATCAAAAGATGAGGAAAATGGTAAGAATTTACATGCTTCTTCTTTATGCAAAAGTGTTGATGTAAATTTATTTGCAACCTTTGAAAAACATAGTAAAGCCATTGGATCCAAGCTCTTGACCAATATGGGTTTCAAGGGAGGAGGCCTTGGAGTAAAGTAGCAATGCATTAAAAATCCAATTGAGGCCACGGAGAGGCCTAAATACGAAGACTTAGGCTATGTGGCAAAAGAAGAATGGTATTCTAGCAACAAATCATGGGTATTGTGTTCCTTTTCTCGTAAGAGAGGACATGAGGAGGCAAGATTTTGGGATTTTCATCCAGAATTGGTTCCTGCTTGGTTCCTCAAGCGTAAGGAGGACTCAAAGTGAAAAGAATCTCCAAAGAGAGATGAAGATGTCGAAGAAGAAGGGAAGCTAAATTTTTCTTGCCACACAAGTTCCTCACGTAAGTAGCGTAAGCCAAAGGACAACAAACAGGGGTATATCCGTTATGTTAATTTGAATGTTGTTCATAATGGAAAACAACATGCCGATTTGAATAACATGTTGAGAAATATGTTTCCGTGCACCTTTTTCCTTTCATCTAACCATTGTGTAGATAAGTGTGATAAAAGGAAAGCAATCATCAAGAATATGTTTATGTCTATTGAAATTGAGGTCGAAAAGAGAAAATCTCATCCAAGGTTAAAGACAAGTGAGCCGAGAGGAGCTCAAAAGAACTTCTGTACTCACTGTGATATCAGTGGGCATTGGGTCAATAAGTATTGGAAATTGTTTCCACAAATTCATCCTGGTAAGGGCAAGAAAATCATGTAAGCACTAAAAGAGGAAGCGACAAACGAAAAAGTGGTGCAAGATGCGACCATCCCTGAAGTAGCTTCAAAAGAAGAGAAACTTCAAATAGGGGGTTCATTTACCTGGTTCGGTAAGAAATGGGTGGACTATTTGTCGAGCTGAAGTTTGTAAATTTTTGTTTTGCACTAGTTGCATATCCCCATAATTGGGTAACTTGTAAAAGTGATGTTCATAAATAAATCACTTATATGCAACAATGTTTTCTTTAAGCATTACAATGCTAGCTTGGCTTGTTGATAGTCAATTTGAATGGAAAATTCGGGAGTCAAGTTTTTTCCATTTTGTAAAATGCATTTCTATTTGTAGTTTGAGAAAGCATTTTAAAACTGTTGTATGAGTAGTTGCAAGGCATTTAGTATGTTCCAAATGTGTTTAACACTCAAGTTATACAAGTATTCACTATGTGAGGCTTGTTTTAGTTCATTTGGCAAAGTATTTTCAGGATCTTATCTTTGATAAGGATTTTGCAGATGAGCACTTTGGAATTCTTTTTGGAAAGGATGTTTTTGTGGATAGCCATAGTGACATGGACGAGGCGAAAAGAACATCGAACTTGAATTCTTTGGTCAAGTTATATTTTAAGTTTATATTGAGAAAAAGATAAGACAAGTACAAGTCAGGGCACTTCAAACATCGATTGGATCGAGTTTGGAAAAATGAAGGAAATGTACCTTAAAATGTTGAACAATTGAAAGTAAACTTTTGGAGACCAAAAATTTTTCAGCGGGGAAGAGTGATCAAGGGCTCAAAAATTGTCAAAAAAATCAAAGTGTCAAAATCTTGATAATCTTAGCTTCAAAGCGAAGAGCTCATCATTTTGAATCCAACGGCGTGAACGACACTCACATCCGAGCTCGCATGGAGAAGTTAGAGAAATTCAGAGTTTAGGTTTGACTTGGACACGTGGTAGGATTGGATGACATAGAAAAGGTCCCAACAAATGGGGAAGCACAAAGTGGGAGGTTGCCATTGGGTTCGACATATCGCATATCAAAGAAAAACATAGGAGTGTCTTAAGGAGAATTGGCCCTAGGCAAGTGGCGATGTGATAATCACATATTGCAATCGCAAAAAGGGAAAGTGTTAAGAATCGGCTCCCGGTAGGATCTCGATTATGATTGCGATATCGCAAGATGGAGGAGGAATGAGAATCCGCCCCTGACAAAGCCTGGTTATGATGTGACAAAACCACAATTGTAGATCACAGCCAGAGCATGAAGTAACACCCCAGTCGTCACTGATTGTGATTTGCGATGGGGGGACTTTTGGACCTGATATTGTTATACATTGTATTTTATAACCCCAACGGGTCCGTTGCTATCACAGTGTATGGAATTTTATATCCACCGAGGGAATGTGCCGATTGCGATTGTGATGGGGTCCCCAGATGCGATATGCTATATGTTGTGTTTCATAATCCCGGTAGGTTTGTTTATCACGAGTGCCTATTGCTTGGGCTTGGGACTATCCACCGATGGTTGGACTTTGCCAATTGCGACTTGTGACAGAGTTGCGGAACCGTCACCTTTTCTACCGGACTGACCACTTTGTATGTGATCACTCAGCCTTAGCTGCAAGAGAGGCTTGGAAGATGGTGGGACCGCCGATTTTGCGGAATTGCCAGATTTAACTCCAGATAATGAATTTAACTAGAAGTAAGCCAGATTTGGAGGAGAAAATTGTGGAAAGAATGACAGAAGTCATAACTAAGCCAATTTTCAACCAAAGGGGATGAAAAAAGAGGTTAGATAGCCATTTTTGGAAATTCTGAACTCATTGGAATAGGTTTCAGGATCAAAGGAGCACTTCTGGATAAGCTTTTTGCAAAGTGAAGCCTATGGGTGCTTTGGTCAACGAGAGTGTTGATTCATTTTAAGGAGGAGTATGAATATGGATATGACCTTACAGGGGTCTTCCATCCTCCATGTGCTTTCTGTAGCAGCCATTACATGAATGTTGTAGTTTTATTTCTTCTCTTCTTTATATGTGTATGGAGAAAGAGACTTGTTTAAGTACTTCAAGTGGATTGTAGTATTGTTTATGCTCTTGGAAGTTGGAGTATGGGGTCTTGAATTGAGAGCCTTAGTTTGCTAATTGTTTCATGACTAACTGTAGGTTGTCATGTGTTTAGAGTGAGAGTTATTTGCGGAAGAATGTTTCCTTGAAGGGGAAACTAGCCACTCTTTTTGTCAGCACACTGATGTACTCTTTACTACTGAAGAATTTTGAGCATAATGAGAAGGGGTCATGCCTTTAGAGCTGATCCAAGAAGATGTAGCCCAGGAGGGGTGAAATCCTTTATCAATGGTTGGTGTATTATTGATTCATGCATGCTTCCATTCAATGTTTTTCCTTCATGTTTTAAGTTTTCTTCATGAAACTAACTTAAGTAAACACACATAAAATTCATGTTTTTACTTGCTATTTTGGATTTCAAACCTCAAGCACATTTTTTTATATTCTGAATGGGGAATTAGCACAACATTACTAATCTTCTCCATTTCAGATCAGCCACTTAGCCAAAGTGATGCTAGATGGACCTTTGCCTCATCTTCCTCGATCTGCTAAATCCGACAGTAAACTTCTATATGTCTTATCCAATTGTTAATTTTTTCTGCACTACACTCTCCATTATGCATGGGAAGGTCAAACTTTAGATCTAGCTTGAAGAATGGTTTCTTAGATGTATGTTTGGAATCTCGATTAGAGTGATGAGAACTATCACTTGAAGAAGGAGAGGGAGGAGGATCTTCTCCACCACCTTCATGATTTACCGATCTATTGTCATCGACATATTTCTTCTCGTGCCTAATTTCTTTCTCATACTCTGAAGACAACGTGTCCACTTTCTCTGCCATATTGTAGAATACCTTGCAGTAATTTCGTTCCTCTTCCCAACAAGATTCTTCATCGGCCATGTTTCTTCTTCATTGTGAATGTATTTCTTCAGGATTAAAGGACTTAAGCTTTCCTTTGCCTTTTTGTAGCTTGTTCTGGGTTAGCATATAGTCATGCAATTCGCATCGATAAAGACCTGTTCTAATACCAAACTTGATCCAAATATCTTTTACTTATAGATGCATCAGAATTAAATATAATAGAGCTTATTAACCATGGAACTTAGAAGAACATAAAACAATGCAGAAATAACAAGATAAGCATGAAACCATGATACAAAGATTTGATTATAGATTTCATCAAATTTGGACTACGTCTTTGGGCCCTGCTCAATAGTGGGGAGGCCTTCATTCATTAAGTGGCATAAAAAGGGATTAAAGTACAAGAAACATTAATTTACAATCCTTATATCTCCAAGCTAGAAGATGGACAAATAATGGAGAGCCCAACTTCATAAACAAACAACACCACTGAAATCCCGGCGAAAAATCATGCAGAATCACCTATCTGAACACCCAATTCAGAGAAATGAAGCTTCTACACCCTCTCGGAACCTCCCTACTACTCAAGGTGAGGTTCTTGCCTGCTTCCAGGTCGGGTTACTGCTGTAAAAAATAGTTTCTGACTCCTCAATCCTGGGCAGTTCCAAATAGATGACAAGTTTAGCAGGTGGGCAGTTTCACACAGAGAATCTCAGACTTGGAATAGTAGCCTACTAAACATGGAAAAGCTACCATCGACACAATCCATAGACAGTTTTTGCATTAAACTTCAAACGACGGATAAATTAGTGTACTCCTAGACCTGACGGTTTTACCATTGGCAGTCATAGTCTAACGACGTCGATACCCATCGCAAATTGCAATCGGTTAGAACCAAGGTAATCCTCCATAACGACTGCTACATAGTATGATATGTGATGTGCGAACCAGTGGACCCGATGGGTTTTACAAACCATGCCCTATACTTTTATTGCATCTAGGAGTATCGGTAAATCGAAATCGGAGGAACCGATAGGTCCTACTATTTATGAACGCGGCGCTGTGCGATATATGATTGCGATATCACAATCGCAACCTTGACTACTGATGGCTGATTCTGTAATGCCTTTTCTTTACAATGTTCGATTGCAATCATCACATCACACTTTGACTTTGCTCTGGGGTTGATTCTTTACCACCGACCGATTTGCAACTGCGATATTGAAAATCACAACCCGGTAGTGTTGGGGCCGATTTCCTTAACCAGGGATCTATTCCTTCTGAAATCTATGAAATGTGGGGCCAATGGCAGCCTGCCACTTGGTGCTTCCCCATTCATAGAGAGTTATGCCACGTCATCTTCTCCTGGCACCTATCCAAGTCAAACCTCAACTTTGACTATCTATGACTTCTTCATATGATCTCTCATTCGAGTGTCATTCACATTGTTGGAATCAGGATGATGAGAACTTCGATATGATGCTATTTTTATCGAGTTTCTGCCACTTTGAGTTTTGAGCCTTTTTACCATGCCACTGGTACTTTTTAGAGATCCACCTGGCTCATTACTATAACATTTCCCCCAATCCTCCATTAGTTGATGAAGTGATTGACTTGATTTCATATTCAGTCAATCCTGCTCTCTCTGGATGTGAATCCCGTGAGTCCATTTCCAGCCAACCATTGGTTGAGAAAGTGGTCAACTCAATTCCATTTTTAGTCAATTGTACTCTCCCCTTAGAGAGTGAAGTTAACCGTTCAAGTTTTTCTTTTTTCTTTAGATCCCACTAAATAAGGGGGCTTTTCTCCCATTCTTACGAAACCCCTTCCAAGTAATGAGGTCATTACCTTTGTTTGGAATCAATTAATATATTCTTGTCTCCCTTCTTACATGACATTCCTAATCATGGTGAAGGCTTGGGATAAGAATATATATCACATTGTTATAGAAGAAGGCACTTTCATTAGCATTTTATCCTCGACTTCTTAGGAAGATTTATGTTCTATTCAAATTGTTTCCTTTACTCAGAATATGTTGGTTTTCAACAGAAGAACCAGTGAAAATTTAGGGATCCTTCCTCAACTGCTTATTACCTTAAAAGGAAAATTATCTGTATTGATGTTATGGTAGTCCAAGGCCCCTTGGATTTCAATTTTTTCCTTGGGCGAGACTATGTTATGCCACGAATTCTATCATGTCCACACTCGTTCGAGTGATGTATTTCCCGCATGATGGAAAAATAGTGACTATTGACCAAATTTCATTCGTTGGTCCTCGTTTGACTACAAAAAATGTTCCTAATATGCTAGTAGTGTTCCCCTTGCCACGTGTTAATTATGTGGCAACCTGTTCCATGCCTACACAAAGGTAATGACCTCATTACCTTTGGATGCCTTGTTACCCCCATTCTTCAACCTCGATTTCTACCCCTATTGGATCCCTTGATACCTTCCAGAGCATTGATCTTCCATCTGATGAAAACCTCTTGGAAGCCATGATTAAGCCCTTCATATGTATTCCTTCCAAAGCCTTGACCTCACAGGAGCCATGATCAAGGTAAATACAAACCTATGAGTATAATTCTTTTATTGTGTCAAGCTCATTAAAAAATGAAATAGGTCACCACGAGCATATTTATTTTACTGTGTCAAGATCATTAAATGAAACAAGTAACCACAAGCATAGTTTCTTCTATGTTTCAAGCTCACATAAAAATGAAATAAACCTTTAATCATCGTTTTTTTCCTGTGTCAAGCTTGTTAAAAAATGAAACAAACCTCCCTCTAATTGAGTCAAGTCTTTTACATGATCTCATAAATGAACCTTCATTTCATCTGCCTATTAGTAACCAATAGTTTATCTAGGTCAATAGGAAGGTTGGTGGATGAAAGGAAGCTGGGGGGAGCATGCCTCTGCTGTTATGATGGGGGAAATTTACTAATCTGAAGCATTGGTTTTCTCTGTTTCAAGCTTGTGTAAAACTGAAACTACTTTCAAGCATAGTTTTTCTTTTTCTTAAGCTTGTGTAAAAATGAAACCACTCTGAAGCCTTCTAACCCTACATGACTTAGAATTTGAACCCTATGTGCTCTTCTTTGTCATATTTTTGGCTTTACCCTGGAAGGATTCCTTACTTTATCCCTTGTGATTGCCACTTTTTATTGACTTGTTTCTACAAGATGAGCCTTGGTTTTTTCATTCCATCGTCACCATCTGCTTGGCCGATCATTTTCTTTCACTTGGTGCTTTACCCTTTCTAGGAAAAACTACTATGACGAGTGGTGTTATTAGCCTGCCTCTTGACCTCTACATGTTTTCAGTAGTTCCATCATGACTTGAACCAGTTACTACCCTTTATACCACTCTTTTCTCTAGGAGGAGTTTCCTTTAAGCTCTTTTCAGACTCCCAAAATATGAAAAATATTGTCAAGCACTTGTCTCTTTCGAGCTCGTTAAAGTAAATGAAAGGATATCTGCCTAGTATAAGTTTAACCCTTTTACTAGATTAGATGGACTATTTACGAAAAATTAATACTTTAGTCAAACATGGCTAAAGGTTCTCCTGGGTATTGTTTTATGCTTTTTCAGGCCCAAGAGACTAAATTTACGAAAAGGAACCTCTTGAAGTTTTATTTTTTTCCTGCTCTTCAAACTCTTTAAATATGAAAAATAAGTTGAGTTACACCTTCGCTTGACTCGTAAAACATAAATGCCATAGGACTCATCAAACATGACGAGACTAAACCACTCCTTCTCAGGGTTCATTAAAAATACTTAGAAGGATTCATATGAAGGATGAACTTACAGATCAAGCATATGTTATCCTCCTCAAGCTTGTAAAAAAATAAAGAGGTACTTTGCATAAATGGTGGGGAAATTGGGAAAATAATACATAAAAATTTGTATACGTTGGCAAGTCTCTCTTTAACATGACACTCTTTCACCTTCATGACTGTTTTAGGTTGGGGAATCTGCTTGTCTCAATGTTGATCACACCTTATTGAAAACCTTCATGGTGGGTCTTTGAGTCAATACTGCCAACTCCATAAAAGTGTTGCCAATATTCTCAAGAGAAGTCCACCCTCAGTTAACATCTGCTACAATACCTTAAGCCTTCTTTCATGTATGTTTCACCTGAACCATATCTAAATTATCATATTCTGTCTCAAATCTTGATACCTGTTTCATGTCATTGAAGGGGGATACATTAAGGCCCTCTTGCAACAAGTCACTTCCTATCGACATCAACACATTATCTAGGAAGTTGACTTTGAAACTCCTTTCACTGCCTTGGAACTTACATACCTCAATGGCAAGTTTCCTTGCTTTTGGTGACAAGTTCTCATCATTGGCCTTTGATCAAGAGATTATGTGTGGTGTTTGACTTTAGATCATTTATTCACACCTCATATATTGTAGTTAGTACCTTGATAGCCTTGTCATTAATGGTGGTTCCTCTTGCATTTGTTAACAGTATTCATCATTGGCTGGTAATCAGATGGTGTCTACCATGTTCAACTCCAACACATCTATTCACATGCTTAGAATCATACTATCAAGCGATGAGGTAGAATACCTTGGATCTGGTTTCATCCATATGAGTTGTGATTTTAGGATTAATACAATATCTACAAAGTATGATGGCTATGGTCATAAAAAGAGTCATCCAAGAATGGGTCCATAATATGTCATCAATGGGCGTGACTTTGATCCTTGTGCATGCAAAATTGCTTATATGCTGAGTATGGGTATGCCTCCCTCACCAATGATATCATGGTGATACTGTATTGTAACAATTAATTGATTATGTCAACCAGATGATTCTTGATCCAGACTTTTCACATGGTAAAGCACTTCAGTCCTTACCACTACTTCTAACTTTGTACTTTAGGGAGCAATCTCTTACAGGTCATTTTTTTGCATTCAACCAAATGGTTTTGAACCTGGATCTATCATCATCCAATGAAACTTTACAATCATCCCCTACAAATCCAAAAGCATTCACTTTCCATAAGTTATAATAATCCTAGAATACATTAGCTAAAAACCCTAATTTTTTGGATCAACACACTTGCATTTGAGGCAACCTGCAATGGTGAAATTTTCATATATTCAACCTGCGTTGGTTAGTGCATGTTTCTTTTCCAAAAAGTGTGATGATAGCTAGAAATGAGTTAAAATAAAAAATTAATTTAAAGTTTCTCTCTCTAGAAGCTTCAGAAGTGGTTTTAACCATTTACTATTGGATCAGATCTTGAACTACTATTAAGGTCTTATCTCTTATCTTGTAGAACTTACCTCCCTCTAATGTGGATATAATTCCTAGAATGGTAAATCCCAAACCACCTCATTTACCTTATAAATTCACTGCCTCCCATAGAGTTTGGGTTGGCTTTTGGAGACTCTAAATGTTAGCTCCAACTCCAACTCCAACTCCAATTTCTATAAGTGGAACCTGTAAACCATTCAAAACAAGAAAGGGAACCAAAATACACAAAATAACATATAAAACCAACTCCAAACGAGAATTTAAGGATTCATGTTCTACATATGCATAAATGAGACATAATGTATATGAGAAACAATGCACTTTTGTATTACTATTGACATGAAAAGATTACAACCCTTGTAGGCCTTGACTTTGTGAATCTCTCCCAACTTTCTTGTCCATCCTTTTCTACAATGGTAAGCCTTCAATCACACCTAAAGCACATGAGTTTATTATGGACCTATAGAAACAAATGAGCAACATAAGGGAATAATTCAGAGTCTCCAAAATCCAACCCAGACTCTATGGGAGGCAATGAATTTATAGTGTAAATGAGGTGGTTTGGGATTTAGCATTCTAGGGCTTGGATCCACATTATAGGGAGGTAAGTTATAGGATATAAGAGATAATACCTCAATAGTAGGATTTTGAGATCTGATCCAACAGTAAATGGTTAAAACCACTTTCGAAGCTTCTAGAGAGAGAAACTTCGATTTTTTTTTAAACACATTTCCTACTATCATCACACCTTTTGGGAAAGCAACACACACTGAAAAACATAGGTTGAATGTGTGCAAACTGCGCCATCGCAGGTTGTCTCAAAAGAAAGTACGCTAATCCATAAAATTAGGGTTATTAGCCAATATAATCCAACAATCTTGTAACTTCTAGAAAGTGAATGCTTTTGACTGTGTAGGGAAAGATTGCAAAGTGTCAATGGATGATGATAGATCCAAGTTTAGGGCCATTTGGTTGAATGCAACAAAATGACCTGTAACACTTAGCTAAGTGGGTCACATATTTTCTCTCCTTGCTAGCCCAAATTGCAATCTCAAAAGTTCTTTTCACTAATAGGAATTCAGATATATTTGAATGAATTTTGTAGTGTTTTCCCTTCAATTTCAAATCTTGTTTGATTTTTTAGTGGAATCATGACACAAGAAATCTTCAAGTCTAAAATCATTAAATATATTTCCATGGGAATAATGGTTATTCTTACATGAAATATTATATACTTTATACTACAAAGCAACATTAAAAGGAATAGTGTTGTAATGCAAAAACTTGAGGAAATTGTACCTTGCACAATTGATTCAATGTCGTGTATCATTTCAACATTTTCCTATTTTGTTCAAGAAAAAAATTAAAACATGCCTCGTTTCTTTAGAAAAAATCTAATTTGTTCCATTTTTATTTGATTAAGAATCTATCTATTAGCGATAAACCCTTCACAACACATTCTTCTATAGATGCATGTCCCAATGGTTCAACCTTTTATGCTTGAGGAATAATAATGAAAATTGAGTTGAGAATTTGAAAATCCTCGTAGGAAATTATGGCAAGAGGAAAATATTTTGATATATTCTTGTGGATACGAACTTACCACTTGGAAGTGTACTGCCACTAGCAACAACATCTATAGATCCTTGATACATAAGTATCTTATGTATTTTCAACATCCATAAATATTCTCCCTAAAAACATGGGATCATTTTCATGAAAATGACAATATCAAAAAGTTAGACTTTTTAAGTTGTAATTATCATAAAACTAAAATTATGGTAAAAAACAATGCATTTATTGCATATTTTTATAAACATGACATATTCTACGAACTTGAAGTGTTGATTTATGTTTGATAACACCCCATCATATATTTCTCTTGATGTATGTTCTCAACAATGCATTCCAATCTATTCTTTTTCTCATGCATTATACCTTTAGTAAGTCTACCTATAACAATAAAGGAGAGAACTATACCAAATTGCTCTATTTTGTTTTCCAAATATTAATTCCAAAATGAAATATTCCTTTCATTTTAAAATGATTTCCCCCCCCTATAAACACTAACTTCCTCAAAAGAAGGAAAATCATCCTTTTTCTCTTCAACTTCATTCTTGTCTTATATCATCTCCATGGTTCGAATTGTATCAATTTATTCTTCGTTTCCTTGGTGATATAACCCATACAACATAATGATGGCATCTACTTTGTCATATGTGTTTTTATCTATGAATCTTATGAAATCCCCAATTTTGAAAGAGATATACTTGTTTGTGTTTTTAAAGTATATCTAGATAACCTCATCAATGGAGTAGCATTTTATCGAATCACAAAGAAAAACACAAATACATCTACCACGATTGTCACCCAATGTATTAAATGAATTTTTTAAGTCATTATGACAACAATAAGTAATCACATTACATAAAACAATTTCTTGTGTAGTCATATGTGATTGTAATTTTTCTAATGCAAGGTGCAATGAACTTAGATAAGTTCAAACAGATGAAATATCACATATATTGAAATGATTCCCTTTGTTCTCAATTATTGTGTGTTATATACATATCCAATATTTCTTTAGCTAGTCGAAGAGCATTTTGAGAATCATCAACCTTCATATTTTTTTAGAGCGAGGATTTCACTAAGTTGAATGATGTGTTGTACACTTCTAGTACATTGTTTAAGTCTACCTCGAGAGATATATGATTCTGACCATCATTAGTTTTTGTGTAACTTGATGCAAGTTTATAAACATGTCTCCTTGCTTTAATTCTATTGTAGTATCCATTTAATGCATTCACTAGGAGAATTTCAAGATCTAAAATGGGTCTCCTAAGAAAAAAAATAAAAAAAAATAACATGTTAATGGTGTTAGATTTCCTTCCAACACTAGGGGATCTCCCTAGTATAAAGTCCCAATTAGAAGTTACCACTGTTTGGGGTGGTATTTCTGTCTGAGATGATGGCCTGGATGCCATTTGTTGGGTTTATGGTTTGCCTTGGAGAGAATCATTAATATATGAGAGAAGTCACAATTACTCTTGAGATATACAAGTACATTATCTTTGTGAAATGTGTGAATATATTGGGCATAGAATTATTTCCATGGACAAGATAAATAACATGAGCCTCTAGAAGAACAATATTAGTACTATTCTAATAAAGGCACATGTAGAGAAATAATCATTAGTTAATTTTAAAATAGTTTTCAATCAAGCATGATCATGAAAAGCATCAGGACATACATTTTCATTAAGATTTGTACCATATATAACGAAATAGTTCGTTCCTTTAATAAATATAAACACAAGCACATACCATAGTCATTACAAGAACAATATTACAATATTACAATAAGCTTGATACATGCGAGAAAAAGATGTCCAACTCTATGAGCTTCTGATGATTATTCAGAAGAAATAAGATGCACCATTACATAGAAATTTCACTTGTTCCAATTGTGGAACATGGAAGCCACAACTTGCTTCTCAAAAGAAAAATCTCTCTATCACATGCTAACTAGAGAAGCCAAAGATCAAAGTCTTTTTTCTTGATTAATGAGGATCTATATATAACAAATGAGGTGACCTTTCACCTTCCATGTGACTCTTGAGCTCCCTTATGACTCTTTGACTTCCAAGTGACCTTTGGACTTCTTGGCATCATTTCAACTTCTACATGAATTTTCATTTTCCCTCTATTTTATAATTACAAAATTTATCCTTTTTAACAAAATTTTGGCTAATATTCACAAAATACAAAATAAAACCTATTTATTCTATAATTTGAGGAAATTGTGATCCATCCACTATGGCATGGATTTCCTTTGTGATGTACTAGTACCAATATTTATACTCCATTTATATGCTTTTGACCTTTAGTGGTAGCTATGGCTCATCCTAATCCTACCCTCCAAAGCATCTAGCAATATCGTTTTAGATCCCACTTGTATATTGTTCCACAATATAGTCAATTTCATGTGCAACTTAACCGGTTTGGCGACATATTGTAGAACAGTCTCCTTAGTTAGTTCCAGGTCATATTGGGTGCCCACATATCTTATGTTGTCAAAGAAATCCTTCATCTCTTGTCAAATGGAATCCTTTTGTTTCACTTCTCTAGGCACGCCTACTAAGGGCATCTTGTGTTGAGAAATCAATGCTTATAGGAATTAAGGTTTTATTCCTCTTTCTTGATAATTACTTGTGATTTATGTTGGCTTATTTTACTTCTTTGTCAGTTTATATTTCATTAAGAAATTACCAAATTAAATGTACATGAAGACTACAAAAACAAGAGACACAAGATGTAGGCGCTCAACCAGGGCAAAAACCCTCAAAGGGGAAAACCCAATCCAAATATTCCACTAGTAGATTCAAATCATGATGATACAATCCGAGACCCTTTATACCTAGACATAGACCTCCTCCAATCACCAATTCAACCATTCCTTCTAATATATGATCTGTACCAAAGTCTCCAAGAGTCAGCTTCACAAATACAACTTCAATCCATAATTTCAACCCCTAGCTTCACATTTTTGACTCCCAATTTTAGAATTCCAAACCTGCAATTTTAGCGCCTAGCTTAGTCCAAAAAATTTTCATGCGTGAGAGAGAAATGCCCAAAAAACTCAATTTTTTTCTTTCTAGATTTTTCCTTCCTTCTCCTATACTTCACTCTACTTTTCTTCTTCTTTCTCTTGTAGATCGAACTTGTTGAGTGTGTGATTCAAATGAGTCAAGCTGCCTCTCTATATATACTCTTTTTGTTGGGTTGAATAGCCCTAATCTAGGTCGACTTCATGAAGACAAGGCCAACTTAGTGTGGAGGTGAAAAATGAAACTTTTGACTCAAAAAAATTATTTTTACATGATACAAAAGCCCAAGCAGGGTCTAACAAAAATGAAAATGACTCTATTGAATCATGACAAAACCAAGAAGCCTTCAATGGAGGATTTGACCTAGAAAATAAATAAGAGAGCATGAAACCCATGCTTCAAAATAATTTTTCTTTTACAATAAATTTATTTTCTCTTTGTTTTCATCAAATACAATTATGAACACTGACACTAGTCAGATTCTTCAACACTCCCTCTTAACTAGGGATGTATTCATAATTACATATATGGGTACATGGAATATCTCAAAATGATATGAACTATGAAAAGTCATATCACACACAGTGCTACTGATTATATACCTGACCAGGGTATTCTAATCGAGTGGGACTAAGGTGTACTCAAGCTTTAGCCACTCTTGGTACCATCAGGATTTTAAGCTCTAACACCAACCCAAGGATCTAGGTGCATATCCAAGGTTGGAGCTCTAAGACCAATGCTACCCTCCCTACTTCGAGATCTAGACATCAACATATAGGCCATCCAGATGTCCTACCAAGTATCTTTTTGCTAGAAGATTCTTCATCGCTCCCTATCAACTAAATCTGCGATATCTACCAATCCAAGCATGCTTCTGAAATATGCAAACCCCATCCTGCACCAAAATTATAATGTAGTGTTACTTGTTCTTGATATGATTTGTCCTTGCATGAAAAACGGGGTCTCTAAACATCTTGATGTTGCTTTTATTATCACAATTTATCACAGTAGGATCTAGTGGCCTTCCTATGACAACAATTTTCTTAACCAAGCTGCTTCTTTTCCTACTTCACATGCAACAACATATTCGGCTTCAACATTACTTAAAGAAACAAGATCTTTTTTCCTCTTCATTCATGAAATCATTGCAAATCCCAAACTAAAAGAACCATTAATAGTACTTCTTCCATCAGTCTCACTGCCACCCCAATAGGGATCGGTAAAGCTTATTAATTTAACTTCCTTTCCATCATACTTCAAGTAATGGTGAATTTTTCCACGTAGGTATCTCAAGATATGCTTGGAAACTATCCAATGGTCATGATGAGGCTCCAACTGAAATTGACTAAGAACTTTTAGATCAAAGCATATGTCAGGTCTTGTATTCACCAAGTACATCAAACAACCCACCAACTTACGATATCTTGTAGGATCAACGAGACTAGAGTCAGAGCTTCTCAACTTCTTGAGATTTGTGATCATGGGAGTAGTCATAGGCTTGGAATCCATCATACCAAACTTTTGTAACATCTTGATTATGTACTTTCCTTGACCAAGATATATCTCACCGGGTTTCTTCAAAACTTCCAAGCCCAAGTAGTAATGCATGAGTTCTAAATCTTTCATTTCAAAGTTTGCTGCCGAAATTTTCTTGCATTAAAGAATTTTGTGCTCCACACCTGTAATAAATAAATAATACACATATATAAGTATAATAACTAGTTCATTCTTCACTATCTTGATATAGAATTTTTCATCAGCAAAAATTTTGACGAGCCCAATCCTTAAAAGATATGCATCCATCCTTGCATACCAAGCCCTAAGAGTTTGCTTCAAGCCATATATAGCTTTATTTAGTCTACAAACATGAGTATCCTTACCATTTATCTCAAAGCTTTATGGTTGTTAAATATATACTTCTTCATCAATGGATCTATTTAGAAATGTTGTTTTGACATCCATTTGATGGATATTCCATCCCATAGTAGCAGTTAGAGAAACCAAAGATCTAATAGTAGTGTACTTGGCAGTGGGAGAAAACGTTTCTTCATAATCTATTCCTTCCTTTTTTAGAGAAACCCCTTGCAACAAAGATTTCTTTGTATTTGTTTATGCTTCCATTAACGACATATTTGATTTTGTAAATCCATTTGGAAGTGACAACATATTTGTCACTAGGTCTAGGAATGATTTCCAAAACCCCATTATTCATGATGGATTTATATTCTTCTTGCATTGCTTTCTTCCATTATTCTTGATGAGCAGCTTCTTCAAAGGTAGTTGGTTTTTCTTCAATTAACTTTTTCATGTATGTTGCATATCCTTAGTATATTTTTGGTCTTTTTCTTTCTCTAAAAGTTCCTTTAGTTGCTCCATGTCCTTCGACATTTTCAAGTGTAGATTTTAACCAATTTGGCCTCTTGTTTGTTTCAGTAATGATTATAGGTTGAATATGATCACGTGGTCCTTCTTCTTGGTTTGTAGGTGTCTTTTCATGTTTCTCTTCTTCAAACAGAGGTACATCTTCTTCATCATATTTGATTGGTATATCCTTTGATTTTTTGTAGGCATGGTTTTCATCAAATATAACATCCTCACTAACTTCAATTTGTCTTTCATCTTTGATGTCGATTCTATAAACCTTTGATGAAAGGATATAACCAACAAAGATGCCTTTTATACTTGTAGATTCTAACTTCTTTCGCTTGTCTTTTGGAACATGAATGTATGCGATACATCCAAATATTCAGAGACGGTCTACACATGGCTTCTTCCCTGTGAATGCTTCTTTCGATGTCATATTATCAAGGATTCTATGAGGACTTCTATTTTGTATGTGTACTTCTGTCATGGCTGCTTCTCCCCATAGAAATTTTGGTATATCTTGACTAAATAGCATAGTCCTTATGAATTTTTCAATGGTTCTATTTTTCCTTTCCACTACTCCATTTTGTCAGGGGTTGTAGGGAACAATGAGCTACCTCTTAATACCTGCTTCTTTAGAATATGCTATAATTTATTTTGAAGTATATTCACCTCCATTGTCAGATCTCAAAGTATTTATCTTTATTTTGGTTAAGGTCTCAACTTCGAATATAAATTCCTTGAACTTTTCAAATACTTCATCCTTTATCTTGAGAAGATAGAGCCATGTCTTTCTAGAGTGATCATCAATGAAGGTCACATAGTAAATATGGCCTCCAAGAGATTTATTATACATAGGACCATAAACATCAAAATGAATGAGGTATAATATCTCCTTATACCTTGTGTCACTGCTTGTAAAATTTTTCCTAGTGTTATTTCCAAAATCACATCCCTAGCATACTCCTTCATGGTCTTCCCTGAAATTGGGGATTCTCTTTAACATTTGACTTAGAGAGGGTATTATATTGTAATGAATATGCCCATATCTTCTATGCCAAAGTTCGATAGGATTAATCTCCATGTGAACAAGGGCTTGAGGAGATGGTGTTATAACATTATATAGTCTTCCTTCATGAATTCCAATAACCCTTGACTGATACTTGAATCCTTTCCCCAAACCAAAACCTTACCATCTACAAAATCAATCCTATCCCCTTTATCTTCTAAACAAGAAATGGAAAGTAGTTTTTTTTTCAAACCTGGGACATAGAGGATGTTGTTGAGGTGTATCTTTGATCCACTTTCTAGCTTAAATGATGTAGATCCAAGGCCCTTGACTACATAGATATTGTTGTCTCCTAGCTTCACTTCATGCGATGATGGTTCTCCTGATAGAGTATGAAGTTTTCCACTTTATATTTTAATATGTATTGAGACTCCACTATCAATGATCCATGCATTGTCTGTAGGTTTTAACCCCGTACAGAAATTACCTGCATACAAATTCTAAGACACAGAAAATAAACAATGCGAGTGCATAACACATAAAACACATATACATAGAGATTTTCCCCTGGATCCCAAAATCGGGACTATCAGCTTTATTTTTCATTATATTCCTTTCAATGTTATAATACATATTTATACATGCTGAAGCATCCAATACCATGGACCAAAAACCATCGCGTCCAATACCATGGACCGAAAACCATCACGTCCAAAAACATGTGTGAAAATCATGCACAAAACCATAAGTGGGTCCACCCATCCTAACATAGGGTCCAAAACCAAAATTTTCTGGGGCGTTGCCCCAGACCCCATAAAGTCGGGTTACGGGTATGCCTCAAACCCCCTATGACCCTCCCCGCTACATAATCGACGCAACGAAGGGGGGCTCTGGCCCCCCTCTAACCCCCTGGTTAACTACATGGGCTAGTCATGGAAAGAATATAACACAACCCAACATTCTCCCACTTGTTGTTTTCTTTCCATAGGGGGCCACAAGAGAGCTTAGTCATTTTTCCAGCCCTGAAACACCCATTGTCTCTCTACACCAAGAGAATTTCTCAGAGCTCATAGATTTTGTCAATGCATCTGCAGTATTCTTCAAAGTGTCCACCTTTACCAGCAACACCTTTTTGTCTTCTATCATATCCCTCACAAAGTGATACTGAACATCAACGTGCTTTGTATTCGAATGGTATGTGGGGTTCTTTGCCAAGAAAATTGCACTTTGGCTGTCATAGTCTATCCTTATAGCTCCCTGTACTAACCCCATACTTGAACACAATCTCTGAAACCAAACTGCTTCCTTTCTTGCATGAGTGGCTGCCATGTATTCTGCCTCTGTAGTTGATAGTGCTACTATAGATTGTTTCTTACTCATCCAACTGACTGCACCTCCAAATAGGTTAAACACATACCCACTTGTAGATCTTCTCTGATCCAGATCTTCAACCTAGTCTGCATCAACAAAGCCATGAATATCCAACATTCTGTCCAATCCTGATCTTCGTTGGTAGCACAAACCATAATCACTAGTGCGACACAAATACCTGAAAACCCGCTTCACTACTGTCCAGTGCTCCTTCCCTGGTTTTGACATAAACCTGCTCAATACTCCCACTTCATGTGCAATGTCTGGTCTAGTACAGACCATTGCATACATCAGGCTACCGACTGCACTTGCATATGGAACACGGGACATATCCTCTTCCTCTTCTTGTGTCTTGGGACACTATTCAGCAGATAACTTTACACCTACAGGAATAAGAACCTTCACTGATTTACTATGCTGCATATTAAACCTTTGCAGTATTGTCTCGAAATACTTCCTCTGGTTTAACCAGAGCTTCCTCTTTTCCTGATCTCTTTTAATTTCCATGCCCAAAATATAGTTTGCAGCATCAAGATCTTTCATGTCGAATTTGGAGGACAATTGGGTCTTCAAATCCTAGATAACTTCTTTGTCATTTCCAACCAACAACACATCATCTACATACAAGACCAAATAAATAACATGGTCACCAATTAATTTAAAATACACACAGTGATCTGCTTTGCTTTTGGTGAAGCCAAATCCCCGTATAAATGTATCAAATTTTTGATACCACATCTTTGGTGACTGTTTTAACCCATACAAAGACTTCTTTAACTTACATACCAATTCTTTCTTACCCTTCACCGCAAAGCCTTCCGGTTGCTTCATGTAGATCTCCTCTTCCAGATCCTCGTGAATAAATTCTGTCTTCACATCCATCTATTCTAACTCAAAATCAAAAGCAACAGCAATAGATAAAAGTAACCTAATAGAAGTTACCTTGGCAACAGGAGAAAAAATATCACCAAAATCAATTCCTGGCACCTGGGAATATCCTTTTGTTACCAACCGAGCTTTGTATTTCTCCACCTTTCCTTCTGCATTTGTCTTCTTCTTAAACACCCATTTGCTGCCAATGGGTTTCCTTCTGGCCAACAACTCCACCAAATCCCAAGCCTCATTTTCGTGCAAAGATGCCATTTCATCAACCATGGCCTCTTTCCAGAGTTTTCCATCCTCTGAATCTACTGCTTCCTTCACAGTTTTGGGATCATCGTCAGTAATAGATAAAGCAAAATTTGAACAGAAAGTAGATGGACTATACCTTTCTAGCTGCCTTCTTTCTCGAACTGATCTTCTCAGACCCGGAGTTTGTGGCTCTTCATCTTTTGATTCCTCCTCTATTGTAGAGTCTGATTCTTCCTCCTTTAGCTCAAACTCTATCTTCTTAGGTTCCTTTGGTTGGACTTCATGTTTAATAACATCTTTCACCTCTCTGAACACCACATCTCGACTATACACAACCTTCCTTATTACTGGGTTCCAAAGCTTATAACCCTTTAAACCATCCTTATACCCAATAAAGATGCACTTTTCAGATTTACTATCTAGCTTGGTTCATTTCTCCTTTGGAACATGTACATATGCATCACATCCAAATACCCTTAGATGTGAAAGAGAGGGTTTCTTACCAGTCCATACCTCTTATGGAGTCTTATCCTCCAACGCTGATGAAGGTGACCTGTTGACCAGGTAACATGCAGTATCCACCGCCTCTGCCCAGAATTCCTGTCCTAACTCGGCACCACTGAGCATGCTTCTTGCCGTTTCCATCAACATCTTGTTCATTCTTTCTGCAACTCCATTTTGTTGAGGTGTATATGGAGTAGTCTTTTGCCGTGATATACCACACTTCTTACAGAATTCTTCAAATTCCTTGCTGCAAAACTCTCCACCATTATCTGTCCTCAACACCTTTATCTTCTTCTCTGCCTGATTTCCACGATAGCCTTAAATTCTTTAAACCTGTCAAACACTTCAGATTTCTTCTTAAGGAAATATATCCATGTATTCCTTGAGAAGTCATCTATAAATGATACATAGTACACAAACCTACCTAGTGATGGAACCTTCACAGGTCCAAACGCATCACTTTGCATAAGCTCTAATATCTGTTTCGCCCTCTTACCACTAGAGGGGAAACTCACCTGATTCTACTTCCCATATACACAATTTTCACAGAAATCAAAATCCAGAGAGCTATTACTCATACCTTCTACCATACCTTTACCATGAAGTATTCGAAGGCCCTTCTCTCCAATATGTCAAAGACTTTGATGCCACAGCATGGTCTTCTCTCCAGAGACCACTAGATTTTCTGCTCCACTTTTAGGAACCACAGAACTGTTGCACCCATCAATAACAATGCTACCTTGCAGCTTGTACAGATTTCCAATCGAAACTGCCCGCATCAATAGCAGTGCTCCCCGAACCATCTTGTAGGTATCTTTCTTGAACACTGTCTTCACACCTGCATCATCCAACTTGCTTACAGAAATCAGATTTCTTGCCAGTGCAGGAATATGCACAATAGCTGGAAGTGTTCTAACCCTTCCACCTTGCAACCTCAACTTTACTTTTTCGTGACCAATGATTCTATCCTTCCTATCATCCCCTAAGAAGACATCACCACCATCGTATTTCTCATACTCGCAGAACCACTCTCTATGGGGAGTGAAGTGAAAGGATAAACCTGAGTCAATCAACCATGCCTCATGATCTACATGTGTACTTGAAGAAGCCAAGTACACATCCCCACCTTCATCTGAGGTGGTTTTCGCCTCTGCAGAAGGAGCATCATCAGATCCCTTTCCTTTATCAGGAGCTTTAGATTTACAGTCCCTTTTGTAGTGCCCTTCCTTTCCGCATTTCCAGCACACCACCTTTACCGGTTTTCCTGGAGATTTAGATTTCCCTCTAGATTTAGATCTCCCACTCGATGACTTATTTTTGTTTCTATTCTGGGACTGTCCTCGTATAGACAAGGCATCACCATTCTGGTTCTCCATATTTTTCCATCTCATCTCCTCCGTCAGCAAGGCTGAGACTATTTCATCAAACTGCAAGGCAGTTGCATTACTACCTATTGCAATAACCAGACTATCCCACGAATCTAGTAGAGAACACAATAAATTGATGCACTTATCTTCATCTGCAATTTTAATATCAACAGATGCTAACTGACTTACCACAGTATTAAATGCATTCAGATGCTTTGTCACCAAGTCTCCATCTTTCATCCTCAGGTTATACAGCTTTTTCCGCAGGAGCAATTTATTCACCAAAGACTTAGATTGGTACAAAGTCCCTAACTTGTCCCACAAAGCCTTCACCGTAGATTCCCCTGATACATTCAGCAATACTGAATTTGAGACACACAATCGTATTGTGGTCTTTGCCTTCCGATCCAACTTCTTCCATTCTCCATCGGACACTCCTATTAGTTTAGTACCCGGATCTACCACGATCCACTGATCTTTATCCACCAACAGATCCTCCATCTTGAGTTTTCACAACTCAAAACTCTGACCATTAAATTTCTCGATCTCTATTTTTCCATTGCTCGCCATCTTCTTTCACCACCAGAATCGATCTCACAGATCTCTCATTGAACAAGGTCTACCACAGGCCCGAGCAAAACCCATAAGCAACAAAGGCATCCCCTTGAAGCCAAAACAACTCTGATACCAAATGTAGGTTTTAACCCCATACAGAAATTACCTTCATACGAATTCTAAAACAGAAAATAAACAATGCGAGAGCATAACACATAAAACACATATACACGGAGATTTTCCCCTAGATCCCAGAACCGGGACTACCAGCTTGATTTTTCATTATATCCTTTCAATGTTATAATACATATTTATACATGTCGAAGCATCCAATACCATGGACCGAAAACCATCGCGTCCAAAAGCATGTGCGAAAATCATGCACAAAACCACAAGTGTGTCCACCCATCCTAACATAGGGTCCAAAACCAAAATTTTCCGGGGCGCTGCCCTGGACCCCATAAAGTGGGGTTACGGGTATGCCTCAAACCCCCCGTGACCCCCCCCACTACACAATCGGCGCAACCAAGGGGGGCTCTGTCCCCCCTCTAACCCCCCAGTTAACTACATGGGCTAGTCGTGGAAAGAATATAACACAACACAACATTGTCATCATCAAGTGTACCTGTAAATTCAACCAATAATCCTTCACTCTTGACTCTCCTATATCGATTGTAGATGATCCTTCCAACCCAACTTCCTGTAATTTTCACAATATTGAGTCCCATATTCAAATAAATTTCCATTGAGGGAGTGACCTTGTCTTCCAAGTTTGCTTTTCCTTCCTTCAGTTTATAGCCAACAAGGTTATTTTCAGCTAGTCCTTCTTTCACCTTAGCTATGACACCATGTTGAGAAATCAATGCTTATAGGAATTAAGGTTTGATTCCTCATTCTTGATAATTACTTGTGATTTACATTGGCTTCTTTTACTTCTATTTTAGTTTATATTTCATAAAGGAATTATCAAAGTAAATTTATACAAAGGCCACACGAACAAGAGACACAAGATGTAGGCACTCAGTCAAGGGAAAACCCCTCCAAGGGGAAATCCCAGTCCAACTCCCCCACTATTATATTCAAATAAGGATGAGATAATACAAGACCATTTAGACCTAGAAAAATACCTCCTCCAATCACCAAGTCAACCCTTCCTTCCAGTAGATGATCCCTACCAAAGTCTCCAAGTGCCAACTTCACAAATGTAGCTTCAATCCATCATTTCGGCCCCCAACTTCATATTTTTTGCCCCTAGATTCAAAATTTTAGGCCTGCAATTTTGCCCCCCAAATTCAATCCAAAAAATTTGCACACGTGAGAGAAAGATGCCCAAAAAACTAGATTTTTGTCTTTCCATCTTCTTACTTCCTTCTCCTCAAATTCACTCTTCTTTTCTGCCTCTTTCTCTTGTAGATCAAACTTGTTGAGTGTGTGCTTCAAATGAGTTGAGATTCCTCTCTCTATATATATTCTTTATATTGGGTCAAATATCCCTAATCTAGACTGAATTGATGAGGATAGGGTTGATTTGGTGCGGAGGTGACAAATGACACTTTTGACTCAAAAATAATTCTTCTTGCATGATACAAAATCCCAAGAATGGTCTAAAATTTTTTACAATGACTCTATTGACTCATGAAAAAATATAGAAGCCTTCAATGGAGGATTTGACCTAGAAAATAAATAAAAGAACATGAAACCCATGCTTCAAAATAATATTTATGTTACAATAATTTTATTTTCTCTTTCTTTTCATCAGATATAATTGTGAACACTGACACTGGTTACATTCTTCAACATCTTGTGCATTCACATTAAAGCTTCTAATCCAGAATGAAATTTCATGTTGGAAGACATAGTGTTGGCTATGTGGTTGTTGAGTTGATCATAAGCTTGCATATGTACCTTTATCTCTACCTATTCCATTGCAGCCACACATCTTCTTTTCCTAGCCAATGTTTCTGGTGCATTTAAATATTTGGCACTCCATTCCTGGACCATATCTACAACCATGTGAGCCAATCTTTCAATTCTTAGTTTTTCCTATAATTACTTTTGGATTTCATAAAAATGTGTCATTTCCTTGTGTAAGATGCTCATCTCTTCATAAACCTAATTTCACATCTTCAACTGCTTGAATTCTTCAAGTATAGCTGATTGTAGGCCTTCTCTGCTAGAACCTACGGAAGACACCCTTTGATTTTCAGTGAGGAGCTACTCAATCTATTGCTTTGCATCAACCAATTATGCTCAATGATGTTTAAAAAAAATGTAAAGTTGATGTTTTGGGATGATGAGGTTCTATGTGCAGTGTATATTAAGAATAGGTGTCCATCTTATGCTCTCAAAAACAAGACTCCTTATGAAATGTGGTATGGCCACATTCCTTCGGTGAGGCATCTCAAGGTTTTTTGTTCCACTTTTTATATCTTGATACTTAAGGAACAAAGAAAAAAACTTTGTGAAAGGAGTCATAGATGTATCTTCTTAGGGTACTTAGATACCTCCAAATAATATCATCTCTATGATGAAGTAAATGTGAATTTTATATTGTCTAGAGATGTGATCTTTCTTGAATCTTCCAAGAGTGACAATGTTGTTTAACGACAGCTTAATCGTTTAGATAGATTTAAGCATGCAAAATCCTTTTAGGAGTTTGATAATGATATTCCACATATTGAAGGGGGGATCCCTATCTTGGATCAATATATGAAATATCCTTCTGAAGCACTATCTCCCCCTCATGAAGCTACAACCACTGATCAAGAAGACACTTTGAGTGATTTGATTGAGATAATTCAAATGCTAAATATTGATTCAGTTCCATCTCAGAAATGTCCTCCAAAATGTCTCTCCAAGAAACTTGAAAGTGCTCATACTGATGAGGTTGTAAAGACAAGAACAAGAAGCTCTGCTATGTAGAATGGAGGTGATGTAGACAATTCTAATTCACATGTTGATATGGATGTTTCTTATGATTGTGAATTAAATTTGTCTATAGATTTTGAACCAACTTCCTTCAAAGAAGTTGCTTCTCATGATGAATGGAAATAAGAAATGAAAAAAAAGTATGATGCTAATAAAGAATGGAACCTGGAAGTTGGTTGAACCTCCATTAGGAACCAAACTGATAGGTTGCAAGTGTATCTTCAAGAACAAGTATAAATCAAATGGCTCACTTAACAAGCATAAAGCTAGGATCATGGAAAATGGTTTTGCATAGAAGGAAGGGGTCGATTGTGAGGATACTTTTCCCCCACATCAAAATGGGATACCACTGGACTCTCTTTGCCTTGGAAGCTCATAATAGTTGGAAAGTCCATCAAATGGATGTAAAAATTGATTTCTTGAATGGAGATTTGAAAGAGAGTGTTTTTATGTTCCAACCAGAAGGATTTATTATGAAGGGATAGGAGCAAAAAGTATGAAACCTTGTAAAATCCTTGTATGGCCTCAAACAAGCACCACAAGCCTAGTACGTGAAACTGATTAAGCATCTTCTAAAGCTAAATTTCAAACATTATGATCTTGATAGTGCAAATTTATTTGTCAAGAAAGTTGGCAAAATAGTTGTATATATTGTGGTCTATGTATATGATCTTCTGATGATAGCGAACAATCAAAATTACATTGCATCGATAAAGAAATAATTGAGGAAAGGTTTTGAAATGATAGATTTTGGTGCACTAAGATGTCTTTTTACAGGAAATCTTAATTCCTACATCAATTGTCAACCCAAGGTAAGTCTTTTTATCTCTAAAGTGTTAGCACAATATATGCAGTGAATTCAGAGGTTATCTAATGGTAAATCTTTGGAATCACTAATAACTATCTCTTCAACTCAATCCATACAATTCTAAAAGAAATAACTAAGGAAGAAATAACTCTGAAAGAAATATTAACACACTCTGCAATTCTATTTAACTTATTCCGAAATAAAATGAATCTGAATGCGAATGCAAAGAATCACACTTGGAAACCTTCAAATAGAATTAATACTAACTCACTCAATCAAGAAAGAGAACTATAACAACTGAACAACAATGATAATATATATCAAAACCAAATTGAATGACAAATCTCAATTGAACGACAAATCCTAATTGAACGGCGATCTCAACTGAATGATAACTGACAATTGAACAACAAGCAAGCATATAACGATAAATGATCTCTAAACAAAAAATTATGGAAATCAATTAATGCTATCTCTAATATCTATGATAACATAACTCAGAATGAACAACGATCTACTATTGAAACTAACATATCGCTACCTTCCAACGTGCAATGTCCTATGCTTTTCATGACATCCGTCACATTGTACAACCATATCTGGATGATATACCAGCACATTCAGTCAAATTCCAGGACCACCCTTCCCATCTTCGTGAAATCTTTATCCGTTGTCGACACTACCGCATCAGGCTCAATCCTCATAAATGTGTCTTCTGCGTTGAATCAGGCCGACTACTCGGGTTTATTGTCTCCCGAGAGGGCATCCGTCTAGATCCCCTCAAAGTCAAAGCTATTATGAATCTTCCTCCCCCTGCTTCTTTGCAGCAGTTGCAGAGCTTGCAGGGCAAAGCAAATTTCTTAAGATGATTCGTTCCGAACTATGCCGAAGTGGCTAAAGGCTTTACATGGTTATCGAGGCGAGATACCCCCTTTCATTTGGATGCTATCGCTTAGGAGACTTTCGAGCGTCTCAAGGGTCTCCTTGTTTTTGCTCCATTATTGCGACCTCCGAATTACCATCGCGATTATACTTTGTATCTGCCCGCCGCCGATACCACTATCGGCATGGTTCTCGTGCAAGACGACGATGATGACATTGAGCACATCATATATTACCTCAGCTGCAACCTTTTAGACACAGAAACTTGATACGCTTACATCGAGAAGTTGGCATTGGCCGCCGTTTGTGCCGTCCAACATTTCCGGCATTATATCTTGTTACGCACCACGACCGTGATTTCTGATTGCAACCCGATGACGTACATTTTGTCACGTCAGTTGCTGGGGGGCAAATACTCAAAGTGGATTGTCATCCTCCAAGAGTTCGACTTGGAATTCATTGCTGCCAAGTCTAAGAAGTCCCTGGTCTTTGCTGAGTTACTTTGCTCTTTGCCATCTCCTTCTGCACCCTCTCACTCAGAGGATCATATCCCGGACGAAACTCTATTTCTCATCGGCACCCTCGATCCCTGGTACGGGGATATTATTGTATATTTGTAGACGTCCTCTTTCCGTCCCGCTGTATCCAAGGATGCTCGGTGACGGATCCGTCATCAGTCTCAACCCTACTGTATTATCGGGGACACCCTGTACCGTCTCAGCGTTGACTCCGTCCTCCGTCAATGTCTAGCTCTCGAGGAAGCTGAGCGAGTCCTGAATGACTGCCACTCTGGCGCCTGTGGTGGTCACATGTCCGGATATGCCACAGCTCAAAAAATCCTCCGTGCCGGTTATTTCTAGCCCTCCATTTTTAAGGATTGCATCCTTGTTGTCCATTCGTTTCATGCATGCCAGATATACCAGTGGAAGATGCACGCGCCACCAGCCCCGCTACACCTTGTTGTCACCGTTGGCCCTTTTGCAAAATGGGGCATTGATTATACGACCTGTAACCCTCGCTCGGCCGGGGGGCATGGGTTTATTATCGTTGTCGTCGATTACTTTACAAAATGGGCCAAGACGATGCCCACATTAACTGAAGACGGTCACACAGCGGTGTAGTTTTTGTTCAACCATGTTATTATGCGGTTCGGAGTTCCTCAGGCCATCGTCACGGATCACGGGAAGCATTTCCGTAATCACATGATGATCGAACTGACAACCCAACTAGGCTTACGACATGATAGTTTGACCCCATACTATCCTCAATCCAATGGCCAGGTTGAAGCCGTTAACAAGATTTTGGTTACGATGCTTCAACGTACCGTTGGCATGCATAAGTCTAATTGGCATTTGATGTTGTTTCCCGCCTTGTGGGCCTACCGAACCTCTGTGAAGGATGCCACCGGTTTCACTCCATTTCAACTAGTTTATGGACTGGAGGCTACCCTTCCTATCAAATGCAAAATCCCTTCGTTAAAATTAGCTGTCGAGTTGCTTCCCAACACTACTCCGATAGAGGAACGTCTTCTTTACCTAGAACGGCTGGACGAGACCCGTCGCCTAGCCTCTCTAGCTATCGAAGCACAAAAGAAGAGAGTTAAAACTCACTTCGACCATACCATCCATCCTCGTTCCTTTATTGAGGGAGATTTAGTCCTGCTATATGACCAAGCAAATGACAAGCTGGGGGCAGGCAAACTCGAGCCCATGTGGCTAGGCCCTTATATTGTAATGAAAGTTTTGCAGAAGGGGGCATATGAGCTAGTTGACTACGAAGGTAATCCTCTCGATAAGCCCCACAACGGGCTGTACTTGAAAAAGTACTATGCATGATTCCATGCACTTCGTTTTGTACATGCGTGTGTTTTAGCAAGTGTGTTGTGTGTGTGTGTTTTCATGTTTTTGGCTTGGTGTGAAGGCGTGATTGCTGCTTATTGTGTCTTTTGCTTCTTGTGCAGATGTTTGGTGCACCTTACGTTGGTTTCGCTGACGACGCCTGCCGCAGCACTCGCATTTGTCTTCTGCGGCGTGGGTGATCTAAGATCCTCACGGTGAGTTGATAGATCTTCAAGGTGTGTGTTTAGGCTGTACTACAAACAATGTTGTTGAATATAGTGCTGTGATTGAATTATTGGCCGAGGCAATTAATCTCAATATTCGTACATTGGTTGTTAACATGGACTCTCAACTTGTCGTCCATCAGCTCAATGGGCATTATTCCGTCAAAGACCGTCACATTTTAAGGTTGTATTTACGTGTTAAATTGTTAGAAAGGAATTTTGATTTCATCACATATCACTATATTCCACGATGATTAAACACATTATCTGATGCATTGGCTAATCATGTATTAGATAGACATTTGCGTAACATATAATCGAAACATCATACAAGAAAGCACATAAAAGCACAATAATAAACCATAGGAATATGTATATATATATATCGTGTGGCGCACCAAGGCGCTCAAAAATAAGTGTACATGTCTAGATAGGGCCTGTGTTCTCTGTACATCTGAGACACATGTCTCTCAAAAAATCACCAGTAGGAAATAAAGACCTAGATATCTACTGTGGTGGGTTGTGCTCCCTATAATCCGCAGCCGCTCGTGCCACCCGCCTCAAAAGGCGGTGCATCCTAGGTTCTACTCCCACTGTATGGATCTGAGATGCTATGGGGACCTCCTCTATCCCCTGGTAATCTGGAATCCCTGACAGCAAGCCCTCGAGGTTCCGTATCACGGTCTCCATCGTATCATCTCCCGGAGGAGCCAGGGCCAGAGCTCCAATGCCCTGTGCATCCCTCTGCGCCTCTGGGGCCAGGCCGAGGGGTCTCGTCGGTCCTACATCTGCATACCATAGCATTCATCGTTAGGACATGTACATGAAAAAATAAAAAACACCACAAAATAAAAAATCAAAAAATGACATCAAGTGTCTTACGACCGTCATCCCACTGCTCTCCCATAGACAATGGCATGTCTGGGTCTCCACGGAAGTCTAGGCCAGCATACGACCAGTCCTCCACAAAAATAGTCTGCCTCTCCAACCACTCTCGGAAGTACACCCCCCATGCCACTGGTCGACCACCACCTCCTCGTGGCATGACATGGCCCCATCGTGTGGCCCTCGTCTCTCGAGGGCCTCTAGGTGGGTCCACGACCATATCCTGCAGCTGCAATGCCGGCACCCGCTCCAGCATGAGCGGGAGTAATATCGATCCGTATCCAAACTGCTTCGACTCACCACAACGATAGTTGGTCAGTTGTCTCTTCATATTTGTCGCTACTTCCGTTGCCCAGTTAAATATGGTAGGATTCAAGCATTCGAGAGCCAGTCGAAGATGGGTCTTCGAGGCCTCGTGTTGGGCCTGGGGGCCCGCTGCCCGAGTCACCATGAAGAGCACAGTTCGAAGGATGATGTCTGCCACTGTAGGAATTGCTATCTTCCCACTCCGCGACTTGCGTGCCTGTGGGCACACCTGAGCCATCAGCATGTCTAGAGTATCACCACCGGGTCGCTGCCCCTCCAGAATAGGCATCTCACCTCGACGTGATAACCCGGTCAAAAAATAGATGTCTGTGTAATCAAACTCGATGTCTCGGGCTCAGATAACGAACTTCCCATCAGTGGGATTCCAGGCTCTGATCAAGAGTTCTAGAAGGTCAGGCTGTGCTCGCAGGCGTGGAGTTAAGAAGAATTTAAGTAACTCGCACCCCCGCAATGCATTTCGACACCCAGCATCGGTGAAAGCCGTTATGTCCTCGTTATCATGAGCACGTTCCTGCCAAACGAACGCCATTATACCCTGCATGATCAAAAAAATTCATTAGGGCCCTGCTCATAAAGTTTCACACGTTAATTTTATCAAAAAACTTGTTGCGCGGCGTCAGCGCGACTATTTTTAAAACAGTCGCGCTGATAATGGGCGCCTTTGATATTTTTTCCGGGTCAGTGCAGAAGTACATCACTCTTCTGCGCTGATCTGGGAGTGGCATGTGGAAGTTTTTTTCGATCAGCGCGGACCCGATAGGGAAATCCGCACTGACCGAGAGCGGAATGCATTTCAAAAAATCCGCTCAAACAACCACTTCCCACTGTTAAAATGCAGCAAAAAGACTTCAAAATGGAGCGTAATGGAAGATGAACCTACCTGGAACTAACTGCAGGATGGGTGATGCGTGTATGAGGTGGAATTTGGCTCGTCAACCTCACAGCTCCAAGTCGTTCTCCAAAGCTCCAAATGGTAACAATGGTAAAATTTTTGTTTACCCCCATATTTATGGTAAATTTTGAAAATTAAATATTATTTTTCATTGATATGGGTTTTTTATGATGGTTTTTACCATATGCTTAGTTCCGATATAGTTTTACTATGTTTTTATGCATGTTGTCTATATTATTTCGAACAGGTTTACGCGTGCGGTGTTCCTTGTGCAGATTCTCATGCTGGTGGAATTACGACAGTTCTATACGCACTTGGTCCCAAAACATCGTCTTTAAGCTCTTTTTCGACGTGAAATAAGAAAATATAGCCGAGTCTCCCTCTCGACTCGTTAAAAGAAGCGAGAGGCGGTCGTCTTTAAGCTATTTTTCGACCATTTAAACTTAAAAAGATTGTCGGGCTTTTGTCGTTTCGAACTCGTTATTGGCTAAAAAACGACGTGCTTCTGACCGCTTTTCTACTTTTTCGGGTCAAAGTCACTACTTACGAAAAGTACTCCTCGATCATACTGTCGGGCGGTTCTTTCGAGCATCGTTTTATACTTTTTCGGGCTCGAGAGACACAACTTTACGAAAAAGGACCCCCCTGGAGTTCACTTTTCCGCTGTCTTTTCAGACTCTCTAAACAGGAAAAGACGCCAAGTTCTTCCTTTGTCAGACTCGTTAAAACTTAATGACATCGGACTCTGTCAAAATGACGCCTTTCAAGCATATGCTATCCCCGTCAAGCTTGTCATCACAAAATAATCGGGGTACTCGCCAGAAATGGTGGGGAAAATGGAACCACAATCATTGTCGTGTCGGCAGTATGTCGCTCTTGAACATGGCACTTGTCTGCATTCGTGTCTGGGTGGGAACCTCTCATCTTGTTTTTACACTGGCCTCTGTGGGTTTGGGTTATCCTGTTTGACCTCTCATCTGCTCATTTCCTTGTCGCCATGACCCCTGATCATTTAATGTCAAATACTACCAAGTCCACTGTTGTGCCGCTAATATGTTCAAGAGAAGTTGACTTCTGCAAGAGTACTCAATCTCCCTCTGATACCTCACGCAAAATATCTTATCCTTCTCTATCTCGTGTCGATGATGTGGGAAACATTATGGCCCACCTTCGATCAAGGTCACTTCGTGTCGACTTCAGCTCATTATCCAGGAAGTTGACCTAGAGACTCCCTTCAGGTGCCTTGAAGCCTGCATGCCTCAATGGCAGGTTCTTCATGTTTGACATGAGGTTTTCATCATTGGCCTCCGATCGAATGATTCTGCGGGTGTTTGACGCCAGCTCATTGATTCACACACCGTAGATTGTACCTCTAGTACCTTGAGGGTCATTGTCATTATTGGTGGTATCTCTCGCGTCTGTTAACAATTTTCATCATTGACTGGTAATCAGACGATGTTCTTTCATGTTCGACTTCAACTCCTATATTTGCATGCTTGAACTTGTACTTTGTTTTGGTCGGGATGGAGCGTAAGACCCTGGATTTTGTCTATTGAGATCCAGGTTGCGATTTTGTGGATTATTATGATCATTACATGACTCGTTGATGGATGGCTGCGCCCACACCTGAGTCTTCATGGATGGCTGCGACAATACCTTTACTATCATCACAGTCTCATTAGCTGGGTGGCTGCATCCATACCACATACCTCTTTCGTATGTCTTTTGGATGGCTGCGCCCGTGCCTAGACTACATGTAATTGATTATATGAGATATCAGTTGTACTTGCGTGCAGGTTCTTCCTGGTGGTGTTACAGTTCAGTCAGTTTCGTAAAGTATTTCACCCCTCCCACTCTCTCGGGCTTCATGCTTTAGGGGGCATCTGTTACACAGTAATTTTTCACTGTCTTCCTATCAATCTTCCTACTGTGTCATGAGAACCAATTAATCATGCTCATGATCTCTAATGTTGCCGAATGACCCACTTTGCCAAAGTTTTTCTATCATCGCGACTGCTGTAAAAATAAATGCGCTGATGAGCGCTCCAAAACAGACCGAATGCACTGCCAGCGTGGAAGTACACGTGTTTCCCGCGCTGGTCGAATTTCATGAGACAGCGCGTCTGTTGCTTGTGTTTGCTTGCGCTGATATGACTTTCTTCGTTATTCAGTAGCGATGTCAGCGCTCCAGTGCAGTTATGCACCTGCGATGATCCATTCTGGGTGCGTTTTTTCTAACAGCCGGCCTTCCAGATGACTCCAGACCTGGTTGTTGGCCTTGTAAATGTCGCCCTCCCTTCTCTGGCATGTCTGTTTCATCATTTGAGCCACTTTCCTTGGAGATAAGCTCATCCTCCCACCATTCATGGAGACTCCTTCTCCTATTTAAGCCTCCACCATTTCCATGAGCTGCTAGTTTGGAATTCATAGTGTTTGGAGTGTTTCTGATAGTGTGTGAGCTTGCTAGGTAGCTGGTGTGACAAGTGTGGGATTGCTAGAGAGCTTAAGGAAGGTGGTGAAGTGTTTTGATCTTGTGTAAACTTGTGTGAGAGAGAGCTTTGTCTTGGGAGATCTACCTTCAAGGGTGAATGCTTGAGGGGCTTGCTGGCTGGACCCTCTTGAGAAGGATTTGACGTCAGAACTATGGTTGTATTCTTCTTTGTTTATCAATAATAGACGACTATCATTATGGTTCCACTCTTATTGTCTTTATGATGGTATTTGAGTTATATCCTTTCTGACTGATATATAGTTGCATCTACTGGATTTTATGCTTGTGTTTGTATCGTTCTTTGCATGTGAAGGTGTCCGTGCACGAGGATCGTGAGGATTGTGACCAGCCGGGGCAAAGGAATGGGAGCATCAACTCTTCTACAAGTACTAGCGTTGGAATCCAGGTAGGCCTTCATCATTGGTCTTTCATTTGTAATTAGGAACCTGTGTGTTAGCGTTGTTTGATTGTTGCTAGACCCTATTTGGACTAGTAGGGATCGCCTCTATCCGCAGAGGGGATTTACCTCCACAACAGGCCCACAAGGCCTCTGGCAGTCTAGCAGCCTAGTCTTGCCAGTGTGTTGAGACTGTCTTGGTCAGAATCGCTTCAATGACCTTATTGGTGCTTTCGACCTGCCCGTTCGCCTGTGGGTGATACGAGGAAGTGATCCTGTGCGTAATATGATGATTTCTGAGAGTGGTAGTAATCTTGTGTCCTATGAATTTCCCTCCCCCATCTGTGATCACTTCTTATGGTAAACCATACCACACAAATAGCCCAAAAAGGAAGGTAATCTTAGCTTCCTATGTGGCTCTTGGTAAATCTACTGTTTCCACTGCTTTCATCACATAATTCGTGGAAACCAATATGTAGGCCTTCTGATTGGATGGTGGATGGAATGGGCCCACAAAGTCCAATGCCCAATGCTCGAAGGGTTCTATGACTAATTGGGGCTGCAGAGGCATTTCATCAGATTGGCCAGGTCGGACCATCCTTTGGCAGCTATCACAAACCTGGGCATATTTCTTAGCATCCTTAAAAATAGTGGGCCAATAATAGCCCATCTGTAATACTTTATGCCCTATCCTTCGATCTATGATCCCCCATAGGGCTCGTCATTGCAAGCCTCAGGATGTCATAAATCTCATCCTCACAAATGCATCTGTGTATACACATGTTGGCCCCTGTGTGAAAAAGATATCTGCCTATCCAAGAGAATCGGGCACTGCGCTGAACGATTAGTTTCCTCTCTCTTGTCATCAAATGCCTAGGTAGCTTCCCTACTGCTAGATAATTTGCCACATCTATGTACCATGGCATCTTGACTGCCACGAAAAATAGATGTTCATCCGTAAATTGGTCATCTACTGCCAATGGATCATTCACCTTCGGGATTCGAGATAGAAAATCAACAACTGGGTTTTCCTTCCATGGACGATCGTTAATAGTAATGTCAAACTTCTGAAAAAGCAATAGCCACCATGTTACTTCACCATTTGTGATAGGTTTATTAGCTAGATACCGAATGGCAGAGTGATCAGTGTACATAATACTTGGTAGCCAGTTATATAGTGTCTAAACTTGTTTATTGCATAAATAACAGCTAAGAATTCTTTTTCTGTCACTGTATAATTAAGTTCTATAGAAGTGAGATTTTTGCTAATGTAATATATAACATAAGGTTTCTTGTCCTCCTCCTGTCTAAGGACAGTGCCTATAACTACATGTGATGCGTCCATGGATATGTGGAAAGGCAGCTCCCAGTTTGGTCCACGTAATACTGGTGCTGTTGAGACTAGTTTCTTTAAACCTATAAAAGTTGTGTCACATTTGTTAGACCAGTTGAAATCAAAATTTCTAGTTAAAGCATATAGAGGCGCAACAATTTGTGAAAAGTTTTTAATGAACCTACGATAATAGCGTACATATCCAAGGAAGCTATGTACCTCTGTCTGAGTGCAGGGGGTATGCAGTAAAAGAATTACCTATATTTTTTTTGGATCTACCTGTATTCCTACTACAGAGATATAATGTCCCAAGATTACACCCTCGGTCTTCATCATGTGACACTTGACATTGCTTAGACATAACCTGGTAGCAATGCAATGTTCTAAGACCTTTTCTAGTGTTTGCAATGCTTGTTCGAAGTCATCCCCATATGGATTAAAGTCATCCATATACACCTCAAGTCCTTCATTTATTAAATCAGCAAAGATGCTGAGTATATTTCTTTGAAATGTAGCTAGGGCATTACGCAAGCCAAATGGTAATACTTTGTACGCGAATGTACCCCAGGGATAGGTGAAGGTTGTTTTGTCCTGGTCTTCAGGTGTGATCTGAATATGATTGTAGCTGCCGAAACCATCTAATAAGGAAAAAAACTGCTTCCCTACCAAAGTATCGAGGACCTAATCGATGAATGGGAGGGGGAAGTGATATTTCTGTGTCGCCTTGTTCAACTCCTGGTAGTCTACACAGATATGCCACTTCCCATTCTTCTTAGGGAAGACCACCAATGGAGAGACCTATTTACTCTTCGAGATAGTATAAATGAAGTTTACATCCAACAACGTCTGTAACTCTTCTTTCGCAATGTCCTTGAGATGTGGATTCAATCTCCGTTGAGGTTGCTGGATGGGTCGAGCATCCTTCTCCGTATATATGTGGTCTATACATAGCTATGGGTCTATTCCTTTCATATCAAGATAATCCTAGGGAAAAGCCCCTTTATATTTCTACAAGACCTGTATGAGCTTTTGCTATTGATCACCATCCAGACTATCATTAATATTTAGAATTTTGCCTGGTTCGATCTCAACAGGTTTGCTGTTATGAACAACAGTTGTCTGAATATGCTGGTCATCGGTATCCTTCAGAGGATCCTCCATGGCTTCATTATCAAGAATTTCTTTCAACATTTGACACTTTACATTGCTCACATTAGCTGGCTAATTTATAAAATTATTGATAACATCATCTTCAGTCTGATCTTTAAATTCCAGTGCCTCTGCTACTGTGAGTGGTGAATGGATGCTTTCCTCCAAGTACACTGGTGGTTGTTTACATATTTTTACAATGGGTAGACTTGGCTTGGCAGGAGGATATAACACAATATTTTTTACAGCATCCCCCTTTGCAATAGTCATGTTGCCTTCTCAGCAGCCAATATAAGCATCAGCTATCGCCAACCAAGGTCGGCCCAGAATCAAAGGGTGCCCATCCAATCGACTCTTTGGGTTTATAACAAGAAAATCTACTGGATATTCCCATGAATCAACAGAAACTGTAATATCCTATAAGGTTCCTTTTGGCCTTACCACTGAATGATCAGTAAGTTCTAATAAAGTGGTGGTTGGTTCCAGGGCTATAATACCAAGTTCTTGATAGGTTTATGATGTTAAAATATTAATGGTTGCACCCAAATCAACTAGTGTATTGGGAAAATAGCGGTCATATATCTAAATTATCACTATGGGATTTCTAGGATCTTCATACTTTATTGGAGTTTCTCCTCCCAAGAGTAAATCAGATAAGGTCCCTACAACGTGAATGGTGGGTGAGGTTTTTGTTTTCCTCACAGGCTTCTTTACACATAGCTCTTTGATTATTTTAGCATAGATGGGAATGCCTTGAATGACCTAGAGGAGAGGAATTTTAATACAAAGATTCTTTAGTTCTCCTACAAGATCGAAATCTGGGTAAACTATAGGTTTGGGTATTGTTAGCCTTTCGGGGAATGGGGGAGAAGTGACTGTAAGTTTTTCAGGGTCTTCATGCTGATCTATCTCTTCCCCTTGCTTTAGTTTAGTATTAATTACAGGTGGTGGTATATGTATAGGTGGGGTTTCAATTTCAATTGAAGGCTGGTCCCTATTTTCCTCAGGGCCGATGATACACCCTGACCTCAATCTGATTTCATTACATTCTTTCTGCTCAATCTCATAATCTAAGCTTTCAATAATCTGCACCAATGGGACCGATCTGTTATTAGGATTTGGATTCAGTTGAGCTGGCTATTGAGGGCGCATAAGAGGTTGAGGATTTTGTTGTAATGTATACGGAGCTGACAGTGTAGGTTGAGGCTGAGGACCTTTCCCCATAGATGCATTGGATATCCCTAGCGGTCATTGCCAATTTATAGACTTGTTCGGATTTTGAAAGGTGGAGGCAGGCCACTGGGATTGATAGGGATTTCCCTACCAAATAGGAGTAAAAGGAGAATTTGGCCAGCCATTACCTGGAAAGGATTGCGTTGGCTAGGGTGTCATGGGGAATGGCTGGGTTTGCCAATTTGGGTAAGGTGATTGGCCTTTCCATGCTTCCCCAAGGTTCTGTTGCTGATTAAACTGTGAAGAAGGAAAGAACTGGGATGCATCTTGTGACATACATGTTGATTTAGCCTGCCACTATCAAAACTGGTTCATCAAATATACCGACTTTGTTTCTTCTTCTGCTTCCTTAAATACTGCTTTCAGCCCCGACAATGGTGGACATTGTTTACTGGCGTGATCTTTAGTACAGATAATGCATGTCTACACCATGTCTAATGGGAATTCTCGTTGGCTGTGCTTCTTTCGACAATGTGGATAGAAGATGGCCAAGTTTTGTTCTACTAAGGTTTGTTTTTGTTTAGCCTATAGGACGTTCAACTGCATTGTGAGAGTGCCCAGGATGTCCATTTTGAAATATTCTAGGAGGTTTTTGATCTCCATTCATGTTACGCCTCCACTGTGTGGTTTTCTTCCCTTTCTCATGGGATCTTGACCTCCTGCTCCTGTGCGCATGCTTCCTCCCAAACACCTGATACATAAGCAAACGATTTCATCATAATATTCCTGAGAAATATCTCCTTTCCCCATTAAATTTAGAGTTTCTACCCATTCCTCTTTCATTCCTTTAATTAAGATAGCTCTTAGGACTTCTTTAGGTAAGGTGGTGTGTGGAGACCTCTGCAAATTATAATTAAACCAATCTACATATTCTTCTGGTGTTTCATTATCTTTTGCAGTCATCTTAAAGATTTCATCTTTTAGCTCCCTATTCTTGCAAAGGTCCTGATATCTTGTGAGGAAGGAAGCTTTCATATTGTCCCAAGAATTAATGGTTCACCCATCCAAACCCATGAACCATCTTAAGGCTGCTCCTTTCAGAGTAGAAGGGAACATCTTTAGATTTTGGGGGTCAGTGGTGTAGTCATACCCTCTGCAGAGGACATCAAACTCAAACAGGAAAGCGTTAGGATCCTTTGTGATCATCCCATGAAAAGTTGGGATGATCTGTAGAGGAATAGCCTTCATGGGGGCATTAGCTACTTGCTCGACTATGGGATATTCTAATGTTGAGGTTTGACCTTGAGGTGGCTGGTTTTCCATTTGGTCAAATATGTGCCAATAACCTTCAAGGATTTCAGGGGGTGCTTTTTTAGTAAGCGGAAGATTAGCAACCCGGGCTGGCTTTGCAGCACTGCCTAGATCCGGGATCATAGAAGACCCCTATTCAGATAGCTATGATTCTGCCTTAGCAGTCCCATTGGTTTCTCCTTCTCCTTCTCTTAAGTTACAATATTTTCCCTCTTGTAGAGGATCAGAATGTAAACTTGTTGTAGCTTGAAGACTCTATTCAAATCCTCCAATTTGGCTTTGAATCTCAGCGTAAGCTACAGATGGTGAGCCTGCTGCTTGAGGGATTACAGTAAGAATTTTTCTAGATACTGATCAGAATCCTACTGATGCTTCAAACTTTTCTTTTCTTACGATTTCATCTATTAAAGTCGTTCTCCCAAGATTTACCGATCCTTTGGGTTTTGCGGATTTAGGCGGGGGGTTCTGCTCTTTTTCTATCTTTCTATTCTTAGTCATTCATAAAAACCAATTTCTATTTAACTTCTAAGCTTTTTCTAAAAAGGGGGCCGGTAAGAAAGCACATTACTTGCTAGGTATGTAGGTTCTTACCTTCCATTTTTAAAACCAAATTATTTCACAACAAGATAAAAAGGAAATCACTTGAAACACTCTCCCCAGCAATGACGCCAAAATGTTGGTGCACTAAGATGTCTTTTTACAGGCAATCTTAATTCCTACATTAATTGTCAACCCAAGGTAAGTCTTTTTATCTCAAGAGTGTCGGAATAGTATATGTAGTGAATTCAAGGTTATTTAATGGTAAATCATTGCAATCACTAATAACTATCTCTTCAACTCAATCCACACAATTCTGAAAGAAATAACTAAGGAAGAAAGAACTCTGAAAGAACTCTTAACACACTCTACAATTATGTTTAACTTATTCCGAAATCAAATGAATCTAAATGCGAATGCAAAGAATCACGCTTGGAAACCTTCAAATAGAATTAAGACTAACTCACTCAATCAAGAAAGAGAACTATAACAACTGAACAACAATGATAATCTATAGCAAATTTGAATTGAACAACAAATCTCAATTGAACGGCAAATCCTAATTGAACGACAATCTCAACTGAACGGCAACTGACAATTGAACAACAAGCAAGCATATAATGATAAATGATCTCTAAACAAAAAATGATCTATATAAACAAATTATGGAAATCGATTAATGCTATCTCTAAGATCTATGATAACATAACTCAGAATGAACAACGATCTACTATTGAAACTAACATAACCAATCCAATCAAAGCATTACTCAGATATGTCACATGGCTAAGTCTGAATCTAAACAAACAACAGTATGAATCAGAATCGTCAATCTTCACAATAAGAAAAATGATATTAACTGAACATTAATAATCAATAAAGACTAAGTAGAAAGATTATAACACAAGAAAGCAGTAGAACTTCTCTTGACCAGGCCCAGAGTCACCAGAAATCTCTGCTAAGAAATACTCAAAATATAAGTATGGATCAAATGCAATCTTTCTTCATTAATAAAAGTAACAAGATTACAATGTCACAGAGATAACAATATTATATGTCTCAAAAAGAATAATTACAAATTATCAAATTCTAAACTCCTTTTTCTTTTGCCTTTTGGCCTTATATATAACATTAAAAGAGTAACTAGATAAAAGTGAATCCTCAGGATTAGGGGATCTTGAAGATTTCGCAATACATGATTTGATTATGTTATGAAATAGCATCGGTCTACCTGGTCTCCCATTGTCTTGCCTGCCTCAGACGCTGTCTTTTCTTTTTACGGCTTGGTGTTGCTCTGTCGATTGAACAACTATTGTCCCGTCCACATCTTCTGCATATAAAGATAGCAAAAAGTCAGTTTCTCGTGCTAGATTTATCTAATTTGTTACCAAATAATTTTATCCAACTTTAGTTGTTATTTCATTTATTTTGATCCATAAACAAAGATAATCATGTAAGGATAAATGCTGAATAAAGTTATTTACAAAGAGAAAACATACCTTTTTCCTGACCCAACAATAGATTTGGGATATGTTCACTACTACATGGTATTGAAGTAATCCATGATCCGAATTTTATATTCCTCTCTCAAAAGCAGTACATTAGAGATATGTTGAACAAATTTGGCATGGTTGAGTGAAATCATTTGACCACTCTAATGGAAAAACATTTAAATCTCACATCTACACAAGGAAATAAATTTGAGGATGCAACAAAGTAAAGACAACTCATAGGAAGTCTTAACTACCTGACTACTACCAGACTAGACATTTAATTTGTTGTTGGAATCCTCTCCAAGTTTATGCAAAAGCATTGTGAGGGTCATTGGCCTGCTAAAAAAATAGTTCTAAGGTACTTGAAGGGAACCCAAGACTTTGGACTTAAGTATACATAGGTGGATGACTTCAACTTGATTGTATACTATTCAGATTTTTACGGAGACAAAGAAAATCATGAGTATCTACTTCAGGTTATGTTATGAGTATTTGATTATGAGTTGTCTCCTGGAGGTCACACAAACAATCAATTCCAACAAATTCCATAATTGAGGCAAAATATATGGCAACTATAGAAGTAACGAATGCAAGTCTGTCACTCAAGAAAATTTTGGAAGATTTGCAGGAGAAACAAGTGAATTCTACTCCTCTTTTGGTTAACAATACTTTTGCAATAAAGTTATCCAAGAACCCAAAGTTCCATTATCAAACCAAGCATATCAATACAAAGTATCATCTAATTTGACATCATGTTTGAGGCCAAGACTATTCACCTTCACCATTGTTCCACAAATGAGAAAATTGTAGACATCTTCACCAAAGCACTTGGATGAGAAAAGTTGTAAAGATTTAGAATGATTCTTGGACTCACCAACATCCCTTTAAATTAAGGGGGGGTGAGGGGGGGTGGGGGGGGGGGATGTTGACACCTAATATTTGGATTAGGAAATTATTGTAAATAATGTAAATAGAAAATAAAGAAGATGAAGATACATTGGGATATGAATTCCAGTAGTCTCCCCCTCCTTGTATATATTAATGATTTTCTAAATGAAAATCACAATTCATGGAGTTACTCAAACCTGGCCTGAACAATGGCCTCAAACAATGTGAAATACCTCAGTGAAAATTACAACATGCAAGAAAACCCTAGGTGCAATCTCAAGAAGGTCAAAAGTACTCGAATCTAAAGAGGACCATAAGATATAGTATGAAGTTGAGCTAAGACCAATCTAAAACGAAAAAAACAACTTCAAACATCATTGTGATTCAATCTAAATTCTTCTGAGAATCAATTCTATTGATGAAGTAATTATTTTCATTAGTAAATACTTCTTTCTCTAAAGTTCTAATGCCTAAAGCCAAGGTGAACATAAAATGACCCATGAAAAATCATTATTTTGAAAAAGAAATTAGATTTTGATTTATCTTCTATGTATTAGTTTTAGACCTTGCTCAAACTTTTGTGAATAGAACAAGTTTCCATAATTTGTGATCATATATATGATGTTACTGGTGCAATTGTAAATCAGAAATATGTTTCATGGTGAACTCTGTAATTGATTCCAAGTATGCACCTTATGAGAATAATGATGAGTACTAATTTTTATGAGATGATATTATTGTTATCTCTTGGTTGAAGGGAAGACTGCTTGTTGAGATTTTTTAAGTATATATATTCTCATGCTCTCAATTTGAAGACATGTCTTAATGCAAATTTTATCTTGTGCATTTAATGGATTTAAACCACTCGTCCTGGATTGTGTTTGAGATATGATTATATTTATATGGTAACAATAGATGTTATGAAATGAGGAATACTTTAAGGATGCTAGAATTGACAATATTGTTATTTTTTTCATAAATCCTTGATGCTTCAAACAATGTCACAACCATTGCACATAGTATAATTTTTTTGGATTATGGCTCAAGGAAGGTCAATGATATTCAAATTATAAAGAACGGGAACTATCTTATGAAATGAGGATTCTTTATAGACTCTTGAATATGTTGATTGAGAAATATTACAAGTATGCAGATATTTCCACAACCTGTTGAATGGAGTTTGATGTACGAAAATATACAATTGTTTGATAGTCAAAGGCATGTTGGAGTAAAAGGGTACATTTGGATTCAATTTTGTATTTCATAATGGTTTGATATAAATTTCTCAGTGAAAGATATTACTACTAAAATATTGACAACCTCATAAATGTATGATGAGCAAAATTACTTTGAGAAGCTTGAGTGTGTATGCAATTAGGGTTTTGGTAACTTTTTGAACTAGGGTTGATTCTTTTGGAGAGAATTATTATTACTCTTGTTAGTGCTTAGATTTACCTCAGGCTGAAAAAGGTAGGATCTAGGGCCAACATCAAACCACGCTCAACCTCGTAGCTAGCCCTACGAGGGCAGGAGAGGGCTCTCTCTGGGTCAATCTCAACAAAAGATGATCTATGGGGCTTGAGATGACTGAAATAAAAACTAATTTTAGGCTAGGTATGAAGTGCAAGGATTTGATTTTATTTTTGGGGGGTTTTGTTGGAATCAAGGGAAAGGCAGATTTTGGGGTGCAGGGATTGAGGCTCAGTTTTGCAGAGATCTCGATGGGGCAAGGTAGGCAATCATTTTGGTACTTAAATTTTAGTGAGATGGAGGGAAAAGACAAATGAGGTGTTGAAGAGGGCAAGAGAAATCATGGATCCTCCCCAAACAGCTGAAAACATCAAGAAACTAAAGCAAACTTCAAGTAGAGCACTGTACTTTCAATGGATTCTACTTACACTCTTGTTTGTTTAGTTCAGAAGAAACAAGATAGAGAATGGCATACATAAAAAAATTCACAATTACAAAGAGAAGCACTGTACCAATACAAATTGCCACATGAATCCCAAAGAGTGCTGCAAATCCTGGTCTCAATTCCTTAGCCAAAATGAAAATATGAGTGTACAATGAAGCTCAATGCTTTCTCAAGGGTCCAACCTTTTGCCAAAATCCAAACCCTACACTATAAAATTCATAAAATATATACATTTTCTCATCCTTGTACTAAGGGATTGAGCTCAACCATTTTCTTCAAAATAGAATCAGTTACATTAAAATTGGGCCGAATTACTGAAAATAGGTGTTGAAGATGAACTCATATCTCCTAAACCATAGTACCTGTTACAAAATTGAAAGAGGCTTTTTTAGATAAGGTCGTTTTGGAGAAACAACTCTCTCAAATTTTGGAAATTAGTTTCCAGTTGCTCGCAATCTGTTCCACAAAATCATCTCTAAAACATAAAATCATTAAAAATTTAAATCTGTGAAAATGAGCTGTAAAGATCTAGTCACATATCCAAATCCATGACACCTATGAATAAAATGAAAGAAGTTTTTGTTATATGGCTTGTGATTAACAAAAAATCTTTGTATTTCTCAAAATTACTTTCCATCTATTGTAAAAATGGCCCCACACTAAAATGACTAAAACAGTAAAAAATATGAAAATTTTGCTTTGTTTAAATGTAGGCTCCAAATATCACTGTATATCTCCCACATAGTAGCATATATGCATAAAATGAAGGAGGTTTTTGTTATTTGGTATGTGATGAAAAAAAACCTCTTTCACTTTTTAAAAATTCCTTACCATTCTTTCAGAAACGGATTTTGTACTAAACTTGTCATTGTGTGCAGCAACTGACCTCAAAACATGCATAACCAAGAATCACTCATTCATTTCTTCTAATCCAGGAACCGGTTATGGGAGTGTGATATACCATTGGAAATATTTTTCCGAGCTTCTTATGATGGACACATTTGTGACATGTTTTGTGCTGAACATCATGTGCAAAACATATAACAAAACCAGACATAGTAAGAGCTCATGTTGATCCCTGGTGACAGGCTGCGAAGACTCCGGGTCAATCTCAGCAAAAGATAATCGATGGGGCTTGATATGAATGATTTAAAAACTGATATTAGGCTAAGTATGAAGTGCAAGGATTTGATTTTTTTTTTTTTTTTGGTTTTTTTGTTGGAAAAAGGGAAAGGAAAATTTGGGTCCGGGGATGAGATCAAATTTTTGCAGAGTTCAGGTTGGGGCAAGGTAGGAAGTAGTTTTGATGCTTTAGATTAAATGAATGGATAGAAAAGACTGCTGAGGAGCTGAAAAGGGCAATAGGGTACCAAGAATCCTCTTCAAACTGAAGAAAACATTGAAAATTAAACAAACTAACAGGCAGAGCACAAAAAGCTAATGAATTCTACCTTTTGTCACGCATTTGTTTAATTTCAGAAGCAAAGAGAAGGGAAATGGAATACATGAAACATCAATGAACTTACAATTACATGAATAAAAACAACATCAAAACACAGAGCCACAAAGATCCCAACAAGTGCTACAAAACCCTGGTCTTTCCTTTGCCAAAAATGCAGAAAATGAATGTACAATGAAGTGCCAAGCAATCCCAAGTGTCCAACCCTGAAAATGACTGAGAAATTACATGATATAGACAAGCCTAACTCCTTCCCATGCCTCTATGGGTCGAGCTCATCATTCTAGGAGCTCTTTCAACCATATCTAAAAAAGGAACTGAAAAATAGGCAATGAAACAACTTGCCTCTATATGTTAGGAAACTGATTCATTCAGTTGTTTTTCACTTTTTAGTGAATGAATCTACTAAAACAAGTATATGTGTGCCAAAATTACATCATGTTCATGAAATTACATCAAGGTAGATCAAGTGTTACATGAAAAAGTGAAACTAGTCAAAAATGGGAAAAATTCTGAGCTGCTGAGTGAAAAATAGGCCAAAATTCTCTATGCGCCATGCCCAAAATCTCTATGTGTAGCACAAATTTGGATCTGATTTTGAGGTACTTACCAAAGTCCAAATTGAACCCAAGATAGCTCGTTGGAAATTCGTGCATGCATACTTTCCAACCCAAGCGGAATTTCTAGATTTGGATGTCATTTGCCCCTCCGAAACTTCAATCTCCCAAGACTACTTCTTGTGGGTGCAAAAGGTGGTAGAGAGGTCATTTTTAGGGTGTTTTTGACCCTTTAGGCAACCCAGAAATTGATGAAATCCTTAGTTAATTCATGAGAATGCATAACTTTTCATACAAAATCAGAAATGCAAAGTTTTCCTCCAGAGGATCTCCCAATTATAAGCACGCGCCAAGTGGTGCTACGCGTTGGGCAGGAAAATCTGTTTTGAAGCCAAGAAATTCAAAATTGACAAATTTTCTCTAAATTTGCTGAAATTTGGACTGAAGGCCCATCATTGAGTATCATGCTCAGCCAAGGAAGATTTGGCCAAGATTTGGAGCCTATCATGCATTTTTCATCGTTTTAGTATCCTCCTGGTGCGTGCAGTTTCAGTTGTAGAGTCATTGTCTTGGTCATATGATGTGTCGGTGTCCGTCCCCATGGTGTTTCAACGTCTGTGTTGGCTTCAATGAGATGGAGAATGAGAATTTGGTGCTTTTGTTTCAATTGCCAAATGTGGGAGGAACTGTGGGAAATAGGGTAGTGTGGACGGTGGGGTCTTGTCAAGTGATAATTTGCCCTTTGGAATTTTGACAAATGTAGGAACAATGGACAGTTACTTGACTGTTGGGGTAGGTTTTGGGAATTTTATAAATGAAATGAATGATAAGGAATGCAATGACTTTTAGGGATAGGGATAGTGGGACAAGTGATAAATGGGATTATAAGGGAATAGGAGATTGAATGTGATAAGATTACAATAATGGGAAAGGGGCCAAAGGTAGAGAATGGAGTTGGATAATTTGGCACCAAATTTGTTTTGTAAAACATCAATTTAAAACCCTAAGTTTGACAAATTGATAGGGTTAACGTTTTCACCATTCAAACTCTTTATAACCAATCTTGAATCCGCACCAAACACAAACTCATTGCAATTCAAAATCATCAGAAACTCACTTGGAACAAAGGAGGTGAAATCATTTGCAATTTTATGGAGAAATTGTGAAAATTTCACTTATCAGCCCTGTGTGCCACGCACACAACCCAACGCACCTCCCATGCCATGTGCGCCGCGCTAGTGTATTTTTACACTGCGGAAAACTGCCCAATGCGCCGCGCATGCCATGTGCGCCGCGCCACTCAGCCAACGCGCCGCGCAACTGATTTCAACACACAATTTAGCTTAAAACAATGCTTTCGCTCCTCCATGACTTTTCTTTGGTTCTCTAATGTCTTTGGCATGTGAATGGATTATTTAAACACCAGAAATGCCTTATATATCACGGACCTTGATTTTTGATGTGAAAAACCCACTTTTGTAGTTTTGAAACCTTTGACACTTCAATTTGAAACTCTGTTTTGCTTGATTTGTGATTTTTTGACTTGAATGATGAATCTTGTCTATTTTTGAAGGGATAGATGGCATGGTGTAGTGATGAGATAACAGTTATGGGAGATGGGAAGAAACAAGGTGGGGAGGTGGGATGATTGACACCAAAACAAGTTGCAAAACCCTAAGGAGGCACTTCTCAACTAGATAGTAGGGTTTAATTTTGTACTCAAATCTTTATAATCAAACACATAATCAACACCAAGCACAAGTTATTAGAAATAGAGGAGTGGCTTTGACTTACTCAATCATGGAGAAACCAAGCAAATTTGATGTTTGAGAGGAATGGAAAATTTTTTGTGTTTCAACTCAATGCGCCGCGCAAGCAACCTAATGCATAGTGCCTTTTTGTAGGAGGCTTTTGGAGGCCTTCCCTGTGTCCAAATTGGGCGTAGGATATCTCGTTGGAAATATATTTGAGTTTAATTTCCAACCCAATTAGAATTTTTCAATTTGGAGTTCATTTTCCCTGTCAAAAATCAAATCTCCCAAGACTGGTCAAAATGTGCCAAATGAGGCTGCCTCAAGGTAGAGTGCTGTTGCAGTCAATTTTTGAAGGTCTTCCTCAATTCAAAATTGAGCTCATGATAGCTCATTGGAAATATCTTTATGTCTAGTTATCATTTGACTCATCAAGCAAGTCATTTGGCCAACCAAGCTAGGAGAAAACTTGATTTTCCCAAGGTCACTTCAGAGGTGCATCAATCCTCCTGAGGCAACTGTATTTTTGACATTTCTCTAAAACCATGACACCTGTATAAAAAGTGAAGGAGGTTTTTCTTCCTTGGCCTGTTTTGGACAAAAAAATCTCTCATTTTTCCCAAATTCATATTTTCTTTCTCAGAAACATCATTGGAGTAAAACCTATCCCGATGTGTGGAACAAGGGATTTGTCGAAATGAAGCGAAATGAAGGGGATAAGGGGCTTCTAAATTCTTGAGAAAATTTTGGGAAGTAGGGAGGGATGTTAGGAAGTAGTGGAAAGTGGAATATCAGAAATTGGGTGAGGGGAAGGGGTCCAAAAGGGCAAAACACAGGCATAGCCGAGAAAATTGCCAAGTTGTAGCAAGAAACTAGGGTTTATGCAAAAATGAAGAATTTGGGGGATCTCAGTGATCGGAAGTGTTTAATAAGGTACATTAAGGATAGGGGAAGGCGTATGAACATCAGGATACAAGTTTTGCTGATGATTTGATCATCCAAGAGAAATTACCTTCAAAACCCTAGGAAAGGGAAATGAACTTTACTTAGGTGCAACTGAAGCATGAACAAGGTGTAAAATGACCCATTGGAACTTGACATGATGATGAACATCCTCCGAATGATGGTGCACTCAGCTGAATGGTGACATGGACCGTCATTTGGACAACTTTTAAAGGAGTAAAATCAAACCCTAGACCTAATACCTAGTGACCAAAGTTTGCTTGAAGACTCACTGAAATGACAAAATTTGACCTTGACACCTTAAAATCACTTTGTAAGAGCATGTTTGATCACTGGAGGAAGGCTGCAAAAACTGACACTAACATTGGCTCCAATGGGGATGGTAGCTCCTTGGAGGTGCCAAGAACGACAGATCTTTGGGAGAGCAGACCAATGCCTTCATCCATTGGGCAATGGAGTCCATAACTTCAGTAAATTAACACAAGACTCTTGACTCATTTATTGACTGAAAATTTGACTCAAACTGACTCAATTTTGAAACTAAAATGACTGAAAAAACTGACTCAATGCAAAAAGAAATGACTCATGACTGACTTAACTAAAACAAGAACTTACAAAGCTTGTTTAATGGCAGCAGTCCATCAAGATTCGAGGGTTTCAAATCATGATGACAACCAACTGCCTGCTAATGGAATATGTACAATCATGTGTAGTGTGCCTTCCAATGTAACCAATTAAGCAGATGTCTCCTTGATTGATTCTCCTGATCAGATCTTCTGGTCAACAATAAATACTGGTAACTGGGCATCGAAAAAAATAATTGACCATGATCTACTTCATCACTGAATACTGCGATAATCACTTTCATTGCTGACTGCAACAGATTTGCCATTGGATCCTAAAAAACATGAAGATTTACCTCTTGTTGAAGGATCAAGGTGTCTTTTTCTTTTGATTCTGTTCTTCCTCCATAATGTACTTCAGTAAAAATATGTTCCTCATCCTCAAATAATTCTGAACAAGTAGATGAGCAGATCTCCTCTTGGAAAAACATTTCAAAACATGAGACATATGAAGAAGAATCTGAAAGGCAGTGCTAAATGTTCTGATCTTCTATAGTATGAATATTATTTTGATCATTTTCATATGATATAACAACCAAATTGTCATGTTTCTCATTACATTCATCAATCATAAGAAAAGAAACTTCAGATGATTCTTGATACTCAAATATGAAATTTCTATCATCTACCAATGATTCATCCAAGGAAACTTTTTCACTTACTTGAGCGAAGATCTCGTCTTGTTTTTCATAGAGGGAATGAACTACCTCCTCGTGAAGATCTAGTTCCAGTGGGATGAGAGAATTTAGGTCTGTAACTCTATTTTCTTCATTTGAGGCAGCCTCAACAATGCAACTCTCTTTTATGAGATCGAGAAAAACATGTTTTTCCTCATCACAATTTGTCTCTCGATCTGATTTATCATCATCATTATCTAAGATTGGAACATCATTTTCCTACGTATCATATTTTATTTCAACCAGATCTGAAATAAAACTTCTTCTCTCATCATTTTCAGCAATATGGAAATCTTCAACCTGCTGATCTTGATAAGTATCCTCTAAGATTCCTGTATGCTGCTGAAACAAATTTTCATACAATGCTTCCATGACTTCTTCGTCCATCAATTCATTATCTCCATAAAAATTCTCAAGAACTTCAATGGAACTACTAACGTGTTCACAACAATTCTGCACTAATATTAAGGATGGACAAGATTCTTTATACCTTTCAAAGAATATTGTATGAAAATCCTTTAGACAATAAATAGAAGCAGGTGGCAAACTTTCATACCAAGATTGGGCTTCATCTTCCAGAGTAGCCATAAACATTTTCATCAAACAGTCTTCAGGAAAATTGATCTTTAATTTATGCACATGAATGTGAAATTTCACCAGATGAAGAGCAACGTCATTACCTTCCACATTTCTGAACATAGGCAAACTCTGAAGCCAATCCACCTTGGGAATTTTATTTGTAAAACCTAGGATGTGATCTCGGCTCATGGGAGCGTATCTTCTTGCAACCCGTTCCATCTTGAAAATCTTAAAGCTACTGATCTTCCTGCAGTGGAGTCACCAGGTGAATGATTGATTTCTAGATTTTTCAGTGAATGGAGTCGCCAGGTGAATGATTTCAGCCTTGCGGTGTCTGATAGTTGTCCACCATCAACCATCAGATCTAACTTGATACATGTACTAGGGCAATTTACAAGTCAAGTGTCAAGATTACAAGTTAGACCGGAGATTGACTAAAGCAACGTTTATCTACTTCTGCTAATGCAAAAAAAAAGCGTTTCGAAGGCTACCTGGCATAACTTCAGGCTCTGTTTGTAGCTTATAAAACAAATGACATCAACAAGCAAACAATTTTCTTCCCCAGTATGGTCGCCACTATGTTAGTGCCTAGATTTACCTCAGGCTGAAAAGGTAGGATCCAGGGCCAACATCAAACCACGCTTAGCCTCGTAGCTATCCCTACGAGGACAAGAGAGGGCTCTATCTGGGTCAATCTCAACAAAATATGATCTATGGGGCTTTAGATGACTGAAATAAAAAATAATTTTAGGCTAGGTATGAAGTGCAAGGATTTGATGTGATTTTTGGGGGGTTTTGTTGGAATCAAGGGAAAGGCAAATTTTTGGGTGCGGGGATTGAGGCTCAGTTCTGCAGAGATGTCGATGGGGCAAGGTAGGCAATAATTTTGGTACTTAAATTTTAGTGATATGGAGGGAAAATACAGGTGAGGTGCTGAAGAGGGCAAGAGAAATCATGTATCCTCCCCAAACAGCTGAAAACATCAAGAAACTAAAGCAAACTTCAAGTAGAGCACTACACTTTTAATGGATTCTACTTAAACTCTAGTTTGTTTAGTTCAGAAGAAAAAATATAGAGAATGGAATACATAAAAAAATTCACAATTACAAAGAGAAGCATTGTACCAATACAAATTTCCACATGAATCCCAAAGAGTGCTGCAAATCCTGGTCTCAATTCCTTAGCCAAAATGAAAATATGAGTGTACAATGAAGCTCAATTCTTTCTCAAGAGTCCAACCTTCAGCCAAAATCCAACCCCTACACTATAAAATTCATAAAATATATACATTTTCTCATCCTTGTACTAAGGGATTGAGCTCAACCATTTTCTTCAAAATAGAATCAGTTACATTAAACTTGGGCCGAATTGCTGAAAATAGGTTTTGAAGATGAACTTGTATCTCCTAAACCATAGCACCTGTTACAAAACGGAAAGAGAATTTTGTATATAAGGTTGTGTTGGAGAAAAACCTCTCTCAAATTTTTGAAATTAGTTTCCAGTTGCTCGCAATCTGTTCCACAAAATCATCTCTAAAACAGAAAATCATTAAAAATTTAAATATGTGAAAATGAGCTGTAAAGATCCAATCACATATCCCAATCCATGACACTTGTGAATAAACTGAAAGAGGTTTTTGTTGTATGGCTCACAATTAACAAACCTCTTTGGATTTCTCAAAATTACTTTCCATCTGTTGTAAAATGGCCCCGCACTAAAATGACTAAAACAGTAAAAAATATGAAAATTTTGCTTTGTTTAAATGTAGGCTCCAAATATCACTATATATCTCCCACATAGTAGCACCTGTGCATAAAATGAAGGAGGTTTTTGTTATTTGGTATGTGATGAAAAAAATCCTCTTTCACTTTTGAAAAATTCCTTACCATTCTTTCAGAAACTGATTTTGTACTAAACTTGTCATTGTGTGCAGCAATTGACCTCAAAACATGCATAACCAAGAATCACTCATTCATTTCTTCTAATCCAGGAACCGGTTACAAGAGTGTGATATACCATTGGAAATATTTTACTGAGCTTCTTCTGATGGACACACTTGTGACATGTTTTGTGCTGAACATCATGTGCAAAACATCTAACAAAACCAGAGATAGTAAGAGCTCATGTTGATCCCTGGTGACAGGCTGCGAAGACTGGAACTAACAACTCTGTTTGGACTAAGACAACTTATTAGAAGATCCTTGACTGAAATCAAGATGGAACATCTCTAATTATGAAACATGGAGACTATATATATATATATATATCATTTGGACATTTGGATATGGAAAATAGAATTTACAAAGTATAGTGGACCTTGCAAAAGTTGTAAAATGAGTATTGCAAAATTAAGGTTTGTAAACCCTAGATTAATTTTAAAGGATAATGAAGCCCTAGGGTTTGATAAAACCCTGTCTAAACATTTTTGCTAAAAGGAAGAAACCCTAGATCATGCAAATAAGGAATGCTAATGATGTGGATGAGAATGATAAAGTTGTAAGATGGATGCAAGAAGGATAAGATCAATAGGGGGCTGACACTTCCTATGATATTCAAAAATATAAGTAACTTATATCCCTCTTCCTTAATTATTGTTTTTGTTTTACTTATAGTTAGCCTCTTGTCTTTATTTATCTTTGCTTAGTTATAATTATTCTTCCATGGCCTCCTAGTGAGGATTGTAGGTACATAGTTAAGGATTCCAAGGCTTTGGTAGCAAATGGAAGAAGTGGAAGAAAAAAGAAAATATTGTGATGTTGGGCATGGAATCCCCCCACAACATGGTTGGGGTCTCAAAGCCCAAGTTTTGAGTATTATTGTTGTAAAGACTTCGCGAATTGCGGGCACGAAGTGCGAATTGTATGTTAGAGTCGTAGGGTTGTTCGCCCTAAGTTTTGAATGTAGTGTCAGCCTACCCATGGTCCATGGACCATGGAATTGTATAAATAGAGCGAGGCTCTAAGTTGTAAAGAAAGGAATGAATCAATGGAATCTGATAGATAGAATAAGATAGCGAGCATAGAGCAAGAGTCTAAGTATCTTGGGTTGTAGTAGTAGGAAGAGGCTCTGCAACTGAGTGAGCAAAGGCCTAGTAGATTTCGCAGCTGAGTGTGCAAACTACTACTACTGAGTGCACAGAGCAGAGTCGAGTATGTAACCAAGGAAGAAGAATAATAAAGAGAAGTTTTATCTGAATTCTATGTATCTGTTCTTGTGTTATTACCTGTTTGATATCATTTTAAATTATACTATTTATTTACTGTGCACATTGGTATGAATGGTGAATATTGTTAAGTATAACTGAAAGCATAAAGATAACTAAGTTAATCAACTAATATTGGGTTACTAGTAAGGATTTGGGTAATGGCACTATTCGGTCCCCGAGTAGGGTTGCACGAGGGTATCATCCCAGGCTGCGAGGTACTGATAAGCGCACGTAGCGACGTGCGGGCAAGGTCAAACCGTTGACCACTTGGAACCCATCAGACATTCCTAGGGTGTGGAAACCTGGTTCTAGCACCCTCCCATACTACTTCGGGTGAGACCTCAGTCCACACTCCGTGGAATATTTCCAAAAGGGCTAGTAGTACCGGGATTTGTTTGGCTAAATCATCTCCGAACCTGGGTCAGGCCCCAACAAGTCAACAAATGGTTCCGTAGCCGGGACTGGGATCTGCATAAGGGATGTCTGATGTCGTGTCATTGGAATCAAACAAAGAAAGAAATTGAAGGGTAGTTAGACAGAAAGATTCACGAGTTCGTGGTGCAGGAAATTAGGAATTCGTGAGTATCAAAGGAATAGTGGTTGGAGCACTACTTGTATACGGAAATTCACGAAATTTTCTTGGCATCCTTTCCCTCTGAGTTGTATGAGTGGATCACAAAGCTAACAGACAGTCAGGGAAGGTGTAGGCCTGACAAACCAATTGTGTGGACTCCAGAACTTAGTGCGCAAACTAGAAGCATCGAAAGATAATATTGCACGCGCTGTAGACCATTGGCTCGATCAAATTATAGGGGGGTTTATCACCGAGTTCACAGTAGACACGACAATCAGCTATAGTGAGGCAAAAAAACACTTCCTCAAAGGACCGCGAGGTAAGTACATTAAATATTTGAACACTTAGATTAATATACTATTGTGTGAAAAGCAGGTTATGCGAATAAATTGATGTTTGGGGCTACGTGAAGTGGGAGGATCTATAGAAATGAAGGTAGCCTAGAGATAGAAAATAGCCCCTTGATTTCGCCCCAACGGGAAAGCGAAGAAGAGCTCGCGAAAGTTTCTCCGAGAAGTGCGGTTAGTCTGATAAGGCAGCGAATTCCGTGCCTACCACCTCCACCTACACCAACACTAGTCTCACCATCTTCACCTCCATCTCTACTGACACCACCTCCGCTACCACCACAGTTCAATATGGTGAGTGTGATAAAATTGTCGGTATTCAGGGGAGTAGGGAACGAAGATCCGGACCAATTTTGGTTTGTGGTAAGGGCTGTATGGGAAGCACAAGGAGTCGTGGATGATAATATAAAGAAGGCAATGTTGGTGAGCACGTTGCAGGATCGCACACTAACATGGTACATTAAGCATTATAATGACCATCCAAACGCGGGGATCGCAGATATTCAGGTTGCGTTGAACAGGGAATTTAGCATGCCAAAGTTGGAGACAATCGATTATCGGGTTTAAGGAGATCACAATACTTCCAGGTGAGACCCCATGGGATCTAGATTAGAGACTGAAGAGTATGATTCATGAAGCCAACATGACCTTGACAGATGGGCAGCATCGCGCATGGTTTGTAGCGTCCCTAACACAACATCTAAGGACGACGTTGTCACAGCAGAAATATATCCACCCAAGATGAAGCTTTGGAGATTACAATGAGACTGCACGAGACCCCAATACAAGATCCTGGCCAGAGAGTCCAACAAATCCATGCGCAACTGCAAAATTTGTGTTTGGAAACGTAGAGTTTGAAACAGGACAGGACAACTCGGCCAAAGGCGCGCAAGGAGGTATGGTGCATAAAATGCAAAGGCAAGGGGCATGACAAGGACCATTGTCCAGGCTTCACAAATTACTTGGAGAGAGGAGGGCCGATGCCATTAAGACCAGAGGCATAAGCAATACCGAGCGCAGCGCCTACATTATGGTGTGCAATTTGTGAGATAGGAGGAAAACATGTTACAGATAATTGTCATCTATTGCATAAGTATACACAGATGTCCCAACAATTGTTCTGTAATTTCTGCAGGTTGGTAGGCCATGATGAGTGCACCTACAGAAATTACGAGCTGATGATGGATCAGAATCCTGCCTAGAGAGTGCAGACCGAAACGCAAGCCCTCGACCCAAATGCAGGAATGACCCATGCTGGATTTCAGTGGTGCGGACGAGGTCGAGGTGGAATGGGACCAGGAAGGGGTCGTGAACAACTAATTTGTTACAATTGAAGAGGGCCAAGGCACTATGCCCGTGATTGTACGAATCCGACGAGAGCATCATGTTTATATTGTACTCAGTTTGATCATGAGACAGAGGACTGCCCTACACTGATAGCGAGGTTGCGTAATAAAGCGGTACTCCAGCCTCCCCCGACTCAGAATTTTCAAATGATGAGGTCTGAGTCGCGGGAAGAGGACCCGAATGTAAACATAGTGCTTAGAAGAGGTATCATGATAGGAGATGACAAAGGTAATTAGCTTGAAGAAAGTGCGTGGGTTCACAAGGCTCCTACAAAGGAACTTGAATTTGGTTTGGAGCGCGCGAAGGAGACATTCATGGAAGCTAAGAAGAGCTTCACAGAGGCCTCCACTCTAGTTAGTAAGGATCAACTAGAGCCAGAGATGGATCCTTCAATTATCACTACCTTTCTGGAGACATGTATGAAGCTGCTGCGCAATAACAAGGCTGTGAAAGGATTGCAGGAACTTATAACTAGGTGCGCTGGGTCAAGAGAACCTCGCGTAGTCCAGAAGCTCGGGAAACATACATTACGAACAGTATGGGAAATGCGATTGACTACACAAATTGGGGAGTATGAAATGGATCAAGTAATTATGGATCTAGGATCGGACGTGAATGTGCTGCCAAAACGGACATGGGAGTGCATGGGTAGGCCCGCATTGCAATGGTCCCCTATTCAATTACGGATGGCGAACTAGCAGAATATCCTACCAATGGGAAGATTACAGGGGATAACAGTAGACATCGAAGGTGCGAGCGCGCTTGCATATTTCGAGGTGATAGGGATTTTCGATGATAGCAATCCCTATCCCGCGCTACTGGGTATAGACTGGGCCACTAGTATGAATAGAGTAATAAATCTAAAGAAGCGCAAAATGATTTTTGAGAAAAAGTCACTACGCGTAGTGGTGCCTTTAGACCCCATGGAAGGAGCGCACTACACAGAGCCAGTGTGTGACGACAAGAGCGACGATGAGCTAGACTATATCTACAAGATAACCACTCAAGAACAGGATTGGATGAATCATACAATAGATGGCCGGATTTCATGGGAGCGTGAAAGCTCCTACACATCAGATTCAAATGAGGAAACATAACGAAATAGAACGAAATGGGCACTACGCGCTATGCCCTCAAGGTGGTAGGGTACGCATCAAAGAAGTATTAAGAGTTGACGCGAATGTAGAAGGGGGATGCTTATACGATTTGGAAAACGTCAGCTACGAATGAGAACAGATTATGAGGGGTGAAACAGCTTGAATGCCCAGCTTTCCAGATGGGTACAGGCGTATGGTATGCAGCCCGCATGAACTCACACCGCGATCATGATAGGAAATAGGAACAACAAGCAGAAGCATGCAAGACAAGTACGCAAATGAAGAATCATGATACAACCTAGACCACCAAAAATCATACACGGGGAAGCCTTTGAAAAGGTGTGCGAAGTGCTGAACCAGGTCCACCATGTGGGATGCACCGACTGGGACCTACGAGTACCAGCGGTTATATGGGCTTATAGGACCATGTGCAAAACTTTGACCGTGCAAGTGCTTCTGAAGTTGAAATATGAAGCAGGGGATGTAGTCCCTGTGGAGCATACGAAGAAGAGTCCACACATAACAACACCCATAGATACGATGGTCCGTGCAGATTGGAATGAAGAAATCACACAGTTGTGTGAAATAGAACATATAAGACTTGAGGAAGAAATCTGACAAGGAAACTTTAGACTTCACGAACTTGAAAAAGACAGGGTATGGCTAAGGGAGAAAAGCACTTTAATGAACACAGAGGTCAAGAAGCTAGAAAATGAAATAGAGGAAGCATTTCTTGTCAAAAAATTGAGGATGGCAAGGCAAGGTGCGTACAATCATATTGAAAAATTGGAAAGCTATCGTCGTGAATTGGTCAGTCTGCTACCGTGGCTGAGACCGCATCTCACCAAACGTAGTGACCAGGGCAACGCAGTGAAAATAGTAGGGTGCGCGATGCCGATCACTACAATGGAAGATGGGGATTCTCCACAAGCCATGGTGGAGGGGGAGATGAAGTCCCACACGGGTGGTGCGCCCACCTGACTAGCCGTAGGAAGGACAGTCTTAGCACTTCATGCAGTTGAAAGGGAGCGCGAGACTATAAAATATTCTGCCTGGGAGCTATGCGATATGAGAGATGCGCAGGAGCAGGACGTCACAGGGTTTGTGACTGCGCATGGAGGGCTGTGCTGCCATGTGGGTCGGCTGGGAAATGACCATTGGTGTCCCTATTCATGATGAGATGTCCAATTTGAGGCCAAATGGAGCGGGCAATGGGCAATTAAGACAAGAGTTATGGGCAAGATTTGGGAAAATCTACTGCCAAGGAAGCATTGATGGCCTGAAATTGGGGGAATGGTCGAATTTGAATTCAAAAGGTGCTATAAAACTCAAAGGGATGGCCAGCGAATAACACTTAGTCATTTGAGAATTGAGCCCTTGAGTAGAGCACAGAGTGTTGAGAGCTGAGTGATAATTTAGCCCCTAAGTACGCAAGAGACAAAATATTGTGTAGAGATGATGACGACCACTAAGGATGTGTTGGGAATTGAAGAAGGAACCACCAGTGATGCCGCGTAGACCTCCATGGTATAGGACGTTCCCGAAGGTGCTAGGGTTGTGACAGAAATTCCCAAATCACCACGGACGCCAAGGCCGAAGAAAGATAAGAAAGCAATGGGACCAGTACGCATGTCCCCAAGGAATTCGCGACACAACAAGTTATCAATGGAAGAAAAAGGGAAGGCAGTCATGATTTGCAGGCCCTGATTGTCGCCACAGAAGAAGAAGAAGACGTGGAGGAGGACATCCAATGGTTGCGCTCTATAGCTAAACTTCTTGCGTATGTCCCTCCGCGGAAAGGGAAAGCCAAAGTACCAAAGGATCTGGATGCAACAAACAGTTCACTCCAGACCTCGCTCCTCCCCGATGGCATTGTATTTGAGGGCTCACACCTAGGCCGCGTGCCCACCATGAAATTTGAAGACTGGCACCTCTTGGAGAGTGAGAAGTTCCTGAACTTAGAGATGTCAAATCTAATGAAGTAGAATACGGAGGGGACGGTGATAATGTTAGAGCCACGAAAATGGCTACTCGGTGTGAAAAAGGTTGGGTTGCTGCATTTGTTATGGATACCACATTACCACCACGCGCCCATCACCATTTTCATCATCAGGCAGCTGCTCTGCCTAGTGCATGATGGGTATCTATGGCTAGAGGAGCCTATTCCCATCACAACATATCTCATCCACCGAATTTCTTGACTTCCCTGTAAGGGAAAGGAACCCGCGACGATAGCTAGGAAAAGTAGCGATTTGGCTCTTGCAAAGGCCATGAAGGAAAAGTTTAAGATGAAGAAGAAAAAGAGGGGCTACACTATCACCAGCATCAAGGACAAAGCGTTGTGTGTAGCCACCCAACTCATGGCGGATAAAGTAATGAGGAAGTGTCACGTCGATGAGGTACTAGTGCCAGTGATCGTGCTAGCCAAGCAATGCATGGAGAGGATCCAGTTCAACTGGCCGAATTCCTCTGCGAGGAATTTTTGTTGAACTATCGCGAAGCCCAGGATCAGGGTAAGACCTTCTACTACGCGTGGTTGCCCTTATCCATCTTGCTGGTAGTAGGAGAACTACTTGAGGATAGTCAGTTCTCGAACATTAACCAAGACTTACCAGAGGCCGTGAAGTATGCTTCGCTTTGGGCCACCAAGGACGCGAAATGGATTCGCGATACAAAAGTTTTCTGGGTGCTCATGGAGGTGAGCATCCGAATGTGGATCAATAGGGGGCTACCCCTGTCACCTACGATGCACAATATTCTGCAGAGTTTTGTCGACTTCAAGGCAGATATGCACAACATATACATCAGGGCACGAAAGGACCCGACGAAGCAGTGGATAGCTACCATTTGTAGACACTGATGATGCAATCTTCACTGTATTGGAGACATGGCCTCCCGAGTGGCGCGCCCCAGATTTGGGGGAACTGGAGAAAGCGACAACACAAAAAAAAGGATGATGCTAAACTGGGCATCACCCAACTAGCTGTGAGAAGGTGGAACAAAAAAGCAACAGCTGAGGTCAAGGCAGTACGTGAAGCGGCATAGGAAGTCGCGGAGCAGAATAGGTCCGCAGAAGCAGTAGCAACAACACATATAGCAAAGGTAGCGATGGTATAGGCAGAAGAGGGCCAACCAACATCCTTAGGGTAGGAGGCAGAGGACAGAAAAATAACAGAAGGGAGTACGGACCCAGAGACCGCATCCACACAGCTCAAATGACCACGCATCACAGAGAGATTGGGCCCAAGGAAGAAGGTCAAGGCCTCGAAGTTGGGCATTGACCCGATCACCTTAACTGAAGGTGATCTCCATGACATCGGTGAGACGGTTCGCGATGTCACCAGTGAAGCGCTTCAAGAATTTATGACGGAGCACCAGACTATGTTGGGGGCCCTCAGGGCGTAGTTGCAGGAGTTACAGGTGCGACCCCCTCAAGAAGGTACCCTGTCTACCCATGTCGCAGCAGGCACTTCAACAGCAGAGTAGATGGTGCGCGTGAGGATGATCAACACAATAGTGTTGCCAGAGGGAGTATTAGTATCATCAGATGTGATGAACCAAATGACAGTTAGCATGATGGATATAGCTACCCTTCCTTGAGAAATGCTCTATCAGCAATAGGATGGAATAACAGCAGAGTTGCGCGCTAGGGAGAACTGCGCGATCCAAGTTCTTAGTGAACAAAAGATCAATATGGAGCAGCTCAGCTTGCAGCGCGACGAGTTGGTGTCGCAGAACCAAAGGTTGGTGCAGATGGTAGATGATGCTTGCCGACGCGTCCCAGAGCTGGCTATTGCAACAGATCTACCGGTAGAAGTGCGGATTCACAGTTTGGCAAGTGGAGTCTGCGATGCGAGAGAAGAGACAACAAAGGTTCAGCTGGAGCTGAACCTTTAGATTGCTGAGCTGCGGTTGAAGGCGCAGCCTTCCACTCCCCTAGAGATCAGAGAACAGCGCGCCAATGCTATTACAACAGGGTTGGAAGAGATTGGAGGTGTAGTGCACCACTGTACCAACATGTTGGAATAGGTGCTTGAGGTCCTCACGACGTTGCAGGAGGACCCCAACATCCAGTGGCTGGAGACAGAGGCACACAAACTCCAGCAACAGTACGACAACATCAAAGGAACGACACAAATAATAGTCCTTACTCAATGGCTTGCAAGGATGCAGCAAGAAAAGGCATTAAAGGAGCAGGTGGACGCGACGCGCCATAAGGAAGCAGTTCTCAAAGCACGCGTCCAGCCATGGATTGACGAAGCCTTCACAATCACAACAGATATTGAAGTAAAGATTGTGTAGATTCAGGGGATGCATACATAGATGCAGTACAACACACCGGAAATAAAGGTCTCAGAAGAGAGAATGCAACAAGTACAACAAGCAACAAATCAGTGCGCTGCAGACATCAAGATCGTTTGGGACCAGCTGGAGGGACTCCGTGCCAAGATTGTTGTGCCGACAGAGTGACTCGAGGGCGAGTCATGATGTTTATGTTGGGGGCCTGTTGGACATGGAATCCCCCAACAACATGGTTTGGGGCTCAAAGCCCAAGTTTTGAGTAATATTGTTGTGAAGACTCAGCGAATGGCGGGCGCGGAGTGCGAATTGTATGTTAGAGTCATAGGGTTGTCCTAAGTTTTGAATGTAGTGTCAACCTACCGATGGTCTGCGGACCATGGGATTGTATAAATAGAGCAAGACTTTAAGTTGTAAAGAAAGGAATGAATCGATAGAATCTGATAGATAGAATAAGATAGCGAGCATAGAGCAAGAGTCTAAGTATCTTGGGTCGTAGTAGTAGGAAGAGGCTTTGCAGCTGAGTGCGCAGAGGCCTAGTAGAGTCTGTAGCTGAGTTCACAGACCCCTGCAGCTGAGTGTGCAGGGCAGAGTTGAGTCTGTAACCAAGGAAGAAGAATAATAAAAAGAAGTTTTATCTGAATTTTTTGTATCTGTTCTTGTGTTATTACCTGTTTGATATCATTTGCAATTATACTATTTATTTAATGTTCGCATTTGTATGAATGGTGAATATTGTTAAGTATAATTAAAAGCATACAAATAAGCTAAGTTAATCAACTAAAATCGAGTTACTAGTAAGGATTTGGGTCACGACACTATTCGACCCCCGAGTAGGGCTGCGCAAAGGTAGCATCCCAAGCTACGAGGTACTGATAAGCATGTGTAGCGACGTGTGTGCAGGGTCAAACTGTGGACCACTTGGAACCCATCAGACATCCCCAGGGTGCGAAAACCTGGTTCTAGCACCCTCCCATACTACTTCAGGTGAGACCTCAATCCGTGCTCTGTATACTGTTACCGAAAGGGCGAGTAGTACCTTGATTTTTTTGCCTAAATCATCTCCGAACCTGGGTCAGGCCCCAACAAGCCAACATGTGATAGGAGGAATTTACCAGAATCGACGATTTGTGTTGAGAGATATTATAATAGATTAAATTTGAGTTTAGAGAGAGTAGGCAGATCAACAGGTTTGGAGTATAACTTGATCGTGCCAAATAGAATTCAATGTTGACTTCCAAATGGATCTACAAGATATTGCAGCATATGAAAGCATAGTTAAGTAAAAAGCTAGAGTTGAGAATAGAAGGTTCTCCCAGAAAGAGGGTGAGGATCATGAAAGACTTTTTCTCCAGTTTTCAGGTACCCTTATGTTATAACTATTATCATTGTTTTGAAAATTGAACCATGTGGATGTAGAAATTGTTTATCTCAATGAAGTAATTAGGGAAGAAGAATTGTACATAGAGCTACCTCGAGACTTTAAGAAAAATATCATGATTGAAGAAGGCTCTGTACGATCATAAGCAAACACGTTGAGATTGGTTTTCTTGGATTTTTGGATATCTAATAAGTCTTGATTAATCTTATTATTACATGATTCATTTCTGATGGAAGCAGAAGGACTCATGTGTCAGAGGGAGTAGCAGTGGCAGAAATATTTTATTCCGTAATAGGATTAGTCAGGAAGCCTCGTTTTAGCTTCAAACGAAGTTGACCTCTGAGTTTGAGATGGTAGATTATCTTTGAGATTTTCATGAAAGTAGCAGTAGTAGAGGGAGAGTCTAGGATTTCCACAACATAAACTATTTTCAGAAAGGGAAACCAGTTAGGGGAACAATAAAGTAGTTGGTTAGTGTATGGTTAAGCCAAGGTATGAATCTCAACGTGTGTTGAAGTGCCAACATGGTACAGTTGGATATGGCACAATTATTTATGGTTTAAGTTATGTCTCAAACAGTGAAATATAGCTACATGAATTCACAAATTCAGATCGAGCAGAGAGTGAAAAAGAGTGAAAAAGTTCATCAAGTTATTGTTGCCATTTGGGCTTCATGATGATTTCTTGAATGAGTAAGAAGCAAACATCTTTTGCACTTAGTATTACAGATATCAAGTATATTTCATCTTGGTTGGAAAGTTGAGAAGCATTATGGCTTCAAAGGCTACTTGCAAGATTGTCTTGATTAGGTGTAGGTGATGACCATGATAACAGGTCAAATCACAGTGAGATCTATACCAAGACATGGTACATATGGAAGCAGTATGGATTTAATACTATTCTATAGTCAAGCAAATTGCTGACAAAGCCTTTTTCCCAGGAGGAAGTCTATTGTTAACATGGAAAAGTTGTACACACATTTGTACAGGTTAGATGACACCAAGAGTCAGACAACAACATGTACAAGTGAATCTATTCTAGTTGAAGACATCATAAAAACCAAAAAATAAAAGGCTTTCCGAGGTTCAATTTAAGAAATCAACCTGCGCAGGCTCTGTAAAGGCATAAATTCACAATTATGTAGCTTTTTCTTCGATAGTTGTAGGGGTCACCCAGAGTCTAAGTCAACAGTCTGAGACCACTTCACACAATTTGAATTGGGATTCCCTAACATGTACCACCCAAGAACAGTCGGTTTTGATTCAACTTGTAGACATTCAACCCCCCAATGGATCCTCTTGTCCTTCTCTTGATTCATTTTCTCATTATTGAGCTAAGGGAGGGAAAGAGAACTTCAAAATTCTATATAAAAAAGTCATTGGAAGAACAATAAGAAGGCAATGTTATGTTGGAAAAATTTCTCCCAAGCAATCCTGCATTCCATTGTTGGAGAAGAAGTTTGAGCATTGTTATGCTGGTATATTTTCCCCAAGGTAATCCTGCATTGCATAGTTGAGAGAAATCCATCATTATTGAGAGTTATCTTAGATTATTTGATAGAGAGTGAGTTGGAATAGGATATTGAAGAAAGGAGTACCTTGCTGAGAGATCTTGAGCACCATTTCTCAAGAATTTTCTATTTAAGTGTTTTGATATATCATTTATAGCTCTTATCCTAGCAATTAATAAAATGAATTTTGTTCCTATGTCTTTCGTTGATGTGTTTATGCTTCATTCAAGCATTGTTTCATGTTATTTGTTTTAGTTTTGTTTAATCGTGTTCATATATTATTCTTTCCTCACTCATGCTTTTTTGGTTATTATACGAGCATTAACATCATCCAATTGTTTGTATGATATTTGGGGGTGACAACCAAACTACAAGGAAATGTGTTTTAGGACCCTCTCTCAAAAAACACCAAATACAAAATGGCAACCCTTCTTATCACAAATATTTTGAATTTGGTGTTTTGTTGAGAAAGGGTCCCAAAACGCCTTTCCTTGTAGTTTGGTTGTCACCTACAAAGAGCATACAAAAAATTGGATGATGTTAGTGATTGTGTAAGAACCAAAAAATTATGAGTGAGGTAAGAATAATACATGAATAAGATTGAACAAAAACAAAGAGCATAAAATAGTTCTTGAATGAAGCATAAACATCAACAAAAGACTTAGGAATAGGATGCCCTTTATTGATTGTTGGTAGAAGAGCTATAAATGACATATCAAAACACTTAAAGATAAAATTCTTGAGTAATGGTACTCAATATCTCTCAGCAAGGGACTCCTTTCCTCAATATCCTATGCAAACTCGCTCTCTCTCAAAGAAGCTAAGATAACTCTCAATGGTGATGGAACTCTGTCAACAATGCAATGCAGGATTGCCTAGGGGTAATTTTTCCAACACAACAATGTTCAAACTTCTTCTCCAACAATGGAATGTAGGATTTCTTGGGAGAATTTTTCTAGCATAACATCGCCTTCTCTTGGTCTTCCAGTGCCTTGTTTACATATAATTTTGAAGTCCTATTTCCATCCCTTAGCTCGTTAATGAGAGAATGACTCAAGAGAAGGGCAATAGGATCCCTTGGGGGGATGAATATCTCCAAGTCGACTCGAAATTGGTTTTCCTTGGGGGGTACATATCATGGAATCCCAATTCAATTTGTGTGAAGTGGTATCGGACTACTGACTCAAACTTTGGGTGACCTGCGTGGCTATCGAAGAAAAAGTTGCGCAGTCGTGAATTTCTTCCTTTGGAAATCCCTCGCGGGTTGATTTTTTAACTTTAACCTTGGAAAAGCTTTTATTTTTTGGTTTTTATGATGTCTTTAGATGGAAGAGCTTTGTTGGGCATGGGATCCCCCGCAGTAGGTTTTGGGGCTCAAAGCCCAAGTTTTAGTCAATGATATTGTAAGACTCCATGAATTGCGGGCGCGAAGTCTAGGATGAGTCATAGGGCTGTCCGCCCTAAAATATTGTAATTTAATGTAAATTTGTGTCGGCCTACCCATGGTCCACGGACCATGGGATTGTATAAATAGAGTGAGTCTCTAAGTGTATAGAGGGCGAAGGAAATGAATAAGAGATGCGAAGGCATGGTTAGAACATAGAGTGGAAACTGAAGTGTACTGGGTCGTAGTAGTAGGAAGAGGCTTTACAGCTGAGTGCGCAGAGGCCTAGTAGAGTCTGCAGCTAAGTGCACAGACCCCTGTAGCTGAGTGCACAGGGCAGAGTCAGGTCTGTAATTGGGATCAAAACTTAATAAAGAGAAGTTTACTCTATGCATCTGTACTTGAAGCCATATTTTTATGTTATGCATTACTTTTACTCGATTTATTTACTGCGTAATTGATAAATACTTATATGAATGCTTATATATGAAAATAACCTAAGTAATCAGCTAACAAAGCCAAATTAAGGAATACTTGGTTAAATTACACGGGTTGCACTGCATCTAGAACTGCGCGAAGACAGTGTCGTAGGGCGTGGGGTGCCCACTGATGCACGTAGCGCAGTAAGTGCGAAGGTTGAACCGCGTGCCAATCACCTCATATCAGACATCCCTAGGGTGCAGAAATCTGGTTCTAGCACCCTCCCATACTACTTCGGGTGAGACCTCAGTCTGCGCTCTGCGGATTGTTGCCGAAAGGGCTAGTAGTACCAGGATTTGCTTGGGTAAATCACTTCTGAACCTGGGTTAGGCCCCACTAAGCCAACAAATGGTTCTATTGCCGGGACTGAGATTTGCATAAGGGATGTCTGATGTCGTGCCACTGGAACCCAACAAAGAAGGAAATTGAAGAGTGGTTGGACAAGAAGATTCACGAGTTCATGGCACAGGAAAATAGAACTCTGCAAGTATCTAAGGGAAAGTGGTTGGAGCGATACGTGTATACGGAAATCCACGAGATTTTTTTGCATCCTTTCCTTCTGAGCTGTATGAGTGGATCGTGAAGTTAGCCGACAGTCAGGGAAGGTGTAGGCTCGACAAACCAATAGTGTGGACTCCAGAATTAGTGCACATACCAAAAGAATCAAAAGATAAGATCGCACGAGCTGTGGACCATTGGATCGACCAGATAATAGGGGGATTTATCACTGAGTTTGCGGTAGACACGACCGTGAGCTACAGCGAGGCAGAGCAACGGTTTCTCAAAGGACCGCGATGTAAGTATATTAAATCTTTGAATACTTGGATTAAGATGCTATTGTGTGAAAAAATGGTCATGTGAATACATTAATGTTTGGGACTACGCAAAGTAGAAAGATCTACAAAAGTAGCGAGGAATTAGAAAACAATCCCTTAATTTCACCCTTGAGAGAGAGCGAGGAAGAGTTCGCTAAGGTCTCTCCAAGAAGCGTGGTCAGCTTGATAAGGCAGCACATTCTACGGTTACCACCTCCACCCACACTGCCACCCGCTTCACCTCCCTCACCTCCATCTCCACCCACTCCACCTCCACCACCTCCACAGTTCAGTATGGCGAGCATGATCAAACTACCAGTATTCAGAGGAGTAGGGAATGAGGATCCAGACCAATTCAAGTTCGTGGTAAGAGCAGTATGGGAAGCACATGGTGTCATGGATAAAAATATTAAGAAGGCTACATTGGTGAGCGTGTTGCAGGATTGCACATTAACATGGTACATCAAGCACTCTAACGACCACCCAAACACAGGGATAGCAGAGATCCATAACGCATTGAAAAGGGAATTTAGCAGGCCAAAGTCTGAAACACAATCAATCATCAATTTTAAAGAAATCGTGATGCTCCTAGGCAAGACTCCTTGGGATCTAGATCAACGACTGAAGAGTACAATCCGTGAAGCCAATATGAAGTTTACAGATGGATAGCATCACGCATGGTTTGTAGCATCTCTGAAACCGCACTTGAGGATGGCGTTATCACAACAGAAACTTTCCACCCAGGCTGAAGCGTTGGAAATGGCAATGAGATTGCATGAGACCCCGATACAAGACCCTAGGTTGTGAGTTCAACAAATCCACATGCAACTACATAATCTGTCTTTGGAAATGCAAAGTTTGAAGCAAGATAGGGCATCGCGGCCAGAGGCACGTGAGGAAGTATGGTGAATAAAATGCAAAGGCTAGGGTCATGACAAGGATCATTGTCCAGTGTTCACGAACTACTTAGCAAGAGGAAGGCCAATGTCATTGAGATCGGAGGCACAGGTAGGGCTGAGTGCGACACCCACTTTATGGTGCGTGATCTGTCAGATAGGAGGGAAACACCCAACACATAATTTTCATTTGTTGTAAAAGTATACACAAACATCCCAGTAATTGTTTTGAAATTTCTGCAGGTCGGTAGGCCACGATGAGTGCACCTGCCGCAGTTACGAGCTAATGATGGATCAGACCCCTGCCTATAAGATGTAGACTAAAACGTGAGCCCTTGACCTAGATGCGGGATGGCACACACTGGATTTTAGGGGCGAGGTTGAGGATGAGTTGGAATGGGACCAGGAAGGGGCCGCAAACAATTAATTTGCTACAATTGCAGAGGACCAGGGCACTATGCCCACAATTGTACCAACCTGATGAGAATATCCTATTCGTATTGTGCTCATTTTGATCATGAAACAATAGACTATCCTACGTTGATCACAAAGATACACGAAAAAGGGGTATTCCAACCTCCCCTGACTCAGAATATCCAAATGATGAGGTCTGAGCCACGCGAAGAGGACCCGAATGTAAACATGATGCTTAGAAGCGGTACGGCCACAGGAGAGGATACGGGGAAGAAACCAGAGGAAAGTATGTGGGTTCACAAGGACCCTACAAAGGAATTTGAGTTTGAATTAGAACACACAAAGGAGACATTCATGGAAGCTAAGAAGAGCTTCACGGAGGCCTCCACTTCAGGTAGTAAGGATCAACCAGAGCCAGTAATGGATCCTTCAATGCTCACTACCTTTCTGGAGACCTGCATGAAACTGTTGCGCGACAGCAAGGCAGTTAAAGGACTTTAGGAGCTGATCACCGGGTGCGCGGGGTCAGGAGAACCATGCGTAGTCTAGAAATTGGGGAAACGTGCATTGCGCATTGGAAGGGAAATGAGGTTGACTACACAGATTGGTGAGAATGAAATGGATCAGGTAATCCTAGATCTGAGTTTGGATGAAAATGTATTACTGAAGAAAACATGGGAACACATGGGCAGGCCCACATTACAATGGTACCCTATTCAATTACAAATGGTGAACCAATAGAAGATTTTACCCATGGGAAGGTTGCAAGGGGTAACAATTGATATTGAAGGCGCAAGCGCACAGGCAGATTTCGAGGTAATAGAGATTTTCGATGACAGCAATCCCTATCCCGCACTGTTAGGAATAGACTAGGCCACCGATATGAATGGAGTCATCAACTTGAAGAAGCGTAAAATGACCTTCGAGAAAAAGTCACTATGCATAGTAGTCCCACTAGACCCAGCCGAAGGAGCGCGCTACACTAAACCAATGCGTGATGATGATAGAGACGATGATCTTGATTGTATTTATAAGACAACTGCATGAGACCAGGATTGGGTGAATCCGACTGCGAATGGGAGGATCTCGTGGGAGTGCGAAAGCTCTTGCACTTCGGATTTAAATGAATAAGTAAAGCAATGGCAGAATCAGTTGCACGAAGTGACGACACTGAATTTAAACATGATGGTTAGATCACTATGTTGCATGAAAATAGAGGCAAGAGAGCTACCGACATATGATGGATTGACAGCGGTAGATGAATTCCTAAGAAAATTTGAAAGCATAGTACCAGAACAACAGTGGTTCGATGCGTTGAAGTGGGCACTGTGTGCAACACCCGCACGATGGTGGGGTAAACATCAAGGAAATTTTGAGGACTGGCACAAATGTAGAAGGATGATGTGCCTACGGTTTGGAAGCCCCCAACTTCAAACAAGAGTCGGTCAGTGAGGACAAAGCAGCTTATGTGACCACCTGTCTCGATGGCTACAGACATGTGTTGTGCAACCCACATAAGCACACCCCGAACTCAAGATCGAAAATCAGAACTAGACGCAGTAGCGGGAAAGGTGATGCGCACCACAAATGTTCCACATAGAAGCATTCAATAAGGTATGCAGAGTCCTGAATAGGGATCACCAGGCGAGATGAACTGATTGGGACCTACGTGTGCCAGCGGTTCAATGGGCCTATAGGGCCACGTCCAAAAACCTGAGTGCGGAGATGATTCCAAAGATGAGGAGCGGAGTTGAGACCATTTTGGAGGAAAGGAATCCTCACACAATAGCTCCCACAGTTGGGATAGTACGTGAGGACCAGGACGAAGGAATTATGCAGCTACGCGAGGACGAACATATGAGGATTCAGGAAGCCATTCAGTGAGGGAACCTTAAGCTTCGTGAACTCGAAGAATATTAGGTATGAATGAGGAAGAAAAGCATGTTAATGGACGCGGAGATCAAAAAACTAGAAAATGAAATCGCACAAGCATGTCTCGTCAATAAACTAAGAATGATAGGACCAGATATGGACAACCATACTACTACATTAGAATATTGTCGCTGAGAATTTGTGACTCTACTACCATGGCTGCGACCGCACCTTACCAAACAAAGTAGCCAGGGAAGCGCACCACATAAGGAAGAACACACGGCGCTGACTGTCACGAGGATAATTGATGAGTGCCCACGGAATAGGCTGGAAGGTGGATTGAAGGCCCACAAAGGTGGTCCAACAACCTAACTAGCCATAGGAAGCACAGACTTAGTGCTCCAAGCAGTTGAAAGAGAACATGGAACTATAAAAGAGTCTATGAGGAAGCTGCGCGATAAGGAGGTTGCGCGCAAGATCGACATGTCACAAGGGTTGCACCCATGTAGAGGGGGCTGCGCTACCGCGCGAGTAGGCTGGAAAGTGACCGTTGGTGTCACTGTTCATAACAAGATGTGTAATTTAAGACAACAAGGAGTGGGAGGTAGGAAATTAAGACACGAAGTCAGAACTAGATTTGGGACGATCTGCCGCCAAGAATGCATTAATGACTCAAAAATGGGGGAATGGTCAAATTCAAATTCAAAGGATGCTATAAAACCCCAGGGCTAGCCATGAGACAACACTTGTTTGTTTGAGATTTGAGTTTTTATAGAGAGCACACAGTGTTGAGCGCCAAGCGGTGTTTGAGCCTCCAAAGTCGCGAACAACTACAGACAACACGAACAAGATGACAACTACCAAGAGAGGTGTGGGTTTTTTCTAAGGTACCGCCAAGGAAGCCACGCAGAGCCCTACGTTGCAAGTGGGGGATGCACTTGAAATTCCAAAATCACCCCGGACATCGAGGCCCAAGACGGATACACAGGCAGTAGGACCAATCCACATGTCCCCGCAAAATCCACAGTTTGGTAAACTTTCTATGGAAGACAAGGGCAAGACTGTTAATCTTGAGACAGATGATGAGGAGGAGGACCTCCAGGTCTTTATAGAGGAGATAAAGGCAGATGAAGAAATAGAAGAAGACATCCAGCCTGTGTGCGCTGCAACAAAACTTCCCGAGTATGTCCCTCCGCGGAAAGGGAAAGAAAAAGTACCCAAGGATTTGGATGCCGCTAAGAGCACACTCCAAACCCCGCTCCTCCCAGATCGAATTCTATTTGAGGTTTTGGTCCTAGGCTACATGCCCACGATGAAATTTGAAGATTGGGACATCGCAGATAGTGAAAAGTTCCCACATTTGGAGACTAGCATCCTCATGAAACAGAGAAAGGACAGGTCAGTTACAACGCTAGAGCCACGGAAATGGCTGCGCGGTGTGGAGAAGGCTGGGCTACTCCACCTACTATGGATTCCACACTTTCACCAGGCACCTATCACAATCTTTGTCATCATGCAACTGCTTTTCCTGGTGCATGATGGGTACTTGTGGCTGGAGGAGCCTATTCCCATCATGGTGGAGCTTATTCACAGGATTTCTCGGCTTCCCTGTAAGGGAAGGGACCCCGCAGAAATAGCTAGCAAAAGCAAAGATTTGGCACTCGCAAAGGCAATGAAGAAGAAATACAAGTTGGAAAAGAAGCAGAGAGGCTCTATAATTAGTAGCATTCAAGACAAAGGGGTGTGGGTAGCCACCCAGCGGCTGGCCGAGAAGGTGATGAGAAAATGTCGCGGCAACGAGGTACTAGCAACGGTCGTCACACTCGCCGAACAATGCATGGAGGGGGTCCAATTCAACTAGGCCAAATTCCTCTGTGAAGAATTCCTAACCAACTGTAAAGAAGCTCAGGAGCAGGGCAAGACCTTCCACTATGCATGGTTGCTCTTGTCTATCTTATTGGTGGCCGGGGAACTGCCTGAGGACAGTTAGTTCCCTCCTATTGAATAGGACTTGCCAGAGGCGGTAAAATACGCATCGCTCCGGGCTACGAAGGACGCCATGAGGATCCACAAGACCAAGATATTCTAGGTGCTCATGGAGGCGAGTTTCTGAATGTGGATCAACAAAAGGTCGCGCCTATCCCCCACAATGTACAACAGTCTGTAGAGCTTTGTAGACTTCAAAGTGGATATGCACAAGGTGTATATTAAGTCGCGTAAGGATCCAGCATAGAACTAGACCAAACTTCCTTTCATTGCGATTGATGATGCCATTTTTGCCATGCTCGACTCATGGCCACCCGAGTGGCGCGCCTTGGATCTGGCGGCGTGCGATAAGACAAATGTACAAAAACAGAAGGATGCCACCAAGCTACTGGCTCAGCAGAAGCACAACGAGCAGTTGGTCGAGGAGGTAAGGGATTTCCACGAGGTAGCGAATGTTGCTGTAGAGCAGACCAAGGCAGCCGAAAAAACAACAACAACACAGGCAATAGGGGCCACCACAACACGGGAGGAAGGAGGCCCGGACTTGACCACGGGACCAGGAATAGAGGACACAATGGAAAGCACAGACCCAAGCACAACATCTACACAACTGAAACGACCGAGTGGTATGGAACAAGTAGGCCCATGGAAGAAGACCAAGGCTTCCAAATTAGACAGTGAACCTATTACATTGACAGAGGGTGACCTCTACGATATCAGCGACACAGTTTGCGAGGTCACCAGGGAAGCACTCCAGGAAGCGATGACGGAGCAGTAGAATGTGTTGGGGGCCCTCAGGGCGCAGTTGCAGCAACATCGGCAACAGAGTAGTTGCTGTGGGCCAAAATGGCTAACACCATCATGCTGCCGGAAGGAGCACTAACAGCAGACATCACAGAGGACAGAGCTACGGTGGGCTAGTTCAAGGGACTTGGCCTAAACTTGGCTACCCTTTCGCGGGATACATTATACGAGTGACAGTAGAACTCTGCAATAGGGAAGGATGCACAGTACAGATGCTCAGCCTATAGCGAATCAACATCGAGCAACTTAGTCTACAACGCGATGAAGTGTTGGCATAGAATCAATAGCTGGAGCAAATGGTAGAGGAAACATGTTGCCACACTCCAGAACTAGAAATTGCGACAGATCTACCAGTAGGAGTGCGAATTCAAAAATTAGCTAGTGGATTTCGCGAGGCAAAGGAGGAAGCAATGAGGATACAGCTGCACCTCAACCTTCAGATTGCCAAACTGTGATTAAATTCATAAGCATCCACGCCCCTGGAAGTTAGGGAATAGCTCGTTGGCACTATCCAAAAAGGCCTGTAGGAAATAGGATAAGTAGTATAGACTTGTACTACTATGTTGGAAGAATCCTTCGCAGTCTTCACTTCCTTACAGGAAGACCCCACCATACAGCACCTAGAAACAGACGCGCGGGAGCTTCAAATGCAGTATGACAGTGTGCGCAGAATGGCGCAGATTGTCCTGACCTAGTCGCTCGCAAAGCTATAGCAGGCGAAGGCATTAAAGGAACAAGTGGATGCTGCGCGACATAAAGAGGCAGTACTTAAAGCACGCATCCAGCCTTGGATTGATGAGGCATTCCTCATCACTACCAATATCAAAGGAAAGCTCACAAAGATGAAGGTGATGCATGCCGTAAGTTAGGGATCTGCCCCTGACAGTGAGCATTCGGCCAAAAGAGTAGAGCAGATCTAGAAGACGGCAGAACAGTGCGTTGCGGTCCTTCGCGCAGCACAGGTACAGTTGGAGGGGCCCCATGCCAAGATCACCGCACCAGCAGAGTGACTTGGGATGAGTCATGATAATTGTGTTGGGGGCCCGTTGGACATGGGATCCCTCGCAACAGGTTTTGGGGCTCAAAGCCCAAGTTTTGGTCAATGATATTGTAAAACTCTACGAATTGTGGGTGCAGAGCGTGAAGTCTAGGATGAGTCATAGGGCTATCCGCCCTAAAATATTGTAATTTAATGTAAAGTTGTGTCGGCCTACCTATGGTCCACGGACCATGGGATTGTATAAATAGAGCGAGGTTCTAAGTGTAAAGAAGGTGAAGGAAATAAATAAGAGATGCGAAGGCATGGTTAGAGCATAGAGTGGAAACTAAAGTGTACTAGGTCGTAGTAATAGGAAGAGGCTCTACAGCTGAGTGCACAGAGGCCTAGTAGAGTCCGCAACTGAGTGCGTGGACCTCTGCAACTGAGTGTGCAGGGTAGAGTCAGGTTTGTAATTGGGATCAAAAGTTAATAAAAAGAAGTTTACTCTGTGCATCTATTCTTGAAGTCGTATTTTGATGTTATGCATTACTTTTACTCTGTTTATTTACTGCGCAATTGATAAATACTTGTATGAATGCTTATATATGAAAATAACCTAAGTAATAAGCTAATAGAGCCTAATTAAGGAAGACTTGGGTCGCGTTGCAGCTAGAACTACGCAAAGACAATATCGCAGGGTGCGGGGTGCCTGCTGGTGTGCATAACGCAGTAAGTGTGAAGGTTGAACCACGTGCCAATCACCTCATATCAGACATCCCCAAGGTGCAGAAACCTGGTTCTAGTACCCTCCCATACTACTTTGGGTGAGACCTCAGTCCGCGCTCTGAACTGTTTTCGAAAGGGCCAGTAGTACCAAAATTTTCTTGGCTAAATCACTTCTGAACCTGGGTCAAGCCCCAGTAAGACAAAAGGTTTCGCTTTTTTTTAGAGAGATGAGATCACTGCGAAGATGATTGGGGAAATGTCCTTAAATGAGAACTCATAGAAAACCCATGCTATGAAGAAATGACGATACAAAAGTGTTTATATGAGGCGGGCATGTTCCATGATCATTATGAAGACTAGGATTGACATAATATAAATATACATGAAAACATCTTGTCAAGTTAGTTATGAGGTAGTTGACATGCTAATAGTTGATGAAGATAACTTATTTCAACTTCATGGGAGCTTCTGACAAACAGGTCCATCTGAATGCCCCCATGTATCTGATGAAAGGCACCATTAAAAGGGGGTGGGGTGCTTGTTGGCATTATGATTAACATGTTTTCCTTGATGGAAACCTACTTGATGAGTTTTATTTTGATGGTAATCTACTTAATGATGTGTCTACATGTGACAGAGAGTTTGTTCAAAGGCATAGTAGTTCAGAGACACGAGAAAGATAAATATGAAGTTTGAAGAAGTATATGCGGGTTCTATGTACCAAAGTCACATACACACGTGGGTATGAAGAAGAAAATGCACGTACATATTCTACACCATGGTATTCTAAATACCAATTCTCTTTACCACGGTATTGACCCATAGTATTGAGCCCAACAAAAGATATTTGATCTCGTCAAAGAATACCATCGACATTAGTATGGTTTTGACCCGTGGTATTGGATAAGGGCTAAGATATATAAGGAGATGAAGATAAAATTCCTTTGGTGTGAAAGTGATGAATATTGTATGAATAGTTAGATCTAAAGCAAGTGTGCATGTAATGGGCTAGTAATGAATTATCTGATCTGAAACTAAGTATGCAACTGGAAATTTGATGATGGATCATATCCAATAGATCTGAAATGACTATATTGATAATGGATTGATTTGATCTATAATATTTATGTATGACACATATTTTATTATGTATGTTGAGAGATCGGTTTTTTTTGAAGATCTGATGTACAACAAAGTTATAAGTCAATAATTGCAGATCTGTACGCAGGTTTGATAACTTGAAAGGTGTGTACATACATGGGTTTAATGTTGGTAATTTGCATATTTATTCAGATCTGTGCACATGTTTGATTCCTGAAAAGTGAGCATACATGTAGAACTGTTTAGAGGAAAGCACATATATAAGTTAGGGTTTTTCTAAATAGGATATCTAATCAGTCTAATTAGTCTTGTTGTGTTTCTGATGTTTGTCAATGAAGTCTTACTGGATGATCTGGGTTTAACAGTAATGATTGAAGTTGAATTGATTGATTGAAGAGTGACTATGCTACTAGTTATATATATGATTGAATATTTGTGATGGTTCTGTGATTATTTCAGAATGATTCAATGGTTCAGAGTTTAACTCAGTGTGTGTTTTAGAATGACAGTGATTTAGTTTCAGGGTTCAATGTATTGAGATCTATATGTGGGTATGCTTCAAGGAAGTCATGTATACACATGGTTTTGCTAAATTAAATTAGTGTATATATTCAGACATTTTATTGACCAGGGATTTTGGTTGGTTCAGTAAGTTGATGCAGTGTTTGGGTTCAGTATTAGTATTTTGGTTACAATGATCTAACTACCTTGGCTATGTGAGAATAAGTTGATTGATTTGGGTCTCAGTTGGTTCATTGATTTTTTTATTCAATTGGTTCAATGATTGATTGATTTTTTTTAGTGATTAGTTTCATTTTTGATATTTGGTATTAGGCTTAAAAGATGGTAGTGGGTCTAGTCTGAAAATTTGAGGAAAAGTGGCCTACAAGTTGTGATATTTTGTAACAGATGGATCCAATGTGAAATTTTATGAAACGTGGTCCACGAAGGTGTTGATGTTTTGATCCTTCAGTGAGGAAGTCGAAGCTTCCTTCCAGTGGTAGCTGGTAAATCAGATCTGGGGGTTGGAGCTCCCTTCCTGTGGGTGTTGTTAAACGAGATCAAGCGGTTGAAGATGCCTTTTGGTGGGTGTTGGTAAACGAGATTAGGGGGTTGGAGCTCCCTTCCAATAGGTGTTGGAGAATGAGAGAAGGTTGTAGCCTTATGGAATTGGGTTTCTACGTGTTGGTATGAGTCTGTGCCAATACAATATTGTAAGAAGTTTTTCTTAATAATAAAATAAGATAGAGATGACAAAAAAAATGTTTTTCTCCCACATTGGATTTCCACCTAAAAATCATGGTGTTCATATGTGTTTCTTATGTGTGATGTTTTATTTTGTTCTTACTGCACATGGTTACTATATATCTAATGTTGATGAAGTACTAACATACTGGTTTAAGATAAAATTGATTAAAAACTAAGTTGACTGGATATATGCTAGTTATCTACATTAAATTCATGTACATACATAGGTTTCTTTCAGTAAATTCGCGTACATAAATATGAGTGAGAAAATAAAAGTTTAAGTGAGCTTTAAATAATGAGCCCCCCCAATGCTTTTCCCTATAGTGCTGGGATGCATGGCTCTTCAACTGAATGAGAGAAAATGCAACGACCTAATGTAAGATACTACCCTAACACAAAAACTTATGTTAAGGTTAAATGCCAAGGATATCGATGACATCAGTAAGAAAATGATGGTTCCCACTATGCCACCCTATATTCCCTATAGGATGGGAGTAACCAAGGTACTGCTTCAATTCTAGAAGATCAGTGTTGGTGTTGATAGAATGAAGTGCTAACCACCTGAAAGATGATTTTGGGGAATCTTTGTGAAATTGGTATAGATATTTGTGATAAGAAGGGTCCATAGACATGATAGAAAGAATTTACGATATGCGAGGGATACAAAAAACTTACCTGAGGTTGGAGTATTGATGCAAGTGTTTGAAATCCAAACAATAGTGCTGAAGTAAGTGCCCCTGGAGTCAGTAAGGTAGCCAGGTGGGGGGGGGGGGGTTAAATGATTGTTCAGACTATCATGGTATGGTGTGATCAAATGATGAACATGGAAAGGGATATGAAATGGGAAAAAACATAGCTCCAACCAAGGGCGACTCAAGACTGTCGCTAGGTAAGCGACACAAAGACATGGGCAAGCATTATGCTCCTTTAAAAATATTTTGTACACTTGCCAAAATAATTTAAAAAGCTGTTTGGGATGTACAAACATGGAGATGGGTGCCCTGAGAAAATGTTGGCCTGTGTGATTTTATAGGTGGGCTTGTTGTTGCGAGTGGGGGGGGGGGCATTGGCTAATCCCAGTGTGGTGTTAATGAGGAATATGGAACGACACAGATGGTCTACTGTAATATGGAGGAATGGTAGGCCAAGTGTAGAATGTGGAGGTGCATTTGATTTGATCCAATAAGTAAACATGAGGGGTAGCCCAAGAGTGAGGGGGATAAGAAATAAGAAAAGATAAGAAGTATGAGGTTGGTCTTCTTAGACATGTGGGTGAAAACAACTCCCGGTCCTGAAAGAATGGTCATGGATACCAATAGTGTGAAGGGTACTATGAATTGGGGTAATCCATGTGGGTGAGACTCTATCTGTTAGTGTGAAAATCCCTAGAAGGTGTACCAAAAATCCTCACTTAAGTCACTAGGTGACAAGTGACCCTAACAACAATTTTATGGTTGATGTCGTTCTAGATCTGCAATACGAATGGGAAATATGCAGTAAAAGAAAACAAGATCCGAAACAAATAGCTGCAAAATTATGTATCCAGAATAATAACCCTATGGGAAAGACAATTTTAAATGACTAAATTTTTATTGATAACACTTGATGAAGGAGATTTATAGATTCGTCTGTAAGTGCCCCTCCGTGGGATGGGTCCTTTTGATATCCTTGATGCTTTAGAAATAGAATTCTCTCTCTCAATCATGTGAAAAAACCCAAAAAAAGATGAAGAACTCAAATGGGAGCTCAAGAAAATCACAATAGTGTTGACAATGATAATGATCATGATGAAGAATGGATGAAAAACCCTCCTTTATATAGCAAAGTATGGAGTTAATCTCGAAAATGGAGAATAATAAAATATTATTGACCAAATTCAGATCTAAATACTTTGAATACTTTATTATATTTATTGGAGAGGGAAAAGGAATTTAAAATGGTTAAATTCCTTTATTTAGAAATAATTAACAAATAAAACGATTTATTAATTGTTTCGCGAGAAACATGAAAGGTGTGAAATCAAATTAATTATTAAATAATTATTCTAATAACAGAAATATTGAAATTCAAATAAATAATGATTTATTTAAATATTCCTAAGAGATTTAGTCAAATGTGACAAGGAATAATTATTAAATAATGATTTAATAATTATTCTTAGAGAAAATTAAATAAATATTTATTTTTCTAATTATTCTCATGGAGTTTTTTCATTTAAATCTTAAAATAATTTAATAAAAATGGTTTACTAAATTTTTTCCACCGCGAAGGTGATTTTACTATGGTAAAATTAAATCCACATGGTGTATTTCGATCCACCTAGTTAGAAATGGCTAGGTGATCATTTTTTGGTGATAACAGATTGCCCCCACACGTATGAGTGTTAAGAGAAAATCATATGACCAAAATACATTGTAGATTACACTTCCACAAGACACCAAAAGGGGAGTCAGAGAGAGATCTGAAGCAAGTCAAGGATGGACAAATAATGGAGGGGGAGAGACCTACAATACTAATAGAAGTCTCCTTTTATGTGGTAGTACATGATCCCAAATGAGGTAGGGGAGGCATACCCATACCCACCAAGATAACTGAGTATAAAGAATAATGGTGAGCCTAACAATGTGGGACTAAGCTACAAAGTACATGATACATGATACACTGGCATCAATGGGCCAGAAAATAATACAATGGATCCCATATACATAATGCACCCGGAAAAACATAGGCTAGGACTGAATACAATAACATCTTAGTACATGAGATATAATTCCCCTAAAAATGACATGGGGAGGGGTAGATCACAATCGAAGAAGCCCTGCTAAATAGGGAAGGGCTCTGAAGATCTGAATGTATCATTTGAAGAAGACATGCATGTTGTGGGAACTGTAAGTGGCAGAAACAGAACCCATCAAATTTGTGGAACTGCATCTAAGGTTGGATGAATAGTTGTGGTCATCTGGGCATGTGAGGGGATACCTAAAGGGCCACCCATTCATGAGGTCTGAAACATCTCACACACACCCAAGAAGCACTGGGATAATCATCTGGATCACCAAGCCTCCAAGCATACGAATCTCAGTTGTGCGATAAGGATTTGATGTTGAGCACGTGAGAAACAATCGAGTCAAAGGGAAATAATGAGTCCCTTTCCTTGATCTGAGGTATCGAAAAAATATGGGAGTTGGAACCAAGGTACACCACCCTCTAGAATATTCTTCTGGAATAAATGTGCTCACGTCGACAGAAGAGAGCCTTCCAATGTTGAGGTAATGAGGAATCCTCAACAAAGGCATGAGGGAACATATCAAAGTGACTCATGGACTATCTTTAGGGATGATGGTGGAAGGAAACATGATGAATGGAATACAAAAAACTTCCCTTGTCAGAGCATAATAAAAATGGTTGACCTTACAGCGACTAACTCAAATCTAGAGGGGATGGTCAATGATGCAAATGAGGGTTTGGAAAAGATGGAGCAAAAGGATTGGAGGCCAAATATCAATATAATGGAAGAAATGTGGCATGAGGACGAATGAAACACTATAATGGGCATAATGTGGACTTGGAATAGACTCCACAAGTACAAGGATGATGCATCTCAGATGCTCTAAATAAGGGTGACTCGATGATGTTACCACATGGGAGAGGTCCGTTGGGGACCATAAAAACATGAGTAAATGATGGTTACTCATGACGAAAATTGACACGAGAGTCAACCAGTGCAAAGGTAAAGTGGTACTAGAGAACGGGTGGCTCAAATGAAGAGATTTGATTTTAAAGGATGACAAAGTAAAACTTCATGGGAAAAATGGCTTCCGAGTGAAGTGTTAAATTATCAACAAAAGAAGAGACCCATTATAAAACTCAGTGAGAGCTTTCCAATGATGTTGATGGTTCTCCAAATAGAGCTACGATTGGTCGCAATGGACGGTGAAAAAAACTAGGGTTTTTCCTATAAAAGGGATTTTTGCCTCCAAATCCAATTCATTTTCATAGTGAGTTGTGGAGAATTTGGAGAGGAGGAGAAGGCCCTAAATCTTATGGAGATTGTAGTAGACAAAATTACCATCAGAATCAGGATCTATGACTTTCATGTAGATGGAATTACTTGCCTAAGAATGACATTAATGCTTCTTGGAAGAATGGTTCCTGGTGAAGAATCAAGGTAATAAAGGAACGCGGGAAAGAACCACTAGAGAAGGTATAGAACCATCCCTTCCCATCAAGTTTGTCATGGGGACCGGATGGTAAATGCGGTATGACATAGAGTAGAATATTTTAAAATATGGTATCAAACATGTATGATATGCAATGTGTATATGGCTCACTGGAGAGGCTAGTATGACAAACTGTCTAGGGAATGAAAGGATAATTGAACATACCTAGATCGGTGGGGTCTAGACTAAGGCTTACGTTAATCAAGTGAGAATGTGGCTAGGGGGGGTCATCATACCCCCAAGCATATGTGATGGAGGGGACTAATCTGGTATGCAAAGGTGGAAATGATGCCCCCTAGTAGGAGGATTTTGTGGGGCGCCATTATGTTCCAAGTGTTCAAATAAGGGATTCAAGCATCCTGGCCCAACTGGCACAAGATCCTCCAAAGGATTATGAGGAGATGGAGGGGCATGTGTGCCCCCCATTTTGTATGGATATATGGAGTATGCTATGGGCATACCAGATGTAGTTAGAGTAGTGGACTCCAAACAAATTTTGATAATGTGGTTCACCATTTGTTTATGGATGTATTCTTATGAGAAGAGTGGATAGATACAATTAGAGAAAGGAAATGGTGGATTACCGATCTCATTTGGTACATCATATATGAATCAAATGGACTGAATTTATAGGTTCACATACATGGTTTCACCATACCAAAGAGTGGCTTCAGTTATAATGAATTGATGCTCACCTAGTGTTTATGGGAAAACTAGTGTCTTTTCGATCGACTAGCCCTCTAGGATTGGCAACTATCCTAGAAACAAATAATTCAAAGCAATTTACGATTTCCTCTATGTATGATAGATAAGTGAGAGGCAAAGGAACCAACCTGGATCTTTGGCTTAACTCCTTGCTTGATCTCTCTCCCCCTTGACGAAGCTTGCAACTCCTCTTCTACTTATCTCGCTTAGAGAATACCTGTAGAAACACAGTAACAAAACACCGTCAAAGCATCTCGATCTATTATATCATAAGTATTGTAGAATCAGAAATACAATTAACATACAATGGCATTCACAGATAATGAAATTCACAAATACACAATTGTATGGAGGAAAACTCAAAGAACTTTATTAAATATAAGGGAGAATTACAACCCAGTTGTCTGATCCAGCATCATCCTCCCAACATCAAAGCCCTCTTCACCTCATAAAAAAAAAGATCACCCAAAAATACAATGCTCTTTCTCAGATACAAACTATCAGCGCTTCCTTACAAATTACAAAATTCCAGCCTCTAGATCTCTCAGATGAGGGATCCATTTATAGATGTGTGCAAGGGTGTGAGTCATCTCTGGGTTTTTGATTAGTGTCATTCAACTTGTTGCATTTGGTTCCACTTGGAGATTTATTGGATCTCTTACTCATCTCTCGGCGAATTCAGAGAGGCAAGTGTCACAGGATGTTAGGATATTCCGACACATAGGAAATAGTTAAGTACAACTTGGTCTAGTGTAGAGTTAGGTATAGAGTTAGGTAAAGTGTGTTTCTTTACCGTTGTACATTTTGTAACTTACAATCTGACGGTCACGATATGTAGTGATCCGACGGTTCATTCTCTCCTTGGTATTACCGACACTTGATCCGTGGCTTGACACCCGATTGGTCCATGAATTCTATTTAAAGCGCATGGAGGGTCATTTGTAGGGTAATCCGTGCATGAGAGAAACATATGTAAATTTTCATTCTTTTATTAATAAATTGCCTGAAGTGGCCGCGTTGGCTCAGGCCGTGGACTGTTTCCCTCTTTGAAGGTTTTAACCACGTCAAAATACTGGTGTATTGATCTGCGATCTGGTTGTGAGCGGTGTCCTTTTGGTGTTCTGTCTGAGGAACTTACCCTGTAAATTCGTACATGGTATCCTAAACAGATTCTGGCTACTGGCATTGCTGATGATTCTACAAGGTTGTATAAGTTTCACAACTTTGGGTCATCAAATATTCCCTCAGTATTTGTTGCTCATAACGATGAAGTGAGAAAACTTTGGCATGAGCGATTTGGTCACTTAAACTATCGCTCCCTTCAGCATCTATGTAAAGAAAATATGGTGACAGGTCTTCCCATGGTATCTTGCAGAGATGGTGTTTGTTCCAGATGTGTACTCGGAAAACATCACGGGACAGTTTTGAAAAACGTGCCTCTTGGCACGCCTCAGCCCCTTTACAGCTTGTGCATAGTGATTTATGTGGTCCACTTCCAGTTGTGTCATTCTCTGGCTGCAAGTATTTCTTAACTTTCATTGATGATTTCTCCAGACGCACTTGGGTATACTTCTTAAAACTCAAGAGTGAAGTATTTAACACTTTTTTGGCCTTCAAGGCCTTTGTTGAAAAACAATCTGGACATCAAATTCTTAAGTTAAGATCTGATAATGGCGAAGAATATGTTAAAAAAACATTCATCAACTATTGCACTGAGAATGGAATTCAAATGAAACATACTGTTCCATATACTCCACAACAAAATGGTGTAGCTGAAAGGAAGAATCGCACCTTAAAGGAAATGGCTAATTGTATGCTACAATCTAAAGGAATTGGTCTTAGTTTTTGGGCAGAAGCAATTAACTGTGCAAATTACATAATAAATCGCACTCCTACTAAGGCTTTAAAGAATATCACTCCAGAAGAAGCATGGAGCTCAATCAAACCAGATGTAAGTCACTTTCGTGTTTTTGGAAGTGAAGTGTGGGCCCATATTCCATATGAAAATCATAAAGCTTTAGAACCTAAGAGTGAAAAATGTACCTTTGTTGGATATTCTGAAGATGTCAAAGGCTATAGACTTATTCCATTTAAGTCCAAAAATGTTATCATTAGAAGAGATGTAAAATTTAATGAAAATATATCGGCCTGTGAGCCTAGTCCGGCGGATGTGCCACCTCTCCCTATCTCTTCTACCTTTGAAAACATTTCTTCTTCAGATGATGAAAGTGAGGATGACAATCCTCCCCCACCATCTCAGGATCCTCCTTCAGCTCCTGATCTTCCAAAATGGGTTCATGCTACTCGTGATGCAGCAGGTGATCTTGCCGGCGATCCTACAGATCAGCGACGCACACGTTCTCAGTTCGAGAGAGCCTCTTCTTTACTGGCTCAAGCTCCAGTAAATTATGATCCTGACACCTTTGCAGAAGCTTCAGGCCATCCAGATTGGGAAGCAGCTATGAATGAAGAATATCATTCATTGTTGGCAAATGATACATGGGATCTTGTTCCTCTACCAAAGGGACGAAAACTTGTTAGATGCAAATGGGTTTACAGAACCAAGTATGGACCAGATGGGAAAGTTGATAAACATAAAGCTCGTCTTGTTGCTAAGGGTTTTTCACAGGTTGAAGGCATTGACTACACTGAAACCTTCTCCCCTATTTCCAAAATGAACTTTATCCGCCTTGTTCTTTCCCTTGCTGCCTCTTTCAAATGGGAAGTCCATCAGATGGATGTTAAATCTGCCTTCTTGCATGAAGACTTGCATGAAGAAATCTATATGGAACAACCCATTGGCTTCATACAAACAGACTCCAGCCTTGTATGTCGACTTAAGAAATCCCTTTATGGTCTCAAGCAAGCTCCTCGGGCTTGGTATGCCAAAATGGATAGCTTTCTTTTAGAATCTGGCTTTTCTAGGTTTCATTCTGACAACACTGTCTACACCAAGAAAGTGGGCAACTCCCTTATCATCCTTGTTCTTTATGTTGATGATCTTATCCTTACTGGTAGTGATCCCAACCTTATAAACCATGTGAAGTCTAGCCTTAAAAGGAAATTTGAAATGACAGACTTAGGACACTTACACTATTTTCTCGGTCTTCAAGTCTTGCAATCCAAGGAGGGTATTTCTCTTTCCCAGTCCAAGTATGCCTGTGATATTCTACGCCATTTTCACATGGAAAACTGTAAGCCAGCCCCTTCTCCCTTTCAGTCTGGAGTTAAACTTTCAGTCACTTGTACTTCTCCTAAAGTTGATGCTACCTTATACCGTCAACTTGTAGGAAAACTTTTGTATCTAACCCATACTCGTCCTGACCTTTCCTTTGTTGTTGGCCTTGTTGCTCGGTTCATGCAAAACCCCCGTGAAAGTCATTGGAAAGCAGCTAAAAGAATACTTCGTTATGTTCGAGGTACAGTTTAGTTTGGGATTCATTACAGTGCCGAAGCATCTCCTCTATTGGTTGGTTTCACTGATTCCGATTGGGCTGGTGACCCTGATGATTGGAAGTCTACTGCTGGTTATGTGTTCACTCTTGGTTCAGGACCTATTACATGGGCTTGTAAGAAACAAGGTGCCATTTCTCTTTCATCAGCAGAAGCAGAGTATCGTGGTGCCGTAGAAGCTAGTAAGGAAGCCTTGTGGCTTCGTCAGATCCTGTCAGAGTTTGGCTTTGAGCAGCAGCATCCGACTACACTTTGGTGTGATAATCAAAGTGCCATTCAGCTATGCAAAGATCTAGTCCAACATCAGCGCAGCAAACACATTGAACTGCACATGCACTTCATCAGAAAGCTCATTCACGACCATGTTCTTGAAGTGCAATATTGTTCAACAGATTATCAAGTTGCAGACATCTTCACAAAGGCTCTCACAGAGGCGAAGTTCACTAAACTTTGATTTATGGTTGGAGTTCAGGAAGTTGTCACTAAGGGGGGATAGGCTCTAGTGCCTCCTTCCTTCTCCTATTGTGTCATATTTGTAAATCCTTCAATCCTATCCCAAGTTGTTCTTAAGGGGGGATGTTAGGATATTCCGGCACATAGGAAATAGTTAAGTACAACTTGGTCTAGTGTAGAGTTAGGTAAAGTGTGTTTCTTTACCGTTGTACATTTTGTAACTTACAATCCGACGGTCGCGATATGTAGTGATCCGACGGTTCATTCTCTCCTCGGTATTACCGACACTTGATCCATGGCTTGACACCCGATTGATCCATGAATTCTATTTAAAGCGCATGGAGGGTCATTTGTAGGGTAATCCGTGCATGAGAGAAACATATGTAAATTTTCATTCTTTTATTAATAAATTGCCTGAAGTGGCCACGTTGGCTCAGGCCGTGGACTGTTTCCCTCTTTGAGGGTTTTAACCACGTCAAAATACTAGTGTATTGATTTGCGATCTGGTTGTGAGCGGTGTCCTTTTAGTGTTCTGTCTGAGGAACTTACCCTGTAAATTCCTACACAGGAGAAGTTTCTAGAAGATTCCATGAGTATCCACTTAGAAAACTGTCTCGGACATTTGTCCATCCTCGCTCATTACACCCTATAGAAGGCCTCAACAGTATGCATCGCACCTGACTAGTGTAGAAGTCAGTATGCATCACACCCTGATAGTGGAGCAGTCAGTATGGTCCAGTTTTGGCTAGTTCTGGATGGTTTTTCAAGTGGAACTTTTGGGGAATGATGTAATTAGTTGACCATGATCCTTTAGGGTATGAAACAACACTTTTAGGGGTTAAATATCCCTATTTTATCGACATATAAGATTGGGGTTGCAGTGCCCAAATATGTCTATAACAGTTGCCCCCTAAAGCATGAAGTCGTAAATCTTTGATGTCGGGTGAAATGATTTATCATGAGGATCTGAGGTTTTTGAACTGGAAGGTGACCTGTATAAGATACAATACAATACATCAGCATAATATAATTTTTCATGATCTAGCTGAGGCGGGCATTCCCATGCTCAACTTTATAAATTCATTTCATGTACATAGAATAGATAATCGTCTGTAGTTGCAGATTGGTGATTCTTCATATGTAGGATCATCATCCTTGGCTTGGATGACCATTTATGTAGCTTCTGTGTACATTTGATGTCTTTATATTCCTAAATATATCGCAGCCTGGATGGATGAAACTAGATCCGAGGTCTTCAATCTCATTCAATCTTTGCCCGATGTACAAGTCGATCCATGTGAAGAGATGTTCTAAAGTCGAACATGGAAAGACATCATCTGATTACCAGCCAATAATGTGAGCTGTTAACAGACGTGAGAGGAATCAAATGATAATGACCCTCAAGGTACTACAGTACAATTCACGTGGTGTGAATGTATGATCCGATGTCAAACACCACGCAAAATATTTCGGTCAAAGGCCATTGATGTCAACCTGTCGTTGGAAGTGAGAAACTTGCCATTGAGGCATGCAAGCTTCAAAGTACTGAAAGGGTTGTTTCTAAGTCAACTTCTTAGATAATAAGCTGATGTCAACAAGAAGTGACCCGTCATAGGAGGGCCTTAATGTATCCCACATCTACGACACGAAATGAAGCAAAAGATTTTTTAGAGGTGAAAACGATCTGACAACACAAGGTTAAGGAATGACGGTCATGAAAAATGGAGGGTGAAAGTATTGAAATGGATGAGGCATTAACTGGATTGTGGTTTCTCAACTAAATGACTTCTCTTGAAGATATCGGTGACATTGAGATGGATTGGTAGTGTTAACCCAACAGATGGATGGTGTGGAAGACCAATGGTGAAATGACTGGTGAACGGAATAACCCAACCTGACTCAATCATGGTGATGGTCATTGAAATTGTCATGTTCAAGATTGACCTGCTACCATAAAATTCTTCAAGTTTTCTTCCCTTTTTCCCCAGTCATTGCTGACCAGTACCTCTTTATTTTTGTTCTTTATTTTTGTCAAGCTTGAGGAGGATAACATATGCTTGTTCTATAATTTTCCCTTTGGGCAAACTCGTCACTCTATTTTAGTGAGTCTAGCGACAGTGAAACTCGTTCTTGTCTAGGTGGACAAGTTTGTCGCTATTGTTTTAACGAGTTAAACGACAAAGATAACTCAGTCTTTTTCATGTTTAAAGAGTTTTAAAAAGGATGGAAAGGAAACTCTGTCTCGTCTCGAGTGGACGAGTTTGTCACTATTGTTTTGAGTTTAACGACAAGGATAACTTGGTCCTTTTCATGTTTAGAGAGTTTGAAAAGGGATGAAAAGGAAACTCCAGTAGTTCTTTTTCGTAGCATAATCCCTTAATTCTGAAAAAGGATAAAATAATACAAAAGGGATGACTTTTCGATCACTTTAGCGAGCCAAAAAGATAAGCGCTCGAACTTTTTCGTGATATAATCCCTTAGGTTTGAAAAAGATTAAAATATACAGGAGGGATATCACTTTCAATTACTTTAATGAGCTGGAAAGGTCAATATCTCTACGATCTTTTCATATTTATCGAGTCTGAAAAGTGTTTAAAGGAGACTCATTTTTTGAGGAACGAATGGTGTTTAGGGTAGCAACTGGTTCCGGGTGTGCTTAGAACTTCTCAAAACATGGTGATGTGAAGAGGTTGGCTAACAAGACCACTCATCGTGGCTATTCCTCAAAATGGTAAACAATCAAGTGGAAGCATATGATTGGCCAAAAGGATGGAGGTGATGACAGGAACACAACCAAGGCTCAAAAGGCTGATAGCATGGCAATCACGAAGGTTTTTTTTTTTTTTTCCTGAATAAGCCTACTCCTATATTGATACAAAATGTTTTTACAGTGAGGTAGCAACCTTAAGAGTTCTAGCCTTGAAGATGGCTTATGCGCATTACAAATCTAAAAATTGACCCAAAAAAGCTAGCATAAGACCGACTAGAACTTGGACTATGACTGGTACATTGAAACAGGAACCACATTGTCAAAAATGTAGACTAACCGAAGTGCCGAAACTGCTTGACTGAGTTGATACATTTAACTCGAACTGTAAACATAGACAAAAACAACTGAAAATTTCCCCTTGAACAGACACAGAGACTGCAAAAGAGAACGACAACCTCATTATGCATCTTGAGTGGTGGAAGGCACTTCTTCCACAATCTGACAACCAAAGCTGGAGGAGTCATCATCGTTTGAGGGATGGCCCTCTTCTTTTGGCGGACCAACTTCACTCGGAACATTTGAACACGCCAGAGCTTGCTTATCCTGGGAAGCAGAACTCCTTGGGATATCGCCCTGCTGTCTCGGATTCTGAGAGGTGCCTGGCAATTCTTCCGCCCTCGACATCAAAGTCGCATTTGGAATTGCCGGAACTAAGCCAACTGCACCTTCACTCAGCTGAATCGTAACACAAGCAATGAAAGAGTGATTGCTGAGAATGCAGGGGATTTGAAAGCGGGTTGAATGCACATGAGAATGGTGTGGGTTCAACATTACAGCTTGGTTCCCCCGGCCACGACCACGACTTCGCCTGGTAGCAGGATGGATTTCAGTGCCACCTCCTAAAGAGTTAGAGAAGGTATCTGAGGAAGAGGAAGAAGCCTAGCGAATGGGACGACCACAGGTGCCGCCCCTTCGGTAGCCCATTCTTTGGTGCAGGATAGGCATGCTTCTCAGAGAAAAAAGAGCAGGACAAGCATCAAGTCTTTGCAGACCAGGGGAGACTGGAAGGGGGAGAGTTATCCCACTCGCCGGTGATCTGAGAAAGCTGGAGGAAAAACGACAGAAGAAAATGCTAAAGGGACTTTGGAGAACTAGGAGATCCAGCAGAGAAACTACTCCGCGTGCTTGAGCGCCATGGATTCCTGGATTATCCCAAGAGCAGAGCACTACATCTGCGAGGAGGCTAGACATTCGCAAAAGAGGAACATAACAGAATTGGAGGAGCGCCATGGGATTAAAGCGAGGGAGCTTGTGTAGAATGTCATGCCGCATTAACACAACCATGAATGAGCTTGCCAAGAGATTGAAGTCTGGTATCAGGTGAGGCTAGGTGTCGTTGAAAGTGCTCCACGCGCCTGCCCCTCCCACTGACTTCGTACCTCTACCTGTACTGTTCACCCGCATCCGGGGGGGATAGATCTTGTTGCACCAGAAGAGTGCAATCTTGTTTAAGTTTCTCATCATTAGAACTGCTGAGAGGACTAGAGAATAAAGGGAGCTACTGATCAGACCCTTGATTAGCCAATCTATCTGCTACTTTGTTGGCACATCGCCGAACATGCTAGAAGGTAATGCTACGGGAAGATGTGAGCCATTCTTCAATTTGCTCCAGTCTACTTAGGAGCCGCCAGCTAGAAGCAATCTTTCCAGCTGATGTGCCTGATTGGATCTGAGTAACTGCCTCAATTAATATTTTTGAGTCCCCTTCTATCACCAGAGGAAAGAAATTTTCAGTTACAACTGTGCAGATGCCCTTCCATAAACCTTCAAGTTCAGCTGCATTGTTGGTATCTTTTCCTAGAGATCCATGATATATATGCAGAATCGAGCCCTCAGCATTTCTGAAAATGCCTCCATATCCAGCCAGCCCCGGATTTCCCTTGGCAGCACCGTCGAAATTTAACTTTATGGTCTGGGAGACAGGAGGAGACCAGTATTGGGGGGAATCAGAATGAATGGAGGGATTGAGAGTGGCATGAGAAAAGAAAGTGAGATTCAGATTCCAGTTTTCCAGAATGAGGCATTCCTGAGGAGAGGATGGCAGGTCCGAATTTTTCCAGTGTTTCAAAGCAAGAGTTTCTTGTAAGTTCTGTTTAAGAAGAAGGCAAAGGGATTCCAGGGGCGAATGGATATTTTTAAAGATCCTATTGTTCCTCTCCTTCCATATGATCCAATAGTCAAAACCCGAAAGAAGGTTCCAGAGGGAGTTGAGGACTGGACTTTGGAAGGGATGCTGAGACTAGTTCCTGATTATATTTGTGATGTCTCCCTCTCGTCTTCCCATTCTCCTGTTGCATTGAGAAATTATCTCCCAGAGTTCTGTAGCTAGCGGGCAGGTATCCAAAAGATGCAAGATGGTCTCTGAGTGGAGGTTGCAGCTGGGACATCTGGAAGGCCTAATAAAACCTCGCTTTTGAAGATTATCCCAAGTGAGGATCCACAGTTTGCTTAAAAGCCACAGGAACGTGGAGACTTTTGGCCAGATGCTTGGTTGCCAGATCTTATCCCATAGCTGATCCTTAATTATCTGCACTGGATGATAGAGAATTTGGTATGCCTCCTTGGTGGTGAATGTCCCTTTTGGAGAATATCCCCACCGAATTTTGTCCCTCTGATCCGAGAACTTGATTTTCCTAAGTTTGAGCTCTTGATCAATCTCTTCAAAGGTTTCCTCTTGCTAGTTGGCTTTCCAGGTGTCTACCAATCTCCATTGTTGAAAGCCTTGAGGGGATTGTTGCTGCCAGAATTGATAAACCTGGGTTTGATCACTGTGTTGCATGGTAGCTTTCCATTTGGGCCTATTGAAGAGAGCAGCTAGTTTGGAGAGCTGCTGCCAGGAATCTTCCCAAAATCTTGCTGTGGTGCCTGAGTGTATTTCCCAAAAACTATGCACTTGAATGAAGACACTGTGCTTTCTGGCAGCATTCCAAATTAACGATCTAGGGTTGGTGATGCTTATGCAGATGAGTTCCTCTAGGGGGCTTCCTGGAGCATATTTGGCATGCCAGATACGAGCCCATGGAGTGTACAGATTAGAGACCCATTTCCACCAGATTCAGGCACCCATGGTGTTGTTGCTGTGAAGGGGATCCCTTAGACCCAGCCCACTAGCTGACTTTGGAAGGCAGACCTCAGTCCATTTGACGAGCACACATTTTCTGTTGAGTCCTGAGGAGCCCCATAAGAAATTTCTTTGAAGATTGCGAATACTCTTAAGAACCCATTTGGGAGCTGCCAATATGGAGAATAAATACAAAGGCATGGCTTGGAGAATGGATTTGATAAGTATGAGCCTGCTGGCGAGATTGAGAGAGCGGAAGGTCCAGGAGGAAAGCCTGGTTTCTAGATTGTCAAGGAGGGTTCTCCAGGAGGCATGTTTGATAGCTGAGTCTATCAGGGGAGCCCTAAGGTATTTCGAGGGAAGCACAGCTATAGGATAGCCCAAGATCTTGGCTATATTCTTCTGAGTTAGATTGGGGGTATTGAAGAAGAAGATTTGGGATTTGGCAGCATTGATGGAGGTGCCTGAAGCTTCAAAGAAGAGATTCAGAAGGGCTAGGAGGGCAGAGGCCTCTTGAACTGATGGATGGACAAAAAGCATAGTGTCGTCAACAAACTATTAGTGAGAGAGGGAGAAAGTCCATGAAGAGAAATTCCCTTTAAAGAGTGAGAAGAGAGAGCAGAATGAAGGAGATGACTGAGACCTTCGGCCATGAGCACAAAGAGGAACGGAGAGAGAGGGTCACCTTGGCGAATACCTCGGGAAGGTCGAAAAGGCAAGGAAGGAGAGACATTCAGAAGGATAGAATAATAGGGGGAGGTAATAAGATTCATGAGCCAACCCGTCCATGTGGCACTGAAGCCAAAAGCTAAAAGAATTTGATTGATGTAGGACCAACTGAGTTTATCGAATTCTTTAGAAAGATCTAGCTTTAGAATCATACCTGGCTTTTTTAGAACCTTGAGAGAATGAATCACTTCATGTGAGAGTATGATACCATCCAGAATCTGGCGCCCTTCTACATACCCTATCTGCTCTGGAGAGATGAGGAGAGGGAGTAGAGGTTTGAGCCTATTTTCCAAGACTTTTGAAATGAGTTTGTAGATTACGTTACAAAGAGCGATGGGCCTATATTTGTCTAGAGTGTTGGAATCTTCCACCTTTGGCACTAGCGCTATGAAGGTAGTATTGAGGGAGGGGAGGATCCACTGCATCGATATTGCTTCTTCCATAAGTTCCCAAACCTCTGTTTTGATGTGCTCCTAGAAGGCGTGGAAAAAATTGGATGTGAAGCCATCAGGTCCCGACGTTTTGCCATCCTTCAGTTGGGCCAACGCATCCTCCACTTCTTGCATGGATATTGGCTGGAGTAACATATTGTTGTGGTCCTCCGTGATGATCTTTGGAATATGCTATGTGATAGAATGTATTGCCTGAGTTCTGCTGCCTGGAGGCTCTCTAAGAGTGTCCTGAAAGTGCTCTTTGAATTCTTGTTCCATTTCTTCATGCGCTTCCAGACGTTCTCCTTGCTTATTGTTGATGAAGGCGATGTGATTGTGCATTCTCCTTTGAACTGTGGTTCTGTGAAAGAATTTGGTATTTTTCTCTCCATCCTTGAGCCATCCGACCCTGGATTTTTGATGCCATGGTGTTTCTTCTTGTTGCTGACGTGTTTCAATCTTGGTTAAGAGTGACTTCTCCTATTGCACATATTCTTCAGTTCTGCCTTCATAGATGATGCGTTGTTGCAATGTGTTCATTTGCTCCTCCAGCATTTTCTGATGGTCGAAAATATTTCCAAACTGAGAGCGATTCTAGGATTTGAGCGCTTGTTTGAGAAATTTTAACTTTTGCTAAAACTGGAACATTTTGGCTCCTTCTAGGGGATTGAAAGATTTCCAAGCATCAATCACAACATCTTTGAAATTATGATGTGAGAACCAAAAATATTCGAAGCGAAAGGGTTTGTTTCTCCTGGCACCCAGACGCGACCATTGTAACATTATGGGCCAGTGATCAGAACCTACTTGACGCAAGATGGAGGCATGAAAGTTCCCCCCCATGTGAATAGCGTTGTCCATCGTGAGAAATCGATCCATTCTGGAGGCTATCTGCTGTGAACCCCTTCATTTATTGGTCCATGTATAAGTGCCATTGGAAGTCTGTAGGTCCACTAATTGATTTCTGTGAATGAAGTCTTTGAAGCCATGACTATCTTCATCCAACCTCAATCGTCCACCAGACTTTTCCTCCAAAGAGGTGATGATATTGAAATCACCCCCACAGATCCAGAGGGGAAAGCACCTGTCAGAGTTGAGCTCTGAAATAGTATCAAGCAAATCCAGTTTTTTTTGTAATTCTTGTAGAAAATACACATTGGATAGATGACCGTGGATATTGGTTCTGATTAGGTGGAAGGTATTCTGAATGAAGAAGTGAGAGGCATGGAAGTCATGAAGGTAGAGCTCTTGAGGATTCCATATGATTGCAAGCCCTCCAAAAGCTCCAGAAGCATCCACTGAGACTGAACGACACCCCGGCCAGGCTTTGTTTAGTATTTTTTCCAAAACTATACTATTGCATTTTGTTTCTTGAAGGTAAATTATTGAAATCCTATCTTGCTGGATCATTTTTTTAATCATCCTGTGTTTTGCAGAGCCATTGAACCCTCGCACATTCCATGAGATGAGCTTCATGGGGAACAATGGGGAAGAGTTTTGTAAAACTTAGTCAGCTTGGGGAATCTACCAGAATCCACCAACATTTCTCCGATAATGATAGTCCTCTGCAAATCCATTTTGCATCTACGTTTCTTCGTCTTCTTCAAGATTTTTTTCCCGTCCCAAGGATTGCCTGCTTGAATACCAAGATATTTGTTGTGTTGTGCTCTGGTTAAAACTTCTTCTAGTCTTTCAATTTCCTAAGAGTGTAAAGATCTGAATACCTTCTATCTGCACGCTACTTCCAGCTTGAGTATATCCAGACCTGCCAGATCAACACTTTCTGGTTCCTCCTCCATGTGTATTGGTTTGTTCTGTTCTTCCTCCTTTGAATGTTGTTGCATGCTTAGTGTCAGAGCTGCATCTGTCTCCATGTTGGAATATTTTAGAGCTGTGTCTTTGTCTTTATTTGCATTGGAGGTGGAGGCGGGGGTGATGATGGATTTGGAGGCCTAGAGGGGATCTGTAGACTTGGGCGTATGAGGCGGAGACGAAGGAGATGGATCTGAGGGGGGGATTGAGAGGTTGTCCTCCATGCTATTCTTGGAAGTCAGGATTTCAAAACTGTTCCAAGTTATGGGTTTCTTGATATTTTCAGGATCCGCTGAGTGTTTCTTAGCATGCCTTCTTCTACTTGGAAATTTTGTGAACCCCTCAGCATCTTTGCTTGCCTCTGTGACAGGGGTTTTGGACTATAGATTCAGAGGGCAATCCCTGAAGAGATGGCCATGTTCATGGCACTTCCTACAGCGAAAGGGAACATGCTCGTAGTCTATTGTTTGAACCCATTTATAATCATCATGAAATAATCTTACCGAGTTAGTTAGAGCTTTGGCGAGATGCATGTGAGCACAGATCCGGGCATATGAGGTGTATCTTCGACATTTTGTTTCCTCAGCGACCTTGATGAAGACCCCTGGGCCACTGCCTATGTCCTTTAGGGTTTCCTTGTTCCAGTATTCCAAGGGAAGAGAGTACATTTAGATCCATACTAGATCCCAATTGAAGTCTTCCTTATCTGGATTGAACCTCTCCACCCAATCACGCAGGTACAGGCCGGCTGAGTTGAAGAAATACGGGCCACCCTCGAAGATACGCATGTTGTCTTCTAGACAGTTAAAGGTAGCAGTGAAGAAGCCTTTAGGTCCAAGCTGCAGGGTGACTTGACCTTTTGGCTTCCACTTGAAGGCAACCCAACCTTGCAGGGCTTTTTTAGTAGGCCAAAATCCAAGAAACTTGCCTATGAGGGCATGATCCCTCATATATTGAATCTGGCTGTTGATGCGCTGACTAGGGAGATCTATTTTGATTCTTTTAGCAAAGTTTGGGATGCATGTTGCAGAGGACGCTTTGGGTCTTGACGTCAAGTTGTTCTAGTCAGAACCTTTATCTTTGGCAGTCAATAGGCTAGTAGCAAAGTCACCATCCTTATTTACAGCTTGATCAGTTACCTGCTCTACCAGTGGATCAGAACCGGAACAAGCCTTTTTTCCTGCGCTAGTCGGCTTGTCAGGAATGGAATCGGAGGGGGGAGAGGGGGTCATGCCCGCCCCTCCGGAGAGTGGATTCATGGAGGCGGCGTCAGTAGAGACACTGGAGTCTAGAGATAGAGAGCACCTTGGGGGAGAATACCAGGAAATGCAGGAACCCTAGCTATGCCGGTTGCCCCTGAGTGCCATCGTCCTTCTTTTGCCATTCATATATAGAGATAATGCAATCACAAAGGTTATTTACCGAAGGTGGGTTCATTTTTTAACGAGCTTGAACCATGGGGAATGCTGCTCAGTGGTAGCTTTATTTTTGAACAAGCTTGAACCATGCGATAACATATGCTCAGTGGTAGGTTTATTTTTTAACGAGCTTGAACCATGCGATAACATATGCTTAGATTTTAGTTTTGTTTTTTATGCAAGCTAGAAACGACAAAACTAAAAAGCTAGAAAAACTAAAAAACTAAGGAACTATCGAGGTTAGGTAGGATGGTTTCATCCGCAGAATAGACAAAACACTTCCTTTGCTTCATCCGCAACGCAGACAAAGGTGAATGGTGTGTCGAACCAATCACCCAACCTAAGAAGCTAAAAAGCTAAAATTGAAAATTGAAAAAGGGTTGCATGCCCCCAACATGGTGAAAAGGAGAGTCTCCACTAACCATATGGAAATCATTGTAGTTAAGCAGGATTGTTTCATCCACATAGTAGACAAAACACTTCCTTGGCTTTGTCCGCCAAATAGACAAACGTGAATGGTGTGTCAGACCAATCACTTAACTTACAGGAAAATTCATATGGTAGGATGGTTTCATCCACAGAGTAGACAAAAAACTTCCTTGGCTTCATCCACAGTGCAAGACAAAGGTGAATGGTGTTTCAGACCAATCACATAACCTACAGGGAAACCTATCTTTTCAGCTGGGTTCGTCCACCAAATAGACAAGGGTGTATGCCCCCTAAGCTTCGTTACATTCACCGAACTACTCCCGGAAACCAGGTGGACGTAATGAAGGTTGAAGAGACACTCTTGATGCAAAAAGACCATTTAGGGATGATTTTTGACTTGGAGCTATGCTTTAACTGGGAAATGAAAGATAGTCAATAGTGACAATTTTGCCTTCATGCGGGAAACACATCACTTGAAAGAGTGTTGAAACAATAGCTTCCATGTTGTAAACATAGTCACGTCCAAGGAGTAGATTGTAATCTAACGGTCCTTGGACTACCATCATGTTCAGGTGAACGGTTTTCCTTCCCAAAGTTATTGGTAACTTAGGAAGGGTCCCTAACGGTTGACTGGCTCCTTTGTTAAAGCCTGAAAAATTCTGTGTAACAGGCATAAGTGATGGTGAACCAAACACTTTCCAAGGAGTTGAGGAAAGGATACTCACTGATGCCCCTTCATCTATGATAGTGCCAAACACAATCATTTTGTAAACTTGTACAATGATCCAGAATGGTACATTAGAAGGAAGGCGAGATCTAGCTAGTCAATTCCAATCAAAGGAAGTGACTAGACTGCTTGGAGGGGGTATCGAATAAACGGTTGAATTAACCTCTTGAGTAGTGGGAACTGGGGGATTCTCTTCCTATAGCGAAGGAATGAGTGGATTTCCCCCAAGTTCATCGGACTCTGAAGTAACAAAGAGAATTTGAATGGTATTGTTCTCACTCTCTTGAGGAAGTGTATGATCTTCTGAAGGTAGAACTGGGTCGACTACCACCTTGACCTGTTGACTTTCGTCGGGTATAGACTCAGAAGATTCACTTTCATCGATAGGTGTTTCTACCAACGATTGAGTTATGTCAGTCGGATTTTCAACTAGTAAAGGACTCGGGGAAAGTTTCCTGTATCTAGATGGAAGTCGCTGCAGTGAAGTAGGATAGTTACGCAAGACTCTTTTGGCTTCATCCAAAAACGAACAACGGGAAAGGGTATGGTACCCTTCAATAACCCACAAGGAACTTTGACCTTTCCTTTCTTTCCATTGACTTCACTATTACTAGTTGATGGTGTGTTGTCAACATGATCACCAGAGGTTGATGACATGTGACGGTGTGAACGGGAAGACCATTCTCTCAAGATCTGAGGAAGGCAGGGACAGTCTCGATGAAAGTGGTCTCCTCTACAAATCACACCAGGAAATTTGGGTTTAGGAGATTTAGTGTGCGGATTTTCACCAGATGATTCATGGTTTCCCCCTTGCTGCACTTGCTTCTTCTTCTTCTTCTCATTCCCTTTCTTCTTCTTCTCAGCTACCTGGTTACTAGTATCACTATTTTCACCAAGAAAAGAGGAAGAAAGGGAGGGAGAAGCAAACGAAGAAGAAGGTGAAGGGTCAACTTCAGTATCAACTGGATGCTGATTCAATTGCGGAGGAATCATGGTGTTTTGAACGACAGAGGTTGAGAATAGCCATACTAGCAAGCCAATTGTAATTCCCGGAAGGGACAATGTGGCCATATATGGAGCACCAATATTTACCCAAGAAGAAAATGGACTAGGATTCCCCTCAAAAGGGATTCCATGATTGTTGGATCCCGGATTTATCTCCATATATCTCGACCTAAGATCAACAAAGGAATAGGGATGTTATTCCAAATTAATAAATTTTAATGACGCTTTGACACAACTTTGCTTTTTCAATTTTTAAGAGTCGAGAAAAAGCTAAAGATGACTCTAGTCCCCTTCAATTTTTAATGAGCCTGAACTGACAAGTGCTCAGATGGACCTTTTCTTTTAAAGAGTCAAAATGGAATGAAAGTGACTATTCTAGAAATCTAGACAGAGGGATTACCAAACAAATCTCAAAACTGCAATATACACCTTGGTGATAAATTAAAGACAAATTACCAAGGACTTATGTACGGCAGTCAATCTTCCCAAATGTTGTGTTCAGTGCATTGCGATCGATAGGGTGGCAGACATAGCTTCCTATGGATAAAGGATATAAGCCTATCGTGGTCTCCCAATATGTACTTGACGGTACGAGGAGAAAAAATCCGTGCTAGCACTTGTCGTATCAAGGAGGAGGAATCACCCAACCTTTGATGAAAACGATAGTTACTAGTTTTTACGACGCCGAAACACGTCTCTAGCCTAGACCTCTAGATGTGTTGCGTTAGGTTCCAAAGCATTGTTAAGTTCATTGAAATTTATTTTAGAGTTGATCTTGTTTAAAAGTTTTCCTTTCAATGGTTAACCGCGTGATATATATTTAAAATTCCTAAAATGCAATCTACAATGATAAACAATCATTGTTTATTTTGAGCAATGAAAATCTTAGCTACTAGTGAAAGAAAATTACGATTCTTTCAAACAAAGAGAAAAGAGCACACACTAAATGCACTTTCCTAAATAGTTTTTCGCACACAAGCTAAATAAAAATGCAAATGCATGTATTTGTTTTTCATTCCCTTTAATGTGAAAAATGCCAAAAATGAAAACTAAGTAGAGCAAAGATCTGAAATATTTTACTCAAAGTGACATTTCAACAATTTCTTTTTCAAAATAGAAAGGAAGACTAAACGACACTTTTCAATTTCAAATAGAAAATTCATTCGACACTTCAAACTTCAAAAAATCAAATCAAGTCCATGACAAAAAGTTCAATCGACTATTCAGGGAAGGAAGACTCCATGACACTTCTCTTTTTGACACAAAATGACAGTTACGACACTTTTTGTACCAAAACGACAAATCGATTTAAGAAAATTTTTGACAAAGGATTGTAAATGATGGACAAATACATAAATTTTTTTACTAATCCTAATCAATGGAGGCTGATCTATGTGATGCAAGCAGGGTTCAGTAATGATGTACTGTTCAAAAGCAATAAAAACAACTAAACAGAGCTGAAAACAAGGACAAAATCCCCAAATTTCAAGGAGAGAAATAGGCTCAGTCAGTCATCGCACCTGGGCTTCACAGAAACAGGGATGCATTGCACTTTTCAAGCTCGAGAGGTGTGATTCATACTGGTTGACAGTGACAGATAGTGCGATGGGCCAGGGAGCGCAACTGAGATGGGTTTTGGCTCAAACTTGCAGCTGATTTCAGTGAGTTAAGCTGAGCTATGGTGGACAGTAAAGAGAAAAGTACAAAGGAATGATCTTGAGAGGTTATTGAGCTACCAAAAAGGAATCTAGAATGCTTGTAACTCAAATTTTCAATTCATAAACTAAACCGGAGATTGACTGAAGCAACATTCATCTACTATGCAATTGCAGAGCAAGAGCAATTCAAAGGCTATCTGTCTAACTTCAAGCTCCGTCTATATTTTATAAAACAAACAACAACAACTTACAAACATCTATTCGATCCCCATCGGGGTTGCCATTTTGTTTCTGGGAAAACTAGTGTCTTTTCGATCGACTAGCCCTCTAGGATTGGCAGCTTTCCTAGAAACAAACAATTCAAAGCAATTTGCAATTTCCTCTATGTATGATAGATAAGAGAGAGGCAAAGGAACCAACCTGGATCTTCTGCTTAACTCCTTTCTTGATCTCTCTCCCCCTTAACGGAGCTTTCAACTCCTCTTCTACTTATCCCTCTTAGAGAATACCTGTAGAAACACAGTAACAAAACACCGTCAAAGGATCTCGATCTATTATATTATAAGCATTACAGAATCAGAAATAAAATGAACATACAATGACATTCACAAATACACAATTGTATGGAGGAAAACTCAAAGAAATTTATTAAATAGAAGGGAGAATTACAACCCAGTTGTCTGATCTAGCATCATCCTCCCAACATCAAAGCCCTCTTCACCTCATAAAAAACAAGATCAACCAACAATACAATGCTCTTTCTCAGATACAAACTATCAACGCTTCCTTACAAATTACAAAATTCCAGCCTCTAGATCTCTCAGATGGGGTATCCATTTATAGATGTGTGCAAGGGTGTGACTCATCTCTGGGTTTTTTATTAGCGTCATTCCACTTGTTGCATTTGGTTCCACTTGGAGATTTCTTGGATCTCTTACTCATCTCTAGGAAAATTCAGAGAGGCAAGTGTCATAGGACAAGTTTCTAGAAGATTCCATGAGCATTTACTTAGCAAAATTTCTCATACATTTGTCCATCCTCACTCATCGCACCCTACAGAAGGCCTCATTAGTATGCATCACACCTGGCTAGTGTAGAATTCAGTATGTGTCGCACCCTGATAGTGGAGCAGTCAATATGGTCCAATTTGGCCAGTTCTAGATGGTCTTTCAGGTGGAACTTTTGGGGAATGATGTAATCAATTCACCATGATCCTTTATGGTATGAAACAATACTTTTAGGGGTTAAAGAGCCCTAGTTTATCGACATATAAGATTGGGGTTGCAGTGCCCAAATATGTCTATAACACCTAGAAAACATGGGGGTTGAACAACAACAATGTCTAAGGGACTGGGTTGCTGAGGTAAGATAGAGGAATGATTAAGTGGATCATCCCAAGAGTGATCTGAAGTGAGAGGAGTCTCTAGAGTTTCTTCTAGATGGGCAATAGTAATGGTGCTAGAGTCGACACTAGAAGATGCACTAGGAGGTTTGGGGAGAATTGCTTCTCCTAGATTTTCAAATATGTATGCCCCCTTACCCAAACATTGGGTGTCAATGTAATGGCCACAAGGTGTTTGTTGTTTGAATTTGATGGTTCAAAGAAATCTTTGGACCCCACATCATATTGGTCATGGGTTTATTGCGGAAGGAAGTACACATGATGGTGCATATCATCCCAGGGGTAATCAGGGGTGGTCATGGATTCCATGATGTTTTCATTAGAATTGAAGATGGGAAAAATGGAGGAAGAAAGACCACATGGTGAGGAAGAGCTACCTAAAGCATCTTCATGAGAAACGAGGTTCACATACGCATCATCATGACTAGGAGGCATATGACTAGTAGAGGGGACATCTACCAATGTTGAGACCGATGTGTCTGTTGAAGGAGGTTCAACAGAGTCACGAGAGGAGATATCTAGGGATTTCTCAGGGAGCGATCTCATGAATGATGATAGGTATAGGATGTTGGTAAAATTTTCCATCATCTCAACATCAGGGGGAGGGATCAAAATAGGTGGTTGGGAGACCTCGTGTTCTGGAGTTGGGGTGGGATCAGACTCCATAGGTAAAGGAGAAGTGGACTCATTGAAAGCAGCCTATATTTCATGAAGTAATTGAAGTGTATCATGAAAATATTCAAGACGGGGAAAGTGATGGTAATAATGGTTGTAGTTTTAACACAAAGCGCAAGGGTGGTTTGTGTGTAACGATCAAATTCTCTTAGCCGATTCAAGCAAGGTTACATGGACCTTAGGGATGTTAGGATCGGGAAAGGTATTAGTGACAACCTCTTTAGTGTGAGTGATTTCAAGACACTTATTGGTGGCATGACCAACAACATCACACAAAACGCAAGGAGGAAAAGGCTTTGGGGACTTAGGGGTAGTTGGAGTTGCTGGGGGAGCCTTGTCTTGGGATCCCTTCTTTCAAGCTTTACCCCTCGCCAGATGGTTTTGCAATAGGAGTAGGCTCTTGTTGAGGTTTTTGTGCAACTGAAGCAAAGGCAGGGGTAGAAACGATCTGTTAGACTGGGGTCAAAGTGGTGTAAGGTTTCAACTGATGAGGTGGAGTGTTTGTAGGGGGATCAATGTACTAGACTAGGATACATAAGGTGATATTAGGTAGACTCAATGTAGCCATGATAGGTGTATAATAAAATTTGGGAGGTGGAAACAAGAACGATATCTGACCAAAAGGGTAATGACCTAGAGGAACAACTCCTGAATGGTTAAGGGCTGGGGGAACGGATCCAGGTGGAAAAGGATTAGGAGAGACACCAGCAAAAGGAGGTGGTCTTTGAGGAGTTGTATTGTTAGGCATGGTTGAGTCAGGCACAACAAGTTGGGAAGGTGAAGACTATTGTGAAGGCATAGCGGTCTGTTTGTGGGTGGTCCACGATGCTTGGAGCATGCAAACACTCAATGATATAGGCTTAGAAGGATTAGGCGGGGGGCCATAGTAAGCACCAAGTAAAGAGGAACCTTTATAGACTCCTAGAGAAACATATGAGACAATCTTATTCTCAGCGGTGATCATTTTTTGGTGATAACACTATTGACCTACATTGACATTTAACATGTACAGGTGGAAGGTGATGGTAAACGTGGTTGAGATGGTGAACCCTATGGTTTATTTCAGAGAAATGATGGCAGGATATGCAAAGATTTGGAGGAATCCTATCATGTTGAGTGAAGAATGATACCTTAACTATTGATTACCACTAGGGGAATGGGCTTGTTGTGAAGGTGTGGATATCCTGCAACTTTGAAAGCCAATACCCTAAGTGAAAGCATCCATCTATGATAATATGAAAAATGGAAATAAAGATGTAACAAAAACACAGGAAGGCACACCTAATGGGTTCTCTAAATGGGTGGAGTTGACATTGCTTTTGCCTAACTAGGTAAGAACCAGGCCACATGTCACTATGGTGCTCCATAGTCGAAGGGTTGATGCCATGCATCTCAAAATATGACCAAGCAAAAATGTCCCTATACTCTTATAATATGACTTTGTAGGAGGCAATTTCTTAGGGGGGACATGCTACCACCAATGAGATTTCTTTGATGATATCTATTTTGGTGGATATGTTTACCTTAGTGGTAGGTGAGATATTGGACATGTTTCCCTCCTCAAACGCATATGGAGTGGGGATGGGATTTTTGAATCAATCAACCTACCCTGGTGCCAAAAATTCTTTTGTTTCTACTAAACAACTTTTATGGGATGGTTCTTCAGTAGATGTGAAGGCTCATTCTGATAAAAAGAAAGAGAGATAGTGCATGGTGTCCCAAGCAAACTTCGATTCTTTCATGGCCTCCAGAATATCTTTGTTTGAGTGAAAAATGTTTTCTAATGGTGTAAGTGGTTGTGAGGGGTCATGAGGCTAATATTGGCGCCCAGTGGTGTTGGTGGCTAAGCAAGAAAATGATTTGATGGTCGTTGTCATGGAACCTGTTATCACTAGGAACTATAGTTCATGTATATAAGAGTGTCCATAAGTTTTTATAAAGTATTGAGGTCTTGTAAATAGGTTTGTTAGTTGATGTCAATTTCAAATTTGAAATTCAAGAGTTGTGGATGAGAATTCGTGTAAAGGCAAGATCATTAGACACCCTCCATCATTGTTAGTTATGTCATGTCATGTCATTGGTACTTTGCGCAGTTTCGCAGCACGGGTATGATGTCTTTGGTACTTGCGCAGTTTCGCAGCGCGGGTGTGATTGGTCAGTTTTGCTGCGAAATAATGTTTGCGTGTTTTCGTAGCGCTCTGTTTGTCAGCGATTTCGTAGCGCATCCTCTTAAATTTGAACTGCCCGCGCTACGAAATCGGAGTTTCAGGGTTTTTTGCAGCGTTTTTCTCTGAATGTCTAATCCGAGAGTAGTGAGTCACAAATCTGGTTATGATTGTCTTTTCACACCCTTTCTATGTCATGATTAGCCATTATTTTGCCATAAGGTCCGAAGTCATATAGTTGTGTGTCAGTTTGTAGGACGTTATAGGGGGTGGTCATTCCATAATGAGTTCTTCATATCATATGAATGTTTTTGCTCTATGAAAAGCCTGAGCTTTGTTTTAAACGGACTACTGCAAGCGAGCCTGCTCTCTACAGCTAAAGATTGTTTTCGTGCTGCAAAACACCGTCATTCCCTTGTGTAAAAATACTTAAAGAAGCATGGAAAGAAAGGAACACCGTTCGGGTAAATGTGTGAGAACAGAGCCGGAGGGGTTAGATGTAACTCTCGGAAATGAGGAGGTAGCAAAGGCATTTCGAAGTGCTGGTTGTTGGCGATTTTGTGAAAAATTAAAGGGTGGACATGCAGAAGTGACCAAGGCATTTGCATTGAACTTCACTGGACTGAATTCGAAGGTGGCCATGTTGGAGTTTCCGGTGTCCCCTGAAGTCATTTCTACTATCACAGAAATCCCGAGGGGTGGCCAAGAGTGGTTCAAGAATTTCAAGTTTGACATGGGTCCGTGTAAAGAGTTCTTGAAGGCACCTTATGTAGATGAAGATCTCACTAAAGCTGTCCCAAGGAGCTATCTAAAGGAGAATTATGCTATGCTATTGACATGTATCCAGAAGTACCTGACATGTGAGGGTAGGTACAACAAAGTCTACTCATACCACTTCAAGCTGCTGTTACACTTCACTGGTAAGAGTTCAATAGACATACCTTTTTACTTGTTCAGGAGTATTAGCAAGATGTGTGATAAGATTCAGTTAAAGAAAGATGCTTATGAAACATCTCTTTTTCATCATGGTCTGGTTAAATTGCTGGTGTTGGATAGCCTACATAAAATTGGTAAAGACTGGGATTCATTTGTGTTTATGGCCGGTTTCCCAAGTAAAACAGGCCTCACTCCATTACCTGTAAGAGAAAGAGAAGAAAGGAGTGAGGAAACTACTTTGGCTGAAATTAGGAGAGAAATAACAGACCGTAAGAAGCCCAAAGCTAAAACAAAGAAATCAGAGAGGTCTGTAACAGTTAAAGAAACACCTGAAGCATCAATGAAGAAAACTCCTAAGCCAGCAGTTAAAGAAACACCTGAAGCATCAGTAGATAAAACTTCAAAATCATCTAGAGTATCTGAAAAGGAAACCTCTAAGTCATCTCCCAAGGAAACACCTCAGTCATCAAAACAGAAGACTCACAAAAGAAAAGATGAAACTAAATCCAGTGAAGTTGAAAGGGTTTCAAGGGTGAGAACTAGAGGTCAGCTAAGCAAAGAAAAAGGAAAGTCAGCCTCTGTAGAAGAAAGTCCTATTTCAAAGGGTAGTTTAAATGACTTACTTGAAGCCATTGAATTAGAGCAAGATCATCCAATCCAAATTGAACCACTTGAACTTGAGCAAGATCAATTGGTATCACCAATGCATATTGATCTAACACAATCCTCACCTGAAAGTTCTAAGAAGTCAAAGGCTTCTAAAAGATTAAAGTTTGAAGAACCAAGTGAAGAGTATGCCTTTAAACCACGCAGACCAATGACTAGAAGGCAAATGAAAGAAGTGGAAAAAGCTCAGAAAGAGAAAGCACCTTCAGAGATGCCTAGGACAGAGGCACTTGAAGTCTTCTCTGAAATAGTCCAAGCAGCTAAAAACAAGAACAAGGATAATAAGGTTGTTATCAGTCAAAGTGGAAATGTGATTTCCATTAAGAAACAAGCTGAAGCAAGTAAGGAAATACCTCAGGTTCAAAATGTTTTTAAAGAAAAGGCAGTAAGATATACAAGTTATAAGAAAGCTGTAATGAAAGGTAAAACAAGTTTGATCAGTCAAGCTAGCTCAGTATCTGATGCCTATGTATGGACAGTGCCAGCTCTGAAGCAGGCGAAGACTATGAAACAAATAAATGCAGGTCTAAGAGCAGAGAACAAGAAGTTGAAGGAAGAAGTCATCAGCCTGAAAGAGAAGCTAGACAAACTAGCTAAATGATTCAAGAAGGGATGTGTTTTCCAAATTTTGATATATTTTGGCCATCGTCTTTTTAAAGCTTTTTGAGACTTTTTGATGTCTTTACACCTGTATAGAATGACTGAAGAAATCACAGACTTGAGTTATTGTTGCTTTAAGGTTCATGTATTTAATTTTGATGACCTACAGCAGTTTCGTAGCGCGCTACGAAACTACTGTAGATGACTGGTTATGTTGAAAACTTGAGTTTGAATGCTGAGGTCAGCAAATATTTAAAGAGATGACTTAATGCCAGCATGGAGGTTATAGAAGGTCAATCAGATATTTAAAAAAGGATGCCAGGTGTAAATATTCGAAGAAAAGGTGAAGTTTTGTCTCTTATTGAAAGTTTCACTTTATGTCCGAGTTTTTAGGGTTATGATAGAGTTGCTGAGGTGTTAAGTGATACACTTGTCTAGTTATGGGATGGCCAGATCATGAGTTTTCTTCAGTCACACGGGACTATCCAAGGATTAAATGGCTTGAAACTGGATCATTAATACATGAACATCGATGGGAGGCAGCAACCGAGAATATAGGCTTCATTTTCTTATTGGTTGATGAATCATCTATGCATCAGGTATCCGGAGCTGTCCATACATTGAATCTGCTTTCAGTTTGGGTTTGGTTATTATTGTAATGCTACAGGTGGCAAGCTCCAAGAACGCAGCAAAGTATACGAGGAGAAAGACTTAAAGTGCCAATGTGATGGAGTCCTCTGTTTTCGTAGCACCATATCTCTTGTAATCAATTAGTTTGTTTATGATATAGTTAAGGTCATTAATGTCTAAATTCCGAGCTCCCTTCATGCTTGTTGAGGAGTCTCATGCAGTAGTGTTTTGATTGGCTATATATAGGAATAACTTTTATGTAAAAAAGGTTGGATACTTTATAGAAAAACAGTGTTGTTTTGGGCCATTGTAAGACCTTTTTTGACAGTAATAGTAAAACAGAGTTATTCTCTTCTCAAGATTCTCGAAGGATTGTCATGTTCAAATGTAGTGATGGTTTTTTATACTTTATGTTATTTTATAGTCTTGTTGTAATGCAATCACTCAGAATTCATAATTATATGCTCTGACTTCCTGTGTATTCAGCAAGCTATGTTTTGGTGGAGTATGTTTGACATGTAATGCTAAGAGCCTTGATTTCCATGAGATCACTGTGTTTTCCTTGTTTACTTAATATTAAAGACTCCATAGCCCAATGAGAGCCAGTTTGATGTGTTTCCAACCAGTTATGCTTTCATAAGTGAATAAAGAGTTAGCCATCTAGTGTTTGAAGGATTTTATCAAGAGTTGTGAGAGAGCCCTCTCTGATCAAAGAGGCTAATCTTTGGTCTAAAGATAGGTTGAAATAGTTACATGAAATCTTACTTGGTTGCAGCCCTCAGTAGTGATTTTGTGATAACAGAACCCATTGATGTGGAAAATGCATAGACTGAGTTATCCATCATAGTTATGAGTGGCACAACCTTTGCAATCAGTGAAGTGGTTTCAACACCAAAAAATGATGAGTAGATGACATGAATTAGGGTTCCTATGGATGAGAAAATGAATTTTATGTGGTGTTGGGTATCATTAGCACCAGATGGTGGGAGAATCTCCCTTATGGGCTCCTAAGGGTAGTTGGGGTATTTGTGATATTTATACCAAATATTTGTGATATTTGGTACAAACTAAATATTTTTGATACTTTGTACAGATATTTGTGATAGGAAGGGTCCATAGACATGATGGTGAGAATTGAAGGTATGTGAGGGATACATAAAACCTACCCAAGGGTGGAGTATTGATGCAAATGGAGGCAATCAAAACAATAGTGTTGAAGTAAGTACCCATGGAGCCAGTAGGGAAGTAAGGGGGGGTTAAATGATTGTTCTAGTTGTCATGGGATGGTGTGAGCAAATGGTGATACTGGGAAGGGATATAAGATGGGAAAAAAGATAGCTCTAACTAAGGGAGACTCGGGACTGCCACCAGGTAACTGACACAAAAATATGGGTAAGAATTTTGTTCCTTAAAAATATTTTGTACACTTGCCAAAAGAATTTTAAAAGTGGTTTTGGATGTAGTACAAACATGGAGATGGGTGCCCCAAGAAAATATTGCCCTGCATGATGTTGCAAGTGGGCTTGATTTTGTGGGTGGGGGGTCCATTGATTGGTCTTAGTGTGAGATTCATGAGGTGAATGGAATGACACAGATGATTTACTGCAATGTGGATGAATGGTAGGATGATTCGATTTGATAAGTAATCATGAGGGGTGGCTTAGGAATGAGGGGGGTAATCCATAAGAAAAGAAGAGAAATATGAGGTTGGTATTCTTAGACATGTGGGTGAAAATCGCTCCTAGGCCAAAGAGAATGGTCATGGATACCAATAGTGTGAAGGGTATTATGAACTGGGTTAATCAATGTGTGTGAGGTTCTATCAAGTGACGTGGACATTTACCATGTGTAGGTGGAAGGTGATGTTAAACGTGGTCAAGATGGTTTATTTAAGAGAAATGATTACACGATATTCAAATCTTTGGAGAAAGTTTATCATGTTGAGTGAAGAATGATACCTTAACTATTGATTGCAACTTGGGGAATGGACTTTTTGTGAAGGTGTTGATATCCTACAGCTTTGAAAGCCAATACCCCAAGTGAAAACATCCATCTATAACAATATGCAAACTAGAAAGTAAGATGTAAAAAAAACATAAGAAGGTGCACTTGATGGGTTCTCTGAATGGGTGGAGATGATGTTTCTTTTTCCTAAATGGGTAAGCACTAGGCCATATATCAATGTGGTGCTCCATTATAGACAGGTTGATATCAGGCATCTCAGAATATGACCAGGTGAAAATGTCCCTATACCCTTGTAATACGGCTTTTTAGGAGGCAATTTATCATGGGGAATATGTTGCCCCCAACAAGATTTCTTCGACAATGTATGGTTTGGTGGATATGTTTACCTTAATGGTAGGTGATATATTGGACATGTTTCCCTCCTAAAACGCATTTGGCACAAGGATGTGACTCTTGAACCAGTCAACCTACCCTAGCGACAAAAAATCTTTTGTTTCTACTAAAAAATTGTTATGGGATGGTTCTTCGGTAGATGTGAAGGCTCATTTTGGTAAAATGAAAGAGCGATGGTGCATGGAATCAAAAGGACACTCTGGTTTCATCATGGCCTCCAGAATATCTTCATCTGAGTGAAAAATATTTTCCAATGGTGTATGTGGTTGTGAGGGGTCATGAGGCTGAGATTGGCACCGAGTGGTACTGGTGGATAAGCAACAAAATGATTTAGTGGTCACTGTTGTGGAACCCAATGATGTGGAAAATGCACAGACTGAATTATCCTACACAGTTGTGAGTGGAACAACCTTCATAATGGTCAAAGTGGTCTCGAAACCAAAAAATGATGAGCAGATGGCACGAATAAAGGTTCTTGTGGATGAGGAAATGAATTATATATGGCGTTGCGTGTCGTTAGCACCAGGTGGTGGTAGAATATCCCTAATGGGTGCCTGAGCGTAGCTGGAGGAAGCTACTGTGGTGCTTGAATTATGTTGTTGCAAATAGGCCCATGCCTCTTAGAATTGGGGGAGGTGTACGAAAAATCGAGCATGATGGTTTCACGTGAAAATGTGACAATTATGGTGCTTGGGCCTGGGTCTGTTGTTAGGGACAACTTGAGGAACCAAGTGTCGCTTCTTAAGTTCTTGAAAATGGGAGTACTTGTTAATCAGATGTCCAGGTTTGTCACATAAGGTGTAGGTGTATGGTAGTTGAGGTGGCATTGATTCCAGTTGTCTCCTTATACAATGGGAGGTTGTATAATAATGAGTGCAAGGGGAATATGAGCATGAAGCTTCTTCCTCAAAGACATAATAGATGCTTTGAGACAAATCATCTACCATTGGGGAGTTAGGGAGAGATGGTGTGGCAGTATTAGTTTGGGTGATAGATTTGAATGTGTCATGATACCGAGAGATTTTTTGATAGTGATGTGTGTATTGTCCATGTTGTACACATATAGCGCATGGATGGTTCATACGTAATGCCTTATTACATATTGGTGTGGCCTTATACTCTAGAGGTGGAGGTGAGGCCACTAGTGCCTGAGGGGTGTGAAGGAGGGATTTTAACTCTTCTAACTTTGGGTACATATTAGTAGGATGCCCTAATCCCTCACATAATGCACATGGTGGAGGTACCCTAGAAGAGGAAATAGTTGATGTTTCAACATTTTTACCTTTTTATTTCTCCTTTTTGGTGGTCCCCGCTGGTGTCATCATAGGTATAATTCCTTGAGGTGTGGTTAAAGGAATGCATTCTGGTTAAAATGATGCTTAGGTTTATTGACATGGCATGCACGACCAAATACCAAATAGGGATTGTTGGGAAAGGTAAGTGTTGCATTGACTTGGTGTGATGTAAAAACGGGTGGGGGATACATGAAAGGTGTATGGGTTACGACATATGGTAGGAATGTTAACTCGATGGTCACAACATTGCATGTGTCCTTAATCATTTCCTGATACTAAACCAGGGCTATGGGCGGGGCCTCGATTAGTGGTGGGCCTCCTAAGTACGTTCCAAGGAGTGATGATTCTTTAAATACCCTTGGGCCTAATTGAGCATAGGAAGGGATAAACTCATTATGGGATGTTATGAGTGGTAGCACACCATCATGAGATGTGGGTGTATGTTTCTCGTATTATGTGAGTTGATCAATAGTGACAATCTTTCCCTTATAGGGAAACAACATGATACAAAATACTAATGATGCTACTGCAGTCATGGAATACATGTAGTTGTGGCTAAGTAAGATATTGAAATCTATCTGAGCATCGAGGACTTCTATGTCTATGAGCATTATTTTACCAGCAAGCTCCATCGGGACGTTTTGGAAAAGTTTGACGGGTGTGGAAGGATGTCCGTCGTAAGCCTTTAATGTAATGGGGATTTAGTAAGTTCAGGGGATCCAATTTTCTGCCAAACTGATTTTGAGATAATACAGGGGGGATGCCCCTCATCTATGATGTATATATGGAGGGTGATGTTCTAGATAGTGATCGATATCAAAAAATAAGCTATCGATGGGAGTAGTGGTGAATCATTGTCCAAACCAAAGGCTATCAATCGTGAATCAGAAGGCTCAATTTCTCCTAATGCAGAAAGTAGGGATTTATGTTGGGTTGGACGAGTTTGAAAGACCTTCAATGCTAACATAGTTGAAGGATATTGTGCTAAATCATAAAAAATACTATAACTACCATCTTCCTTTGATTTATGATCATGTTGACAGTGTTGGACCTGCCAACATGTCAAGGGGATCTCCCCGGTAAGAAGTACCAATTAGACCTCAGACCATTTGGTGTAGGAGTCCCAACAGTGGGTCATAAGGTAATGCCTTGACCGTGATGTCACACATAGGTAAGTAAGATAACTCTATCAGTAACAAGGGTGTGACCACTACAATGAGTCAAGGAAGAAGCATGAAAGGTTCTAACACAAAGGGGAGGAGATGAGTGCGCCCCTTGAAAACCTGTATCAGTAATTAGTTGGGAAGGGAACACACGAGCGAAGATGCATCACAAGCTGGAAAGAAGAACAGTCGACAATCCAAAGTGATGGTTAAACCAACAACACATTTGCAACAAGATTCTTATAATTTCATATGAATTAGTTCATACACAAATACGTAAGTTAAACAACATATATCAACAAAACAACTACAATAACAACATATGCATGAAAATGTGTTGGCTCTTATTATATAAAGAAGTGTAAGTTCCAATCATACAATACATCCATGTAAACCTGCTAGCCCCATCAATGAAACGTTACAGCCACATTGGCCTGCTCCTCCAAAGAGATGTACTAGCTCCGTGCAGTGGAGAATCCAAGGCACATTACAATATTGTCCAAGTTTTCTTCAATTTAGTCTTAATAGAAGCTTGGCTGACCAAAAGCATATACAATGAGTTATGAGGGAATATTTATAGAAAAGGTTCAGGTGACCCTTGACATTCCCCTTTGTGACCATTCAAATACCCTCATGACACTTCACCTACTCTATGACTGTTACATCCACTATTAAGTCTTGACCTACACTTGACATGACTCAACATTACAATTCACATGTACCCATGTGAACAATGGCTTGAACAAGCCAAAATAGACATCATTCTAACTTAGAAAACTATAGAAGTCCAACTGCTCGACATCCTCATGTTGATCAACAGTAACATATTGATGCCAAGATTGGTAGTCCTTGATAGTGTCTGTGTGTTCTACTGTGACATCTGTCTGAAACCTCAACCTTGCCTCCATACCATCCAGGTACACTTTTCGGCCTCCTCTGTCCAACTCGTTTGAAAGCATGTGCATCATTGTCTTCAATGTGGCCATACCAACAACATATTTGCACATAATCTCTGCACTGATAGGCAAGTTTGGGCTGGTGGCAGTGCGCATAAACTTGTCGAAGTACAAGTCAAGCTCCTGCCAAACCTGCTTCTTTGTCTTCTCCTCGATGAGAGTCCCAAGTGATGGGATCACATGTGTGTTCACCACAACATCCATGCTCTCGAATACTCGTGCATGGGAAGCCGTTTTCTAGTGATGAGTTGCGGTAGGTCTTCATAGTTCCGTATCTGACTCCGGATAAGGGCTTGGAGCTCGACCGCATTGGCCCTCATCATTTTTGGCAAGTGAAGAGGGGCTCCCTTATACTTCATCATCCATGCTTGCATGTTATCAACAACGTCATGTATGTTCTTCAAGATGTGTGCTCTTCTTACATATCATTGCGACCATCCGTGAAGATGGACGACTGCTTCGTGCATGGTGTTAGCACTCAGAATGAACCTCAAGGCTGAGAAGAGGCAATTCTGAGGTAACCACAGACCAAGCTTTCGATCTGGCATATAGTCCTACCAGACCAGAGAGGGCTCTCTCTTTGCCAACAAAATGTGGCTATGATAACTGATTCTTAGGCTAGCTATGGAGTGCAGGGATTGGTTTGAAAGGTTTTTGGGTCAAAGACAGCAAGAGAAGGGACTATTGAGCTATGGATTTGGGGCTAGTTTCTGCCAGAAAAATTGGGGAAAGGTAAGTGCAATATTTAGCCAGATAAAATATTGCAAATGTTAGAAGAATAGAAGAGAAAGCCCGTTGCTCTGCAGGCATCAAACAGGGGATGGATCTACAGTAGTAGCCTTAGACGAAAGAGAAACACAGGGTTTCTCAACAGAGCATCTAACAAAGGATGAATTCTGCAAAGACAACCATTAAATCTAACGGCAAAATCATTATGAAAGGAGCATCATGTATAGGTGAATTCCTAACACCTCTTAGATAATGTTGTAACAAGGTAGAAAAACAAAATATGTAAGTGAATTACAAGAAAAACATACTAGACATTAACACCATGATGGATCTCAGGTCCAAAGGGAAAAAACGCTTTATTAAAATAATATTCAGGAAAAACTTTTCACAGTCCCAAGCAGCCTCCTTCTACTGCAAAAATCAAACCCTTACATCTTCAAATTAATCCTCAACATAGGAAATATAAAATAAAAATAAAAATTAATCCTAAAATGTTATATTAAAACAATATTATAAACTAATCAATCCTATATTAAAACAATACTATAAACTAGACAATATGACTAATTAATTTGCCACTAAAACCCCAAACTATCTCGAGAACCATGAGAAATAGTTTTTGAAAACCCAAATTAAGTGAAGGTTTTCCAAGTGGATTAATATCACTGTATCTACTCCTTTAAGTGTGGAACCATATTCCACAAAATCTTCCCTTTGACTGCCACCTCGCACCTGCCTGCACCAATCCTGGAGTTGTTTGATCAACCTATTATTCTCGTTCCTCCTTGGATGTTCTTTGACTGCCATTTGTACCCAGAATTCTGCGAACTATTAACTTGCACAACAATAATTATAATGTCATCACTGCAAATGTCATACTCCAGCCATTCATTAACAATTTTAGCACCAGCATCGTGAGGATCATTGAATTTTTCAACCATATCAACCACCTCTTGACTGGAGATAAACTCAAAAATTCCACCACAAGCACCTCAAAAATTGAACTATTGCCTATTTTTTCAGCTATCTCCAACACTGTGCATTCTGTTTTTTCAACCCTTCAAGCAAAATTACGCTTTCACTCAGACATGTAATTCAACAACCGGCCTCCACCTGTTAATAATGTAATCTTGTATCAAATATTTAACACCATAGAATGAAATCCTCTGTCATTTTAATCAATCAGACACTTGGATTCAACATTTTTTTTTCAATGCCTCTTTTAACATTTTCATGGGCTTAGCACTAGACTCGGTTGTTGGGCTTTGCCTATGTATTGTGACTTAAAATATGAAGCATAAGCAACTTGGAGATTTGGCAATGAAATATAAGAATTGGATATCATGATAATGGCTATTTTTATAAAACTAACTATGCAACCTTTGCTTCTGTTTGTTTCCCATGTGTAAGCGCTACGCGTAGGGCCACACTCCAGAAGCATAGCTTCGTAGCTAAAAGTGCAGTGCCATAACCAAGAGCGCAGTGCCACAGCTATATTGGCTTTAGCTTTTGATTTCTTGACCTTGTGTGTGTTGTGGATGCAGGGGCACTGATTTGGGCCTTCGACTGTCATCGTAAGCATGACAAAACAAAACAAACAAGAATCCTTGGAACCAATACGCAAGTTTCAATGCCTGCAATTTTGGCATGCGAGTTATGGTCTTCCACCTTCAAGCCAGAATGCTTAAGAATTTTATTTACAATCAAAAGTGCCCCTTCAAACAGATCCCCACAAATCCCTTCAAATTTTTGCCGAGTTATGGCACTCCTGAAATCATGATCCTCAAAAATTGAGATTTCTGCACATATATCTACTGTTGAATGTGAGAGATTCTCTCACAAGAACACCAAGGAGCAAAAACCTCGACAGAGCACCCTTTTCCTTTCACAGAAGGGTAAAAGCGGTGCTCCCCAATATCTGGATGCTTCAGCCTTGAGTTCTTAAGCACAAATTCTGTCATTGGCAAAACTGGCACTATGAAACCATCCAAAACCTCCAGCGCTACGAAATAACCTAATTGCATGAAAGTCAACCTGAATCGACTTTGAAAGTGGAAACATTCTGTCATTTGGTTTTCTGATTTTTTGACAAACTATACCTGAGAGCTGCGCATCAAACATATTCCTATACACAAGACCCATGTTTTGGTCAATGACACCATCGTTAGGTGTGAATAAAGCATAGTCCAGGGACACCTTGAGAGGGGAATCTCTGTAGGCATATTAGGGATTTGATCATAAAGGGAGATTGTGTATGAGCAAGAAACTACAACAAGAGGCTGAGGAAAAATGCATATTTACTATCAAATGCCCCTGCAGAGGGTGGAAATGATCTGGAAAGTATACTAAGTGCATGGGTGCTACAAATCTTATTTTTTTGGTCGAGTCCAGCTTTTCTTTAGAGATGTATGTACATTGCGCATTGCAAGAATGACAAGGGATGTAACATTAATTGTGCTCTCAGTCACTTCGGTTCCTACAACTATATATTTTATCATGGTGGTAGGGTAGTATGGCAATAGATTGTTAGTAACCCATGTGTCTGCTGTGCTCTGATACTGTGAAAATCTAAGCAAATCTGAATTGGGTATCCCAATAATGAGCTCAATGCCAGTGTGGGCAAACGTTGAAGGACCTGCACATTGGAGTCATAGATTATTATGTTTTTGAGAGCTATTGACTTCACTAGTCGGGCTACTTTATCTGGGGTTGGAAGGTCATCGCTCTCTCGCCCATAGAAAACTCCCACCATGCTTCCTCTTGTCAACCCTGCAAATGCCGAAGTTTGAGTAGCATACTCTGAAGCAGATAATGGTTCAACTGATAACTTTTACAACAAGTGCAGCTGACCAAAAGGAACACATGCAGGTAAATTGGGCACTTTGTACCGTTGTGTATATTCTACTTTTCATGATTCCTTGTTTTCATTTGATTTCTCCTTGATAACCTTAGATGATATTTTATCTGCATCGGGAGATGGTTTGAAGGTTACTCCATCTGCCCCTTCATGGATTTCAAGAGCTTGTAGTGATGATATTTCTTTTAAAATCAAATTAGAATCATCCTCTTTCGAAGAAGCATTTGAATCTTCCCTTTGTCGTCTGAACCAATCAAGTTGTTTCCAGACACCTAAGAGGAGCACCAATCTAGAGAGTCTCTAAAAAGGGTTTTGAACAGGACCTAGACCCAGTACCAATTGTTCACCTTCATTTGGCATTGCCTTTTGCAACCTTGATTCCTCCACCTTTGATCTATTAGCATCATAGAAATATACCTCAAATGCTATGTGCTCTCCTTCTCTATCACAATCCAGCCATGCTACTCATTATTTCTTGATGAGATAATAAAAAATGTTTATTATAGCCTTTATGATTGATAAACATTCAGATGTTGTGCAACATAATTACTTTCATGAAACTGACATAATTCTCATCCACTGGTAACCCTGCAACACTGAAGCAAACTTGATCATCTTCTTTGCACTGCAAGCCCTTCCACATACAGTTTCAAAAGCATTTCTAGGTGAGATGTTATCACTACAGACAAGTACTTTGTTTCTACCCAATTTAAACAATAGCTGGTTGAGACAACAGTCGTCCCATCAAACGAGCAACAATCTTCATTTGACCATATCTTCTGATCTAGAAACCTGTTTTTGGAGTGTGATATACCGTTGGAAAGCTCTTTCCAATCTATTTCTGATGGACACACTTATGACATGTTTTGTGCTGAATATCATGTGCAAAACATCTAATAAAACGAAAACTAGTAAGAGGTCCATTTTGATCATTGAAGGAAGGCCAAAGGACTGACTCTAATAGTGGCGCCATTAGGGATGGAAGCTCATTGGAGGTGCCAAGAATCGTAGATCGCTAGGAACATGTAGATTAGTGCCTCATCCATTGGGAAATACGATCAAATAGCTGCAAACCTAAAACAACTTATAATAATTTATAAAACATACACATACTGCAACCTGTACATAGACAAATACCGGAAATTGAAATGCTGCCTTGGGAAGCTTATTTATTTACAAATCTATCCTACTCTGATGCAAAACCAATAGATCAAGTGATGTTGTAATGCCATATCAACCAATCAAGTAATTGTGACAAGGATGCTGCTTGGAAGTCCTTGAACCAGGACACAAATGTAAATGCTGACAGCCATCCATGCACAAACTGAATTTGGTTGCGTGAAAGACAATCTGACTTATCATTCAAACTGAAAAATACTCCATATATGCAACAATAGGATTGAAGAAACCAAACTCTATTTGCTACCCTAACTCCTCAACACAGGCCTCCAACTACAAACTATCAATGCAAACATCCACAAGCAGCCCTATTGTTTCTTATTTTGAAGGAGGGAGAGTTTCCAAGAACTTTTTGGGATCTCGGAATTCATGTGATTTAATTTGAACATCTAATAGTTCAATTTCCTTTTCTAATCTTTCAGCAACTAAACCAAGAAAACCATATTTACTTTCAGGTGTGAGTCAGCTAGATTTCAAACTAAGAAACACTGATGTTGAAAAATTCTAATCAATCTGAAATTTTGCTAACTCATCCCTTAAAGTCAATAACATTTCACTAGATAATGGATTTGCCACATACCCTATCATCGGTGATTACCATTCAACATTCCGAAATCTGGATTCTGGGTTCGTTGGCAGTGAAGTCGCTTTGAAACTTTGAAGCTCGGGATCTTGAACAATGGAGTCATTAGGTAGATGATTTCATCCTTCATATGTGTCTGACTGTTGTCCAACATCAACAATCAGATATGCAACTTGAACGATCTTTCCCGGAGAAGATCTGTCACCTCGTCGCTGGCAATGACGCCAATATGTTAGCACTCAGAATGAACCTCAAGGCTGAGAAGAGGAAATTACGAGGTAACCACAGACCAAGCTTTCGATCTGGCATCTAGCCCTGCCAGACCAGAGAAGGCTCTCTCTTTGCCAAAAAAATGTGGCTATGATAACTAATTCTTGGGCTAGCTATGGAGTGCGGGGATTTGTTTGAAAGGTTTTTGGGTCGAAGACAACAAGATAAGGAACTATTGAGCTATGGATTTGGGGAAGCTTTCTGCTGGAAAACTTGGGGCAAAGTAAGTGCAATGTTTAGCCAGATAAAATATTTCAAATGTGAGAAGAATAGGAGAGAAAGCTCGCTACCCTGCAGGGATCAAACAAGGGATGGTTCTACAGTAGCAGCGTTATATGAAAGAGAATCATGAGGTTTCTCAACAGAGCATCTAACAAAGGATGAATTCTACAAAGACAACCATTACATCTAATAGCAAAATCATCATGAAAGGAGCATCATGTATATATGAATTCCTAACACATCTCTTAGATAATGTTGTAACAAGGTAGAAAAACAAAATATGTAAGTGAATTACAGGAAAAACATACTAGACATTAACACCATGATGAATCTCAGGTCCAAAGGGCAAAAACTGCTTTATTAAAATAATATTCAAGAAAAACTTTTCACTGTCCCAAGCAGCCTCCTTCTGTTGCAAAAATCGAACCCTTACATCTTCAAACTAATCCTATTTATAATATTACAAAATCATTTTAAATTTCCTCAACATAGGAAATATAGTAAAATAATAATAATAATAATAATCCTAAAATCCTATATTAAAACAATATTATAAACTAAACAATCCTATATTAAAACAATACTATAAACTAAACAATATGACTAATTAATTTGCCACTAAAACCCCACACTATCTCAAGAACCATGAGAAATAGTTTTTGAAAACCCAAATTAAGTGAAGGTTTTCCAAGTGGATTAATATCACTGTATCTTCTCCTTTAAGTGTAGAACCATATTCCAAAAAATCTTCCCTTTGACTGCCACCTCGCACCTGCCTGCACCAATCCTGGAGTTGTTTGATCAACCTGTTGTTCTCATTCCTCCTTGGATGTTCTCTGACTGCCATTTGTACCCAGAATTCTGTGAACTATTAGCTTGTACAACAATAACTGTAATGTCATCATTGCAAATGTCATACTCCAACCATTCATTAACAATTTCAGCACCAGCATTACGAGGATCATTGAATTTGTCAACCATATCAACCATTGCTTGACTGGAGATAAACTCAAAAGTTCCATCATAAGCACCTCAAAAATTGAACTATCCACTATGTTTTCAGCTATCTCCAACATTGTGCATTCTAGTTTTTCAATCCTTCAAGCAAAATTACGCTTTCACTTAGACATGTAATTAAACAACTGACCTCCACCTATTAATAATGTAATCCTGTATCAAATATTTAACACCATAGAATGAAATCCTTTGTCATTTTAATCAATCAGACACTTGGATTCAACATTTCTTTTTTTCAATGCCTCTTTTAACATTTTCATGGGCTTGGCACTAGACTCGGTTGTTGGGCTTTGACCTGTGTATTGTGACTTATAATATACAACATGAGCAGCTTGGAGATTTGGTAATGAAATATAAGAATTGGATATCATGATAATCACTGTTTTTAGAAAACTAACTGTGCAACCTTTGCTTCTATTTGTTTGACCCAGGTGTAAGTGTTGCACATAGGGCCACACTCCAGAAGTGCAGCGCCACAGCTAAAAGCACAACACCACAGCCAGGAGTGCAGTGCCACAGCTAGATTGGCTTTAGCTTTCGATTTCTTGACCTTGTGTGTGTTGTGGATGAAGGATGTTGAGCTGGGCCTTCAGCTCTCATCAGAAGCATGACAATAAAAACAAGAATCCTTGGAACCAATATACAAGTTTCAATGCTTGCAATTTTGGCATGCGAGTTATGGTCTTGCACCTTCAAGCCAAAATGCTTAAGAATTTTATTTACAAGCAAAAGTGCCCCCTCAAAGAGATCCCCACAAATCCCTTCAAATTTCTGCTGAGTTATGGCACTCCTAAAATCACGATCCTCAAAAATTGAGATTTCCGCACATATATATAATGTTGAATGTGAGAGATGCTCTCACAAGACCACCAAGGAGCAAAAACCTCGACAGAGCACCCTTGTCCTTTCACAGAAGGGTAAAAGCGGTGCTCCCCAATATCTGGATGCTTCAGCCTTGAGTGCTTAAGCATAAATTCTGTCATTGGCAAAACTGGCACTACAAAACCATCCAAAACCTCTAGCACTACGAAATAACCCAGCTACATGAAAGTCAACCTGAATCGATTTTGAAAGTTGAAACATTCTGTCATTTGATTTTCTGATTTTTTGACAAACTATACCTGAGAGTTGCGCGTCAAACATATTCGTATACACAAGGCCCATGTTTTGGTCAATTACACCATTGTTAGGTCTGAATAAATCATAGTCCAGGGACACCTTGCGAGGAGAACCTCTGTAGGCATAATAGGGATTTGATCCTAAAGGGAGATTGTGTCTGGGCAAGAAACTGCAACAAGGGACTGAGGAAAAATGTATATTTATTGTCAAATGCCCCTGCAGAGGGTGGAAATGATCTGGAAACTATACTAAGTGCATGGATGCTAGAAACCTTAATTTTTTATTTGAGTCTAGCTTTTTTTAGAGCTGTCTGTACATTGCGCATTGCAGGAATGACAAGGGATGTAACATTAATTGTGCTCTCAGTCACTTCGGTTCCTACAAATATATATTTTATCATGGTGGTAGGGTAGTATGGAAATATATTGTTAGTAACCCATGTGTCCGTCGTGCTCTCATACTGTGAAAATCCAAGCAAATTTGAATTGGGTATCCCAATAATGAGCTCAATGCCAATGTGGGCAAACGTTGAAGGACCTGCACATTGGAGTCATAGATTATTATGTTTTTGAGAGCTATTGACTTCACTAGTTGGCTACTTTATCTGGGGTTGGAAAGTCCTCGCTTTCTCGCCCATAGCAAACTCCCACCGTGCTTCCTCTTTTCAAGCCTGCAAATGCCAAAGTTTGAGTAGCATACTCTGAAGCAGATAATGGTTCAACTAATAACTTTTACAACAAGTGTAGCTGACCAAAAGGAACATATGCAGGTAAATTGGGCACTTTTTACCATTGAATATATTTTTCTTTTCTTGATTCCTTGTTTTCATTTGATTTCTTCTTGATAACCTTTGTCACGTGGAAAGAGTCGTTAGTGCGGACACAACCGACCTTCCTAGAAGCCTAAGACTTTCTAATGACAAACAAGACAAATAAGAGCAATCCTTCCCTAAATATGCTTTTACAATATGAGAAATCAAGTATTTAGATCCTACCTGTAATCCAACGCTGTTGTAGCAGTCCAACTTCGTTGATCCGGATGAGCTCCTCCTTCCCTTCGAAACCTGCATTCACTAACAATCAAACGATTAAATAACACCTGAATATCACATAAAATAAAACATATTTAACATATAGACCAAGGAGTATATGAAACAACTCATAAATAACAAATCGTTGAGAAGAATGGACTAATTTTTATTAAAAGGTAACAAAAGGAACCATTACAACCTGAGCCTTGGTGTTGTGCAAGCTCCTCCCAGGGTCCACAAGAGTTCTCCCTTACTCTGATCAGCTCACCCACCTCCCAATGGAAACAAGTAAAGATGGTAATCTCTCCTCACAAGCTTCTACAAGGAAGTCCTAATTCCAGCAGCATCTACCCTTAGGAATGTTCAGCTTTCAACCTCCCCTCCCTTTGGCCCAATGCCTGTATTTATAGTGCTCTAGAGGAAGTTATTCAGGTCCACCATCAATGGGATAAGCCCCTCTTTGGATGGGATAGCTCCCCTCTTGATGGGATAAGTTCCTCTTAGGTAGGGATATATGAACCATCTGGAGGCGCTTCATACACGTCAAACAAGCTTCTAGAAGAGTCTAGAAATGACCACAAGTAACTTTTTTAGAGTGAAACTTGCACCTTTTGACCTTTACAGGAGTACGCACCCACCCCTTTACATACAGAGCGTACAAGTACGCAGGTATTGTGAACTTGGGTTGCGTACACGCAGGTAAGGCTAAGAGAAACTGCGTACCAGAGATAATTGACTTTTAATGACTTTTCTCTCTTTCTTGAAGTTTAACATGAAGAGCAGAGGCATGAGACTTGCCAAGGAGGATAGTATGACAGTGGATGGAGCCATACTAACTGCAAATAGTCATGGTGACATTTTTTAGTGTAACAGATTGCCCCCTAAAGTGCGAAGCCTGTAGTAGATTAGGGTTTTTATGATCTAGGAAGGGTGAAGTACTTTATCATTTCAAGGAGTATCTTGCGGAGGACCTGGTCAGAACCTGCAAATATTCAACACAAAATACATATATAAGATGCTATCATCGCTGAGGTAGGCATTCCCATACTCAGATTGAAAATTCTAACTACTGCTCTGATACAAGAATGATTTTGCAGTACATCACAATCGTAGACTTTTGTAGACACAGTATGGACGCAACCATCTGTTTATGGTTAGTCTACTATATAATGAATACAAAACTCCTCGCAGCTTGGATGGTGGAAACTAGATCCAGGGTCTTCATTTCTACTTCCCAAATTGGTACGATTCTATCCATGCGAATAAATGAGTTGATGTCGAGCATGGTAGAAACCACTTGATTACCGGTCAATGATGTAAACCGTTAACAAGTGTGAGAGAGACCACCAGTAATGTCAATGGCTCTCAAAGTACCCAGTACAATCCATGAAATGTGAATGAATGAGTTGATGTTGAACACGTCACGGAACCCTTTGATCAAAAGTCAATGATGTAAACTGTCGTCAAAGGCGAGAAACCTGCCATTGATGCATGTAGACTTCAAGTTACTGACAATTTCTAAGTCATCTTTCTAGATAATGTGCTGATGTCGATAGAAAGCGACCCGTTGCAGGCAAGCCTACAACACAGAATCATTGTTCAAGTTGAAGAAATGTTGCTGTAAGGACTGACTCAGGGATGGTCAGATGGATGACAAGTATTTTGCATATGAATGGTTTATTTGCAGAGACCTCTTGAACACATAACGACACGACAGATGGCTTTGTGACGATTGACCCAAAGTTAATACCCGGAAACGGTTGAAGACTTTCAAAGTGTTTTGATCAACTTTAAGGCAAAGGATTTCCCAACCCAGGTGAATGAAAAGTGTCGTGTTCAAGAGCGGTGATAAGGTTCTTCTGTAACAAAGGATGACAAATAGGTTCATTCTTCTCTCTTTTCCCCCACCATTTCTGGCAAGTGCCTCTTTATTTTTTACAAGCTTGAGGAGGATAACATATGCTTGATTATAAGCTCATCCTTCGGATGAGTCCAACTTAGTTTAGATTCGGACCCTAAGAAGGAGTGGTCTGTTCCTGTTTGTAATCGAACAGGTCCTTTACTGTGAAATTTTAACGAGTCCAGTATAGGAGAAACTCGGCGTTTTTCAATTTTAGAGAGTCTGAAAAAACTAAAGAAGACTCCAAGGTGGACTTTTTCATAAGTTTGTGTCTCCCAAGCCCGAAAAAGTATAAAATAATACCTGAGAGAACCGCTTGATCTTGCGACCAAGGACTACTTTCATGATTAATGCCTTTGACCTGAAAAGTAAAAAGCGATCAGAGGCATGTCATTTTATTTCCAATATCGAATTTGAAACGACAAAAATCCGGCAATCTTTTCCTGTTTTTACGGTCAGAAAAGGGCTGTAAGAGGACCGTCTTTTAATTCCGTTTTAACGAGTGTAAAAGAAATGCTCGGCAATATTTTCATGTTTTAGGAGTCATAAAAGGGCTTAAAAGATGACTCTGATGTCTTGGTTCGTGAAAAATAATGATTTTACCCTAAAGTCCCTTTGTCCTGCACAAAAACAACACATTACTCATACCTGTTTAAGATGGGCAAAAATACATTGAAAAATATCCTTTCATGGTGAAAAATAAACAAACTTAGCATTCATTCATCCAAAAAACCTATAAAAAGACTTTTTACCATGTCATTTTTACCATTTTACTGTTGAGGTTGAGAAAAGGGCTTTTGACAAGAAACTTCCCGTGGACTTTGCGGAGAATCCGACCGTTAGAATCGAGCGCCGTCTCTTTCAGGTATTTCACAACATCCTCCTCTTCAATTTCATCTGTTTAGAATTTCATTTCAAGTCTTAGTTTGATTTTTTGGAGGGTTTAGGGTTTTAGAATACGCTTTTCGGGGGACGCAGGTGCCCCATGGGCGACCTGCGTACCCCGACTTTTTCGCATATGGGAAAAAGTTCGGAGTACGCATCCCACCTTCAGAACAGCTGCGTCCCGCCGCTCTGTTTTCTGAACGCGGGGTGCATACTCCGCGCAAAGCGGATTTTCAAACCCCAAACACAAAAATCAACCATCAAAATTTTATTTTATGAATTCTAATTAATGTTTTTTGGTGTGTAGATTGCCCACCATGCTAGATTGGCGTGAAAGAGAACACGAAGATGTCGATTTGGCCGCAATAGGTCATCAACCTTCCATTGATGCTTTAAAGGCATGCGGTCTCTACAAGTACTGGGCCATACCTGGCATGAGGGCCCAGGTGCCATTCTTAGAGTGGCTGGTTGAAAGGTGGAACATTCAGGATCAATGTTTTTACATCGGAGAACACCAGCTCGAGATAGAGTCCTCCGACATATACTTTCTCACTGGCTTGCCTAACAGGGGCGAGCAACTCTCTCTATTCGGGACTAGGTCGGGTGGCCAATCCCTTGCTAGTCTCCGGCTAGAGTGGTGCAACAATCAAAACCAGGATAAGGGGATAGAAATCAAATACATATCCCGACCTGAACTTATGGTAATTGCCTTTACAGTTACCAGACTTTGCGGTGCTGCCGCTTTGCACATAGCCACTGGTTCCCAAATGCGGATGGCTATAGATTGCTTCCAAGGCACCATTTTCAACTGGTGCGATGCTGTGTTGGCCAATATGAAGGGCCAACTAACCAGGGCAAAGAACGGACAACTGAAGACATTTGGATATGGGCCTTTAGTTGTGAGCTTTGCCCTAGAGAGAGTTCCAATGCTGATCCCCCAGCATCTTACAATTCCAGTTGGGCCTCCTCGGGAGCCTAAGTTGACGAGATGGGTTGCGGTAATGGCCCGACATCCTGATGAGGGAGCGACAGTTGTTCGATTTCCCGATGGTTACTTTCACTGGCTGGAGGGCCAGGTCTTTGCGATCCAGAATTTTCCTTATGCCGGAATGGATTTTCGCAATGATCCGGACATGGTTCTTCCACAGGGAGAACAATGGGACAACAGAGGTATTTCATTTTTCACAAGTTTTTTAAATTATCTATTTTTTTGTTTTTTATATATCGTCTCAAAACTGACAGCACAAATTTTCAAAATGCAGATGTAGGTCCACGGCGTCCGGCCAACCTCCGGGCTTTTGAGAGAAGAGTACCAGTTGTACCAGCACCGACCCCACAGGATGCAGCCGCAGAGACCTTAGCCGAGCTGGAACAGGATCTAGAGCGTCTGACGGCGGGTATACCAGAGACCACTATAGATGACATTCCTATCCAACTTCAGCGCTACGTGGTCGCAGTCCCAGGACCTTTCAGGAGGTTCCTGTGTAGGGTAGCGCGGGCAGTGGTCTCGTATAGAGAGCACCACCAGTGATTGGCTAGTCACTTTTGTAGACACATGTGACTTTTTTGGTTTTTTGTACTTATCATTTTTGCTGATCATAAGGTGTTTTTCAACCTATGATCGAAGACGATGTATATTTTTGACACACTCCTATCTATATATATCATTATTACCGGCTTATTTTGTTAAACATGTGTGATGAAATGTTTATAAATTTACATTTATGATTGTTACAAATGTCTATTTAACATTCGAGATGCCATTGCATCTGCTAATGTATTTAAAGACCTTGGAATATGCTGATATTCAATGTAATCAAATTCACGTTCCAAGAGACGCACCCTCAAAAACAATCTTAATAACACCGGATTTCTAATGGCATAGACTCTATTAAGCTGTAATACAACGAGTTCAGAATCTAACCTCACTATCAAACTCCGAATCCCAAATGAAATAGATTCAGATAATAGTTCAATCACTGCACTGTATTCTGCAATGTTGTTTGTTGTTTGACCGAGGCTCACCCCATGCATAGAAACTAACTCGTTAGAGGGCGAATGGATAACCCAAGCTGCGGATTCCGTGTACTACGACAAGCAACATCAACAAATCCAATGTACGTTTGGAGAGGCGTCGACATCTGCAATATCAAGAGTAAAACCAAGATAAGCCAGAATAACGACGAAAAACACACTCTCTAAGCTAAGCACACTATCTAAACTAAGCAAACATACCAGCTAGAAAGAAAAAGTAACCTAACTAAAACTAACTGAATCTCCATACCCATCATTTAAGCATAATACCTCTTTAGGTAAAGTCCATTTATGGGCTTACCCAAAGAGTCCCCATCAAAATCTACCAGCTCATAAGCCCCTTTTGCTAGCTTTCACTTGACAATGTAGGGCCCATGCCACATGGGAACGAATTTTCCAGCACCTAATTTATCGTTAGCTTGATCATATAATAGCACTAGGTCTCCTTTCGAAAAATTACGAGGGGTCACGTTACAATCATACTGAGCTTTCATCCTTTTTGCGTGAGTCTCGATTGCCAAAGCAGCATCACGTCGAGTCTCATCTAATTTAGCTAAGTATAACAGACGCTTCTCCTCTTCGGAAGTAGCTAGAAGTAATTCGATAGCCATTTGAAGTGATGGGATTTCGCATTCAATGGGCAACACTGCTTCCAAACCATAAACTAGTTGGAAAGGAGTGAACCCTGTTGATGTTTTTACTGAGGTTCAGTATGCCCAAAGCGCTGAAAATAACATGTTATGCCAATTCGACCGATGAATACCAATGATTCGTCGGATCATGATAACTAGAACTTTGTTGATGGATTCAACCAAACCGTTTGCTTGAGGATAATAAGGAGTAGAACTATCATGGCGTAAACCAAGTTGGCTTGTAAGTTCTGTCATCATAATGTTTTGAAAATGGTGCCCATGGTCAGTGATTATCGCTTGTGGGACACCAAACCTAGTAATAATATGATTGAATACGAAAATTGCTGTTGTCTTGCCGCTTGCCTCGAATGTAGGCATCGCCTCGGCCCACTTAGTAAAATAATCAACCGCAAGGATGATATATGCATGCCCCCCGGCCGAGTGAGGGTTACATGTAATAAAATCGATACCCCATTTAGCAAAAGGACCAACGGCAATTATAGGGTGGAGAGGAGCAGGTGGTGCGCGCATCTTGCGATCAAACACTTGACAGTTGTGGCATTTTCGGACTGCAATGATACAATCTTTAAACATAGACGGCCAGAAATAGCCAGCACGCAACACCTTCTGAGCTGTGGCATACCCAGACATATGACCGCCACATGCTCCAGAATGACAGTCATTCAGAACCCTTTCTGCCTCTTCATGAGTTAAGCAACGACAAAAAACCAAGTCCGCCCCACGACGATAAAGAGTATCTCCAATAATTCTGTACTGTTGGGATTGGAATCGAATTTTCCGGCGTTCCGACTTTGAAGCTTCGGGCCGAAAGGGTTGGGTTTGGAGATAGAAGATTATATCCCCATACCACGGATCAAAAGTGCTGATAAGAAAAAGAGATTCGTCCGTAATGGGTTCCTCTGCCACAGTTTCCGTGTCAGCACGCGGGAAGTCACACATCAATTCCGCAAAAACTAAGGATTTCTTAGACTTGGACTTCTCGAACTCCAAATCGAACTCTTGCAGGATAACAATCCATTTGGAGTACTTGCCCCCTAGCAATTGTTTAGTCAAAATATAGATCATAGGGTTGCAATCCGAAATCACTGTAGTTTTACGAAGAAGAATGTAATGACGAAAACGCTGGACAGCCTGAACAGCTGCCAGGGCCAATTTCTCCACATGCGAATATTTTAGCTCAGTGGGATTTAACGTCCTTCTAAGATAATATATCACATGTTCCATTCTGAATTCGTCTTCCTGAACTAAGACCATTCCAATGGTGGAGTGGGAGGCGGCAAGATACAAAAGGTAGTCCTGGTTGTAGTTGGGAGGATGCAGCAACGGTGCATGGGTCAACGCGTGCTTAAGTGCATCAAAAGATTTCTGAGCTATCTCATCCCAAGAAAATTGAGCGTTCTGTTTCAACAACCGGGTGAAACCCTTTGTAACCTCGGCGTAGTTAGGAATGAATCGACGTAAAAAGTTTGCTTTCCCCTACAAACTTTGGAGTTGGCGCAAACTCGAAGGAGGAGGCAATTTGATGATGGCTTCGACCTTCGAGGGATCGACACGGATACCGGCTTTTGAAACGACAAATCCTAGCAATCATCCCACTTCTATGCAGAAGACACATTTGTGTGGGTTCAACCGAATTCGATAATGCCGACACCTCATAAAAATAGCGCGTAAGTGGACAAGGTGATCAGCTCGATGTAAGGAATGAGCAGGCAAATCATCGAGATACGGTTGCACAATGTGCTTGATATCGTGAAACGCGTAAGACATTGCCCGTTGGAAAGTGGCTCTGGCATTCTTAAGTCCAAAAGGTAATTTGCAGTAAGAAAATGTCCCCCAAGGACAAATGAAAGCCGTTTTTGGTTGATCGGCAGGTAGAATATTGATTTGGTTGTAACCGGAAAAACCGTCCATAAAGGAAAATATTTCACTGTCGGCACAATCATCAATTATTTGATCGATATAGGGCGTGGGATAGTTGTCTTTTGGACAAGCACGATTTATATCCCTATAGTCGATACATATTCTTATTGTTACTTGTTTCTTGTTAACCGGAACAATATTCGATACCCAATCCGTTAACGGGATCGGATAAATGAAACCTGCTTTCAACAGCTTCTCGACTTCTGCTTTAATCGCAGCCGCTTTCCTAGGGTGTATCTGACGCAGACATTTCCGAACGGGTTTAGCGTCCGGGTAGGTCTTGATTTCATGAACAACAATGGAGGGATCAATTCCTGGAATTTCCTCATAGGACCAGGCAAACACGTCGCGGAATTCTTGAAATAGGACCTTGTATGTTTGAATTTCGTTATCTGTACACGAGGCACCTATATGAATGTTTTCAATAACTCCGGTTTTGACTGAAATGTCAATGGCAATAGTTTGGGAAATGTTTCCCAAATTCAACTCTGAATCAGGATGTTTCATGGGATTCTGAGCGTCCTTGACATATTCAGCTGTAAAAATTGATGAAAAATCATTTTCAAAGTCATCACCCTTAGGTAAAAACGAAGATCTGTGATGAAGATCTTCCCATGGTAGATCGTTTACACTTAGGATTTCACAAAGTTGTTCGTCAGATGACACGACTTCAGGAAATGTTATCCGTTCTGAGGTTGATGTGAAAAGTGATTCCTCAAGGACCACATTCATTTGGTCAAATTGGGTTGAACTGGAGTTGGAAAAAGACTGCACGGCCTCATAAGCAATTTCATATGGACTCAAAGGCATTGCATTACCGAATGAGTCTATCTCAGATTCAGATGGGACAATCCAAGGATCATCGTAAATAATAGTGTCTGAAGTAATCATATGAATGGATGCAAATGAAGGGTCTGCATTGATCGAAGGAAAAGGAAAAGTTCCTAGTAAACCAGAATCTTTAACTAATCCTACACCAACATCCTTGTAAGGGATAGTCATTTTACCGACATGCTGGATACTCTCTGAAGAGGCTGGGTCGGATGAAAAGTAAGCCAGCTGGTCTATCGTTACGATCTTACCATTATGTGGAAACTTTATAACTCTGAAGACCGATGACACGACCGCTGTCATAGCATAAGACCAACTGCGACCCAAAAGAAGGTTGTAGTCTAGAGGGGCATCAACCACCTCCACATCCAGACTAACGGTTTTTCCTTCAACCCCTATAGGCAGATCCTGTAGAATGCCAAACGGATGGAACCCACGGCCATCAAAGGCCTTAAGAATCGTCGGGGATTGGTTCAGTGAAGGAGAACCAAGCGATCTCCAACACTGAATCGACATAATACACGTAGAAGCTCCTTCATCAATTACAATCTGATGAATAGGCCTGGTTTTGACTATCACTGGAATCTGGAAAGCCATCTGATGAGGGAGACGCGGTGTACTATTTTCTAGATCAAAGATTATCAGGTTCGGGTCCTGAATATCAACAGATCCTATAGCTGACAAGAGTAATTTTCGTTGTGCTGGGCATGATTGCAGCACTTCCAAAGCCGACATTGCTGAGGGTGAAACAGCTAAATCCTCAACAATGTTATAATTCTGAGCTGCTCTCGCATGTGGATTGAAAGCAGACTTTCGAAGTATACCCTTGGCGGGCAGTTTAATTACCAAGTCCGGGTTAGGTTTCTCGATTTGTAGTGGATTGGAACCGGGAGCTGAGGTTGATGGATTAGAATGAGAAGATTCTGCTTCTTTACCATCAACAGGATTCTTACTACCATAATCTTGCGATCGAGTCGCAATCCGTACATGAGACATCATCAATATGGGTTCTTCACTGGCACTCGAGGAAGAACCTATCATTTTACTCTCTTGCTTTGGAAATGGATATTTCAAAACAGTAGGAGTTGGGGAACCTTTAACGATTTTCACAACCTCCGCCCGATGAGGGTAATCTCTTGTGAAATGATCTTCTTCACAAATTAAACAAGGATAGCGAGGTTTGCGCTTTTCGTCGTTAGATTCCGACTTCTCTTTTTTCTCCTTTGGAGCCTTGTCTGCTTTATCCTTCTTCTTACCTTTCTTCTTACCACCGTTTTTTGATTTAGCCGTAGATGACTCTACAGCGTGAATGTCGGTGGTAATTTCAGGAGAAGATTCTCCTGTCGGGGATTCCGGTAAGGTTATTATTGGAGAAGAATTCTTTGAGGATTTCTTCTTACTTTTAGTATTCACCGTACCAATCATGCCATCAGCAGCATGGGACCCCGAAGGAGCAGTAGTGATTTGATTCGACTTAGGAAGATTTGGGATCTTCTCGTGCAACGTACCCGACTGAGTGTAAACTAAGTCAAGGTACTGGGCTTGAGCAATGACTTGCTCCTCAGTAACTACTCCGGCCTTAGCTACATCTTCAGTAATCTTCGGTAATAATGATTTTACAAACCATTCAGCTAAGATTTGGTCCGGGATAAAAACTTTCACTAAACGTCTTCGACGTCTCCATTCATGAATATGATCGGAAATATAAGTGGATGTCGATTGTTTTAATGAAGTTAATAACTCAGTACCATTATCGTATCTGACCGACAACTGGAAATGAGTTAGGAACGAGGTAGCTAACTGGCTAAAATTGTAAAAAGAGGCCCGTGGTAACTCAATGTACCACTTGGCCGCGAGACCAATGAGTGTACGCTGGAAAAGACGTAAGCGGATCGAATCGTCCGAGATAGAATTTGAAGCACACCAGAGGTGGTAAGTCATCACGTGATTGGACGAATCCTCTCCAGACTTACCTTCGAACTTGGGTATGTCACTGGGTAACTTATTTGGCATTGGCGGCCAGAACGGAAGATATTGAATTGGATCGTTCGTTAGGCGCGTCAAGTCGGGTAAATCCAAAGTTGCGATAAATGGTAATTGCCGGTTAAGATCTCTAAAACTCTGGGTCACAATACCAGTTCCAGGAGGAGGATATCCAGGATAATTAGGAACAGGAATCGCATTCAGGATATTATATCCTCTTAGAAAACCAGGATTAACCGGACCGTACTGGGGTTGTTGAGGTTGTTGATAAGTGTATCCAGGATACGGTTGATACTGGTAAACCGGTTGTTGGACAGCAGGACCGAGTTGGTACTGTCCCTGGTACTGTTGGTAGGTAAATTGAGGTTGACTTGTTACAACAGTACTTAAACCAGGTTGCCCTACAGGCATCTGGACCGTGGTTTGAATCGTAGATCCGGACAACGGTAAAGATGTCTGAGGAGTGGTTGCAGAGACAGTAGAAACCGGAGCTGTCGATACTCCAGAAGTAAGTGTGGTAGATGTTGCGGTAGTTGCAGCAGTCGTTTGAGATGGAGTACTAGGTGCAATTGGCGGCCGAGTAACTACCGAAGTTACAGAAGTTTGAACATTTGACTGGACAGGTTGCGTTTGCTGGGGTGAACCAGAAACTACGGGTTGTCCAGTTTGAGGTAACAACTGTATACTTGGCTGCAACACCTGTTGACCTTGTGATGGATCCCACACTATCATTCCGGGGTATTGACCCGTAACAGGTTGAGGATACTGAGATCCATAACCGGATTGAGGATAGGATTGATAACTGAAAGGCACAATTCCCATACCTTGAACATATGACTGACCTTAGGTGGTTGATAACCTTGACTCGAGTATTGACCTTGAGGTTGATAACCTTGGGGTAAATACTGATACTGGGGTTGACCTTGACCTTGAGGTTGATACCCTTGAGGTAAATATTGATACTGAGGTTGACCCTGGGGTACATATTGAGGTTGGGGTTGACCTTGAGGCATGTATTGTACTATGGGTACATACTGGCCTTGAGGTTGCCCCCCAGACACAATTTGTGTACCTTGAGGTTGCCCCCCAGGCGATAATTGACCACCTTGAGGTTGAGAAACGGGAACTGAACCTGACATCATGTAAATGTCCCCTACACCCAACGGTTTATTACCATTGTTTCCAGCTAATAACCCATGATCAATGGGTTGAGGAGATGCCCCCGCAAAGGTACCAAAAAGTGACTGATACCCGGTGGGGACAGAAGGACCGCCGTGTAAGAAAGATTCAGGAGATTGAGTGAACATGGACGACTGACCAGACATATTTACAGGAGTATAAATACCTCCAGGTGGAAAAGGAGTACGAGGTGGAGAAAAACCTACCCCTGAGTTGTCTAAATAATTGGTTAACGAAAGGTACCAAGTAGTACTTCTAGGAGGACCGTAAAAGATAGATTCATGCTCCCTTAGATCAATAATAGGTTGATCTTCAAGGATAGATACGCCTAATTCTTCCTTTGGAGCAAGTTCTTCAATAGCTATCAAACCAGTAGGAAGATTTTCGGTGATGACTCTTTCTACCCTGGGTGAATCTGGTACACTAGAAGTTGGAGTAACAGGTTCAGATATTTCAGGTTCTTCGCCTATATCACTAGTAGATGAAAAACTACCAGCAAGCTCGGAAACTGAAACTGCTTCAGGATTATAACCTGTCTCTAGACTTTGGTAATCTTGATGGACTACCAACGAAGACTCTCCTTCTTCAGGTGAACCTACTCTACTACCACTAGGAGGAGTTACAAGGACCTTTAAACCTTCGTAATGACTCGGGACGTCTTGAGGAGGTTCACCCCGAAGTCTACGGGATTTCCTCAACAATTCGGCCACAGAAACAACCTCAAGAGACTTGCCTCGAAGTCTACGGGACTGTCTCGGTAATTCTGCCACAGTTAAAAACTTTTAACTACTGCACACGCAAACAAAGTAAAATCTCAAAGCAAACTACCTAAAGTCTCTAAAGAACCAAACAAATTTGAATCACACGCCTAAAGAATCTAGGGCGTCAAACCAAGCACAAACAGTAGCCTTCCAGACCGAAAACGCTAGTTGGAGATGAAACCCAACATCGCCGGATTCAGTACAGAAGTGGCGGGTGGAACAGTTACCCCGGCAACCTGCTTAATGAATAGACCGGCACAAGTTCCTCCACTTTAACCGTCTCGAGTGAAGTGAACCCCCCGGAAAATCCAAGTGAGTCTAGCCGACGTCTGCTCCAGGTACAGTGGGATCTTCCCTCCACCGTCACCTCGGTAGAATCCTAAAGATAATGGTCACTAAGGTTACCAACAGCAACAAATGCACCTGGGGGAACAGTCTACACTCCGAAAGCACGCAAGGGCAGAGTATCAAGCTCAATCCCCTTGCCGGCTCCTTGACAACAATCCAAGGTTTACCGACAAGTGACCCCTGGCTCCTCGACAATGGTTAATCCGAGGTTTACCGTTTGTAATACGTGCGTGTCTGGCATCGTTCCCAATGAGGGAGGATTGATCCCCTCACTGGTTCGGACACGAGCTCGTGCTTCTCCTTTAAGAGGAGCTTTCCCAGAGTACAAATGAAACAATTGGATTTATTCTATCACAAGATAAGCTACTTGTTTGGTTTTGCTGTCTTGGAGAGTTAATTACTCTCCTACTCCAAGACACTAGCCTGATCTAAATTGGTGTTTCAGAGCCCTAGTAAATAAAAATTACTAAGTTGATTTTACTTTAAGCGTTAATTTTATGGTTTTTCTTAAAGACAAAAGGTAGTGGAGATGAAACTGGTGATGTGTAGACTCGACTCGCAACCACTACAAAGATGCACCTAAGATGATTTACACTACTTTTCTTTTTTCAATGAATCTCCTAACTAAGAGGGTTGGAAAATGCAAATTTTATAGAAAACAACTTTCTTAGTAAAGACAATCAAAGAAACAATTCTCTTTATCTTTTCAAAACACACAACTCATGACCACTAATTACTCTACGAAATTTCCTTTTTCTCCCAAAAGTCTACAAATGCTACCGAAGCAAACTTTTTCCAAAAGAATTTTTGTGTTTTTTCTATATTAATAAAGCATATAAAACTATTTTATCAAATCAAATTTAACAAATCTAATACAATCAAATCAAAATCACTCAAAAGCAAATTAAAAGGAAATTTACCTAAAAGCAAAAAATAATGAGGACAAAAGCCTACAAAGATGATTCCCGGATGTTTTACTCAGTCAAAATGCAACTAAGGATCAGTTCATGCAGAATCATAAACTAACCAAAAAACAAAATCGAAATCTTTTTGTTCTTTTTTCTCAAGAATGGAATTCAAGGCTTTAACAAACAAACTTTTCGAGATTCGCAAAGAGAAGACACAACGGTAGGTCTCTCACAAGGGTGACTTCTATGACAGGCCCGACTCCTAGGAGGACTGATCAAAACCAAGGAGATCCAAAGTTCGACAACCTCTAACGCCAAAGTCACTACAGGACCAGTTAAAAATCAAACCCTAAGGCAAAATCCCTATGAATTCCACCAAAACCCTCGACACTAACGGGACAAGTTCAGGTGAAGATCTCTGACAGTAAACTAATGGATCTGGGCAGTAAAAACAAAGTAAAAACAAAATCTAAAGAGCAAAAAGAGGAAAAATGGAATTTTCTCAAATTTGACAGGGGTACGCAGGTGATCTGTTGACACAGGCGCGGGTACGCCCTGTGCACAAAGACGCAGTGCGTACAAGTACGCACTGTGTCAAACTCAGAGACTGCGTACTATTGGCAAAGCTAAGAAAAATAAAAATCTAAATTGACTCTAAGCTAACCCACCCAAATACACAGTTAGACAGCCAAAAATCAGAAAACAATCGATTTTTCTCAGACCAAAATATCAAATCAAAAAGAACTCAAACACATTCATGGATTCCCCAGCGGAGTCGCCATTTTGTCACGCGGAAAGAGTCGTTAGTGTGGACACAACCGACCTTCCTAGAATCCTAAGACTTTCTAATGACAAACAAGACAAATAAGAGAAATCCTTCCCTAAATATGCTTTTACAATATGAGAAATCAAGTGTTTAGATCCTACCTGTAATCCAACGTTGTTGTAGCAGTCCAGCTTCGTTGATCCGGATGAGCTCCTCCTTCCCTTCGAAACCTGCATTCACTAACAATCAAACGATTAAATAGCACCTGAATATCACATAAAATAAAACATATTTAACATATAGACCAAGGAGTATATGAAACAACTCATAAATAACAAATCGTTGAGAAGAATGGACTAATTTATATTAAAAGGTAACAAAAGGAACCATTACAACCTGAGCCTTGGTGTTGTGCAAGCTCCTCCTAGGGTCCACAAGAGTTCTCCCTTACTCTGATCAGCTCACCCACCTCCCAATGGAAACAAGTAAAGATGGTAATCTCTCCTCACAAGCTTCTACAAGGAAGTCCTAATTCCAGCAGCATCTACCCTTAGGAATGTTCAGCTTTCAACCTCCCCTCCCTTTGGCCCAATGCCTGTATTTATAGTGCTCTAGAGGAAGTTATTCAGGTCCACCATCAATGGGATAAGCCCCTCTTTGGATGGGATAGCTCCCCTCTTGATGGGATAAGTTCCTCTTAGGTAGGGATACATGAACCATTTGGAGGCGCTTCATACACGTTAAACAAGCTTCTAGAAGAGTCTAGAAATGACCACAAGTAAATTTTTTAGAGTGAAACTTGCGCCTTTTGACCTTTACAGGAGTACGCACCCACCCCTTTACATACAGAGCGTACAAGTATGCAGGTATTGTGAACTTGGGTTGCGTACACGCAGGTAAGGCTAAGAGAAACTGCGTACCAGAGATAATTGACTTTTAATGACTTTTCTCTCTTTCTTGAAGTTTGACATGAAGAGCAGAGGCATGAGACTTGCCAAGGAGGATAGTATGACAGTGGATGGAGCCATACTAACTGCAAATAGTCATGGTGACATTTTTTAGTGTAACAACCTTAGAGGAGATTTTATCTGCATCGGGAGATGATTTGAAGGTTACTCCATCTGCCCCTTCATGGATTTCAAGAGTTTGTAGCGATGATATTTCTTTTAAAATCAAATCAGAATCATCCTCTTTCGAAGAAGCATTTTCATCTTCCCTTCGTCGTCTAAACCAATCAAGTTTTTTATGGACACCTAAGAGGGGCACCAATCTAGAGAGTCTCTTAAAATAGTTTTGAACAGGACCTAGACCCAGTACCAATTGTTCACCTTCATTTGTCATTGCCTTTTGCAACCTTGGTTCCTCCACATTTGATCTATTAGCAACATGGCAATAGACCTCAAATGCTATGTTCTCTCCTTCTCTATCATAATCCAACCATGCTACTCATTATTTCTTGATGAGATAATAAAAAATGTTTATGATAGCCTTTATGATAGATAAACATTCAAATGTTGTGCAACATAATTACCTTCATGAAACTGACATAATTCTCATCCACTCGTAACCCTATAACATTGAAGCAACCTTTATCATCTTCTTTGCACCGGAAGCCCTTCTGTATACAGTTTCAAAAGCATTTCTAGGCGAGATGTTATCACTGCAGACAAGTACTTTGTTGCTGCCCAATTTAAACAACAGCTAGTTGAGACAATAGTCATCCCATCAAATGAGCAACAACCTTCTTTGATCATATCTTCTGATCCAGAAACCTGTTTTTGGAATGTGATATACCGTTGAAAAGCTCTTTATGAGCTGTTTCTGATGGACACACTTATGACATGTTTTGTGCTGAATATCATGTGCAAAACATCTAATAAAAACAAACCTATTAAGAGGTCCATTTTGATCACTGAAGGAAGGCCAGAGGACTGACTCTAACACACGGTACCAAACTTGGAGTGCAATGCTCGCATCAATGTGTTAAGGGACGATACTTCATCTAGTATTTCCTTCTTTAGTTTAGCTCAGGCAGAAATTATCAAGAAGTCTCCTCCTTTCTTGGCCACCTATATTTCCTTCACCATTCGTTCATTCTCAACTATGAGCAAATGAGCACTTGAGCTATTGGCTTTGGAATACACTCTAGTTGCATCAGCCAAAGCAGCTGGATTATTATTCACATCAATCACGATCACTTGTTCTTCAACTTGCATAGGAGATGTTTGGTCCTCTGGAGTCGATATTCTGTGAGACTGCACAACTCTGTGATGAGATTCGTCAAAGGATATGTTGTGCATCTCTACTTCTGTCTAACCCCCCAAGATCTCAGTGCCTCCTTGGTCATTCAAGACATGTTCATCATCTATATGCACTAAAGTGGGTGAGTAAACCTCTTTGTGGTGAGGCATGAGGTCAGTGTCCTGTTCCAACTCCTACTACTCCATGTCTGCATCCAATTGTTCACGTGCCTGTTATATCTCATGAGAAAAGTCTTGCCCCTGTGATGGTTCACCCTGTTCGCCTGATGCTAGCTGTTTAGATGAATCAACTACTTGTATGGGCACTGCTTCATCTGTCTGCACATGATGCACCCCCTACTATATCTACTACTATTGCGCTTCCTTCTCCTATTTGTGCAACTCTTGTTCTTTCCAGAGTTTCTCCCTTAGCTCATGCAACTCCTTCTCTGCTTCTTCCATTCTCTTCTTATCCCTCTGCCTTTGCACTATGCGCTTGTCGCAATGCTTCCTCTTTTCCTGAATATCCATAGATTCTTTCTCTACAAGTGGATCTGCTCGAAACTTACAGCTTTTCTCCTCCTCCATGATGTTGACAATCTTCCTCTTCCCTTTGTCGCACATAGGTATGCTTGACTCTGATGCCTCTGTTGTTGTTGCTATTATTGGTGCTCTCCATGATGCTGCTTTGCTAACCACTCTACGGCAAAGCCGACTTGTTCATTGGGTTTGGAGGAATTGTAGCAATACCTCCATGAGTCTTCCTCGGCCCAATGAAATGCCCCATGGATCTAGTTGAACTGAACTCTCATGCAGTGATCCTTCACAATGCAATGTGGGTCATACGGGTTGAAGCTTCGGAGGTCAAACGGGTACTTCTTCATCTATTTTTCTTCAACATCCGCTTGCTTGATACTCCAGATCTCATATAACCCAATCCGAAATAGAAGAGTGGGCCAAGGTGCCTTCTTCTTCCACTGTAGTCTAGTTGTCAATCATGCTAAGATGTGATACGCTACTTCCTGCATGACAAGTACGTCCAAGGTAAACTTTGGCAGAACATGCAGAGGCTTCTTCACACTGAACATCCGTTGGAAAGTGTCGGACGGTGAGGCATACCATTCTGTAATGCCTAAGAACTTCTCCATTGCTTCCTTTGACATGCAGGGTGGATCATGTTCAAATATTATCCTGTATACTGGGGTGACAAAATGGTCGAAAACCCAATGATTACTCCCCTGAAGCTGCATTTGGACAACAACTTGAAATATGTGTTCACAACAGTCTCCGTCGGTGACCATGACCATTCCAAGCCCGGGAACATATGTTGGACACAGACTGCATCTAGGATGTAGGTGGACATGTAAATATCTGCATGCATACCCTCAGGTGATTGTCAAGCCTTCGTGACTTGTTCCTTTAGCTGATGAGCCAGTATGCCGGACTAGTTACATGGTCTTCCTTCTCTAGCCATTTGGTCTAATGCAATCACCCAAGTCTAAGGAAAATTTATAGTGCTCGCTTGGCCACTCAGTTGACATGTGAATATGACCAAGTATTGGTACTTATTCCTCAATATCTTTGTCTTGTAGATTTGGTTGGGTGTCATCTTGAAATGAGCTGGCTCCTTTACCCAAACCTTGAGAATTTCTTTGGAGTTACCTCTGCTGCTAGGAAATTTGAATGGAGGACTCATGATAGTCACGGGCTCTGACATATGATACATCTCATCATAATCTTGTGCCCAAAAGGTTGCAAGCTTTGCCGCACTAACATTGCTCAAGGTCATTGTCTCGAGGTCAATGTGAGAGATGATCCAGTGAATCATGTCCGCGCATGGGAATGCGGGATATCTGCATGAAATATGGTACAAGCTGGATTGTGAATGTTCATGTACACTTGATGGTCTTCGAGGTCTTCCCCAAAAGTTCCTACGAATGTTTCATTAACCTCTTTCCACTTCAGTTTGATGTCCTTGTCTAGATACAACTTCGTATCTTCATAGATCAGTAGACTAGAGGACACTTGCTCAACTGTTGCTCCAGCTGCAACTCCATCAATGTCCTGTGATAATGTTCTCTTAGAAGCCATGAGACAGATGAAAACGTGAAAGATCTGGAAACAAGAAGCATGCATGGCAAGAAATATGTCAGTGGAAACAAATCAAATCTGGGGAAGGACACAACACATACCTAGGAAACTGATGAGCAAGATTGCACAAATTTTACTGGGAGGTTGGGTGACTGGATACTAGAACTATGCAAAAGGAACACTGGGTTGTCTGGGAGGTAGGACTACCTACTAGATCTTTGAAATGCACAATCTAGTAGGCAGCTGGCTGTTGGGATTGTGCAATGCAAAATTCCAGTTGGGAAGGACTGCTGGCCCAGGGACATATTTGCGCAATTTCTTAGGCCAAGCAGCCATTTTCCTCCAGAAATGTGCAAAAAATTCCTGGAGGCCAGTGCTGGGTAGGAATTCACATTTCTGGAGAGGAAGTTGAGCCTTCCTTCCCTAGATTGCGCAATGTAGCCTTGTTGAAGGCAGAGCCCGAGCCAAGGTTGGCCCGACTCATCGATGGGAAAATGAAAGAAAATAAGACATTGATAACACTAAGTGATAGTAGAAGTGATTGACAGGGCATGAAAAACATGAACGAAATATTCATCAAACAGATCAACATGCATGTGGGTGAGGCAGTTCGCCGGCTGGGCGAACATCTGTGCAAAATAGTTTCATGCATGCGACAGTAGTGGGATAGCAACGAAAATTGAAACATAGCTAGGAAAAGATAGTACACATGTAAATGACAACAAGCATTCAAATAAATCAAGGAAACATCACTCACGTAAGCGAATACACAAAAAGTGACAGAAATGTTGAAAAAGACAAGTTAAGGCCACTTACCCATGAATAGCTGAGCTAGATGTGTCAAAGAGTCCTGGATGTGCTGTGGGATGTCAGATATCCAAGATCAATGTGAATGAATGAGCTATGATGTGTCGAATAAATAATTTTGGTCTCATAACGTGCATGCCACAAATCTAGGAAAAAACAACACTTGGAGGAAAACTTCTAAAACAACTTTCCATGTAACCCTCGGCTACTAAAACTACCTCCCTGAATCATGGGATGACTTTTTCATGTTTCCTCTTTATATTTAGGGAAGAGAAAGTCATGCATGCATGCAAGTCAAGTCTCCTTGGTCTCGGATGGAACTAGTCAACTAGACTGTTCATGCATACAATTGCTCAACTACTTGGGAAAAATGCACATTCCTGGCTGGGAGGTGGGCTGACTGCCCAATAGGATTGCACAATTTATGGGCAGAGCAACTGACTGTTGCCAAAATTTGTGCAGATATTGGGCTGAGAAACCTTGCTGGGGAAATTTACGCAAATCCTGCTGGGAGTGTTGGCTGGCAGGATTGCGCAATCCTGGAGCCCAACAGACTACCAGAGAGGATTGAGAAATTTCTGGAGGGAAGGTTGGCTGCCCTCCAGAAATGCACAAATTTCAAGGGGAAGCTGCTTAGCCTACAGCTCGACCAAGTCCAGGTGAACAGCCTGTGAGGGGAATGGATCGCCTGTGATCAATAGGCTGCCTTTGTACGAGGAAAACACTGAATCTTGAGTACTTGATGAAGAAAGACAAAGTGCTATGAAAAGCTGGTAGGGAGGCTCCAAAATAGGCTAAGGAAAAATTTTGGAGGGTGGTTGTAGCCGCTACAACACTTGGTGACACAATGGTAGAACTCCAGCGCTTTGAATGGACCTTGTTCATGAAAAGAAAGTCTAACACCTCCAGAAGTATTGTTCAGTTCTCAACTCATCTTGGTTTCACACTAACTTGATTGTAAGATGCGACATCTGCCAAACTCTTGGTCAATTGACACAGATTCCAAGCCAATGCAACATAGTTGTTTCGATTGGGGTTGAGGGGTATATAAGTGCACAAGTAGTATAGTCATCAGAGTCTTAGGTTCATCTTTGATTTTTCTCCACTACTAGTAGGCCTGGATAGTACCCCAGTGGAGTCACATAGAAACACATGTATGGCTCTGCTGCCAGCAATCCTAGTCAGTACCCTGGCAAAGTACTTGCATTACCTCCCTACGCAAGAAGCCTTTATCTTCTTTCAACTTATTCATTTTTCATTTTGAATTTTTTTAATTTTAATTTTTTTTTTTTCACTCTGCATAACACTTATTCATTTCATAGGCGGAAGAGGGATCCTAACTTATTGAGAGTAGAAGAGGTTGTTCTAGTAGAGAAGTAGTTTATTGTATCTCTGACGTGCCTACTAAGGTTTTCCCCTTTACCTTACTCTACTTGAATGAGCTGACAAGGGTTAACCCAAAAACAACCAACTAGAGAAGGTGACACTAGATAGCACCAAGTTTCACTTCGAACAATATGTATTTCCCTTTGACATATCATGGACTAAAAGTAACAAGCTCATTATATAGAGGCAAGATGACATATAACCAAGTAGTGATAGTTGTGCAAGCCCTCTTGTACTTTACCAAACTTGCTTCAAGATTCATACATGTTTTCATGTAATAATAACCTACAAATGAAACGAATGAACTAACAAACATCAAAGCAAAGAAAAAGCATAAGCGAAAGTGAAAGAAAAACAAGTAAGCAAACAAGCAAGTAAACAAACCAGCAAACAAAGCATGTAAGTAGACAAGCATGCAAGCAAACAACTGAAAGCAAACACTACTCCTACTCCTACACTAATGGTGCATGGGCCTGATCACATGAAGTGATACTTCCAATGCAGCCACTGACACATTGGTAGACCAATGTTGGTGAAGGCTTGATCCACGAGAAACCTGGTTGTGGGAACCAGCGAGCAAGAAAGATATAACAATGAAGTCAACCACACTTCGTGTTTCAAAGTTCCCATGGGACATAAGTGAGTGCAAGTGCATGATGGGCAGTCCATGGACTTATCATGGTGCTAGGTGACACTACATGCAACTTTGAAGCACAAGCACACTCTTGACTGTGACATGCAAGCAGATGAAAGAAACAAATATAACTTGCGTCACACACGAGTGCTTGCAATGTAAGACTCCTCCAATGCATGAGCAATGGGATTGTGCAGTTCGAGTGGAGGAAGTGTGATCTATGAGTGAGATGGATCTTCAATGCATACAAATGAGTGATGAGGAGCCTTGGGTGATTAAACAATTTCATGATTGGAAGTGAGACTAACCCCAAGAGAGCAGGTCCCTGACATAACCATCAGCTTGGGCTGAAGTGCCTCGACAGTCTTGGGTGTTTCAACTTCATCACCAGGTAGATCATCATAAACGGGTGGCCTAGAAAGATAAACTGTGATAGAGTCATGATCGTGATCAAATATAGAAGTAAATGGATCACAACCTCCATGATCAGAAAAAGAATCAAACAGAGGGGTAGATGGAAAGCGAACAAACTCATCCTCTGTATCTCCAAAAAAGAAAGACGAAGGATCAAGTAGATCGTCAATGAGTAACTTATCCTCTTCATTTCTGAATGATGGACCAACATCCAGTGAGTCTTGTGAGTGATCAACAATGGGTGCATTCGTGGATAAAGACACACATGAAAAATCCTGGATGGTAGGTTCACCAAAGAGGTTAGGAAAGAACAGAGGGGGCTTGGATGAAATGGAGTCATCCTTTGCCAAGTGTTGACGCTCAAGCTCCGACTCATACTCTTCATGAATGACAGCACATGTTGGTTGTGCAACACCAACTCTTTCAAGGGTTGCTCCTTGTTCACAACAAGTGAAGAGTCTGGAATGGATGAACATAAGACATCATCATTCGAAGGAACACCCTAGTGCGAAGACGAAGGTCGTAGACAAGAATTCATATGAGAAATCGAAGGACTCACAACAAAATCTACTAAAAAATTGAGTGAAGTGATGTTGGGAGAGTGTGAAGGATGAACAGGTGTGTGAGTATGCTCTTTAGCATCACTTGGCAGTGGTGGAGTTGTTGAATGAGAGGAAGGCAGACAGTCAGTTTAGATGGTGTCTGAATCCACATACGATTGCATAGCTCCATCAATGAAGAATGTTGAGTAAAGCTTTATTTCAAGCTTTCTCTTGGGATGATAATATTTCTTAAGGCAATACTTGAACCACTCCCAAAGATAAGAAAATTTCATTTGGCTCCTCGGAACTTGAAACTGCAAGTCATGGAAGCGCTGCCAAAAATCAATCATTGATTCATGTGGAGCCCTCTGTTGTTGTAACATTTTCCGGTCAAGATGGTCTGTATCAAAATGATAGAATGTGTCTTCAATAAGATCACATAAGTGCCCAAATGAGTGCACGGTGTCAACTGGTAGGCTGAGCACCCAATAAAATGATGATTCGCGAAGTGTGTATGCAAGAAACAAAACAACCTGTTCGTCAGGAAACTCATCTTCCTCATGAAGCATGGAAATAAAGTTATGTAAGTGCTCAGGCCAGGCCACTTTGCCTTCACCATCATATGTGTGAGTGGACAAGAGATTGAAAATCTTCCCCGTGATGGAGACATCTTCTCGATTCAAAAAATACTGCAGGGGAAGAAGAGTGCAAGACTCCATGAAATATGTGCAAAGGTTAAAAACTAGATGAGAGGAAACATCTTGTCATCAGGCCCTCCTTCTAGTGCCAGAAATGTTGACGGTGTTGGACCCACCAACATGTCAAGGGGATCTCCCCGGTAAGAAGTCCCAATTAGACCTCAAACCATTTGGTGTAGGAGTCCCAGCAATGGGTCGTAAGGTAATGCCTTGACCATGATGTTGCACAGAGGAAAGTAAGATAAATCTATTAGTATCAAGGGTGTGACCACTACAGTGAGTCAAGGAAGAAGCATGAAAGGTTCTAACACAAAGTGGGGGAGATGAGTGCAGCCCTTGACAACGTGTATCAGTACTCAGCTAGGAAGGGAACACACCAACGAAGATGCATCACAAGCTAGAAAGAAAAATAGTCGATAATCCAATGTGATGGTTAAATCAACAACACATTTGCAACAAGATTCTTATAATTGCATATGACTCAGTTCATACACAAATACGTAAGTTAAACAATATATATCATTAAGGCAACTGGAACAATCCAACTACAATAACAACATATGCATGAAAATGTGTTGGCTCTTATTATATAAATAAGTGTAATTTCCAATCATACAATACATGCATGTAAACTTGCTAGTCCCATCAGTGACATGCTACAGCCACATTCGCCTGCTCCTCCAAAGAGATGTACTAGCTCCATGTAGTGGAGAATCCAAGGCGCGTTACAATATTGTCCAAGCTTTCTTCAAGGTAGTCTTAATAGAAGCTTGGCGGACCAAAAGCCTATACAATGAGTTATAAGGGACTATTTATAGCAAAGGGTGGGGTGAGCCTTGACATTCCCCTTTGTGACCATTCAACTACCCTCGTGACTCTTCACCTACTCTATGACTATTACATCCACTATTGAGACTTGACTTACACTTAACATGACTCAACATTACAATGCACATGTACCCATGTGAACAATGGCTTGAACAAGCCAAACTAGACATCATTCTGACTTAGACAACTATAGAAGTCCAACTGCTCGACATCCTCGTGTTGATAAAAAATAACATACTGATTCCAATATTGGTAGTCCTTGATAGTGTCCATGTGTTCCATTGTGACATATATATGAAACCTAAACCTTTCCTCCATAGCATCCGGGTACACTACTCAGGCTCCTCTATCCAACTTGTCTGAAAGCATGCACATCATTGTCTTCAATGTGGTCAGACCAATAACATACTTGTGCATGATGTCTACACTAATAGGCAAGTCTGCGCTGGTGGCGGTGCACATCAACTCGTCGAAGTATGAGTCAAGCTCCTGTCGGACCTACTTCTTTGTATTCACCTAGGTGAGAGTCCCAAGTGATGGGATCACATGTGTGTGCACCACAACATCCATGCTCTTGAATACTCCTGCATTGGAAGCATGCATGCTAGTGATGAGTTGCGATAGGTGTTCATTGTTCCAGATATGACTCTGGATACATTTTTGCTTCTCGACAACATTGGCCCTCATCATCTTTGGCAAGTGAAGCGGGGCTCCCTTGTACTTCATCGTCCATCCTTGCATGTTATCAACAACAGAATGTATGTTCTTCAATATGTGTGCTATTCTTACACATCGCTGCTGCCATCCATGGAGTGGACAACTTCTTAGTGCACAATACCAAACTTGGAGCACAATGCTAGCATAACTATGTCAAGGGACAATACTTCATCTAGTATTGCCTTCTTCAGTTCAGCTCGGGCAGACATTGTCACCAAGTCTCCTCCTTTATTGGCCACATGTAGTTCCTTCGCGATTCGCTCATTCTTAGCTATGATGAAACAAACACTTGAGCTAGTGGCTTTAGCATACACTCTAGTTTCATCAGCCAAAGCAACTAGATGCTTGTGCACATCAATCACAATCACTTATTATTCAACTTGCATAGGAGATGTGTGCTCCTCCGGAGTCGGTATTCTGTGAGATTGCACAACTCTGTGATGAGATTAGTCAAAGGAGATGTTGTGCACCTCTGCTTCCGACTAACCACCAAGGATCTCAATGCCTCCCTGGTCATTCGAGACTTGCTCATCATCTGGATGCATGAAGTGGGTGAGTCGACCTCTTTGTGGTGAGGCATGAGGTCAGTGTCCTATTCCAACTCCTGTTGCTCCATGTCTACATCCAACTATTCAAGTTCATGTTCTATCTCATGAGAAAAGTCTTTCCCTTGTGATGGTTCACCTTGTTCACCTGATGCCCGTTGTTCACATGAATCCTTCTCCTGTTGGCGTAGCTCTTATTCTTTCTAGAGTTGCTCCCTCAGCTCATGCAACTCCTTCTCAGCTTCTTCCATTCTCTTATTATCCCTATGCCTTCGCGCGATGCGCTGTCACACTGGTACCTCTTTTCTTGAATAGCCATAGCTGCTTTCTCTACAAGTGGATCTGCTCGAAACTTTTAGCTTTGCTCCTCCTCCATGCAGGTGAAAATATTCCTCTTCCCTTTGTCACACATAGGTATGCTTGGCTCTACTACCTCTGGTGCTACTACTACTTCTACTACTGGTGCTCGCCATGATGCTGCGTCATGTTGGTTTGCTAACTACTCTACGGTGAAGCCGACCTATTCATTGGGTCAAAAGGAATTGTAGCAATTCCTCCATTAGTCTTCCTTGGCCCAATGAAATTCCCCATGGATCCAGTTGAACTGAACTCCCACAGAGTGATCCTTCACAATGCAATGTGGGTCATATGGGTTGAAGTTTTGGAGGTTGAATGGGTACTTATTCATCTATTATGCTTCAACATCTGCTTGCTTGATACTTGTATCTCATATAACCCAATCCACAATGGAAGAGTGGGCCAAGGTGCCTTCTTCTTCTGCTACAATCTAGTTGTTAATCCTCTTGAGATGTGATACACTACTTCCTGCATCACAAGTATGTCCAAGGAAAACTTTGGCAAAAAATTTGGAGGCTTCTCCGCACTGAACATTTGGATGAAAGTTTCGAACGATGAGGCATACCAATTTGCAATGCCTAAAAACGTCTCCATTGCTTCCTTTGACATGCAGGGTGGATCCTATTTGAATATCATCCTGTATACTGGGGTGACAAAATGGTCGAATAGTCGTATGATTACTTCCCTAAAGCTGCATTCGGACAACAACTTGAAATATGTATTCACAACAGTCTTCGTCGATGACCATGCCCACTCCAATCCTGGGAACTCATGTCGAGCACAGATTTCATCTAAGATGTAGGCGGACATGTAAATATCTGCATGCATACCCTCGGGTGACCATCGAGCCTTTGTGATTTGTTCCTTCAGCTGATGAACTAGTATGCCGAACAAGTTGCATGGTCTTCCTTCTCTAGCTAGTTGGTCCAATGCAATCACCTAACTCTGGGGAAAGGTTTCATTGCTCGCTTGGTCACTTAGTTGACATGCGGATATGACCAAGTATTGGTACACCTTTTTCAATATATTTGTCTTGTAGCTCTGGTTGGGTTTCATCCTGAAACGAGTTGGCTCCTTTACCCAATCCTTCAGAATGTCTCTGGAGTTACCTCTGCTACCAGGAAAGCTGAATGGAGGACTCATGATAGTCACAGGCTCAGACATCTAATACATCTCATCATAATCTCGTGCCTAGAAGGTTGCAAGCTTCGTCCCTCTAATACTGCTCAAGGTCTTTATCTTGGGGTCAGTGTGAGAGATGATCCAGTGAATCATCTCCGCACATGGGAATGTGGGGTATCTGCATGCAATCTGGCATAATTTAGACTTGTGAATGTTCACATACACCTGACGGTCTTTGAGGTCTTCCCCAAAAGTTCCTGCGAATGTTTCATTAACCTATTGCCACTTCAATTTGATGTCCTTGTCTAGATACAACTTCGTATCTTCATAGATCGACAGACTAGAGGACACCTGGTCAACTATTGATCCAACTTCAACTCCATCAGTGTCTTGTGATCTTGTTCTTTTGGAAGCCATGAGACAGATGAACACCTGAAAGATCTGGAAACAAGAAACATGCATGGCAAGAAATATGCCAGTGGAAACAAAGAAAATCCGAGGAAGGACACAACACATACCTGGGAAATTGATGAGAAAGATAGCGCAAATTTTACTAGGAGCCTGGGTGACTAGCTCCTAGAACTGCGCAAAAGGAAGTCTAGGCTATCTGGGAGGTAGGATTGGCTACTGGATCTTCTAAATGTGCAATCCAATCAGGCAACTGGCTGGGATTGCGCAATTCTATGTGGGAAGGACTACTGGCCCAGGGATAGATTTGCACAATTTCTTAGGCCAAGCAACCACTATCCTCCAGAAATGCACATTTATGTAGAGGAAGGTGAGCCTTCCTTCCCCATATGTGCAATGACACCTTGGTGAAGGCAGAGCCCAAGCCAAGGTTGGCCTGACTCACCGATGGGAAACTGAAAGAAAATAAGACAATGAATACATGGCAACACTAAGTGATAGCAGAAGTGATTGACAGTTCATGCTAAACATGAATGAAAGATTCAACAAACATATCAACATGCATGTGGGTGAGGCAGTTCGTCGACTAGGTGAACGTCTGTGTAAAACAGTTTCATGCATGCGACAACAGTTAGATAACAACGAGAACTGAAATAGAGCTAGTACAAGCTAGTACACATGTAAATGACAACAAGCGTCCAAAGAAATTAAGCAAATAACACTCACAAAGTGAATACACAAAAAGTGATAGAAATGTTGAAAAAGTCAAGTTGAGGCCACTTACCCGTGAATAGCTGATTTGGATGTGGCGAAGAGTCTTGGATGTGTTGTGGGATGTCAAAGCTCTAAGATCAAAGTGAATGAATGAGCTTTGATGCGTCAAATAAATAAGTTTGGTATCATGACGCGCATACCACAAATCTAGGAAAAAGTGGAACTTGGAGGGAAACTTCTAAAACAACTTTGCATGTAACCATCGGCTGCTAAAAATAGTTCCCTGAATCATGGGTTGCCTTTTGCATTTTTCCTCTTGCTATTTTGGGAAGAGCAAGTCATGCATCCATGCAATTCAAGTCTCCTTGGTCCTATATGGAACTAGTCAACTGGACTGTTCATGCATGCAGTTGCTCAACTACTTGGGAAAAATGTGCATTCCTAGCTGGGAGGTGGGCTGATTTCCTAGGAGGATTGCACAATTTATGGGCTGAGCCGCTGGCTGCTGCCCAAATTTGTGCAAATCCTGGGTTGAGCAGCCCTGCTGGGGAAATTTGGGCAAATTCTATTGGGAGTGTTGGCTGGAAGTATTGCACAATCCTAGAGCCCAGCGGGCTTCCAAAGAGGATTGCGCAATTTTTGGAGGTCAGGCTGGCTACCTTCCAGAAATGCGCAAATTTCAAGGGGAAGCTGCTCAGCCTATAGCTAGACCAAGTCCGGGTGAAAACCTATGAGGGGAATGGATCAACTGTGATTGACAGGTTGCCTTTGTGAGAGGAAAGCACTGAAGCTTGAGTACTTGACGAAGCAAGACAAAGTGTTGTGAAAGGTTGGTAGGGAGGCTCCAAAATAGGCTAAGGAAAAATTTTCGAGGGTGGTTGTAGTCGCCACAACAAATCATTACGACGTAATGGCCCTTTGACCATTCATGGGATGGGTTTGATAGGGGATCATGGTATTATTAAAAGCAGCATTAGATGACGTGGAGGGGTTGGTTTCTAGAGGAGTTCCATATTCCCAATTCAATGTTTGCAATATAATATCTTCCCTGACCATGAAAATGTCACAATTGGGTGGGTCTTGAGAATTGCTTTGGTAGGGTTTTGGTACTAGTGAGAGGCGAGATCGTGTTGTGTGGCTACTGCCCCCTGGTGGGGAAAAGAGTTATGCATTATTGTAGGCTACTAGGTTGTGTCCCCTAGCCTCTCCAATCTTTCTCAATTTAGGTATTTAAGGACAATGAGGGGTGTAATGACCATATTCCCCACAAATAGCACATGCATGGTTCGTTCGAAAACTAGCATCCTTATTTGGTGCTACACTAAAATTTGTCACCATGATTATTTGCAGTCAGTATGGCTCCATCAATTGTCATACTATCCTTCTTGGCAAGTCTTATACCTCTGCTCTCCATGTCAAACTCCAAGAAAGAGAGAAAGTCTTCAAAAATCTATATATCTCTGGGTATGCAGTTTCTCTTAGCCTTACCTGCGTGTACGCACCCCAAGTTCACAATACCTGCGTACTTGTACGCTCTGTCTGTAAAGGGGAGGGTGCGTACTCCTGTAAAGGTCAAAAGGTGCAAGTTTCACTCCAAAAAAGTTACATGTAGTCATTTCTAGAGCATTCTAGAAGCTTGTTTGACGTGTATGGAGTGCCTCCAGATGGTTCATGTATCCCTATCAAAGAGGAACTTATCCCATCAAGAGGGGAGCTATCCCATCCAAAGAGGGGCTTATCCCATTGATGGTGGACCTGAATAACTTCCTCTAGAGCACTATAAATACAGGCATTGGGCCAGAGGGAGGAGAGGTTAAAAGCTGAACATTCCTAAGGGTAGATGCTGCTGGAATTAGGACTCCCTTGTAAAGCTTGAGAGGAGAGATTCCCATCCTTTCCTAGCCTTATTTGAGAGTGGGTGAGCTGATCAAAGTAAAGGAAAACTCTTGCTGGACCCTAGGAGGGACCTGCACAACACCAAGGCTCAAGTTGTAATGGTTTCTTTTGTTTCCACTTATTACAAATGAACTCATTTTTCTCAACAGATTGTTATTCATGATTTGTTTCATATACTCCTTGGTATGTATGATGGATATGTATTGTTTTATGAGTTTATCAGGTGCTATTTAATCTTTTGGCTTGTTAGTGAATGCAGGTTTCGAAGAGAAGGAGGAGCTCATCCGGATCGGCGAGGCTGGACTACTACAAAGCGTTGGACTAAAGGTATGTTAAAATCGCCTGATTACTTGTATTGTCAATGCATGTTTAGAGAAAGGTAGTGTTTATTTGTCTTGTTTGTCACTAGAAAGCCTTTGCTTCTAGGGAGGTTGGTTTTTTCCCCATTATCGACTCTTTCCGCATGACATTTGGATTTTGTGGGTTGTTGGTACCCTGATTTTGAATTTGATTATGATTAGGGGGATTACCCCTTGGTAGTGCACGCGTAGGTTGGTTATTTCCCCCTTGCCTAGGTTCTCCCTTTGGTTTGTTCTTTACTTTCTTCTTGTTAGGATTTGGAATATTAACACTGTTGAGGCATTCAAAAGCCTGTTCATTGGGTGAAATAAGATTGCACAAAATTAACCCCTGCATTAGGCTGAGGTGAGGGGTTATTTTTTTGAGGTGCAGGGAAAGGGTAATAAAAATTTTATTTTCCTGGGTTGATGTAAAGGGTTTGGGGAGTCGTCACAGCCTTCGTAGTGCAAGGAGGATATTGGTTACTTGGTATGGTAAGGTATTGGTTCCCATGCGTGGGATGGTTTTGGGGATGCACATGATGATTAGGATAATATACCATTATTTTTTAAATTTGGGTTGCAATTGGTCCACCAAAATATTGGAAATGGGGTGGTCCATTGTATACGCTACCATGTTCATTTTGGGAGATGATTCCAATCAAACCATCGACAACACTCGATGCTCCTAGCTTGTCTTAGGAAAATGGAAGTAGACGGGGAGCATTAGGATAGAACATATTAGGTATCCTGATTGAGTATATATAAGATCATATTGTTGAGATTTGGTGATAGATTCTTCCTTTGTTTGAGGCATGGTTGTAACCACATCTTTTGCAATTGTTGGCAAGATATATTTCAAAAAGAAGTCTAAACGAAGGTCTTTTGTTACATTGAATTTACAGAGGTTACAACACTTTCACCACTGATGGATATGGTCTGAAATATTAGTGGAGGTGGTTTGCCAAAAGTGGGACATCAATGCTAACCCAGTGTCATGTAGCACTAGGAGTTGGAAAAAATTGAGGAACGAATGAGCTAGGGATTCAAAAGTGCGATGAGAACCAGTTGCCTTTTTTACATACCATTTTGCGGTAGGGACAATGAGGGTGCGTTGAAATAGCCTCAGACAAAATGAGTCCTCAATGATGTTATTGGATTAAAACCACAATTGATAGGTCATGATGTGGTTAGCAAGATCTTCTCCTTGCTTGCCTTCAAATTTGGGGATATATGAAGGTAACTTGGTTGGCATAGGGGGCCACATTTGATTATGGGTGAATGGATCATTGGTGAGCTTATTTAAATATGGTAGATTAAAAGAATAAACAAATGGGATATTATGTTATTGGCCATAGTGGTATGACATGAGGATGTATCTTGAAAGAAGTTCCCTTGGGAAGCAGTAGGGTTGCTTTGGGGAGTAGAATGTAGACTCCCTATGAGGGTAGTAAAATGGGTTCCTTGATGGGGAGGTGTCCTATTGAGGCCTCAGATTTCTAATTCCCCAACATGGGGTATAACCACCTAGTTCAGACCTTAAGACAACTCCTTTTCTGTTTAAAGTGGTGACTCCGACTGGGGATAATGGGACCAGTTTCCCAGTGTGGGTTTTAAGATGAGAGTGGGTGGTTCACGAGTGATTGGAATAGAATAATGATAATATAAATGGCCTATTCTAATATGCAAATCTCTAACTAACTGATTATAATCTAAGCCCAGGTATTTCTGTGTGATATGCGATCTACAAAGGTATCTGCTTTGACATGTGATAATAAAGATCAATCATGCATAAAACAGAGATGATAACGTATAAAGATAATTTATTTGACTAAATAGTTAGTCAAAGAAATTGTATAAACTATATCAAATATATGATGATTTATATATGAAAGTAGACAATTTCAGCTAGGCATCATACAATAGTGCAATTAATGCTTAATAGAAAGAATATATCCCATACACAATTCATGAAAATAAAGTGTTGTCACTAATTAAGCAGAAACAGGATCAATCATACAAGATAAAAGTACCATATGTGTGAAGTTCTACTCATTTGACTAATGACATGGATTGACTCCTTTCTTCATATCAAATTATCTCCCAAGTATACAATAGTGCATCAACAAAGGAAAGTAGTATGATATTTAAAAGAAATGATCATGTTCCATAATTTCACCAAAGCATTCACAAACTTACAATAGTGCATTCTTTGCAAATGTTTTTGATAAAATTCTAGACCCTTCTCTAAATGCATGAGAAGGGTATAAATACTATTCTAACTAATGTGAAAAAATAGATTATACAAAAATTTGAGGAGGTTTCAAACAACCTTCCTCCTAACTAGTTAACTAACTCTAAAAATAAATAGTGGCTTGATGAGCAGAGGCTATGATGATGATTTGTTTTCTACCAGCTTGTCCTTCAAATCACATATGTCAGCCATCAGTTTGAGTTGAGGAGAGGTCCCAAAATGTGTTCTAACCTGTCCTGTGAAAATCGCATCGGTGAGAGGTAGCAACATCCGATGAGTTGAATGAAGTGAGCAGTTAAGGGTCATGATTTGGTTGTGTGGCTTGACGACGTATTGCCAATACGAATCCCAGTTGGTCTTTGCCAATTTTGTGATTGCTTCCCTTTGAGTTTCTACTTTTTCCTACCATCTTTTATGCAAATCACCTAAATCAGGCATTTCTTTTAGATTTCCTTCTCTTACCAGGTTGGTGGAAAACATAGTGTGGTTTACCACCTTGATTATGTTCTTCACCACCCCAGCTACTCTTGCCACTGCTAGCTCAGCTTGTTTGATCCTTGCGTCCCAATCCATGAAAATAATGTCCTTGTGTGTCTCCTCAATCTCAGGTAGATTGGCTTTCCTCCCATATTCTATTTCTTTCCATTCGATGAACTCTAAGATTATGGTGTTTATATTAGTAAACTTAGTTCTCTGGTCAATCACTTTATCTATTAGCTGGTTGCTACTGCTCAGATAAGGAATGTGTGTGACATCTTTTGGTAGAATTTCTCTTGTTGTTCCATCAGTAGGGACTTCAGTTCTAGTGCCTCTTTAATGAAATCCTCGACAATAGGAGTATCCTTATATATTTCCATGGCTTGCTGCAATTCTTGGAGTTACATATTTTTGGCCGATATATCTACTTCATGGATTATCTTTAGGACCTCCATGCTCTGTTGCAATTGGGTGAGATGGTCAGCAGCTTTCCTGTTCACACTTTACCTCTTTGTTTCAAGCTGCTTCTCAAACTATGCAATCTTCTCCTCCTTTTCTCTCGACAAAACAGAGACTTCGGTGGCTTTGTCCATGGTGGTCATTGCATATGCTCCTATAAACTGTGACAATCTAGTCAAGTTCTCAGCTAGGTTGGAAGGAATGTCCCTCCAAACTATGTCCATTGGCTCATTTCTAGGTGGGAGCTCAGGTGTTTCTACCCTTCTCCTTTTCCTCTGTCTTCTTACTACAGCCTTGTGCAGTGGGATGTAGAACACATCTAGAGGAGGGATTTCAATCACTTTCAAGACAATGTCTAATGTGGGCAGAGTAGGGATAATCTCAATCTACTGAGATGTTGTCGCTTGCTCATCCATTGGCTTTGACTCTGTATTTTCCTGATTATGCAGAGGAGTTTGACACTCCATTTTTTCCTGGGTATCTGTCATGTTGGGAGTGTCTTGTAGTTTCTTATTAAACTAATCCCACTCCTGTTCCAAACTATCGCTTTTGACCTCTGAACTGATCTCTTTAAGTGGGGTGTCCATAACCTGTTTCTCGACTTACTTCCTACTGGATTCTGCTGTGTTATCAGTGTCTTGGGCCTTCCCTGTATCCAGTGTTTTCTCAGTATTCACTTGAGATTCTATGCGAGAACTAGGTCCTTCGCTATTGACAATCACATTGGGTGTAGGCTTGTCCTCTATTTTCAACAAGTGCATCAGGATTACTTCGAGCCTTCTATTTCTAAACTCCTAAAAGTTTTCAAAATCTTCAAGACTCAGATTTTCCCTTGCCCATTCAAACAATTGTTCGAAGGATTCAACCGACTATAACAGGTCTTCAAAATCATTAGCCTCATGGTTATATGGCTTGATCTTTAGCGTAGTAGTGATGTTATATGTTATCTTGTCCAAATCAAATTTTCCTTTTCGGCAAAGTATGAAGCCTGAGGCCTTCCAAGTTTACTGATTCCTTTATCACATGATTAAAATTTGCTAAAGAAAAAGAACCGCACTTGATAGGAAAAGATGGCCATAATAACTTCTTGCTTTCTTTGAGAACTTTGGTCAGGCCTTTTCCCACGGTCTGGTGGGCGATTTCCCTTGCCAACAATTTATCAGAAATATACAAAGGGAGGACATGTGGGTCTGTTGTGCTACCAAAAACCCTAATATAGGTGAACCATTCTTCAATAAAATATTTTCTGATAGCTAGAAAGTCTGTAGCGGCTTCTTGGGAAAACTTGGGGGTTTTCCTATTGAAAATTAATCAATGTAGCGGAAAAATAATAGCATGACATATTTTATAGAAATGGGGTATATAATGGGATTCCCACATTTTTTTATGACTGAGATGGATAGGGTAGGGGTCCTGTAAGGTCCATTTCCAACCCATGATTGGAAATTTAGTGCAAAAACAAATGGCGTCCATAATGTAGGCACTAAAATAGAATGGAGGAAGGTTCTTTGGAGAGGAGGATCTCTTCTATTGATATCGGTGATGATGGTGGCTAGGTTATCGGATAGGATGGTGGCCCAGTTCATAATGTGGGAATTAACACAGGCATCAATCAGAGGAATACATTCTATGGAAAACTTAGTATTATTAGGTAACCCATATAGTCTACATAACATAGCAACTGCATAGTTGTAGGGGTTTGCCAAAGAGGCTATAGCATACACACCCGATTTCTCGAATTTCAATTTGTTCACCAATACTCTCTAGCCCTGAATCACCTTGAGGGGTTCTTGGTTCTTCTTTGCGAAGTTGGCCATATCATATATATCCTGAGGGTCAGGTATATGGTACATTTGCTTCAGGTCCTCTACTCTGAATGACCCCATGAGTTCCATTCTCGATTTCCTGAATTGCATATCTTCAATTGTGAGGTTTTCCACCACCCACCTGATCATATCAATGTATGGCAGAATTTTAGCTCTCGCTTCTATCCTATGAAGGAAAGAACAGGTGGCATCCTTGAATTGGAGTCCTGAAGGTTTTATTGAATCAGTTGTCGCTTTTGTGACAATAAACTTGGGATGCTCATCCTCAAGCCTATTGTATATGACCTCCTAAGTTGTTGCTCCCTCGGCAACACTGCAGACCGTATCAGAGAATATAGGAGTCATTTCTGTAAACTCGGACTCTATAATGCTCTGTTTTTTCTATTTCTGCATCACCTTCCTCAATGACATGTCTTTTGTAGCTTGCCTGAAATGGACGAGATATATCAGCGCAGATACTATCGGGAAATTAAGAATGAAAGCATTAACTGCCCATAACTTTGAAAATCATTACCTCTCCTTGGGCTACTAAACATTTTTACCCTATCAAACCATTCATTATTATATTAAAACGCAATTATTTCACACGCTTACTGTTCTATTCGCACATCACAATCTTTAAAATGATGTAATGTAGTGTTTCTTACTTATAAGGTGAAATGCAATTGCGACCATCGCAATATCGCATTTCACAAATCGTTAATGAAGTTCATAGTGGCAAGGCTTAATTACTTGTGATTTCTATGAAATGTGATTGCGAGTTCATAAGTTTTTTGATTTGGATATCACTGTGGGAGGTTTGATCACACATCACAATTTTTTAAAGGTGTTTCATGATCATCATATGGAAAAACGTGATTTGGAATTTGCGATGGGGATCCTATATTTGGGTTGTTTTAAGTGTTTTTTAAGAAAATTTCTTAGAGTTAGGTTTTATTATTCTAAGACCAAAAATTTAAAAAGGGTCCCAATTTATATGTCTAACCTTAGCTATTGCTATATATAAATGGGGGGTTGTTTCATAGTACAACAATTGGCGATTCACTTGGGAGAACGAGTTATCTCTGAGTAGTTTTCTAAAATTGCTAAAAATTTCAAAGTAATTAGAGTTATAGGAATAATAATTACATGAATTATAAAGTAAACAAGATTTATCTAGAATCATAATCACTTACTCAATCTATTTTTTCAACTACTTTACTCTTGTAGTGATAAAAATACAAATGTTTGTATCAATCAATAATAATATTTAAAGTGATATAGCAGGTGTCTTCTACAGATTAGTTTTTTGGTGTTTACTCATTTATCACAGATAGAGCCTCTGCTTCCAGTAGGCATTTATAGCCTCGACGGGATTATATTTTAACCAAAAATGATTAATTGTTCCATTTGAAGCAATTTTCAAAATTCAAAATGATATTCACTTGCTTTGAATCTCACTTGGATCTTGTCCTTTTTTCCTTTTTAATATAATCTTTTCTTTTTGGTTTCTTAAAATACATTGTCTAGGCTTGGTGACCTAATAATGACAATTCCCGTTGGCTTGTTGGGGCCTGACCCAAGTTCAGCGTATAGCTAAACAAATACCTACAGTACTGGCCCTTTCGGCATCAGCCCGCGAAGCGCGAACCGAAGTCTCACCTGAAGCAGTATGGGGAGATGCTAGAACCAAGTTCCTACACCCTGAGATGGTGGTGATATTGGTTTATTCCTTCTATTCCTGTGTTGGATTATTGGGGCCTGAACCAGGTTCAGAGGTGAATTAGCCAAACAAATCCCGGTACTACTGGCCCTTTTGGCAACAGTCGCAGAGTGCAGACTGATGTCTCACCCAAAGTAGTATGGGAGGGTGCTAGAACCAGGTTTTCACACCCTGGAGATGTCTGATGAGTTCAAGTGGTCTGTAGTTCAACCCTGCGCACATGTCGCTATGCTCACTTACCCGTACCTTGCAGCCTGAGATGTTGCCTTCACGCAGCCTTACTCGGGGACCAAACACTATTAATACCCAAGTCCTTACTAGTATTCCACTGTTAGTTGATTAACTTAGCTTACTTGCATGTGTAAAGTATATTTAGCAATATAAATCATTCATACAAGTGCGCGCAGTAAATAAACAGTATATTTACAATTGATCTCAGACATGTAATAACTTAAGAACATATACACAGAATTTGGATAAAACTTCTCTTTATTATTCTCTTCTTCGGTTACAGACTCGACTTTGCCCTGCGCACTTAGCTGCAGGGGTTCGCGCACTCAACTCCGAACAACTAGGCCTCTACGCACTCAACTATAGAGCCTTCTCCTACTCTACGACTCAAAGACACACTTAGACATGACTTAATCCCTTAGACGTGTTCGCTATCCTCTACTTCGCTACTTTTACACTTAGAGCCTCGCTCTATTTATACAATCCAATGGTCCACAGACCATGGGTAGGCTGACATTACATTACAAACTAGAGCGGACAACCCTATGACTCTAACATACTTCCGCGCCCACAATTTGCAGGGCTTTACAACATTATTCGGTCAAAACATGCCTCGGGGGGATTCCATGCCCAATAGGCCCCCAAAAAAAACATCGTGACTCACTCTCGAGTCACTCTGTTGGTGCGGTGATCTTGGCATGGAGTTCCTCCAACTGTCCTCGAACTATGGTCACGTCGGCAACACTCTAAGCCGTTGCTTACTGAATCTATTACATCCCCTGTTCCAAGACCTCCATGTATGGGGTGTTTCTCTGCATTAACGTGTTCATCCCCTGTATGTGCACGAGCTTTCCTTCGATGTTTTCCGTGGTAGTGAAAGAATCATCGATCCATGGCTGGACGCGTGCATTGATAACTGCCTCCTTATGTTACTCTGCATCCACCTGCTCCCTCAATGCCTTCACTTGCTGCATCCTCACAAGCCACTGAGTGAGGACTACTATCTCCGCAGTTCCTCTAACACTGTCGTATTGCTATTGAAGTTCTCATGCCTCTATCTCCAGGCACTGGATGTTGGGGTCCTCCTACAGAGTTGTGAGGACCTCAAGTGCTTGCTCCAACAAAGTGGTACAGTGTTGCACTGCACCTCCAATTTCTTCCAATCCCATTGTGATAGTGCTGGCGCACTATTCTTGGACCTCCGAGGGAGTGGAAGGCTGCGCCTTTAGCGACAACTCGGCAATCTGAAGATTCAGATCCCACTGAACCTTGGTTGTTTCTTCTCTAGCTTCGCAGACTCCCATTTCCAACCTATGGATCTGCAACTCTACTGGTAGATCTGCTGGGATGGATAGCTCCGGGACATGTCAGCAAGAATCATCTACCACCTGCACCAACTATTGGTTATGCGACACCAATTCGTCACGTTGCAGACTGAGTTGTTCCATGTTTATCTTTTGTTCACTGAGAACTTGGATCATGCGGCTCTCCCTAGTGTGCAGCTCTGTCGTTATCCCATCCTATAGTAGATATAGTGTCTCTCATGGAAGGGAAGCCAAATTAAGGCCAAGGCCTTTGATCATGTTAACTGCAAATATTTCAGTCTCATTCTCTGCTACTAGGGCCCCTTCCAGTAATGCTATTGTGTTTTCCATCCGTGCGTGCAACATCTGCTCTGTTGCCGAGGATCTTACTGTGAGGTGGGCCAAAAGGGTACCCACCTGAGGGGACTGCACCTGTAACTCTTGTAGCTATGCCCTGAGGGACCCCAACATAGTTTGGTGCTACTGCATAAAATCCTGAAGGGCCTCATTAGTGACATCGCGAACCATCTCACCGATGTCATGGAGGTCACCTTCACTTAAGGTGATTGGGTCAATGGCCAACTTCAAGGCCTTAACCTGCTTCCTTGGTCCTACTCTCTCTGCCATGTGTGGGTGCTTCAGCTACGTGGATGCGGTCCCTGGGTCCGCGCTCCCTTCTACTATTTCTTCTTCCTTTGCCCCCTGCCCTTGTGAGCATGTTGCTTGGTCCTCATCCACCTTTGTTGTTGCTTCTTCTACCACCTATGCTATTGCTACTGCTTCTACAACCTTTTTCTGCTCGGCGGCTTTTTGTGTCGTTTCCCGCGCTGCCCATTCCTTAGCTGCTATTGTTTCCTTCCGCCTTTCTCGGCCAATTGTGTGACGCACAGCTTGGCATCATCCTTTTTCTTCTATGCTGCCACCTTCTCAAGTTCTGCTAGATATGGGGCATGCCATTCCGGAGGCCATGTCTCCAAGACAGTAAACATAACATCGTCAATGGCTACAAAAGGTAGCTTTGTCCACTACTTCGCTGGATCTTTACGTGCCCTAATAAAAATGTTGTGCATATCAGTTTTAAGGTCTGCAAAAATTTGCAGACTGTTGTACACCGTGGGTGACAGGTGCGGCCTCTGGTTGATCCACATCCAGATGCTCATCTCCATGAGCACTCAGAAGATTTTGGTGTCGTGTATCTGTTTCGCGTCCTTTGTGGCCCAAAGCGAAGCGTGCTTCGTGGCCTCCGCTAATTCTCTGTCAATGCTGGGGAATTGACTGTCCTCCAATAGTTCCATCGCTATGAGCATTATGGATAACAACAACCACACGTAGTGGAAGGTTTTGCCCTGCTCCTTGGCTGCGTGACAATTCTTCAAAAATTCCTCACAGAGGAATTTGAACAAGTTGAACTGGACCCCCTCCGCGCATTTCTTGACAAATGCGACCACCAATGCCGGTACCTCATCGGCGCGACACTTCCTCATAACTTTTCTAGCCAGGATTTGGGTTACTACATGTACCCCTTTGTCCTTAATGTTGGAGATGGCGTAGCCCCTCTTCTTCTTCTCCAGCTTGTATTTTGTCTTCATGGCTTCTGCAAGGGCCAAATCACTGCCCTTTCCTTCGGCTATAGTTACTAGGTCCTTTCCTTTGCAGGGGAGCCGAGAAATGCGGTGAATGAGGTCTGACGTGAGGGGAATAAGCTCCTCCAACCATAGATACCCATCATGCACTAGGCAGAGAAGATACCTACTGACGAAAATGGTGATGAGCGCTTGGTGGAAATGTGGTATCCATAGTAAGTGCAGCAACCCGGCCTTTTCCACACCATACAACCACTTCTGCGGCTCTAACGTTGTCACCACCCCCTCAGTGTTCTGCTTCATGAGGTTCTCGGTCTCTATGTGAGGGAACTTCTCGCGGTCAGCGAGGTCCCAATCTTCAAACTTCATGGTTGGCATGCGGCCCAGGTGTGTACCTTCAAACACTATGCTGTCTAGGAGGAGTTCAATATGGAGTGAACTCTTGGTTTCATCCAGGTCCTTCAGCACTTTGGTCTTCCATTTCCATGGAGGGACATATGTGGGCAGTTTTGTTGCAGAGTGTATAGGTTGAATGTCCTCCTCCATATCTACGTCTTCTTCGACTGTGATGGTTTGAGCCTATAGATCTTCTTCTTCCTCATCTGTGTCGATCGTGACAGCTTTCCCTTTTTCTACCATTGATAGCTTGCTACGTAGCGGGTTCCTCGGGGACATGCATACTAGAGCCATTACTTGTTTATCCTTCTTGGGTCTTGGCATACGCAGTGATTTGGCGATCTCTCTCACAACCCTAACACCTTCTAGAACATCCTCCACCATTGGGATCTGTGTGGCCTCACTGATGGTTACGTCTTCAATTACCAAACCATCCTTGGTTGCTATCATTGTACCTAGGTTGTATTTTGTTACTCGCAAACTTAGGGGCTCAATTATCACTTGGATCGCAATGCTCAGTGCTCTGCTCAATCGCTCAATTCTCAAATGACCAAGTGTTGTTTGCTGGCCAGCCCTTTGTGTTTTATAATGCCTTTTGAATTCGAATTCGACCATTCCCCCCAATTCCGGTCCATTAATGCTTTCTTGGTGGCAGATTTTCCCAAATCTTGCCCATAAATCGCATCTTAAATGCCCGCCGCCCGACCCATTTGGCCTCAAGTCAAACATGCCATCGTGAATAGTGACTTCAACGGTCACTTTCCAGCCAGCCCATGTGGCAACACAGCCCTCCGTGCATGATCGCGGACCCTGTGATGCTCTGCTTCTATGTGCATCCCCAATATCACGCAGCTCCCAAGCAGAATAGTTTATAGTCCCGTGCTTCCTTTCAACTTCCTGGAGTGATAAGACTTTCCTTCTCGTGGCTAGTCAGGTGGTCACACCACCCATGTGGGGCTCCATCCCATCCTCCACCATGGTTTGCAGAGAATCCCCACCTTCCATTGTTGTGATCGACATCGTGCACTCTACTATTTGCAATGCGCAACCCTGGTCACTACATTTGGCGATATGTGGTCCAAGCCAAAGCAGAAAACTGACTAGTTCACAACAATAGTTCTCCAACTTGTCAATATGATTGTACGCACCTTGCCTTAACATCCTCGGTTTTTCGACGAGAAATGCTTCCTTTATTTCGACTTCCAGCTTCTTGACCTCCACGTCCATCAAAGCAATTTTCTCCCTTAGCCGTACCTGGTATTTTTCAAGTTCGCGAAGTCTAAGGTTTCCCTGTCAGATTTCTTCCTCAAGTCTTATGTGTTATGTTTCTTGCAGCTATGTGATTCCTTCATTCTGCGCTATGCGGACTGTCGTATCTATGGGTGCTGCTATGCATGGACTAGGCTTTGCATGCTCCATAGGCATTATAGCCCTGCTTCATACTTCATCTTCATAAGTGCTCGCACGGTCAGGGTTTTTCACATGGTCCTATAAGCCCATAGAACCGCTGGTACATGCAGGTCCCAGTCAGTGCGTCTCACATGGTGGACCATGTTTAGCACTTCACACACCTTGTCAAAGGCTTCCCCGTGTATAATCTCCGGCGCGCTTGGTCTTATCATACTTCGTCATTCGCACCTTCATCTTGCTTGCTCCTACCTATTGGTCCTGGTTCTGATTGTGAGAATGGTATGCGTTCGTGCAGGTTGAGGACCATACGCTTGTACCCATTTGGAGAGGTGGGCGCGCAAGCTGTTTCGTCCATCATACCCGGCTTCCATCCACAGCTGATACTTTCCAAACTATACAAGCATCATTCTTCTGCAGTCACCCTAGTTCTCAAAACGTCTTTGATGCGTACCCCACCATCTTGCGGGCATAGCGCACAATGCCCATTTCAGAGCGTCAAAACACTACTGTTCTGGCACCTCTCTTTCAAATTTGTTTAGGAATTCATCCACCAACCCATCATACATAGGCAAATCCCTTATCTCTGTTGTCACGCAACACAGTGATCTTACCATCATGTAGCAATTGAGTGTGGTTACCTCGTGTAATCGGTTCTTCCATCATTCTATTTCCTCATCTGAATCTGATGTGCAGGAGCTTTCACACTCCCACGAAATCCTACCATCCACTGTAGGATTCAAACAAACCTCCTCCCACATGGTTATCTTGTAGATACAGTCTATATCATCTTCGCTCTCATCGTCGTGCACTGGCTCTGTGTAGCATGATCCTTCTGCAAGGTCTAAAGGTACCACTACTCGTAGTGACTTTTTCTCAAAAATCATCTTGCGCTTCTTCAGATTTATCACTCTGTCCATATCAGTGGCCCAATCTATTGTAGTAGCGTGGGATAGGGATTGCTGTCATCGACAATCTCCATCACTTCGAAATTTGCAAGTGCGCTCGAACCTTCGATATCTACCATTATTCCCTGCAATCTTCCCATCGGTATGATCTCCTATTGGTTGGCCATTTGCAATTAAATAGGAGACCATTGCAACACGGGCCTGCCCATGCGCTCCCATGTCTACTTTGGCAGTATGTTCGTGTCTGATCCTAGATCAAGAATCACTTGATCCATTTCATATTCCCTAATTTGCACAGTCAATCTCATCTCCCTTCCTGTTCATGTTGTGTGCTTCTCGAGCTTCCAAACTGCACCAGGTTCTCCTGACCCGACACACCTAGTGATGAGTTCCTGCAGTCCCTTTATAGCCTCACTGTCGTGCAGCAGCTTCATGCATGTCTCTCGAAAGGTAGTAAGCATTGATGGGTCCATCTCCAGTTCTAGTTTGTCTTTACTACCTGAAGTGGAGGCCTCCATGAAGCTCTTCTTAGCTTCCATGAATGTCTCCTTCGCGTGCTCCAAATCGAACTCGGGTTCCTTTGTTGGAGCCTTGCGAACCCAAGCACTCTCTTCAGGTTGCTTTCCCTTGTCATTACCTGTCATGATACCACTTCAGAGCACGATGTTTACATTTGGGTCCTCTTCATGTGGCTCAGACCTCATCATTTGTAGATTCTGAGTCAGGGGAGGTTGGAGTATTCCTTTATCGCGCAACCTTGCTATCAGTGTAGGGTAGTCCTCCATCTCATGATCAAACTATGTACAATATAAGCATGATTCTCTCATCAGATTTGTACAATCGCAAGCATAATTCCCTAGCCCTCAACAATTGTAACAAATCAAATGTCCGTGACCCCTTCTTGGACCCATTCCACCTCGACTTCATCCACGCCCCTGAAATCCAGTGTGCGCCATCCCTGCATTTTGATCAAGGGCTCACATTTCGGTCTGAACTTTGTAGGTAGGAGTCTGATCCATCATCAGTTCGTAACTTCTACAGGTACACTCATCATGGCCTACTGACCTGCAAAAATTACAAAATATATGTTGGGACATCTGCATATATTTCTGTAATAGATGACAGTTATCTATAGCGTGCTTCCCTCCTATCTAACAAATCACGCACCATAATGCAGGCGTCGCGCTCAGTCCTGCTTGTGCCTCTGGTCTCAATGGCATCGACCCTCCTCTTGCCAAGTAGTTCACGAAGACTGGACAATGGTCCTTGTCATGTCCCTGGCCTTTGCATTTTATGCACCATACCTCCTCGCACACCTCTGGGCAATTCGTCCTGTCTTCTTTCAAACTCTGCATCTCCAGACACAAGTTTTTCAATTGCACGTGGATTTGTTGGACTCCCAAGCCAGGATCTTATAATGGGGTCTCATGAAGTCTCATTGCAATCTCCAAAGCTTCGTCCTGGGTGGATAACTTTTGCTGTGACAGCGCCGTCCTTAGATGCAATGTTAGTGATGATACAAACCATGTGCGGTGCTACCCATCCATCAAGGTCATGTTGGCTTCACGAATCATGCCCTTCAGTCTCTGATCCTATTCTCAGGGGGTCTCGCCTAGAAGCATCGTGATTTCCTTAAACCCGATAATCGACTGTGTCTCCAATTTTGGCCTGCTAAATTCCCTGTTCAGCGTAGCTTCAATATCCATGATCCTCACGTTTGGATTTTCATTAGAATGCTTAATGTACCAGCGTTGCCTTCTTTATGTCGTCATCCGTGACTCCTTGCGCTTCCCATACAGCCTTTACCACGAACTAAAATTGGTTCAGATCTTCGTTCCCTACCCCTTTGAACACCGACAACTTTATTGCACTTGCCATATTGAACTGTGCTGGTGGCGGAAGTGGTGTGGGCGAAGATGGGGTGGAGATGGTGAAACTGGTGGTGGTGGAGGTGGAGGTGGTATGCGTGGAATTTTCTACCTTATCAAAATGATCACACTTCTTGGTGAAACTTTCACGAGCTCTTCCTCACTTTCTCGCCGAGGTGAAATCAAGGGGCTAGTTTCTATCTCTGCGCTACCTTTGTTTCTATATATCCTCCCACTTTTCATAGCCCCAAACATCAATTTATTCACATAACCCACTTTTCATACAGTATCATTTTAATCCAAGTGTTCAAAGATTTAATGTACTTACCTCATGGTCCTTTGAGGAAGCGTTGTTCTACCTCGCTGTAGCTGATTGAAGTATCTACCGCGAATTTAGTGATAAACCCTCCTATAATTCGATCGAGCCAATGGTCCACAGCACACACGATTTTATCTTTTGATGCTTCTAGTCTCGCACCAAATCTTGAATCCACACAATCAGTTTGTCGAGCCTACACCTTCCTTGACTGTTAGCTAGCTTCGTGATCCACTCATACAACTCAGAGGGGAAGGATGCAAAGAAAATTTTGTGGATTTCAATATATACGTAGTGCTCTAACCATTTTTCCTTCGATACTCGAGGATTTCTATTTTCCTGCGCCGCGAACTTGTGAATTTTTCTGTCCAACCACCCTTCAATTTCTTTCTTTGTCGGATTCCAGTGACACGACATCAGACATCTCTTATGCAGATCCCGATCCCAGCAATGGAACCATTTGTTGGCTTGTTGGGGCCTGACCCAAGTTCAGAGGTGATTTATCCAAACAAATCCCGGTACTACTGGCCCTTTCGGCAACAGTCCGCGGAGCATGGACTGAGGTCTCACTCAAAGTAGTATGGGAGGGTGCTAGAACTAGGTTTCTACACCCTAGAGATGTCTAATGAGTTCAAGCAGTCTATGGTGCGACCCTGTGCACACGTCACTATGCGCACTTACCTGTACCTCACAACCTAAGATGTTGCCTTCGTGCAGCCCTACTCGAGAGCCAAACGTTGTTATTACCAAAGTCCTTACTATTATTCCACCGTTAGTTGATTAACTTAGCTTAATTGCATGTGGAAAGTATATTTAGCAATATAAATCATTCATACAAGTGCGCGCAGTAAATAAACAGTATATTTGCAATTGATCTTAGACATGTAATAACTTAAGAACAGATACACAGAATTTGGATAAAACTTCTCTTTATTATTCTATTCTTCGGTTAGAGACTCGACTCCACCCTGCGCACTCAACTGCAGGGGTCCATGCACTGAGCTGCAGACAACTAGGCCTCTGCGCACTCAGCTGTAGAGCCTTCTCCTACTCTACGACCCAAAGACACACTTAGACACTTACGACTCAATCCCTTAGACTTGTTCGTTATCCTCTACTTCACTAATTTTACACTTAGAGCCTCGCTCTATTTATACAATCCCATGGTTCGCGGACCATGGGTAGGCCGACATTACATTACAAACTAGGGCAGACAACCCTATGACTCTAACATACTTCCGCGCCCGCAATTCACGGGGCTTTACAACATTATTCAGTAAAAACATGGGCTTTGAGCCCCAAAACATGCCTCGAGGGGATTCCATGCCCAACAATTTCCTTCACATAGGTCACTTAGTTCTAGGGCTCGCTAGACTATCCCTCTATTCCACCCTTCAGTACCTCCGTGAAAAGTTACGATTAACCTTTGTGCAACCCTAACTTGTGGCTCAAGTACTTTCGCGCTGCTAGGGCAGCGTATCGTACAGATTCCTAAACTAGTCTAAGTGTCTTACTTATCTTATTAAACAATCATAGTTAGCACCGTGTAAACAGAAGTTCTTACTTGCGTTCACTAAACCATCGTAATTACATACATTCGTGCATCATATAAGCATTAGAAACGAAATTCATACACAATAAAACAAGATGCATTAACCAAAACAAAGACACAGAATTTGCAGAATACTTCTCTTTATTGATATCTTCGAGTGATTATAGACTCTATCCGCCCTGCGTACAGAACTGCAAGGGTCCATGCACTCAGCTATGGACTTCTATCCTAGGCCTCTGTGCACTCAACTATAGAGCCTCTACCTATGCTATGACTCGAAACTTAGACTTCTTACTTTAGAGCTATCATTATCTGACTCGTGACTCTCCAAAAAACTACTTAGAGTTTATCTCTTTTTATACAATCCCATGGTCCGCGGACCATGGGTAGATATTTTACAGTTGAATTTACTTTACAAAAATAAGGGCGGACAAGCCTTTATGACTCATGACACCTTCATGCTCTATGACCACAAAATGCGGAGATTTTACTATTTTATTACAGAATTCGACCCAAAACATGGCCTTTAGCCCCAAAACTATCCTTGGGGAATCCCATTCCCAATAGGGCCCCAACATAAACATCGTGACTCACCCTCGAGTCACTCGAAAGGTGCAAAGATCTTAGCGCGAAGAACCTCCATCTCAACTAGTATGACCACAACCTCGACAGTGCATAGAGCTGCCACCTGCTTCGCATCTTCGACCATCTTCTCAGTCACTGCTCCTAAACTATCGACCTAATGCTTTTGCTGAGTGGCTTGCAGAGTCTCAAGCTTTCCTTCAATAGAAATTGTCATTGTGTAAGCCTCATCCATCTAGGGCTTTAGTCTTTCCTTCAGCACTGCTTCCTTTTGCAGCACTGCATCCACATGTTCCTTCAGCTGCTTGGCCTCCTGCAGCCTTTCTAGTCTTTGTGTTAGCATAACGGTTTGTGTTGTGCCCTTAACCTCATCATAGTGCTGCTATAGCTCACGCGCTTCTATCTCAAGTCGTTGTACATTGGGGTTCTCCTGAAAGCTTGTGAGGACCTCAAATGACTGCTCAAAAAGTTGCATGCAGTCTGCTACTACACTATCCACCGCCGCTACTGCTTCTATGACAATGGTCACTCATTACTCCTTCACTTCTGGCAGAGTTGAAGGTTGGGCCTTCAACTGTAACTCTATGATCTGCAGGTTCAACTCCAATTGAACCTCATCATCTCAGTACGAGTGTCGCGCACCCCTATGGCCAGCTTGTGGATGCACACCTCGATTGGCTCCTCCTCAGGAATGGCCAACTCTAGGACCATTCGTCATGCCTCCTCGACAACCTTCATAATGCGCTTGTTTTGATTGGTCGCCTTGGTCACAGCAACGATGGCAGAGTCTCGTTGTAGTGCCATCTACTCATTTTTGATCCACTGTTCACTAATCACTTGGAGGGCGCATTGCTCACGGGCCCTTAGTTCTGCAATCACTCCATCCTGCAAGAGGTGGAGCACTTCACCAAGGAGTGCTGCAAGATTCAACCCTACTCCCTTTAGGGCATTGACAGTGGGCCTGTTAGCCTCATTCTCTATGGTCAATGCTCCATTGGGCAACACGATCGTGCTAGAGGCCTTCGCGCGTAGCATCTCGGTAGCTTCTGAATTACCGATAGCAAGGCTGGTAGACACTGCGCTAGCCTGTGATGCACTGGTCTGCAGCTCCTACAACCCTATATGGATGGCCCCCAATATTATCTATTGTTGCTACTCAAACTGATGTAGGGCCTCCGCGGTGACATCCCGCACTGTGTCACCAATGTCGTGCAGATCACCCTCTGTTAGCGTGATTGGGTCAAGTGATGTCTTGGTAGCCTTTGATTTCTTCCTGGACCCTCCTTTCTCTGTTCCCTTGGACACTTGTTGCAGGCGAACATTGTCTATGGGTCTGTGCCGTGTTGTTTTGTCTACTTGTCTGTCTCCTCCTCTATCTTAGGTAAGGCGACCTCGCACCTTTTTCAAAGCCTCGCTTTGTCCCACCTATCTGTTGCATAGCCTCGCGCTCCTCCTGGGCCTTGTCAACAACCTCCTTCTTTCTCTTTTTGGCTAGCTGAGTCATCTTTAGGTTGGCCTCCTCCTTCTTTCTCTGCGTGGCGGACTTTCTCCCTCCCACCACCAAGTCTGTTGTAGCACACCACTCTGCCGGCCATTGATCAAGTACTGCATCAATGGCATCATCCGTTGCTAGGTAAGGCAAGTCATACCATTTCTGAGTAGGATCCTTCTGCACCCTGATGGATACATGATGAAAGTCTACTATAAATTCTGCATAGCCCTGCAGGTTCGCATACACCATAGGTGATAACTACAGTTTATGATTGATGGCCATGTGGATGTTCATCTCCATCAAGATCCAGAAGATATTGTTGTCCTTGACTCGCTACGCCTCCTTGGTTGCCCACAGTGAAGCGTACTTCATTGCTTCTGGTAGGTCTGGCGTGATCAAAGGGAATTGGCTGTCCTCTAGTAGCTCCCACGCTACTAGCACAATCGACAGCAAGAGCTACGTGTAGTGGAATGTCTTGCTAAGCTCCTGTGCTTTACGACAGTTCACCAAGGACTGTCCGTGAAGGTAGTCCAACTAGTTCAACTGGAATCCTTCGGCGCACTGGGCTACTAGCGCAACGATAGGTGCCGGCACCTCATCGGCGCGACACTTCCTCATCACTTTCCCTACTAATATATGTGTAGCTACCTTTACTGCAGGGCTGCAGATGATGGATATGGCATATCCGTGCAGCTTCTTCACTAGCTTAAACTTTTCTTTCATGGATTCTGCTAGGGCCTTTTCACCACCATTTCCGCCAAATATCATGTCCAGATTCTCTCCTTTGTAAGGAAATTGCGTTATTCGGTGAATCAATATATCCATGATGGGTATTGGCTCCTCCAGCCACAAACACCCATCATGCACCAAGCACAACAGCTGCTTGATGACCAATACTATCACTGGGGTGTGGTTATAGTGCGGCACCCAAAGCAGGTTGAGCAACCCTGCCTTGTCTACTCCTTTGAGCCACCTCCGTGACTCCAATGCGGTCATTCCAGTGTTTGTATTGATGATGCGATGCATTAGCTGCTCGGTCTTTAGGTGTGGAAACTTCTCGTGATTAGCTAAGTCCCAGTCCTCCAGTTTTAGCATCGGCACCCGAACCAAGCGCGGTCCTTCAAAAATAATCTCATCCGAAAACAGAGGGGTTTACAACGGGGTCTTTCTCTCATCGATGTCTTTCAGCACCTTGGTTTTACCCTTGCATAGAGGGGCATACTCAGGCAACCGAGTAATAGAGTCAGTACCCTGGGCTTCAACCTCCTCCACTTCAACTCCCACATGCTCATCATCCATCAGGATGTCTTCAATGTCTTCCTCCTCCGGCTCCAAATTTATGGTTTTGCCCTTCTCCTGTGTGGTGGGCTTCAGTGGGTTTCTTCTTGGTGATGCGCACACCAGTATTGCAAGTTGCTTACCCTTTTTATCCTTTGCGGTCTCCTTGGTTGGGGTGGGTTTTGGTCTCAGTGTTCTTGGTGATTTATGAACTTCGGTTAATACCTCGGCAACCTCTGGAGCAGCTACTTTTGACTCCATCTCAACTTGCAGCACTAACTCCTCTACTTCGGTATCTATAGCTTCTGTGAGTGCCAACATAACGCTTTCCAACAGTGCTCGCGATGTCTCTGGTAAGTTTGCAAATGCTGGAATCTCTTTCAAAGCCTCGAAGAATTCTCCGTTCATGTGTGCTTGAGAGCTCAACAACTCAATTCTCAAAATGCAAAGTTTTTTTCGCTAGACCACCACTTGTAATTTATAGGGCATTTTGAATTCAAATCCGGTCGTTCCCCCGAAATTCGGTTCATTAATGCCAGATTGGTGGTAGATTTTCAAGGATCTGGCCCATAAATTTCGTCTTAAATGTCGACCGCCTGCTCCATTTGGCCACATTTCTCCTATCGAATCATGAACAATGACTTTAACGGTCACTTTCCGACCAACCTACGTGATTTCTCCCTGGGTAGCGTAGCTCCCTTCGCATTGTTGCGAACCCTGTGACACTTCCTTGCTTCTCCCAATCTTCCGATTACACGACTCCCCAACCCGGGCAGTGTAGTTTATAATCCCATGCCTCCTCTCAGTTGCCTAGATCTCTAAGACTATGCTACCTTTATCTAGTCACATGCTTGCACTGCCAGTGTATGGCTTCAAGAAACTTCCATTCACTTTTCCTAGGAAGGTATCTCCATTCAATTTGACCAGCTACACCACTCCTCCATCCGTAATTTCCTTAATGACATAGGGCCCTAACCAGTGCATTCTAAATTTCCCTGGAAATTTATCAAACTTACTGTCATATAAAAAAACCAAGTCGTTTACCTTAAAGGTGCACAACTTAATGTGTCGATCATGCCATGCTTTTTCGCGCTGCTTTTGGACCTGTTGGTGAAATCCGGCTAGAAATCTCTCTTCCTCAAGCTCATCTAGCTATGCGAGCCTTTCCTCCAAGGCTCCATGATCCGTCATTTCCGTGAGTGCTGCTATGCGCAGACTAGGCATGATGTATTCCATGGGCATTATTTCTTCAACACCATAGAAAAGCCGAAAGGGTGTTTGTCAAGTCAACTTCTTGCATGTGGTCCAATAGGCTCATAGTACTACGAGTATGTGTAGTTCCAAATCACTTCACTGAGCATTACAAACCTTGGTCAGTGCATTCTCTAGCACTTTATTGAATGCTTCCACTGTCCCGTTAGCCTACGGGTGATAAAGTGTGCTCTTCTGGTGATATACCTGAAATTCTTCCGTCAGTGCACTGATCATCTCATCCAAAAAGTGCGCACTGTGATCACTCATCAAAATATTTAGACAGCCAAATAATGTCAATACATACTCAAAGAGGAACTTCGCAGCAGTCACACCTCTACAATCCTTCACAGGTTGTTCCTCCACCCAACGAGTCAAATACACTATCGCGGTGATAATGTACCTCACTCCCGTATTTCCTTGGGGCTGAATGGGTCCCACAAAATCTATGACCTATTTCTGAAAGGGTTGTAACTTCATCTGTGGATTTAGAGGCATCTCATCCCTCTACAATCACTTGCCAGTCCTTTGACATGCTTTTGAGTCTTGATGGAGGGTTGGCCACCACAACCCTACGCATAGAATCTTCTACGCAGTCGCTCTCCCTGCATAATGTCCTCCCACGATGCCCCGATGAGCATCCGTGAGGATGCTGCTCCTTTCAAACTATGGTACATATCGTCACAATATCTCATTAGACCCCATTTTGTACAAATGCCTAGCAATGACAGAAAATTATGCTGCACGCACTACTAATTCCTTCTTCTACTAGACAATGTATCCTTCCGGGGTAGTCCCTATAGTTAGCAAGTGTATGATATCCTCAAAATGACCATCCGTGACATGCACTGCAAATAGCTACACGTCAGGCAATCCCTCCTCTAAATTAGTGGGCTCTTTCCCTGTTTTGATGCACGACAGATGGTCTGGTCCTGCATTCAGTCATCCAGGCTTCACAATAACTTCAAAATCATACTCCTGGAACAATAACAACCACCTGCAGATTCTCCCCCCCAACACAGGCTTATTGACCAGGTATTTCAGCGCAAAGTGATTTGTATACATCTTAAAATGGCCACCCAACAAGTAGTGTCTAAACTTCTGGAGTGTGTATACCATAGCTAACCCTTCGCGCTCAATGGTGGAATAGTTCTTCTCCACCTTGGATAACCTTCTACTTGCGAATGCGATAGGATGGTCCAAGTCTCCTCCGCCAGCCTGTGTCAGTACTACTCCCAGTGCTATACATGACGCATCGACATGTACATGAAACTCCTTCTTCCAATCCGGGAAGAATAGAATCGGCTCGGTGACCATATTTTCTTTCAATACATCCAATCTCGTCTTACAGTCCTCATTCCAGCAAAATGTGACATCGTTTTTCAACAACTTTTCCATAGGCGCAATGATTTGGGCATAGCCTTTGATAAACTTTTTGTAATATCCCGTATGTCCTAGGGTAGCGAGTAGCTGCTTCACACTCCTTGACACTTCCAAGTTCAGTATCATCACGCTATCTACCATCAGTCCCTGTCTGCAAACCACATGACCCAACAGGGTCCCAAAAGGAACACAAAATAGGCACTTCTTTAAATTGAGCATGATCTGGTATCTTCGACAAGTATCTAGCATCAGGCGTAAACTGGCGACATGGCGTTTCACCAACCCAAACATAGTCTAGTCATCAAAGTATACTTCCAAGAACTTATGCATAAATTCCTTGAACGCAGCAATGACTATGTGCGAGAAAATCGCAGGCGCATTCTTCAATCGAAATGGAATTACAGTGTACTAGAAACACCCCCACTCAGTCGCGAAGGTCGTCTTGCTCCTATCCTCTGGCGTAATTTTGATCTAATGGTACCCAAAGAACCTAGCAGTGAAGGAATGTGCTTCCTAGCCACCTACATTGTCAAACTCTTCAACCGTGAAGGGAGTTGGGAAAGGATCATGTACGCAAGCATCATTCAACTTTCTGAGATCCATGCATATCCTTATTTCATCCTTCTACTTCTTCTCTTGTACCACCATTGGGCTTACCCAATCAGATTCTTCCACAGGCTCAATGATGCTTGCCATGAGCATCTTGTCGAGCTCTAAGCATAACTTCTCCTTATACTTCGAATTGACACAGTAAGGTCTTTTCTTACACGGCTTCACATCAGGTTTCAACGTGATCTTCATAAAACCTAGGTCTTTGATTATCCCTTTTAGATCCGTAAACTTGGTAGAGAATAAATCTTGATATTCGTGGAGAAATTCAACGACCTTATCCACCATCGCATCATCCCAGTAGTCTCCAATCTTCACGAATTTGGGCTCTGCCTCTATACCAATGTTTACTTGTTTCGTTTTCAGTGGCGCAGTTATATCAAGATTCTCAATCTGCGGTTCTTCAATCTTGCGTTGGACTTTTGTTTCAGGGATGTTAATCTTTCTTAGATCCTCATATTCTTCTTAAGCGGTCATGTTATAGCATTCCAACGTGTGACTCAGCTGAGTTGCCCACTCAGGTTGAACCAAGTCCAAAGGATCCTGTGGTATCCTAAAGATTGTTTCTTTCACCTCTTGTAGCGCCTCATCAATACAGTCAAACTCGTCTTCAAAACTGAATGTCATTATGAATCCTTTGTGCAAAATATCCCATTCACCTGTACCATGGTGGAGCTCTGTTTCTATGTACCAGCTCATCGGGATGACATCCAGGGTGTGACAGAACAAGTGCACCCATTCAGGTTGGGGCTTCTCTCCATAAGCCTGAACCCATTTGGCCAAGTTCATGCGCAGATCATCCTGCCCATCATATTTGTCTGTTATTTGCACCTTTGGATTCCCAAAGCATGTTCTCATCATCCTCCTACATGCACGCCAATCATCAAATCTTCCCTTGTGCGTAACCCACCACCTTGTAGGCGTAGCGTGCAGTGCCCAGTCCAACGTCTGGAATCGATGCTTCTCTGGTACCTCCCTCTCAAATGCATCCAAAAAGATATCTACATCATTCAGGCCATCATAAGTGGGAAAATTTCTTACCTCTGACGACACACAGCGCAGCGATCGGGTCATCATGTTACAACTCAATGTAGTTACATCATGTAACCGATTCTACCAACGCTCTAATTCTTCATTAGAGTCCAAGGTGTAGGAACTCTTGCAATCCCATGTAACTCATCCATCCACTATTGGATTCACCCAATCTCAGTCTCATGTTGTTATCTTATACATATATTCCAGATCGTCATCACTCTCATAATCGTGGACTGGTTCAATATAGCACGATCCTTTAGCAGGATCTAGGGGTACTCTTATGCGAAGCGATTTCTTCTCAAATATCATCTTTCGCTTCTTTAGGTTGATTACCCCATTCATATCAGTAGCCTAATCAATGCCAAGGAGCACAGGATAGGGGTTGTTATCATCCACAATTTCTATTACTTCAAAATCAGCCAGTGCGCTTGCACCTTCAATATCTACAATCACCCCTTGCAGTCGCCCCATGGGGATGATCTTCTGCTGGTTCACCATCCTTAGTTGAATCGGAGACCACTGCAGCACGAGTCTCCCCATATATTCCCAAGTTTGCTTCGATAAGACGTTCACATCTGATCCCAGGTCCAAAATAACCAGATCCGTTTCATACTCTCCTATCTATGCGATCAATCTCATCTCTCATCCCGTCCTTGTCTTATGCTTACCAATATTTTGTACTACATGCAGCTCACCCAGAGCATTTCCGGCGCATCTATTTATGAGCCCTTGTAACCCCTTCACAACCTTGCTATTGTGAAGTAACTTCATGCAGGTCTCCAGGAAGGTTGTAAGCATAGAAGGGTCCATCTCCTGATCAGGCTTACCCTTGCTCCCTGAGGTGGAGGCCTCAGTGAAGCTCTTCTTCACTTCCATGAAATTTTCACGTGCGCCTTCCAAATCGAATTCAGCCTCCTTTGCCAAAGCTTTGCAAACCCATGTATTGTCTTCAAGTTGTTTCCCTTTATAATCTCCTATTGTGATTCCACTTCGGAGCACTATATTCATGTTCGGATCCTCTTCGCACAACTCAGATCTCATCATCTGCAGGTTCTGAGTCGATTGAGGTGGTAGGGCCCCTTTGTCACGTATTGTTGCTATCAGTGTAGGACAGTCTTCCTTTTCATGATCAAATAGAGTGTAATACTTGCACGATGGACGTGTTGGGTTAGTGAAATCACAAGCATAGTGTCCTGGTCCTCCACAATTGTAGCAGATTAGTTGTCCTTGACCTCTACCGGGTCCTCCTCCACCTCGTCCTCATCTGCGCCCCTGAAATCCTGTCTGCACCATCCCCGCGCTCTAGTCAGGGGGCTGCGTTTCTGCCTGAACCCTATAAGTGAGAGTTCTATCCATCATCAATTCATAAATTTTACAATTACGCTCATCATGCCATACTGACGTACAAAAGTTGCAGAACAATTTTATTGTGGTGTCTGTACAAACTTCTACAACAAATGACAGTTATCTATCGCATGTTTTCCTACTACCTGACAAATAGTGCACCACAATGCAGGCTCCATGCTCGTCCTGCTTGAGCTTCTGGCCTCAAAGGCATCAGTCCCCCTCTTGCAATGTATTTCACAAAGACTAGGCAATGGTCTTTGTCATGCCCCTGAGCATTGCATTCCATACCTCTTCCTGCGCCTCTAGTCAAACCGTTCTATCCTGCTTCAAACTTTGTATCTCCAGGCAAATATTTTTCAACTGCGCATGGATCTGTTGAACCCCTAGATTTGGATCTTGCATCAGTGTTTTATGTAGTCTCATTGCAATCTCCAAGGCCTCAGCCTAATTCTTTATCTTCTGTTGTGACAGCGCAACACTTAAGTGTGGCAGGAGTGAAGCGACAAACCATTCGCAATGTTGTCCATCTTTTAAGTTCATATTAGCTTCATGGATTTTACACTTCAATCTTTGATCTAATTCCCAAGGTTTCTCATCTGGCTGCATCGCGATCTCCTTTAACCCCACAATCAACTGTGCCTCACATTTAGGCCTACTAAATTCTCTATTTAGTGTTATCTCAATGTCTGCCACTACAGCATTCGGGTTATCATTAGAGTACTTGATATACCAGGTTAGTGCGCAATCCTGCAGAGCACTAACCAATGTCACCTTCTTCATGTGATTATCTGTAACGCCCTAAGCTTTCCATACGGATTTCATGACAAACCAGAACTGGTTCGGGTCCTCATTTCCCAAGCCTTTGAACAAAGGAAGCTTCACTAAATTTTCCATACTGAACTACGGTGGAGGTGGAGGTGGTACGAGTGAAGTCACAGGCGATGGTGGTGAAGTTGGAGGTGGTGTGGGTGGAGGTCGCAATCACAGGAATCCTTGTCTTATTAACTGAATAGCACTTCGCGGAGAAGTTTGTGCTACTCCCTCTTCGTCACCTCATGGAGGTGAAATCAATGGACTATATTCAAGATTGTTTCTCCCTTCATTCCTGTAATTTTTTCGACTTTGTGTAGCTCCAAACATCAAGGTAGCTGCATAACCCGTTTTTTGCACAATAACATTTTAATCTAGGTATTCAAAGATTTCAAGTACTTACCTCGCGGTCCTTTGAAAAAGCGTCGCTCCACCTCGTTGTAGCTTAATGAGGTGTCGACCGTGAATTTAGTTACAAATCCTCCTATGATGCAATCGATCCAATGATCGACAGTTCGGGCAATCTTATCCTCATATGCTTCCAATTTTTGTACCAGCTCCAGGGTCCAAACAATAAGACCGTCAAGTTTCCACCTTCCTTGGCTATTTGCTAGCTTCGTGATCCACTCGTATAGCTCAACTGGAAAGGAACAGAAGAAGATCTTGTGTATCTCTGTATATAGGTACCTGTCCAACCACTGTTCCTTTGTCAGTCATGGGTCCACGAATTTGTGGATCTTCCTATCCAACCAATCTTTGATCTCTTTCTTAGTTGGATTCCAGTGATACGACATCACACATCTCTTATGCAGATTCCGGTCCCGAAAATGGAACCATTTGTTGGCTTATTTGGGCCTGACCCAAGTTCAGCGTTTGTTATCCAAACAAATCCCTACACTACTGGACCTTTCGTTAACATCCCGCAGAGTGCAAACCAAAGTCTCACCCGAAGCAGTATGGGGGGATGCTGGAACCAAGTTTCTGCACCCTGAGATGATCGTGATGTCATTTATTCCTTCTATTCCTGCCTTCGTGCAGGTCACTTAGTTCTAAGGCTCGCCAGACTAGCCCTCTATTCTACCCTTCAGTATCTCCGCAAAAAGGTACGATTGACCTTTGCGCATCCCTAACCTGTAGCTCAAGTACTTTTGTGCCGCTAGGGAAGCATACCGTGTAGATTCCCAAACTAGTCTAACTGCATTACTTATCTTATTAAACAATCATAGTTAGCACCGTGTAAACAGATGTTCTTACTTGCATTCACTTAACCAACGTAATTACATACATTCATGCATCATATAAGCATTATAAATGAAATTCATACACAATACAATAAGATGCATTAACCGAAATAAATTCACATAATTTGCAGAATACTTCTCTTTATTGATATCTTCAAGTGATTATAGACTCTATCCGCCCTGCGCACACAGCTGCAAGGGTCCACGCACTCAATTTCAGACTTCTATCCTAGGCCTCTCAGAGCCTCTACCTACGCTACGACCCGAAACTTAGACTTCTTACTTCAGATCTATCACTATTTGACTCATGACTCTCCCAAAAATTGCTTAGAGCTTAGCTCTTTTTATACAATCCCATGGTTCGTGGACCATGGGTAGATATTTTACAGCCGACTTTACTTTATAAAAATAAGGGCGGACAACCCTTTATGACTCATGAAACCTTCGCGCTCCGCGACCACAAAATGCAACGACTTTACTATTCTATTAAAAAATTTGACCCAAAACATGGGCTTTTAGCCCCAAAACTGTCCTTGGGGAATCCCATTCCCAACAATTCCATTCAGTGGTTGTAACTAAACTGAACAAGCTAACTCTTGATGAGACCCCTCATCCTTTGATCGATGAGATCATTGGCTATTACCCTGTTTTGATATGCAATTTTGGTAATATCAATTTAATTATTTCCTTATGATCATGGTAAACAAGCTCGTAATGAGACTTTTTATCTTCTAAGTTTCACATATTTTAGACTTACACTCTGAAAAAGGAAAATTTTATCAGATGGGGTGAATCATTGGCTCTTTTAAGAGTTTTGGATGATAATGATAGAGTTTTAAGAGACTGATCTGCAAAAAGTCCTTACTAGGTTAAATATTCTTTTCTTGATTGACAACAAAACATTCATACTCTATAAAGATAAGAGTTTGTTCATAGAATAAATGTTTTTAGCAAGATCAATTTTTTCCAAAGAAATCAAGTTTACTTTGGTACTCAAATGTCCTAATTATTTCTTTTAACTTTTACTTATAGAAGCGAAAAATCAGAGATATTGTCAAAGATTTTGTTTTGAAAAGCCAAAAGTGAATACTACTTAACCTTTATTTTCCTAAGAATCTTAAAGGCGATATGATACAAAATTGGAAGAGGCTATCTTCTAAGAAAATATTTTTTCAAGATTTTCCCATTAAGGGAAAGGAATCTATATTACTTGACAAGTCTTGTAAAAGAAATGTTGATTGACCAATTTTCTCTATGATTTGAAAAGGGCCAAGCCATAGTCTTTGGAATTTGGTATGTTTACCTTTTTACTCGTGTGCTTTGTCCCATTTTCAAAACCAAATCACCTACTTCAAAAGTTTTTTGACTGGCAGAGGTTGTATCAAAAGAGGCTTTGACTAATTGTTGATGATAGAAGTGGGTTTCTTTAGCATTTTCTCGTTCTTCTTCAAGCTTAAGAATCTGAAAATGTCTTGCTTGAAGAGAAAAGGAAGGGTTTTCATCAATGAATTGTACTAGGGCAAGAGATGGGATTACTATGTTTGTGGGAAGAACTGCTTCTTTTCCATAAACTAAAGCAAAAGGATAAGAACCAATGGAGGCCTTCCGTGTAATTTTGTCTGCCCAAAGAGAAAATGTCAATGCTTTGTGCCAATTCCTATGATTTTGGTCAATAGTCCTTTATATAATTATGATGAGGTTTTTGTTTGTTGATTTTGCTAATCCATTACCTTGTGGGTAATATTTGGTTGAATATTTTAACTTAAAACCTCTCTTTAGAGCAAATTCTACCATTGTATTTCCAAAAAAATAAGATGCATTGTCCAACATTAAAGCTTAGAGTAGCCCAAACCTGGTAATTATGTATTGATCAATGGAATCCATAATGCTTTTGTATTAGCTATCTTTAGTGGGATAGCTTCTACCCATTTTTTGAAATAATAAGTAGTTGTAAGGATGTATCTATGCTGTTTGGAAGATTTAGGAACAATCTCACCAATTATGTTTAATCCCCATTGTTCGATTGGTTGTTGGATGTTTACTAGTTTCAAAGGGAATGTTGGCTTTGTTTCTCTTCTGGTTATAGTTTGAAAAATTTTACACTTTCTTGCATATTCATGTGCATCCTTAAATATTGTTGGCCAATAATATCTTGCATGCAGGATTTTGTGACCTGTGGTATTTCCTCCTAAATTTCCTCTAGCTGGTCCATCATGTAATTCCTGCATGACCTTCTCAGCTTCATATCTTTCTAGGCATCTTAACACTACTGAATCATAATTTTTTATAAAAAATACATCAATGACTAATTCATATTGGTTTGATTTCAACCTTAAAGCACACTTTGTCTTATAATTAAGATGCATAGGAGCATACCCATTCTTTAAATAAAATTTCAAATCATCATATTGTGATTGTACATCATTAAGGATTACCTACGATATTTTTACTTGATTACCTTGATCTTCTTCTAGTGATAAGTGGGAAGCTCCAGTTAACAGCCTGCAAAAACCTTGGCTCCTAACAATTTTAGCTGGCTGGATTTCTACATCGTATTCTCGAAGCGCGGTAACCCAATTGGCTCTTTTCTCCCCTTCTTCTCTTTGGATCAATAATTGCCTTACAGCGGGGTAGGGTACTACTATCTTTGTATGGGTTTTGAGAAGAAAAGGTCTTAAATGTTTCAAGGTCTTAAAAACAGCAAATGCTTATTTCTCAACAGCTGAATAATTTAACTCGACACCTTGCAAATTGGAACTGAAAAAAGAGATGGGTGCCTCGATATTTTTATCGTCCCGTTGTGTTAAAATTGTTGCATGTGATGTATCGGATGAAAAAGTATATAATACAAATGGTTTGAGAAATTTGGGAGTCGTCAAAGAAGGAGCATTAATAATGGATTTTTTAATTAACTCAAATGACTCTCTTTCGTCTTTACCCCATTTGAAAACTGTGTTTTTTGTTATCATTGCTTGACGGGGTAAGACGATCTATGAAAAATTTGGAACAAATATTTTTACAAAATCAATTTGGCCTAGGAACGATTTCATGGTATTTTTGTTATGTGGGAGAGGAATCTTTTCGATCTCTTGGACTCTATCAAGATCAATGTAAATGCCTTTCTTGGACACTATAAACCCAAGAAGCTTTCCTTCTGGTAAAGAAAAATAAGATTTTTTTGGATTTAAGGAAATGCCATATTTCTTGCATCTTTCGAAAATGTGCTTCAAGTCACTTAAATGATTGTTCCTATCCTTATAATAAATTATGATGTCATCTAAGTAAATAACGACTGATCTATTAATCATGCCTTTAAAAGCAATATACATAGCACATTGAAATGTAGCACATGCATTAATGAGTCTGAAAGGCATCTTCTGCTAGGCATATGTTCCCCACTTGGTCTTGAATGTTGTCTTTAATCTGTCATCTAGATGCACAAGAATTTAATTATATCCTGAAAATCCATCTAGAAAAGACATTAATTCGAAACCTGCAACTAATTGCAATATCTGCTCTATGGTAGGCAAGGGAAAGTTATCTTTTTGACAAGATTTATTCAGGTTTCTAAAATCAATACAAATCCTAATATCACCATTCTTTTTCCTTACAAGCACCATATTTGATACCCACTTTGAGTGTCTAACAGGGAAGATTATTTTGGCTTTCAGAAGCTTGTTCAATTTGGATTTGATTTGACTCTCAAGGTTTGGGTGAATTTTCCGAAGCTTTTATTGAACTAGTTTTTCATTCGAAGTCATAGGTATGGTATGTTGAATCGTGGAGGTGTCATAGGTCTTGAGATCTGCGTAATCCCAGGCAAAGACACCTTTGTATGTTTTCAACACCCTAATGAATGATATTCTTTATTCAGATGATAGGCCAAGATCTAGGTAGACATTTTGAGGTTTTTCAGTTGACCCTAGGTTTACTACTTCAAATCTCAAAGTATAACTTTGAGTTTTGGAGTTGGTAACTTTCTTGAACCTATCCTTTAGATCATAGAGATCTTCCATCTTAACTACAGACTTTGGGATTGGGTTTTGGTCTTGATTGTGTTTAATTTGCAAATCATGCTCATGTTCATCTATGATCTGTTCCTCATATGACCCTTCTAATGTAAGGAAATTAACTATATTCACATCATTATTGAATACTCTCCAATTTGTTACATTATCAGGAATAGATGGCCTAAATATTAACTCTATTGAAAATCTATCTGGACTAAAATCTTCTAAGGGTATAAGCTTGGATGCCACATTAGCGAGTAAGTCAGCACTTGCGTTTTGCAACCTAGGAACTGAAGAAATGTTAAAAGCAGTGAAATGAGAAGTAAGTTTCTGGGCTAACGATTGATAATGTTTAAGGTTCCCAAAGACACAATGAATTGTGTTTCTTACCTGCTTAATGATTATTTCAGAATCTCCATAGACTTGCAAATATTTGACATTAAGACCAATGGATTTAGACAGTCCTTGGATCAATGCTTCATATTCAGTGATATTATTAGTGCATTGAAATTCAAGTCTACAGGCTAACATGGTTTTCTCTCCTTGCGGGTTGATCAAAATGCATCCTACGCCTGCGCTGTCTTCATATTTGGAACCGTCAAAATAAAGAGTCCAGAATAAAGAATTATTTGAAATTTTATCTACTACATTTACACACTTAGAAGCATTTGTTTGTGAAATTTTTTATATTTGAGACACTACGGTATTATCTGGGAAGGGAGACCTCTGAGCATTAAATTATCCCAAAAATGACTCGGCTGAGTAATTTCCAATGATTTTATTGGTGAAGGCAACAGGTTCATTGCTTCCCTCGAGGTCAGTGATTGCGTATTTCATGGACTTTTCTCGGTCTACTCTAATTTGATTTGGTTTACCATTATGTGGCAACCACATGTGAGACCATTTAGTTGCGAAGTAACCATGCAACTTTTCAGACCAATCCCGACTTAGAATCAAACCATAGAATTCTGGGATATTAGCCACTAGAATATCAATTATTTGCAAAACTTTGGATTAGAGGAAAGCCTAATTAAAACTGATGTTATTTCTTCAAGTACCTCTAATTTTGTCCTGTCTAATTGAACTATGTGTACTACAGATCTTCGAGGTGTAATATTCAATTTGGTGCACATAGCTCTTGGCATAATATTTGAAGAGGCTCCTGAATCAACAAGGCAATTATGAACATTTTTGTTGAAAATTTCATAAGTAAGAAGAAATGGAGGAATATGAGAAATAGATCTATCACCGATTAGGACTAAATTTGAAGGATCTACTTTGTTTGAAGATGAGGGAGGTTTTCCCATATCGTAGGTAGCTTGAGTAACTACAGAAAATGGTAAAGGAGATACAAGAACTGCTTTTAACTCTCTTAATAGAATTTTCTGTTGTTGTTTGAGTTTAGTGAGTTCGTGTAATGAAATGTTTTCTCTAGTATTTTTCATATCTTCCACTATGTTATATTCCACTGTATCTGAGATTACCAAGGTTTTGGAAGCATTTGGAGGATCTAGTGGAATAGGGTCAGTTTGGATAGTTTTAGACTTCTTGCTTAGTGTTTTCTCCTTTACAGGGGTAGCAGTCTTTTGTTTCTGATTTGTTATAGACATATTAGGAGATTTTTTACTTCTTGTGGTTACTAGCATAGCTTGTGCTTCTTCTTTAGTTGGGAGGATGAAATCCCACATTCCATTTAATTCAACTTCTTCTTCTATTTCGGCTTCCTCTTCGGCTGGTGAGTCTTCTTCTGCTTCTTGATCAGATTCGGCATTTGAAATAGTATTTGGCAGTTGCGATGCAGAAGAAGGATTTATTTTAAACGAGCAAAATGGTTTTTTGGGGGTAGAGGATTCTGTGACTTGCTTCTTGATTTCGACCATTTCATTGGACATGGTTTTTAACACTTTCTGAAGGCCTTCAAGATTGAAAGGGTCCTTTGAAGCTTTATTTTTTGAACCATACTTAAATTTTACTTTCTTTGACTTCCTCTCGTCTGTTTTTTATGTCTTTTCTAAAGATATAATCCTTCTTTCTATAGACATGGCTTCTTTCATGTTTTCTACAAGGGTCACCTTATTGGCTCTATCTACAAAAATTGAAATATTAGAAGGAAGAGACAATATGTACCATTCTATTTGTACATCTACTGCAGGTTTTGATGTAGCTAGGATTTTATTTAGAAACTTGTTAAATCTGGAGTTGAAGTCTTTGATCCTTTCATCTAAATTATTTTTTGAGTTAGAAAGGTCATTGATCAAGGATCCTATGGTCCATTATCACCAAATTTTGCAAGAAATACTTCTTGAAAGGTATCCCAGTCTCTTATTGAACCTGCTGGAAGGGAAAAATACCAAGATCTAGCAGATCCTTAAAAGGTATATGGGAACAGTATAATTACAACATCTCCATGTGCAACTCCATTAAGATTCATGGCTAACATAAAGTTGTTTAAATGTCCTTCAGTAGGAATACCATCACTGGGATTGTACTTAGGTATCCATTTTTTTGGGTTTGCTGGGAGCGCATTTGGATTTGCAACCAGAATAGCACCAGGATTTGTCCAAGGTTGAGTAGGTTGATTGACCATAACTTGAGTTGGAGACTGAGAAGATGGGAAGGTCAGTCCAGAAGTAAGTGTTAGTGCCTAGATTTACCTCAGGCTGAAAAAGTAGGATCTAGGGCCAACATCAAACCACGCTCAACCTGGTAGCTAGCCCTACCAGGTCAGGAGAGGGCTCTCTCTCGGTCAATCTCAGCAAATTATGATCGATGAGGGTTTGATATGACTAAAATATCTTCTAATCTTAGGCTAGGTATATGTGCAAGAGAATTTGATTTGATAAAATGATGATTTTGTTGGCTCAGATGGAAAGATGGCCTTTGGGTGCAAGGATTGAGGCTCAGTCCTGCAGAGATCTCAATGGGGCAAGGTAGGCAATTGTTTTTGGGACTTAAAATTTAATGAGATGGAAGGAATAGATAGGTGAGGTGCTGAAGAGGGCAAGATCAATCATGGATCCTCCCCAAACAGTTGAAAACATCAAATAACTAAAGCAAACTTCATGTAGAGCACTGCAATTTCAATGGATTCTACTTACACTCTTGTTTGTTTAGTTCATAAGAAACAAGATAGAGAATGGCATACATAACACATAAGCAAATTCACAATTACAAAATAAATCATTGTACCAAGACAAATTTTCACATGAATCCCAAAGAGTGCTGCAAATCCTGGTCTCAATTCCTTAGCCAAAATGAAAATATGAGTGTACAATGAAGTTCTTTTATTCCTCAAGAGTCCAACCAGGATAATTTTTGTTGGGAAAAGTATCTATTCAGAACGCCCCTATCCCACTCTAAGGTGTGATAGTGCCTTAGCAACAAACAAGGAAAAATACTTGAGTATTCTTCTTTATGAAATGTAAATGAGGAGAAAGGATGTAACTAACCTGTGTCTTTCGCTAGTTTGTTGATCCAATCGCTCCTCTCTTCAATAGCTCCCAACTCCCTACTCCCTTACCGGCCCAGCTTCACCGAATTCCTGCAAGATCACAAGAGAGAGAAACTACACGAAGATATAGATATACATTCATAAAAAGCTCAGGATCAGATTAAGCTAAACATGCAAATATAACAAAGCATCACCGATATACAAGCATGTAGGAGAAACTCAAATAATTTTATTGATATGATAAGAAAGTCCAAGAGGAGATACAACCAAGTGAGTCCCGATCCAGCATCTACCTCCCAGCAAAGGAATCCCTTCCTCTCCTCCAACAAAGCATAAATCACCCATTGTACTAATTTCTCAATCTCGAACCAACAGCAATTCTCTGCAAAGTACAAAATTTCAGCCTCTGGATCTCTGGGATGAGGGATCCATATATAGATGTAAGCAGAGAGGATGAGTCAGCTTATGTTTTGACTTGTGGCTTCTCTCTGTCAGTTCTTGCTTCCACTTGGAGACTGAGAGCCTCTTACTCATCACTTGGTCGAATTCAGTGAGGCAAGTGTCATTGGAAAAGATTCTGGAAGCTTCCATTGTTTCTCCACCTCGTTGAATGACTCTGCCACTTGTCATTTCCCACTCAACGCACCTGGGTAGTGCATTCAAGTGCGTTGCAATGCACCTAGCCAGTGTATTTGGGTGATTTGCAACGCAGGCAGCTAGTGGAGCTTCTAAATTGATCCTGATTTGACTAGTTTTGAGCAGTTTCAGGTGGAGAACTTTTGGGAGAAGCTGTCATTGGTTGACCTTGTTCCTTTAGGGGTAGGAACAACACTTTTAGGGACTTTGGATCCCTTGGATTATGGACATTTCATGCTCAAAGCTGTAAGGCACAAAAATGTCTATAACAATAATGACTGAAAAAAAAACATAATATAGACAAAAATATATCATCCTTGCCTCAATGGGTCGAACACACATGTTTAGGAGCTATTTCAACTAATTTCAAACTAAGAACTAGAAATTAGGCAACATAACAGCATGCCTCTAGAAACAAGGGAACTGATTCATTCAGTTTCAAACAACCTGTAAACTGATGAATCTACCTCTACAAGTGAAAATATAACATATTTACATCATGATCCATCAATTTTCATCAAATTACATCACAAATTTTCCATTAGGAAAGTAAAAAAGTCAAACTAGGCAAAGTTGGGCGAAAAATAGAGCAAAACTTGGTCAAACTCGCAATTTTTCATCTATGCGTCGCGCTTGTTTGGACCCACTTTTGGAGGCCTTCCCGGTGTCCAAATTATCTCTAGGTGCACTTTTTGGAAATTTCTACCTGTCTACTTTCCAAATCAAGTGGAATTTTTCAATTTGGCCTCCATTTTCCCCTCCAAAAGTCCATTCTCCCAACACTGCTTCCTGTGTGTCAAAATAGGAGCAGTGAGGTCTTTTTTTGAGTGTTTTTGACCTTTTTGAGGGCTCAAAACCTACCCAAATTTCTTGGCCATAGGTAGGAAAGCATACTTTTTCGTGCCAAATCCAAAAATGCTGATTTTTTGTGATTTTGACGCCCATAGCGAAAGCGAGCGCCACGTGGCGCGGCGCATGGGGCAGAAAATCTTGTTTTTGTGCCAAAAAAATTCCAAAATGCAAAAATTGCTCAAATTTTTTTAAATTTGGGCTGAGTCTTCTCTATCAAGAGCTATGTTGGGCCAAGGAAGCCTCAACCAATATCTGAAGTCGATCATGCTCCTTTTTCCTCTTTGATGCCTTCTTCAATTTTGCCTTCAAACTCTTGATTCTTGCCTTGCAAATTTTGTTCCTCGCCATGTAATGAACAGCCATGTGTCTCAACAAGTTTTTCTCCCTGTTTGCCTTGTCTAACTTCCTTTCCAAGTGGATATTGACTCTTTCAAGCCATGACTCCCTATCGGCATTAATCTCATGCTCAAGTGAAGTGAACTCCACCCTCCTTTTTTGGGCAGCTTCGTGATTCTCCTGAATGTTTTGCAACTCCATAATCACCTGTCGATCCTCAAGTTTCTTATTCCTTTGCTCCAGGTACTGTATTTTCCATTGGGCTCTATCCAAGTTGGTATACAAGGCATCAATGTCCCCCTGCTGCTCCTGAATGATTTCTCTAATATTGGTGCTTTGCGAGCCCATATCAGTATCATCGCCCTCAATGAGAATGAAATCAGTCTCCCGCTCACCTGATGGTCCTTCCTCCTGTAGTGGCCTCTTGCCTCGGTCCTGAACCTACTGTGTTAATGATAGAAGCGAGGCCCCTTCCACCCCGAGTGGAGATAACACTCGCTTTGCTGCTACAAGCAATTGTCTAGTGCCCTTCTGATAGGTGATGAACATCGGCACACTAGTGGTCTGTGTCTCATGGCCCTCATGCTAATAAGAAGGTCCATCTGTCTCATGCCAAGCCTCTAAAGGTCCTTGTGAAGCCTTGAAAAACTCACGAGAGATGAAGTCCTCCCAAGTGATGCCCTGTAAGCCAAGCTGATGAACGACCACAATTTTGATGAGAGAAAAATGATAAATATTGTTGAACTGTTGCTGAGGAGTCTTATGCTGCACAAGGGTGGTCACCTTCTCTATGTTTCGGTACATGAATTAAGGGATGTTCATCATTCGTACCCGGGTAAAATGCATCAATAACCTGATGTGATAAGCATATAAGCGGGAGAAACAACCCTCACAACTGAAATAATTCATGATCAGTTTCATTAAAGGAGCATATTCATCCTTGAGGTACCGAAAAGGAAACACTCTCTTGAGTTGTCTCAAAAAGCCGAGCTTAATGTACAGTTCATAATGCTATCAGTCAATTTTCTGCCTCTTGTTCCATGGCTCTCCAATGTTGGGAATACCGGTTGCTAGTGAAATCGATTCTGGTGTTAATGTGAAAGTGACACCGGCTAGAGTGGCTTGATCACGATGTAAATGCAGCACAAACAAACGAGCCAACTCATGATAAAACTGAATGCTAGCAACTTTCTCACAAAATTCATAACATGACTGATGCTGGAAACAAAATATGGCAAGAGGGCAGGCCTGTAATTCAACAAGAGTGGTTGGTTCTTCTCTAATGTATTTTCCACCTCTATAAGGCCTCCTGGGTGCATGTCCCTCTATAGGTGAGTCACTGTGGGTTTCCTCTTCATAATCATATGAAGGATCAAATGCCATGTCTGCTAGTAGATAAACTGTCTTGGAGAAATAAGCACTGATGTGTTAAACTGTCTTGAACTATATTTGATGATGTGTTTGACCTCTGCCACCAAGGCAAAACAGTGAAATGAGGGACCGTGGAGGGGCAATTTAGGGAAATAGGAAGTTAGGGACCGTTGGGGTAGGGTTAGTTAAGGGAACAGGGAATTATATTGTAGTTTGGAAGTTTAAAGTATGAAACTAGGGTTTGGTGCATTTTGGATTTGGGAAAGGGAACTTGGGATTAGGGATTAGGGGATTAGTGAATTAGGGGTATGTGAATTTGGGGAAAAGGGGAAAGTGAGGAAAATATGAAACAATGAAGTGATGAGGTGAGGGAATACTTGGTAGCAAAACAACCATATACAAAACCCTAGTAGCAATCTCCTTTGAAAATTTTGAGAGATAGGGTTTGTTTTCCTTTAAACAATCACCATGTAACAAACACTATCAAAAAACCATCAAATTTGGATGAAGAGCAATGAAAAAGGGTCAACCTACTTGGAACAGTGAGAATCCATGCGATTTGGGTGATTGGAGCAAGTTCTGGCAGTTTTCAGTCTTTTTGGCTGTGTGCACCACGCATCCAACCCAATGCGCTGCGCCCAGCGTATGCGCCGCGCCTGTGATTTTTTACACTATAAAATGTGGCCCAATGCGCCACGCCTGGTGAGTGTGCCGCGTCTCCTGCCCAGTGCGCCGCGCCAGTAACTTGGAGCGATTTTCACCCAAACTTCTCACTTGCTCACCGCAACAACTTTGTTTTGCTTTCTCTTTGCTCTTGGAGTGCAAATGAGCTTTAAACATTTGGAGACATGATTTATATATGGAGCTTTTAGATTTTAATTTTGCCAAACCCACTTTCATAATGTTTTGAAATGACTTTATTTTCACACTTTGTTTTTTGGACTTTTTCACTTCATTTTAACTTTGTGATGAACTAAATGACCTAAGATTTGCTTGTTTTGCAGGTGTTGGAACTACTAGGGCTAAGGAAAGAAACCAAGATTACAGATGGAGTGATATACAATGAAGAAAACAGAATTTCATGAATTTTTTACAATAAAAGCAAACACATTTTTGAACACTTGGTGATGAAATTTATTGATGCTGGAACCTCCTCATGGCCTACTGGTTGTTATTAGACACTTTGAAACATTTTTTGACGAAACCCTAGACCTAATTGACAATGAAACCCTAAAGACAACCTTTGCAATCTTTAATATAAAAAGAAGACTGTATATGCTTTTTAATGAACAGACATGAACCAGTAGGTAAATGACATGAGGGAAACTATAGGAAAGCCACTACCGTCAGACGATCCATGCGCCTAATGGAATGCAAATGACTGGACGGGACATCTAATATGAAATGCAACAAGAGGATTTGATCTCTGACAGAGGAATGAAGATACCGACACTAACAGTAAGTATAGATGGCAAAGAACTTACTACTGGGTTAGTACTACTAGTAGCAGTACTAATTGGAGAAGTGGATAGTTGAGAAGTTGTGGATTGAGTAGAAGTGAATGAAGAAGTGAATGGATGAAAAGGTGATGTGATTTTATTGGTATCCAAATCAGATCTTGGTGAGTTAAATTTCCTATGTCGTGAAGGGATGGGGAACTCAAAAGGATTTACTACAAGCCTTTCACTTTGCAATCTAGTTAATACACAAGTTTGTTGTAATAAGGAAGTAACTCTTTTTTCAAAAACTTCGGGCCTCTCTAGTTTCTCGGAAGAAATGGATATTTGTTCCAATTTTTGTATCAAAGAATGAACTTAAGGAGACTTGGGAGTGTAATCTAGAGAAGGTGGTCATCTTAATACTTCAAGAGACGAGTGAGATGTTTCTACAACTTCAGATTTATGATCAGGAGATTCTGAATGAGATCTAGAAGGTGTAGAAATTGTGGAGGGGTTTTGACTCTTATGAATGTTTTTCGATTGATATTTAGGTTTATATGCCATTCATAGTCGCATGTCCCTCCTTCTAGCACCAAAATGTTGCGGCCTCGGATTTCTACTACCCCAACATGGGGGATAACCACCTGGTTCGGACCTTAAGACAAGTCCTTTTCCATTTAAAGTGGTGGCTCTCATTGGGGATAATGGGACCAGTTTCCCAATGTGGGTTTTAAGATGAGAGTGTTTTGTTCATGAGTGATTGCAATAGAATAATGATAATCTAAATGACCTATTCTATTATGCAAATCTCTAACTAACTTATTCTAATATAAACCCGGGTATTTCTGTGTGATATGCGATCTACAAAGATATCTACTTGACATGTGATAATAAAGATCAATCATGCATAAAACAGAGATGATAATTTATAAAGATTATAATTTCTTTCACTAAATAGTTAGTCAAAGAAATTGTATAAACTATATCACATATATGATGATTTGTATATGAAAGTATACAATTTCATCTAGGCATCATACAATAGTGCAATTAACACTTAACAGAAAGAATATATCCCATACACAATTCATGAAAATAAAGTGTTGTCACTAATTAAACAGAAACAGAATCAATCATACAAGATAAAAGTACCATATGTGTGAAGTTCTTCTCATTTGACTAATGACATGGATCAACTCCTTTCTTCAGATCAAATTATCTCCCAAGTATACAATAGTGCATCAACAAAGGAAAGTAGTCTGATATTTAAAAGAAACGATCATGTTCCATAATTTCACCAAATCATTCACAAACTTAAAATAGTGCATTTTTTGCAAATGTTTTTTATAAAATTCTGGACCCTTCTCTAAATGCATGAGAAGGGTATAAATACTATTCTAACTAATGTGAAAAAATAGATTATACAAATATTTGAGGAGGTTTCAAATAACCTTCCCCCTAACTAGTTAACTAACTCTAAAAATAAACAGTGGCTTGATGAGTAGAGGCTATGATGATGATTTGTTGTCTGTCATCTTGTCCTTCAAATCACATATGTCGGCCATCGATTTGACTTGAGGAGGTGCCCCAAAATGTGTTCTAACCTTTCCTGCGAAAATCGCATCGGTGAGAGGTGGCAGCATCCACTGAGTTCAATGAAGTGAGGAGTTAAGGGCCAGGCTTTGGTTGTGTGTCTTGACGAGGTATTGCCAATACAAATCCCAGTCAGCCTTTGCCAATTTTGTGATTGCTTCCATTTCAGTTTTTGCTTTTTCCTTCCATCTTTTATGCAAATCACCTAAATTAGGCATTTCTTTTGGATTAACTTCTCTTACTAGGTTGGTGGCAAACAGAGTGTGGTTTATCACCTTGATTATGTTCTTCACCACCCCAGCTGCTCTTACCACTGCTAGATCAGCTTTTTTGATCCTTGCATCCCAATCCGGAAAAGAATGTCCTTGTGTGTCTCCTCAATCTCAGGCAGATTGGATTTCATCCCATCTTCTATTTCTTGCCATTCTTTGAACTCTGAGATTCTGGTATTTAGATTAGTAAACTCAGTTCTCTGGTCAATTGGTTTATCTGTTAGCTGGTCGCTAGTGATCAGATAAGGAGTGATGTGTGACATCTTTTGGCAGAATTGTTCTTGTTGTTTCATCAGTAGGGAATTCAGTTCCAGTGCCTCTTTAATGAACTCCTTGACAGTGGGATCATCCTTATATATTTCCATGGCTTGCTACAATTCTTGAAGTTGCATATTTTTGGCTGATATATCAGCTTCATGGCTTATCTTCAAGACCTCCATGCTCTGTTGCAATTGGGCGAGCTGGTCAGCGGCTTTCATGTTCACACTTGCTCTCTCTATTTTGAGTTGCTGAGCTGTGCAATATTCTCCTCCTTTTCTCTCAACAAAATAGAGACTCCAGTGGCTTTTTCCATGGTGGTCGTTACATATGCTCCTGTAAACTGTGACAATCTAGTCAAGTTCTCAGCTGGGTTGGAAGAATTGTCCCTCCAAACGATGTCCATTGGCTCATTTATAGGTGGGAGCTCGGGTGTTTCTACCCTTCTCCTTTTTCTCTGTCTTCTTACTACAGCCTTGTGCAGCGGGTTGTAGAACACATCTAGAGGATGGATTTCAATCACTTTCAAGACAATCTCTAATGTGGGTAGAGCAGGGATAATCTCAGTCTGCTGAGACATTGTCGCTTACTCATCCATTGGCTTGGACTCTATATTTTCTTGATTATGCAGAGGTGTTTTACACTCCATTTTTCCTGGGTATCTGTCGTGTTGGGAGTGTCTTACAGTTTCTTATTAAACTGATCCCACTCTTGTTCCATATTGTTTCTTGATTATGCAGAGGTGTTTTACACTTCATTTTTCCTGGGTATCTGTCGTGTTGGGAGTGTCTTACAGTTTCTTATTAAACTGATCCCACTCCTGTTCCAAACTGTCACTTTTGACCTCTAAGCTTATCTCTTTAGATGGGGTGCTCGTAACATGTTTCTCAGTTGACTTCCTGCTGGATTTTGTTGTGTTATCAATGTCTTTGGCCTTCCCTGTATCCAGTGTTTTCTCAGTATTCACCTAAGATTCAATGTGAGAACTAAGTCCTTCACTATTGACATTCACACTGCGTGTAGTCTTGTCCTTGATTTTCAACAAGTGCATCGGGATTACTTCGAGCCTTCTGTTTCTGAACTCCTGAAAGTTTTCAAAATCTTCAAGGCTCAGATTTTCCCTTGCCCATTCAAATGATTGTTCGAAGGATTCAACATACTGTAACATGTCTTCAAAATTGTTAGCCTCATGGTTATATGGCTTGATCTTTAGCGCAGTAGTGAAGTTATATGCTATCTTGTCTGGATCAAATTTCCTTTTTGGAAAAGTATGAAGCCTAATGCCTTCCAGGCTTACTGATTCCTTTATCACATGATTAAAATTTGATAAAGAAAAAGAATCGCACTTGATAGGAAAAAATGGCCATAATAACTTCTTGCTTTCTTTGAGAACTTTGGTCACGCCTTTTCCCACGGTCTGGTGGGAAATTTCTCTTGCCAACAATTTATCAGAAATATACAAAGGGAGGACATGTGGGTCTGTTGTGCTACCAAAAACCCTAATATAGGTGAACCATTCTTCAACAAAATATTTTCCGACAACAATAAAGTCTGTAGCGGCTTCTTGGGAAAACCTGGGGGTTTTCCTATTGAAGATTAATTAATGCAACGGCAAAATAATAGCATGGCATATTGTTGAGCCTTAGTTTTGGTCTTATTTTTGCTCAAAGAAACTTACTTATTCATCTATTTTCCATCCATTTTCCCTTCATTTATCCCATTTTGATGTATATTTGATATCCATTCAGGTGTTTAATTTTAATTTTGCAATTTCTAAAGTTTTTATGAAAATTTGGTTTTTAGTGCAAAATTGGCAGATTCAGAAATTCCCGTAATAGCTCTATGGTTGATATGGTTGCAGGAAACTTGGGCACGAATGGAATGCATGGATGGATAGCTTGGGAACTAGGACTAAGCCAGCAATTCTTAGTTCGAACTGAACAAGCTTTATTAGGCCCATTTGGTGCTAGTCAACCATGACTAGTCATGTAGGAATCCCATAGAAATAGGGCTGTTTTGAGTTTTCATAGGAATGGTCATCTTTCTTGGGTTGGGGATAATGAATTCAACTTGGATAGGTGGATGAGAGTAGATGGGTTTGTTTGAGTGATTATAGATCAGTTTGTTCATGAAACTTCTTATTTAAAGCCAAAACTTTGATGGCTTATGTATTGATTTTTGATATACTTTTATGCTGAGACATATTTTGGATTGAGAAGTAATTTGAAGACTTGTGTTATTATTATTTTTATATGCAATGCTATGGATGTGTGACTTATCTAAGCTTCTGATATCACCTCTCAAAGTGTGCAAGGCAAGGGTGGAGGGCCCCCACTCCAAGCTAAGTACACTTCCATGATAAACTAGTTTTATTTCATTGCAATTTGGTTAATTGTAGCACTAGTTTTTCAAAGCTTTATTTCAGTTTGTTTTATGGTTTATGCATAGTGATTGATTTCATTTGTTAATAGCTTATTCATCACTTTATTGAGTTGGAAAAACAGATGTTCAAGTTGGACAATTTTCTGCTAAATGATGAATCAAAACTAGTTCCTTTTTGTTTACATGCAAGCAGTTTTATTTCCATTTAGATTTAGATATTGAGATGAATGAATTATGATGGAATATCTTATGTGTCTCTTAAGTTAAGAGCTTCTTTCATTTATAATTTATGCATCTTGAGCTTTTGGTTTCAATCTCTGATTCATTAAGTGATAATTGAGGTGAAGGTGGACTTCTTGAGGTCAAGAACCCTTTCAATACTTTTCTCTTTTTGAGCTGATTGAATTAGAGTTATAAGATGTATTATCTTTAGTTTTTGAATAACTTATCTTTCAAGGTTTGGTTATATCTGATCTTCACATATAGTGAACTTGCCTCAAAGCATAAACAACCCGGATTGATAAGAAATAATTGTGTTAATTTAGGACCATAAATTAGCTCAACATTTTGGCGCCGTTGCCGGGGAGGCAAATATCGGCATAGTCAATAGAAAGATAAAAAAATTCAAAATCACAAAAACATTAGTTACATTCCATTTTTAAGTTATGTTTCTTTATGCCTAGATATAGAGATCCTCAAGGTAGATTTATTAAAAACCCCCCAACAATAGAAATAGGATCATCACACACTCCTGTTACTGGTAATCCAATAATTGAGGAGTTGATAGAAAAGCAAAGAACTGGCCAAAGATTAACCTTGATTGAAAGGCAAACTTTGTTAGCTTGGGAAGCAAAGCAAAAATTCTCCACTTCCGGAAAACAAAAAGAGAAAGGAAAACAAATTGTTTTTCCATCCATCGATCCTCCTATCTTCCCACAACTTGAAATTCCACTTGAAATTGAAATAACTCAAACAATGGCAGAAGAGGGACATGGATCCATTCATCTTAATCCTGAACAACAAAGAGCTGAAAATGAAAGACAACAAAGAGAATGGAGAAGAAAGAGAGAGGAAGAGGCAAAACAAGAAAATGATAGGAAGCTAGAAAACGACCGGAAAAGACAAGAAGATGGACTTGACCAAGAAACTACTTTCGGTTTTCCGATAGTAGATACAAGTGCAATACTGGGAGAAGAAGTAAAAATGAAAAACATTCCACCTTCTGTGTTGCCAAACTTCTATGGAATGTCTACAGAAGATCCTGATTCATTCATGTTTGAATTTGATATCTTATGTAGAACATATGGCTATACTGATGATGTTCATAAGCTTCGTCTTTTTCCTGCAACATTAAAAGCAGCAGCTTTAAAATGGTTTATGGGTTTAGGAGAACAAACAATAGCCTCCTGGGATGATATGCGAACCGTCTTCCTTAAGAAATATCAAGCTTATTGTAGATCTATAGATTCAAAGGAAGATGTGTTTAGAATGACACAACAAGAAGATGAAAGCTTAGAAGAATATTTGGAAAGGTTTGCATATAATCTTCAGAAATCTAAGCAACATTCTTTAAATCAAGAAACTGTTCGCACAATCTTCCTCAAAGGTGTAAGAGATGAATACCTTGACATTTTGAATGTGATGGGTAAAGGAGATATTTCAAACCTTCCATTCGATGAAATTGTCGAGTTATGTCAGAAATATTCTAGAGGAAGATCAAAAACCGGAAGAAGGGAAGTGAGTTCCAAAGCAGCAAAGTCAGCTGCAGGAGGGATAACAAGAGCTGAAATAGGAAGTCTATTGGAAAATTTCAAAACAGATCTTTTGAGTACATTAGGGACACAAGTAGATGTGCTAAAGGCAAACAAGAAAAAGGAAGAACAAGAGCAAGCCTTAGCAATATTTTGTTCAAAATGTAAAAAGAAACATCCATTGAGAGACTGTCCTTTGGATAGTATTCAGGTTTGTGGTCTTTGTACAGGCAATCATTCCACAGAGAGTTGTGTAAAATTGAAAGAGTTACAAATAAACTCAATGGAAGAAGTGCCAGGAACAGAAGGTTTCTATTATGTTGCACCGCGGAGACCATGGCCACCTAGAATGCCTCCACCAAATCAGCCACAATTCCCTCAGCAAAATTATGCTTATCCACCTTATAATCCTTGGGCCACTCCAATGCCATGGCAAGCTTGGCCTCCACAACAATATTCACAACAACCTGCACAAGGTTGGAGAGGATATGGTTATGGCAACCAGCAACCTCAACAGTATCAACAACAATACCAGCAACAAAATCAACAACCATTTGCATATCCACAATATCCGCAATCCATACCCTTTCAACAACAACATTCTGTATATCCGCCATCCATCCCATTTCCACAACAGAATCCTCCACCGTTGTTGACCCAACCACAACAATTACAGCTACCTGCAAATCAACCCAGACCAACTCAACTGCCAGCACAACCAATGGCCAATCCAAATAACAGGGTGGACAAATCTGCATACACTGTAGAGGAAGCAGCATGTTATCCTACATATTCGATCCTTCCTCTTGATGATGTCCATCTAAGGTCTGGAAAAGTACTTAAGAAGGATTCTCCTCCAATTATAGAAGAACCAACTGAACAGGGAGAATCATCTGAAACATCACAAGCTGAGGTACAAAATCAGAAAGGAACAAATGTTACAACACAAACACCACCTTATCCTGAAAGGTTGGTGGAGCAACAAAATCAAATAACCCTTCCTGAATTTGATATCTTAGATGAGTTAAAAAATGCATATGTCAAAATTCCTTTATTAAAAGCAATTAAAGAAATACCAATATATGCAAAAACAATAAAGGAATTGTGCATTCGGAAAGAAAGAAAGAAAAAGGATCCTACAACCATCCAAGTCATTGGTAAATTAGCAAGTCTCATGTCTACTCAAACTATAGTAGAAAAATATATTGATCCTGGTATCCCAATGGTTACCATATCAATAAATAATTTCTCTGTACCAAACACACTAATAGACTTGGGAGCAGCTATAAATGTAATGACAATGGAGACAATGAAAACTTTGCAATTAAACAACATTAGATCAACTTCAACAGTATTGGAATTAGCAGATAGATCTAAAGTTGTTCCTGAAGGAATGTTAGAAGATATCATAGTCTCCTTGGATTCATGGGAGTATCCTGTTGACTTCTTGATTTTGCAACCAAAGACAAACTTGGGAGGACATCCTCTGATTTTAGGCAGACCATGGTTAGCCACTGCTGATGCCTTCATAGGATGCAGATCTGGAAGTATGATAATTTCACATGGAGATGAAAGGAAACATATCACTCTTTATTCACCTGCACAAACCACTTCTTTAGAATCAATACTTGAAACTCAGGAAAAGCAGCAAACAAAAGCAGTTTTAAGTATCAATCAATTCTTTGATTTTAGAGAAGAAGAAGCGAATGAAGATTTGATGGACCTTTTTATCTCAGAACCAAGTATCTCAGAGCAGCTTAGAGAAGCTCAATATGAAGCTGCAAACGAACTTTTGAATCAATGTTTTCAGGAAACCTGTACTATTCAAACCTTGCAGAAATCTTTTACGGAAATCTTTCCTGTAAACACTGTCTCCACACCTACAACAAAAACAATTGAGGTATATCCTGGAAAGCAATTAAACATTGGAAATCAATTGCAATCAGCACAAGAGCAAGAAGTAATTGCACTATTACAGAAATATTCAAAAGCTTTTGCTTGGGATTATACTGATATGCAGGGAATTCATCCTAGCACATGTATCCACCACATCTACACAGATGACCAGCTTAAACCTGTAAGACAACCTCAAAGACGAATGAATCCAATGATGAAGGAAATAGTGAAAGACGAGTTACAAAAATTGTTGCAAGTTGGATTCATTTACCCTATTTCAGATAGTCAATGGGTTTCTCCACTGGTTATTGTGCCAAAGAAAAATGGAAAATGGAGGGTATGTGTGGACTATCGGGAATTAAATAAAGCTACACTCAAAGATCATTTTCCTCTACCTTTCATTGATCAAGTGTTAGACTCATTAGCTGGCAAGAAATTTTTCTCCTTTTTAGATGGGTTTAGCGGATACAATCAGATCAGAATAGCAGAAGAAGACCAAGACAAAACAACATTTACTTGCCCATGGGGAACCTATGCATATAATGTTTTTCCATTCGGTTTATGCAATGCACCTGCAACTTTTCAAAGAGCAGTACTTGCAATATTTGCTGATCTAATTCATGAATGTGTAGAGGTATACATGGATGATTTCACAGTTTACGGAAACACATACAATGATTGTTTAAACAACCTTGAGAAAGTCTTAAAGCGATGCATTGAAACAAATTTGTCATTAAGCAATGAGAAATGCTATATGATGTTGACAGAGGGAATAGTTCTGGGACACCACATTTCTGCTTCAGGAATAAAGGTGGATCCAGCCAAGATCCAAGTCTTAGTGAACTTAATGCCTCCTACAACACAGAAAGAGGTTAGAAGTTTCTTAGGCTATGCAGGCTATTATAGACGATTTATTGAAAACTTTAGTAAAATAGCCCAACCTCTGTTCAAATTATTAGCAAAAGACATTGAATTTCATTGGACAAATGACTGTCAAAATGCATTTCAAATTTTGAAAGAGAAATTGTCTGTCGCCCCCATTCTTCGTGGACCAAATTGGTCTTTACCATTCCATATCTCAACTGATGCATCTGATACAGCAATAGGTGCCTCTTTAGGACAGAAAGAAAACTTGTCTACTTATGCAATATACTTCATCAGCAAAAATCTAACACCTGCAGAAATGAACTACACAGTCACAGAACGAGAAATGTTAGCTGTTATACATGCAGTCAATAAATTTCGGCACTATATAACAGGATATCAAGTTTTCATCCATACTGATCATTCAACAATCAAATATTTGATGAACAAACCAATCACTAATGGACGAATAACAAGATGGTTACTGTTACTACAAGAATTCAATATCACAATACAAGACCGGCCAGGAAGAGAAAACCAAGTGGCTGACTTTCTGTCCCGCATACACTCACCCTCTGATCCAAATCCAGTTGTAGATAACTTTCCTGATGAACACCTGTTTGCCATCACAGTTAAAACACCATGGTTTGCAGATATTGCAAACTATTTGTCATCTGGAAGGTTTCCAGCTCAATTCACTAAAAAGCAAAAACATAAAATTGTTAGAGCAAGCGCTAGATATACATGGGTCAATGGTGATCTATTTTATACTGGTTCAGATCTAATAATTAGAAAATGCGTACGAGAAGATGAAATATTAGATATTCTGAGAGCATGTCATGATGAACCCTGTGGTGGCCATTTTGCAGATAAACGAACGGCATATAAGGTACTGCAGATAGGCTATTACTGGCCATCCATCTTCAGAGACTCTAAGAAGTATGTCAAGCAATGTGATAGCTGCCAGAGAACAGGACGACCAATAACATCAGATGAAATGCCACTGAAGCCACAGGTTCTCATAGAACCATTTGAGCAGTGGGCACTTGACTTTGTTGGACCTATCAACCCACCGTCAAATGGGAAGAGGTACATCTTAGTATGTACAGACTATGTAACCAAATGGGCAGAAGCAAAAGCAGTCAACAGAGCAACAGAAGATGCAGTGGTCACCTTTCTTTTTGAAGAAATCTTTGTCAGATATGGAGTACCTAGACAAATTGTAACAGATCAAGGAACACAGTTTACATCAAAGTTGGTACGAGATCTCACAGAGAAATACAAGATCAAGCACAGGAAATCGACACCATATCATCCACAAGCAAATGGTCAAGTCGAATCAACAAATAAAGTCCTGGAAAATATCATGACTAAGACAGTACACATGAATAGAAAGGACTGGTCTGAAAAATTAAAGGATGCACTCTGGGCCTATAGGATTACGTGGAAAACGACAACTGGTTTCAGTCCATACCAGTTAGTATATGGGAAGGAAGCCTTACTTCCTATAGAGTTTCAGATACATACATACAGACTAGCAGCTGAGTTAGGACTCGACTTGACAGAAGCACAACAGCAGCGAATCATGGAACTGAATCAGCTAGATGAGCATCGTCAGCAAGCTATGGAACATACTACATTAGTGCAACAACAAAGAATGAAGTGGCACGACAGATACATTAAAACAAAGACATTTCACAAGGGAGACTGGGCATTGCTTTTCGACTCCAAATTCAAAGACTTCAAAGCAAAGTTCACAACACACTGGTTAGGCCCATATGAAATTGAAGAAATCTTTGACAATGGAGCAGTAAGAATCAAGACAATTGACCAGGATTCCACCTCATTTATCGTCAATGGACATAGGCTCAAAGTTTACAATAGGCCTATCAGTAAAGAAGCATTTATGAAACAACTGATCGAAGACACAGAACTGGAACTCATGGCGCCAGATTCGCCATCTTCCAGTCAACTAGTTGAATAAAAAAAAAAACATGATGAAAAAAACAACAAATGAGAAAACATAAAAAAAAAAAAAATCAAAATAAATAAACTGTTTGCAAGTGAAAACCAGGCAACTGGCACATTGCAAGCATGAATTCATAGGGGAAAACCAGGGTCACTTGGACTCTATGAATTCTTTCTACTTGTTCTACAGTTCTCTGATCTCTTTACTGCAGGTACACTCCACCAACCAATGACTTGAGGACAAGTCAACTCTTCACCAAGGGGGGAGACTTGCATTTGTTTCTTTTAGAAAAAAGTGGACAGCTGAAGTTGCAACCATCAGCTCTTTAGCTGGAAACAAGACCTGTATTGTTAATAGAAGGACCTGATATACCAAATCATTGCCAGGGGACCTGAAAGACCTGCCAATGTCAACACAACATGTGCATCTTTTGCAAGCAGAACAAGGGACCTGAAACAATGCATCATTACAGAGGGACCTGATTATCAAGCCAAGATTAGAACCTGAAGAACAAGGAGCAGCAATAAAGTCTACATTGGAATCCATCTATCATCAACAATTTCATCCACTTGCACAGCTATCATCAATAATTTCATCCACTTGCACAGCTATCATCAACAATTTCATCCACTTGCACAGCTATCATCCAGGGAAGTATACATACATGGTCATTTTGTACTTTAAAAATTCAAATTTTTTGTAGAAATTCTTAGTTTTTGTTAAAGTTGGAATTAGTACCTGAGGATATTCATTATCATTTACATCATATATCCCTATAATCCCTATACATATAACCCTATTCCCTTTTATTTCCATACATTCCCCTCTTTTCACTAACCCTAATACCCCTAAGTAGTTTTCTTTGCAAGCTTAAAAAGGCCAAACTAGGACAACTTTCAACCTGCACATACAAGTTCATGCAACTCAGAGCATTAGTAATGGGAATAATTTTAAACATGACCCCAATGGTCATTTTAAAATTATACAACTATGTTATATCAAGTCAAAACAAAAGCAAAACCTATGCGCTATATGGAAATCAACAAACATATATACCTACGCGCTATGAGGAAATCAAAACATATATATATACCATAATATATATGGACATATCAAATAATACATAGACCGAAGGTTGACAAAGGGAACGAATGCATTATCAACTGCGCACAAGCTATATGGTAAAGGGTATGTATTCATGTTGCATATATAAAACAATTTTAAATAATGCGCATATGGTATATGGAAAGGCATATAACATGGTTACAAAGCAAAGGTTGGTGAACGATAATGAGACATGGTGGAAGGCCGAGCATGAACAAAATGATGGAACGGTGGGCATCCAAAACATCATAGCACGGAATCATTACACAGTGGGCAAAGGAATACGGGATAGTGGAGCATACGACGGTAGGTGTAACAATGAACTATGGTAATCAACCACATACGACAACCGGTCAGCAATTTACACGGTGGCATGGTGATTTATGCACCCATTGGTTGACACAATACGCAGGGATCGTGCGTACCAAGCCACGACTCGGCGTCCTCATGACACAGTCGGGCGACTGGTCAAGAGGATGGCCATGTAAGCCATGACCATTCAACCACCAATGAAACACATTACAGTACAGTCAAAACGGTCATGAACACAACCGAGCCATGAATAGTTTAAACTATAACCCTGTGTCGTGTTCAACCGAATTCCTCATCGCTGCATAAGCTCAGAAATGGTGTTTGAGGCTGCCGCCCAGTGAAAAAGAAAAGCGCATTGAGTCGGGGAATTTAAAGAGGAAGAGCTGTTCCGAAATTAATGGTTGCATAACGGATTTCCAGGGATCTATTGAGGTAAGGTATGATTGATTTACAAGCTCGGCACAGTGAACCAAAGCTAAACTCGCAGTTGTTTTTAATAACAATCGTTTGTCTTGCCACCAGTCCATTTGAAACGGTTAAACTGAAGTTTGGAGCGCCGATATTCCTCCAGGTGCTCGGTGATCAAAGGTAAGCCGCAACCGTAGCCCCCAACTTGGTGATTTGCTGCATAGAAAGAGGAATGAATCCTTAGTGGATCAGTGTTCATTTAAATGTGACGGATTTGCATGGTTAACACGTAGGCTTTGGTAATAAATATGGACTTGTATGACTGTGCCGTGTCAAACGTAGCCCATAAACTAAGGAAAAACACAGTGCCGTGTTGTTAAATGTGGAATGGCGGTGAATGTTGATAGGAATACTGTAGAATGCCATTATCAAATGCGCGTTGTTCATTTGTGTTGATATATAGAAGCGCTGTGTGTTGACATATAGTTGTGCGCCGAATGAACACAAGCAGTCAAGCACCATATGCATCCCTTGCTGCGCGCTAATTCACATCAAAACAGAGGATTAAAACAGAGGGTTGTTATGAAGGGAATGTATATCAAATCGTTTGCATATGCTGTGTACGTTTTGTTTTGAGCCGAGACAGCCGAGAGCGGTGTTGCAAATTTTTCATAAGCTCAGGATTGTATTTTGCCAAAAAAAAATTGTGATTTGTTTTTAAGGCCATGAGCATGATTTCAAATGCAATTATGTTTATTTTCAAAGGCTGAGCGTATGTGAATAGCCCTTTTTGTTTCCATGCTAAGACTGAATTGCCCTCGTGCTTATAGCCCTGATTGCACCTGAGTTAAGGCCGAGGCCGTGCGCATCATTGTTGCATAATACACAGTCAATGTTTTTTTTAAAATGATGATATATTGGGCTAGGCCGAGAGCATTTTTGCACATCTGTTAGTGAGGCCGAGAGCTAAATATAGGTGCATTACACAGTTAAAACATAAACAGTCCTCAATGATTTGAATTTTGGCAAAATAAAAAGATCAGGAGCATGAATAAACATCGTTTCCATGTATATTTTTGTTTTCAACAACAGGGGGCAGTATATTAACAGGGTTTACAGATATTTCTTGCATTGAACAGGGGTTAAAACAGTGTTGTTGCAGAGGGCAGAGTCAAACAGAGGTGAATTAAGTTGATTGAAAAAGGAAGGTAAGGTTCTTCGCCTTCAGAAATTTCATTTCGAAATCAAACAAATAATTGCATCTTTCTTTCAAAATGAAATTAGTAACAGCAGAGGAATTTATTCATTGGTTTACAGAAGCAATGTCAAACAGAGTAGAGCCAAAATTCCAGATAGAGAGTTGGGGGAAGGAAACAATAGAAAAACTTTATCAAGCAGGGATGATCAGTTTCCTACAAAAATTTGATGGCCACTCTGAACAAATAACCAGAGAATTTATAAACAATTTCAATCAAGACCAGACACGGGTGGGAGATGTCATCATTCCAGTAACCCAGGAATATCTTTCCCAAGCCTTAGATCTGCCCATGATAGGTGAGAAGTATTATAAAGGCCTGCACTTTAAAGAGAAAGCTTGGACTTTCTTTCTAGAGAAGAACCGAAAGGGGACATTTGACAGGACAAAAGGGATACCCAGGGAATGGTTTAATGAACCATGGGGTGAGTTGGTTTTGGTTATCCAAAAATTCTTGACCTGTGATAGGGGGTATAGCATGGCTCACTTGTATCATGTCAGACTTTTGCAGCATATAAAAGGGGATGATAGGATAAACATGCCTTATTTCTTATATAGGAGCCTCTTGAGAATGATAGAAACAGTCAAACATGAAAACAGGCCTAAAGCAGGATAGATGTACCATCAAGGATTAATCAAAATCCTAGTTGAGTATCAGGTGAGATCACAGGGCATAGTGTGGCGAGAATTCATAGCTAAAAATAAATTCATTGAACAGGTTCATGAGGTACAGGACAAAACAGAGCAGGAAAACAGAGGAGTAATGAACTCACCCTTATATCCTAGAACAAGAGCCAAACAACAGAACAGCATGGCCATGCAAGAAAATGAAACATCTGTTATGTCTATTCCTAGGCAATTCAGGAGTAAGAGTCCTATTGACTTAGAGAAGGAAGTAGAAACATATTCCCCAAGACAACAAGAAGAAAATGATCTTGCACAAGAGGCATTTGAGAAGGATTCTTCCTATAATGATGCAGCAGCATCACTTATGAAAACAACACAGGATTTTGAGAGAGAACTTAACTTAGGAAGAATCAGAGATCTAACTGACCAATTGGGAATTAGCAAAATCTTAGAGAAGCAATTAAAGGAAGAAAATAAGGCAAATAAGAAAGATAATGCTAAATTGGTCAAAGCAAATGAGAAACTGAATGAAGAATTGGGGAGGCTAAAGAGGAAAAATGATCTACTCTCTAAGCAAGCATTTAAGTGGCTAAAGGAAAAGAACATGTGGCAGGAAAAATATGAAAAACAAAAGGTCAAAGCAGCATTGTTTAGGGAGAGACATGATACAGGTTTGGACTGTTTGGCCAGGGCAGCACAACAGGAGGCATCTACAGGTACAACATCTACTTCAGAAAGGCGAAGGTCAAAGAGGAACAAGCAAGCATGGGGACATGCTTGATGATAAGCAAGGGAGAGATGTTGAGCCTTAGTTTTGGTCTTATTTTTGCTCAAAGAAACTTACTTATTCATCTATTTTCCATCCATTTTCCCTTCATTTATCCCATTTTGATGTATATTTGATATCCATTCAGGTATTTAATTTTAATTTTGCAATTTCTAAAGTTTTTATGAAAATTTGGTTTTTAGTGCAAAATTGGCAGATTCAGAAATTCCCGTAATAGCTCTATGGTTGATATGGTTGCAGGACACTTGGGCACGAATGGAATGCATGGATGGACAGCTTGGGAACTAGGACTAAGCCAGCAATGCTTAGTTCAAACTGAACAAGCTTTATTAGGCCCATTTGGTGCTAGTCAACCATGACTAGTCATGCAGGAATCCCATAGAAATAGGGTTGTTTTGAGTTTTCATAGGAATGGTCATCTTTCTTGGGTTGGGGATAATGAATTCGACTTGGATAGGTGGATGAGAGTAGATGGGTTTGTTTGAGTGATTATAGATCAGTTATTTGATGAGACTTCTTATTTAAAGCCAAAACTTTGATGGCTTATGTATTGATTTTTGATATACTTTTATGCTGAGACATATTTTGGATTGAGAAGTAATTTGAAGACTTGTGTTATTATTATTTTTCTGTGCAATGCTATGGATGTGTGACTGATCTAAGCTTCTGATATCACCTCTCAAAGTGTGCAAGGCAAGGGTGGAGGGCCCCCACTCCAAGCTAAGTACACTTCCATGATAAACTAGTTTTATTTCATTGCAATTTGGTTAATTGTAGCACTAGTTTTTCAAAGCTTTATTTCAGTTTGTTTTATGGTTTATGCATAGTGATTGATTTCATTTTTTAATAGCTTATTCATCACTTTATTGAGTTGGAAAAACAGATGTTCAAGTTGGACATCCCTTCTGCTAAATGATGAATCAAAACTAGTTCCTTTTTGTTTACATGCAAGCAGTTTTATTTCCATTTAGATTTAGATATTGAGATGAATGAATTATGATGGAATATCTTATGTGTCTCTTAAGTTAAGAGCTTCTTTCATTTATAATTTATGCATCTTGAGCTTTTGGTTTCAATCTCTGATTCATTAAGTGATAATTGAGGTGAAGGTGGACTTCTTGAGGTCAAGAACCCTTTCAATACTTTTCTCTTTTTGAGCTGATTGAATTAGAGTTATAAGATGTATTATCTTTAGTTTTTGAATAACTTATCTTTCAAGGTTTGGTTATATCTGATCTTCACATATAGTGAACTTGCCTCAAAGCATAAACAACCCGGATTGATAAGAAATAATTGTGTTAATTTATGACCATAAATTAGCTCAACACATATTTTATATAAATGGGGTATATAATGGGATTCCCACATTTTCTTATGACTGAGATGGATAGTATAGGGGTCCTGTAAGGTCCATTTCCAACCCATGATTGGAAATTTAGTGCAAAAATAGATGTTTTCCATAATGTAGGCACTAAAATAGAATGGAGGAAGGTTCTTTGGAGAGGAGGATCTCTTTTGTCGATATTCAGTGATGATAATGGCTAGGTTATCAGGTAGGATGGTGGCCCAATTCATAATGTGGGAATTAACACAAGCATCAATCAGAGGAATCCATTCTATGGAAAACTTAGCATTATTCGGTAACCCATATAGTCTACATAACATAGCAGTTGCATAGTTGTAGGGGCTTTCCAAAGAGGCTATAGCATACATACCTGATTTCTTGAATTTGAATTTGTTCTCCAATACTCTCCAGCCCTAAATCACCTCGAGGGGTTCTTGGTTATTCTTACGAAGTTGGCCATATCATATAGATCCTGAGGGTCAGGTATATGGTACATTTTCTTCAGGTCCTCTACTCTAAATGACCCCACGAGTTCCATTCTCGAATTCCTGAATTGCCTATCTTCAATTGTGAGGTTTTCCACCAACCACTTGATCATATCATTGTATGGCCATATTTTAGCTCTCTCTCCTATCCTATGAAGGAAATAACAGGCGACATCCTTGAATTGGAGTCCTGAAGGTTTTATTGAATCAGTTCTCGCTTTTGTGACAGTAACCTTGGGACGCTCATCCTCGAGCTTGTTGTATATGACCTCCCAAGTTGTTGCTCCCACGTCTGCGCTGCAGACCGTATCAAAGGATACAGGAGTCATTTCTATAAACTCGGACTTTGCAATGCTCTATTTTTTATGTTTTTGCATCACCTTCCTCAATGACATGTCTTTTGTAGCTTGCCTGAAATGGACGAGATATATCAGCGCAGATAGTATCGGGAAATTAAGACTAAAAGCTCTTCTAAAATGACTTTGAATCATGGGAAAGGTTTAGATGAGATATCCAGCGTTAACTACCCATAACTTGGAAAATCATTACCTCTCCTCGGGCCACTAAACATTTATTACCCTGTCAAACCATTCATTATTATATTAAAACGCAATTATTTCACATGCTTACTGCTCTATTTGCACATCGCAATATTTAAAATGATGTAATGTAGTGTTGCCTGCTTATAAGGTGAAATGCGATTGCGATCATCGCAATATCGCATTTCGCAAATCGTTAATGAAGTTCATAGTGGCAAGGCTTAATTACTTGTGATTTCTATGAAATGCGATTGCGAGTTCGTAAGTTGTTTGATCGGGATATCGCAGCGGGAGGTTTGATCGCACATCGCAATTTTTTAAAGGTGTTTCATGATCATCACATGGAAAAATGCAATTTGCGATTTGCGATGGGGATACTATCTTTGGGTTGTTTAAAGAGTTTTTTAAGGAAATTTCCTAGAGTTAGGTTTTATCATTCTAGACTAAAAATTTAAAAAGGTTCCCCATTTATATGTATAACCTTAGCTATTTCTATATATAAATGGGGGGGGGGGGGGTTATTTCATAGTACAACATGTCCCCAACAAGGCTTCTCCTATAAAGGATGACCTAATTACAGTGGTTGGATGGTGTCTTCTATGCCTTGATGGAAAGAGACCATCTAAACCTCCTGATAATGGGAGGAGGTTTAGGATGCAACGAGAGCGACGGGTAACCCTTGGTTCCTCTATGGTTCCCTTTATGGATGAAAGTTACTTTATATGGTGAGAGGGTAAATTTTATCAAAGCAAATGAACCACATACATAAAACAAAGTGAAAATAAAAGGTTAATTCTCCTTTTAACTTTATGTTATGTGATCAATCAAACAAGAAAAAGGTTTTGTTTGTTTATGTATGACAAAAAATCCTAAAAGACCTATGTGTCCTTTCCACTCAAAAGTAATTGGGCCTTGCAAGGATTCTTATAGAAGGGTACTAGGGCCATGTCCTGAAAGTACTAGTGATGCTTCCAGCAGCCAAGAATCAACCAAGGTAATCAAGAGGCTTTAGTGCTTCCCACACCTCCACCTATAAGGAAAGATTCCCTAAAAATTTGGCCACTAAGATACCTTCATCCCACAGGGGCAGTCGAGTCTTGAGCTTCTTAGTAATTAGTCAAAAATTTTGAGCACTATACAAGTTGGGTAGCCTCATATAGGACCGCACATGTTGAGACCTAAGCCTAACCCCCTCTGAATCGCGTTTTTGGCCTGCCTAGGTATTCTTTTCCATGGGATGATGAAGGATTTTAAGCACCCTATAAGACAAATTCTATGTTTCAAAATGTAAATAACCACGATGGCTTATGAGATGTCTACCCCTACGGTCCTAACCTGAAATATAAACTATTTTGTGACCCTTATGGGGATTTTAGTGTGTTCAAGTGTTAGATTTGTTTTTAAAGAGGATTATTCACTTAAGGTGTGAAAATGTAAGCTTCAAAGAAACTAAGTATCAATATTCCAAAAGTTGGATACCCGTGGTACAAAGTTTAGATGAGCTTATTATATGGGGTGGAAGTGTGTGCAAGCGACCTTATGAGCATACAAGAGTGTGAGGCGATGTGGATATGTGGTGATCCTTTACAAATCCCCTAATTATGTTATGTTGTGATTGTTCCTTGCAAGAAAATAAATCATGTATAGATAATGGGTCACTTACTTCTTTTCGAATTACACTATGTCAATATATAAGGAGATGGAAAAGCGAGTGCTTTGAGAAAGCTTTCAGATGCAAACCATGGATCATCACAAGGATGCAAGGTAAGCAAGGGCTACTCCATTTCTTACTAACAATCGTTCCTAGTCCCAATAAAATTTGAAATTTTGAAAATCTTTGGCTAACTAAATATTTGTGTGGATAATGGGCCACTTGCTTTCCCCTATTCAATCTATGTGATTTATATTTTTTATAAGTAAAAATAACCAATACCTTACTAATAGAGGTTTAGCAAAGTAAATAAGTAGCCTATTTAAAATGTTAAAAAACACAAGAGTGCAGGCAGTTTGTTAGGAGTTGCCAAAACACTCGGGAAAGAAAAATTACACTGATTTTTTGGTCACTTTGAAAATCGCGTGGATTTTTCTACGACATTCCACTCACGCATCTGTCTATGGGAAAAGCCACGCAACTGGCTCGAAAAGTTAAATTCAGATTCTGTCATGACCGAGAACAAGTCTAAGTAGGACATGAAAAATTCCAAAGAGGTAATGGATGCTTAAAATAATGAAGATGTAGAGAGAGAGGTCCTTCAACAAAACCAATTAAATCAAATAAAGGCACAAAGTATTGTTTCCATTTTGTATTTGGTGTTTTGTTGAACAAGCGTCCCAAAACACGTTTCCTTGTATTTTAGTTGTCACCTACAAAGAGAATACAAACAATTGGATGATGTTAGTTCTTGTATAAGAAACAAGAATGCATGAGTGAGGTAAGAAAAATACATGAATAATATTAAACAAAAATAAAACAAATAAAATAAAACAATTCTTGAATGAAGCATAAACACATCAACAAAATACATAGGGACAAAATTCCCTTTATTAATTGTTGGTAGAAGAGCTACAAATGAGATATCAAAACACTTAAAGAGAAATGTTCTTGAGAAAAAGTGCTCAAGAGCTCTTAGGAAGGGACTTCTTTCTTAAATATCCTATGAAAACTCACTCTCTCTCAAAGAAGCTAAGAGAACTCTCAATGATGATGGAACTCTCTCAACAACGTTATGCAGGATTGTCTTGGGGCAATTTTACTAGCACGACAATGCTAAAACTTCTTCTCCAAGAATCGAATGCAGGATTTATTGGGAGAAAATTTTCCATCATAACATTTCCCTCTATTGGTCTTCTAATGGCTTGTTTATATAGAATTTTGAAGTCCTCTTGCCCTCCATTTATCTCATTAATCATAAAAAGACTCAAGAGACAGAAAATAGGATCCCTTGGGGGTTTGAATATCTCTAAGTCGACTAGAAATCAGTTGTAATTGGGTGGTACATGTCAGGGAATCCAAATTCAAATTGTGTGAAGTGGTCTCGAACTATCGACTCAGACTTTTGGCAACCTGTGTGGTTGTCGAAGAAAAAATCACGTGCTCGTGAATTTCTACCTTTGGAGAGCCCGTGCAAGTTTGTTTTTTTAATTAAACTTGGAAAACCTTTGATTTTTTTGTTTTTACAATGTCTTCTACTAGAATAGCTTCACTTGTGCACTTTTTTGCCTGACTCTAGGTGTCATCTGACCTGTACAAATGTGTGTAACATTTTTCCATGGTAACATCTATATACTTCAAGGACAAGCTTTGAATGATTTAACATGTTGTTAAAATTGGAAAATAGGTCCAAATTTCACTTTATATGTCTCATTTAATGGATAAGATGCTTTCATTTAATTCCACTTTTCGAGAGGACCAAAATTAACCCAAATATCATCAAATTTGGACTAGGGAAAGTTTCCTTATGAAGAAAAACCCACATATGCACATTTGGACAAGTCGGCCCTATTGGTAAATTGGTCACCCTTAGAAGCCTATAAATACAGTGACCTCAAGCTCATTTGTATATCACCAAGTATCTTCTTCTTCTCTTCTTCATTGATTAGTTCGCACAGATCTAAGGTTGGGTCGACAAAAGAAGTTCGCAAAGGTCTAAAATTACAGGGTCCGGAGCTCGCATTTGTTTCTAATGTTTTTGGGCTACAGTCGTTGGCATGTCAAAGGATAAATTCGGTTGTAGTTGCTGGCTCGCAAGATCAAGGGAGAAACTGTAAGATCCTAGTCACTTGCACATCTCCTCCTCCCTGTGACTAGAAATTTGGAATAAAATTTGATAGTTGACCGAAGTTGACCATAATTGACCACAGACAGGAAAAGTTGTCTCTGATATATATTGATGTTGAAAAAAATATTTTTGAATATTATTGGGATATTTTGTTGGATGATATTGTATTGGACTCATAGTACTCTCTAATGAACATTTTATGACAATCTAATAAAAAAATAATTTCAAAGGGTTTCCCCTTTTTGGGCTTTTCCCTAGTCTTTGACCAAACCCGGTGTCTCTTATTGATGTGTTGATTGTCTCTTTTTTCATTACATTTATTATTCTATCTTCAATTATTGTTGATGATTGGAAATATTAATTAGTATTGAAAATATTTATAATTGAAATATTGAATTGGGCTAAAGTAATTGATACAACATAGAACAATCTAAAAATTCAACACATGTATCTCTCAGCAAGAGGAAGTGGTGAAATTGCAACATCCTGGACATTTACTTTTGTTGGGTTATGTTATATTCTTTCCACGACTAACCCAGGTGTTAGGAGGGGGGCAGAGCCCCCCCTTAGTTACGCTAATTACGTAGTGGGGAGAGTCACAGGGAGCTTGAGGGGTGCAGGTAACCCCACTCTATGGGGTCTGGGGCAGCGCCCCAGAAAAATTTGGTTTTGGACCCTATGTTAGGTTGGGCGGACCTACCTATGGTTTTGGACGCGATGGTTTTTGGTCCATGGTATTGGATGCTTCGGCATGTATAAATATGTATTATAACATTGAAAGGAATATAATGAAAAATCAATCTGGTAGTTCCGTTTTTGGGATCCAAGGGAAAATCTCTATGTATATGTGTTTTATGTGTTATGTTCTTGCATTGTTTATTTTATGTGTTTTAGAATTCGTATGTAGGTAATTTCTGTACGGGGTTAAAACCTACAATTTTCCCTGGGTCAGGTTAACCAGGATCAAGTAAAATGGTCTAGAGTGATAGCATCAGGGATAGATATTCTCTCTATGAGAAGTATGACCAAAATTAGGGAGAATGGTCCAGCAAAGGATATTCACTCTTCCTATGTCAAGTATATTGACCAGAATTAGGAAGAATGGTCCTAGAGGCCTAGGATCACTCAATTGAGTGGGTTCCTTTCAACATCAAGCTCAGAAATCTCTAGATAAGTTGAATGTTCTCATTTAGCATCATACCTAGAATTACTCAGGTAGAGTGTGGCCTTTGGAGATTCACCATGTGTCAAATATATTGACCAAAATGATGGTGAGCCAAGACTAGTTTGTATAACATGTATCAGATGGACCGAAATTATGGTGACTAATTGATGTTAATGATGTACCATGTGTCAGGAGTATCGACCAAGATTATGGTGAGGATACACCATAGGTCATAGGTACCAACCATAATTATGGTAACTTGTTGATGTTGATGATTTACCATATGTCATAGTTGTTGACCATATTATGGTAATTGGATAATGTTGATGGTGTTGATTCACCATGTGTCAAAGTTGTTAACCAGATTATGGTAATTGAATGATGTTGATGCTGATGAATTGTTGCAACTTTTTCTTAAAGAAATTTGTCAACATGAGAACACCTAGATAGTCATTGTGAATACCTCCCTAGCTAAGAGAAAGTGTTGAATTTTGTAGCTATGGTTAGTCTTCATAATCAATATTTTATCCCTTGATGTATTTACAATGATAAATATAAAGAATGTTCTTCATGATATTATCAAAAGAAGAAAAAATGTGACATGTTCTTCATGTCAGTTTTTAAAAGATAATTTTTGAATTTATAAATTGAATTTGTTTGCCTCAAAACTTCAAGGTGGCCCTCCAGGAATTCAGGCCAACCTACCCCTTTGGTCACACCCATTCAACCTCCTAGAAAATTATAAATAGAAACATTTTACCTCCTCCAAAAGGAAATTAGATCAATATTTGTACAGAGGAAAATTAGATCGCCTAAGAAAAGTAAAAGGATGAATCTAAGCAAAAGAAAATGGATGAATCTGAGGAAAGAGAAATGGCAAATATAAGGTATATATGTGGCAAAGTTTCTGGGCTTATCTTGGAAACATAACTGAATTTTCCTTAGAGAAGAAGAAGGCCAAAATTCAGCCCTACCAGAGCAATCTAAGCCAAGTTAATTGTGCATCATTTTGACTTGACCTAAGAGTAGTTGACCAGGTTTGACATAGACATATTATTGGCCAGTTTGATATTTTATATGATTAGATGTATTTTTGTTGAATTTAATGATTTCTCTAAGGAAAATGCTGTTCGGATTTCCCCCATGTGGGTTTTCTGAGGGTAAACTCTTGTGTCTCTTATTTGGATGTGTCTCTATGATTTTATTAGCATTTTGTTTCTAGTGTTGAGATACTTCATGTAATTGATTTATGATGAATTTAAACACAAAGAAAAGATTAATGCAAGAAATCATGAGAAGTAATTATCAGTTAAGAAGATCCTATGAAAAAATAAAAATAATTACCATTACAATTCCCCTTAACGGTTCCCATTTTCATAAAGGTAATTGCATATTAGGTGGTTGTTATAGGTAGGTTACCATAACTTTTTCTTATTCCTTCATTGGCTAGATTTTGTCCCATAGTATCCCAAGCAAACTTTTGGGAGGTTGCATTGATCAACTCTTCATTTCTTCATTTTTCATTTCATAATTGTTGGCTTAGGGGGTCCTGACCCAGGTTCAGAGTTAGTTGCGCCAACCAACAAAACCCTACACTGTTGTCCCTTTTGGCAACAACCTACGTAGCGTAGGTTGTAGTCTCACCTGAAGCAATATTGGGGGATGCAAGAACCAAGTTTCTGCATCTAGAGACTAGTGTGATGTCTTCCAGCGCCTTAGAGCTTCCTCTGCGCAAATTGATAGACTTCTAGAGCTCGTTACTATAGCTATGTTATCGTTGCCTTTAGACCTTCGTGAAGGACCATGATCAGTCCTTGCAGAACTTAAACAATCGATTTACCTATTTTTGTGCATCAACAAGCAACCCTAGATCGAAGTTCGCGTGGATCTACTTAATTCATTAGAAAACATAAGATAAATGGCATGTAACTTCATGGAAGTAGCTAAGAATTCATTTCATACATTATTAAGACAAATTCAGTAAATCCGTGTAACATTCAATCATTATTTCATAAAATATATCATTAATCGACAGCATATAACGTAAACAGATAGAACAGAAATACTCAGTAATTCTTTGAAAGACTGTCTTTATTGATCTTCAAGTCACTGATTACAAACTCTCCTACCCTACGCACATAGCTGCAGGGGTCCACGCACTCAACTGTGGACTCCACCCAGGCCTCCTACGCACTTAGATGTAGGATCCTTCCCTTCTCTACCTAAGCGCAGGAAGTAGAGCCTTCCTGCCTTAGCTCTTGCCCAAGACAACAAAACTCTTTAATGTACCCAATTCTCTATCAAAGCTTACCTCCAAAACTCGCTAAGACTCAATTATTTATAGCTTTCCTAATACAATACCATGGCCCCCAGCTCATGGGTGAGTCTTCAAAACCGACCAAAAACAAGGGGCTAAGGCCCCTTTGACTCTATCTATCTACGCGCTCCGCGTCCACATTTTGCGGAGACTTTACATCTTTTACAAAATTATTTACAAAAATGACTAAGTTTAATTCAATTCTACCCCTGGGGACCCCATCCCAACAGGCCCCCAACACAAAGATCGTGACTCGCCCTCGAGTCACTGAGTTGGTTATTCCACTTTCTGGCGGAGTTCGTTGACTACCTTGGTCAAGGCTTAGAGCTCCGTGGTACTCTGTTTCGTTGCTTGTTGTACCTCCTAGACCAGTTTCTCTGTGGTTAGCCCCTCTACTGCTAGTTTCATAGTCCTCTATGTCTATTGCATGGCCTTCAGCTTCTCATGAATGTTCTATGAAAGTTGGCAGGCTTCCTCTATCCAAGGCTTAAGCTGGGCTCTGAGCAAGGACAGTTTTTTCTGCAACTCCTGGATCTGCGTCAATTTTCACTTGCCTTCTTGCAAGCATGTGAACCACTGAACTCGCACCAATGTCCGCGATGTCGTACTGATCTCATCATATTTCTTTTGAGGTTCCCTCATTTTTGTGTTCAATTGTTGCAGCGTAGGTTCCTCCTGTAGTGTATCCCATAGGCCCATCACCTGAGTGAAGAGATGGTCTCAACCCTAAACTACGACATCTAGTTAAACCATGGATTCTTTAATAGTTGCTCCTCTTTTTTCCCAAACCTTCGGCGGTGTGGTTGGCTGCAACTTCAACTGCAACTCAGCTATTTGCATCCGAAGATCGAAAGTCACCTTATCGACCTTTTCCTTTGACGCGCACACTGCAGCAGCAAATTTCCTCACTTTAGTTGAAGCCTCTACATCGTCGGGTATATTCAGCTCAGGTATAGACTTGCAGGCCTACTCAATTGTTGTGACTAGGTTCTGGCATTGTGTCCACAACTCCTCTTGTTCCTTCAATGCCTAAGTTTTTTCTGTGAATAGCTGCTCGTTGTTGACTTTAAACTCACTGATGACAGTGAGCGCGCACTTTTATCTGATCTTCATCTCATCTGAGACCCCCTGATGTAGTGCATGAATATACTAGAGTGGCAACGTGGCAACGTTCAGTCCCATATCTTTCACTGTGTTGAGCACCACGAGATCCTCATCTAATTCCACACTGACAGACCCCTCTAGTAAAGGAAATACTCTGAGATCCAGAATTCGTTCAATCTTTATGACTGCACTACTTCCCTATGTCAAGCTCGCTTGCATGCCACTCGCGTTCCCAACATCCACCTAAATCTTGTTTTCCTATATATGCATCTTGCGCAGATCCTTCTAGACACTTCCTAGCATCTACATGTATTGCTGCTCAAAATTCTGCAACACCTCTGTCGTTGTGTCCCGTATCTTGTCACTGATCTCATTGAGATCACCTTTTGTTAGCACCATGGGATCTAGATTTGTCTGCTTGTCAGACTTATGCTTCTTTCGTTGGCCACCCATTTGTTCCTGTCTGTGTTTCTTCAAAATGAATGGAGTGCTATGCTCTTCACCACCCCCTCCTTCCTGCTCTGAAAGTTCTTGTTCGTCAGTGCGGTGCGTAGCAGACTTCTCACTCTCCTTAGCATCCTTTTTTTCTTTCTCTAACTTCTCTTTAGCAATGTGCTCTTCCTCTATTAGTACCTTCTCTGCAACTACCTTAGTAGCCTACTTATTCTTTTTCTCAACCAATGTGCGCAAAACTTTCTGAGTGGTTTCCTTATGTTTCTGCGTAGCGAAGCTCTCTGCGCCTTTACTAGTTCCCACCTCTAGCATTGTAGTTTCTCGCCACTCTGGGGGCCAATACCCTACTACTTCCTACACATACGTCTCGGACACTAAATAAGGTAGTACATGCCATGTTCCTTCTGGGTCCTTCCGTGCACGGATTGAGACATTGTGAAAGTCAGCCTTGAACTCTGCATAGGCTATTAATTTCCCAAACAAGGTTGAGGACAACCTTGGCCACTGATTGATTACCATCCAAAGGTCCATCTCCATTAGGACCCAAAAAATATTTGTTTCCTTAATGTGTGTTGCATCCTTTGTGGCCCAGAGCGAGGCAAACCTTGCAGCCTCAGGAAATTCTTCCTTGTGCAGAGAAAATTGGCTATCCTCCAGTAACCTCCATGCAAGTAATACAATCAACAGTAGAAGCCAAGCGTAATGAAATGGCTTGCTTTCTTCTTGGGCTTCTCGACAGTTCGTGAGGAACTCCTGGCAGAGATACCTCGACCAATTATATTGTATTCCCTTTGCGCATTGTGTAGCAAGTGATACAACTACCGTTAGAACTTCGTCCGCACAACACTTTCGCATGATCTTTCCTGCAAGGATCTAGGCAGTGAACTAGACTACCTATTATTGTATTTCTATAATTGAGTATCCTTGCGACTTCTTCACGAGACCATACTCCTTTTTCATTTTATCAGCTAGCTCCTTTTCCCCTGTTTTTCCTGCAAATTCCTTGGCAGGGTCCGCTCCTTTATGGGGAAACTTCGTTACCCTGTGGATCAGCATATCTGTTATTGGAATAGGTTGCCCTAGCCATAGAATCCCATTGTGCACCAATGCAAGGAGCTGGCACACACAGACCATATTGATATGGGAGTGGTGATAGTGCGGTACTAATAGCATATTCATTTGCCCCGACTGCTCAACATCGCGGACCTACTTCATGGGTTCTAACTGTGTAATTCATGTGTCGTCATAGTATATCTTTGTCATATACTTATTGGTCAACATATGTAGAAATTTATCCTGATCCACGATGTCCCAGTCCTCTAATTTCAACAGCTGGATACACGCAAACTTAGGTCCTTCAAACATGACCTGCTCCAGCAGCAGGGGAGTGGATACCCCAAATTTTCCTGAGTTAGGATCCTTTGTCACTATAGTTTTTTCCTTCCGCAGAGGGATGTACTCAAGAAGCATAGAGATAGGTTCGACCCCCTTGACATTGACTTCTTCGATGCCTTGGTACTCCTCTTCCTCTAAATCCACTACTTTTTCTAGTTTCTTATCCTTTTTCTACTTCAGTTGTGGCTCTGTATGCTTCCTCGGTGATATTCGACTGGCACCGACTTCTTTTTTTCTTTCGCAACTAATTTTTTCCTTTCATAGTGGGCTGCTTTTCTTTTGTCACAGTTTGTTTCTTCCTAAGTAGCCTCGGCACCGTGGGCACAACATGTATAGTCTCCATACTAGATACTTAGGGACCTGGTGCGTCAGATATAGTTTCTTCTGAACTGAGGGCTTCAGCGGTGTTAGTGTCAGTGATTCTTTCAATGAACAGTTCTCTGGATGTTGCAGAACAATTCACAAAAGAATGGTGCATCACATATTCTTCCCAGAATTCTCTACTCATATGCGTCAGACAACCAAATGCCCCAGCGATTCGCAGAATTCAAAGTGTTCTTTGTTGGACCGGTATGTGCAATTTATAGGGGGGATTTAAATTCAAATATGATCCTTCCCCCCACATTCGGATAATAAATGTTGCTTTGGCAACAGATCTTCAAAGATTTACGCCTTAATTGCTACCTCCCCACTCCTCTTAACCACTTTCTAGCCATCACATCATGAATAGTAACTCCAACAGTCATTTTCCTACTGGGATGCATGGTACCTTCCCCCATGGTGCAACGTCCTAAGCGCGGCTTCATCTGGTGCATCCTCATCAATCTTCGCGTAGTCAAGTCACTACCTTGTCCTCCAAACTAAGAAGTGTAGTTTATATTCCAGCACTCCCTTGCAACTACCTGGAGCACTAAGACTGTCCTACTACCATATATTCATTGCATAGGATCCCCCATATACAACTTCAACCTACTCCCATTAACTTTTCCCAGGAAGGGCTCCCCATTCAACTTCACGAGCTGAATTGCGCCACCATCCATAGTTTCCTTGACAATATATGGCCCTAACTAATGCATCTGGAATTTACCCAGAAATTTAGTGAACTTACTATCATATAACAACAAAAGATCATTTACCTTGAATGTGAAAAGCTTGATATGGTGATCATGACATGATTTTTCACGTTCCTTCTATACTTTTTGGTGGAATCTTGCCAAAAATCGATCCTCCTCTAGCTCCATGAGTTGCGTGAGCCATTCTTCCAAGGCCTCGTGATCTGCCATCTTCGTTAAAGCTACTATGCGCAGACTGGGCACAATGTATTCCATAGGAATTACTACTCCAACCCCATAGACTAATCTGAACGGTGTTTGCCTTGTCAACTTCTTATAGGTTGTCCTATAGGCCCATAGCATTGCAGGTACATGCAGATCCCAATCATTCCACTAAGCGTTACAGATCTTTGTCAATGCGTTCTCCAAAATTTTGTACTCTTCCAATGGTAGACCTAGAATTCATCTGTTAACGCGCTAATATTTTCATTCAGAAAGTGTGTACCCTTGTCACTCATCAAAAACTTCGGGCATCCAATCCCTGTTAAGACATTTTCCAACAAGAATTTGTTGTCGTAGCCCCTTTACAATCCTTTAGTGGCTGTGCTTCCGCCCATCTAGTTAAATATGTCGTCGCAGTGATAATGTAGCGTGCGCTCGTTTTCTTTCCAGGTCGCTGAATTGGTCCAATAAATTCAATCTCCCACTTCTCAAATGCCTGTAAAGATACCTGAGGATGTAGCGGTAGCTCATCCCTTCGCGATGGTCTATCAGTACTTTGACATGCATCACACGCCTTACAGTATGCTTTGGAATCCTTGTGCAATGTTGGCCACCATAAACCTACACTCAAAATCTTCTGCGTGGTTTCTTTTCCTACATAATTTCCTTCCGCAGCTCCCCCATAAGCTTCAGCGAGAATACTTTCACGCTCAAAATCTGACACATATCTTCCCAATATTTCATCTACACCCATTTTGTACAGATGTCCCACAATGACCAAAAAATTGGTTGCGCACACTACTAATTCTTTCTTATGTTGATTTGTATATCCTTCAGGTGCCATCCTTGTAGTTAAGAAGTGAATAATATCAGCAAACTGGTTATCAGCTACACATACTGCAAAGAGCTTCGCATCGGAAACCCTTCCTCCAAGTTACCGTGTTCTTCGCTTGTTTCAATTCACGACAAATGGTCAGGTCTAGCATTCAACCTCCTTGGCTTCACAATGACTTCAAAGTCATACTCCTGAAATAATAAAAACCATCTACAAATCTTTCCCCCCAACACAGGCTTGTTGACCAGGAATTTTAAGGCAGAATGATCTGTATACATCTTGAAATGCCCTCCCAATAGATAATTCCTGAATTTTTCTAGCGCGTAGACCGTGGCCAACGCTTCGCGCTCATTAATTGAGTAATTTTTCTTAGCCTTGGCTAACTTCTTGCTTGCGAAGGCTATAGGGTGGTCCATTTCACCTTCGCATTCCTGAGTTAGCACTGCAATCAACGCAATGCAAGAAGCATCCATGTGTTCATGAAACTCCTTTTTCCAATTAGGAAAACCATAGATTGGTGCAATTACCATCTTTTCTTTCAACACATCTAAGTTGCGCTGACATTTTTCATCCCAACAGAATGTCGCATCCTTCCTTAGCACTTTTTCCATGGGCACGGTAATTTGAGCAGAAGCTTTGATGAATTTTCTACAGTATCCCGTGTGCCCCAAAATCACACACATTTGCTTGATGTTCATAGGGGCCTCCAAGTTCACAATCACCACAATCTTTGTAGGGTCCACCATCAATCCTTGCTTGCACACAACATGACCTAGCAAGATCCCAAAAGGAACACAGAATATACATTTTTTCAAATTCAACACTATTTGGTATCTTCGACATGTATCCAACATAAGGCACAGACTTGCCACATGGCACTTCACCAAGCTAAACACCATACAGTCATCAAAGTACACTTCCAGGAACTTATGAATGAATTCTTTAAACACTGCTATGACTATGTAGGAAAATATTGTAGGTGTGTTCCTCAATCCAAATGGCATAACAATGTACTGAAAGCAACCCCACTCTGTCATGAAGGTGGTTTTTCTTCTATCCTCTGGGGCAATCTTAATTTGATGATACCCTAAAAACCCATTAGTAAAGGAATAGGCCTCCTACCTTTTGAAATTTTCTAACACTTCATCTGTAAACGGCATCGGAAATGGATCATGAACATGGGCATCATTAAGCTTCCGCTGATCTATGCAAATCCTTATTTTTCCATTTTGTTTCTTCTCTTGGATCACCATCGAGCTCACCCAATCAGATTATTCAATAGGTTCTACAATGCCTTCCTCCAACATTATATCCCGCTCTTGGTGAACCTTCTCCTTATACTTAGGATTAAGGCAATAAGACCTTTGTTTAATAGGCTTCGCGTCTAGCATTGATGTGATCTTCATAACACCCAAATCACCAAGTATTCCCTTTAAATCTGAAAACTTAGTGGGGAAGAGATCCTAGTATTCATGAAGTAATTCAGCAACTTTGTCTATTGTAGCATCATCCCAATAGTCTCCAATCTTCATGAACTTCGGTTCTTCTTCAATGCCAATGTTTACTTGCTTCATTTTCAAAGGTGCGGAAATGTTTGGTTTCTCTGATTGTGGGCCTTCGACTTCGTGATGCCCTTCTATCTTCGGAATATTGATATTCCTCAGGTCTTCTTCCTCCTCTTCAACGGTCACATTATAGCATTCCAATGCGTGGTGCAGCTAGGTGCTCCAATTTGGTTGGGTCCATTCCATAGGTTCCTTCGGTGTTCTGAAGATAACCTATATAATCTCTTGAAGCACTTCATCGATGCTTTCAAATCTGTCCTTGAAGCTAAAATTCAATAAGAATCCCTCCTTCAATATATCCCATTCTGCAGTGTCGTGGCAGAGCTCTGTTTCGAGGTACCAGTTCATGGGGTTTGTATCCAAGGTATGACAAAATATATGCACCCACTCTGGTTGTGGTTTCGTCCCCCATGCCCTAGTCCACTTTTCTAAGTGATCGCACGGCTAATCCTTCCCATTATACTTTTTAGTTAGCCTTGGGTTAGCATACCCAAATCTTAACTTCATCATTCTCCTGTAATCCTACTATCCAGTAAAACTATCCTTATGTGTACCCCACCATCGATCGGGTGTAGCACACAACACCATCATAGTAAAGTAACTTTCTTACCTCTGATGAAACACAGCGCAGTGACTTCGTCGTCATATTTCATCGTAATGTAGAAACTTCATGTAAGTAGTTTTTCCAATGCTCTAATTCCTCATCCAAATCAAAAGTGCAGGAGCTTTCCCAGTCCCATGCAATTCGCCCATCTTTCATTGGACTGATCCAATCCTGATCTCGTGCTATTATTTTGTAGATTAGATCCATCTCATCATCACTTTCCACATAATCGTGGACTAGTTCAATATAGTGTGCCCATTCTGCAGGATCCAGTGGCACTATAACCCTAAGCGACTTTCTTTCAAATGACATTGTCCTCTTCTTTAGATTAATGACCCCATTCATATCAATAGCCTAGTTGATTCCCAGGAGCGCAGGGTAGGGATTACTGTCATCGACAATTTCTATAACTTCAAAGTCCGCTACTGCACTCGCACCATCAATATCAACCGTTACTCCATATAAGCGTCCCATGGGGATGTTTTTCAACTAATTCGCCATCCTGAGCTGAATCGGAGACCACTGCAGCATAGGTCTCCCCATCCTTTCCCATGTCTGTTTTGGTAGGACATTCATATCGAACCCCAAATCCAAAATGACCTAGTCCATTTCATACTCACCTATCTACATTGTTAACCACATCTCTCGTAATGTTTGTACCTTATGCTTACTAATTTTTCTAACCGCACGCTGCTCCAAAGGAGTCTTTTCCTTATTGGCGCACTTGTCTATTAGGTCCTACAATCCTTCCACAACCTTCCTGTTGCGCAGTAACTTTATGCAAGTCTCCAAAAAGGTAGTGAGTACGGAAGGATCAACCTCTTATGTCGCACTGGTTTCTTGCATCTTGTCCTGGCTTCCTAAGGTGGAGGCCTCAACGAAGCTCTTCTTGGCTTCCATGAATGTTTCCTTAGCGCGATTAAGATCAAAGTCGGCTTCTTTCTTCGAAGCTTTGTAGACCCATCCATCATCTTCAGGTTGCTTACCCTTATCTATGCCAATCATCATACCACTTCTTAGTACAATATTAATGCTCTGATCCTCCTCGTGGGGCTCAGCCCTCATCATTTGTAAATTTTGTGTAGGTTGTTGAGGCTGTGTTTTCTTCTCTTGCATCTTAGCTATTAACACCAAACATTCTTCTATGGCATGGTCGAATTGTCTACAGTATTGACATGAAGGGTGTGTAGGATTAGGGAAATCTCGTGCGAAGTGCCCCGGTCGTCTGCAGTTTTAGCAAATAATTTGACCATGACTTCTACCAAGTCCTCCTCCTCCTCCTTGTCCTCGGCCTTGAAAACCTTCATGTGCTCCTCCTGCGCCTTGATCTGGAGGCCGAGTTTCTACTTGCATATGGTAAATAGGGGTTATTTCCATCATCAGCTCATAACTTCGACTGTGACACTCATCGTGGCCCACCGATTTACAGAAATTACAGAATAGATGTTGAGGTGTCTGAACAAACTTCTAAACCAAGTGGCAGTTATCTGTCGCATGTTTCCTAGTGACTTTACAAATGGCGCACCATAACGCAGTTCCCGTGCTTGGCCCAATTGGGGCTTTTGGCTTCAGGGGAGCTGGACCTCCCCCTATAAGATAGTTCGCGTATACTAGATAGTGATCTTTATCATGCCCGTGGCCCTTGCACTTCAAGCACCAAACCTCTGCACGCACTTCTGACTGAGTCTCCTTTTCTTTCTTCAAACTTTGTAACTTTAGGTGTAGGCTTGCTAACTATGAGTGGATCTATTATACCCCTAGGTTCATATCCTGAATAGGTGATGTGTGCAGCCTCATCACCATCTCCAAGGCTCATGCCTGTGTTGCTACCTTTTGTTGTGACAAAGCAATTCTCAAATGGGGCAAAAGTGACGCGATTAACTAGTCACGATGCTGGATATATGAGATTTTCATGTTAGCCTATTTTATCTGGCACTTCAACCTCTGATAAAAGTCCCAAGGTGTCCCTTCAACCTTCATCATGATCTCTTTAAATTCAATTACCGATTGCACCTCAGATTTTGTCTTACTAAACTCTATGTTCAAAGCTGTCTGAGTTTCTACTAGCGATGCATGAGGATTGTCAGCACAATACTTAATGTACCAGGTTATCATGTGATCCTGCAAGGCGGTAACCAAATGAGCCTTCTTTATATTATCATTGGTGATTTGCTGCACTGTCCATACAGCATTTGCAACAAACTAGAACTGCTCTAGATCTTCACTTCCTACGCCCTTGAAGATCGACACCTTCATTGTGTTCGTCATGTTGAATGGTGGCAGTGGAGGTGGAGGTGTGAGTGATGGTGTATGTGGTGGAGGTGGAGGTGGAGGTGGATTGGATGGAGGATGTTTTCTAGGAATACCCTTAGTTATTAGCTGAATAGCACTTCGCGGTGTAGTTTGCACCACCCCTTCATCGTCACTTGAAGGAGGTCCAATCAATGGGCTATACTTTGGTCCTGATTCTTCACGATTTCTAAAGAATCTTCCACTTCACGTAGCTCCGAACATCAAGGTAATGGCATTACCCTCTTTTCACATAATAGCATTTTAATCCAAGTATTCAATGACCTTAAATACTTACCTCACGGTCCTTTGAAGAATCTTCGCTATAGCTGACTGAGGTGTCAACTGAAAATTCCGTAACAAATCCTCCCAGAATTCGGTCAAGTGAATGATCGACAACCTGCGCGATCTTGTTTTTAGAGGCCTCTAGTCGTCGCACCAATTCTGGAGTCCACACTATAAGACTATTAAGCTTCCACCTTCCTTGATTGTCTATCAATTTAGCTAACCACTCATATAGTTCAATTGGGAAAGTGTAGAAGAAGATTTCGTTTACCTATGTATATAGATATATATTCAACCAATATTCCTTCAATAGATGTGGATTCCAATTTTCTTGAGCCGCAAACTCGTGAATCTTCCGATCTAACCTCTTTTCAATCTCTTTCTTACTCGGATTCCAATGTGAAACATCACACATCTCTTTAAGTAGATCCTGGTCTCAGCGATGGAACCATTTGTTGGCTTAGGGGGTCCTGACCCAGGTTCAGAGTTAGTTGTGCCAACCAACAAATCCCTACACTGTTGTCCCTTTTGGAAACAACCTGCGTAGTGCAGGCTGTAGTCTCACCTGAAGCAATATTGGGGGATGCAAGAACCAAGTTTCTGCATCCAGAGACTAGAGTGATGTCTTCCAGTGCCTTAGAGCTTCCTCTGCACAAATCAGTCCTTGCAGAACTTAAACAATCGATTTACCTACTTTTGCGCATCAATAAGAAACCCTAGGTCGGAGTTCGTGTGGATCTACTTAATTTGTTAGAAAACATAATACAAATGGGTTGTAACTTCTCGAAATTGGCTAAGCATTCATTTCATACATTATTAAGATAAATTTAGTAAATTTGCGTAGCATTCAATCATTATTTCATGAAAAGTATCATTAATTGGTGGCATATAATGTAAACAGATACAAGGGAAGTACTCAGTAATTCTTCGAAATACTGTCTTTATTGATCTTCAAGTCATTGATTACAGACTCTCCTACCCTGCACACACAGCTGCAGGGGTCTGCGCACTCAGCTGTGGACTCTACCCAAGCCTCCTATGCACTCAGTTACAGGAGCCTTCCCTTCTCTACCTAAGCGCAGGAAGCAGAGCCTTCCTGCCTTAGCTCTTTCCCAAGACAACAAAACTCTTTAATGTACCCAATTCTCTATCAAAACTTACCTCCAAGACTCGCTAAGACTCAATTATTTATAGCTTTCCTAATACAATACCATGGCCCCCAGGTCATTGGTGAGTCTTCAAAACCGACCAAAAACAAGTGGCTAAGGCCCCTTTGACTCTATCTATCTGCGCGCTTCATATCCACATTTTGCAGAGACTTTACATATTGTACAAAATTCTTTACAAAAATGACTAAATTTAATTCAATTCTACCCCTAAGGACCCCATCCCAACAATAACCACCATGGATTAAGCTTTAGAATCCTATATTTCATTAGTTGATTACTCTTAGTACATTTTGTAGTTTTGTGTTTCACATAGTGTTGTAATTGATGAAAATAAGATGTCATTGATGTCAAAGAGAATGTCTAAGACAACAACTAAAGGCAAAGGAAGTAGTTTGACAAATGGATACCTTATGTAACCTCTTCAAGTTATTAAAAGGAGTTTAACATTTATTTAGTTTTTTATAAGATTATGATGTCCTAGATATTGTATAAGCTACATGGTTGTGTAAGTGTCATCGATACCTTTCCAATGGTATATCCCACTCTGAAAAACTCCTCTCGGGTGAGAAGTTATGGCCATTTTAATTTCAATAATTATGAAGTGCCCAAAGACTATAAAAAAACCAAAAATATTAATTAGTTAAAGAGTGTGCACCTCTTAGATGCATCCACGGTACATTAATCAGGTCAATGGTGGATGACCAATGAACATGTATGACATTTAAATCCAGTAAAGGTCATGCATATTTTATAAATCAGACACATCTAATAGCCGTAAGTAGAGATTAGAAGGTGGATGATACGACAACATGCATGATAGTTAACTTCCTCCAATCCACCATAGTGGCCCCACAGAGTGACACATGGTGAGCCTAGAGTGTCTCATGTTGATGATTGGGCATAAACATGGTGAGCCCATAGTGGATCATGATGGTGACTAGGCAGACACATGGCAAGTGAGGAGTGGCTCATAATTTTTTATTGGGAAAACGCATAGAAAACTTGGATTGGCTTATCTATATGACTAGACTAATATGTGATAATATTGAAATGCCTCTTTATAATGACTAGGAAGATTGACACATACCACACACATATTGGTCCAGCATAATTATTTGACAACCCTAACACTATAATGAACTTCCTCTAATACATATTTTTTTTATATAACTAACTCTATAGAATAAATATTTTACTTTCATTATTCTCTTCCTCTCGAGGAAATAATACATTAACAATCATATAATTTCACTTTTACAATGATTAGATACAAAATATTCACATTAACTTGTTACTTGATCATAAGATCTTTTCCTCTAATATCTTATTATGTTTTCCAATATTTCCCTTACATTCCTATTTGCATCCTCAAGACCAAAATTCAATGGTAAATGTGTTTAGTATGTTTAGTATATCACACCAAGGAATCCTTCTTCCTTATAAAATTGGTTTAACTACTTTAACTCTAGATCCACTAAGTTTTTGTTCCACGTACATTCTGCATCTAATTTCTTTTATATTTTCTAAATAATCTAATGTTCCTTTTTCTCCTTGTCTTTCATATCGTGATATTTAAATTTTAACCATAACTACTTCTAGCACACTAGGATTTCCAATTAGTACTCAAACATATGACTTCTAAGTCTATTCATCATTCCTTAATACACATTGTATTTGTATCATGCTTATTATTCCTTATTATCCTTCTATTATCAAAAAGTGTGTCTTTATTTACCAACACACACACACACATATATATTGTCCTTATCTTTTTTCCACGAGAAAAAAATTGTAACTTTTATTTATAGAAATAAAAATTATATTTTGTAAACACATAGTGTGTATGCTGATGGGGGCACAAATGAGCATCAAATTACATTTTTGAGCAGAAATGAGCATATCTAGAACTATAAAATCCATGGACAATCAAGCATATGCCAGTAAAATGAAAGAAAAATGAAAAATAGAAAGAAAGAAAATTATGGGTGACAAATAGTGTTGATTTTTTGTTTTTTTCCCTTCCTTCTTAGCACTGCCACCCACTAGGATCTGGATCAACTAGAATCAAATCTAGTTCTTGACCCCCCTCCAGATGTGGGGGTTCTTTGTTTGAATCTTAACCCTCTAAGGAATGTGTTCATTCGGTTCCACCTATACCTATTGGAGGTTGTTCTTCTTCTATTTCTAAACCCGTTGATGGTGGAGAGGTAGATCCGGCCTCCTGAACCAAAACTCCCCCGCCATATTATAATATGTTTGTGTTGGTTGTGTCTCTTTGTTATCCTCCTCCCTATATTTCGAAAGTGGAGAATCACTAAACTACCATCATTGTGTCCTATTTTGTTGTTTCTTTTTCCTTTTTGGGAACTTCTTCACCATAGGACATGTATTCTGAAGATGACATGTTTGAAAACACACACGACATATGAAGGTCATGTTCTCATAATCTAGTGTTTTTGACCACTTAAAACTCATATGCTTCAGGATGATGTGATTTGGTAATTCTTTGTTAGGATCTATCTACACGCAAATCCTAGTAGATGTGAATAATCTTTTTTCTATTCTTCCATGCCTATTTTTTTGAATTTGTCAAGTTTATTCCCAATGTATTCAAGGGCTTGGTTATGCCAGAAAGTAAGGAGAAGATTTGAGAGTCTAACCCAAACTAGCATAGAAGTAACCACCATGTAGGTAGCGTAAAAAATAGGAAACCACAGAGCAATTGATAGACTAGCACTAACCAAGAACCAAGGCCCTTCATTTAGAAAAAAGTCCATTTCTTTTTGTGTGTCAAACTGGACTACAAAAAATCATTTAGAACAAGGGTAAATGTCACAATTAGGTGTCCATGAAGTGAACACCCATTGATGTAAAGCTTGAGGTTTTGTCCAAAACCCATTAAATCTACAAATAATGTCTTTTGATTCCATTGTTGTGAATAAGGAGGATAATTGTGGCATATTGACCTCCATAGATGAATCTTGTTCCATTTGGTCCATAATAAATGGGCCTAGAATGTTCTGATTCAAAAATAGTATGGTTCAAAAGCTTCCCCTAAAATACATCCTTGAAAGTGCCTAATGTCCATTTAGAGGTCTAACCTTAGGAGTACCTCCACATAGTCTAGAATTTAAAATTATCTCAGATTTCCTAGATATACATGCATATTTGAGTAGTGTGAGGTCATGGAGGACCTTTCCTTCAAACTGCAAACTTTGGTATTTTTTGGGTATGCCCCATTTCACTTCAATGGTCTTAAGGGAGAAAATTGAGTCTGAATTTATGACCCATATAACTAAGGATTTCCCCCAAAATTTCTTGTTAAAATCTGGAATTGCACTTCTTTTTTCTCCTCTATCTAAAGAGAGGAAAAATCGGGTTTCGTGAGGAGAGTGCAGGGTAGCCCCTTACCCAAATCCTAAAGGGAATGAGTGGACCCATGTCATACAAAGAAGATAATACCAAATAAATTGAGCAGCTGTGTAGGAAAAAATCACAAGAGAAATATTTTATATTCAAGGTACCTGTAGAGGTACCTGTAGATCACATTATTCGCCATGAAGACAACCGGCGAAAACACCCAATACGACATGCAATAGATATAGTGTTGTTTAGGAAGAGATTACAGAAAAACCATGATATGGCTGCTAAATTGAATGAATACTTAGAGGTATTTCGACATATGCCATTGCTCATAGAGGTCACACATTGAATCTACAATAAAATTTTCTCCAAGAGGAGCCAACTCCTAGCATTCACCTCACAGCGAGCATGTATGGACCCATGTTGACTTATTCCATAGATGGGATCATCAATATGAGAAACCACCCACATGATGGCGACATTGTGCTTGAAGAAACAATGCAGAAAAACATTAAGGAGGTGTGTCATCATCCCCAAAATTTTCCAATCCCTCACTCAATCCAATTTTCACTCTCCTTATCTTTTAACATAGTTTTTCAACAATTATTAACATACTATTAGCACTGCACATAACCTTTGTGTTTTGCACATGTTTAAACATATTACTATATTTCATCCATATCAAAGGAAAGTCATATACATGAACTTTGAATTTTAATGCATGTTCTAATATGTTAATATATGGCATAGTTGTAGGCTACCAGCTCTATGTAGTATATTTCATTGTGAAGCTTCTAGGTCATTCATGAATTGACAACATATGATATTGCATCCATGTGTTGGTTGTTTGTTGACACAATGATAAAATCAAGCCTAAAATCAGCAGCTAGAATATATCTTTGACGGATCTATAGCATAGGTTTATTAGGTTTCCTTTGAGTTTCAATGACAACCCTTGGTCATCATTCTTGTAATTCATTCAATTAATTCGAGGGTTTTCAAACAGAGTTATGCAAGCTCTGAGACCAGTTCCATTTACACCTCTTTGCACTCATTTTCTTTCAACTGTAAATGAATTCAAAGTCATGGTATTCTAGTTTGTTCCTATTGCTTGTACCTAGAGTTTGATTCTTGATTCCCAATGTTTTTTGTACATAGGTAATATTACTTTTTTTATGAAAACTTTCTACTTGAAATTAAGTTATATATTGTTCCTTTGTTCCTATGTATCATTTTTCGGAATGAAATTAACACTTGTACATTCATTTGAATGCATGGATTTACTTGTTTTAATAACATTTGTACTTTGATTATGAGTTCTTCCAAACTCTTCGACATTACGGCCTTTATTATATACCAAATTTGGAGGACGGCCTTAGAGCTTTGAAATTATCACTTACTCAGGTAATACAATAAAACCCTAACTCGTATCTCTTCTCGTGTGCATATAGAGTTCCAACTTTAAGGTATAACCCTCTGGTTTAAAAATGTTTACATATTTGATTCTTATAAGTTTTAGTATTTAGGTTTTCTCTTCTACAACTTGTTTTATTTGTTTTAACCTTCAATTCCTAGAAGGAATTCCTTTTAATTTCATCCCACGTAGGGAAACAACATGTTTCTTCTTCTAATCAGTGAGTTTGTGGAATAAAAGACCGTTTAATATTCATGACTAGTTTCTTGATCGAAACCCAACTTCCTGTGAATTAATGGTGAAGCTACAGACAAGCTATTGTAAAACCCTATTAACCATTCCTATAACAATTTGTCTTTTGAGGTCTAAGGAAATCTTGTTTCCAATTTAGCAACATTATTCTATATTGGGTTTTTCAGTCTTTAGGTTTTTTCTCTGTCTTTATGGTTTTTATTCCCTTAATTGTTTATTTCTCATCAGAAAGAATTAGTGTTTTCTCTCTTTTGAACGTTCTCATTCTTTTCTTCATAGTTTTTGTTGTATAGTATTTAACATAGATTTTGAAGTTGTTACCCTTTTAATTTGTCACAGGTTTTTTGTTTCTTTTTGTGTTGATTAATATTTATATCCTTTGCTAAAACAATGTTGTCATGTTATAGTGCATTTCAATAGGACGTAGGGTTTGACTTCAAGGTAAATAATATATAGATCTCTTATTTGTCTCCCTAATTACATAACATGTATAATTTTCGTTTACAATTAATAACGTAGTGTTTATTCTCTCGTTTTTATATAGGTAAATATTTTACCAGTTTACCAAGTCTTTTTCCTTCAATATTTCTTACTTGGCTTTGCAACAATTTATAGAACATTCGACTATCTTACCAGGTCGAATGTTCTTGTACCCTCAGCTCCTTGTCTACTTACACATGACTCTTGAGTTTGAGACAAACACCAAATTTTCTAATATATGTTTTTTAGTTTAGTATTTGTTATTGTTAATTCTCACTTCCTTATAGGAATATTTAAACTATAGGTTTCTATGTCTATTATGTATTGTAATTTGAAGGTATTTTATTTACCCAGAATTACTGTCAATTGACATTTAATTAGTTCATTTTCGACCTACACTACTATTGAGTCATTTTTTATCCTTGACGATATAAGAAGGATGTTTATGTTATTAATCTCTATGACTATATAAATGCCTTTCATATCTTTATACATTCAAGTTCTTTATACAATGATTGGATTCCCTCTTATTTTTGTATGTAATTATTTTTATTGAATGCTCAGTATTTTAGAACCTATATACACAATGTTTATTATTTGTTATTATTTCATGTATAATTTATAGCCATACGAGGGACATCTCTAATAAGTTTTGTCTTACAGACCTATGGTCCTTTATTATGAATATTATTTCTTCACTTATTTTTGTTGGCTATTAAAAGTCTTTATATGATATTTACTTTTATATATATATATATATATATGGAAAATATAAGTAAATATCATATAAGTCCTTATATGATATTTACTTATATTTTCCATATATGTATATGTATATGTATATGTATATGTATATGTATATGTATATGTATATGTATATGTATATGTATATATATATATATATATATATATATATATATATATATATATATATATATATATATATATATATATATATATATAGCTTCCTTTCTCAATTCTAAAGGCTTTCGAGTCAAAGAACTGTAAACTCTATAATAGTACTACTGTAGAGTTTACAGAACTCTGACTTGAAAGCATTTATAATTGAGAAAGAAAGTTGTGTGTGTGTGTGTTATTACATTCTGTATTTCACCCTTGTACTAATATGTAGTGTCCCGCCTTGGCAAGGTTAATTTTATGGCACTTAGATAGGGTGATTTTGATGTAATGATATAAGATTATGCATGATATATTTATGTACATGCTTATATGTTATAGACCTGGTTGGTTTTTGTGGGCTTATGATAATATCTGTGGTTGTGTATAAGCACTGATTTTGGTTAAGATCATATTATCGATATTTTCTCTTTTGGTATCCTAGTTTGGACATAGTTGTATGACATGGATGGTGATCCAGGACTGAGACACATAGATCCATGGATGATCATGGTTATGTGGAACATATGGTTAATTATGATTTATGGATTATACATGAATTGTATGATTATATATGCTTAATTTTGTATTAAGCAAGATGTAGCAGGGGACTTGGTTATTTTCAAACAAGTATGCTCAAATTATAAATGATTGTGGAAGTCGTGATACATGATTTGTGTGATTATATATGCTTAAACTTGTATTGATTGGGATGTGACATGGGATGTGGTTATTTGAAAACAAGGATGTTCAAATTATAAATGATTGTGAAAGTATTTTCTTCCAAACCAAAATGACTACGAAAGTCATACACAATTCTTGGTCTTGGCACTAGACCTTACCAATGAACCATCAGATGGGTATGCGCTCACAATTATTACCTTAAGGTGAAGCACGAAGTTTCAAAGTAGAGTAGATGAGAAGCCATGGAAATTAGGGCATGGAGACCTAAATCCATGAAAGATAAAGATGTGGATTTTTGGATCTATAATAAAAGGATTAGGGAACAGATTCATAAATTCATGAAAGATAAAGACATGGAGCCTTGTATCTATAACAAAAGGATTGGGACACGAAGTCCTAAATATTTAAAAGATGAAGTTGTGGAATATTGGAATCCTTGCAGTAGATTAGGGCATGGAGTCCTCAATCTACTAAGGCACGGAGATGCATGCAATAGGGATGCAGAATCCCTATTCTCCGGAAGAAAAATACCACTCATGGGTAGCTCGGGAAATAATTTCGGTAATAAAATCTCATTTCTGACAACTTTGGAGTGACTTTCTAAAAATATAATGTCATGTCTAGCATATCAAGTATGACTTTCCAAAAATAGTAAATTACCTTCAATCAATGGGTAATCAAGTATAGTTGAAGAAAAATCACTTAACTTATCATTAATCAATCCTAATAGTTCAATCTCGATTTAATCCTCAATATTATTAATATTATTAATATTACTATTATTTTTTATGAGACTATGATATTATTATTAAAAGGGAATTAAAAGTCACCTTCATCTCCTCAATCACTTCACATTTCTCTCCTTAATGACTCTCACGGTTCTATGTGACACTTTCTCTCATTTAATAATACATTACACTCTTTTATGCACTCATCAAATACATGTCATAAAATACACTCATTAAATACATGTCATAAAAGATTCCTCTTGTGCTCTATTTAATGCATATGTTACACTCTCCTTAGCTAACGCATGCATACCTCTCCTTAATGGCATGAGTTACACTCTTCTAAATGGAATACAAGGGATGCATATTCCTCCTCCTTTATGATAAGGATTTGTTTCTCCTCCTATATATGTGTCTCATTGTTGGGCGCGGGATCCCCCAAGGGAAGTTTTTGGGCTTAGAGCCCAGATTTTGGTCAAAAATTGTAACTCCAATGTAAAGACTCCGCATTTTGTGGGTGTGGAGCATGTAGCTTATAAAAGAGTCATAGGGTTGTCCGCCATAAAATTTGTTAATGTAATGTCCGCTGTAGAGATCTACCCTTGGTCCGCGAACCATGGAATTGTATAAATAGAGCGAGGCTCTAAGTAGTAAGAGAATCAATCTAATCGAATATGAGAAGAATGATGAAGAGATGATTTGTATTTGTGGGGTAAAGTCTAGTTTTGTGTCGTAGAGTAGGAGAAGGCTCTGCAGCTGAGTGCATAGAGGCCTAGTAGTCTGAAACTGAGTGCACGGACCCCTGCAGCTGAGTGTGCAGGGCGAGTCGAGTCTGTAACAGTTGGAAGTATTAATAATGAGAAGTTTCATATCAATTATATGTATTATTTCATGTTTTATGCGTTGAATATATTGGGTATAAATTGCACTACTATTGTTTATATGATGCGTGAATGTGTATAATTGTATTGATTAAGTGAATGCAAGATAGAATATCTGTCTACACGAAGTTAACTAATATCTGTTAAGGAGATAAGTAAGATACGTGGTGTATTTTGGGGAAACAGTGCAGTTTTCTGCCCTAGCAGTGTGAAAGCATCTCAGTCCCTGGTTAGGGCTGCGCGAAAGACGATTATAACAGATCGCAAAGGTATTAAAGGTCGGAACAAGTGCGGGAAATACCCTGCACAAAGATAGGCACAGTTGGACTAAATCGACACCACAGACATCTCAAGGGTGCGAAAACTTGGTTCCAGCATCCCCCCACACTGCTTCGAGTGAGACTTCAGTCCACACCCTGCGGGCTGATGCCGAAAGGGCCAATAGTGTAGGGATTTGTTTGGCTAAATAACTCCGAACCTAGGTCAGGCCCCCTCAAGCCAAAAAATAGTTTTGTTGTCGGGACCAGGATATGCATAGTGATGTCTGATGTCATATCATTGGAATCCAACTAAGAAGGAAATTGAAGGCTGGTTGGACAGAAGAATTCACGCGTTCACAGCACAGGAAAACATGAACTCGCGACTATCAAAGGAAGAGTGGCTGGACTGCTACCTGTACACGGAGATCCACGAAATCTTCTTTGTATCCTTCCCTACTGAGCTATACGAGTGGATCACGAAGCTAGAAAATAGCCAAGGAAGGTGGAAACTTGATGGTCCTATTATGTGGACCCTAGAGTTAATGCGAAGGTTGGAAGAATTGTAGGATAAGATCGTGCGCACTGTTAATCATTGGCTCAATCGTATTATAGGAGGATTCATTACTGAGTTCGCGATTGACACCTCAGTTAGCTACAGCAAGGTAGAGCGACGCTTTCTCAAAGGACTGTGAGGTAAGTACGTAAAGTCTTTGAATACTTGGATTAAAATGTTATTGTGAAAAAAGAGGGTTATGTAGTTACCTTGATGTTTGGGGCTACGAGAAGTGGAAAATCTTACAGGAACAAAGGAAATAAGGGACTAGAAACTAGCCTCTTGATTTCATATCCGCGAGGGGACGAGGAAGAGCTTGTGAAGGACTCACCGTGAAGTGCGATCCATCTGATAAGGCAAATAATTTTGCGAATACCACCTCCACCCACACTGCCACCAGCTTCACCACCATCACCTCCATCTTCACCCGTACCACCTCCACCACCACTGTGATTCAATATGGCAAGCATGGTGAAGTTCCCTGTGTTCAAAGGTTTGGGAAATGAGGATCCAGACCAATTTTGGTTTGTGGTAAGGGCTGTATGGGAAGCGCAAGGAGTTATAGATAACAATATAAAGAAAGCGACACTGGTTAGCGCTCTGCAGGATCGCGTGCTGACCTAGTATATTAAGCACTCCAATGATAATCTAAAAGAGGGAATCGTGGATATCCAAGCAGTGCTAAATAGAGAATTCAGCAGGCTGAAGTCTGAAGCACAGTCGATCATTAGATTCAAAGAGATCGCAATGTTACCAAGTGAGACTCTGTGGGAGCTGGATCAGAGGCTGAAATGTATGATTCGCGAAGCTAATATGAATATAACGAATAAACAACATCGCGAGTGGTTTGTAGCTTTGCTAATGCCACATATAAGGAGTGCGCTATTGTAGCAGAAGATAACGACTCAATCAAAGGCCTTAGAGATTTCTATGAGGCTACACGAGACCCCGATGCAGGATCCTAACTTAGGAGTTCAGCGGATCCACGTGTAGCTGAAGAATTTATGCCTTGAGACACAGAGTCTGAAATAGGACAAGACGGCTCGACCAGAAGTGCACGAAGAGGTATGGTGCGTAAAATGCAAGGAAACTACCCAATTTTCACAAATTACCTCGCAAGAGGAGGATTGATGCCCTTGAGACCGGAAGCGCAAGTAGGACCTAGTGCGACACCTGCTTTGTGGTGTACGATTTGTCAAAAAGTGGGAAAACATGCCACGGACAATTGTCACTTGTTACAAAAGTACATGCAAAATTCGCAATAGTTGTTCTGCAGCTTTTGTAGGTTAATGGGACACAATGAGCGCACTTGTAGAAGCTATGAGTTAATGATGGATAGAACTCCCACCTACAGGGTTCAGGCCGAAACGCGCCCCTTGACCAAAATACAGGACCAGCATGAACCGGATTTCAGGGGCACAGATGAGGCCGATGTGGAGGAGGACCTGGAAGTGGTCGCCTAAGTTGATATGTTACAGTTGCAGAGGGCTAGGACATTATGCCCGCGATTGCATGAATCCAACATGCCCATCATGTTTGTATTGTGCCTTGTTTGATCATGAGATAGAAGATTGTCCTACACTAATAGTTAGGATATGCGACAAAGGAGCACTACCACCTCCCCCGACTCGGAACCTGCAAATGATGAGGTCTGAGCCGTGCGAGGAAGATCCGAATGTAAACATTGTGCTCCGAAGTGGAATCGTGATGGGAGATGACAAAGGCAAACAACTAGAAGATAGTACTTGGGTTTGCAAAGCTCCGGTGAAAGAAGCAGAGTTTGATTTGGAGCGCACTCGAGAAACCTTCATGGAATCTAAGAAGAGCTTCGTTGATGCCTCCACTTCAGGAAGAAAAGATAAACCGGAGCCGGAGATGGACCCATCTATGCTCACAACATTCCTAGAAACATGTATGAAGCTACTGCGTGATAGTAAGGTGGTGAAAGGGTTACAGGAACTCATTAACAGATGCGCTAGGACCATGCCAGGAGAACCGCGCATAGTCAGGAAGATCGGAAAACATAAGATGAGAATGGGAAGCGAGATGAGACTAACCGCGCAGATCAGAGAATATCAGATGTATCAAGTTATCCTGGATTTAGGATCGGATGCAAATGTTTTTCTGAAATAGACATGGGAGCGAATGGGGCGACCTACACTTCAGTGGTCTCCAATTCATCTGTGAATGGCTAACCAGCAAAAAAAAATATCCATGGGGCGATTGCATGGAATAACCGTGGATATTGAGGGAGCGAGAGCGCTGGTAGACTTTGAAGTGATAGAGATTGTTGATGACAGCAATCCCTACCCCACGCTCTTAGGAATTAATTGGGCCATTGACATGAATGGGATGATTAATCTAAAGAAGTGCAAGATGATTTTTGAGAAGAAGTCACTACGCGTAATTATACCCCTGGACTCTGTTGAAGGATCGCGCTATACAGAGCTGGTGTGCGACTATGAAAGTGATGATGATTTGGACTGCATCTATAAGATAACAGCAAGAAACCAGGACTGGGTGAATACCACTGCGGATGGGCGGATTGCATGGGAGTGCGAAAGCTCCTGTACTTCAAATTTGGATGAGGAAATGGAGCGATGGAAAGATCGGTTACATGAGGTAACTACACTAAATTCTAATATGATGACAAGGTCATTGCGCTGCGTATCGACAAAAGTAAGAGACCTGCCTAGTTATGATGGTCTAACCTTCTTGAATATATTTGAAAGGGAGGTTCCAGAAAATCAATGCTTCCAGGCCTTGGACTGGGTACTACACACTACGCCTGTGCGATGGTGGGGTACGCATAAAGGGAGATTTGACGACTAGCGCGAGTGTAGGAGAATGATATGCACGTGATTTGGGAAGCCTAGGGTGTGATTGACAGATAAGTACAATGGACGGGATGATCCACACACGCATCTGGCCAGGTGGGCGCAAGCATATGGAAAGCAACCTACACGGATGCACATGAACTCGACGCTGAAATGTATGGTCAATAAGCATGTGTTGGGGGCACGAATGTGCAAATGGATCTTAATGTTGGGGAAACATTATGTAGGAAGAACAGTCGTGCAGAAGGTTCTCCGCACGGAAGCATTCAACAAGGTATGCCACACACTGAACAAAGTATACAACGTGTAGTGAAGTGATTGGAACTTGCACGTACCTGTAGTATTATGGGCTTATAGGACGACATGCAAGAAACTGACGGGACAGACACCTTTTAGGCTTGTCTATGGAGTGGAAGTCATAATGCCTATGGAATACATCATGCCAAGTCTGCGCATAGCAGCAGTCATAGGTATGACAGATTGTGGAGCCCTCGAGGAGAGGCTCGTGTAGTTAGAGGAGCTCGAAGAAGAATGGTTTTTGGTTGGCTTCCACCAGCAGGTCCAAAAGCAGCACGAAAAGGCTTGGCACGATCGACATATTAAGTTGTGCACCTTCAAGGTGAATGATTTGGTGTTGTTGTATGATAGTAAGTTCGATAAATTCCCAAGAAAGCTCAAAATGCATTGGCTGGGACTGTATGTTATTAAGGAGGGGACTGTATGTTATTAAGGAGATCACAGATGGTGGCGCGATGCAGTTGGTAAAGCTAAATGGAGAACTCTTCCTAGGAAAATTCAATGGCAGTCATTTGAAGACATACATAGGGGGCTCAACCATCTGACTAGCTAACAAAAGCATAGTCTTAGCACTCCAGGCAACTAAAAGGAGGCACGAGACTATAAACTACTCTTCCCAAGAGCTGTACAATATCAGGACTGCCCACAGCAGTGAAGTGTCACAGGGTCCATGACAGCGCGAGGGTAGTTGTGCTGCCACGTGGGTCGGCTGGAAAGTGACCGTTACAGTCACTATTCACGATGTGATGCTTGGTTTGAGACCAAATGGAGTGAGCGGCAGGCATTTAAGGTGAACTTTATGGGCTAGATTCTTGAAAATCTGTCGTCAATCGAGCATTAATGGACCGAATGTGGGGGGAATGGTCGAATTCAAATTCAAAAGGCGTTATAAATTACAAAGGTTTTTCCAGCAAACAACACTTGGTAATTTGAGGACTGAGTTATTGTGCACATAGACATTCATGAACCCAGACTTTTTGATCTTCTGAAGGCGAATTCATTGCTTGACCAATTACTCGAGCCGTTAAGAGAATTGTGGAATCACATTATGGAAACACCTGAGGAAGCCATGGATACCAGAGTAATGACTGCTGAGGAAGCCTCACAGGCCATTACGAAAGTAGAAGCCCCTAACTGTGCCAGGATAGTCATATAAATCCCTAAAATCATCACGTATGCCGAGACCCAAGAAAGACAAGCAGGTTATGGTACCAATGCACATATCCCTAGGAACTTGTTAAGGACTAAGCTTACCATGGAATAAAAGGGGAAGGCTATCAATTTGGAGACTGATGAGGAGGAAGAATTTGAAGAAATCCTCGTAGAGGAGGAGGATGTAGAGATGGAGGTTGACACCCAGGGTGTGGACCCTCTTACCAGGCTGCCCGCATATGTTCCTCTGCAAAAGGGTAAATCTAAGGTGCCCAAAGACATAGATGAGAGCAAAATCTCTCTGTAGACTCCACTACTCCCTGACGACATTATTTTTGAAGGAGCGCACCTAGGGCAAGTGCATGTACTAAAATTTGAAGACTGGGATCTCACAGACCACGAGAAGTTCCCACATTTGCCAACCGTGCAGCTAATAAGCCAGAAGAAAGACGCGTTGACTGGAATCATAGAGTTGGAGCCACGTAAATGCCTGAGAGGTGTGGAGAAAACAGGATTGTTAAACCCTTCTCTGGGTGTCGCATTACCATCATGCCACAGTGACCATTTTTGTCATCAGGTAGCTACTCTGCTTGGTGCATGATGGGTGTTTTTGGCTGGAGGAGCCCATCCCCATCATAGACCATTTGATTCATAGAATTACTCAGCTCCCTTGCAAAGGGGAGGATCCAACAAACATCTCTGATGGCAAGAGTGATGATTTGGCCATCGCGGAGGCCATGAAGAAGAAGTTTAAGCTGGAGAAGAAGAAGAGAGGGTATGTCATTTCCAGCATCAACAACCCTGTGGTTAAAGTTGCGACACAAATATTGGCAGGGAAGGTCATGCGGAAGTGCCACACGAATGAGGTGCCCACACCGACGGTTGCACTAGTAGCACAATGCTTAGGAGGGATCCAGTTCAACTTGGAAAACTACTTATGCGGAGAGTTCCTTGAGAACTACCGCGAGGCACAAAAGTGAGGAAAAACTTTTCACTATGCATGGCTTTTGTTTTCCATAGTACTGGTGGCATGGGAATTGCCTGAAGACAGCCAGTTCCCAACGATCACGCAGGACCTTCCGGAGGTAGTGAAGTACACTTCGATGTGGGAAACCAGGGATGCGCAAAAGATAAGGGACAACAAAATCTTCTAGGTGTTCATGGAGATGAACATCAAAATGGGGATTAATCACAATCTATGGTTATCACCCACTGTCTACAACAATATACAGATCTTCGTGGAGTTCAAGGCCGATTTCCACCACGTTTACATTAGGGCACAGAAGGACCCCATGAAGATGTGGCGTGAGCTACCCTATCTGGCAACAAACAACGTCATCTTCACAATCCTTGAGTCATGGCCACTGGAGTGGCACGCTCTAGCTAGCTCCGTGGTGGAATTAGATAACTCTGTCGCGCAGCAGAAAAAGGAAGAGGCGAAACTGTGGATGGCTCAGTTGGAAGAAAAGCACTGAAATGAAGTGGCGGTAGCTAAGGCCCAGGCAATGCGTGACACTGTAAAGGTCACGGAAGAGCAACAAAAGGCAGCAGAGGAAGAGCGCAAAAGATAGAAGTCACCTTCGCCCGAACCGAAGACAGATAGCAAGGTGGCATGGAACCAGAGACAGTGTCGACCCAGCTGAAATGTCCATGTCCAAGAGAGAAAGTAGGGCTGAAAAAGAAGTCAAAGGCTTCAAAGACTTATTTCGACCCCATCACCCTCATTGAGGGGGATTTGTATGTCATGGGCAAGACGGTGAGGGACGTCACTCCAGAGACCCTCCAGCAGTTCGAGGAGGAACACCAGATGGTGTTGGGGGCCCTCCAGGCACAGATACAGGAGTTGCAGGTGCGCACTCCACAGGCTAGCGCTGTGTCAGCCAGCCTCGTAGTAGGCATGTCCGTGGCTGAGGAAATGTTGAGCACCCAGATGACCAACACCATAGTGCTACCAAATGGAGATCTTGTTATAGAAAATGAGGCCGACAAGCCTATGGTCAGCGAGTTGAAGGGAATCGATTTAAATGTGGTTGTGCTCCCTCAGGAGACGCTCTATGTTTTATAAGATGGAATCACTACAGAACTGTGAGCCAGGGAGGGTCACGCACTCCAGGTAATGAGCGAGCAGTGCATCAACATTGAATTGTTGATCCTACAGTGCGACAAGGTAGTGGCGCAGAACAGACATCTCGTACAAGTGGTGGAGGAAGCCTGCCAGATGGTCCCGAAGTTGGTCATCCAAGTAGAGGAACCAGTGGAGGCATGCGTCCGGACATTAGCAGCAGGGGTGCGCGAAGAAAAGGAAGAAATGGCCAGGGTTCAACTCGAACTAAACCTTCAAATAGCTGAACTACAATTGAAGGCACAACCTTCAACTCCGCTGGAGGTTAAGGAACAGTGCGCCATCACGATTACAGCAGCAATAGCGGAGGTTAAGAGCGCAGTGATAGACTACACAAAACTGTTTGAGCAGTCATTCGAGGTTCTCACTACCCTGCAAGAGGACCCGAACATACAGCACCTAGATACAGAGGCGCACGAGCTACAGCAGAAATATGACAAAGTAAAAGGGACCACGCAGACAGTTTCCCTTACACAGCGGCTTGCAAGGATGCAGCAGGTGAAATCACTCAAGGAATAGGTAGATGCTACTCGACATAAGGAAGCAGTTTTGAAGGCACACTTACAGTCGTGGATTGATGAGGCATACAACATTATAGCCTCCATTGAAGCAAATCTTGTGCAGCTGCAGGCAACACAGGAAAAGGTTTAGGGCATCAGTTCAACCACAGTGGTCTCTGAATAGCGTGTCGAGGAAGTACAGCAGGTAGCCACTTAGTGCACTATCGATCTTGCAGTGATTCAAGAAAAATTGGGAGGTCTTCACGCAAATATCTCTACGCCGACAGAGTGACTCGAGGGCGAGTCATGATGTTTGTGTTGGGGGCATGTCTAGAGTGGGATCCCCCAAGGGAAGTTTTGGGGCTTAGAGCCCATATTTTGGTCAAAAATTATAACTCCAATGTAAAGACTCCGCATTTTGTAGGTGTCGAGCGTGTAGCTTGTAAAAGAGTCATAGGGTTGTCCACCCTCAATTTTGTTAATGTAATTTCAGCTGTAGAGATCTACCCATGGTCCGCGAACCATGGGATTGTATAAATAGAGCGAGGCTCTAAGTAGTAAGAGAATCAACCTAATCGAATATGAGAAGAAGGATGAAGAGTTGAGTCGTATCTGTGGGGTAAAGTCTAGTTTTGGGTCGTAAAGTAGGAGAAGGCTCTGCAGCTGAGTGCGCAGGGCGATTCAAGTCTATAACAGTTGGAAGTATTAATAAAGAGAAGTTTCATATCAATTCTATGTATTTATTTCCTGTTTTATGTGTTGAATATATTGAAATTGCACTACTAATGTTTATATGATGCACGAATGTGTATAATTGTATTGATTAAGTGAATGCAAGATAGAATATATGTTTACGCGAAGTTAACTAATATTTGTTAAGGAGATAAGTAAGATACGTTGTGTAGTTTGGGGAAATAGTGTAGTTTGTTGCCCTAGTAGTGCAAAAGCATCTCAGTCCCTGGTTAGGGCTACGCGAAAGACGATTATAATAGATTGTGAAGGCATTGAAGGTCGGAACAAGTGCGCGAAGTAACCTGTGCGAAGGTAGGCACAATTGGACTAAATTGACACCACAGACATCTCAAGGGTGTGGAAACTTGGTTCCAGCATCCCCCCATACTGCTTCGAGTGAGACTACAGTCCGCACTCCACGCACTGATGCTGAAAGGGCCAGTAGTGCAGGGATTTATTTGGCTAAATAACTCTGAACCTGGGTCAAGCTCCCTCAAGCCAACACTCATGTATTCTCACTTGAGGGGAGGTGCATGGTGATACCAAGAGTTTGAGAGATTTGAAGAAGATTGTGAGAGGGGGAGATTTGGAGAGTAGCCAATGATAATCTAAATTACTAAGTAGCTCTACCCAATGGATTTGAACATAAGTGTTATTGAGAGGAAGTAAAACTTATCTTCCCCACCTTGCCTTGTATATCTATCTACTACAATATTTTGGTACTTCTTGTGAGCTCTTATAGCTCAGGGGTTCCAAGGGGAGAAGTTCTCCCTAGATATGGTTGGGTGGAAAACCAGATGGTTCAATTAAGTTGGTTAAGGAATCAGGGATGGAGCATGCTTTCAGTGATTGCAATTGAATATCGCATCAAGTATATATTTAATTTCCTTGAAATACTAGCATAATATTAGCATAAGGAAATGTAGAAATTTTAATTTTTGTGAGCATGTAACTTTGGTTTAAGCTTATGTTATCTAGAAGCTTATTTTCTAAGTTGAGAATGAAGACTAAGAATAGTCCATATCTATGGATGTTTATACTTCAAGTTGGAAATATTATTGGTGTAGTTTATTGTACTAACCTTGGTATTGTAGCAAACTAAGGAAGAAAAGCCAGATATTTCTAACTGTAATTATAATGAAGAATTGCGAAAGAAATCGGGTAAGAGTTTCATGACTTATGGTTTTGTGTTGTTTTAATTGAAAGAGGTAATTAGATGCATTTTAGAAAGGATTTTATGGTATGTTTGCAAAGTGTTTGATAAAATCCGTGAATGAGTAATGCTATCAATTTATTTATGCATGAACAAGTGCTAACTTACAGTTTAAAGAGAAGTAAGAAAATGAACATATACCCAAAATATACCTGGAGGAAATATAGAATCAGCCCTTATAAGAAAATAAAAAAATAATGGCAGCTAAAATATGGTTTAGAAGATCAACGGCTTGAGGTGAGTTTAAGGTAAAATTCAGTTATGGCTTATGTTTCATATTCTTATCAATAGTTCAATGTTTTTTAATTCAAGCTTTTATTATATTACTATTAGAATTTTGACAAAAATCCTTAATGATTGTAGCATTCAAGGCTACCATGTGTTTTTCAAATTATAGCAATGGTTGCAATAAGTTTGTCAAATTATGTCAAGGAAATTAGCTTGCGGGTTATAAAATGTTTCAAAAACTCATATGGTGTATTTAGGAATGTGTTATTTCAATGAACATATCTGAGTATCATAACTTTGGGTTGTCTTTCCTCATGTAGAGTTGTAGATGAAAGTTTCCATTCCATGTGTTTGACAAAAGTCGTAAATGAGACATTAAGGATCTAAATTTTTATTGTTTTAAAGAATCGCATCCCTAGGCGTTTTGGATGTGATTCAACCTATGGTATTCATGCCTTATGGGCCTATAACCCCCCACTTGATTCAAAAAAAACACTTTTCAAAACCCAGATCGTAAATTAGGCGATTTTACGAATTAGTGCTGCCAACTCTGTGTGCTTGTTGTTGAGTTTTTGGTGAATCAATACTTGAAGTTTTAATTTATTACTTTTATTAGTTAAATAGGTTGAGTAAGAATCTTATATTCATGTTGCTAATGGTTTTCAAAATTGTCTTAAGAGATGATGGCTGCCAAGCATTTTACAAAATGTCTCAATGGTTGTATATTGTAAGCTTGCAAACTATTTGTCAAAAGGCCTCAATGTCTGTAGCTTTTATGCACATAAATTCTTAGAGTAAATGTCTCAGTGACTATAGCTTTTATGTACATATTTTTATGAATAGAATATTCAATGGATGTATCTTCCTATGTCTGCAAGCTTTTGTATAAATGTGAAAATGAATTTTAGTGAAGTCATTGAAGTGTGAATATATTAGCACGATAGTATTGTAAATTTATCATATAAATCTATCATAAAAAAAAGGGGTGTTGTGGGAAAAAAATTTAAAATGAAAAATTCTGTAGGGTTTAATTACTTATGCAAATGAGATTAATAAGTTCATCCGAGATGCATGTATTCAGGGGTGCAACTTTATGCTTTAGTGACTGTAGAAAACAACTATTTATGCCCAATTTTGGCAGGTCCATTGTTTTAATTGGCACTTTTTTAAAGAATAATATGCTTCTGAATTTATAACAATAGCTTCTCTTGCTGCAACATTCCTTATACAAGTCTCACGATTGAAGTAATGCCATTTTGCAAATAATTGTTCTGCCTTAATAATTGGGATTGGGAATTTTTAATTGATGAATTTTGAAATGTTATCGAGTCAATATCTTCTATGATTCCATTTTCCATTTTATAAACATATCATATTTATTAGATTTTCTAATGAAGAGAGGCATATTCCTCCTTAAGTTACCTTGTTGCATGTAGGTTAATACTCATACCCTGATATGTGATTTTTGTGATAGAAGTATAACATTGTAGGTTCTTGTGGCATACTTTTGCAGTTATGATGTCAAGAGTCGATAAGTGGAACTTATTTAGCATAATCTAGGAGTTCAAATAGGTTGATTTAGCTTAATGCTCGCACATGGCATTATGTTCAAATTTATTCGTCTTACTTAGAGCTCTCATATAAGTATGAAAAGAGCACATGCTTATTTTAAAATTGAGGATAAATGTGTTCTGGAATTGGTTTGAAGGGAAAGTTACCCCTCACTTCTTATGTTATATTCTTATATTGAAATAAATGAAGGAACATCATTACATGGTAACTAAGTTAGTCATATTATGAAAAAAAAAAATTAACAGTGTTCAATGTGACCTTTACTTCTCTTTACTATTGATGTTTGGTAAGGTGAGACCTTACATATGGTATCAGAGTGATCTACAACACTAGGGCTTAATGGGCCAACATACTTACTTGTATGTTGATGATGTATGAATGTTGATTTTGCATGCATGTTGAGTTGTTGTATATGTTGACTTGGAAGCATATTGGTTGCATAGGGGATATTATTATTATTATTTCATTTAGAAACTCATGAAAGAAAAAGAATTCTTTCTTATATTCCTTTATATTTTTGTTAAGACAAATTATTAGAAATATGTTAAAAGACTTAAAGGCATGTTGGAAAAGGATGTGCTTGAGAAAGTTGGGATTAAACTCAAAGCATGTGAATGACTTGTTTAACAATTGATGAGTGAGATAGGTGGAGTGCATGCATGGTTTCATATATGTTTAATGCATCATTATCAATGTGATATGGGCTTAGTAGCCATCTTTACTAGCTGAAATTGTATCTACCAAGAAAAATATTGGCTTAATTTGGACTATAGTATGATGATCTTGGTGTGTATGCTTTGGGAATGTGTAACAAGTGTAAGGCGTAGATTCAATTAACGCGATGATTGAGTTAATCATGTTAATTTTGACTCTTTTATTATCTACACTAATGGAAACTTAACAAAAGTTACCTTGAAGGATGTCACTTTTAACTGTGAATATAGATTCATGAGTAATGTATGTGCATTAATTTGATGTGTTAAAATATGATTTGGATATACATTATAAACGAGTAAGAATGGAATTCCTATTATTTATTTGACATGATTTTTTGTAGTTTGGGTTGACATTATGCATCAAATAACTTGAAATTACTCAAATACTAGGTTGTGGTATGACCTTCCTAATATACAATAGGCTTAAATGACTTGTGCATGAATGGTTATGAAAGCCATTTTAAGGAACACCTGAAGGTTATGTTTTCCTTAAGTTATGTATGGGTGTGGAATCCATACTAGCATATATCTATGAGATAATGTATGGGTGTGTGTTGGCTTGATGGGCCCTGACCCAGGTTCAACGTTAAGCAGCCAAGCAAATCCCTACACTATTGGCCCTTTCGGCATCAATCCGTAGAGCATGAACTAAATTCTCACCCGAAGCAGTATGGGGGGATGCGAGAACCAAGTTTCCGCACCCTAAGATGGTTGTGATGTCAGTTATTTTCCCTAACCCTTCCTTCGCGCAAGCCGATAAGCCCTTCAAGGCTTATCAAATTACATCTCTTATTCGTCCTTGAAGCCTCCGCGGAAGTCTTTGATCATCCTTCGTGGACCCTAAATAGATAGATCAGGCACTTACACACCTCTACAATTACTCTACTTCTGTATTCACTCAGATTCGCTTAAGTAGTTAACTTTAACATGCATTACAGTTATCTTCGCATAAACAGATATTCTTACTTGTGTTCATATGACAAAGTAAAGTACATAGATTCATGCATCAATATAGCATTAATTCATAACCTCAGCCCACGCACTCAGTTGTGGAATTCTACCCTAGGCCTCTACGCACTCAGCTGCAGAGCCTCTTCCTACGTTAAGACTCTTCACTTTTAGGTCTCACAGACCCATGCATAAAACGAAACAAGAACCTACTGAACTAAACTTGTCTTAGACTCTTCTAAGACTCCCTTTTTGTACAATCCCATGCTCCATGAACCATGTGTAGATCTCTAAAGCTCTCTAAAGCTGACATGACTTATACAAAAGAAGGGTGGAAAACCCTTAGTAACTCTTTACATCCTCACGCTGCACGACCACAAAATGTGGAGACTTTACATTCTTTACACAAAACATGGGCCTTTGGCCCCAAAACTTGGGCTTTGAACCCCAAAATTGACCCCAGGGGACCCGTTCCCAACAGGCCCCAACCACAAATCTGGTGACTCACCCTCGAGTCACTCTGCTGGTGCGGAGATCCTATCACGAAGACCTCCCAGCTCCACTTGTACCATGCAACTTCGGTGGTGCATTGTGTTGTCACCTACTTCATCTTCTTGACCAGCTACTCTGTCATTGGCCCTGTGCCATCTACCTGTACCTTCTGTTGCATTTCCTGTAGACTAGCCAATTTTCCTTCAATGGTGGTCATGAGCACATATGCTTCATCTAGCCAAAGCTTCAATCAAGCCTTCAATAATGCTTCCCTGTGTTGTACTGCCTCCACCTTCTCTTTTAGCACCTTTGCTTCCTGCAGCTTTACTAGCCTTTGGGTAATGGCGATGGTGCGCATCGTCGCTTTAACCTCATCATATCACTGTTGCAGCTCCCGCACCTCTATTTCCAATCTTTGCACATTGGGATCCTCCTGTAAGCTGGTGACTAATTTGAGCGACTACTCGAAGAGCACAGTGCAATCCTTTATTGTGCTATCTATGGCTACAATGACATCCTTAACAGCTACTCACACTACTCTCTGACTTCTTGCAGAGTCGAAGGCTGGGCCTTCAACTCAAGTTCTACAATATTAAGGTTCAGTTCAAATTGAACCTTTTCCAACTCTGTTCTTGCGTCGCGCACTCCGGTGGTGAGCTTCTGAATTCGAACATCCACTGGCTCATCTTTGGAAATTTCCAGTTCTAGTACAGACCTGCATGCCTCAGCCACTATCTTGTTCCTGCGCTCATTCTTGTTCGTGATGGCCTTAAAGAGATCAATAGTGGAGTTCTTCTGTGCAGCCCTCTGTAGCGTTGTTCCCCCTCTGCTCACTGATAACGTGTAGTGCACGCTGTTCACGGGCCTGAAGTTCCTTGATCACACCATCCTGCAAAGTGTGAAGGGCTTCACTTGGAACAGCAGCCAGATTGAGTCCAACCCCCTTAAGGGCGCTGACACTGGCCTTGTCAGATTCTGCTTTTGTTGTCAGCGCTCCGTCTAGCAGCGTTATTGCCCAATGATCCAGTGTGTCCACCATCCCTATTACTTCCAAGGTGCCAAGAGCCAAACTAGTTGATGTCGTACTACTCCATCCCACACTAGTTTGTACCTCCAATGCCTAGATCTACAGCTTACGCAGATCCATCTGAATGGCACCCAAGGCCTATTTTTGTTGTTGCTCAAACTGCTACAGCAGTTCCGCTGTTGCATCCCTCACCGCATCACCAATGTCATTCAAATCATCTTCATTCAAGGTGATTGGGTTGAGGGAAGTCTTTTTGGCCTTGGACTTCTTCTGCGGCCCTACCTTCTCCTGTTCCCTAATGTGCTTAATCCAAAATGGAGTAGTCTCCAGGTCCACTGCTCCCTACTCTGACTATTGTTCTTCCTCCTCTGTCTCTGGCGAAGGCAACTTCTGACTCCTACCAGATCCACGCTCCTCCTCTTCTTCCTATCCTCTTGTTTGCTTCGCAGTAGCATGTTCCTTTTTTCACTTCATTGCAGACTTGCTAGACCCAACTGTCAAGTTTGAAGCTGTGCGCCAATCTGTCGAAAAGCGGTCAAGGACCATTGTGATCACATTGTCTATGGCTAGGTATGGAAGGTCATACAACTTTTTTTTAGGATCCTTTAGTCCACCCATGGAGACCCGGTGGAAGTCCACCTTGAACTCTACATACTCTATCCGTTGATCATAAACTATCGGCGACAATCACGGTTTGTGATTGATTGCCATGTGGATATTTGTCTCCATAAAGATCCAGAAGACATTGTTGTCCTTAACTCTTGGGGGTCCTTCGTAGCCCAGAGTGAAGCGAACCTCGCCACTTCCGATAGGTCCTGTGCGACCGGAGGAAACTGACTATCCTCTAGTAACTCCCACGTGACCAGCACTATGGATAGCAGTAGCCATGCATAGTGAGACCTTTTTCTTTGATCCTGCGGCTCTCTGTAGTTCGCGAGGAACTTGTTGCAGAGGTAGTGTGCCCAGTTTAACTGTACACCCTCCGCGCACCGAGCCACTAATGACACTACTAGTGCCAGCACTTCATCTGTGCGACACTTCCTCATAATCTTTCCTGCCAGGATTTGAGCGGATACCTTGACCTTGGGATTGGCTATGCTAGTGATATAGTAGTTGTGCAGCTTCTTTGCGAGCTTAAATATATCATTCATTTCTTCAGCAAGGTCACACTCACCTGTCTTTTTGCCAAATTCCATGGCCGGATTTTCTCCTACGTGTAGAAGTCAAGTGATCCTATGGATCAGCATGTCATTGATCAGTAGTGTCTCCTCTAGTCATAGGTACCCATCGTGCAGCAAGCACAACAACTACTTGATCACTATCATGGTTATGGGCGTGCGGTTGTAATGCAATACCCATAACATGTTTAACAGATTAGCCTTATCCACCCCTTTTACCCACTTTCTTGGCTCTAGCGTGGTCACACCAGAGTCTTTATAGAAGACGTGGTGCATGAGTTGATCTATGGCTAAGTGGGGAAAATGCTACATATTAGCCAAATCCGAATCCTCCAATTTTAAATGGGGGACATGCCCCATGCGCGATCCTTCAAAGACGATTTTGTCCAGCATCAAGGGTGTATGCAGCGTGACCTTGCTTTCATCAATGTCCTTCGAAACCTTTGTCTTGCCTCTGCACTGAGGAATGTACTCAGGCAGCTTAGAGATAGGGTTAGACCCCTCAACATCAATTTCCTCTCCCCCTGTTTCAATGTCTTCCTCATCCATATGGATTTCATCAGCACCCTCTTTAGGCTCCAGGTCAATTAGCTTTCCCTTCTCCTGTACGATGGGATTTTCCTTCTAAGGGTGATTTCTAGGTGATGCGTGCACTGGCTGTGGTGCTTTCTGCTTATCTTTATTTGTTTTTGGACCCTCTTTGGTTGATGTAGGCCTCGGCCTGGGCAACCTTGGTGATTTAGGCACTTCTGCCGGTACTTCGACACTCTCAACCTCCAGGGCAGCTCCCTCAACTGCCATTTCTACTTCTAGGGCAGTTCCCTCAGCTGCCATTACTTCTCCAGCGATCGTGGTTTCTGTAGGCGCCGACATGATACTAGACAACAACTCCTGTTGGCATTATGATGCATGTGTTGTACTTGATGGAAACCCTCTCATAGAAGAATATCTCTCTTATGTATAACTGGATGAATCTTCAGAAGAGATATCAGATGTGACTGATGGAGGACAGCTCAAAGATATCAGATGATAGTTCTAAGTGTGACAAGTTAGCTTTGCCATCAAGTCCAAAGGGGGAGATTGTTGGCATTATGAGATAAGTGTTGTCCTTGATGGCAAATCACACTGATGACAAATCATAGTGCAGAAGGATAGCAGCAAGGAATTGATGATCAGTCTACAAGTATGAAGAAAAATATATACACGCTGGTTCACTATATACCAAGTCACGTATACAAGCAGGTTCACTATATACCAAGTCGCGTATATGCAGGTTCTCTATATACCAAGTCACATGTATACGCAGGTTGGCTTCAGTAAAAGAGCGTGTATGTGGAAAACTTATCTTTGGTCCGTGGCGGTTATTCCTTGGAAGTTGTGCCTATGGTTTTGGACCATGGTGTCTCGACGGACGTGTTGATCCCTAGTTTTGAGGTTGATGGTATTGTATTACTATGGTTTTGGCTCGTGGTATTGAGCAAGGCCTAAGGCTATATAAGGAGAAGAAGATCATTAGGCAAATGGATCTGAAATGTCTTGAAGGTCTGATGTAGTATTAGATCCAGTATGCAGGTTATGGGTTGATGATGCATTGCTTGATCTGAGCTAAGGAGAGATCTCACTGGTTGATGAAGAACAAGATCTAAGGAGAGATCGGGATCAAATGGTTTGAAATGAACTATCTTTATATGGTTGATTATGCTTATTCTAGATCTGCATACTGACGCAAATAATGTTCTATAAGTGTTATAGTATGATTGATGTCTGGTACAGCTGCAAAGTTATAAGGAAATATTTTTAGATCTGTACGCGGGTTGGCCTTGGAAAAGAGGCGTATACACGCAGGTTGGGTTCATCCAAGTAGCGTGTACATTATGAAGCTTGATATTTGAAGTTGCAGATGGGTCTGATGGTTATTGCAGAGTTCTGTGTCTGCTCTGTGTTCTGGTGACTGGGTTGTTGACAGTGTTTCAGTGTTTCAGTGTTTTAGTGATCAATGATGCAGGTTGTACTACAATGATGATTGTCTTATGGATCCAGTATGAAAATGTATGAAACGTCGTCCCGGGTAGATCGTAGGCCGGCACCTACGTAGTGGTAAACATATCAGCCAGTACAAGAGCAAGGGGAGTAAAGGTTGGAGCATTCTGTAGGTAGGCACCTACGTACTAGTAAATGGATCGGCTAGTACAAGAGCTAAGAGGATTGTAGCCCTCTGCAGGTTGTAGCCTGCGTACTGGTAAAGGACTGCACCAGTACATTGTAAAAGAAGTTTCTTATTAAAGAAGAAAGAGACGAATTGCAGCAGGTGGTTTTCACCCACATTGGGTTTCCACCTTATATCATGGTGTTCATGTGTGTGGCTTTTGTGTGATGATCTGTTCTGTTATACTGCACCTGTTTACTGTTAATATGGTTAATAATGTTCTACTGAAGATAAACTAACTGAATCATAAGATCTCTTGATATACGCTAGTTGCAATAAACACAGTAGCGTGTACACGCGGGTTCACTTAACTGAAGTAGCGTATATGTTTCTAAGTATGAAATGAAAAAGTTTTATTGATCTGATAATACTGATTCACCCCCCCCCCCCCCCTCTCAGTATTATTTCCAACAATTGGTATCAGAGCAGGTCCTTTGGTAGAAGCTTGATCGCTTGAAGGAGATCCGTGGAACAATGGGAAAGAAGCTTAAGAAGAAAGCTCATAAGAAGAAGAAGACATCTCAGAAGATCTATGACAGTGGGAGAGTCGATTGGGGATTAGGTATAAGAAGTTCTTCAGATTCAGAATCATTATCAGGTATGAATGTGTTATCCTCTGATGTTCCTGCTATATTTCCTTGTGAAAGTGATGGAAGTGATAGTGAAACTACTGAACATGCTTTTATGGGTGAGCAAGAAAAGTATCAAATAGAGGCAGTATTTAGAAGGCTTACAGACAAAGTTAAAGATCAACAAGATCTATTGAACAAAAGGGAATGTTCTTTCAAAGAAGAAGTTACCAAACTAAAAGCTCAATCAGAGGAAGGAAACAAGGTAAGAAAACTACTCAAGGACAAGGAAAATCAATGTCAAAAGTTGCAGGGTGAAGTGACATCATTAAGAGATGAAGTCAATGAGAGAAGCACAACCATCAAGAAACTTAGAGATAGATCCAGTTACTATGAAAATCTTGAAGCTACAATCCTCTCACTAAAAGGAGATCTTGAAGAATCAAAGAAGCAGAATACAGATCTACTCCAAGCTATTGCAAAACAAGAAAACGAAGTCATCAGCTTAAAATCTCAACTAGAATGTGCCTTCCAAGTTCGTCAAATGCAGCAGGATCTAAATGAAGAACAAGAAAAGGAGATTCTCAAACTAAGGGAACAAATGGAAGAAGGAAGGAAAGCTGAAGAAGATTTGAAAAGGCAATCTCTTGAAAAGGAAGAACAACTTCAGGTTGAGGTAAATATCTTGAAAGGTAAACTAGAAGAAAAGGATAAGCTTTTATGATTTCAAGATAGTTCTAAAGTCTTGGATGATATTCTTAGTAGTCAAAGGTCTCCTGCTATCAAGACTGGTCTTGGTTTTCATGAATCTGTTGAAGGTGAATCTAGTTCACAAGGTGAGGCAAGGAACTCTAAAGAGAAATCTAAAATGATCAACAAGGAGATGAAAGGTTAACCCCATCAACAATCAAGGAAAGAGACTCCTCAAAGAAAATCTTTTACTCCTCCTATGAACAATGTTGAATGTTATGTATGTCATAATCTTGGACATGTTGCAGCTAGATGTAGAAGAAGAAGGGTTCAAGACCATCATGTAGAAAGATCATCACACTCAAGGTACTTTAATGGATATTGCTTTGCTTGCAATATGTTTGGTCACAAAGCTGCTGATTGCTACAGGAGGAATGAGAAACATGTAAGATGTTATGCATGTAACAATCTTGGACATATAGCAAAGGAATGCAGGAACAAAGGATGGACATCACACCAAAAGGAGAAAACCTCATCACACTTGAAGATATGGAGGAAGAAGGAAGTACAGTCAGCACAATGTACTGAGACACAGCACAACACAGACATATCAGACTCAGGGGGAGCTGAAAGTGTAAAACTTCAGCGTTCTGAATCTCATACGCAAGTTCCTTAAAGGGAAGTCGCGTACATACGCGAGTTAGACACTGCAAAGTCACGTATATGTCAGTCTGAGGAAAAGTAGTGGGGACAGGATCAGAAAAAGGATCTGATATGATTCAGTCTATTATTTGCTCTATTGGTTACAGTCTGCTGAGGATGTGTGGAAATGTTTTGTTACTTGTATGATGTCTAGAAGTGTTTTGATCCTAACTTGAGGATGATGATGTTTTGATGCTTATTGCTGATATATGCATGATCAGATCTAACAGATGGCACTGGTTGAGGGGGAGCATATGCCTTTAATAATTCATTGCTGGCATTATGGTTAATAGTCCTTAATGATGATGCTTATATGGCTAAATGATATATCTTGATATGATGTGGTTGTGAGTTGTGAGTTGTCTATGATAAACTCTCATATGATTCTTGAAGTTACATAGTAGATGTTCTGATCAGATTTATGGTTGATCCTTTGATGATGCTTACATGGTGATCTTCATAAGGATAAGGAGAAGTACAAAGCTTGAATACACATCTTCCTCACTTGATGATGAGTCACTTATATACTGTTGTTGTCATATGCATAAAGATCATACAGTTATGATGCAGGCACTCATGTGGATAAGGATTGTTGCTGATGATGATATCAAGAAGTTTTGTCAAATGAGCTTGAGATCAAGATACATAATGTTGATACATGGATGACTACTCAAAGTTGCTTTTTGGAGACATGGCGATGAGTTCTTATCTATATGATGATAGATTGATACTTACATATGTTGATTGATGCAGATGTTCCCAAGTAATGATACTTGGATCATATAGATCTTGACGTTGATGTAATGGCTATGGTGGTTTCACACATAATGTAAATGATTTCAGGATGATGTTTAAAAAGAAGGAGTTGACATCTATGTCCAGACATACCTTGTTGTAGGACATTTACAGGTTGCTGATATGGAAATGGTTGTACGCGAATTTCATAAGGCCTATCCGCGTATATACGCTTGTTTATGTGGATGCAGACGCGTATATGGAGTTTTGAAGCAAATCAGCAGGGACAGATGTTGGTTGCAGAGAGTCTGATATGGGTCTGACAGAGACCATCTGGCACAGGTTCAGGGGGAGCAGATAATCTTCCAATGATGCATTGTTGGCATTATCTTAGAAGCTTTTGGTTCTAGTTCACATTTGTTGTTGGTTTCAGTTGGAACAAAGGCGAAAGGAGAACAAAAGGATCTCTTGGTTGCTGATCTGAATGGTGATTGACAGATGCTGCCAATATCAGTTATTGGTGACTTTCATAAGTCTTGGTCTAGAGTTTTCGTCTCTATATCTCTTTTGTGATATCTCTTCTATGATGTCAAGGTCATGTAACGGCCTTTGTTGGTTTCCCCACTATGCCTGGGATGAATGATTGGTTGTCATATGTAAACTTTTGATGTATCCCCACTTGGTTGGGTGGATGAGTCAACTTTTGTATATCCTCACTTAGTTGAGAGATGGATGTATGTATGAGTGTTTGGTAATAGGAAGGTCTTTTATGATGTATAGATTCATGTTCTTCTTGAAGAACATCTTTTGCAGATCTTGCCTACAGTCAGGAAGAGCATGAACAGCACACTTCAGCAGTACAGAGACTCGGCATGTACTCAGGGGGAGCTTTGACAGATTGGTACACTTTGGCATATACAAAGGGGGAGATCATTCAGAGATTTTAACAGATACTCAGGGGGAGTATGGACAGCAAAATGTTCAGCAAAGGAAGAGAACATCTTGGTCCACCCTTTGCCCTTGATGTCAATGGGGGAGAGTGATTTGGTGTTGTTGCCATCAAGTCTAAAGGGGGAGATTGTTGGCATTATGATGCATGTGTTGTACTTGATGGCAACCCTCTCATAGAAGAATATCTCTCTTATGTATAACTGGATGAATCTTCAGAAGAGATATCAGATGTGACTGATGGAGGACAGCTCAAAGGAATCAGATGATAGTTCTAAGTGTGACAAGTTAGCTTTGCCATCAAGTCCAAAGGGGGAGATTGTTGGCATTATGAGATAAGTGTTGTCCTTGATGGAAAATCACACTGATGACAAATCATAGTGCAGAAGGATAGCAGCAAGGAATTGATGATCAGTCTACAAGTATGAAGAAAAATATATACACGCTGGTTCACTATATACCAAGTCGCGTATACAAGCAGGTTCACTATATACCAAGTCGTGTATACGCAGGTTCTCTATATACCAAGTCGCGTGTATACACAGGTTGGCTTCAGTAAAAGAGCGTGTATGTGGAAAACTTATCTTTGGTCCGTGGCGGTTATTCCTTGGAAGTTGTGCCTATGGTTTTGGACCATGGTGTCTCGACGGACGTGTTGATCCCTAGTTTTGAGGTTGATGGTATTGTATTACTATGGTTTTGGCTCGGGGTATTGAGCAAGGCCTAAGGCTATATAAGGAGAAGAAGATCATTAGGCAAATGGATCTGAAATGTCTTGAAGATCTGATGTAGTATTAGATCCAGTATGCAGGTTATGGGTTGATGATGCATTGCTTGATCTAAGCTAAGGAGAGATCTCACCGGTTGATGAAGAACAAGATCTAAGGAGAGATCGGGATCAAATGGTTTGAAATGAACTATCTTTATATGGTTGATTATGCTTATTCTAGATCTGCATACTGACGCAAATAATGTTCTATAAGTGTTATAGTATGATTGATGTCTGGTACAGCTGCAAAGTTATAAGGAAATATTTTTAGATCTGTACGCGGGTTGGCCTTGGAAAAGAGGCGTATACACGCAGGTTGGGTTCATCCAAGTAGCGTGTACATTGTGAAGCTTGATATTTGAAGTTACAGATGGGTCTGATAGTTATTGCAGAGTTCTGTGTATGCTCTGTGTTCTGGTGACTGGGTTGTTGACAGTGTTTCAGTGTTTCAGTGTTTCAATGATCAATGATGCAGATTGTACTACAATGATGATTGTCTTATGGATCCAGTATGAAACATGGTCCCGGGTAGATCGTAGGCCGGCAGCTACGTACTAGTAAACATATCAGCCAGTACAAGAGTAAGGGGAGTAAAGGTTGGAGCATTCTGTAGGTAGGCACCTACGTACTAGTAAATGGATCGGCTAGTACAAGAGCTAAGAGGATTGTAGCCCTCTACAGGTTATAGCCTGCGTACTGGTAAAGGACTGCACCAGTACATTGTAAAAGAAGTTTCTTATTAAAGAAGAAAGAGACGAATTGCAGCAGGTGGTTTTCACCCACATTGGGTTTCCACCTTATATCATGGTGTTCATGTGTGTGGATTTTGTGTGATGATCTGTTCTGTTATACTGCACCTGTTTACTGTTAATATGGTTAATAATGTTCTACTGAAGATAAACTAACTGAATCATAAGATCTCTTGATATATGCTAGTTGCAATAAACACAGTAGCGTGTACACGCGGGTTCACTTAATTGAAGTAGCGTATATGTTTCTAAGTATGAAATGAAAAAGTTTTATTGATCTGATAATACTGATTCACCCCCCCCCTCTCAGTATTATTTCCAACAATTGGTATCAGAGCAGGTCCTTTGGTAGAAGCTTGATCGCTTGAAGGAGATCCGTGGAACAATGGGAAAGAAGCTTAGGAAGAAAGCTCATAAGAAGAAGAAGACATCTCAGAAGATCTATGACAGTGGGAGAGTCGATTGGGGATTAGGTATAAGAAGTTCTTCATATTCAGAATCATTATCAGGTATGAATGTGTTATCCTCTGATGTTCCTGCTATATTTCCTTGTGAAAGTGATGGAAGTGATAGTGAAACTACTGAACATGCTTTTATGGGTGGGAAAGAAAAGTATCAAATAGAGGTAGTATTTAGAAGGCTTACAGACAAAGTTAAAGATCAACGAGATCTATTGAACAAAAGGGAATGTGCTTTCAAAGAAGAAGTTACCAAACTAAAAGCTCAATCAGAGGAAGGAAACAAGGTAAGAAAACTACTCAAGGACAAGGAAAATCAATGTCAAAAGTTGCAGGGTGAAGTGACATCATTAAGAGATGAAGTCAATGAGAGAAGCACAACCATCAAGAAACTTAGAGATAGATCCAGTTACTATGAAAATATTGAAGCTACAATCCTCTCACTAAAAGGAGATCTTGAAGAATCAAAGAAGCAGAATACAGATCTACTCCAAGCTATTGCAAAACAAGAAAACGAAGTCATCAGCTTAAAATCTCAACTAGAATGTGCCTTCCGAGTTCGTCAAATGCAGCAGGATCTAAATGAAGAACAAGAAAAGGAGATTCTCAAACTAAGGGAACAAATGGAAGAAGGAAGGAAAGCTGAAGAAGATTTGAAAAGGAAATCTCTTGAAAAGGAAGAACAACTTCAGGTTGAGGTAAATATCTTGAAAGGTAAACTAGAAGAAAAGGATAAGCTTTTACGATTTCAAGATAGTTCTAAAGTCTTGGATGATATTCTTAGTAGTCAAAGGTCTCCTGCTATCAAGACTGGTCTTGGTTTTCATGAATCTGTTGAAGGTGAATCTAGTTCACAAGGTGAGGCAAGGAACTCTAAAGAGAAATCTAAAATGATCAACAAGGAGATGAAAGGTCAACCCCATCAACAATCAAGGAAAGAGACTCCTCAAAGAAAATCTTTTACTCCTCCTATGAACAATGTTGAATGTTATGTATGTCATAATCTTGGACATGTTGCAGCTAGATGTAGAAGAAGAAGGGTTCAAGACCATCATGCAGAAAGATCATCACACTCAAGGTACTTTAATGGATATTGCTTTGCTTGCAATATGTTTGGTCACAAAGCTGTTGATTGCTACAGGAGGAATGAGAAACATGTAAGATGTTATGCATGTAACAAGCTTGGACATATAGCAAGGGAATGCAGGAACAAAGGATGGACATCACACCAAAAGGAGAAAACCTCATCACACTTGAAGATATGGAGGAAGAATGAAGTACAGTCAGCACAATGTACTGAGACACAGCACCGCACAGACATATCAGACTCAAGGGGAGCTGAAAGTGTAAAACTTCAACGTTCTGAATCTCATACGCAAGTTCCTTAAAGGGAAGTCGCGTACATACGTGAGTTAGACACTGCAAAGTCGCGTATATGTCAGTCTGAGGAAAAGCAGTGGGGACGGGATCAGAAAAAGGATCTGATATGATTCAGTCTATTATTTGCTCTATTGGTTACAGTCTGCTGAGGATGTGTGGAAATGTTTTGTTACTTGTATGATGTCTAGAAGTGTTTTGATCCTAACTTGAGGATGATGATGTTTTGATGCTTATTGCTGATATATGCATGATCAGATCTAATAGATGGCACTGGTTGAGGGGGAGCATATGCCTTTAATAATTCATTGTTGGCATTATGGTTAATAGTCCTTGATGATGATGCTTATATGGCTAAATGATATATCTTGATATGATGTGGTTGTGAGTTTTCTATGATAAACTCTCATATGATTCTTGAAGTTACATAGTAGATGTTCTGATCAGATTTATGGTTGATCCTTTGATGATGCTTACATGGTGATCTTCATAAGGATAAGGAGAAGTACAAAGCTTGAATACACATCTTCCTCACTTGATGATGAGTCACTTATATACTGTTGTTGTCATATGCATAAAGATCATACAGTTATGATGCAGGCACTCATGTGGATAAGGATTGTTGTTGATGATGATATCAAGAAGTTTTGTCAAATGAGCTTGAGATCAAGATACATAATGTTGATACATGGATGACTACTCAAAGTTGCTTTGTTGGAGACATGGCGATGAGTTCTTATCTATATGATGATAGGTTGATACTTACATATGTTGATTGATGCAGATGTTCCCAAGTAATGATACTTGGATCATGTAGATCTTGACGTTGATGTAATGGCTATGGTGGTTTCACACATAATGTGAATGATTTCAGGATGATGTTTAAAAAGAAGGAGTTGACATCTATGTCCAGACATACCTTGTTGTAGGACATTTACAGGTTGCTGATATGGAAATGGTTGTACGCGAGTTTCATAAGGCCTATCCGCGTATATACGCTTGTTTATGTGGATGCAGACGCGTATATGGAGTTTTGAAGGAAATCAGCAGGGACAGATGTTGGTTGCAGAGAGTCTGATATGGGTCTGACAGAGACCATCTGGCACAAGTTCAGGGGGAGCAGATAATCTTCCAATGATGCATTGTTGGCATTATCTTAGAAGCTTTTGGTTCTAGTTCACATTTGTTGTTGGTTTCAGGGGGAACAAAGGCGAAAGGAGAACAAAAGGATCTCTTGGTTGCTGATCTGAATTGTGATTGACAGATGCTGCCAATATCAGTTATTGGTGACTTTCATAAGTCTTGGTCTAGATTTTTCGTCTCTATATCTCTTTTGTGATATCTCTTCTATGATGTCAAGGTCATGTAACGGCCTTTGTTGGTTTCCCCACTATGCCTGGGATGAATGATTGGTTGTCATATGTAAACTTTTGATGTATCCCCACTTGGTTGGGTGGATGAGTCAACTTTTGTATATCCTCACTTAGTTGAGAGATGGATGTATGTATGAGTCTTTGGTGATAGGAAGGTCTTTTATGATGTATAGAGTCATGTTCTTCTTGAAGAACATCTTTTGCAGATCTTGCCTACAGTCAGGAAGAGCATGAACAACACACTTCAGCAGTACAGAGACTCGGCATGTACTCAGGGGGAGCTTTGACAGATTGGTACACTTTGGCATATACAAAGGGGGAGATCATTCAGAGATTTTAACAGATACTCAGGGGGAGTATGGACAGCAAAATGTTCAGCAAAGGAAGAGAACATCTTGGTCCACCCTTTGCCCTTGATGTCAAAGGGGGAGAGTGATTTCGTGTTGTTGCCATCAAGTCCAAAGGGGGAGATTGTTGGCATTATGATGCATGTGTTGTACTTGATGGCAACCCTCTCATAGAAGAATATCTCTCTTATGTATAACTGGATGAATCTTCAGAAGAGATATCAGACGTGACTAATGGAGAACAACTCAAAGGAATCAGATGATAGTTCTAAGTGTGACAAGTTAGCTTTGCCATCAAGTCCAAAGGGGGAGATTGTTGGCATTATGAGATAAGTGTTGTCCTTGATGGCAAATAACACTGATGACAAATCATATGCAGAAGGATAGCAGCAAGGAATTGATGATCAGTCTACAAGTATGAAGAAAAATATATACACGCCGGTTCACTATATACCAAGTCGCGTATACAAGCAGGTTCACTATATACCAAGTCGCGTATACGTAGGTTCTCTATATACCAAGTCGCGTGTATACGCAGGTTGGCTTCAGTAAAAGAGCGTGTATGTGGAAAACTTATCTTTGGTCCGTGGCGGTTATTCCTTGGAAGTTGTGCCTATGGTTTTGGACCATGGTGTCTCGACAGACGTGTTGATCCCTAGTTTTGAGGTTGATGGTATTGTATTACTATGGTTTTGGCTCGTGGTATTAAGCGAGGCCTAAGGATATATAAGGAGAAGAAGATCATTAGGCAAATGGATCTGAAATGTCTTGAAGATCTGATGTAGTATTAGATCTAGTATGCAGGTTATGGGTTGATGATGCATTGCTTGATCTGAGCTAAGGAGAGATCTCACCGGTTGATGAAGAACAAGATCTAAGGAGAGATCGGGATCAAATGGTTTGAAATGAACTATCTTTATATGGTTGATTATGCTTATTCTAGATCTGCATACTGACGCAAATAATGTTCTATAAGTGTTATAGTATGATTGATGTCTGGTACAGCTGCAAAGTTATAAGGAAATATTTTTAGATCTGTACGCGGGTTGGCCTTGGAAAAGAGGCGTATACACGCAGGTTGGGTTCATCCAAGTAGCGTGTACATTGTGAAGCTTGATATTTGAAGTTGCAGATGGGTCTGATGGTTATTACAGAGTTCTGTGTCTGCTCTGTGTTCTGGTGACTGGGTTGTTGACAGTGTTTCAGTGTTTCAGTGTTTCAGTGATCAATGATGCAGGTTGTACTACAATGATGATTGTCTTATGGATCCAGTATGAAAATGTATGAAACGTGGTCCCGCGTAGATCGTAGGTCGGCACCTACGTACTGGTAAACATATCAGCCAGTACAAGAGCAAGGGGAGTAAAGGTTGGAGCATTCTGTAGGTAGGCACCTACGTACTAGTAAATGGATCGGCTAGTACAAGAGCTAAGAGGATTGTAGCCCTCTACAGGTTGTAGCCTGCGTACTGGTAAAGGACTGCACCAGTACATTGTAAAAGAAGTTTCTTATTAAAGAAGAAAGAGACGAATTGCAGCAGGTGGTTTTCACCCACATTGGGTTTCCACCTTATATCATGGTGTTCATGTGTGTGGCTTTTGTGTGATGATCTGTTCTGTTATACTGCACCTGTTTACTGTTAATATGGTTAATAATGTTCTACTGAAGATAAACTAACTGAATCATAAGATCTCTTGATATACGCTAGTTGCAACAAACACAGTAGCGTGTACACGCGGGTTCACTTAACTGAAGTAGCGTATATGTTTCTAAGTATGAAATGAAAAAGTTTTATTGATCTGATAATACTGATTCACCCCCCCCTCTCAGTATTATTTCCAACAACTCCTACATCTCCTTTGGCAACTTCTCAAATGATGAACTCGCTATCAAAGCTTCAAAGTACTCACGGTTCATACGTGCCTGAGAGCTCAACACCTCAATTCTCAAAATGCCAAGTGTTTTTCGTTGGGCAGCCAGCTGTAATTTATAGGCATTTTCGAATTCAAATCTAATCGTTCTCCCCAAAATTTGTTCATAAATGCCATATTGGCAGCAGATTTTCACATATTTTGCCCTTAAATTCTGACTTAAATGTCGCCCCCCACTCCATTTAGTCATTTTCCCACTGTGAAGTCATGAACAGTGACCATAACTCTCACTTTCTGGCAACCTTGTGCAGTCCCTTCTTGGATGGCGCAGCTCCCTGCGCGTTTCTGATGACACCATGACATTCCTCCATTCCGCGCAATTCCCCAATTGCACAGCTCCCCAACCCGAGAAGTGTATTTTATAGTCTCGTGCCTCCTTTTAGCTACCTGGAGCGCTAAGACTGTGCTTCCATCATGTAGTCATCTAGCCGAATCGCTGGTGTATGGCTTCAATCAGTTGTCATTCACTCACCCTAGGAATGGTTCTGCATTCAACTTTACCAACTGAACTGCTCCAGCATCGGTAATCTCCTTGATGACATATGGCCCTAGCCAATGCATCCAAAATTTTCCTAGGAATTTATCAAAAGTGTTGTCATATAATAAAACTAAATAATTTACCTTGAAGGTCCGCAGTTTGATGTGTCGATTGTGCCATGCCTTTTCACACTCCTTTTGAACTTGTTGATGGAATCCAACTAGAAATCTATCTTCTTCAAGCTCTGTTAGCTGCGTGAGCCTCTCCTCTAGGGCTCCATGATCCACCATTCCTATGAATGCCGCTATGTGTAGACTAGGTACAATGTACTCCATCGGCATCACAACTTCCACGCCATAAACCAGTCTGAACGACATTTGTCTAGTCAACTTCTTGCAAGTCGTTCTACAAGCCCATAGCACTGCGGGCACGCAAACATCCCAATCATTTCTTTGAGCATTGCAACCTTTGTTAGCACACTCTCCAATATTTTATTAAACACGTCCACCATCCCATTAGCCTGTGGATGATATGGCGTCCTATTCTAATGGTAAACCTGAAATTCCTCTGTCATCGCACTAATCATCTCATTAAGAAAGTGTGTACCACGATCGCTCATTAAAAAATTTGGACAACCAAACCTTCTCAGCACATACTCAAAGATAAATTTGGCTATTGTCACGCTTGTACAGTCCTTCATAGGCTGCACCTCCACCCATCTAGTTAAGTACTTAGTCAAATTGATGATGTACTGCACACCCTTCTTCTTCCCCGGAGGCTGAATTGGTCCTACAAAGTCAATCACCCACTTCTCAAAGGGTTGTAGTGATATCTACGGATTCAGCACCATCTCATCCCTATGCAAGGGTCTGCCAGTCCTTTGGCATGCGTCGCATTCCCTACAATATGCTTTTGAATATTTATGAAAGGTTGGCCACCATAACCAAACGCATAGAATCTTATGTGCTGTTGCTTTTCCTGCATAATGACCTCCCGCAGCTCTACCATGAGCCTCAGCGAGTATGTTGTTTCGTTGAAACTTTGGCACATAACGTCACAATATTTCATCTGGTCCCATTTTATACAAGTGCCCTACAATGACAGAAAAGTCTTTCGCACACTACCAATTCCTTCTTCTATTCAATTGTATATCCTTCGGAAGCCATACATGTCATCAGGAAGTGTATAATATCTTCAAAGTGGTTGTCTGTGATGCGTACTGTAAAGAGTTGTGCATCAGGCAGTCCTTCCTCCAAATTAGTAGGCTCTTCACTAGTTTCAATGCGCGACAGATGATCAGGTCCTACATTCAATCATCCTGGTTTCACAATGACTTCAAAATCATATTCCTAGAACAACAACAGCCATATATATATCTTCCCCCCAACACAAGCATATTGACTAGGTATTTCAATGCAGAATGGTTTGTATACATCTTAAAATGTCTGCCCAACAAATAATTCCTGAACTTCTAGAGCGCGTACACCATAGCTAATCCTTCGTGCTCTGTCATGGAATAATTTTTCTCAGTTTTGGACAGCTTCTTACTTGCGAACGCTATAGGATGATCCAAGTCCCCTTCACCAGCCTGTGTCAATATTGCTCCCAGCGCAATACATGACGCGTCCACATGCACATGAAATTCCTTATTCTAATCCTAGAAGACTAGGATTGGTGCAGTGACCATTTTCTCCTTTAGCACATCCAAGCTCTTATGGAATTCTTCATTCCAACAGAACGTAACATCCCTATTTAGCGGTTTTTCCTTCAGCATGGTGATCTAGGCATAGCTATTGATGAATTTCCTATAGTATCTCATATGTTCCTACATTGCGCGCGGCTGTTTCACACTCCTTGGCGCCTCCAAATTGATTATGACCACGATCTTCACTGGGTCTACCATCAAGCCCTGTCTGCATACCACATGGCCCAGCAAGATCCCAAAAGGGACACAAAACAAACATTTCTTTAGATTGAGCATGATCTGGTACCTTCAGCATGTATCTAGCATCAAGCGCAGACTTGCCACATGGTGCTTTACCAGTCCAAACATTGTCCAATCGTCAAAGTATACTTCCATAAATTTATGAATGAAGCCCTTGAATGTCACGATGACTATGTGCGATAAGATCGTTGGCACGTTCTTCAGCCCAAAAGGCATCACCGTATACTAGAAGCAGCCCCATTCAGTCGCTAAGGTCATCTTACTTCTATCCTCCGGCGTGATCTTGATCTGATGGTACGCAGAGAACCCGTCAATGAACGAATATGCTTCTTGGCCACCAACATTATCCAAGACCTCATCGTTGAATGGATTTGGGAAGGGATCATGCACACAGGCATCATTCAACTTCGTGAGATCTACGCATATCCTTATTTATTCCTTCTGCTTCTTTTCCTGAGCCACTATTGGGCTCACCCTATCAGATTCTTCCACCTGCTCAATAATACCTGCCACGAGCATCTTGTCTAACTGTAAGTGGATTGTTTCTTTGTACTTCGGATTGAGGCAGTAAGGTCTTTTCTTCATAGGTTTCACGTCTGGTTTTAGGGTGATCTTCATGACACCTAAGTCTCCTATTATCCCTTTCAGATCTGAAAACTTCGTGGGGAACAGATCATGATATTTTTGGAGTAGTTTGGTGACCTTATCTACTGTCGTGTTGTCTCAATAGTCCCCAATCTTTGCAAACTTCGGCTCTGCCTCCATGCTAATGTTCACCAATCTGGTTTTGAGTGGCTCGGTTATGTTTGGATTCTCTAGTTGTCGTCCTTCAACTTCGTGGTGACCTTCATTCTCTTGGATATTAATCTTCCTCAGGTCTTCGTCTTCTTCTTCCGCTGTGACATTGTAGCACTCCAATGCATGGCTCAAAGGTATGGTCCAATCAGGTTGAATCAAATCTATAGGATCCTATGGTATCCTGAAAATTTTCATCTTAACCTCCTGCAATGCTTCATCGATAGATTCAAATCCATTCTCAAAATTGAACGTCATCAAAAATCCTTGCGCAAATATCCCATTCTTTGGTGCCATGGTACAGTTCTGTCTCCAAGTACCAATTCATTGGGATAACATCCAAGGTATGACAAAACAGATGGACTAATTCTAGTTGAGGCTTTGCTCCGTACACTTCAGTCCACTTGGCCAAATGGTCGCGCGGATCATTTCTCCCATCATATTTTTATGTTAGTCACACCTTCAGATGACCAAAGCGTACCCTCATCATCCTCCTATATTTGCGCCAATCATCAAAACTATCTTTGTGCGTACCCCACCATCTTGCGGACATAGCACACAACGCCCAATCCAATGCCTAGAAGCGATGCTTCTCTGGTACTTCCCTTTCAAATGCATCCAAAAACTGATCATCATCAGTTAACCTATCATAGTGAGGTAAATTTCTTACCTCTCATGATACACAGTGCAATGACTTGGTCATCATATTACAGTGGAATGTAGATACTTCATGCAGATGATTCTGCTAGTGCTCCAGTTCTTTGTTTTAATATGATGTGCAAGAGCTCTTGTGGTCCCATGCAATACTTCCATCTGCTATTAGATTCACCCAATCCTGATCCCGTGCCGTTATCTTGTAAATATGGTCCAAATTTTCATCACTTTCATAATCGCAGACCGGTTCAGTATAGCGCAGTCCTTCTGCAAGGTCCAATGTCACCACTACGCGGAGTTATTTCTTCTCAAATATCATATTTCACTTCTTCAGATTGATTACCCCATCCATGTCAGTGGCCCAATCGATCCCAAGGAGTGCGGGGTAGGGATTTTTGTCATCCACAATCTCTATCACTTCAAAATCCGCTAGTGCGCTCGCGCCTTTGATATCAATGGTTACCCCCTGCAACCTCCCCATTGGGATGATTTTCTGCTAATTTTCCATCCTTAACTGAATCAGAGACTGTTAGGGTCCCACCCTAACCCCCTTATTTATGTAATGGGATCGAGTCATAGTCAAGAGTCAATAAAGCCCATATTAATAATTGTAAGTGGTTAACCTGCAATTAATGACGGGACCACAGTTAGTTGCAAATGGGTCGTAGTATTAGATAGATGGTATTAATAAAACCCATGGTATTGATCCATGGTATTGCATGTATGAGTCATATATAAAGGATAGAGACTCCCTGCGAGGAGCGTCGTGTCTTATTTTTGTATCAAGCTCTGCTCTATTGGAGGTTGCCCCCTCGAAGAGGCCAATGAACATTGCTTTCTGTTGTTGTCTCTCACTATTCTATGTTCTGGGTATCTTTCTTCGCATATTCTGTATTTGGGTATCTTTTGCAGGTTAAGAGCATAACAAGTGGTATCAAAGCACTTTCTAGGGCCGGTGGGATCTCCATTTCTTAGCAAAAAAAAATTTGGCTAGAGACGTGTTCCGGCGTCTTTAAACCACGGGATCTGTCGTTGAGTGCATAAACCTGCGGATTTTGGGAGGCATGCACGCAGGAAATACAAGAGGTGGTCACGCTTGTTGGACTCCCTTGTAACCCCTGTGGGTACCCCTTCGAGTAGTAGCGCATTAGACAGAATTGCGTACGGACTGTCTTCCAAGTACCTTCTGGGTATATCGGAAGCCCCTTAGCTCCTCCACAACCTCGCCATAGATAAATCGCCGGCCGTCTTGCTGCTACAGTACACCGAGAACAGCACTTAGAGAGATTACTCGCCCGTATGATATGGTAGTTGGGTTGTACAGATAAGGGTACGGTTGATCCTCCTTAGTTAGAGCCCTGAAACATTGGGCCGAGTACTACTGTCAGACCCTTATGTATATTGCGATCTGTAGCACCTGACACTCCTCGAGACCATAGTTCCCTTTTCTATCTTGGGATCACGCATCATCTCTGCCAGATCCGCTCGTGCAAAGGGGTGCAGCAACAGCAGACATCAGTCCCACAGTTCCGAGTTAGCAGACCAGCCATTCCGATCTATTAGATCGATCAGATCCGCAGCAGCAGTCTGTTCTGCTGCCCAGAGCCATCCGATCCGCCATTCAGATCTCTCAGATCCACCAGATCTGAGTAGTTGTGTGGGGTTCCTATACCGAGGCATAATTTTCACAAGACTTTTGAAGTCTGAGATCTCCCGGGGCGCTTATTGGTGATCTATCCCATCAGAATCAGGACAACGAGCTAAGCATGGTGGTACCATTCAATTCTTACTGAAATTTTTTTTTGGGCAGTCCCAAATCTCAAGAAAATCTGATCAGTGCATGGTAGAAACTAGAGCTCAAGCTATGGACAATGAGAGGATTGACAAACTTGAACTAACCTTGCAATGCATCCAAAGTCAACTTGACAGACTATCTACCCTAATCTCGAAGGGCAAGGAGGAAGCCCACGAGGAGGCGTATAATGGCAATGGACACAGTGAGGGTGAGTCTAGCCACTCTCCTCACATCTGGGGCACTCACCAATAATCTCGTCAGCGACCTCCCAAGTTGGATATGCATAAATTTGACGGTTCTCACCCAGCAGCATGGATAGCACAAATGGAGCAATATTTCAATCTGAATAACATCTTAGATAATGAGACTCAGCTTATGGTGGGGAGCATGTACTTGGACAATGAAAGGTGGTAATGGTGGGAATGGCATCAACGTTGCAATGGACCTTTTTTGGCTTGGACCAACTTCAAAAAAGCTCTTACAGACCACTTTGACCAGGAATGATCCGATCTTGGGAGGGAGGCCCCCAAGATCTAAAAGATTGAAATGGGTCTTGGGGGGAGAGACCACCAAGATCTGAAAACTTGAATTTCCAGAACAAAAATAAGGAGAATTTTAATAAACAAAACCACAAAGAAACTTTTATTTAAAATAGTAATGGAAATAAACCAGCTAGGGTGATGGTAGCTTATCTCTGAGAAGAGATGTGGCAGCTACATGCCTCTGAACTGTAAAGGCTACATTGTGGCGAACAATCTGTGCTTTTACAAAATGTGACTTGTTACTTATAGTATTTTTTCAGTTACAATACCACGGGTCAATTCCATGGGTGAATGAATACCATGGGTGGATTTTACAATACCACGGGCGGATGCCATTTACAATACCATGGGTAAATTCCATGGGTCGATGAATAATATGGGTGGATGAGTACCATGGGTTGATGCCATTTTCCATTCAGATCAAGGAATCTTCTTTTTTGGGTCGTCTTACTAAGCTCCGACAGACTGGCACAGTGGATGAATATATTATAGCCTTTGAAGCCTTAGCCTTCCGCACTAGAGGTCTCTCAGATGTGTTCTACATAGAATGTTTTATCAGCGGTCTTAAAGAAGCCATAAAAGCCCAAGTCCTACTGCACCACCCTCCCACATGGACGGAGGCTTGCAAGGTAGCTCGTAACGTGGAACGTGCGTTAGCAGCCCAGTACAGTCGCCCAAATTTCTGATCCGGATTTAAACAGGAACGCAACAAATTACAGAGATAACCATATACACAAAGATGCAGCGGAAATAATACTTCATTTCATTAATGGAAAATACTGAAATATGCTTACAAACAGAAATGGCAATAAACTAGCTAGGGCGATGGTAGCTTATCTCTGAGAAGAGATGTGATGGCTACATGCCTCTGAACTGTTCTGAACTGTATTACAATGAGGCTCGAAGGCCTATTTATTGTTGAGAAACAATGGAAAACCCTTCACATACCGAAACCTAACCCTAGAAGATGAAACGCCAAATTGTGGGCCCCGTTTGGGTAAATTGGTACATCAATTTCCCGGGGTCGTAACTTTGGCATACGATCTCCGTTTGACGCGTACGATAGCTCGTTAGAAAGATCTATCCGAGTACTACCACTTTGGGGGGCAACATAAGCTCGGTCGCCCCAGAATTCCAAAAAAACGTCGTTTAGGGCCTCAAAACGGCTCCGGAAGTTCAGGACCCGAAAAACTGCTAAAAATAGTAAATTGTGCTACAATTAAGGAAACTGAAAATGCTGAGAAAGACAATGGTGGGGGTCCAGGTGGACCTGGCAGGTGGCCACCAATATCCACCTGGATCATTCCTCCCCCCTTAGGAAGCAATGGTCCCCATTGCGTTGAGCTCCTCCATGAGATGAGGAAACCTCTGCTGAACTTGTTCCCTGGTGAGCCACTTGCCCTGCTGAAGGAGTTGGCCTGCTTTGACAACTCGATACAGTTGGATATGCTGTTGGCGAGTGTTCTTGATCTGTGTGTCCATGATCCGATCAGTTGCAGCTTGTTCCATGCAATCTGGATTTAATTCTGTGGGTTTGAGCTGTTCTGCAATGTCGGATGTGTCTAGCAATGGTGGAAAGTATGGTCGAAGGCGGTCCACATTGAACACTGGGTGCAGGCCAAGGAATGGGGGAATGCTGAGCTCAAATGCATTGTCTCCCATAGCCTTAGTAATGGTGTAAGGACCATATCGAAGTGGTCTCAATTTCCGATAGGCTCCAGTAAGGCGTTCCTTTTGCAAATGCAACCAGACTTTGTCGCCCACCTGAAACTTGTGTGGCACCCGGTGTTGATCATGTCGTTGCTTGTACTTGGCATTTGATTTCTCAAGAATGTCATGGACCTGCTGGCGAATATGTTGGATGCGCTCAATGAAGCTGGTGGCCTTATCTGTTTCGGACTGGACATGAGCTGAATTCATGTGAGTAGCTGCAAGTGGCATGGCCACATCAATGGGGCATAGTGGCTGGAATCCTAAACCCACCTGAAAAGGGCTATGGCCAGTGGAGCTGTGAAGAGCTCGGTTGTAGCTGTGCTGAACATAGGGGAGGCTCTCGTCCCATGTGCGTGGATGCTTTGAGTTATACATGCGCAGAATGTGCACAATCATTCTGTTGACAACCTCTGTCTGGCCATCAGTTTGAGGATGGAAGGCTGTGGACTTCGTGAGTTTGGTGTCCAGCATTGACCAGAGACTGGACCAAAATGTGCTGAGAAACCGACTGTCCCGATCTGAGATGATAGACTGTGGGATCCCAAAGTGCACCCACACTCGTTCAAAGAAGAGTTTAGCAGTGGCTTCTGCTGTGATATTCTTCTTGCAGGCCATCATAATGGCCATCTTTGAGAACCTGTCGACGACCACAAAAACACAGTCATTTCCATGCTTAGTGGAAGGAAGGCCTGACATGTAATCCATGGAGATGGATTCCCAAGGTCGACTAGGGGTAGGCAACGGGGTATAGAGGCCTTGCTTCTTAATGGTCGGTTTGGCAATGGCACAGGCAGTACATGATCGGATGTACTTCCCAACATCCTGTCGAAGATTCGGCCAATAGAAATAGTTTTGCAGTACTGCCACTGTTTTCTCGACCCCGAAATGCCCAGCAGCCCGACTGTAGTGTGCTTCCCAAATCATCTTGGCACACTCGCTTGAAGGAACACAGAGGTGACCGAGGTGGCATAATAGGGCATCCTGGAGGTGAAAATCTGCAACCTGCCGACCCTCCAAGAGTGTCTGGTATGTGTGGCCGAATTCTGGGTCGCTTTTGTAGAGAAGTGGCCAATTAGAAGTCTCGTGCCCGCAAGAGTTGAGCACGGTGGTTAGCGCCATGATCGGTGGTCGACTGAGGCAATCTGCAACATTATTGGTGCTGCCCTTTTTATACTTGATATTCAAGTGAAACTGTTGCAGGTATGTAGACCACTTCTGATGGCGATCATTCTGCAATTTCCCTTGGGTCTGTATGAACTGCAGAGGTCGGTGGTCTGTGTGGATGACCGTTTCCTTCCCCAAAATGTAATGCTTCCATTGTCGGCAGGCCTGTACAATGGAATACATCTCTTTATCATAAGTGGGGTACTTCCGGACTGTGTCTGAAAGTGTTTCACTGTGATATGCCACTGGATGTCCATGTTGAGTAAGGACTGCCCCAATAGCATAGTCAGAGGCATCTGTCTCGACCTCAAATGGTTGTTGTAAATCTGGTAACGCGAGCACTGGTGCCGTGCAGAGGCGATCCTTCAACTCCCTGAATGACTTCTGTTGAGATTCAGACCAAAAGAATTTTGCTTTCGCCCCGCCCTTGGTGACTTGACTCAAGGGCCAAGAAATATGATAAAATCCCAACACAAACCTGCGGTAGAAGTTGGCAAGACCTAGAAAGCTGCGGAGCTCTGTTAGAGTGGTTGGAGAGGGCCAATCCCGAATGACTTGGACCTTGGCTGGATCGACATGCACCCCCTGTTCATCAATGATGTATCCCAGATACTGAACCTCGGTCATGCCAAAAGTGCATTTCTCCAAATTGGCACATAGCTTGTGTTGCCGCAGTGTTTGGAGAACCTGTCGGATGTGGTGGAGGTGCTCTTCCCAACTCTGGCTGAAGATCAGAATGTCATCCAAGTATACTACTACAAAGGAGTTGGTGAATGGCCGCAAGATGTCATCCATTAGCCTCATAAAGGTTGCAGGAGCATTCGTCAATCCGAAAGGCATGACCAACCATTCGAAGAGGCCCTCCTTGGATTTGAAGGCAGTCTTCCACACATCTGAGGGTTCAATTGGTACCTGGTGGTATCCTGACTTCAGATCGATCTTGCTGAAATATTTCGCCCCCTTTAGTTGGTCTAGGAGGTCATCAATCCGCGGGATCGGGTACCTATTACGGACAGTGATCTTGTTCAGCGCCCGATAGTCAATACAGAGTCTCCACGTCCCATCCTTCTTCTGTACCAACACTATCGGGCTCCCACAGGGCGAAGAACTCGGACGGATGTGACCTTTCTGCAGGAGCTCCTGAATCTGTCTCTTGATTTCATTGTTCTCCAGAACGGAGCGCCGATAAATTGGTCCATTGGGTAGCGGCGCACCTGGGGTCAGATCGATGGAGTGCTTGACTTGACAGTGCAGAGGAACCCCTGCCGGGGAGGTGAAGATGTCTTCGTACTCCTCCACAATCTTGTCCATCTGTAGCTGCCGTGCAGAGGAACCCCGTTTGGAGGCCGCGGCCACTGTCTTCTTCTTCCCTTGAGGGCGTATCATCAGGAAAACAAATTTCCTGGTTTTGGAAATGATCTTACTGCATTGTTTTGCAGTAATCAAAGAGATGGTGGCAGGTGGTGCTACCTCTGGTATCCTGAACAACTTATTTCCCAATGTAATAATAACAGCACGGGGCCTTGATTCATACACAGCATGTCGCTTCCACAAGTATGGTTGTCCTAGTAATACATCACAAACTTCAAGGGGAGCAATGTCACACAATACCTCATCCGTGAAGGGCTTGATGTTGTATGGAAGGCGACACTGCTGGCTCACGCGAAGATCTCGCCCTTGGTGAAGCCACCCAATGGTGTATGGTTGTGGATGTGCTGTGGTCGGTAAGCCCAACCGCTTCACGACCTCTGCCGAAATGAGGTTCTTTTGACTCCCGCTATCAACAATGACCTGTATCGGGGATCCCTTTACCCACATCTGGGAGTGGAAGAGACGCTCCTCCTCCTCTGGATCTTCGGGTTCATTTTTCTGGATCTTTGCGGTAGCAACAGTGGCGCTGGGATCCGCATCAATGATCTGCTTCCCTTTTTCATACCCCTTATCGGGTTCTGACTCAGAGTCGGAACATGCATCTGATTCTGAAACCTTTAGCTCAGCCACCAGTGACTGCTTGGCCCGACACTCACTTGTGTTGTAAGTGGAGCTCTTATGGAACTCGCACCATTTTCCAGTGTCCTTTCTCGGCTTCGCGGCGTTGCTCTTTGCTTGCAGCTTCGGCTGGTTGTCTTGGGCTGTCCCGCCTTGGCTTTGTCCTTTGTTCTGTGGTTTAGGGGCACCTTTCCCCTGCTTTGGATTCGCAGATCCAAAGTCTCGCTTCTTTTGTTTAAACTTCTGCTCGACCTTGACAGCATACCGGTATGCTGCACCGAGCGAGGGGATGTTTAAGAACTGTATTTCTTCCTGGATGTACTTGTGCAGGCAGCCACGGTATTTGGGTATCAAATGTTGCTCCGAATCCTTGATACCCAACTTTGTGCGAAGGGTATGGAAAAGATTGGTGAACTCCGGCACGTCTTGGTCCCTTCCCTGCCGCAGCGTGGTCCACTTTATGTATTCATCCTCATAGCTTCCGACAGGGTAGTACTGCTCCTTGATGGCATCCCGGAACGAATCCCAGGTGGGTGCGGCTGAAAATAGTGAGCCAGTACTTTCATCCTTCTGCTCGCAGTAGGTTTCCCACCAGTCCTTGACGTGGGGGGCTGCTTTGAGAAGAGCAAAAACAATCTTTTCCCGACTCGAAAATTCATGAACAGAAAAATAACCCTCTAGCAGATTTAACCATTTATCTACGGCATCGGCATCTATCTGACCCTCGAATATGGGGATTTCAAAATTAACTTGTACCTTAAAGGGTGTGGCATTTCCAGAGGAGCTACTGGAAGCCGATGCGCCGCTTCTGGGTAGCCGCTGAAGGATCTGCGCAAAGCTGTCCATCATCGCGTTCCGTTGTCGCTCGAGCGCTTCTTCGAGCAAGATTTTGATGGGATCTCCTGCCCCCTCGTCTTTCTTCTCGTCCGCCATGGGAGGCCGTCGGGATTTGCGAGGCTGGTCTTGCAAAGGTTCAACCAGTTCAAGCCCTAACTCCTTATATCCCGCCCTTGTTGGGGACATGCAAAGAAAAACAGAGAAAAAGCAGACCGCTCTGATACCACTGATCCGGATTTAAACAGGAACGCAACAAATTACAGAGATAACCATATACACAAAGATGCAGCGGAAATAATACTTCATTTCATTAATGGAAAATACTGAAATATGCTTACAAACAGAAATGGCAATAAACTAGCTAGGGCGATGGTAGCTTATCTCTGAGAAGAGATGTGATGGCTACATGCCTCTGAACTGTTCTGAACTGTATTACAATGAGGCTCGAAGGCCTATTTATTGTTGAGAAACAATGGAAAACCCTTCACATACCGAAACCTAACCCTAGAAGATGAAACGCCAAATTGTGGGCCCCGTTTGGGTAAATTGGTACATCAATTTCCCGGGGTCGTAACTTTGGCATACGATCTCCGTTTGACGCGTACGATAGCTCGTTAGAAAGATCTATCCGAGTACTACCACTTTGGGGGGCAACATAAGGCTCGGTCGCCCCAGAATTCCAAAAAAACGTCGTTTAGGGCCTCAAAACGGCTCCGGAAGTTCAGGACCCGAAAAACTGCTAAAAATAGTAAACTGTGCTACAATTAAGGAAACTGAAAATGCTGAGAAAGACAATGGTGGGGGTCCAGGTGGACCTGGCAGGTGGCCACCAATATCCACCTGGATCAATTTCTCCGCTAAGGATCGCCCCCCACAGGCTCACAACACGACTCAAACACTTAAGGTCCAAAAGGTGTCACCTGCAGAAATGGCCGAAAGAAGAAAGTAAGGATTATGTTACTACTGTGATGAAAAATACTCCCCATGTCATAAATGCAAGGAGCCCAAATTTTTTCAAATTGATGCCACTGACTACAGCTCATCGGAGGAAGATCTACCACTTGAGGAACATGAGGCGGTAGAAGAGGACAACCAAAAGGACAATGTCCCTAATGAACCAGTTATTTCGTTGCATGCTTTAGTAGGGATTTCTTCACCTCAAACTCTCAAAGTCAAAGGTTTTATTAAACATCGCCCAGTAGTAATCTTGATTGATAGTGGAAGTACACATAATTTCATCCATCACAAAGTCGCGGAAGCAGTGCATTGTTTTGTACGAGAAGTTTCTAACTTCCAAGTCCAAATTGCGTATGGGGGCACAATGAAATGTGAAGGCCGCTGTGAAAATGTCAAACTTCAAATGGGGGATTATCAGTTGAAGACCCACATGTTTGTCATACACATGGGAGGGTGCGACATTGTCCTCGGTACTGAATGGCTCCGCACTCTTGGGCCAATCACAATGGATTTCCAAGAGTTATATATGAGTTTTAAGAAGAACAACTCCACACATACCCTCCGTGGACTCCAGGAGGGAGCTCCTCTATCATCAGCTCGCATAGGATGGAAAAATTGCTAAAAAAGGGCCATCATGGAGTTATAGCTCAATTTAATGCTATCCAGGCAGTCGCAACCAAGTCTCTGTCGATTCATCCTGAGATGCAACAGATTTTAAATAACCATCTGTCGGTCTTTGACAAGCCTCGTGAGCTTCCACCCTCGAGAGGGGAACATGATCATAGCATCACCTTGGTTCTAGGGTCCCAACCCCCAAATGTGTGCCCATACAGATATCCGTTCACCCAAAATAATGAAATAAAAAAAATAATCAAGGAACTTTTGGAAGCAGGTGTCATTCGTCCCAGCATTAGTCCTTATTCATCACCGGTAGTCGTGGTGCTTAAGAAAGATGGGGAGTGGCGGATGTGTCCAGACTTCAAAGCCCTCAATAAGTTGACAGTCAAAGATAAATTTCCCATCCCGGTGGTTGATGATTTGCTGGATGAACTCAATGGGGGTCAATTCTTCACTGAGATGGATATGCGCTCAGGCTACCACCAAATTCGCATGAAGGAAGTCGACATTCCAAAGATTGCTTTCCGAACTCATGAAGGCCATTATGAGTTCCTGGTCATGCCATTCGGTCTTTGTAATGCCCCATCTACTTTTCAGAGCCGTATGAACCACCTTATCAAACCATATCTCAAGAAATTTGTCCTTGTCTTCTTCGATGACATCCTCGTCTATAGTTGCACTTGGGCCGCACATCTTCAGCATGTAGATCTACTCTTGCAATTGCTCCGCAAGCATAAATTATTTGTTAAGATGTCCAAGTGTTTATTTGGCATGGAAGAAGTTGAGTATTTGGGCCACATTGTGGGGCGTGAAGGTGTCAAGGTGGACCCCAAAAAGATCCAGGCAATGCAGGATTGGCCTCAACCTAGGACCTTGAAGAGCCTGAGAGGATTTTTGGGTCTCACAAGCTATTATCGCAAATTTGTCCGCAATTATGGTCGCATAGCGAAGCCCCTCACTCAACTCCTGAAGAAGAATTCATTCTTCTGGAATGAGGACGCACAACAGGCCTTTACAACTCTCAAAAATGCCATGTGTTCCACTCCAGTCTTAGCACTACCTGATTTCACCAAATCTTTTGTCATTGAATGTGATGCTTCGGGTACGGGTACTGGGGCGGTCTTAATGCAGGAAGGATGACCCTTGGCCTTTACAAGCCAACAACTAAGTGGGAAGAATCTGGGCCAATCTACCTATGAGAAGGAAATGATGGCCATCTTACATGCAGTAGAGACCTGGCGACCTTACTTATTGGGGCGACATTTCCAAATCCGCACAAACCATCATAGTCTTAAATATTTTTTGGAGCAACGCCTATCCTCCCCACAACAAAATAAATGGCTCGCCAAAATGCTGGGGTATGATTATGAGATCGTTTACAAGAAAGGGCAAGACAATAGTGTAGCAGATGCATTATCTCGCCAATTTGACGAGGAAAGCACTCTGCTAGCAATTTCCCTCCCCATTCTAGAATGGATTGAAGAGGCTCGCAGGGAATGGTTTTCACATCCCGGGCTCTCCCAACTCATTTCTCAATTGCAAGCGGATCCAAATTCCACCAAGGGATACTCGTGGTAGGATGAGATTCTTCGCTATAGGGACAGAGTCGTAATATCACCAGCATCCACCCTCAAAAGTCGCATTTTTGCAGAATTGCACTCATCCCCCATTGCAGGACATTCAGGCTTTCAGAAGACGTATGCTCGCACCAGAAGATCATTTTTTTGGACAGGCATGAAAAAGGACATCCTTACTTTCGTAGCAGAATGCGATGTCTATCAATGCCACAAAGGGGAGACTGTCAATGCACCAGTCACATTACAACTGTTGCCCATTCCGACATCAATATGGACGGAGGTTTCTATGGATTTCATTACAGGTCTTCCAAAGTCAGGAAAAAAGTCAGTCATCGTGGTGGTTGTGGACAGACTTTCGAAGTATGCTAATTTCTGCACCCTACCCCACCCATTTACACCGACTTTGATCGCTCAATCTTTCATGGATCAAATCTTCAAATTGCATGGCATGCCCACTTCTATTGTGTTTGATCGTAACCCGATCTTCACCAGTGATTTTTGGCGGGAACTCTTCAAGATACAAGGAACTCAACTAAAACTCAGTACTTCCTATCATCCACAAACGAATGGTCAAACTGAAGTCGTCAACAAATGTTTGGAAACCTACCTTAGGTGTTTCACTTCAGAAAAGCAACATCTTTGGGTACAGTGGTTACCTCTGGCAGAATGGTGGTATAACACCAACTATCATGCCACCACCAAAATGATTCCCTATGAAGCAGTATATGGTCAACTCCCTCCTTCCCCTACTTCTTATATCAAGGGGTGCTCAAAGGTACAAGCAGTGGATCAACTCCTACAACACCGCGCAACCATGCTCGCCCATCTTAGAGAGAATCTTCATCAAGCTCAAAACCACATGAAGCAACAGGTAGACCAGCATCACTCAAAGCGCCAATTTCAAGAAGGGGATCAGGTCTTTTTGAGGCTGCAACCATATAAGCAAACATCACTCAAAGACAAGGGTTGTCAGATACTATCTCCAAAATTCTACGGACCATATCAATTACTTCAGCGCATTGGAGAAGTGGCTTACAAGTTGGCTTTGCCACCTACTACAAAAATCCATCCAGTTTTCCATGTCTCATGCCTCAAGAAAGTGATTGGGAACAATTGCAGAATTCAAACCAGTCTACCTGAATTGGATGAAGAAGGGTCAGTCTGGCTCCAACCTGAACAGGTCCTAGACACACGAGACAGGCACCTGCGGAGCCGCATGTTTAGGGAAGTCCTCATCAAGTGGAAAGACACCTCTCCAGAAGATGCAACTTGGGAACCAGCCACTATTCTTCAGCAGTTTCCGCAGCTTTAGCCTTGAGGACAAGGCTAGTCTTAAGGGGGAGGGCATGTTAGGGTCCCACCCTAACCCCCTTATTTATGTAATGGGATCGAGGCATAGTCAAGAGTTAATAAAGCCCATATTAATAATTGTAAGTGGTTAACCCGCAATTAATGACGGGACCATAGTTAGTTGCAAATGGGCTGTAGTTGACGGGACCACAGTTAGTTGCAAATGGGCTGTAGTATTAGATAGATGGTATTAATAAAACCCATGGTATTGATCCATGGTATTGCATGTATGAGTCATATATAAAGGATAGAGACTCCCTGCGAGGAGCGTCGTGTCTTATTTTTGTATCGAGCTCTGCTCTATTGGAGGTTGCCCCCTCGAAGAGGCCAATGAACATTGCTTTCTGAATAATAAAATATTTGTTGTTGTCTCTCACTATTCTATGTTCTGGGTATCTTTCTTCACATATTCTGTATTTGGGTATCTTTTGCAGGTTAAGAGCATAACAGAGACCACTGTAGTGCAAGTCTCCCAATTCTTTCCCATCTCTGTTTTGGCAAAACATTCGCGCCGGACCCTAGGTCCAAGATAACTTGGTCCATTTCGTATTCTCCTATCTGCGTGGTGAGTCTCATCTCACATCCAGTTCATGCCTTATGCTTACCAAGATTCATAACTACATGCGGTCCGCTAGTAGCAATTTCCTTGCCAGTGCACCTATTGATCAGTGCCTACAGTCCCTTCACAGCCTTACTATCGCGGAGCAATTTCATCCAGGTCTCCAAGAACGTGGTAATCATGGACGGGTCTATTTCTTCAACCAGTTTCTCCTGACTCCCTGAGGTAGAGGCCTCAGCAAAACTTTTCTTTGCTTCCATAAATGTTTCTTTTGTGCATTCTAAATCAAACCCGATCTCCTTTTCTGGTGCTTTGTGGACCCACTCGCCTTCTTCGAGCTTCTTCCCCTTATCCTCACTAGTCGTTACTCCACTCTACAACACAATATTTACCTTAGGGTCTTCCTCATGAGGCTCAGCCCTCATCATATGTAGGTTCTGAGTCGGTTGCTGAGGCTGTGCCCCCCTTCTCGCGTATCTTAGCTAACAATATAGGGAAATCCTCTGTCACATTGTCAAACTGAGTACAATAGCGGCATGACAGTCGCGTTGGATTCGTCAATCTCGCACGTAGTGACCTAGTCCTCCACAATTGTAATAAATAATCTACCCTCGACCTCTACCAGGTCCTCCTCCACCTCAGCCTCGTCCGCGCCCCTGATAATCGCCTCATGTTCCTCCAGTGCCTTGGTCTAGGGGTCGCATTTCTGCATGCACCCTATATGCAGGCATCATGTCCATCATCAATTTTTAACTCTAGAAATTGTGCTCAATGTGACCCACAAACTGACAAAAGTTGCAGAAGCACTGTTGCGGTGTCTGTATGAATTTTTGTAGCAAATGGAAATTGTCTGTCACGTGTTTCCCAACTACCTAATAGATAGCACGGACCCTGCACTTGACCCTGCTATAGCTTCCGGCCTCAGAGTAATTGGTCCCCCTACTGCAACATAATTCGTGAAAACCTAACAATGATCTTTGTCATGCCCCTGGATTTTGCACTTTTGGAACCATACTTCTTCACGCACCTCTGGCTGAGTTGTTTTGTCCTTTTTCAGACTTTTCATTTCGAGGCAAAGGTTCTGCAATTGAGCATGAATCTGATGAACCCCCAAATTAGCATCTTGCATCGGCGTCTCGTGTCATCTCATCACAATTTCCAGAGCTTCTGCCTAGGTCCCAATCTTTTGTTGTGATAGTGCAACCCTTAAATGAGGTAAGAGTGAGGCCACAAACCATTCATGGTGTTGCCCATTAGTCAGATTCATGTTGGCTTCACGGATCATACACTTCAATCTCTGATCCAAATCCCAGGGTGTCTCACTAGGCTTCATCATGATCTCTTTGAATCCCACAATTTATTGCACCTCAGACTTAGGTCTACTAAATTCCTTATTTAGCGCAGTCTGGATATCTGCCAACATGGACGTTGGATTATCAATGCAGTACTTAACATACCAAGTTAGTGCACGGTCCTACAAAGCACTGACCAACGTTGCTTTCTTCATTTTATCATTCGTGATACCCTGAGCTTCCCATACAGCCTTCGCGATGAACCAAAATGGGTTTGGATCTTCGTTTCCTACACCCTTGAACATAGGTAGCTTTGCAGAGTTCGCCATGTTGAACGGTGGTGGAGGTGGTGGCGGTGTGGGTGAAGGGGTAAGTGGTGGAGGTGAGGATGGAGGTATGTGGGCAGATGAGGTGAGGATGGAGGTGGTGTAGGTATTCACGGGAATCCATGTCTTATCAACTAAATAGTGCTCAGTGGAGAAGCCTATGTTTCCCCTTCATCATCACTCAAAGGAGGCTCCAGTGGGCTATATTCAGGTCCTTTTCTTCCTCCATCCCTGAAAGTCCTTCCACTTCGCGTAGCCCCAAACATCAACGTAACTGCATAACCCGTTTTTCACACAATAGCATCTTATTCCAAGTATTTAATAATTTCAAATACTTACCTCGCGGCCCTTTGAAGAAGCGACGCTCTGCTTCACTGTAACTGACCGAAGTTTTGACCGTGAACTCTGTCAAAAACCCTCCTATGATACAGTCAAGCCAATGATTGACAGTGCGCGTGATATTATCTTCAGAGGCTTCCAATTTCTGCACTAACTTCGGGGTCCAGACAACTGGACCGTCAAGCCTCCACCTCCCTTGGTCATCTACCAATTTCGCGGTCCACTCATATAATTCAACCAAGAAGGAACAAAAGAATATTTCGTCTATCTCTATGTACAGATATTTGTCCAACCACTTTTCTTTTGTCAATCGCGGATTCTTGTTTTCTTGCGCCATGAATTTGTGGATCTTTTTATCCAACCAATTTTCAATCTCCTTCTTAGTTGGATTCCAATTATGCGAGATCACACATCCCATTATGCAAATCCCGCTCCGGGCAACGGAACCATTTGTTGGCTTGATGGGCCCTAACCCAAGTTCAGCGTTAAGTAGCCAAGAAAATCCCTACACTACTGGCCCTTTCGACATCAATCCGCAGAGCGCGGACTGAAGTCTCACCCGAAGCAATATGGGGGGATGCAGGAACCAAATTTCCACATCCTAAGATGGTTGTGATGTCGGTTATTTGTCCTAACCCTTCCTTCACGTAGGATGATAAGCCCTTTAGGGCTTATCAAAGTATGTCTCTTATTCATCCTTGAAGACTCCGCAAAAGTCTCTGATTGTCCTTCACGGACCCTAAATAGAAATATCAGGCACTTACGCGCCTTTGCAATTACTCTACTCCTGTATTCACTCAGATTATCTTAAGTATCGATTAACTTTAACATGCATTGTGGTTATCTTCGCGTAAACAGATATTCTTACTTGCATTCATATGAAGTAAAATACATAGCTTTTTGCATCAATATAGTGTTAATTCATAACCTCAGTATTCAACATAATTGCAACAGAAGTAAAATAACGCATACACAGATAATTCCAGAATACTTCTCTTTATTGATAATCCAGATTTCTAGTACATACTCTGACTACCCTATGCACATAGCTACAAGGGTTCGCGCACTCAGTTGCAGACTTCTACCCTAAGCCTCTGTGCACTCAGCTGCAGAGCCTCTTCCTACGATAAGAATCTTCACTTTTAGCTCTCACAAGCCCATGCATAAAACATAACAAGACCCTACTGAACTAGACTGGCCTTGGACTCTTCTAAGACTCCCTTTTTATACAATCCCATGGTCCGTGAACCATGGGTAGATCTCTAAAGCCGGCATGACTTATACAAAAGAAGGGTAGAAAACCCTTAGTAACTCTTTGCATCTTCACGCTTCGCGGCCACAAATGTGGAGACTTTACATTCTTTACATAAAACTTGGGCCTTTTGCTCCAAAACTTGGGCTTTTAACCCCAAAATTGACCCCAGGGGACCCGTTCCCAACAGTGTGGAATACATACTAACATATATCTATGAGCTAAGTAATGAGGTAAGGTATGGGTGTGGAATACATACTAACATATATCTATGTTCTAAGTAATTCTTTTGGTTAGAATGAACAAATTATTATGATGGAATCTCATAGACATGATTAAGGGGGATTGATTATGTGTAATTAAAGTTAAATGGATAGAGATTTGTAACATGAATTTGCTACAAATGAAGATACTAAGATTGGTATAGTGAACACCATTAGGTGGTTTAGAATGTTTGGAATAATTGATTTTGATATATGGAGTCAAGTGTGAACTAGGTATCTATCCTCTAGTATTGTAATTCTTTTGTATGTGTTGGATTTAGGTAGAATTAAATTGATTTTCAAATTCTTGAAATGTAGAAAAAAATTATTATGATAAGTTGATGAAATATCTTTTCTATTGGCTTAAGACACACTAAGTCTAGGAAATGACATAATAGTCTCCTTAATGATTTTATCAATTTCATATTGGTTGAATTCTATTTAACTAAATTAATTAGAGAAATTATGAGGATTGAACTCATGAACTTCTCTAAACTATTGTTAGTTAGGCGATCGAGTCAAAATTCATATTGTTTATCAACTTGATGAACTACTTTCTTGAAATTTGATTAACTTGTAAATTGTTAAGAGAATAAGATGTTTAGAAGATAAACATGTTATGTGGTGAGAAATTTGTTTTATTTGAACTTAAAGGAAAAAGGTTTGTGATTAATTAAAAGTTTATTTGAGTTCTTGTTTTACAAGAATATGTGCTTGTGATATTTTTTGAGAGAGAAATTGAAGGAGAGTGAGATCACATTTTGATGCATTGGAATTCTTGCATGATTTAGAAGCCTAAGATGATTGTATTATATGTGGAATGGAAGAGATTGATGGATTTAGGAATTTTGTGCTTAGATGTATAGTTGTATGAGTAGTTAGTAGTCCTTCAAAGGGTTGTAATCTTTTGAGAGGTAGTAAAAAAAAAAACTTATCTTTAGGCTAGAAATGCCCTTGTGATAGTCTAAATCTTATTTAAAATCAACAAGATTCTTCATAGTTTGAGAAATGTATTGTTTTCATAGATTGTTTTTGTGTATGTATTAATAGTAAGGAATAAGGTCTAAAACCAAATGAACTGATTAATTATTGAATAGAAATCATGATCGATTTTATAGTTGGAAAATAGGTTGACTTGCAGTTATCAAGATAGATTCAATAATATAGATATTGTATTTGCATAATTATGAGAGTTATTCTTGATTACAAGCTTGCAAAAAGATATGTTTAATTTATGAATATCTTCAAAACAATGTAAACTTTGAAATGGGAACTGATACGGTTACCCGTTTCATAGAGATAGCAAAAAAGTGACCTGATTTTGAAAAGGGGCGATGCAGGAAACACATATTTTTTTTAGAGCATAGTTTTTAGCACTTTAAATTTTTATTATGTATGTTACGTTTTAGAATGTTAGTGATTTGCATGCCGATTTAAAAAGTGGTGATTCTGCATCAGGCCCTTTTTTTAAAAGACCGATTTTTTTACTTTAAATTTTCTAATGTATGAAATGTAAATAATTATTTTCTAAATTTAACAATTTTTGAAGAGGTCTTCTTCTTCACATTTTCTTGTTTTTATTTAAAAAAAAAAAGGAAAATTGTAGTGAGGTTTTTATTGTTTTGCATATTTAAAATAGAAGGTCGATATTTTGAAGTTTCGATATTCTACATATTTATACATCGTTAATTAATTTTTCAATGCACATGAAATAATTGTCTCTAAAAAACAATAATTGTTAACAATTGACATAAAATAACCATTTTCAACATAAATATAACTAAAAAATTACACATTTTGATAATTTTTTGTAATTTTTTACTAGAAATGACATGTCAAAATCACAATTTTTGTAGGAAAATTTTAACTAAAAATGGTTAAATAATAGTTTTTTTTTATGAATTTCATGTCAAAAAAATAATAATAATCACAGTTTTTTTCAAAAAATAATGATTAACATAAAAATTAATGTGAAAAATCACATAATACAAATATTGAACACATAACAACATTGATTGAATGCTTATTCTTCTCATAAAATGTCAAAGTCAAAACATTACAAGTATAATTAATTAATAATTACAAAAAATGAGCTTGATTTCCAAGCATAACTTAAATTTAATCAACAATATCACGTAATCCAAACTCTTCATCCTCTAGAGTTTCATCATTGTCTTCTTCCACAACATGTTCTTATTCATTTTGCTCATTTTCCTCTTCTAATGGATCTTTAATGTCTGTGAATCTCCCAATGTATGCATTTCCAATCATTCCATGTAATGGTGGTTGAGGTTCCTTTGCCTTTTTTGCCACACGTGATTCACCAAAGTCCCCTTTCTTCAACCCAATTTCTTGCATTGCATCTGGAAGAAATTGAAGAGCATTAATTCTTTACTTAATAAAATTGCACTGTACTAGATCTTTTTCAATGGTAATGTAATTTCTTCCTTTTTGAAGGCAACATGCTAGTGTTGTACCTAATTATCAAGCACAAAATAAATAATGAAGTAAATTAGTAAAATGACATATAAATTAAGAAAGAAGATATTGAAATTCAATTCCATATAATAAAACTTACCTGAGCCAGAAAATAAATCCAAAACCTAATCTCCTTCATTTGAACATATGTCTATAAGATAGTTAATCCATAACTATGGTTTTTGATAAATTTTAACTATCTCTCCTTTTGCTTCTTTGTCTTCATATGTTAGTTTTCTCATAATAGCATCATAAGCCAGTACTTGGCTATGACTCTTTCCATCTACCCGATTAAAAATCATAGACATATAGCTATCATCTTTTGCCCAACTATCAATATGTATGAACTCACAATCATTTTTAATGGCTGATTTTCACAGTTAAGAAGATTTGACTTTTGCTTGTAACATGAAATAGTAAAAGTTCAATTAACTTGACATAAATGAATTTTTTAACATTAATGAAATATACATTTTCAACATCTTACCATGTAAGTTGCATCCTTGGGTTTGTTTTCCCCTCAAATCTTGACAATAACGTTGCCAATTATGTGTCTAAATGAAATGTAACAAATCTCGCTAATGGTGATGATGTGACTTCTAGAAATCACTCAACCACTTTACTAAGAGCCTGATAAGTATAAAGGCCACTATCATAGTCAATGTTTGGGATATTGAAACCATAGGGAATATCTGCAATAACTCGGGCATAATCAATTTTAGGTATGAGTTTAGCAATGTCTTCACAGTCACCTTGTATTACTTGATATTGAATAGTGTCAAGCCCATTCCAAAGGAAATGAGTAAGAGTTGGATCAAGTTCAACATTCCTAAGACGTTGCTTCTTTAGTCTTTCGATCTTAATTTTTTCAATAAAGGTTCTGAATTTATCTGGTGCTCCATTTGCATCCTTCCTCATATTTAATAAAATAAACAAATACATATAAGTTATAAAATAAAAATAGTATACAGAGGAATAAAATCAATGTACAAATCAACATACCTTTTTAAATGCAAGATTAAAAAAAAAAAAATAGTGTTGATGTAGAACGTGAATCTGGATAGTTGCTTACAACATCATCCCAACTATCTCCATCAAAAAATTTAACCATTTTTTCTCGTATTTTCATCTAAACTTTGTGACTTCATACATAAAGTAAAAAAAGTTAATATAATGATATGTATAACAAATACTACCAAAAAAATTAGTTATATTTAAAATAAAATTATAATCTAGAAATAAGTAAAAATAATTCAACAAACTTGCTTTTGAAATTTCTCAGCATTTCCTCCAATGATAATTCCCCTGACCTCACACGAGATAATATTCCTTTGACAAGTTTTTCATCCTTCACTCCTTGCAATGCTCTCCAAGGTGTGATAGTCATATCTTCTGGAGGTTACTTCATTTCAGGACCTAATTTACTGTTGCTACATATCAATGGTTTAGACCTTTTGGTCTTCTGGTTTTTAATGCCAATGTTCTCCCACATGCTAAAAATCTCATTAATAAATTCTCATATCTATCCAGTTCTAAATGTCAACTGGAAAATGTTATCAATACCTCTAAATAAATCATTATTTACTCTGTCGCCTTTTGAATTGATTTTCTCCTCAATTTGATAGCCTATTTCCATACAACATTCCTTTCGTAAATCTACAATAACATTTATCTTATCCCCACCACATTTTTCTTCAAACTCACTATGAATAAATCTAACCCTTTGGATGAAATTCATAGACATCCTATATTCATTATCTGAATTAAGATCCCATGCCACTAACTTTGCTTCTTTATTTGATAAACTAGCATAAATGATACATTTCATTGTTTCAGAACATGGGTTATTGGGATATTCCTCCATCAATTGTCTTTGAGCTTCTACATAATGGCTCCCCCTAAGCACATAATAATTGTATTCAAAACATTTTGACTTATCAAATGCTTCTTTGTTGGGAACTTGAACTGGATCAAAAAGAATCACATAATTAACCACATGAGCATATGGATTGTACCTCATCAATGTCTTCAAGTTGTGAACATGTAGGTGGTGTGGCTTTCTGATTTGATATTTACATTGTCCTTCACTTGCCTTATAGATTTGTCTCACATTAAACTGAAATGTATGACCACCCTCAATTAAGTTGGTCTTTGTCAATATCTGTCGAATCACGTTTTGTTTTGTTTTAACAATGCCATCCTTTAAATCAACGCCTGATGTAATGATTTCTCTACTTTCTTTTGAAGTTTCACCAGGATCTTCACTGTTGGTAATGACTACTAGAGAATTTTCAACTTTACTTTTCTTCCTCATAACGTTCTCATCATTAACTAGAACAAATTTATTCTTGGGCATTGTTACTTTTGGTCTTTTACCGCTATACTCCTTTCTAACATCAGTTCCAATGTCATCCTCAGTAATGACAAAATGTTCTTCAGTGTCAGTTTGAACTTCCACATATTCAAAAGTAACATGTCTAACTTTGCTAGATTTATCCACTAGAGGCATTTTTTTATGATCCATTGGATGCAGTTTTTTAGCATCGTGAATTACTACATTTTTCTTGTTTGCCATTTCTTCTGACACTGAGTAGAAATTGTTGACAACATTCATAATATCATGCCCTATGAAATTAATGCCTCCCAACATAATTGAAACACTTTCAACAAAATTTTGTCAAACAAAATATCACATGTCAATAAAACTAAACTATAAAAATATAATGAGACAGTTACAATAATGCAAAACACAAATATAAATAACAATACTTACGATATTTTGTGTCATCTCATTTATGATTTGTTTACACAACTTTGTAGATACCTCTCTCATGTCATACAATGAATATAATAACTGATACTTAATCCTTTCATGTGACTTGGGCGGTTTTGTAAGTATATAAACAACTTCACTGTCTGGTACCGAACACATGTCTATGACCTTTCCCAACACCTCATAAATTCCACTATCGTTAGGTATATCAACATATAGATATATTTTCACGTCTTCACTTTCTCTTTCTTTCACATACCATACATTTTCTGGAAGTTTCACTTCTTTTAATTTCTTCTAGTATGAAATCGTCTTGTTATCGTTTGAGGCACTTGAAATATTTGTAGCTATCAGCTCATGTTTGGTTCATTCAACAATGCTTTTTGAGGATCCACCTTTAATAATCTTTGGTCCAGAAAGATTCACATAAATCTTCTTCGATGCCATTTTCTTGCAAAAAAGACACATATAAATCAGTAAATTACAAAAAAATAATAACTTAAATTAACAAACAAAATGATAAACAATAATTGTTTTTTTAAACATAACAATTTAAAAAATAAATTAAAATTAAATAAGAAATTTAAAAAATACAGCCCCCTGTCGCTCCACCCCGGAAATCGGCCCGCCACCCGGACCGCCCGTTGGGCCGCCGGGGTAGGGCAAGGGGTCAGGCACCAACCCCCCTACTCCACCTTGGCGGCCCACTGACCCCCCCCCCCCCCCCCCCCCCCCCCCCCCCCCCCCCCCCACCCCGACGGGCTGATCCCAGCCCCCCCGCTCTCCCCCTCGTCGCCCCACCCTGGCAGCCCAACAACCCGCCACCCTGGTGGGCCGTTGGGCCGCCAAGGTGGGGCGGGGGGGCTAGCGCCCGGCCCCCTGCCCCACCCCAACAGACCTGTTGGGCCACCGGGAGCATGATCGGGCCCACCACGCCCACTGCAGATGTAGTGGGTAAATCTATATCATTCAAATTTTTAATTTCTTAAAAAAAATCATTAAACTTATTTAATTTTAAAATTTTCACACCAAAAAACAAAAACTAACCTTTCAAATGTGATAATCCTTCATTGAATATGTTGTTGATAGCAATGTAATTGCTCCACAAATTCGCTCCAAGTCTTTTAACGAACCTCGAAAAACCTTGATGTGATGTGAAGAATAGTGATAATGAAATTTATTATATAGCGGAAATTATGAAATTGTTTTACCGTATGGTTAATGTGGGACTAATTTTTTTTTATAAATTTTAACATGAAAATTTTATTATGGCGAAATAGGGAACTATGATAAAGCGAACATTACGGAATTGTTTTACAGCACAGTGAATGTGGGATTAATTTGCTTTAGAAAGTATAATAAAAATTTAAAAAAAAACATTCAATTGTCTAGTAAATATTATATAGTTTAAGTAATAAATTAATTTAGGTAAAAGATTTAGTTTACAATTTTAATTTAAAATATTTATTTCATAAGAAAATTTTAGTCAAAATGTTTAGATAAATTGTAGAATAAAATTATGGAGGGAAATAGATGAAACGAAATTTTTTGAAGGAAAAATTTTGGCGAAAAAATTGGAGGGAAATTTTCATTCTTCAATCTATATGTTATCATTAGGATAGTCTGCATTTGTATCATTCAATCTCTTCTGTTTGAAAGGCATGGATTCTTCTGATAGTGAATTTTTGCTTTGTGAAGCATTAACATATTTTTCGTGTAACAACTCTATTCATATTGATGCATATAACGTAAATTCTTCCACTATGAATAGAGAGTCAATTATTCCAATTAGACATAATCCTAAGGACTATGAGACCAGCACTGATGAAGAGCATGATGAATAATTTTAAAAGAATGGAGTGTCACGATGTCCACTTAGTCCTAACCCTATGGACTATGAGAGCAGCAATGATGAAGAGCATGATGATGAATTTGAAAATAATGGAGTGTCACGGTGTCCACTTATTCCTAATCCTATGGACTATGATAGAAGCAGTGATGAAGAGCATGATGAAGAATTTCATAAGAATGGAGTGTCACAATGTCCACTTAATCCTAATCCTATGGACTATGACAGCAGCAGTGATGAAGAGAATGATGAATAATTTCAAAAGAATGGAGTGTCACGGTGTCCACTTAGTCCTAATCCTATGGACTATGAGAACAGTAGTGATGAAGAGCATGATGAAGAATTTCAAATGAATAGAGTGTCACAGTGTCCACTTAGTCCTAATCCTACGAACTATGAAAGAAGCAATGATGAAGAACATGATGAATAATTTCAAAAGAATTAATTGTCACGGTGTCCACTTAGTCCTAATCCTATGGACTATGAGAGCAATGGTGATGAAGAGCATGATGAAGAATTTCAAATGAATAGAGTGTCCCAATTTCCACTTAGTCCTAACCTTATGGACTATGAAAGAAGCAGTGATGAAAAAGATGATGAAGAATTTCAAATGAATAGAGTGTCACGGTGTCCACTTAGTCCTAATCCTATGGACTATGAGAGCAGCAACGAAGAAGAGCATGAGGAAGATTTTCAAATAAATAAAGAGTCGTAGTTTCCACTTAGTCCTAATCCTAAGGACTATGAGAGCAATAGTGACGAAGTACAGGATGAAGCACTTAGTCCTAATCCTAAGGACTATGAGAGTAGCAGTGACAAAGGGCAGGATGTAGAACTTTCAGTGAGTAAACAGTCACATTTTCGACGTAGTCCTAATCCTATGGACTATGAGAGCAGCACTGACCATGCATATGAGGAAGAATATCCAATAAACATCGAGTCAAATTTTCCATTTAGTCCTAATTCTAAGGAGTATGACAGTAGCATTGAAGAAGGGAAAGATGAAGAATATCCTCCAAGTCAATATTTCAAAAGCACGGATGATCATAGTGAGGATAACAATCCTCAGAATGATAATGAAAATTCTTATACAAATGATGATCCAATGATGGAGATGTTTCCAAGAAATATTGTATCGAGGAGTAGGAGTAGACATTTTCGTATCAATCCAAGATGTTCTAGTTATACAAGGGGTAGAGAAGAATATATGATGAGAAGAAGTTCTATCAGCACTCTCATTTCAAGTGAATGTTGTCAAAAATATTGCTTGAAACATATGGATTTCAAGTTTGCATTAGAGAAAAGGAAGAGATATTTGTCAATGAATAAAAGCATGCAAAATTCATATTTAGTGGGGTGCATGCAATCTACATTGTCAGGTTATGATTATCATATTGGGTCTTTATTTATCTGTAGAAAGGCTTTCAAAATGTTTCATTCAATGGGTAATTTTCGTCTCTCAAGAATCCAAGAAAATTTGGAAAATGATTCCACATTTATTCAAAAGTACGTCATAAACTACAGTTTGGGCCATTATCAAATACTACAATGTCATGGATAAAAGATTTCTTTTTAAAGCATGGAGAATGTATGCCAAATAGAGAGACAATACATATTCCATATAATTTCTCAAGGCGAGAAATCTACAACTTATAAAAAAAAATATGCAAAAGGTGTTGAGGGAAATGGTCTATTTATTACATATCAATATTTTGTGAAGGTACGGAAGAAAGAATTCCACAATGTCTGTATTCCTAAGAAGACAAGGATGGGGATTTGCAGTACATGTTCTTCTCTTAAATCAAAAATGGATAAATGTGAAGGGTCAGAAAGAGGTAATCATTCATAACTTTAACTGTTAAAATTTTATAGTCATCAACTATGAAAAGTATTTCTTAATGACTTTCTTTTATGTTGTGTAGATTCCATTGTCAAAGAAATTCAGGAGCATCGCAAACAACAAACAAGTGAAAGGAAAAAGTTGTACAAACATCGAAAGAAGTGTTATGATAATCGAAATAAATATTTGGGTTCGATAATTGATGGTATGGACCAGAAGAAAACACTTTCACCACATTTTGTTCGCACACCCAAAAATTTACAGGAGGAAAATTTTATTCAGTATCACTTGGTCAGTTATATGGTCTTCAATGGGAAAATGTTGCCAAAGGTGTACTTCACAGCTCCAAATATTCATAATGATGCAAATCTGACAATAACCATAATTCATGATGTGCTTTCTCATTGGTCTGGTAATCTTCCTGAAGTTTTGTATCTACAATTGGACAACACTTGCCATGAAAACAAAAATTAGATTGTTTTTGGATATCTAAACATGCTTGTTGAATTGAGAATTTTTCAAAAGGTAAAGGTTGGCTTCCTTCTTGTTAGGCACACTCATGACCATATTGATCAGATGTTCAGATTTTTCAGTCACATTGAGGAGGAAGAAAGTTGGGAGCTTGTCATCATTAATTGAATGTATTAAGAAATCATACATGCCAGAGCCTACTTTTGATGTGTTGGAAGAAACTGTTGACATGTGAAGGTTTATTCTGGGATCGCATGGTGAGGAGAAATGCATTGTACAACTTAATGACATTATCTTCCAACATCAATTTCGTATCAAAAAAATTGATGGGAAAACACTAATATGAGGCAAGAAGTATTCAACTACTGCAGAATGGGAACCATCAATAGGTTTGGAATTTTTTAAATTCATTCCAGATCATCCAATATTTGCATCATATATATTGTTATTACAATCAGTTGCTGAAGTTCATAATGCATGCAGATAGAATAGAGATATAAATTATTCTGATTGTCTAGAAGAAATTAAAAATTGTATTAGATATACATGAGTACTTTGACATTGTTGATTCAGTTTGGTGGGAGTCCTTTTTCAATAATCAAAGTGATATGATTTCAAGAACAACAAATGAAGATATACCTTTGAAAAATCCATTTATTTGGCCACAAAATGTGTCAAATGAACATGAGAAAAGAAACATTGTTGAACAACAACGATCAAGGTATTATTAATTCTTCACAAGCAGAGGAAAGAGAGATGTATATTGGTTCCAGAAGATCTCGTGCACAACGTGAAGCCATGGAAGACCTTTACAGGGGTTCAATACAGGATATTAAAGAGGGTTGCATGATCACAGTGCTAGCATATGGAGATCCCAATGGCTATCCATTATGGGTTGCTAAGGTTATAAAGGTCATTACAGAAAATGAAGATGTTACAGGTGTTGAAGTACATTGGTATGCCACAAATACACACCCATTCAATGGTGTGTATAAGCCAGAGATGGTAGTTGATAAAAAAAATTAGCGGAAAGAGAAAAAGAAAGAGTACAAATATAAATCCTCGTCGCACAGACCTCTTAAAATTGGAAGATGTTGACATACTTGTTTATGACTTCAATTTAACAAAGAGAGGAACTCTTTGCTTCAAGACGATAGAGATTTTGAAAAGGTTGTTACCAGAAGGAACAATGTTGAGATGGGAGTCTGCTGAAACCAATCGTAGATCCAGAAGAATTTTGAAACCTAAAATGGTGCGCATGCATGTGGACTCAATGGGGCACTAGTTGATGAAAGAGAAGAATATTGAACATCTTCGTCTGCATCCAATCATTCATCTGAAGCTGTGAATTTTGATGGTGTGCAAGAAAATATGAGTGATTTTGAATAATTGTCTAAGACAGTTTATATAACTGATGTTTGTATCATATCTTGAAATAAAAATTTTGATTTCAATATGGTGTTAAATCAGAAGTTATGAGTCATTTTTATGTTGTTGGATTATATGTTTTAATTATGATGATTTTTATTGTTTAGAATATCTACAATGCAACAATAAATTAGAGATATAATGTATGTTTCATTCAATCTACAAATAATGACATTTTGATTAATTTAGTCAAGTAATTTGTTCATAATGTCATGGTTTTCTAATTTTATGGTTGAAAATTTTCCAATTTTTTTTGTATATTTAGTGTTACGGTTGAAAACAATTAGAATTTTAACAATCTTTTGTGTCATGTTATTATATGTTTAACGACATGGATGAAAACTAATAGAATTTTAATGTGTTTCAGATCCCATTATTTTATCTTTATCATCATTACTAAAACATGTTGAAATTATACCTAGGAAATAAAAATGTTATTCTAGCAAAAACATTAGTGTGTTTTTTTCCTCAAAAACAGTTGTTTTTTTTGCACATAAAAAATCGGTATTACTGGCTTTTTTTTAAATGTTGAAAATTGACCCTAAAAAAAAACCACCATTCCAGTATCAACACTTTTCATTTTCAGGGTGTTTTTTTGCACAATTTTTGGACAAAAAAATCGTTTTCACTACCAGTTTTAAAACATGTTCAAAATTGACCCTAAAAAAACCATCGTTCTAGTATACACACTTTTCGTTTTTAACGTTGTTTTTCATGTTTTTTTGGGGTTTTTTGGCTAGAGTTCCTGTTTTAAGTTTATAGTTCCCGTTTCAAAGTTTACATTGTTTCAAACTTAGTCATTCATAATTGATTCTCAAGTAAAAGAAGTGATGAAAATTATGGGAATTCAAGGAATCATCTATAATACAAAAATGGGTCAATGAGGATTGTATGGAACCTTAGCTTGTTAGTTTAAAAAAAAAGTGTCATGAACTTCAAATTGTGATTTTTCCTAAAGAGTAAACATTTAGTGAAAAATTTGTAGGAAGATCCTAAAGATTTTGGTTACAAAGATGTCTTATGGAATAAAAGGGGAAACTTGGATTGAGAAGAGATAAATCAAGTGGGATATATGTGTGTGTGTGTGTGTGTGTGTGTGTGCGTGTGATATCATGTTTTCTTGCATAGTTTCACTGGCAATTGTATGTGGATGATTTGATGCTTCTTGTATGCAAATTTGATTTTCAGATGGGATGGACCATCATTGTTGTTTATACAACTAATGTGGGAGTTGTTTGTGAGTTAGCAAGCTCAATTTTTCTATAGAACCTAAGAGAATGACACATGAAAGATTATTGAATTCTTAATGCATTAGATAGGGAAAAGACAATCATGTGTAATGTGAGACCATTGTCATTTATATGAATAGATGTTTTATATGTTATATCATTTATAGATAATAGTACCTAGATATAATATGCTTGATTAGATGATTGTTTTGATATAGTATATATTATGGTGTATGTCAAAATCTATATATGGCATAACTATACATGGTACTTGATTAGTAATGGTATTTTTATCTTCATGAAGAACCTAATTGGATTTTAGAAAGATATATATATGTGAAAACTATCAGAAAACTTCTGGCCAAGTTTAATCCAAGAGGGGGAGAATGTAGTGTCCCACCTTGGCAAGGTTAATTTTGTGGCAATTAGAGAGGGTGATTTTGATGTAATGATAAAATATTATGCATGACATACTTATGTACATGCTTATATGCTATGGATCTGGTTGGTTGTTGTGTGCTTATGATAATATTTATGGCTGTGCGTATAAGAACTGATTTTGGTTAAGAACATATTATCGATATTTTCTCTTTTGGTATCCTAGTTTGGACATAGGTGTATGACATGGATGGTGATCCAGGATTGAGACACATAGATCCATGGATGATCATGTTGAAAATAGCAACAAGAAATGCTAAAAATAGCATTGTTATAAATAGCATTTCAGGATATACTCCAACTCTATTGGAAATAGCAAAAAATAGAAATGCTAAAAATAGCATTGCTATAAATAGCATTTCGGGATATATTCCAATTTTAATTTGTCCTTGAATTAAAATTGAGAATTAAAATTTGAATTTAGTCTCACTAGCTGTTTGAAAAATAATTAATTAATTCATCTTGAGTTAATTAGTTGGAGAAAATCAAACATGAAGTCTATGTGAAGACATGCAACTGTTATCCCTTTGATTGAGGAAGTTATCCCTTAATTAAGGAGATAAGGATTGGTTTTATTTGAGTTGTAATTAGTTAGCTCAGTTAACTGAGTTAAGTCCAGTAAATTAGTTCCAAACAGTTGGAGGAACTAATTGTGAGTTCAGTCAGTTTATGCATGCATGCATGCAACTAGTGTTCTCCAGATAACTAAATATTCTCTCATAAATAACCAATGCATGTCAGTTCAGAAAGAGACCTAGTTGAGATTAAAGATCGGGACATTGTACTATCAGCTGGAGGAATTTTTCTATAAAGGAAACTCAGCCATGCAGAAGGAATTATCTCCTTCAGGATTGCACAGTTATTTCAGAGGTCAGTGTTGTGTGTGAGGTGAGAATCACATAGGTTGCAGCTGGAGGACCCAAGAGAAACTGCGCAAGGAAATAGGAGGCTTGGAGGACTAAAGGAAGGCATATGTGTTGTCTATTCTATCTATGAGCAGCATTGAGGGATTGTACTGAGAGCTGGATAGCTTGTGAGCTAAAGCTTTGTGTAATCTGGAGATATTTCCACTTGTATGATAATACAGATAGCATGGTTTTTAGTTGAGGCTTTCCCCAAAGTATTCTTCTGTGTTCATGTGTGATTGATTTCTCATTCTCTATTATACGTGTTCTATTTGATCTTGCTCAAAATCGATTAAGCTTTCCCAAGTTTGTTTGTAGAAGTAGATCAAGTATTTTGCTTTAGTATATTGCATTATCAAGTGATCTACAGTGGGAAATTCTACATGGTATCAGAGCAAGGGTGTTCAAAGCGAAGAACAGTATACAAAGAAGGGAGAAGTTCGAAGTTTGAAGTTCCTGATTATAGAAATCGAATTCTTATCATATCTCAAATTTCACCAATGGCATTCAATGGTTTGAGACTCGAGTATGCCCTAGATGGCAGCTCGAATTATATGGCCTGGAAGGATCGCATGGAAGCAGTATTAGAGGACAACGGAAACCATATTGTCTCGAGTCTCCATGGGAAGGAGACTCTATTTTCAATGTGGAAGACATTGAAGGATCTATATCAGAACAGCAACGACCAAAGGAAGCTAGTGCTGAAGGACAAGCTTTGGAAAATCAAGTGTGAAAAGGGCGACACGATCTTTACATATCTGAACAAACTCACCACCTGCAGAGATGAGCTTGGAAGTGTAGGAATCACGACATTCGATGATGATATGGTAAGTCTTGCTCTCTCGGTCTTCCTAAGAGCTAGCACAGCTACCAAGACTCAGTGAATGGAAGAGAGAAACTATCGGATTGGGAACGACTATGGTCGGATCTCATGCAAGAGGAGATCAGGAGGAGCAACAGAGATGGTTCTTCATCCAAGGAGGATGAAGAAAATTTTGCCTTAGCGAGTAAGGCAAGGAAAGGGATGGAGAAGGATTCTCATCCCAAATCAAGTTCTTCTCATGGAGGGAAGAAGATTGACAAATCTAAAGTGAGATGCTTTAATTGTCATGAGGTGGGCCATTATGAAACTAATTGTCCATTGAAGAAATCCAAGAAGGGATACTCATAAGGATTTGAAGGTGAGGCATTGGCCTCTCAGTTCGAATTGGATTTTACCCTCATCGCATGCATGGTTTCATCGATGATGGGCTGTGGTTGGTTTCTTGACAGTGAAGCCTCATTCAACATGACCGACTATAAGAGTTTGTTCAGTACCTTGGAGGAGAAAGACCTTCAGATGCGCATAGAGATGGGTAATGATGAAAAGTATAGTGTTTCAGGAGTGGGAACGGTTTCTTTTCAGAGGGAGCATGGAGCTCGTATCACCTTGACAGATGTGAAGTATGTTCCAGGACTGAAGAAGAACTTGGTATCGATCATGATGTTGGAGGACAAAGGCTATGATGTAGTCTTCAGTAAGGGAAAGTTTTTCTTAGACACATCACCATGAGACAAGTGAAGCAAAACGGTTCATGAGTCAAGAACCTATATGCTCTTGAGGTTCAAGATGCATGCAAAGCCTTGAGGAGTAAGGAAAATGTTAGAGACTTGGTGGTTGAGAGGGAGAGTACATTACCTCTCAACATGCAGCGCCAGAAGAAGTCTCAGACAATTGTGGAGGAGCCACAATTGGTGAAGTAGCTTCAGGAGGTTGTGGAGCAGCCACAACTGGAGAAGCAGAGAGGAGACCGAGTGGAGGCATCCACTCGTGTAGAGACCTCCAGTAGGGGGAAATTTCGATCCAAGTTGGCAAAGGGATCACATGCAGCCATACCCCCAGGTTTGAGGTGGGGCGATGTGAAGTGATAGTCCCAAGAAAGCAGAAATAGGGGCAGGATCCTTGAAGTACCCAGCCTCTTTGATTAGACCTTGTTACGAGAGCCCCGATGAGGAGTAGCAGGATTGGCAGAGTGGGTAGAGATAGGTGCGGATGGAGCGGCAGAGGGACCTTCAACATCAGAGGGTGTTTCTAGCCCAACAGGGAGGTCAGTTGGGAGATCAGTTACTTAATTCTCAGTAACTGAGTTGCAGTGCAGCATTGGGTAGCATGATGCAACATGATGAGAGGAGGTGCAGTGTGGATGCAGTGCTGGGAGATAGGACCAGCAGCAGCATGGATGCAACAGGAGGAATCAATGTGATTGATGCAATCAGAGATCAAAGTGACAGAGGCTAAAGTAGTCAGATACTAAAGAGCACAGAGGTGCAGAGTTTTCATTCGACAGAGGCAATAGAAGTCAAATACTTTGATGACAGAGGCATCCTTTTGATTCAAGTTGGATATTTTTTGTGTTTCTAGAGTCGTTGGAGCAACAACACTTGAGAGAAGTGCTGCATGCATAACATTCCAAAGGTTCAGGATCGGGTTCGAGTTGAATGCCTTTCTTGTTGAGAGGGAGTGTTGAAAATAGCAACAAGAAATGCTAAAAATAGCATTGCTATAAATAGAATTTCAAGATATACTCCAACTCTGTTGGAAATAGCAAAAAAATGGAAATGCTAAAAATAGCATTGCTATAAATAGCATTTCGGGATATATTCCAATTTTAATTTTCCTTGAATTTAGTCTCACTAGCTGTTTGAAAAATAATTAATTAATTCATCTTGAGTTTATTAGTTGGAGAAAATCAAACATGAAGTCTATGTGAAGACATGCAACAGTTATCCCTTTGATTGAGGAAGATATCCCTTAATTAAGGAGATAAGGATGAGTTGTATTCAAGTTGTAATTAGTTAGCATATTTAATTGAGTTAAGTCCAGTTAAATTAGTTCCAAACAGTTGGAGGCACTAACTGTGAGTTCATTCAGTTAATGCATGCATGCATGCAACTGGTGTTCTCCAGATAACTAAATATTCTCTCATAAATAACCAATGCATGTCAGTTCAGACAAAGACCCAGTTGAAATTAAAGACAGAGACATTGTACTATCAGTTGGAGGAATTTTCCTATAAACAAAACTCATCCATGCAGAAGGAATTATCTCCTTTAGGATTGCGCAGTTATTTCAGAGGTCAGTGTTGTGTGTGAGGTGAGAATCACACAGGTTGCAGCTAGAGGACCTAGGAGAAACTGCGCAAGGAAATAGGAGGCTTGGAGGATTGAAGGAAGGCATATGTGTTGTCTATTCTGTCTATGAGCAGCATTGAGGGATTGTACTGAGAGCTGGATAGCTTGTGAGCTAAAGCTTTGTGTAATCCGGAGATATTTCCACTTGTATGATAATACAGATAGCGGGGTTTTTAGCTGAGGCTTTCCCCAGAGTATTCTTCTGTGTTCATGTGTGATTGATTTCTCATTCTCTGTTATATGTGTTCTATTTGATCTTGCTCAAAATCAATTAAGCTTCTGCAAGTTTGTTTGTAGAAGTAGATCAAGTATTTTGCTTTAGTATATTGCATTATCAGGTGATCTACAGTGGGAAATTCTATAGATCATGGTTATGTGGAACATATGGTTAATTATTATTTATGCATGATACATGATTTGTATGCTTATATATGCTTAATCTTGTACTAAGCTGGATGTAGTAGGGAACCTAGTTATTTGCAAACAAGGATGCTCAAATTATAAATGATTGTGGAAGTCATGATACATGATTTGTATGATTATATATGCTTAATATTGTATTGATAAGGATGTGACAAGGGACGTGGTTATTTCAAAACAATTATGTTCAAATTATAAATGATTGTGGAAGTCATTTCTTCAAAACCAAAATGACTACGGAATTCATGCACACTTCTTGGTCTTGGAACTAGACATTACCAATGAACCATCTTATGGGTATGAGCTCACGATTAGTACCTTAAGCTGAAGCACTAATTTTTAAACTAGAGTAGATGAGAAGCCATGGAAATTAGGTTGTGAAGTCTTAAATCCTTGGAGTAGATCAAGGCGTGGAGTCCTCAATCTACTAAGGCATAGAGATGAATGCAATAGGGATGCAGAATCCCTATTCTCTAGAAGAAAAATACCACTCATGGGTAGCTCAAGAATGAATTTCCTTAATAAAATCTCATTTCTGACAATTTTGGAGTGGTATTCTAAAAATAGAAAGTCATATCTAGCATATCAAGTATGACTTTCCAAAAATAGTACATCACCTACAATCAATGCATAATAAAGTATAGTTGAAGGAAAATCACTTCACTTGTCATTAATCAATCCTAATAGTTCAATCTCGACTTAGTCCTCAATATTATTAATATTACTATTATATTTTATGAGACTATGATATTTTATTAAAAGGGAATTACAAGTCACCTCCATCTCCTCAATCACTTCACACCTCTCTCCTTAAAGACTCTCATGGCTCTATGTAATTATTTCTCTCTTTTAATAATACATTACACTCTCTTTTATGCACTCATCAAAAATGGCATATTCCTCTTATACTCATTAAAGACACGCCATAAAATATTCCTCTTACGCTCTCTTTAATGCATATGTTACACTCTCCTTAACTAAGGCATGCATACCTCTCCTTAATAGCATGAGTTACACTCTTATAAATGGAATACAAGGCATGCATATTACTCCTCCTTTATGATAAGAATTTGTTGCTCCACCTATATATGTGTCTCATGTATTCTCACTTGAGGGGAGGTGAATGGTGATACCAAGAGTTTGAGAGATTTGAAGAAGATTGTGAGAGGAAGAGATTTGGAGAGTAGTCAATGCTAATCTAAAATACTGAGTAGCTCTACCTAATGAAGTTTAACATGAGTGATATTGAGAGGAAGTAAAACTTATCTTCCTCAGATTTCTTTGTATACCTCTCTACTGCTATCTTTTGGTACTACTTGTGATCTCTTACAACTTGGGGGTTCCAAGGGGAGAAGTTCTCCCTAGACATGGTTAGATTTAAAACTGGATGGTTCAATTAAGTTGGCTAAGGAATCAAGAATGAAGCATGATTTCAGTTGTTGGAATTGAATATCGCATCAGGTATATATTTAATTTCCTTGAAATTTTAGAATAATATTAGCATAAGGAAATGTAGAAATTTTAATTCATGCGAGCATGTAACTTTGGTTTAAGCTTATGTTATCTAGAATCTTATTTTCTAAGTTGAGAATGAGGATTATGAGTAGTCTATATGTATGGAAGCTTAACTTCAAGTTGGAAATATTATTGGTGTAGTTTATTGTACTAACCTTGGTATTGTAGCAAACTAAGGAAGAAAAGCCAAATATTGCTAACTGTAATTATAATGAAGAATTGTGAAAGAGGTTGGGTAAGAGTTTCATGACTTATGGTTTTGTGTTGTTTTAATTAAAATAGGTAATTAGATGCAATTTAAAAGGATTTTAGGGTATGTTTGCAAAGTGTTTGACAAAATAATTGAATGAGAAATGCTACCAATTTATTTATGCATGAATAAGTTCTAACTTAAAACTTACAAGAGAAGTAAGAAAATGGGCATGTACCCAAAATATACCTAGAGGAATTATAGAATCAGCCCTTAAAAAATGAAAAAATAATGGCAGCTAAAATATGGTTTGGAAGATCAAAGGCTTAAGGTAAGTTTGAGGTAAATTTCAATTATGGCTTATGTTTCATGTTCTTATCAATAATTCAATGTTTTGTGATTCAATTTTTGTTATAGTACTATTAGAATTTTGAAAGAAATCCTTAATGGTTGTAGCATTCAAGATTGCCATGTGTTTGTTAAATTGTAGCAATGGCTACAATAAGTTTGTCAAATTATGTCAAAGGAATTAGCTTGCGGGTTGTAAAATGTTTCAAGAACTCATATGGTGAATTTAGAAATGTCTTAATTTAATAAACATATATTAGTAGCATAACTATGGGTTGTCTTTCCTCATGTAGAGTTGTAAATGAAATTTTTCATTCCATGTGTTTGATAAAAGTTGTAAATGAGACATTAAGGATCTAATTTTTTATTGTTTTAAAGAATCACGTCCCTAGGAATTTTGGATGTAATTAATCCCAACATCAAGGGGTATTCATTCCTTATTGTGGACCTGTAACCCCCCATTTGATTCTTAAAAAACACTTTTCAGAACCCAGATCATAAACTGGTCGATTTTGCAGATTATTGTTGCCAACTGTGCGTGCCTGCTGTGGATTTTTTGGTGAAGGATAAAGATGATTTAGTTTATGTTATAATATGCCAATATTTGAAGTTTTAATTTATGAATTTTATGAGTTAAATAGGTTGAGTAAGAATCTTATATTCATGTTGTTAATGGTTTTCAAAATTTTCTTAAGAGATGATGGCCATCAAGTGTTTGACAAAATGCCTCAATGGTTGTATATTGTATGCTTGCAAACTATTTGTCAAAAGGTCTCAATGGTTGTAGCTTTTATGCACATAAATTCTTAGAGTAAATGTCTCATTGACTATAGCTTTTATGTACCATATATTTATGAATAGATTATTCAATGGATGTAGCTTCCTATGTTTGCAAGTTTTTGTATAAATGTGAAAATGAATTTTAGTAAAGTTACTGAAGTGTGAATAGATCAGCAGGACAATGTTACTTTTATCATATAAAGCTATCATAAAAAATGGGTGTTGTTGGAAACAATTTTACAATGACAAATTTTGTAGGATTTAATTACTTGTGCAAATGAGAATAATAAGTTCATCTAAGGTGCATGTATTCAAGGGTGCAGCCTTATGCTTTAGTGATTATAGAAAACAACTATTTATGCCCAATTTCAGTAAGTACATTGTTTTAATTTGTACTTTTTTAAAGAATAATATGCTTCTGAATTTATAATAGTATTTTTTCTTGTTGCAACATTCAGTATACAAGTATCATGATTGAAGCAATGCCATTTTGAAAATAATTGTTTTTCCTTAATAATTGGGAATTTTTAATGGATGAATTTGGAAATGTTGTTGGGTCAATATCTTCTATGATTCCATTTTCCATTTCATAAACATATCATATTTATTAGATTTTCTGATGAAGAGAGGCATATTCCTCGTTAAGTTACCTTGTTGCATGTAGGTTAATACTCATACCCTGATATGTGATTTTTGTGACAAAAGGATAACATTGTAGGTTCTTATGGCATACTTTTGTAGTTATGATGTCAAGAGTCAATAAGTGGAACTTATTTAGCATAATATAGGAGATCAAATAGGTTGATCTAGCTTAATGCTTGCACATGGCATTATGGTCAAATTTATTCATCTTACTTAGAGCTCTCATATAAGTATGAAAATAGCACATGCTTCTTTTAAACTTGAGGATAAATGTGTTTTGGAATTGGTTTTAAGGGAAAGTTACCCCTAACTTCTTATGTTATATTCTTATATTGAAATAAATGAAGGAACATGATCAAATGAAAACTTAGTCATATTACGAAAAAACAAGTAATAGTGTTCAATGTGACCTTTACTTCTATATACTATTGATGGTTGGTAAGGTGGGACCTTACACAGTATTTAGCCAACTAGATTTCGACTACTTGTATATGTACCTAAAAACACAACTCATGTCCTAAACTATAACAATATTTCTCTCAAATATATATACACTTTTTTACATAAATGATTGTGCTTACATGCACTAAATGAATAGAACATAAAGTAATTTTCCTTCAAACAACTATCACAAAACATTATTTATTTACAACCATTTAAAGCATACTCAAATGGATATAAAATGAAACATGTCAAGAAATAATAAAGTATCATTTCCCTTTTAAATCACTAAGAGAAATAATCCATGAGGTACAAGTTTAGTGTACCAACTTGAAAGTTTTTAATTCTAGCACTGATATAGTAAATACATCAGCTTCTCCCAACCTATGATACTTTTTTCAATAGTATCCCCCCAAGCACTTTTTGCCTGCAAGTAATCAGTTTTGTTCACTTTTCCCATTCTTTATTTTCCCACTATATTAGCTATGTCTAATTCCTCTTCTCAGCAAGATTACCTAAAAGTGGATTACCCTCTCTACTATTTAGTTAATTGTTGGTAACTACCTCCAACTCACCCAATGGGTGGCAGGGAGTTACTAGCTCATTTATGAGCTCCACTTCCCTACTTTCCAAGATAGCTTCCTATGTTTTAAGGAAGTTAATGATCAATTACTTCCATGATCATTAATAATTTAATCATTTAGATTAAATACCTAGGAATCAATGAGTGGTAATCAATATCAACAATAAACTTGCAACCATAACTCTCTAGTCAAGTGTAATTTCAACATCAATTCCAGATATTTATTTTATTAACAACATTATCAGTACAATATTTTCATTCAACCTTTATAAGTTTATCACATTGATAAACTATTTTCAAATGTGTCTTTTAAATTTAAGACGTAGACATACTTAACCATAAATATAAATTTACAGCTAAAGCTTCAAGCCAGGGGATATCATAAACACATGGAAGAAGATTATAAGCTTCCTACACACCTGGCATGACACATCATTTGATGATGTCAACATGATGACGTGGGATCACCAAGAGATACCATATGGTAGGGGAAAATGGAACGTTTTGGTTGGAAGAAAGGTATAAAATGGGTGACGCATGGCACCCTTCAGGGGCTGCCATGTGGCATGATCACTTCATGTTGACTGTTGGGCCTCAAAATAGTCCCTATTTTCACTCCATTATTCACCAATATTTTCACATTTTACCTTCATGTCACCTCCATTTCACCTCCATATCATTACATTTACCTCATTATTGGGTTATGACAATGCTTTTCCAAAGTTTATTAATTCTTAACATTTTTAAGTGGATTTATGGCTAAACTTTAGAAAATAATATGCTTATACTTATACCTAACAATTAGAATGAGTTTGTTGACATGTGTAGGCACAAAGGAAGCTTCCAGGGCATCTTTATGTGGCCTTGAATGATCAAATTCGAATTTGATATGATAAGCCTCATGGAAAATATCATGGAGAAAATCATGGACCTCATGGAGGAGATCATGGAAGATAGGGTTATGTGTTTAGATGGTTGAGAAATGTATGGAAGAGAGATTAGTGGATCATCATTATGAGTTTGTTATCTCATCTCATTGTATAAATAGGAGTACCTCCTCCATTCCAAGGGGAGGACTCTTAGAGCATGTATCCAGTTTATGATGGAATAGAATAAAGCTTCATTTCATACATTTCCATTATGTAGTTTTATTTCCATTATGTAGTTTTTAGATATAAGTTTCCTTAATGTAGTATATGGAATAATTTGTCTTGTTCTTAAGAGAATTGAGCTCACTCTAAAAGGATGAGAGAAACATGTTATTTCATATTAGATCTTATTTCATTTAATTGCTTAGATGTTTGATGTTTGAGGATTTGTTTGAGATTGATGAATGAGTTTTAAATTAGAATCTTATCAGCATATGAGAGAACAACCAAGGGTCTAAGTTAGGCTCTCTCTCTATTTGATTTGCATGATAATTGAAATTCATTCTTTTGCTTTTATGTTTCAAGTATCATATGAGGAGATAACCAAGAGTCTAAGTTAGGCTCTCTCTCCATTGATTTATATGGTAATTGAAATTCATTCTTTTGTGCTTTTATGTTTCAAGTCATTTCATTTCTTATGCTTATGAATGAATCTTAGTTTAGTTTGGATTAGTACATGAGAGGACAATCAAGAGACTAAGTTAGTCTCTCTCTCTACCTGAATCCGAACAATAATTAAGTTCATTCTCTTGTCTTCATTTCAAGTTTTTAGTTTCATGTAATCAATGATTTCTTTATGATACTGTAGGGAAGGACAACCAGGACCTCCTTAGTTAGGAGCCTCTTCACTTACATATTGTATTGAATCTTAAATAATTTAGTTATACATAGAGTTAGTTGCCTACTCCTGCATATATTGTGCTAGCATCATCACAAGCTTACGAGTTTCCTTGGTTGATAATTTAATGCAGCGATTTAAGCCCAATAAATTGCCCAACATTTTGGCGCCGTTGCCGGGGATGGTGCTAAGGGATTAGGCATTAGAAATTTAATTCAGTTCTAGTAGTTTTCTTTAGACTTGAGACCTGGTGACAGCAGGATCTTCACAAAGAAGTTTAAGTTTGAGTTTTTTGATGGTTTAGTGTTTAGCTAGTTTTAAATTTCGTCTTTTCAAAAACCCCCCCTGCATGAATAAAAACGAATCAATCGATTAGTATGCTCTCTTCCTGCGCTTCGTGTGATCAGGAAGATCAGAAAATCTATTGATTTCGTTCGAATAAAACTACTCTTGCTGGAGAACTAATGTGCAACATGACAATAAAGAATTTTGTGAATGAAAAAAACATCTTTAAATTTTTAGATGAAATTTAGTTTTTAATTTTATATTTAAAAAAATAAAAATTTTAATAATATATGTATCATATATACATATTATTATTAAAAAAAAAAAAATAACCATTTCTTTTGTTGTTCTTTTAGATATTTAAAAAAAAAAACAAAAAAAAAAACTAAATTCATTTTAGTTATTGTTTAATTTTAGAATATTTCTTTATTAGGTTTTAATAAAAAAAATTTGTTGATTTAAAAAAAATCTCAATTTAAATAACAAATTAAAAAATTTTGTTTTTTTAATTTGTTGTTTAAAAAAAAAAAAAAAAAAACCATAAAACAATAAATAAAATCAACATAGGAAAATTATGTTTTCATTTCTTTTAAGATTTGTTGTTTAAAAAATAAATAAATAAATAAATAAATAATTCATGTAATAATAATATATATATCTCATCTATATATATATATAATTATTATTAAAAAAAAAAATTAACTTTTGTTACATCGATCCATAAAAAATAAAAAAATCTCTCTCATAGACAAGCAGATCCGAGAGATAGAAGAGAGCAAAGCCAGCCTGATGACTTGATTGATTTCCGCCTGTTAAAGAGCAGAAAGGGTATGAGTCAGCTGGAATTAGAAGATGAGGTGGAAGATGATTTGAAGCGTGCTACTGGAGAATTTGTGAAGGATGGGAGCAGTATGAATAAATTGAATCGGATTCTACAACTGACGGGCTTCAGTGATCCAGTATATGCTGATGTGACAGTAATAAACCGTACAAGGGATACACTGCAGAATCTTTGATTGGAATTGGCTACCATGGGCGATCTTAAACTGGTAGAACGCCCACAAAATTATACTCTAGCACGAGAATCAACCAAGCAGATAAAAGCTAATATAAAGGTTTCTTCAACCGAAATTGGTGTGATCTTTGGTAACATTGTTTATGAGATGTTCTACTACCCCTGCTCGCCATTGCCACGCTCTGCGTGTTGATCAAAGTTAAGTTGGGTGTTGACTGGATTCGATCACGGGTTGAGGGTTACCTGAGTGTATTTCCAAGAAAGGGTTTATGGTGGAATAAATTGATTATGAACAGTTTATCATGTGGAGATCAGGGCCATTGCAATGAGAACTTTTAAGCAAGTTGTTGCATCGACGCCGCGCTTCCAGAAAATCTATTGAAATTGCGTTCTCCCTGAACAAGGACCTCCCTTGAACCATGCATAAAAGCTGCAGGAATGATGGATGATGCAAAAGCACCCATCTGTGAGTGTTGCCATTGACGATATCTGCGAATTTGTACATTAATTATATCTCCATCTGCAATAGATTTTGCTCTGCGGGAAATCAAATCCATTCGAAGACTTCCATCTCCATCACGACTTGCAGCACGAGGCTTATAATTTAAATAAGTTTTCCTGAATAAGAAGAGGAACAAGGTCAGGATCGCTCATGCATAATTCCATTCTTTCATCCATCCTTAGCCTGCCTCCCTCATAACCGAGCAACTTGTCCACAGCTGTAAATGGTGTAATATCTTCATTGTTTTTTTGCTCCCCTGCAAACGAGCCTTGATATCAGCATATTTGCGGATTGATGAGGATAGGCTCATATATTGCAATTGATTTAAAGCCATTTGCATATCTCCATTGACACGCTCACCAAGTTCCAAGGCTTCATATGTGTTTTTAAAATCCTTCAATTTCGCTTTTGCCTTCCATTAGTTTTGAGTTTGTTTTGACTATTATTTATTTTGATTAATTTGTTTTGACTATTATTTATTTTGATATATATTTAGTTTTTGGTTGTTTTGCTTTAGTTATATTTTAATTCTAATTTCTTAATATAGTTAATTCTAATTTCTTAATATAGTTAATGTTTGTTATGTTATATTTATATTAATATATTAATATTAATATAAAATAATATAATAGTAATTTGTTATTATTAGATATTTTAAATGTAATTCGTTATGTTTGTTTGTTATATTAATTAATATTTGTTATAACAATGTATTAATGTATTAAAATGTTGTTATAAATGCATTAATTAATATAGTTATAATTTTATTTTGTTTTGTTTTTGGTTATTTGTTGTATATAATTGTTGTTATATTTGTTATGTTATAATTATATTAATTGTTAGGTTATAAATTGTTATTGTAATGATATGATTGTTATTACATTTTTTTTATTTTTTTTATTTTTTTGTTATGTGTTTTGTAACAGTGATAGTTTTGAAAGGGTGAACATTGGCATGTGAAGGGCACTGGCATAAACAAAACTTTGGGGGCATGAAAATTGAGAGAATTACAAGAGCAGGATGAAAACTTTGGGGGCATGAAAATTGAGAGAATTACAAGAGCAGGATGAAAACTTTGGGGCCATGAAAATTGAGAGAATCATGAGAACAGGATGAAAAAATAATAAAAAATAAAAAAAAACAAATATTAAAAAAATAATATATATATATATATATATATATATATATATAATTCACAAAATTCACGCAGGTTTGAAAATAAAGAATGGAACATTTGGAAGCATAATTTGAAAGAACATTTGGTGGATTATTTAAATGCTGACTAACTTGTTTAGAGTTGGCAAATTGATATTGTTGTATGCTTTTATAACATACTAATCTGCAGGACACAACAAATCTATGATGCCAAACTTTTCGCCATGCACAGAAGTCAGCTGACACAAACAGGGAGTATTACTCTTCATGGTTATTTTCACAAATGGATTGATATTAATATCATGATTAAGTCAATTTTAACACTTTGTTTGTCCTTAATTTGTTTTATTTGGTATGAAATTTTTGCATAAGAATCATGAAGAAACTGGCCATTTCTTCTAGAGCACACTTATGTTTTCTTTGTACCAAGTTTTTTACAGGTTACAGGATAATCAAGTGATCATAAGAAGATTACATTGTGACGACAATTGGTCTTCCAAAGACTAAAGTCATGAAAAATTCTCAAGACAAATCCAACTCTACAACCACTCCTTTGCAACTCCCTTTTTGCAAAACATTTTCCACCAATTGTCAATCCATAAAGCATACCATTTCCATATCCATTTTTCACAGCAAGAGTTCTTATTCATACACCATGCATTTCCTTATTGCCATTTTCCATGTCATTACCATTCCCCTTCATTTCCGCAAATAAAACCCTGCTTGAGTCAAAGTCCTAGAGTCAAAGTATCATTGAAAAAACACCTAGAGGCTTGCATGCCTTAATGGCAAGTACTCTTACCAATGAACAATGGGAGTACATTAATATCCCTTGTTCGTTGGATCGTGTAGGTGACTCAACCACGGCAAATTTATTCGTACCTACAAAGATGTGTTAGGCATCCTAACTCCCATTGGAATCAATGGTGGGAACTCTTGTGTTGGCTAGGGGCATTCATTAACGGCCACTAAGTCAACAACTTCTTGCTATGTTCGACATCGACAAATTTAATCACATAGTAAGATTTGTGCCATCGAGCGTTGAAGACTTGAAGACCCATATTTTGTAGCAGATGAAGCCAATTTCCTTTCATCAGTTTGTCATCACTTGAGGACAAGTCAATCAATAAGGCTGGGAGGGAAATGTCACTTATATATTTTGTATACCTTCCAAGCCTTATAGATTTTCAGCCATATTCAGCAGACTCATCAGATTCATCATCCAGCAGCAGAAGATCCAGCAGCAGATACGACTTTCAGCCATGTTCAGCGGACTCCTCAGATTCATCATCTAGTAGCAGAGGATCCAGCAGCCGATACGACAATACAACTCCATCTTTCATCCACAACTTGAAGAAAAAGCTTCAGAGCAGAATTGTGGCAGCTGGACATGCATGATTCATCCACCATTTTCCCAACCAAGTAAAGAAGACTACGAACAACACTTTTTGCAGCCACATGTGCACAACTCTCATCCATTTTTGGAAGGGTAAGTTAAGGTATGCTATTTTCTAACTTTTAACCATTAAATTCCTTGAAAAGTTAGAATAATAATTTTTGGAAAAACTTGACTTCCTTTTTCCTTGCTTTCCCCATTTCACATAATTGCCCAAATCATCTGTTTAAGGGAAAGGATACATCCACATTCATATATCACATTCATATAACATCCACATTCATATATCACATTCTTAACCCCACTTACCTTCAAAATATATTCACTATTACATGAGCATACAAATGGCTTTGTCAAAAGTATTTAAAAGTTAATTGGATGCCAACACACTCATGGTTGTTACACAAGAACCAACCATGACGCATTCCAACAACAATACTCTGCCACTATTACATGAGTATACAAATGGCTTTGACAAAAGTATTTGAAAGTTAATTGGATGCCAATACAATCATGGTTGTTACACAAGAACCAACCATGATGCATTCCAACAAAAATACTCTACAATAAAAATCACATTATCAATATGCAAAGATCATACATTGAATGCAGCAAACAAAATATGGTTGAAACACAAGAACCAACCAAGTTGTCGTTCATCAAAATAATGCTTTGCAAAAGTTATGTAAATGATATCATGTAGAGTTTAAGCCAAAGCTCAAAAAGTAATGTAATAGATTGCATGAGGACATGCAATATCTTGAGTTTGGGGGAGATGTTGGGCCTCAAAATAGTCCCTATTTTCACTCCATTATTCACCAATATTTTCACATTTTACCTTCATGTCACCTCCATTTCACCTCCATATCATTACATTTACCTCATTATTGGGTTATGACAATGCTTTTCCAAAGTTTATTAATTCTTAACATTTTTAAGTGGATTTATGGCTAAACTTTAGAAAATAATATGCTTATACTTATACCTAACAATTAGAATGAGTTTGTTGACATGTGTAGGCACAAAGGAAGCTTCCAGGGCATCTTTATGTGGCCTTGAATGATCAAATTCGAATTTGATATGATAAGCCTCATGGAAAAGATCATGGAGAAAATCATGGACCTCATGGAGGAGATCATGGAGGATAGGGTTATGTGTCTAGATGGTTGAGAAATGTATGGAAGAGAGATTAGTGGATCATCATTATGAGTTTGTTATCTCATCTCATTTTATAAATAGGAGTACCTCCTCCATTCCAAGGGGAGGACTCTTAGAGCATGTATCCAGCTTATGATGGAATAGAATAAAGCTTCATTTCATACATTTCCATTATGTAGTTTTATTTCCGTTATGTAGTTTTTAGATATAAGTTTCCTTAATGTAGTATATGGAATAATTTGTCTTGTTCTTAAGAGAATTGAGCTCACTCTAAAAGGATGAGAGAAACATGGTATTTCATATTAGATCTTATTTCATTTAATTGCTTAGATGTTTGATGTTTGAGGATTTGTTTGAGATTGATGAATGAGTTTTAAATTAGAATCTTATCAGCATATGAGAGAACAACCAAGGGTCTAAGTTAGGCTCTCTCTCTATTTGATTTGCATGATAATTGAAATTCATTCTTTTGCTTTTATGTTTCAAGTATCATATGAGGAGATAACCAAGAGTCTAAGTTAGGCTCTCTCTCCATTGATTTATATGGTAATTGAAATTCATTCTTTTGTGCTTTTATGTTTCAAGTCATTTCATTTCTTATGCTTATGAATGAATCTTAGTTTAGTTTGGATTAGTACATGAGAGGACAATCAAGAGACTAAGTTAGTCTCTCTCTCTACCTGAATCCGAACAATAATTAAGTTCATTCTCTTGTCTTCATTTCAAGTTTTTAGTTTCATGTAATCAATGATTTCTTTATGATACTGTAGGGAAGGACAACCAGGACCTCCTTAGTTAGGAGCCTCTTCACTTACATATTGTATTGAATCTTAAATAATTTAGTTAGACATAGAGTTAGTTGCCTACTCCTGCATATATTGTGCTAGCATCATCACAAGCTTACGAGTTTCCCTGGTTGATAATTTAATGCAGCAATTTAAGCCCAATAAATTGCCCAACATTGACATCATCATGTGAATGACTAGGCACCCATAGGGACCTAGTCATAGAGCTTGGTCACGTGTGACCAAGGAAATGAGTTCAAGGAGCCAAGCTAAGAGTTAGAAATAGTATGTTCACCTAGTAAGGGCTAGCCCCTGATTAGTTTGTGGAACCAAATGATTACGTAAATTAAAGTTACATGGTAGGACATAACTCTATATTATATGACTTACATATTAATGTATGTCATCCCTATTATGCATGTTGAATCCATGGGGACTTTTTTTGGCCCTCCATAGGCCCAGGACCACAGATCACTATAAATACATAGCCAATCTATTTGATTCAAGGGCAAGTGAGCAAGCGAAACATTGGAAAATCAGTGAAGCCTCGGTCTTGGTGGAGTGAACCATTTTTCTTATGGTCTTAATAATGGCGATGTCTCTCCAATGAAACATAGATGTGGTTTGAAGATTTGTTTGGTTACAAATGAGGATCATTGTTCCAATATTTTTTGTATGGTTGTGATTCAAACTAATACCTTTGATCTTAGATATGGCACAGGCATTAAATATTATCGAGTTTAACCAATGGTGATTACCATGATAGATTCCATGTCATCGTCTGTCTATTATCCTGTGTAATGCATGTTGGTGTGTGAGCCCCAACATGCCAATGACAATGTCTAACAATGTTGGCATGTAAGGTGGTTCCATGCCCTCACTCTAGTTTTGAGTTACATTTAATATAGTGTCAAGTGCATTGGTTTAGATGGATCATTGTGTAGCTCATTTGGTGGGATGTCGATAGGGAGTTTTCCAAGACCCTGGTTTGAATCCCAGTGGTAATCAAGTCAGACCCTTTTTTTATATGTTATTGGCATCCATTTTGTTGAATGCTTACCTAATTGGCAGTGTGCATTATGTAGCACTAACACTAGAAACTAATAATTTGTATAAGTGCACCTAGAAAGAAGAAAATTGTAGGACATTTAATTTAATATATAGTTTTGTATGGTTTTTATAGGTTTCCGGGCTCATTAGTGATCCAAATTGGTTTCCAAAAGAATCATGGTGATCAAGTCTTAGAGATGGATGCAACCATAGGTATGTAATGCCTTATTAGCACTTATTTGATGGTCAAAATATTTTTTATATGTTTTGAGGTTTTACGAGAAAGTTGTAGAGGTTTTGGGTGTATGGAAAGAATGGTTTCCAAGAAGGGGTTTGTGTGACTATATTGATGAGAAGTTGGAGTAGAATGTGAACAATAATGTGACAGATAGTGACATTGGTTGACTTGACAATTGTAGTAGCGATTGCGAATTGTAACAATGGATTATAGTGACAGTTGTTGTAGGTTTTGCACTTATAGTGATTGCAGGTTGTGTTTATAGATATTTATTTTTCTTATGATTCAGTGATTAGCAACTATAAATGATGACAGTGGATCCAGTTTGAAAATATATGAAATAGAGGTACATAAGGACTTGAAGAAGGAGGTGGGTGCCTCTACTAAGGTTGGAGCCTCAATCAAGGACTAGAGTAGGTTGGAGCCTACTCGTCATCAAGGTTGGTGCCTCAATCAGGTTGTAGCATATAGTGAGCATCTATTTGCATTCTTTTGAGGTTGGTGGCTCAATTGGGTTCTATCCTACCACAAGTGGCATCTTTCATATCTTGGGGGTCGTTTCCTCGAACAGGTCATAGCCTACAAATCTATGTAAGAAATTTGAAGATAAATAAGAAGAAGGACTTGAGGTTTTCTCCCATATGGGTTTCCACGTAAAATCTTGTGTCTCTTTGATCTGATGGCTTCTTGATGTGTTGATAGATTTATGGTGCATTATTTTACATATTAATATGTTATTTATGGTTATGGTGCATTGTATTATGATTGAATGATTATGAAAAGTTATGAAATGGTAAAATTGCTCCCACACTAATTCACCCCCCACCCCCCTCCCCCAATGTGATCTTTGGTCCAAAAAGTGGAATCAGAGCCAAGTTGCCTTTAGAACTAATAACTATTGTAAGGTTGAGTTCAAGTGAAAATGGCCACAACCAGAGTAGTGGGTAAGTCCCCTATGTTTGATGGGTCCAACTATGAATTTTGGAAGATAAGGATGGAGACCTATCTCATCTCCTTCAGAGTAGAATTTTGGGAAATTGTGGAGACCAAATATAAAGTCCCCAATATTATTCCAACAAATGCATAAAAGAGGGTACTCTACACATTTAATGCACAAGTTGAACATGTTATTTTAAGTGGCTTGGAAAAATCAGAATTCATCAAAGTGAAGTAGTTTAAGTCAGCTCATGAGGTATGGAATAAACTCAAAAATTATTATGGAGTCGTGAAAGTTAAAGACGCTATGTTGTAATCTCTTAAGGGAAAATTTGAAAGTTTGAAGATGGAAGAAGACAAGGACATTGCTTCATATTTTCTTCGAGTAGACAATATAGTTAATTCCATTACAAGTCTCAGTGAAGAAGTTAAGTATAACTCCATTATTTGAAAAGTATTGAGATCCCTTCCATCAAGAGTCAATCCCAAAGTATCATCCCTTGAAGAACTATCAGAAGTAAACAATATGTCTATGGGTAAGCTTCATGGAAGTCTCTTATCATATGAGCTAAGAATCAAGAAGGACAAATCGAGAGTCAAGGAAGTATCTTTCAAGGTAGCCAAAGAAGATAAAAATCAAGGAGATCGGGCATACTCTATCTCCAACAAAGAAGAAGCCAAGTTTTTCTAAAGGTTCAAAATAGGAGCCGGAAATTTCAAAGGTAACCTTCCTTTCAAGTGCTCTGAATGTGAAAGGATAGGTCATTATGCATCTCCTTATGCCAAGATGAATGATAGTGATGATGAGTCAATATTCAAGTCCAAAGATCAAAAGAAGAAGAAATATAGTAAGAAAAATAATTTATACTCAAAATAACAAGGTGACAATGAAAGCAATGAAAGTGTAACTGGTGCAGAAAGGGGTAAAATAATATTCATTGTTGAGGCTAAAGAACCTGAAGTTGAAATAGACTACAAGGGATAAATTACAAGTGCATTAAAGGAAATAAAGATCATCTAAAGGAAGGAAATTTAACTAATTCAAAAGCTTCAAGACAAAAACCTAAATGAAGACACCATTCTTGCTCTCAAATTCAAGCTGGAAGAAGCAAAAAGGGTAAAGGAATTTTTGTCTAGACAACTAAATGAGAAGGAAAAAATTTGTGAAATACTAGAGGAAGAGGTTGTCCTCTTAAGATAAGAATTGGAGCAACTCAAGTCAAAGTTTCATAAAGGGACTAAGTCCCTATATCACATTCTCAGCATGGATAGGTCTATTCTCATTAAAAAAAGTCTTGGTCATCAAGAAAATTGTGAGGAACCCATTAACAATTGTCCCCCAAACTCATAAAATGAAGATAGTCCCAAGGAGCTTGATCAAACATTCATTGTATCTAGTAGCAGCTCTCTTGAAGATCCAAAATAAGTGATGAACCAGGATAAGTATTTTCATTTCAAAAACTCTCAAGATAATGCTAGGAAAGAGTAGAGTACAAGAAACCAGAGTAAAGAGAAAGGATCTCTTATGACAAGGAATCTTCATAAAGGATCCACAAGCAGAAATGAAGAAGGTATTGAAAATCAACATATGAATATGGCTCCTTGTTATAGACATATTTGGGCACTGCAACCCCAATCTTATATGTCAATAAACTAGGGCTCTTTAACCCCTAAAAGTGTTGTTTCATACCCTAAAGGATCATGGTCAACTGATTACATCATTCCCCAAAAGTTCCACCTGAAAAACCATCCAAAACTGGCCAAAACTGGACCATACTGACTGCTCCACTGTCAAGGTGTGATGCATACTGACTTCTACACTAGCCAGGTGTGATGCATACTGAAGAGGCCTTCTGTAGGGTGTGATGAGCGAGGATGGACAAATGTCCGAGACAGTTTACTAAGTGGATGCTCATGGAATCTTCTAGAAACTTCCCCTATGACACTTGCCTCTCTGAATTTGCCCAAGGATGAGTAAGAGATCCAAGAAATATCCAAGTGGAACCAAATGCAACAAGTGGAATGACACTAATCAAAAACCCAGAGATGACTCACACCCTTGCACACATCTATAAATGGATCCCTCATCTGAGAGATCTAGGAGGCTAGAATTTTGTAATTTGTAAGGAAGTGTTGATAGTTTGTATTTGAGAAAAGAGCATTTTATTGTTGGGTGATCTTGCTTTTCATGAGGTTAAGAGGGCTTTGATGCTGGGAGGATGATGTTGGATCAAACAGCTGGGTTGTAATTCTCCCTTCTATTTAATAAAGTTCTTTTGAGTTTTCTTCCATACAACTGAGCAATTGTGAATGTTATTATGTGTGAATGTCATTGTATGTTCATTATATTTCTGATTCTGCAATGCTTATGATATAATAGATCAAGATGCTTTGACGGTGTTTTGTTACTGTGTTTCTACAGGTATTCTCTAAGCAAGATAAGTAGGAGAAGAGTTGCAAGCTCTGTCAAGGGGGATATAGATCAAGAAAGGAGTTAAGCGGAAGATCCAAGTTGGTTCCTTTACCTCTCTCTTATCTATTATACATAGAAGAAATCACAAATTGCTTTAAATTGTTTGTTTCTAAGATAGTTGCCAATCCTAGAGGGCTAGTTGATTTAAAAGACACTAGTTTTCCCAGAAACAAAATGGCGACTCCACTGGGGATCGAATAGATGTTTGTTTGTTGTTGTTGTTTGTTTTATAAACTATAGACGGAGCCTGAAGTTAGCCAAATAGCCTTCTAACTACTCTTGCTCTGCAATTGCATAGTAGATGGATGCTGCTTCAGTCAATCTCTAGTTTAGTTTATGAATTGAACATCTGACTTGCAAAAATTCTAGATGCCCTTTTGGTAGCTCAGTAACCTCTCAAGATCATTCCTCTTTACTGTCCATCATAGCTCAGCTTAACTCATTAAAAGCAGCTGTAAATTTGAGCCAAAACCCACTTCAGTTGCGCTCCCTAGCCCATCGCACTGTCTGTCACTATAATCCAGTATGCATCACACTTTTCGAGTGTAGCAGGTGTGATGCATCCCTATTTTTGTGAAGCCCAGGTGCGATGACTGACTGAACCTATTTCCCTTCTTGAAATTTGGGGTTTTTTGTCCTTGTTTTCAGCTCTGTTTAGTTGTTTTTTGCTGCTTATGAACAATACCTTATTACTAAAGCCTGCTTGCATTACATAGATCAGCCTCCATTGATTAGGATTAGTAAAAAAATTTATGTATTTTTCCATCATTTACAATCCTTTGTCAAAAAGTTGCTTAAATCGATCTGTCGTTTTGGTACAAAAAGTGTCATAACTGTCATTTTGTGTCAAAAAGAGAAGTGTCGTTGAGTCTTCCTTCCCTGAATAGTTGATTGAAATTTTCTTCAAGTATTTGATTTGATTTGTTGATATTTGAAGTGTCGAAAGCATTTTCTATTCGAAATTGAAAAGTGTCATTTAGTCTTCCTTTCTATTTTGAAAAAGAGATTGTTGAAATGTCGCTTTGAGTAAAATATTTCAGATCTTTACTATACTTAGTTTCCCTTTTTGGCATTTTTCACATTAAGGGGAACAAAAAACAAATACATGCATTTGCATTTGCATTTAGCTTGTGTTCGAAAAATGATTTAGGAAAGTGCATTAGTGTGTGCACTTTGCTATTTGTTTGAAAGGATTGTAATTTTCTTTCCCTAGTAGCTAGGATTTTCATTGATCAAAATAAACAACAATTGTTTATCATTGTAGATTGCATTTTTAGGAATTTCAAATCTACATCACGCGGTGAACCATTGAAAGGAAAACTTTTAAACAATATCAACTCTAAAATAAATTTCAATGAACTTAACAACGCTTTGGAACCTAACGCAACACATCTAGAGGTCTAGGCTAGAGACGTGTTCCGGCGTCGTAAAAACTAGTAACTATCATTTTCATCGAAGGTTGGGTGATTCCTCCTCTTTGATACGACAAGTGCTAGCACGGACTTGTGGTTCCCGTACCATCGAGTATATATTGGGAGACCACAATAGGCTTATATCCTTTATCCATAGGAAACCATGTCTGCCGCCCTATTGATCGCAATGCACTGAACATAGCATTCGAGAAGATTGACTATCGTACATATGTCCTTGGTAATTTCTCTTTAATTTATCACCAAGGTGTATATTGCAGTTTTTCAATTGGTTTGGTAATCCCTCTGTCTATATTTCCAGAGTAGTCACTTTCGTTCCTTTTCGACTCTTTAAAAGAAAAGGTCTATCTGAGAACTTGTCACTTCAAGCTCATTAAAAATCGAAGGGGACTTGAGTCATCTTTAGGTTTTTCTCGACTCTTAAAAATTGAAAAAGCAAAGTTGTGTCAAAGCGTCATTAAAAATTATTTAATCAGAATAACATCCATGTTCCTTAGTTGATCTTAGGTTGAGATATATGGAGACAAATCCGAGATCCACCAATCAAGGAATCCCTTTGGAGGGGAATCCTAGTCCTTTTTTCTCTTGGGGAAATATTAGTGCTCCGTATATGGCCACATTGTCCCTCCCGAGAATTACAATTGGCCGACCCGTATGGCTATTCTCAACCTCTGTGGTTCAAAATCCTGCATTTCCGCAACAATCGAATCAGCATCCAGTTGATACTGAAGTTAACCCTTCACCTTCTTCTTCGTTTGTTTCTCCCTCCCCTTCTTCCTCTTCGCTTGGTGAAAGTAGCAATGCTAGTAACCAAGTGACCGAGAAGAAGAAGAAAGGGAAGGAGAAGAAGAAGAGGCCAATTTAGCAAGGGGGAAACCATGCAGCATCTAGTGAAAATTCACACACTAAACTTTCTAAACCCAGATTTCCATGCATAATTTGCATAGGAGACCATTTTCATCGAGATTTTCCGTGCATTCCTCAAATCTTAAGAGAATGGTCCCCCCATTCACACCAACCAGTGTCATCAACCTCTGGTGAGCATGTTGACAGCACACCATCAACTAGTAATGGTGAAGTTCATGAACAGAAAGGAAAGGTCAAAGTTCCATGTAGATTATGTGAAGGGGACCATACCCTTCCTCGTTGCCCTTTTTTGGATGAAGCTAAAAGAGTCTTGCATAACTGTCCTGCTTCACCGCAGCGACTTCCATATGGATACAGGAAACTCTCCCCAAGTCCTTTACTAGTTGAAAACCTGACTGACATAACTCAACCGTCGGTCGAAACACCTCTCACTAAGAGTGAATCTTCTGAATCTATACCTGACGAAAGTCAACAGGTCGAGGTGACAATTGACCCAGTTTTACCTTTAGAAGAACATACCCTTCCTAAAGAGAATGAGAACGATATCATTCAAATTATTTTTGCCACTTCAGAGTTCGATGAACTGGGGGGAAATCCGCCCGTTCCTTCACAACAGGAAGAGAATCCCCCAGTTCCCGCTACTCAAGGGGTTATTGCACCCGTTTATTTGCTACCCCATCCAAGTATTCTAGTCGCCTCCTTTAATTGGAATCGGCTAGTAAGATCTCACCTTCCTTCTTATGTACCTTTCCAAATCATAGTACAAGTTTACAAAATGATCGTGTCTGGCACTATCATAGATGAGGGTGCGTCAATGAGTATCCTTTCCTCAACTAGTCAGGCTTTAACAAAGGAACCAGTTGACCGTTAGGGATCCTTCCTAAGTCACCGATAACTTTGGGACGGAAAATCGCTCACCTGAACGTGATGGTAGTCCCAGGACCGTTAGATTACAATCTACTCCTTGGACGTGACTATGTTTACAACATGGAGGTTATTGTTTCAACACTCTTTCGAGTGATGTGTTTCCCACATGAACGCAAAATTGTCACTATTAACCAGATTTCATTTCCTGGTTCAAGCATAGCTCCAAGTCAAACATCATACCTAAATGGCCCTTTTGCATCAAGAGTGTCTCTTCAACCTTCATTCCATCCACCTGAATGTCAGGAGTAATCCGGTGAATGTAATGAAGCTTAGGGGGCATGCACCCTTGTCTATTTGGCAGACAAACCCAGCTGAAAAGATAGGTTTTCCTATAGGTTATGTGATTGGTCTGACACACCATTCACCTTTGTCTGCACTGCGGATGAAGCCAAGGAAGTGTTTTGTTTGCTCTCCGAATGAAACCATCCTACTGTATGAGTTTCCCTACTGGTTATGTGATTGGTCTGAGACGCCATTCACCTTTGTCTACTCTGTGGATGAAGCCAAGGAAGTGTTTTTTTTGCTCTGCAGATGAAACCATCCTACATAACCACAGTAATTCCCATATGGTTACAGAAGACTTTCCTTTTCATCATGCTGGGGGCATGAAAAGCATTTTCATTTTTCATTTTTTAGCTTTTTTAGCTTTTTAATTTTTTTTAGCTCTTTAGTTTTGTCTTTTTTAGCTTTTTAGTTTTGTCGTTCTAGCTTGCATAAAAAGAAAAACTAAAAACTGAGCATATGTTATCGCATGGTTCAAGCTCGTTAAAAAATAAACCTACCACTGAGCATAGTTCCCCCACGGTTAAAGCTCATTAAAAAATGAACCCACCTTCAGTAAATAACCTTTGTTATTGCCATGCTATCAGCCTTTTGAGCCTTGGTCGTGTTTCCCCCATCAGCTCCATTCTTTTGGCTGATCATACGCTTCCACTTGATTGTTTACCCTTTTTGAGGAACAACTGCGACGAGTGGTCCTGTTAGCCAACCTCTTCACATCACCATGTTTTGAGAAGTTCCAAGCTTACCCAGAACCAGTTGCTACCCTAAACGCCACTCATTCCTCAAAAACGAGTCTCCTTTAAACTCTTTTCAGACTCGTTAAATATGAAAAGATTGTCGAGCGCTTGTCTTTTCTACTCGCTAAAGTGACCAAAAAGTCATCCCTCCTGTATATTTTAATCTTTTTCAGACCTGAGGGATTATCCCATGAAAAAGTTTGAGCGCTTGTCTTTTCGGCTCGCTAAAGTGATCGAAAAGTCATCCCTTTTGTATTATTTTATTCTTTTTCGGACTTAAGGGATTATTCTATGAAAAATAACTACTGGAGTTTCCTTTACGTCCCTTTTCAAACTCTATAAACATGAAAAGGACCGAGTTATCCTTGTCGTTAAACTCGTTAAAACAATAGCGACAAACTCTTCCACCCGAGACGAGACAGAGTTTCCTTTCCATCCTTTTTAAAACTCTTTAAACATGAAAAATACCGAGTTATATTTTCCGTTAAACTCATTAAAACAATAGTGACAAAATTTTCCACCTAGACAAGAACGAGTTTCACTGTTGCTAGACTTGCTAAAACATAGCGACAAGTTTGCCCAAAGGGAAAATTATAGAACAAGCATATGTTATCCTCCTCAAGCTTGACAAAAATAAAGAGGTACTGGTCAGCAATGACTAGGGAAAAAGGGAAGAAAACTTGAATAATTTTATGGTAGCAGGTCGCTCTTGAACATGACACTTTCACTCCATCACCATGATTGAGTCGGGTTGGGTTATTCTGTTCACCGGTCATTTCACCATTGGTCTTCCACACCATCCATTTGTTGGGGTTAACGCTACCAATCCATCTCAGTGTCACTGATATGTTCAAGAGAAGTCATTCAGTTGAGAAACCACAATCCAGTTAATGCCTCATCCACTACAATACCTTCACCCTCCATTTTTCATGACCGCCATTCCTAAACCTTGTGTCGTCAGATCGTTTTCACCTCCAAAAAATCATTTGCTTCGTTTCGTGTCGTAGATGTGGGATACATTAAGGCCCTCCTATGACGGGTCACTTCTTGTCGACATCAACACATTACCCAAGAAGTTGACTTAGAAACACCCCTTTCAGTACTTTGAAGCTTGCATGTCTCAATGGAAAGTTTCTCACTTCCAGCGATAGGTTGACATTAATGGCCTTCGACCGAAAGATTTTGCGTGGTGTTCGACATCGGATCATATATTCACACCACATGAATTGTACTATAGTACCTTGAGGGTCATTATCATTATCGGTGATTCCTCTCATTTCTATTAACAGCTCACATTATTGGATGGTAATCAGACGATGTTTTTCCATGTTCGACTTCAGAACATCTCTTCACATGGATCGACTTGTACATCAGGCGAAGATTGAACAAGATTGAAGACCCCAGATCTAGTTTCATCCATCCGAGCTGCGATATATTCAGGGATATAAAGACATCAAATGTACACAGAAGCTACACAGATGGTCATCCGAGCCAAGGATGATGACTCTACATATGAAGAATCACCAGTCTGCAACTGCAGACGATTATCTGTTCTATGTACATGAAATGAATTTATAAAGCTGAGCATGGGAATGCCCGCCTCAGCTAGATCATGAAAACTATATTATGATGATGTATTGTGTTTTATCTTATATAGGTCACCTTCCAGTTCGAAAACCTTGGATCCTCATGATAAAGCATTTCACCCGACATCAAAGATTTATGACTTCATGCTTTAGGGGGCAACTATTATAGACATATTTTGGCACTGCAACCCCAATCTTATATGTCAATAAACTAGGGCTCTTTAACCCCTAAACGTTTTGTTTCATACCCTAAAGGATCATGGTCAACTTATTACATCATTCCCCAAAAGTTCCACCTGAAAAACCATCTAGAACTGGCCAAAACTGGACCATACTGACTGCTCCACTGTCAGGGTGTGATGCATACTGACTTCTACACTATCCAGGTGCGATGCATACTGAAGAGGCCTTCTGTAGGGTGCGATGAGTGAGGATGGACAAATATCCAAGACAGTTTTCTAAGTGGATGCTCATGGAATCTTCTAGAAACTTCTCCTATGACACTTACCTCTCTGAATTCGCCCAGGGATGAGTAAGAGATCCAAGAAATCTCCAAGTGGAACCAAATTCAACAAGTGGAATGACACTAAAAAAAACCCAGAGATGACTCACACCCTTGCACACATCTATAAATGGATCCCTCATCTGAGAGATCTAGGAGGCTGGAATTTTGTAATTTGTAAGAAAGTGTTGATAGTTTGTATTTGAGAAAAGAGAATTGTATTGTTGGGTGATCTTTCTTTTCCTATGGTGAAGAGGGCTTTGATATTGGGAGGATGATGCTAGATCAGACAGCTGGGTTGTAATTCTCCCTTCTATTTAATAAATTTCTTTGAGTTTTCTTCCATACAATTGTGCAATTGTGAATGTTATTATTTGTGAATGTCATTGTATGTTCATTGTATTTCTGATTCTGCAATGCTTATGATATAATAGATCAAGATTCTTTGACAGTGTTTTGTTACTGTGTTTCTACAGGTATTCTCTAAGTGGGATAATTAGGAGAAGAGTTGCAAGCTCTGTCAAGGGGAAGAGAGATCAAGCGAGGAGTTAAGCGGAAGATCCAGGTTGGTTCCTTTGCCTCTCTCTTAGCTATTATACATAGAAGAAATCACGAATTGCTTTAAACTGTTTGTTTCTAAGATAGCTACCAATCCTAGAGGGCTAATCGATCGAAAAGACACTAGTTTTCCCAAAAACACTCCTCACTAAGAATCCACAAGAAATTATGAAGCAAGTGTTTGGAAATAAGAAAATAAATATGGTTCCTCCAAGGAATAAGTTTAGAAGATCAAGATCTACCTCCATACCCAAGTATCAAAAAAAAATTCTTAGTTATTGATTTTCATGTAGAAAATTTGGGCATAAAGTGCAGGATTACATAACGTATGATGTGCTCAAGTATAGAGTATATGATCAGGTGCCTAGATGGAGGCATGTGGAAAAAATTAGCAAAATTCCTTGGCCATTTCTGCAAGTGTTGAAGCCTAATTTTGAATGTCACATATGTCAGAATGAAGGTCATATATCACAGGATTGCATACTCAATTCGAGATAGTACAAAAGAGAAGGACCCATCAATACAAGGATTAATTCTAAAAGATGGAGAAGTGGTCGAGAAGGATCTTGATTAGATTTGATCTCTTAGATCTAATCCCTTGGTGAAAGCTTCCTCAAGACCATCATTTGAATCAAAACTTGAAGAAGCAACTGTATGCAGGTGGAAAAAGCATTTTTAGGATAAAATTTGATAAGTAGTAAATAGGCATGTTCTAAAGAGGAGGATATCTCATCACATCCACAAGTCCACTGACAATTAGAGATCATTGGAAATCACTTATGTATAAAGGAAACTTCAAGATAAGTAGAGAACGCATATGTGACAGGTACATGTCGATGAAGGAAGCATAGTCTCATGGGGAGATTTTCAAGGTACAATTATAAGTAGCATTGGCAGCAGGAGACTTAAGTGAGGCCCATAGGAGAGCATATGATCTAAGGGGGAGATTCTATCCACATGGAAGCATGACTATATGATACTAGGAAGGCATCATGGCTCTTACATCTCCACAGGATCACACTAGAACAGAAACATTTGACAACACACTCATAGAGATCTTATTTCATGCAGGTTTGATAAACACCTGTAACCCTTTTCCATTTATGCGAAATGGGGACAGATTGTAGACATTGATATAAAGAAGAGAATGCAATTATCAATAGATGGAGCATATTTGTAGTCAAAACAAAGTGAAACTTTTTGTTGCAAGTTTGACATCAGATGACCATCAATGTCTGGTGGTGTTTCCATCATAGACAAAGGGGGGATTGTTGCAGATAGTGTTGTCATTGATGACAAACAGATGTCATTGATGTCAAAGGGAATGTATGAGATAAAAACTGAAAGCAAAGGAAGAAGTTTGACATATGGATACCTTATTTACCCTCATTTAGTGATTAAAGGGAGTTTGAAGTTTATTGAGTTTTTGACAAGACTACGATGTCCTAATGATTTCACAAACAACATGTTCGCGTAGGTATCATCGGTACCTTTCTAATGTTATATCCCACTCTAAAAAGATTCTCCCAAATGAGAAGTTACGGCCATTTGAAGTTCAACAATTATGAAGGGCCCAAAGACTATAGAACAAAACACAAAATATTAATGAGTTAAAGAGTGCACACCTCTCAAGCACATGCATGGTACATGATCCAAAATGGATCCAAAACACCCTCTAAGTCTTCAAATATTCAAAACTATCACATGAGAAGAATTTTTGGAAAAGTCGGATTACATTATCAGGAGGCAAAAACATGGAGAAAACAGTGAAAATAGGCTTATCGAAGGCTTAAAACAACTTTGTATTAGAGTGGTCGGATCTGGCCAATCAACGGTCCAAATCCGATTGGAAAATCGCATTCGGCGATGGCAAGTGGAGGCAATCGAGGGCTATCACATGACAGTTGTGATCGCGATCAGCGCGGGTCAACGAGGACCGTCAATCAAGCGTGCAGATCGGTGACCCATGTTAACGCGCAATATCGCAATCGGCAAACACAGAGGAGCGATTACAATAGGCCCGGGATATGTGCGATATTCCATTGCGATCGCAACATTACATCAGAGTATTTCAATAGAGCGAGGCTGATATAAATATGATTCACGATATTCGGACCCAATGAAAATATAGATGATATTATATATATATTTTGAGATCCGCAAAACAAGGTTTTCCTTTGTATTTTTCATTTTCTTTAAATGAACGAAATACAAAGGAAAAAGCGCCGATGTGATGAAACCAGACCCGAAAGGGTTTATTAATGTTGTTATATATAATTTCAAGTACGATAAAGCTATTTTACGGGGTTTTTCAGTGTTTAATGTATTTTTTTAATATAAAGGAAACAAGCAGGAGTTAGGGAGGACCAAAAGCGGTAAGTGGTTTGGGTTGGGCTTCGCCCGATCCCATACATTGGCTACCACCTATCCAGTCTAAGGAGAGAGAAAACCACCCTCATTAGGCGGTTAACACCTGTACGGAAGAGCCGCCTGAAATGAACCACGGTCGTTGGATCTGGATCTCCCAGATCAACAGTGGAGATGTGATGTTGACATACAGGTGGACCCGATAGGAGTTATAAGGTGGAATTTATAATATTTCAAATCCGATGAATAGTGATTTGGTGGATTTTCCCGTGTTTTGCAGCGTTTCTCTGTGTAAACAGAAAACGACCAATTTTGGGATTTCAAAGGCCCGATGACCCATTCCATTAAAGAACAGGTGGCCACCATCCCTAAAAGCATTTAGCAATGATTACTAATGCTCAGAAGGGGATCTGAGCGGAAAGAGGCTGGGAAGCCAGAGAGCCCGAGAAGAGGAAACGAATAGACAATGCCAATTGGCTTTAAAGCCACAGACTGACAGAAACAGAGACAGGCAGTGATGAGATAGTGCAAAGACAGAGACAGAGAGTGATAGAGAAAGTCTGTGTACTCAATGAGGCTTGAGGGGTTCAAGCAAAACTCTTGTTTTTGTAACTATTGTGTGTTGAGACTCAAATTGAGCTCATATATTTGAAAAACTCTGTTTTGAAGACATAATAGAGAGGTCACCACTGAAGGCTGGACCAGGAGACGTAGCTCAGGAGTGTGGGTGAACTCCTTATTAAATTGTTGTGTTTATGTGTGTTGTCTATTATGTTCTTTAACTGCTTCATTGTCTATGTATTTCGCAATCTTATCGATCCATTGCACAAAGTAACATAGGCATATCTATCCACATGAGTCTATAATACCTTAATAATTGTCTTAGATCTCATTATCAGATCAAGTGGTATCAAAGCTTTAGGTTTGCAAGGTTAGACAAGATTGTGTTGGATTGTTGAATGCTAACTAGGTCAAAGCTCAAATTAGGAGAAGGAGAACTCGTTGAGACTAACCCATAAATAGGAAGAGTCTATCCTAGGAGGAAAATGGCAGAAGAAATTCCCTTGGAATCAGACTCTCAGTTCATGGAAAATTTCATGACCATGATAGCCATGGTAGAAGAGATGTATCGAGAATTTAAGAAAGGTCAAGGTGAAGATACTTCAACCTCCAAACAAGACAAAGGAACAGAGGAACCTCTTCTAGATGGCCATTTATAAGGCAAAGGGAAAGGGAAAGAGCCTCCTCTAACAACACCTCCTTCTAGCCCTTTGATTAAATTAGATGTAAAATTTGATTTTCCAATATATGATGGAGAATTAAATGCAGAAAAGCTAGATAACTAGATTAGACAGATTGATGTATATTGCAGGGTGTAGAACATCAATTCAGAAAGGAGAAAGATTCAGTTGACCAGCCTTCACCTTGGAGGAACTACCCTAGTATGGTGGGAAGGCAGGACACAAGCTAATTTGAAGAAGCATGGTAAAATTCTTTCTACCTGGAGTGAATTTGTTTCTGCCATTAAAAAACAATTCTATCCACTAGCTTATATGCAGCAAGCAATGATGAGTTAGAAAACTCTTCACCAATTAAAGGGGCAAAGTGTACAAAGTTATACCCAGGAATTTAGAAAAAGAGCTTTAATTCTAGGCATTTCTCTAGACTCACCTGAAACTTTGCTAAAGTATATAGGTGTTCTACATAGCTATTTGAGGCACACCATTCTCATGTTTAGCCCTACTAGCATAGATGTGGTATCAGTTCAGGCTACACATCTAGAGGCTAGAGGCAAGAATGTGAACCCAGAGATTGGAGGATCATCAAAACCCACTGCAAGCAAGAACAAGGAAAAGAGAATAGCAGAAATGGAAAGAGAGGAAGGCAAATGTTGTACAGAAAGACAAACCTTCATGCACTCACTACAAGAAGGGTGGACATGATGATGAACATTGCTGGTCTTTGCATCCGGAGCTGAAACCCAAGAAGTTTGATGGCAAGAATAAGAAGATTATTGATGTTATTCAGAAAGATTTGGGATTAGACTTAGGTGATGAGACAACAGTCACAGCCACAGGTATAAAAGGTAAAAATTCATAATCATCTACTAGTAATTCTACACAATCTATTGATAATGAAGAAAATGAGAGGAAAAGACATGAGCTTTTTCATATTAGAGTTATTTCCAAGCATCAAAAGATTGATACTTTATTTGACAGTGGTTCACAAGTAAACTTGATTTCTGAAGAAATTGTAAAGAAGTTGGGACTACTAACCACACCTCACAAGAAGCCATATCCATTAGGTTGGGTATGTGATAAAGCAAAGCTACAAGTGACTAGACAATGTAAACTTAGGTTTTCTTTTAGGTCAACATTTGTAGATGAGGTTGAGTTAGACATAGTTCCCTTGGATATATGTGGTATTGTTTTAGGAAGTCCTTACTTGTATGATAGAAAAGCCATTTTCTATAGAGCTGAAAATATGCATCAATTCACAAAAGATGGAATAGAATATATTGTAAGAGCTCATCAGCGTAAAAATAACTATACCTCTCATAAGCTCAGGGAAGATGAAAAGAATTGTAAATTCATGCAAGCAATTTTTACTAATGGTTGTAAAAGAAAAGAACCCTAATAAAACCAATGTATTTGAAGGTTGTGATGCTAAACAGAAAGCTGATTTAGAAAAAGTTGTTTCAAAATATGATATCATATTTCAAGCACCTAAAGGTCTGCCACCCAAAAGGGAAATAGTACATGATAGTCATTTGCAACAAGATGCTCCATTTCCTAACATTGAAATGTACAGGTTATCCATTTTAGAGAATGTAGAGATCAAGAAGCAGGTACAGGAGTTGATCGATAAAGGGTTCATAAGACCAAGCACATCACCATGCGGATCTCCAATCGTGTTTTTGAGAAAGAAATATGGTTCGTGGAGGATGTGCATTGGTTACAGAGCACTGAATAAAATAACGATCAAGAATCGTTATCCTCTTCCTCGCATAGATGACCTATTAGATCAGTTGAAAGAAGTTGTTTACTTTTCCAAGTTGGAATTGCATAGTGGCTACCATCAGGTCAGAGTTGCAGAACAAGATGCATGGAAGACTTCTTTCAAAACAAAGCAAGGGTTGTATGAATGGCTAGTTATGCCTTTTGGCTTAACTAATGCACCTACCACTTCATGAGAGTTATGAATGATATACTTCAACCTTTTATTGATGATTTTGTAATTGTATATTTAGATGACATTCTTGTTTTTAGTAAAACATGGGAAGAAAATTTGAAGCATGAAAAGCAGACTCTAGATGTTTTGAAAAAAGAAAATCTCTATGTGAAGTTATCTAAATGTGAATTTGGCAAAACATCTTTAAATTATTTGGGTCATATTGTAGGGAGTGGTGAATTGAAGATAGATCCCTCTAAGGTTGAAGTCATTGTGAATTGGCCTAAACCCAAATCTGCTACAGAAGTTAGAAGCTTCTTAGGAGAAGCACAATATTGGAGAAAGTTTATTTCTAACTTTTCCTTGATTGCAGCTCCCTTACATGCTTTGAAGGGATTAAACAAGGTGTTTCAGTGGGGAGGCAAACAACAAAAATCCTTCGACACATTGAAAGAAAAAATTAGTACAGCACCAGTACTAGCATTGCCAGATCTTCAAAGACCATTTGAGATTGAAACAGATGCCAATGACTATGCCATGGGAGCAGTGTTGATACAACACGGTAAACCCATATATTATGCAGTAGTTAATTATCCCACATATGATAAATAATTGTATGCATTAGTGTAGAGTGTGAAAAAGTGGAAACATTACCTATTGGGCAAAGAAACAATTATACATACTGATCATCAACCATTTCAATATTTGCACTCACAAACTAAATTGCAACAATCAAGACACTATAGGTGGATGGGTTTTCTACAACAGTTTCATCTAGTCATCAGATATAAGAAGGACATACACAATAAAGTTGCAGATATGTTGTCCAGACCAATCATAAATGCATCTACTATACTTAAGCATAACTCAGTATTGCATGAAAGCTACATTGAACAATATGCTCAAGATGTAGATTTTAAAGATGTATATGCAACTTTAAGTCATCACAAACAAGTAGAAGAATTGGATTATCATGTTAAGGACCAACTCTTGTATCATTTGGGAAAGTTACACATTCCTCAAACTGAAAGAGTTAACATAATCCAAGAAGCACATACTTCTCTAATATCAGTTCATTTTGGTGTAAGTAAAATAGTTGCACAGCTGCAAAGGTTCTGTTATTGGCCAAGAATGCATGAAACAGTTTCTAGATATATTAAAGGATGTACCATGTGTGCTAAAATCAAGCCCAGCAATAGAAAACTAGGCTTGTACACTCCACTTCCAATTCCTTCTCATCCTTGGGAAAGTGTTTCCATGGACTTTGTTGGGGGATTTCCAAAATCTAGAAAAGGTCATGACTATTTATATGTTATTGTGGATAGGTTCAGCAAAATGTGTATTTTAATACCTTGTAACAAGCAGATTACAACTGAACAAATAGCAAAGTTGTTCTTTCAGCATGTATGGGTTCATTTTGGGTTACCCACTTCTATTGTCTCTGATCGAGATTCCTGATTTGTTGGGAAGTTTTGGTCAAGTCTATGGGATTTAATGGACACCAGACTGAAGAAGAGCATAGCCTTTCATCCACAAATAGATGGTCAAACAGAGGTGGTCAAAAGGACAGTAATCCAGTTGCTCAAGGGCTATTGCAGCAAGCATCCCAAGCTTTGGGATGAACATTTATGTTATGTGCAACATGCTCACAATCATGCTAAACATTCTTCTACACAGAGATCTCCTTTTAAGACTTGTTTTGGTTTTATACCAAGGTCTCCCTTGGATTTTTTCTTTAGTAAAGACATAGCAGTTGATGGACACAGTGATGTGGAAAAAGCAACCAAGTTCATTGAACAGATCCAAGAAATTCACCAGGTAGTGCAGGAACAGCTGGAAAAGAGCCAGGCCAAGTACAAGGCAAGGCATGATAAGCATCGAATTGAGCATAGCTTCCAAGTTGGTGATCAAGTCTAGTTGTACATCAACAAAGACAGAATGCAAGGTGAAGGAAAGAAGCTTAAGCCAATAAGGTATGGGCCTTTCAAGATACTTGAGAAAATTGGTGAGAATGCTTTTTGCCTTGATTTGCCAGCTTATATGCATATCTATTCAGTCATTAATGCAGAGAACTTGAGGCTATATGAACCTTCATTGATTGAAGATACCGAAGAGCAAAGTCAATGGCCTTCTATTGATGATCTTTTTCCTGAATATCTCAATGAGTTGCAAGAAGATACAGTTCTGGATAAGAAGGTGAGAACTACGCGGAGAGGGAATGTTGAGTACCTCAGAATTAGACTCAAAGGTTCAAAACCAAGCAGTGCAAGATGGATAGAGATTGGACAAGTGAGGAAGTTGTATCCTCACTTGATTGATGCTTAAAAACCAACTTTTGGTGGTCCAAAAGCCTTTTCAGTGGGAAGGCGTCATCCAAAATGGATCCAAAACACCCTCTAAGTCTTCAAATATTCAAAACTATCGCATGAGAATAATTTTTGGAAAAGTCATATCAGGAGGCAAAAACATGGAGAAAATAGTGAAAACAAGTTTATCGGGGGCTTAAAACAACTTTGTATCAGAGTTGTCGGATCTGGCCGATCAACGGTCCAGATCTGATCGGCAAATCGCAATTGGTGATGGCAAGCGGAGGCAATCGGGGGCTATCACATGACAGTTGCGATCACGATCAGTGTAAGTCAACGAGGACCATCGATCAAGCACGCAGATCGACGGCCCATGTTAACGCACGATATCGCAATCGGCAAACACAGAGGAGTGATTACAATCGGCCCGGGATATGTGCGATATGTGATTGCAATTGCAACATCGTATCGGAGTATTTCAATAGAGCATGGCCGATATAAATATGATTCGCGATAGCCGGACCCAATGAAAATATAGATGATATCATATATATTTTGAGAACTAGAAAATAGGTTTTCCTTTGTATTTTGCATTTTCATTAAATGAACAAAATACAAAGGAAAAAGCGCCAATGTGATGAAACCGGACCCGAAAGGGTTTATTAATGCTGTTATATATGATTTCAAGTCCGATAAAGCCATTTTATGGGGGTTTTCTGTGTTTAATGTATTTTTTTAATACAAAGGAAACAAGCGGGATTTCGGGAGGACCGAAGGTGGTAATTGGTTTGGGTCGGGCTCCACCTGATCCCATACATTGGCTGCCACATATCCAGGCTAAGGAGAGAGAAAACCACCCTCATCAGGTGGTTAACCCCCGTATGGAAGAGTCGCCTGAAATGAACCACAACCATTGGATCTGGATCTCCCAGATCAACGGTAGATATGCGATGTCGATATACAGGCAGACCCGATAGGAGTTATAAGGCGGAATTTATAATATTTCAAATTTGATGAACGGTGATTTGGTGAATTTTCCCGTGTTTTGCAGCATTTCTTTGTGTAAACAGAAAATGACCAATTTTGGAATTTCAAAGGCCCGATGACCCATTCCATTACAGAACATGTGGCCACCATCGCTGAAAGTGTTTAGAAATGATTTCTAACGCTCAGAAGGGGATCTGAGCAGACAGAGGTCGGGAAGCCAGAGAGCCCGAGAAGAGGAAACGAATAGACAACGCCAATTGGCTTTAAAGCCATAGACTGACAGAAACATAGACAAGTAGTGCTAAGACAGAGCAAAGACAGAGACAGAGAGTGATAGAGAAAGTTTGTGTACTTAGAGAGGCTTGAGGGGTTCAAGAAAAAATCTTGTTGTTGTAACTGTTGTGTGTTGAGACTCAAATTGAGCTCACACTTTTGAAAAACTCTGTTTTTGAATACATAATAGAGAGGTCACCACTGAAGACTGGACCAGGAGACGTAGCCCAGGAGTGTTGGGTGAACTCCTTATTAAATTATTATGTTTATGTGTGTTGTCTATTATGTTCTTTAACTGCTTCATTGTCTATGTATTTCGCAATATTATCGATCCATTACACAAAGTAACATAGGCATATCCATGCACATGAGTCTGTAATACCTTAATAATTGTCTTAGATATCATTATCAGATCAGTACATTAATAGGGCTAATAATGGATGACTAAAAGACATGCATGACATTTAACTCCATTAAAGGTTGCTCATATTTTACATATTAGACACATCTAACAGTTGGAACTAGATATTCGAAGGCAGACAATATGACCAGATGCACAAGATTTAACAACATCCACCTGCCACAATGGCCCCATAAATTGACACATGGTGAGCCCAGAGTGGCTCACATTGATAACTTGGCAGACACATGGTGAGCCTGGAGTGGCTCATATTGGTGACTAGGTAGACACATGGCAAACCAGGATTGGCTCATGATTGGTGATTGGGAAGACACATAGAGAACCCTGAGTGGATTATCTATATGACTAGACTGAAATGTGGTGAGATCAAAATGGCTCTTTGTGATGACTTGGAAGATTAATATGTGTCATGCACAGATTGGCCTAACATGGTGATTTGGTATCGCTGACACATGGAAAAATATTACAAGCTACTTGCACATGTGACATGACACATAATTTGATGATGTCAGCATGATGGCATGGCATCAGCAGGAGTTTCCACATGGCAGGGACAACTAGCACATTTTGGTTGGTAGAAAAGTCGGAAATTGGTGACACATAGCACCCCTCATTATAATGCTACGTGGCATGATGATATGATGTTGATGTCATCATGTGAATAACCGGGTACATATAGTGACCCGGTCATGGAGCTTGGTCACATGGGACCAAGGCATCGAGTTCAAGGAGCCAAAAAAAGAGTTAGAAAGAGCATGGTCACCTGGTAAGGGCCATCCCCTAGTTATATGGTGGAAGCAAAGGATTAAGTAAATTAAAGTTGCATTGCAAGGATTAAACCCAAGTTATATGGCTCACATATTAATGTATATAAGCCTTATTGTGCAAGTCAAACCATGTCGCCTTTGGTTGTCCCTCCATAAGCTCGAGACTGTAGACCACTATAAATAAATATCCAAGCTATTTGATTCAAGGGAAAGTGAGCAAGAAAAACATTGGTAGATTAGTGAAGCCTCAGTTTCGATAAAGCCAACAATTTTTCTTCTAGTCTAAATAATGGCAACATCACTTTGCTAAAACATAAATGTGGTTTGAAGCTTTTGTTTGGTTGCGTATGAGGAATGTTGTTCCAAATTTTGTTGTATGGTTGTGATTCAAACTCATACCTCTAATCTTGGATATGGCCGAGGCATTATATTTTACCAAGTTTAACCAATGGTGATTACCATGGTAGACTCCATGTCATTTTCCATCTACTAGACTGTGTAATACATGTTGGTGCATGACCCCCAACATGTTAATGACATGGTGTAATCAGGGAAAATTTTAAGAACCCCCCCTAAATTTATAAATATAATAAATGGGCGAATCTCCATGGTATATAGGAAAAATGGAAGGCGATTTTATCAATAATATAATATGTATATATAATTTTTTGGCGAATCTCTCACCAGGCATGGCGAATATTTTACTCAATTATAAAATCTTGTAAGATCTTGGCAAGTCTTTCACTAAATAATAAAACTTTGTAAAGTCCTAGTGAATCTTAGCATAGGCTACATGCTGGTTTAATTCCCCCATTTAAATAGGCTACATTCCAGGTGAATACCATGGGTCAATACCATGTGCCATTTTGGTGAATACCATGGGTCAATACCATGTGCCATTTTTATTTTTATTAATTCTAATATTAGGGCTAATAATGGTTTTTTGCATGGTATTAATAACAATCTAGTCCATGGTATTTGTCCCATAGTATTTTGGCCATAGGTTTCACCTAAATATAACCCATTTTTTGAGTGTTCGTAAATATAAGGTGACTTATGGAGTAAATATAAAAAATGTTTATTTGTTTACCATACCTCTCGTTTATTTATATTTTTATTAATTTACCATACCTCTTTTACAAATATGGTATTTGGCCCATAGGATTCACTTAAATAAAACCTCTTTCTTGAGCCTTCATAAATAGAACGAGGGTTATGGACTAAATATAAAAAGAGATTTATTTATTTACGATACGTCTAGTTTATTTATATTTTTATTTATTTACCATACCTTTAGAACGAGGGTTATGGACTAAATATAAAAAGAGGTTTTATTTATTTACGATATGTCTAGTTTATTTATATTTTTATTTATTTACCATACCTTTTGAGTAAGTATAAAAAGACGTTTTATTTATTTACCATACCTCCACTTTACTTATATTTTTATTTGTTTACACCCTTACATGTATATAAGGTGACTTATGGAGTAAATATAAAAAATGTTTTATTTATTTACCATACCTCTCATTTATTTATATTTTTATTAATTTACCATACCTCTTTTATAAATATGGTATTTGGCCCATAGGATTCACTTAAATAAAACCTATTCTTGAAAATGGGCGAATGGATTCACTTAAATAAAACCTATTCTTGAAAATGGGCGAATGGAAGGTTGTAAGTCCTAATTTCAAGGGCTAAATTTACCCTTTTTACCCTCTCCCTTAAAATAAGGTGGGCTATTTGAGGTGATTTGTAAAAATGTACTATGATAAAAAATATTCGCCCACTAAAAATTTAAAACCACTTAATTTCGCCAAAGGGCGAACATTCGCCCCTAAAATTATCCTTGGGTGTAATGGTGTTGGCATGTAAAGTGGATCCATATCCTTGCTCTGTTTTGAGTCATATTGATCTGAAAAGTTGGGAAAACTTGTTAATGTTGTTAGTGTCAGTATTTGCATCCTGCCATCAATGATCAAAAATCCTCTTTTCATATCATTTTAAGGGTCCGATTCAGCAAATTTTTTTATCATTCCACTAGGTCATGCAAAAAATTAGTCACTAATGGTAGTCCTAGTCCAAAAACATCACTCTTCCCTAAATGTGATTACTTGCTAGCATAGTTTCATATCTTGTTGATTGTACATCATCCATAAAGTTATTTTTATCATGCCATTTGTATCAGTCATTTTGAAATTCAATCCTTCAAGATCTCATTAGGACTTTAAGGTTTTTCAAGGTTTCATTAGGTCATTAGGGTTGCCAAGGTTCCATTCCATTGCATAATACCAGCAAGTAAAGGGTGATCAAATAACATCCCTTCACCATGTGAAGATGATTTGTAAAGAGAAATGCTTATTTCATTATGTAATTTTCTGTCTTTCAATGTAATAATTTCACCATCCCAAGCTGTTAACTCAATGTTCAAAGATGTCAGACCATCAAAAGATCAATTTTTCAAAGGAAATAGTCAAGTGAAAGGGTAAAGTTTCAAAGGGTTAAGTGCATGCCAAAGGGAGTTGTTTTTTCCCAAGGGTGTCCAAATCATCATTTTCCACAAGCACTAAACCCTAATTTCCTCACCCATTGAGCTAGGGTTGGATATGGAATCAGATACATCTGAGTATATGAGGCATAAGGGAGGTTATTTCAGTGAGTATGAGGCCATTCCAACTCATACACATCATGTCTCCATCATTTTTCAATAAGTCATTCCAAGGGATAAATCATTTGCCACACATAAGGCCAGTTTTTCTTCAAACTGTGTTTTAGACCAAACGGGGAAGAATTTGGAAAAAGTGAGAGAGGTTTTTGTCCAAAATATGCTAAGGAATAAAAACCTCCTTCACTTTTTACACAGGTGTCATTGTTTTAGAGAAATGTCAAAACTACACTTGCCTCAAGAGAGTTGATGAACTTCTAGAGTGACCTTGGGAAAATCAATATTTCTCCTATGTGGAGTGACCAAATGACTTTTCTGATGAGTCAAATGATAACTAGACACAACGATCTTTCCAATGAGCTATCATGAGCTCAATTTTTAGTTAAGGAAGACCTTCAAAAGTTGACTACAACATCACTCTACATTTTGACAGCCTCGTTCTACATATTTGACTAGTCTTGGGAGATTGAGCTTTTTATAGGGAAAATGAACTCCAAATTGGAAAATCCAAGATGTTCTGGAAATTATACTCGACAAGATTTCCAACGAGCTATCCCATGCCCAATTTTGACATCAGGAAGGTAGTCAAAAGTGGGTTTGAAGTGGCGTTGCGCTTTTGGCACAGTGGCGTTGTGCTTCTAGAGGGTGGCACTGCGCTTTTGGTAGGAGAGCTTAAAAACCCTCAAACCCTCAAGGAAACTCCAAATTTATCTTTTCCTACCATCATTACAAGTAATTGGATATCCCTCACTTTGGTTTTTATTTTTCAAATCCAAATTATAAGCATCATTTTCCATGTTTAATATGAAACCCTAAAATCTCCCTAATGATGCCTAAAACCCTAAATCCTCATTTTTCATCCTATTACCTATCCCTACAGCTTTAAATTCCCCTACCCCTATTCCCCTATCACCTTATCCCTTTTTCCCTTTGCCCCTATTCCATATCATTCCCATTCCCTTTGTCCCTCTTCCCCAAGAGAAAATTCTCAAGCAAACAAGCCCTCCCTCTCATTTTCAACTCCTCCATTCATTTCCTAGTCACAAGCTCATCTCCCATCCCCTCATTCCTAAAAAACACTTTCACTCATTCCCTTCATACACCTCAACCTTGCAAACATGAACTAAGAGGACGGAGACTATGAGGAGGAGGCAAACACAGGTAGTGACACCTCAGCAGACGGAGCTAGGCAACAAAGAAAACCATACAAGGGAGGAGAATAGGCTTAGGATGCTTGTTGAAGCTTCCTTGGCTCATCAGAGCACTTGATGATGGTGCTTCTCACCAATTTTCAGCAAATTTGGAGCAAATTTTGTCATTTGCAAATTTTGGAATTTAATACACAAAAAAACTGCCTGCTTTTCCTAGGGGCACCTAATGAAGAAATGGTTTGCATTTTTAGATTCAGAGCGATGAGGACATGCACCCTAGCAAGTTTCAAAGTTTTTGGGGTAGAATTGGTCCACCAAAAGGTCAAAAAACAACCTAAAAATGACCTTTCTGCCACTTTTTGGACACACAGAACTAGTCTTGGGAGAATCAAGTTTGAGGCATCAAATGAGCTTCAAATGCAGAAATTCTAGGTGTTTTGGAAACTAGACTTGAAGACCTTTGAAATGAGCTATCATGGGCTCAATTTGGATGTCAAGAAGACCTCCACAAATGCTATGAAATCTCCCTCATCAGTATTAAAAAAATGTGTTTAGGATCGTCTCAAATTAACCAAAATGCGAGGAATTATGTGTCAAGTATTGAGTGTTGAAATCAACTGAAAAAACATGAAGAAGGCCAAGAGATCTAAGAATTAGTGTGACTGGGATCAAATCACACTATGATATTGGAAAGTGGTGCAGCAACAACAAAAAAACATGGAGGATAATCGTTGCAAAAGATAGGGAGATGGGTGTGAAACCTAGGGAAAACAATGGCACCCTAAGGCAAATGACTGAACAAGGTTCAAGAGAGAACTTTGGATGGAAACAACCTACCTTTGAAAATCTGAAACAGGAAGGTATAGATTTGGAAAATATGGCTGAAAGCTCTAAAAAACTCAAACTTCTTACTCGGTTAAACTCCTCCTATAAAGGTAGAAGCATATTAGAAGCCCTAAGGGGCTAATTTCCACTTCGACAAGTGAAACGGAGTAGATCAAGTCCTAAGCAGGCTAAGATAGTGGTCAACCAACTCAACAGGCAACTCTTGGCAAAACCCAGAAACAGATCAGAAAAAATACCAGAAACCCTAAAATCGCAGGTACTGACCTGTTTAGGGGGATATTGCACTTTTTTGGCCAGAAAGTGCACTCTAGACCCCCATATCACACTTTTGGAGCAGAAAAGTTTGATTTCTGCTCCTCAGTTCTCTGGCAGCAAGTCTCGGAAAAATTTGTCGTCTTTGTCGCAGCTGGTTCCTGTGACTTGTGGAAATAACCAGAAAACTTACAGAAGTTAGAAATTTGACTAATCTAGGATTAGAAAGCTAGTAAACAACATTAAGAGACTGAAAAAATAAAAATGCTTAGCTGAAAACTGAAGGTCACCCAGGTTTCTAAATCAAAATTAAAAACACAGTGGAGTCACCAATTTGTTGGAGTGTTTTCTTCTCGAAGGTGTACGAAGAGAAACCACTTTATGTTGTGGATGACAAACAACCCTAACAATAAAAATGGTTGTTAAACAGTGTAGATGTGTGGCAAATGGTAGAAACAAAACCTGCCAAAGCCCTAATCTATGCAACAAACATAGTTAAACAACAAAATGGAATAGTAAAATAAGTGCAAATAACTCCAATAATCCAATGGAAACCAAATATATAAAGAATATATTTTATTAAACAACACCTATGAAGGGAACAAATAATGTTACCAATCCCCTTCTATGGAATGGGTTCTTGGCTATCCTCAATGTCTTCAGCTTTTGTAGAGTTCCTCTCTTGTATAATGTGGAAAACCCAACAAACAAAATGTTTGAGCTCAATGAGAACTCAAATGAAAAAGAAGATGGTGTGCGACAGTGATAATAATTAGAGTTGCAATAATGAGTGAAATAATGAAAACAATCGAAAGTGAAGAATGAATGGAAAACCCTTCTATTTATAACAAAATATTAGGTTATCCTCGAATAATGAACAATAATAAAATATTATTAACCCCATTCTAAAATTAACCATTTGGAATATTTTATTATATTTGGTTTGGAGGGAAAAAGTATTTACACTTTTATTTAGAAATAATAAATAAATAAATGATTTATTTATCATCTCAAGAAATATGGTTAAGGAATAATAAACAAATAATGATTTATTTAATTATTCCTAAGGAATTTGGTCAAACTTGACAAGGAATAATAACTAATTAGTGATTAATTAATTATTCGTAGAGAAAAATAAAATAATTAATGATTAATCTATTTATCTATTTATTTCTCATAATTGGGTCAAATGTGACAAGAAATATTAATTAAACAATGTTTTAATTAATTATTCCTAGAAGATAATTAAATAAATAGTGATTTATTTAATTATTCTTCATGGGTTTAATTATAAAGGACTTAACAAATGTGGTTTATTAAGTAATTTCTCACAGTGAAAGAAATTTTACTATGGTAAAATTGGCCCTACATGGTGTACTTTGATAAAACTAGTAAATTATGGCTAGATGATCAATTTTTTGTGATAACACCCTTCACCAACATCTATGAGTGGAACAGATGCTCCCCTTCCTTTGGATCTTGGGACTCAATATTCTAGATCTTGGTGGTGGCAACAGTGGCACTGGACTCTACACCAATAATCTTCTTCCTTTTGTCATTCCGCTTGTCGAGTTCTGACTCAGAGTCGAAACATGCATCTGACTTTGAATCCTTCATCTCAGCCGCCAGTGACTGCTTGGTGTGACACTCACTTGTGTTGTGAGTGGGGCTCTTATGAAACTCACACCTTTTTCATGTGTCCTTCTTCATCTTCATGGTGCTATTATTTGCTTATGGCATCGATGGGTTGTCCTAGGTCACTCCGCCTTGGCTTTTTCCTTTATTCTACAGTTTGGGGATGCCTTCCACCTGCTTCAGATTCGTAGATCCAAAGTCTCAATTATTCTATTTAAATTTATGCTCGATCTTAACAATATATCGGTATGTGGTACCAAGCAAGGAGATGTCCAGGAACTTCATCTCATCATGAATGTGTTTGTGTAGACAATCACGATACTTGACTACTAGATGTTTCTCAAAATTCTTGATACTGAAACTTCGTGCGAAGGCTTTTGAAAATATTTTGTGAACTCTGGCATGTCTTGGTCCCATCCCTACTGCAGTGAGGTCTCCATACCTTTCGAATGAGGAATATTGTTCCTTGATGACATCTCAGAAAGAATTCCAAGTGGATGTGGCTTAAAACTGTGAGGGTTCCTTCTCGTTCCTCTGATCACCATACGTTTCCCACTAGTCCTTGACATGGGAGGTGGCTTTGAGGAGTGAAAAAGTAATCTTTTTCCCTATTGGAAAAATCATGAACCGAAAAATATATTTCCAACAGATTTAACCATTTATCTATGTCATGTGTGCCTATTTGGCCTTCCAATATATGGATATCAAAGTTAACTTGTACCTTGAAGAGGGCGGTGCCTCTGAAGTGACTGTTGGATGAAGATGCGTCGCCTATTGGCATCTGCCGAAGGATCTGGGAAAATTTGTCCATCAACTTGTTCCTTTTATTCTTGAGGTCTTCTTTGAGAAATAGTTTGATAAAATCTCCTGCTCCCTCTTCTTTCTTTTCTTCTGCCATGGGAGGTCGTCGGTGTCGATGGGGACAGTCTTGCAAGGCCTCATCCAGTTCAAGGGCTCATGCACATAAAAACAGAGAAAGAGCATACCATATGATACCATTGATCCAAACTATGAAGAAACAAAATGAAATACAAATTTAAATGAAAAAGCAAAGATACAACGAAAGAACAAAACTTCAATTAATTAATAACAAGTACTGAAATTGTTTACATGAAGAATGGAACAAACTAGCTTGGGCGATGGTAGCTTATCTCTTAAAAGAAATGTGATGGCTACATGCTTTCTGAATTGTCTTACAATGAGGCTTGGAGGTATTTTTATTATTGAGAAACAATTAAAAACCCTAAACATTGAAAAACCTAACCTTAGGAGATGAAGCACCAAAAGTTTGCGGACACCTTTAGGGGTTAGTTGGTACACCAACTTCCTGGGGATGTAACTTTGACATATGATCTTCATTTGATGTATATGTTACCTCATTATAAATATCTCTTCAAGTACTACAAATTTCGACTACAAATTCCTACCATAAGCTTTGAGGTTGCTCGTTTTCCAAAAAAAAAGTCATTTAGGGCCTCAAAACAGCTCCGGAAGTTTAAGACCTGAAAACTACCAAAATAGTAAATTATGCTACAATTAAGGAAACTGAAAGAAATAGTGTTGGGGGTCCAAGTGGAATAAGCAGGTCATCACCAATATCCACCTGGATCAGTTCTCCCCTCGTAGGAAGCAATGGTCCCCATTGTGTCGAGTGCCTCCATGAGATGAGGAAACTTTTGGTTAACTGGGTCCCTCATGAGCCTCTTGCCTTGGTGCAGGAGCTGTCCAACTTTGAAAACCTGATATAGTTGGATCCTATGTTGGTGAGTGTTCTTAATCTATGTTTCCATGATCCAATCAGTTGTGGCTTGTTCCATGCAGTCTAGGTTGAGCTCTGTCGGTGTCAGTTGTTCATTAATGTCTAATGTGACCAACAATGGTGGAAAGTATGGTCGAAGGTAGTGCACATAGAACATTGGGTGCAGGACAAGGAATGGGGGAATGTTGAGCTTGAAATCATTGTCTCCCACAACCTTGGTAATGGTTTAAGGCTCATATCGAAGTGGTCAAAGCTTCTGATGGGCTCTAGTAAGGTGTTCTTTCTACAAATGAAAACAAACTTTTTCACCCACCTAAAAATTATGTGGCACCTGATGTTGATCATGTCATTTCTTGTACTTGGCATTGGATTTGTCCAAGATGGCATGTACCTGATGAAGGATGTGTTGGATACATTCAATAAACCTGGTTGCTTTATCAAATTCAAATAATACATGTGCGGATTTTTCCTATGTAGTCGCATGACGCATGGCAATATCAATTGGACACAATGGTTGAAATCCCAGACCCACTTGATGTTGAAGAAAAATGTAATTGGGTTCGGTATTTGTAAATGTAACTTTAATATTTGTACTTGTTAAGAAAAAGAAATATTATTTTTGTAAATTATTCGAATGAGTTTCTTGCTCATTCCATAGGTCTAGAAAAGTCAAAGAATCAAAGTCATGTTAAAGAGCTCTTCTTGAGCATGAATATGGGTCAACCTTGTGTCAAGTAGCCCTCCAAGAAAAGCACCATCCTCCAAAGAAGAAGACTGGCAGCAAACGATGAAGAAATAGTCATATAATTGTCAAGTCAGCTCATAAAAGGTGACACACCAGTTCATTAGTCATGTCAGCTTATTTATGGAGACTAATTACTATATATAGGCGTGGAAAGTATCCGCATTATAGGCAAACATAACTCAGATGTCTATGAAGTTTTCACTGATGATTACAGTGAATAATCACAGTCTAAATAATCTTGCATTACTCATTGACATCAGAGAAGGCAGTCTCGATGATAACCACAGTGAATACCCTCGCATTCCTCTCAGAAATATCGATCAAGTTAAAGCTTACAAGAATCTCAGAGGAAGATTTTATTATAGAATCTCAGTTGAGGAAAGGGTCTATGGTTCTCGAATATAGATTATAAGAGTACACACTCTCGGCATAAATATCATAGTAGTGTATGCACAGGATGACAAAGACGAGGATAATCTCTGAACATAGTCACATACTCTGTGAAGTTCGCTATGCTAGCATAGTCATGGTAACAAGAATTATCATAGTCTCAACATCATGGGGACTTCACTCAGTGAACCTCTGGCGTATCACGTGCGTTCATGACATACTAAACAATCCCCCTAATTTGACTACATATTGGAAAATACCTATAAAAATCACATTATTTAACCCCCTACCAATACAAAACCAATACACCTTCCCAATGTAAAAAACCCTTACTTTCACTAGATATTGTAGGTATCTATTTTTCATTAATATTTTTTATACCCCTTTATATTTTTTCATTAAATTTGAACTCCATTTTTTATACATGCCAATATAAAAACTCTTTACCCACTATATATCCTCCAGTATATTATGTCATTTTTTCCTCAATATATATCCCCCAATATGAACCCACGTGGTATGGTATTTCTCCCTTAGTGAAGCCCCCTTGCTCAACATAAAGTAAGGATCTCAATGTACATCAAGGTGTCATCATAGGCATGAAGGATTAACATGAGGACTTTGATGCAACAGTCACATGTATATATCTATATACATGTCTCATCATAGAAACCTCATCTACATAATGATAATCTTGGTAAGAAGAAAAGAACTAATTAAAGATAGAGATATGGTGCAATAGTCTTGCTCTCATGAATATCTCAGTGATGGTGCAGCAGTAATGGATGTCTCAATGATGCAGTGACGATAATGATCTCAACAGTATGAAGGAGAGGTTTTGTCCCTGACATAATGCCAACTTATTGTGTTCTTGTCTCTTTGTTATGGTACCTATTTAATGAATAAAATAATACACACTAATGTTAACAAGCTAAACATTAATAGTTATCATGTAAAGAAGAATCTCATTAACCCCGTTCCTTAAATTCTTCAACACTTGAAAGGGACTGCAACCAGTTGAGCTATGGATAACTCTGTTATAACTTTTTTGCACATAGGGAAGGCTCTTATCCTAGGTTCGTGGATTCTTGGAGTTGTACATGCATAGTATGTACACTATCATTCTATTGACGACCTTTGTTTGGCCATCAGTTTGGGGATGTAATGTAGTCGACTTGGTGTCAAATAATGGCTAGAGGCTTAACCAGAATGTGTTTAGGAACCCGCTATCCTGATCTAATATAATGATTTGTGGAATCCCAAAATTTACCCACACTCAGTCAAAGAAGAGTTTGGTAGTTTCCTCTATTGTGATACTCTTCTTGTAGGCCACCAATATATCCATCTTAGAAAATATGTCCATGACCATAAATACACAGTCATTACCATGATTGGTAGAAGGGAGGCCAGATAGATAGTCCATGAAGATGGATTCCCAAGGCTAAAGAAGAGTGTATAGGACTTGCTCCTTGATGGTTGGATTGGTGATGGCATAGGAAATGGAAGATCTAATATATTTTCCAACATCCTGTCAGAATTTGGCCCATAAAAATACTTATGTAGTATGGCCATGGTATCCACAACAAAGTGTCTAGCAACTTGACTGTAGTGCACCTCCAAAATCAACATTTCATGCTTTCTTGAAGGAACACAAAAGTGGCCTAGGTAGCATAATAATGTGTCCTAAAGGTGAAATTCTGGAACTTTCTTACCATCCACTAGTGTTGGCTTGTAGGGGCCTGACCTAGGTTTAGAGGTGATTTAGCCAAACAAATCTTGGTACTACTGGCCCTTTCAGCAACAGTCCGCAGAGCGCGAACAAAGATCTCACCCGAAGTAGTATGGGCGGGTGCTAGAACCAAGTTTCCGCATCCTGGATATGTCTGATGGTTTGTCGGTGGTCCGCATTTTGACCCTGCATGCACATCACTACACGCACCTATCAGTACCTAGCAGCTCGCAATGTTACCTTTGCGCATCACTGTTCGAGGTGCGATCCATGTTATTACCCAAGTTCCTTACTATTAACCCGATATTATTCAATTAATTAACTTATCTATATGAGCCCAATTATACTTAACCGTGTGCCGTAATCATATAAGTGTGCGCGATAACCAAAACAGTATAAATGCATAGAAAATCATACAAAAACAGATACACAGTACTTGGAATCAACCTTCTCTTTATTATTCTTCTCCTTGGGTTACATACTCAACTTTTCCCTGCACACTCAGCTACAAACTCTACTAGGCCTCTGCGCACTCAGCTGCAGAGCCTCTTACTACTAATACGACCCAATACCCTTAGACTTTTTCTCTATCCGCTACTAGATCATTACATTAATCCATCTCTCCTTATATCCAAGTACCTATCTTTACAACTTAGATCCTCGCTCTATTTATACAATCCCATGGTCTGCAGACCATGGGTAGGCCGACATGACATTACATTACATTACAACACTTAGGGCGGACAACCCTATGACTCAATATACATTTCGCGCTCCACACCTACAATTCATGGAGTCTTACAACATATTTGACCAAAACTTGGGCTTTGAGCCCCAAAACATGCTGTGGGGGGATTCCATGCCCAACATGCCCCCAACACAAACATCGTGACTCACCCTTGAGTCACTCTATCGGCGCGGTGATCTTGGCGCGGAGTCCCTCCAACTGGTCTCGAACTGCTTGAGTGTCAGCAGCGCACTGAGCTGTTGCCTACTGTACCTGTTGCATTCTTGCTTCTGAATCATTTGTGTCTGAATTGTGTCCTTGCCTTGGTACCGGCATCTGCTACGTGTGTTTATAGTCCCGCGCCATTGTTCGGCTCCTCGAGTCATGAAGACTGTGCTTCAGCTGGTTAGTCAGATAGTCGGCCCACCCGTGTAGGGCTTCAAGCCACTGTCGTTTACTTTGCCTGGGAATGGTTCTCCATTTAGTTTGACTAGTTGGATCGCACCTCCGTCTGTGACCTCCTTAACCATGTATGGTCCTAGCCAGTGCATTCTGAATTTTCCCGGAAATTTTTCAAACTTACTGTCATACAGTCGCACTAAGTCATTTACCTTGAAGGTTCGCAACTTGACATGGCGATCGTGCCAAGCCTTTTCACGCTGCTTTTGTACCTGCTGATGAAATCCAGCCAAAAACCATCCTTCCTCAGGTTATTCTAATTGTGTGAGCCTTTCTTCCAGAGCTTCGCGGTCCGTCATGCCTGTGAGCGTTGCTATTTGCAGACTAGGTATGATGTATTCCATCGGCATGACAGCTTCCGTGCCATAGACTAACCGGAAAGGTGTCTGTCCCGTCAATTTCTTGCATGTTGTCCTGTAAGCCCATAATACGGTAGGTACACGCAGGTCCCAGTCGTTTCGCTGCACGTTACATACTTTGGTCAGCACATACTCCAGTATTTTATTGAATGCCTCTACTGTCCCATTAGCTTGCAGGTGGTACGGTGTACTTTTCTGATGATACACCTGGTACTCTTCTGTGAGCGCGCTGATGGTTTCATTCAGGAAATGTGTTCCGTGAACAGTCATTAAGATTTTCGGAGAGCCAATTCATGTCAACACGTTTTCAAACAAAAAATTTGCAGCTGTAGCGGCCGTGCAGTCTTTGACTGATTGCGCCTCTGACCATCGTGTCAGGTACTCCGTCACGGTGATGATGTAGCGCACACCTGTCTTTCCCTGAGGATTGATTGGTCCCACAAATTCAATTTACCTTTTTTCAAACGACTGCAGTGTCATTTGTGTATTTAATGGCATCTCGTCCCTTCATGATGGTTTTCCAGTCCTTTGACATATATCGCAAGCCTTACAGTGCGCTTTCGAATCTTGGTGCAGGGTTGGCCACCATAACCTTGCGCGAAGAATCTTCTCTATGGTTGCGCGTCCTGCATACTGTCCTCCTGCAATGCCCCCATGTGCTTCCGCGAGGATCTAACCTCATTCAAATTCAGGTACGTATCTTCGCAATATCTCATTGCCCATTTTGTAGAGGTGCCCCTCAATGGCAGAAAAGTTCGTCGCGCGCACCACCAATTCCTTCTTCTGTTGGACTGAGTATTCCTTTGATGCAGTCCCTGTTGTTATAACAAGGATTACATCTTCGAAGTGTTTGTCCGCGACGCGCACTGCAAAGAGTTGTGCATCAGGTAGTCCCTCCTCCAAATTTATTCCTCGCTCGTCTCAATTCTTGATAAGTGATCTGGTCCTGCTTTTAGGCGTCCCGGCTTGACTATGACCTCAAAATCATATTCTTGAAATAGTAAGAGCCATCTGCATATGTGGCCCCCAACAGAGGCTTATTCACCAGGTATTTCAACGCAGAATGGTCGGTATACATCTTGAAATGTCCTCCGAGTAAATAGTGTCAATATTTTTGTAGCGCGTACACCATTGCCAACCCCCTGTGCTCGGTGGTGGAATAGTTCTTTTCTGCTTTGGACAATCTTCGACTTGCAAATGTGATCGAGTGATCCACACCCTCCGCGCCCTCTTGTGTGAGTACGGCTCCCAGCGCAATACACGACGCATCAACATGTACATGAAATTCAACATCCCAATTTGGGAAGATCAGGATTGGAGCGCAGGCTAGTTTTCCCTTCAAGACATCCAAACTCTTCATGCAATCATCATTCTAGAAATATGTAACATCCTTTTTCAATAGCTTTTCCATCGGCACTGTTATTTGGGCATAACTTTTGATGAACTTCCTATAGTATCCAGTGTACCCCAAAGTAGCGCGCAATTGTTTAACACTTCACGGTGCTTCCAAATTTAGAATAACGGCAATATTTTCAAGGTCCACCATTAGTCCTTGTTTGCAAACCACATGTCCCAACAGGTTTCCAAAGGGAATGAGGAACGTGCACTTCTTAAAGTTCAGCGCAATCTGGTGTCAGTGGCAAGTATCCAGCGTCAAGCGTAAGCTTGCTACACAATGCTTAACTAATCCAAAGACAGTCCAATCATCTAGATAGACCTCCAAGAACTTGTGGATGTATTCTTTGAATGCAGCCACAATGATGCGCGAAAATATAGCTGGCGCATTCTTCAGTCCAAACGGCATAACGGTGTATTGAAAGCAGCCCCATTCTGTTGTGAAGGTCGTTTTGCTCCTATCTTCCGGTGCGATCTTGATCTGATGGTACCCTAAGAACCCATTCGTGAATGAGTATGCTTCCTGACCGCCAACATTCTCCAGTACTTCATCTATGAATGGTGTTGGGAATGGATCGTGTACACAGGCGTCGTTCAGCTTCCTGAGGTCCACACATATTCTTATTTCGCCCTTCTTTTTTTCTCTTGTACTACCATAGGACTCACCCAGTCGGATTCTTCCACAGGTTCAATAATTCCGGCTACAAGCATTTTGTCTAATTCATTGTGGACCTTTTCTTTATACTTAGGATTCAAGTGGTAAGGCCGCTACTTAACTGGCTTCACGTCAGGTTTCAGGGTGATCTTCATCATCCCTAAGTCGCCAAAAATCCTTTTTAAGTCCGTAATTTTGTGTTGGAAATAATACTGAGAGGGGGGGGTGAATCAGTATTATCAAATTCTTTTCAATCTATCTTCCTTATTTATACTTTGAATAATTCTTCAAATATTGATCATTACTTTGTATGTCAGTATCATAAAATAATGAGCAGGAACAAGAAAAGAAAATAGTCACACAAAAGAACACCAGATATAAGGTGGAAACCCAATGTGGGTGAAAACCACCTGCTGCAATATGTCTCTATCTTCTTTCAATTAGAAACTCCTTTTACAATGATTTTGTACTGGTGCAGTCCTTTACCAGTACGCAGGCTACAACCTGCAGAGAGCTACAACCCTTTCTCGTTCTCCAGCTTCTCTTGGAAGGGAGCTACAACCCCCTTAGCTCTTGTACTAGCCAAGATACTAGTACGTAGGTGCTGGCCTACTGAAGGCTACAACCTTCTCTTTCTTCTAGGGATCACGTTTCATAAATTTTCAGACTGGATCCATGAACATCAATCAATCATCAAGTATATCTGCATCAAACAATCTCCTTTTCCCAATTAGCACTGAATCAAGTAAACACTTCTCTGACAGTTGTACCCAGAACACAGTAACAGTAACCACACACCAAATTCTAAACCCAGAATACTGCAGCAATAGACAGAGGCAGCTAGATCATAATTTAAAGATATACGCTACTTCAACAACCTGAAACCTGCGTGCAGATCTATAAAGGATAATTCCTTCTTTCAAATATTCAGACACTAATTAACCCAGATTGTCAGATTTATAGATCAAGCATGTGCCTCATATAACAGATCAAAATCATGAAAAGATACTATTATTCAAGCATAAAGATTATGACCCATCAATAGAACTTATCCTTCTTTATGCGCTAAGGTTCCTCCTTCATTCAGATCCAGATCTGCACCATAACCCAATCACAAATATTTCAGATCTAGCACTTATTAGATATTCAATTTATTCGATGATGCTTTGCCAAATGATCTCCTTCCTCTTTTATAGTCTTAGGCCTTCCACAATACCATGGTCCAAAACCATAGGATCAAAAAACTGTTGGACTAATACCATGAACCAACCATGAAAGTGCGTGAGATCAACACTTTTGGATGCAATACCACGAGCCAAAACCATAGGATCAAAAACTATAGGACTAATACCATGAACCAACCATGAAAGTGCGTGAGATCAACACTTTTGGATGCAATACCACGGACCAAAACCATAGGATCAAAAAATGTCGGACTAATACCATGAGCCAACCATGAAAGTGCGTGAACTTTTCTCTTCATGAAAGGTACTTTTCTCTGCATGAAAGTGCGTGAACTTTTCTCTACATGAAATAAAATTTTCTCTGCATAAAAGTGCGTGAACTTTTCTCTACATGAAATAAACTTTTCTCTGCATATAAGTGCGTGAACTTTTCTCTTCATGAAAGGGACTTTTCTCTGCATGAAAGTGCGTGAACTTTTCTCTACATGAAATAAACTTTTCTCTGCATAAAAGTGCGTGAACTTTTCTCTACATGAAATAAACTTTTCTCTTCATGAAAGAAACTTTTATCTTCATGAAAGTGCGTGAACTTTGCTGCACTATAATTTATCATCTGAGATGAGTGGGTTGCCATCAAGTACAACATATGTATCATAATGCCAACAATCTCCCCCTTTGGACTTGATGGCAACAACAACCAATGACTCTCCCCCTTTGACATCAAGGGCAAAGGGTTATGCTCCCCCTAAGAACATGCTCCCCCTGACTATAAACCAGATCTGCAAAGAAGAACCATAATCCATCAAACACCATAAATGACCATGAAAGAGATAGAGACGTATTGCAGCAATATTCAGACCAGCATCCATGATCTCCTTCTGTACTTCCTCCATAATGCCAACAATGCAGGATATGCTCCCCCTGAACCTGTGCCATTCGATCTTTGACCAATCCACAACCCAGCACATGTACGCATATATTTTAGATGAACCTTGCGTACAACCAACAATCAGAAGAGATTCAACAACAAGATGATGCATCAACAACCCCCAGCTTTTGCCTGAGGTATTCAAAGGTCTCCCTAGGCAATGGTTTGGTGAGTATATCAGCAACCTGTTCCTTAGAAGGAACATACTCCAACTTGACCTTTTGTTCAAGCACTTGTTCCTGGAGAAAGTTATACTTGATTGGTATGTGCTTGGTTTTTGAATGCATGACTGGGTTCTTTGAAATGCTGATTGCACTTGTATTATCACATAAGATGGAGATGGGTGGTGTACAAGTGATTTGAAAATCCTGCAAGGTCTGCATCATCCAAAGGAGTTGAGTGCAGCAAGATGCAGCAGCAACATATTCTGCTTCAGCTGTAGACAAGGCAATCGAACTCTGTTTCTTGCTGAACCAAGATACTAATCTGGAACCCATAAAGAATGCACCACCACTTGTGCTCTTCCTGTCATCCACGCTTCCGGCCCAATCTGCATCAGTATAAGCATGAAGTGTGAGATCTGTATCTCTAGGATACCATAAGTCATAATTTTGAGTCCCTTGAAGATATTTGAAGATTCTCTTTACTGCCTGAAGATGAGTTTCCTTTGGATTTGCCTAAAATCTTCCAACTATTCCCACTGCATGCATGATGTCTGGTCGGGTACCTGTCAAATAAAGTAGACTTCCAATCATAGATCTGTAGGTTGGTTGATGTACTGCTGCTGATTCATCATTTGCACTGAGGCTACATCCTGTGACCATGGGTGTACATACTGGTTTTGCATCTTCCATGCCATATTTCTTCAAAATCTGCTTGAGATACTTGGTTTGAGACAAGAAGATCCCTCCTTCCTTTTGTTGGATTTGCAGGCCAAGAAAATATGTCAATTCTCCAAGCAAGGACATTTCGAATTCTTTCTGCATCAGCAAGGCAAAGCTTTGACTCATAGATTCTTCATTGCTGCCAAAGATAATGTCATCTACATACACAACAAGTATTAGCAATTTGTCATTTTCAATTTTTATATAAAGATTTCTATCTGTTGATCCTTTTGAAAAACCTTGTTGATGAAGATATTTGTCCAAACGATAGTACCAAGCCCTTGGAGCTTGTTTAAGACCATAGAGAGCCTTTTTCAGTCTGCATACAAGATTTGGATCATTTCCAAGAATGAAACCATCTGGTTGCTCAATGTATACTTCTTCTTCTAAGTCTCCATTCAGAAAGGCTGATTTCACGTCCATTTGAAATACTTTGAACTTTTGAAAGCTTGAGAGAGCAAGGAACATTCGGATGGCCTCAAGTCTTGCAACAGGAGCAAAAGTTTCCTCAAAATCTATTCCTTCTTGCTGCGCATACCCTTTACAAACAAGTCTTGCCTTGTTTCTAATTACTTCCCCATTTTCATTCAACTTATTTTTGAAGACCCATTTTGTCCCTATAACATTCTTATCCTTTGGTCTAGGAACCAACTCCCAAGTGTTGTTCTTTTCGATCTGCTCAAGTTCTTCATCCATTGCTTTGACCCAACATTCATCTTTGCATGCCTCTTTTACATTTTGTGGTTCAGTGGAGGAGAGTAATGCCAAATAGCTTGAAGCTTCTGCAATTGTTCTTCTTGTTTGTACACATGCTTCTTTCTGCCCCAAAATCTGAGATTCTGGATGATTCTTCTGAACGTACCGGGATGGAGTCTTCTCTTCTATCCTTATCTGTTCCTCTGGTGCTTCTTGAGGTTCTTCTTCTTCATCATTCTGTCTTTGAGGGTAGTCTTCATCTTCTTCGATATTTTCATGATTTACTTGCCTAGGAATGTATCCCTTTTCATCAACCACTACATCAATGCTGTCAACAATTCTTCCAAGTCTTTTATTGTAGCACTTATATGCTTTGTTGTGTGGAGAATAACCAAGAAGAATGCATTCATCTGCTCTAGGTTCAAGTTTGCCAAGTTTCTCATCAGTATTCTTAATATAGCATTTGCTCCCAAAGATTTTGAAGTGCTTTACCGAAGGAGTCTCACCATACCAGAGCTCATGAGGAGTTTGAGTGCTGTTCACTAGGACATTTGTTTTGTTGAGAATAACAACCACAGCATATGCGGCTTCACCCCAGAAAGTTGCGGGAGTTCCAGACTCATCCAGCATAGCACGAGCCATTTGTTGGACTATTTTGTTCATCCTTTCCACCACTCCATTTTGCTGAGGAGTTCTAGCTGTAGAGAATTCTCTTCTTATCCCATGTTCTTCACAGAAATCGAAAAATTCATTTGAGGTAAACTCCCCACCTCTGTCAGACCTGAGGCACTTAATTTTGTAACCTGATTCATTTTCAACCAAGGATTTGAAGGATTTGAATTTCTCGAATGCTTCGTCTTTGTGCTTCATAAGTCCTAACCAAACAAACCTGGAGAAATCGTCAATGAACAATATCAAGTATTCTTCTCCTCGAGGTGTCCTTTTCCTAAATGGACCACATACATCTGTATGAACTAGCTCAAGAGGCATGCTAGCTGGTCCTTCCTTCTCTGAAAAGTTAGTTCTGGTTTCTTTTCCAAACTGACATGATTTGCATATGGTGTTGTCTGGAATTTTGATATCTGGAAGACCACGAACTGCCTGATATTTGCATGCTTTTCTTATTTGTGAAAAACTTAGATGCCCCAACCTCCGGTGCCATAACCAGTGTTCATCATCCTTGCTCAAATAGCATTGTTGTTGTCCTTCTTCAAATATGTATAGATTATTTGGAGTTCTTCTACCTTTGATCATTGTTTCACCTGTATCAAGATCACGAACACGACATCCGTTTGATCTAAATATCACCTCGGTTCCTTGATCACACATCTGGCTGACACTTAGAAGATTATGCTTCAATCCATCAACATACAAAACATTTCCAGCTTTGACCTTTTCTTTTAACTGAGCAGTGCCTTTTCCTTTTATAGCTGCAGGAGCATCATTTCCAAAAGAGACTTTCTTTCCCTTTTCTAAAGCAGAATATGATTCAAGTTTTTCTTTATCACCTGTCATATGTTTCGAACATCCACTGTCAATGTACCATAGATTTTCTTGTCCTTCTGCATAAAATGCTATCCCACATCTTTCTGTTTGTGGTTCCTTTATTCTCCATGTTCTGGTGCTTGAGGCTTGTTCCTTTGTCTGTTGAAACCTCCTCCTGCATTCAGAATCTTCATGACCAAAGTTATTGCAAACAGAACATTCAACTTCATTTTCAAGAGCCGAAAAGTTGTTATAGGTCCTTTTTGTAATCCCGATCATACTTCTTTGTTTTTGAGCTTATCTAGTCATGATTGTTTTATATGCAACACATTGAGCTGCTTTGTGACCAAAGTTATGGCAAGAGAAACATTGCCCATTGAAGAAACTTCTGCGATTATCAAATCTACCGGCCAAATGATTGTAATTTCTATTGTCATCCATTCTTGAAGCAAATTGAGAAGATTTTACCTGTGGCTGGTTGTAGCTTTTGTTCATCCTTAAGACAGATTGCCCCTGGTTTACCTGATAGTCTTTGTTCGTTCTTGATGTAATTTGTCTCTGCTTTACCCGGTGATCTCCATTGTGCTTTTGCTTATTCCTTCTTGCTGCATCAAGATAACTCTTTGACGTGGATGCTTGAGATGTTTCTCCATTATACCCCAGACCTGTCTTGTTTAGCGGAGAATGTTGTACATTGATGATCTCATCCAAAGTTTCAGATCCTTTGACAAACTTAAGATTAATAGCCTTTGTTTTCTCAATTTCTTTTCTAAGGCCAACAATTTCACCTTCTAACTTTTCAAGATATTTTTCTTTTTCATCAATTTGAAATTGTAGAGTATCAATGATCATATTCTTTTCTTCTATACATGTCTTAAGTCTAGAAATCTCTTCATAAAAAATATCCACATCTATATCATCCATGTAATCATCATCTTCAAATTCCATTAAAAGTTTATAGTCATTACCTCGTTCATCTTCATCACTATTTGATAGACCATCACTGTCTTCATGAGTGTAGTAGCTTTTCTTATTTGCATTCTGTTTCTTATTCCATCTGGCAGGTTCCTTTCCTTTGTCAATCTTATCCTTATGAGGACTTTGGCAACATAATGACCTACTCTTCCACAAGCAAAGCATTTAAAAGGTAGCTTACCTCTGAACCTTCCAGTACCCCGTTGAAGATTTCTGACAAAATTTGATTCTTCTTCTTCTTCTGGCACGTGACTTGATTCATAGTAGTCTCCTTTTCTTGAAGCCTTAAAAGCAGCTTCTCTCCTGTCTGATGGACCTCCTTTTCTCATTTCATAAGCAGTTAGAATTCCGTGTAGCTGAGACATAGTAAGAGTTCGTAGATTTTCCTTTTCTTCTATTGCAGACACTTTAGATTCAAACTTGGGGGATAATGATCTTAGGACTTTTTCAACCACAACAGCCTCTTTTATTTCTTCACCCAAGTTTTTCATACAATTAACAATCTCATCTACCCGAAGGAAATAGTTAGCCACACTTTCATCATTATACATTCTGAGATTCTCATACTGAATCCTGAGGGTTTGAATTTTTGCACGTTTTACCTTTTCATCTCCTTCGTAGCTCAAAACAATCTTGTCCCATATTTCTTTTGCAGATTTATATTGCATAACCTTCACGAATTCAGATTGAGATAGACATCCTAGAAGAGTATTAACCGCCTTTGCATTTGTTTCATATTTCTTCTTCTCAGCTGAATCTGTAGGAGTAGCTGATGGAAAAGTATACCCTTTTTCTATAATGTCCCATACTTCTGTACCCAAAGATTGAAGATAGGCAGTAACTCTTACCTTCCAATATACAAAGTTTGTTCCATCAAAAATCGGTGGCCTGATTGATGCTTCCCTCTCGTAGTTGCTCATGATTTTAGATCTTCCTTCAAGCGATCAAGGTTCTTCAGAAGGACCTGCTTTGATACCAATTGTTGGAAATAATACTGAGAGGGGGGGGGGGGGTGGTGAATCAGTATTATCAAATTCTTTTCAATCTATCTTCCTTATTTATACTTTGAATAATTCTTCAAATATTGATCACTACTTTGTATGTCAGTATCATAAAATAATGAGCAGGAACAAGAAAAGCAAATAGTCACACAAAAGAACACCAGATATAAGGTGGAAACCCAATGTGGGTGAAAACCACCTGCTGCAATATGTCTCTATCTTCTTTCAATTAGAAACTCCTTTTACAATGATTTTGTACTGGTGCAGTCCTTTACCAGTACGCAGGCTACAACCTGCAGAGAGCTACAACCCTCTCTCGTTCTCCAGCTTCTCCTGGAAGGGAGCTACAACCCCCTTAGCTCTTGTACTAGCCAAGATACTAGTACGTAGGTGCTGGCCTACTGAAGGCTACAACCTTCTCTTTCTTCCAGGAACCACGTTTCATAAATTTTCAGACTGGATCCATGAACATCAATCAATCATCAAGTATATCTGCATCAAACAATCTCCTTTTCCCAATTAGCACTGAATCAAGTAAACACTTCTCTGACAGTTGTACCCAGAACACAGTAACAGTAACCACACACCAAATTCTGAACCCAGAATACTGCAGCAATAGACAGAGGCAACTAGATCATAATTTAAAGATATACGCTACTTCAACAACCTGAAACCTGCGTGCAGATCTATAAAGGATAATTCCTTCTTTCAAATATTCAGACACTAATTAACCCAGATTGTCAGATTTATAGATCAAGCATGCACCTCATATAACAAATTAAAATCATGCAAAGATACTATTATTCAAGCATAAAGATTATGACCCATCAATAGAACTTATCCTTCTTTATGCGCTAAGGTTCCTCCTTCATTCAGATCCAGATCTGCACCATAACCCAATCACAAATATTTCAGATCTAGCACTTATTAGATATTCAATTTATTCGATGATGCTTTGCCAAATGATCTCCTTCCTCTTTTATAGTCTTAGGCCTTCCACAATACCACGGTCCAAAACCATAGGATCAAAAAACTGTTGGACTAATACCATGAACCAACCATGAAAGTGCGTGAGATCAACACTTTTGGATGCAATACCACGAGCCAAAACCATATGATCAAAAACTATAGGACTAATACCATGAACCAACCATGAAAGTGCATGAGATCAACACTTTTGGATGCAATACCACGGACCAAAACCATAGGATCAAAAACTGTCGGACTAATACCATGAGCCAACCATGAAAGTGTGTGAACTTTTCTCTTCATGAAAGGGACTTTTCTCTGCATGAAAGTGCGTGAACTTTTCTCTACATGAAATAAACTTTTCTCTGCATAAAAGTGCGTGAACTTTTCTCTACATGAAATAAGCTTTTCTCGGCATATAAGTGCGTGAACTTTTCTCTTCATGAAAGGGACTTTTCTCTGCATGAAAGTGCGTGAACTTTTCTCTACATGAAATAAACTTTTCTCTGCATAAAAGTGCGTGAACTTTTCTCTACATGAAATAAACTTTTCTCTTCATGAAAGAAACTTTTATCTTCATGAAAGTGTGTGAACTTTGCTGCACTATAATTTATCATCTAAGATGAGTGGGTTGCCATCAAGTACAACATATGTATCATAATGCCAACATTTTGTTCAGGAACAAGTCTTCGTATTCGTTGAGTAACTCAGTGACCTTATCCACCGTGGCATCGTCCTAATAGTCCCCAAGTGTTGCGTACTTCAGCTCCGCCTCCATTCCAATGTTTACCTGCTTTATCTTTAGCGGTCGGTGATGTCGGGGTCTTCAAGTGATGGTCCTCGAATCTCGCGACAACCTTCCGTTTCTGAAATGTTTATATTTCGTGGGTCCTCATCATCATCCTCAACATTTACGTTGTAACACTCTAGCGCGTAGCTCAACTGTGTCGCCCATTCTGGCTGAAGTACTTCCATTGGCTCTTAGGGTATTTTGAAGATAGCTTCTTTTACTACCTGTAGCACATCATCAACAGTATCTAACCGATGATATTCAAACGTGAAAGTTAACAGAAATCCCTCGCACAAGACATCCCATTCGCTCATACCATGGCGGAGCTCCATCTCAGTATACCAATTCATGGGTACGACATCCAGGGTATGACAGAATAAATGTACCCATTCAAGCTGTGGCTCTTCCCCGTAGATCATGGATCATCTCATCTATCATATTTGTCTACTAGCAGTATCTGTAGTTTTCCAAATCGTAGGCACATCATTCTTCTACATTCGCGCCAGTCCTCAAAACTTCCCTCATGCATACCCCACCATCGTGCGGGCATTGCATGTAGTGCCCACTTTAGAGCATCAAACCGCTGTTGTTCTGGTACTACGCTTTCAAATTTGTTCAGGAGTTCATCCACTACTATCAACCCATCATATGTAGGCAGATCCCCTGCCTCTGTTGTCATGCAGCGCAGTGATCTAACCATCATGTTGCAATTAAGCATTGTTACTTTATGCAACCGATGCTACCATCGCTCTATTTCTTCGTCTGAATTTGAAGTGCAGGAGATTTTGCGCTCCCACGAAATTCTTCCATCTGCAGTCAGATTCACCCAATCATGTTCTCGTGCAATCTTGTAGATGCAATTGAGATTGTCATCACTATCATCGTCGCGCACCGGTTCAGTGTATCATGCTCCTTTGGCTGGATCTAGCGGTACTACTATGCGTAGTGACTTTTTTTCAAAGATCATTTTGCACTTCTTCATATTTATGACTCTGTTCATATCAGTGGCCCAGTCTATTCCTAGTAGCACAGGATAGGGATTATTGTCCTCCGCCATTAAGTTCACCATGGAACAGGAAGTCAATGGTTGCCTCCCTTTCCTTGATATTCTTATTTCAAAGAATATTGATGGTTCCCTCTCCCACCAAGTGTTTCAGAAGAAAACTCATACAGTGCAATATCTTCATGCCAGTTCCTATCATTACCCAGCTCAAAAGTTGGACGTTTTGAACACCCTCGCTACTCTTGCCCTAAGGATCTCTGATGAAAAGTGCTTCGAGAAAGAGAAATCCCATCTCCTTAATGTCTTTGTTGAGAACTGTTATAGTAGACACCTTGGACAGAAAGCTTTCCTTAAAGCTTCCAGAAATTCGGTAGTTAAAAAAGAACCTAAAGAACAAGTCGCAGGGGTCCATCTACCTTTTTTTCAAGGGACCACTGATAAGATTGTGAGGATTCTTAAGAAGCATAATTTTCCCTCAACCTTTAGACCCCTTAACACCATTCGTAAATCCCTCCGATCAGTGAAGTATCCTATCGACCCTAAGGACATGAAGGGTGTCTATATTATTCCTTTTTCCTGTGGGACCCCCTCTATTGGTGAGACTGGACGCTCTATTAATCAAATGATTAATGAGCATGAAGCTGACCTTAAACACAGGAGAACCAAGTCTTCCACACTATCAGAGCATGCGGAGAAGACCAAACATCATGTTTGTATTGAGGAGGCCAATGTTATTGCTAAAGTTTTATAGTTCCATCACTGAAAATTTAGGGAAGCCATTGAGATTGAAAGAAGGCCAAGCAATCTCAATAGAGATGACAGTTGGAAGATCAGTAGTTGCTGGATCCTGGCCCTCGCTTCCTAGTCGTTTCCTCCCCTTCCTCCCCTCCCTCTATTAATAGCTTGTTCTAGATTTCTTATAATTAAATAAAAAAAAATTCCCCCCTTGTTATCCTTTAACCTGCTTTCTTTAGCCATAGTTCTTTGATCCTTTTTGGAAATCTTCCTTGATTTCTTATTTTTAAGAGATAGTCCTTTTCATACCTATCTTAATGGGTTAAATTATCTAGTATAAGATATTTAAACGGCTTTACTAATAAATTTATATTAATTAGTTACCCATCCTTTAATTAAATACTATTATTATAACACTATTATATTAATAATAATAATACAATAAATCCTTACAATTACTAATTTTCCCTAGAACTATTAATATATGTTCCTATTAGATTACTAATAAATTGATACCCTAACCATTAATAATAAGAATAATACTATTACTATAACAAGAATATAAAATAACTAATATTACTTTAGTTAATATGACTAATAATATATGTTAAATATTAGTATAGATATTCCCTTTTCATGACTAATCTAAATGATCTAGAATATATAATATAACAATAATTAATATTATTTTAGTTAATATTAAATCCTTAAAATTACTAACATTCCTAGATCTATTAATACTTATTCCCTTAAATAACCTTACTATTAAATTTATATTAATTAGTTACACAAGACATTAATAATAAGATTAATACTATAACATTATTATAATAATAATATAATATTAATTAGTTAATATGACTAATAATATATATTAAATATTAGTATAGATATTCCCTTTTCATGACTAATCTAAATGATCTAGAATATATAATATAACAATAATTAATATTATTTTAGTTAATATTAAATCCTTACAATTACTAATATCCCTAGATCTATTAATATTTATTCTCTTAAATAACCTTACTATTAAATTTATATTAATTAGTTACACAAGACATTAATAATAAGATTAATACTATAACATTATTATAATAATAATATAATATTAATTATTATTAGTTATTATTAAATCATTTCGATTAATAACAGTTATTTTCCCTAGATATATTATTATATGTTAACATTTCAATCAATTTTATTATAAATATTCCCTAGTAGTATTGTTAACTCAAATATGGTTAACTTTTCACTTAAATAACATATGATAGGTATTAAAAAAATATTTGTTTTAGCATAATAATATTATATAATTAAACAATTTGAATAGTCAAATTTAGTCGTTTCTTGGTCAATCTTAGCCGTTTATCCAATCTGATCTAATATAGTCGTTTTTCAGTCAAACCTAACCATTGGATGATCTCCTCTGCCTATTTAATTTATAGCCATGATCTGATTCTTCAACTTGTCCTGACGATAAACCACACTCGTTGGTTCGAAACGCGTCGAAAAATGTATTATTATGTGATTTACGCCGAAAAACTTTTTCTCATAAAATCTCTATCACTTCAAAATTCGCCTGCGCACTCGCACCTTCAATATCTATTGTTACCCCTTGCAATCTTCCCATGGGCAAGATCTTATATTGGTTCGCCGTTCGTAACTGAATAGGAGACCATTGTAGCGTGGGTTTGCCCATGCATTCCCATGTTTGTTTTGGCAGTACATTCGCATCGGATCCAAGATCCAGGATTACCTAATCCATTTCATACTCGTCAATTTGCACAGTCAACCTCATTTCCCTTCCTTTGCACCATGCATGCTCTCTAAGTTTCCGGACCACACGTGGTTCTCCTGACCCAACGCACCTAGCGATAAGTTTTTGTAGTCCTTTTACTGCCTTTCTTTCACATAGCAGTTCCACGCATGTCTCCAGAAAGGTAGTGAGCATTGAAGGATCCATCCCTGGTTCTAATTGATCCTTACTACCTAAAGTGGAGGTCTCCGTGAAGCTCTTCTTAGCTTCCATGAATGTCTCCTTCGCGCGTTCTAAATCAACTTCGGGTTCCTTTATAGGAGTATTGAGAACCCACGCACTTTCTTCTGACTGCTTACCTTTATCATCGCCAGTGGTCATACCGCTCCTGAGCATCATGTTTACATTCAAGTCTTCTTCACGAGGCTTAGACCTCATCATCTATAAATTCTGAGTCTGAGGGGGCAGAAGTACCCCTTTTTCACGCAGTCTCACTATCAATGTAGGGAAATCTTCTGCCTCATGATCAAACTGAGTACAGTACAAACATGATGTCCTTGTCAGGTTTGTATAATCGCAAGCATAGTGCCCTAGCCCACCGCAATTGTAATAAATTAGTTGTTCGCGACCCCTTCCTGGTCCCATTCCACCTTGACCTTGACCGCGCCCCTAAAATCCAACGCGCACCATTCCTGCATTTGGGTCGAGGGCTCGCATTTTGGTCTGCACCCTGTAGGCAGGAGTCTGATCCATCATTACTTCATATCTTTTGCAGGCGTGTTCATCATGGCCTACCGACCTGCAGAAATTAGAAAACAATTGTTGGGACGTCTGCGTATACTTCTGCAATAGATGAAAATTATTCGTAGTGTGCTTTCCTCCTATCTGACAGATCGCGCACCATAATGCAAGTGCCATGCTTGGTCCTGCCTATGCCTTAGGTCTTAACGGCATCGGCCCTCCTCCTGCCAAGTAATTCGCGAACACTGGATAGTGGTCCTTGTCATGCCCCTGGCCTTTGCATTTTATGCACCATACCTCCTCGCGCGCCTTTGGCCGAGGTGTCATGTCATGTTTCAAACTCTGCATCTCCAGACATAGATTTTGCATTTGCGCATGGATTTGTTGGACTCCCAGACCAGGGTCTTGTATAGGGGTCTCATGCAATCTCATTGCCATCTCCAAAGCTTCACCCCTGATGGAAAGTTTTTGTTGTGATAGCGTCGTCCTTAAGTGCAGTGTTAGTGACGCTACAAACCATGCGCGGTGTTGTCCATCCGTCAATGTCATGTTGGCTTCGCAAATCATACCCTTCAGTCTTTGGTCCAGATCCCAAGGGATCTCACCTGGGAGCATCGGATCTCCTTAAACCCGATGATTGATTGTGTTTCACACTTTGGCCTGCTAAATTCCCTGTTCAACGCAGTTTTGATTTCTGGGATTCCTGCGTTTGGATGGTCATTAGAATGCTTGATGTACCATGTTAATGTGCGATCCTACAACATGCTTACCAACGTATCCTTTTTGATATAGTCATCCACGACTCCTTGTGCTTCCCATACTGCTCTTACCACTAACCAAAATTGGTCTGGATCTTCATTTCCTACTCGTTTGAATACCAATAGTTTGATCGCACTTGCCATACTGAACTATGGTGGTGGCAGAGGTGGGGTGGGTGGAGATGGAGGTGAGGAGGGTGAGACAGGTGGCGGTGTAGGTGGAGGTGGTAAGTGTGGAATTCCCTACCTTATCAAACTGATCGCTCTTCTTGGAGAAACTTTCGCAAGCTCTTCCTCACTTTCCCGCGAGGGGGAAATTAAGGGACTAGTTTCTAATTCTTCACTACTTCTGCTTCTGTAGATCTTCCCACTTCGTGTAGTCCCAAATATTATTTTATTCGTATAACCCGCTTTTCACACAATAGCATTTTAATCCAAGTGTTCGGATATTTAATATACTTACCTCGTATTCCCTTGAGGAAATGTCGCTCCGCCTCACTGTAGCTGACGATCGTATCTACCACAAACTCAGTGATAAATCCTCCTATAATTCGATCGAGCCAATGGTCCACAGTTCGCTCGATCTTATCTCCTGATGCCTCTAGTCTGCACACTAATTCTGGAGTCCACATGATTGGTTTTTTGAGCCTACACCTTCCCTTACTGTCTTCTAGCTTTGTGATCCACTCATACAGCTCAAAAGGAAAGTATGCAAAGAAAATTTCATGGATTTTCATATTCAAGTAGCGCTCCAACCACTATTCCTTAGATACTAGCGGATTTATGTTTTCCTGCGTCGTGAACTCATGAATATTCTTGTCCAACCACCCTTCAATTTCTTTCTTTGTTGGATTCCAGTGACACGACATCAGACATCCCTCATGCAGATCCTGGTCCCGGCAATGGAACCATTTGTTGGCTTGTAGGGGCCTGATCCAAGTTCAGAGGTGATTTAGCTAAACAAATCCTGGTACTACTAGCCCTTTCGGCAATAGTCCGTGGAGTGCAGACTAAGGTCTCACCTGAAGTAGTATGGACGGGTGCTAGAACCAGGTTTCTGCACCCTAGAGATGTCTGATGGTTTGTCGATGGTCCACGTTTTGACCCTGCGCACACGTCACTACGCGCACCTATCAGTACCTAGCAGCCCGTAATGCTGCCTTCGCGCAGCACTGTTTGAGGAGCGATCCATGTTATTACCCAACTTCCTTACTATTAACCTGATATTATTCAATTACTTAACTTATTTGTATGAGCCCAATTATACTAAACTGTGTGTCGTAATCATATAAGTGTGTGCGATAACCAAAACAGTATAAATGCATAGAAAATCATACAAAAACAGATACACAATACTTGGAATCAACCTTCTCTTTATTATTCTTCTTCTTGGGTTACAAACTCAACTTCGCCCTACGCACTCAACTGCAAGGGTCCGTGCACTCAGCTGCGAACTCTACTAGGCCTCTGTGCACTCAACTGCAAAGCCTCTTCCTACTACTACGACCCAATACCCTTAGACTTCTTCTCTATCCGCTACTAGATCATTACATTAATCCATCTCTCCTTATCTCCAATTACCTATCTTTACAACTTAGAGCCTCGCTCTATTTATACACCCCCATGGTCTACGGACCATGGGTAGGCTGACATGACATTACATTACATCATAACACTTAGGGTGGACAACCCTATGACTCAATATACATTTCGCGCTCCGCGCCCGCAATTCGTGGAGTCTTACAACATATTTGACCAAAACTTGGGCTCTAACCCCCTAAACATGTTGTGGGGGGATTCCATGCCCAAAAACTGGTATCTGGTATGTGGTGGTGAAATTTGGATCATTTTTGTACAGTTGCAGCCATCCAAAGGTCTCGTGGCCAAAAGAGTTGATAATAGTAGTCAGTGCTACAATTGGGGGCCGACTAAGGCAATCTGCAACATGAATGGTGTTTCCCTTGTATTTAATGTTCAAATGGAATTGTTATAGATATATAGACCACTTCTGATGACAATCGTTCTAAAACCTCCCTTGTGTCTATATAAACTGAAGAGGTCGGTGATATGTGTGGATGACCATCTCCTTCCCCATAATGTAGTGTTTCCATTGTCGGCAAGCCTGCATGATAGAATACATCTCTTTGTCATAGGTGGGGTATTTCTGAATTGTATCAAAGACTGTCTCACTTTGATAGGCCATCGGATGCCCTTGTTGGGTGAGAACTACACGAATAGCATAGTTGAAGGTGTCTGTCTCAATTTCAAATAGTTGTTGTAGGTTTGGCAATGTGAGCACTGGTGCAGAGAAAAAGTGGTGCTTCATCTCAATGAATGCTTTCTTTTGGGACTCACACCAAGAAAACATTTCCTTTTCTCCGCCCTTAGTAACCTGACTCAAAGGCCAAGTCATATGAGAGAATCCCAACACGAAACTTTGATAAAAAATGGCAAGGCCCAAAAAGTTGTGAAGCTTTGTTAGAGTGGTTGGGGCTATCCAATCTTGAATGACTCAGATCTTAGGTGGATCCACATGCACACCTTGCTCATCAATGATGTAACCTAGATATTAGACTTGACTCATGCCAAATGTGCATTTCTCCAAGTTGGGACATAATTTTTATTGTCACAGGGTTTGAAGGACATGTCGAATGTGTTGCAAGTGTTCTTCCCAACTCTTACTGAAGATGAGAATGTCGTCCATATATACAACCTTGAATGAGTTGGTTAAGGGTCTCAGGATGTCATCCATCAACCTCATAAAAGTCGCAGGGGCATTTATCAACCCGAAAGGCATGACCAACCACTCAAAAATGTCCTCCTTAGATTTGAGGGTAGTCCTCCATGCATATGTGGGTTCTATTAGAACCTGGACATAGCCAGACGTAACCACCCTACTCCCACACTTACCCAAGCTTATCGTTCCACTAGGTTAAATGTGCGACGAAGAATTACAATGGTGTGATTCAACTCCCCAAGTACAGTTAAGGAAGTGGAATAAACAAACCAAAACCAAAATAACCTTCCTCAGGAGCTAAAGGACCCAAAGGCTAAACAACCACTTCAGGTGCCCAACCCCTAAGTTAAATTGCTTTTTAACTTAACTAAACCCCCATTCGCTCCCATGATAAGCCATCTATGCAACTAAAACCCTCGAGTCACTCCCACAACAAGGCCTCCATGCAACTGTAGACATTTTCAGCTAGTTCTATGCCAACGACCATGGGATCTAAGCCAATTTTTCAGGGCTAAGACCCAGGCCTTTGCCCAAAACTTGATGAAACAATCAAAAGTGATAATTAGCAATAAGACAAAGCCTCTAATGCAAAACTTGAACAACGACCTGACCTGACTCATCCTAACCATGAAAGTTATTTTTTCAAACACATCACGAACATGTAATGTACATATCATAAATACACATTTGAACATAGTGTGATGTAGGCATGTTCCCTCTGCGGACAGAGACAACCCCTCTAGCCCTAGAGTGGGTCTAGTCATAGCAAGACAAAGACAATAGGTAATTCCTTAAATAGTTATTGTTAAAGAGGCCTACCTTATACCGGCGTTTGATGAAGTCTTTGTCACGTCCCTTCAGCTATCTTTCTTTTCCTTAATGAATGATTCACCTAAAACAACATATGAAAACAACAAAACACATAATAGAGGACAACAATGAACTATCTACTTATAAAGTCAAGGAACCATAAGTTATCAACATACATTTCCTACATGATATAGGAAATAACTATTGATTGTATTAATATAAACAACAGTAAAGCTTACAACCACACCTTGACGTCGCAAGCTTCCTTGAAGGGTCTGATTAGTATGTCTCCATAAGCATTCACTCTCAAAGGTCTCCTAGAAAGACTGACGACTCTCGCTCACCCAAATTCACAAGTATGAAACTAAGGCAATCACAACAAGGTTTCCTTCTTACAAAACCATTTCACACTATCAATCCACAACATGAAAGGCTATTCTCATACCTCACAAGCTATTGCTAGGCTATCAGCAATCCAAACTGTAAGGTATCAATCCAACAAACCAAGAACTAGCTAACTAGCTGATCATAGCCATGGAGGATGCTTTTATAAGAGGAGTGTTGTGGGGAAAAGTATCCGACTCGGATGACCCTATCCCTACTCTAAGGGTGACAGTCCTTAGCAACAACTGAAAGTAAAGCTTTGATATTTTCCTTTATGAAAGTACAGAGAAGGAAGAAAAGATTGACCAACCGGTGTCTTTCGCTTTTGTCGATCCTGTCCTCTCTCTTTGTCTCTTGTTCCCAGCTCCCTGCTCCCTTTGCCGGTCCAGCTACACAAAGATCCTGCACAAACAAGAGAAGGAAAACTACAAGAAACATGTACTCATAACTGATGCATGGATTAGAGTGAATCAGATATACAAGTAAATACAATACATCAATGCAATACAAGTATATAGGAGAACATTCAAAGCTTTATTGATAGAAGTAAAAGGGTTCTGAGAAGGTTACAACCATCAATGGCTCCAATCCAGCAGCACCTCCCCAGCAGCAAGAAATCTCCTCTTCACCTCTATAAAAGCAATCACCCAATAGCTCTAACTGTAAACCAACAGCACTTCCTTGCTTTGCACAAAATTCCCGCCTCTTTAGACCTCATAGAAGAGCTCTATATATAGGAGAGAAGAAGAAAGGATGAGTCAGCTTGAGACTGACATAAAGCTGCCTTGTGTCCTCTCCCTCTTCAGTTAAACTTCAGTTCTTGAGTCCACTTGGAGATCCTTGCTTACACATGGAGATCAAGTACCTCTTACTCATCATAGGGCGAATCCCTTGAACCAAGTGTCAGTTTGGAAGCTTCCTGGGCAATTGACACCTTGCAGAATGACTATGCCACTTGGCCAATCTCGCCCAGTGCAGGTAGCCTTCATTAGATTTGACTTTCAGCGCAGGTACAAGGAGGAGCAGTTGCATTCCAGCGCAGATGCTCAGTGGAGCAGCTGACATGATCCAAAAATAGCCTGTTTTTGAGTGTTTTCAGGTGGAGAACTGATGGGAAGTGCTGTGGTTTGCTGACCTCGTTCTTCTAGGGGTAAGAACAACATGTTTAGGGACTGAGGATCCCTGTAATTATTGACATTTCATGCTCCATGCTGCGAGGCACAAAAATGTCTATAACAGTTGCCCCCTAAAGTATGAGGCCGTTTATCGGGTGAAATGCTTTATCTAGAGGGTCCGAAGTTCATTCCAGTGCTGAGGAGGCGCCCTGTAATACAATACAATACAATACATTATTTTTCATTTTGTTTTCATGATCTAGCTGAGGCGGGCATTCCCATGCTCAGCTTTATAAATACATTTTGGTACATAGAACAGACGATCGTCTGATGGTAGACCGATAATTCTCTGCTGAAATTATCATCCTTTGAGTAGGATGATCATCTGCTGCAATGATGTACATGACAAATGCTTTTATATTTCCTGAATATGTATCGCAGCCCGGATGGATGAAACTAGATCCGGGGTCTTCAAACTCGTTCGATCTTCACTCTAAGTACAAGTCGATCCATGTGAGAATTTCGCTGAAGTCGAACATGGAAAGACATCGCTTGATTACCGGTCAATGATGAAAATCGTTAACAAGCGCGAGAGGAATCACCGATAATGATAATGACCCTCAAGGTACTGCAGTACAATTCACGTGGCGTGAATAAAGGACTTGGCGTCGAACGCCACGCAAAATCTCCTGGTCGAAGGTCATTGATGTATACCTGTCGCCGGAAGTGAGAAACTTGCCATTGAGGCATGCAAGCTTCAAAGTACTGATGGGGTTGTTCCTAGATCAACTTCTTGGATAATGAGCTGAAGTCGACAAGAAGCGATCCGTCAAAGGAGGGCCTTAATGAATCCCACATCAATGACACGGAACGGAGCTAATGATTTTAGTGGAGGTGAAAACAAACTGTGATATATGATTCAGGGTGGCGATCATGAATGGATGAAGGATAATGTATGGCAGTGGATGGGACACGGTTGACACTTTCAGAATGACCTCTCTTGAACATATAACGACACTGATGTGATGGATCGGTAGCATTACCCCAAAAGTGGACGGTTTGGCGAAGACCATGGTGATGAGACCGGTGAATGAAACAACCCAACCCGATGTAGTATGGAGGAAAAGTGTCATGTTCAAGAGCGAATTGCTACCATTAAGCTTTGATGTTCTCCCAATTTTTCCCCAGTCATTTCTGACCAGTACCTCTTTATTTTTGTCAAGCTTGAGGAGGATAACATATGCTTGTTCTATAACCTGCCCTTCGGGCAAGCCCATCGCTATGATTTAACGAGCTTAGCGATAGGGAAACTCGTTCTCGTCTAAAGACAAGTTTGTCGCTATTTAATCATTTTAATGAGTCTAACGACAAAGAAAACTCGGTCCTTTTCATCTTTAGAGAGTCTGAAAAGGTACAGAAAGTTAACTCCATAATTCCTTTTTCGTCATCTAATCCCTTAAGTCCGAAAAAGTATAAAACAATACAGAAGGGATGAGTTTTCGATTGCTTTAACGAGCCGAACAAAACAAGCGCTCGATCTTTTTGTACAATAATCCCTCAGGTCCAAAAAGATTAAAATATAGAGGAGGGATAGCGTTCTGGTCGTTTAACGAGCTGGAAGGCCAAAACTCGGCAAACTTTTCATATTTTACGAGTCAGTGAAAAGAGCTCAAAGAAGACTCGTCTTTTGAGGAACGAGTGATAAACAGGGATAGTAGCAGATTCCAGGTACAGGTTGGAATTTTCCAATCACGGCAGTGTCACAAGGATGGCTAGGTGAAATCACTCTTCGCAGCTGTTCCTCAAAATAGGTAAACACACAAATGGAAGTGAATGATCGGCCAAATGACGGTGGAGGTGACGGTGCACAAACACGACCAAGGCTTTTTATGGCTGATGAATTTACGATCTCAAAAGGGTATTTACCGGTTCATTTTTTCTGAATGAGCTTGAACTCTAAAGGAAAGCCTGCTCATAAACTTATGTTTATTTTTTAACGAGCATGAACTATGCGCTAAAACTGCTCGGATCTTGCGTTTATTTTTTAACGAGCATGAACTATGTGCTAAAACTGCTCGATATACCAGTCATAATAAGAACGCCTCCTGTGAGATAGCTATTTTTTAAGGAGCTTTATCTCACGACGCTATGCTCCAATTTTGGCAAGTTTTTACCTTTGCCCCACAGGCTTTCTTCATGCAAGGTCGGAAACGGCTAATCCTACGAGTTTAAAGGGTTAGACCTACAGGTTTAAAGGGAGGACCTAAAAATTTAAAAAAAATAAATAGTCGTCCCTTGCTTACATTCCAAAAGTTTGCATGCCCCCAGGCGTAGGACAGAATTTCGAGGCTGCCCCTCCTCTCCCCTACTTCTGCTTTTCTTTGGGTGTTCACAGCTACTTGTCATCTTGCCAATCTAATGTTAACGATACTAGTCTTCTCGTTATTTTAGGGGGTCTTATGCGGTACTCAGGCTTCCCGTCGGCCCAACTTTTAACGAACAGCTATTTGTGACAAGAGAAGAACACTACTCAAAGACAAAACATTGGTATTATTGAGGGAGGCTTGCCTCTTTCTTATTATCCGAAGAGGGTTCTATTTGCTGCCGCAAATCAATCTCTTTCTTTGGCGATGTCTATTATCAGGTTACTAAAGATGGCGACCACCTGTTGCAGCAATAGAATCTCTTTCTTTGGAGGCTGCCCCTACTTATCCTTCAAAACATATGTTTTAATGGGTGAGGCTTGTCTTCAAAGATGGTTACTACTTGCTACCGCAAATGGTCCCCTTCCTCGGTATCCTGATTATTTAGACAAGGGGAGCGAGAAGCTGATTATCTCACTCACATAACTTTGACAAAAGAATATTATTCTAGAACAACCCCTCTTCCACCGCCGGACGGGGTACGGACTAGTCTATCCTTCTGCGGAAATTCTACCTTACACCCAGGGTTTCTTCTGCCCGAAGCAGACCAGGGTGCATGCCCCCTGGGTTCCAATATTTCTTTCCGAATCACTCGCATTCATCGGGAAGGAGGACCGGGGGTGGAGGTGAATCTTGAGTGAACAGACCATTTAGGAATGGTATTTGACTATTTGCGATGCGAGATCCCGGAAACGAAAGTTGGTCTACGAGCTTGACCACCCTTCCTTCGTGTGGAAAACACATTACTCTAAAGAGTGAGGAGACTATCGCTCCCATGCAATAAATATAGTCGCGTCCAAGGAGTAGGTTATAATCCAAGGGTCCTTGGACGACCATCACGTTCAAATTAACAGTCTTCCCTTTCAACGTGACAGGCACATTGGGGAGGATTCCTAATGGTCGACTGGTTCCTTTATCAAAACCTGAGAGATTTCTTAACTCAGGTAAAAGCGCCGGGGAACCCAGTGCTTTCCAAGCAACAGAGGAAAGTATACTCACAGACGCCCCTTCATCAATGATAGTACCAGCCATGATCATTCTATAGATCTGGACAATGATTCTGAATGGTACACTGGCTGGTAACCGGGGTCTGCCTAGTTGATTCCAATCAAAGGATACAACCAGGTTGCTTGGTGGTGGGACCGAATATACGGCCGGATATGACCCTGATGATGTTCCTTCCTGCGATAAAGGAATGGGCGCATTGCCCTGACGCTCATCAGAGTCGGTGTTGATGAAAAGAACCTGGATGGTGTCATCCTTATTCTCTTCAGTGAGGGTGTCGCATGAAGATGACTCTTCGGCGACGGTGTCATTTGAAGATGAAACTTCTGAAGGTAGAACCGGGTCAACTGCCGTATCGACCTTTGGACTTTCGTCCGGTCTGGATTCAGTAGGTTCATTTTCAGTGACTGATGCTTCAGCCGACCACTTGAGCGGGCCAACTGTATTTTCAACTATCGAGGGATTAGGCACGAGTTTTTGGTATCCAGGAGGAAGCCGTAACGGTGATACCGGACGATCTTCCAAAACTCTCTTCGCCTCATCTAAGAATGGACATCGGTGAATGGCGTGATCGCCTTCACACAATATACAGGGTGATCTTGGTCTCCCTTTTCGTCCTTCACTCTCGCTGGTTGATGGACTGCAATCAACATGACTACCAGAGGTTGATGCTACCGGATTGTGCAACCTGGGGGACCAGTCCCTTAGTATCCGGGGAATACAAGGACAATCACGATGGAAGTGGGTCCCTTTGCAAATGACACATGGCGATTTAGGCCCAGTCGGTGCAGTGTGTGGGTTTTTGTCAGCTGCCTTTTGCTTGCCCCCAGTCGCCTTCGCCATAGGCCCCTTCTGCTTCTTTTCTCTCTTCTTCTTTTCCTTCTTCTCCTTGGGAGGCTGACTTTTGCCAGCTCCACCTTGCGAAGAGGAAGGATCAGAGGAAGTATTGTAAGAAGTGGAAGGCTGGTGGGTAGTTCTAGACTGTTCTGACTGTTGATTCGACTGCTCAGGATTAGTGGCGATCTGGACTACATTAGTTGAAAAGAGCCATACAGGTAGGCCAATTGTCAATCCTGGAAGTGACAATGTTGCCATATGAGGCGCACCAACATCTCCCCAAGAGGAGAAGGGATTTGGACTTCCGCCAAGGTTGCTTCCTTGGTTGGTGGGCTCCATACTTTTCAACTGAAAGATCAACGTGGGAATAACAGGTGATTATGTTCCGCTTAAAATAAATTTTATTAACGACGCTTTTAGACACAAACTTTCTTTTTCATGTTTTAAGAGTCGAGAAAAAGCTAAAGATGACTCTAGTCACCTTCGATGTTTTAACGAGCCCGAAGTGACAAATGCTCGGTTGGACTTTTTCAGTTATAGAGTTTGAAAAAGGCCAAAAGAAACTGCTCTGGAGATCTAGGCAGAGGGTGTGCCAAACCTTTCGCGAAACCACAGAATACGTTTTACGGTACGGGTGGTCGATCTTCGTGAATGCTGTGTTCACTGCATCGCGATCAGTAGGGCGGTCGACACGGCTTCCTATGGATAAAGGATGAATGCCTATAGGGGTCTCCCAATATACGCGACGGTACGCGGGAGCACAAGTCCGTATTAGTGCCACCGACTCTCAGGAGGAATCACCCACCTTCGTAGAGATCGACAGTCACTATGTTTAACGACGCCGGAACACGTCTCTACCTAGACCTCTAGATGTTTGCGTTATGTTACAAAGCGTTGTTATGTAAATTGGGTTTATTTTAATGTTGATCTTGCTTAGCAGTTTGCCTTTAAGGATCACCACGAGATGTATATATACAACTTCCTAAATGCAATCTAAGATGAGAAGCAAAACTTTTCAATCTTTCAACTTTGAAAACCTTAATCTACTGAGGGAAAAGAAAGACACAACTTTTCGCACAGATCATAGAACACACACTAAAATGCAAATTTTCCTAAATCGTCAAGCACACAGTCAAATGCAAAATGCACAATGCAGATATTTCTTTTCTTTTTCCTTAATGTTGATGTAAGACAGAAAGGAAACTGTTGTATAACTTCGAATCTAATTTCAAGCGAAAATAAACAAGCTTGTCCAAAATCAAAAGACACCTTAAGATCGACTTGTTTAGACACTGGAAATGTATAGATTCAAACCATAAAATGAAAAACAAACAAACTCAAACAGCCATGAACAGTAATAAAACTAGCTCTTAAGATCACAAAGACACTTTTACAGTTCAGGATCTAAGAGGCCACAGCTATACTGGTTTGCTTTTCACAATGGGAAACTGTAACTGAAACAAGAAATATTGAAAGAACAATCACAGTTTCATCACACAACTGAGGCGTAATAATGTCAAGGAAAGTTGGTTTACAGCAAGTACAATGACAAGCAATCAGCAGCAAAACAACAGTGAAAACAGGGCTAAGACACAGTGGGAAACCTCAGGAAGACATAGCCTAACTGGATCAGCGCAGGCTCTGGTCTGTCAAATTGACTCTCAGCGTAGTTCCCGAAGGGAGTACCTGCGCTGGAATGCAGACTGCCTGTGGACAGCCTGCACTGAGACACGAGAGTTGCGTTCACAAGGATTTCCGGGTCATAAAAAGCTCAAAAATTCACTGTTTTTGCTGAAATAAAAAGCTATAGGTCAAGTACAGGCTAAGGGATGATCAAGAGGATGAAAAGCTATCACAAAGAGTACAAGAGTCTTTTGTAGATCAGCTCTTCAAATCATGAATCTGCTCAAAAATGAGCAAGAGTAGCAACCCCTCTACTTCGCTTTTGATATAGTCAAAAGCTTTTCGATTTGGTACTCTTTTGTTCAGGAAATGAATAGCAAAGATACTACAAACACCAACAAGATACTAGGCTCCCCAGTGGAGTCGCCAGTTTGTTGTGGGGAAAAGTATCCGACTCGGATGACCCTATCCCTACTCTAAGGGTGACAGTCCTTAGCAACAACTGAAAGTAAAGCTTTGATATTTTCCTTTATGAAAGTACAGAGAAGGAAGAAAAGATTGACCAACCGGTGTCTTTCGCTTTTGTCGATCCTGTCCTCTCTCTTTGTCTCTTGTTCCCAGCTCCCTGCTCCCTTTGCCGGTCCAGCTACACAAAGATCCTGCACAAACAAGAGAAGGAAAACTACAAGAAACATGTACTCATAACTGATGCATGGATTAGAGTGAATCAGATATACAAGTAAATACAATACATCAATGCAATACAAGTATATAGGAGAACATTCAAAGCTTTATTGATAGAAGTAAAAGGGTTCTGAGAAGGTTACAACCATCAATGGCTCCAATCCAGCAGCACCTCCCCAGCAGCAAGAAATCTCCTCTTCACCTCTATAAAAGCAATCACCCAATAGCTCTAACTGTAAACCAACAGCACTTCCTTGCTTTGCACAAAATTCCCGCCTCTTTAGACCTCATAGAAGAGCTCTATATATAGGAGAGAAGAAGAAAGGATGAGTCAGCTTGAGACTGACATAAAGCTGCCTTGTGTCCTCTCCCTCTTCAGTTAAACTTCAGTTCTTGAGTCCACTTGGAGATCCTTGCTTACACATGGAGATCAAGTACCTCTTACTCATCATAGGGCGAATCCCTTGAACCAAGTGTCAGTTTGGAAGCTTCCTGGGCAATTGACACCTTGCAGAATGACTGTGCCACTTGGCCAATCTCGCCCAGCGCAGGTAGCCTTCATTAGATTTGACTTTCATTGCAGGTACAAGGAGGAGCAGTTGCATTCCAGCGCAGATGCTCAGTGGAGCAGCTGACATGATCCAAAAATAGCCTGTTTTTGAGTGTTTTCAGGTGGAGAACTGATGGGAAGTGCTGTGGTTTGCTGACCTCGTTCTTCTAGGGGTAAGAACAACATGTTTAGGGACTGAGGATCCCTGTAATTATTGACATTTCATGCTCCATGCTGCGAGGCACAAAAATGTCTATAACAAGGAGGAGCCTCCATAAATGAAGGGGGAGAGAGCTTATCTTCATGGGAGGTTACTCAAAAGGTGGAACCACCATCTCAAATAAGGAGAGGCGAACTTCTTTAACCCAACAACTAGCTCCAGAACCACCCAGAAGTATTATGTTTGAACTAATTCACCATATCTGGGTCGTTGCAGGTCAAACACTAAGACTCAAAGATGACATCACGAAGCGTTAGTTCATTTTGGGCTATCGTTGTAGGCAAGATATTGATGACCTGCGACGATTTTGAAACATGGGTAAAAAGGGGTCAACTTTGGGATTAATGAGCTTAGGTAATCTTCTTGAGTAATATGGAATATTTGGACACATATTTTGGTATATGACAAAGAGAAAATTTCATTCAGGGGCCAACTCTATCCAGGATCAAGGGACTCTGGGTCGGTGACAAAATACTGTGTAACAGATGCCCCCTAAAGCATGAAGGTCGAGAGAGTGGGAGGGGTGAAATGCTTTACGAAACCATAACTGAACCGGAACACCATTGCGAAGAACCTGTAGACGCAATTACAACTGATATCTCTGATAGTGAAAGAAGTACACATAGTCAAGGTATGGGCACAGCCATCCAAAAGAAAAATAGAATTGGTTTATGGTAGGGACATAGCCATCCAGTCGAAAAGACCATGTGAAAACACAGGTTTGGTCGTAGCCATCCTGAAAGACTCAGGTATGGTCGCAGCCATCCAATCAAAAGAGTCATGTATAGATAATCTACGCAACTTGGACTTGTGTAATATGAGCCCAAGGTCTTGAATCCTAACCTGTCCATCATACAATTTCTAATATGTGAATAAATGTGTTGAAGTAGAGCATACTATAAAATCACTTGATTACCGGCAATGATGTGCACTGTTAACAAGTGTGAGAGAGACCACCAGTAATGTCAATGGTTCTCAAGGTACTCCTAGTACAATCCACAATGTTATGCTCTTAACCTGCAAAGTAATACCCAAACACAGAATATGCGAAGAAAAGATACCCAGAACATAGAATATGCGAAGAAAAGATACCCAAAACACAGAATAGCAATGATTTTATTATTCAGAGAGAAATGTTCACAGGCCTCTTCGAGGGGGCAACCTCCAATAGAGCAGAGCTCGATTACAAAAACAAGACACGATACTCCTCGCAGGGAGTCTCTATCCTTTATATATGACTCATACATGCAATACCACGGGCCAATACCGCGGGTTTTATTAATACCATCTATCTAATACTATTGCCCATTTGCAACTAACTGTGGTCCCGTCATTAATTGTGGGTTAACCACTTACAAATATTAATATGGGCTTTATTGACTCTTGACTATGACGTGATCCCATGACATAAATAAGGGGGTTAGGGTGGGACCCTAACATGCCCTCCCCCTTAAGACTAGCCTTGTCCTCAAGGCTGAAGTTGCGGAAACTGCTGAAGAATCGTGGCTGGTTCCCAAGTTGCATCTTCCGGAGAGGTGTCTTTCCATTTGACGAGGACTTCCTTAATCATGCGGCCGCGCAGGTGCTTGTCCCTTGTGTCTAGAACCTGTTCGGGTTGAAGCCAGATTGACCCTTCTTCGTCCAATTCAGGTAGACTGGTTTGAACTCGGCAATTGTTCCCAATCACTTTCTTGAGGCACGATACATGGAAAACTGGGTGGATTTTTGCTGTAGGTGGCAAAGCCAACTTGTAAGCCACTTCTCCAATGCGCTGAAGTACTTGGTATGGTCCGTAGAATTTTGGAGAGAGATTTTGACAACCCTTGTCTTTGAGTGATGTTTTCTTATATGGTTGCAGCCTCAAAAAGACCTGATCCCCTTCTTGAAATTGGCGCTCTGAGCGATGTTGGTCGGCCTATTGCTTCATGCGATTCTGAGCTTGATGAAGATTCTCGCGAAGATGGGCGAGCATGGTTGCGCGGTGTTGTAGGAGTTGATCCACGGCTTGTACTTTGGAGCACCCCGTGAGATAAGAAGTAGGGGAAGGCGGAAGTTGACCATAGACTACTTCATAGGGAGTCATTTTGGTGGTGGCATGATAGTTGGTGTTATACCACCATTCCGCCAGAGGTAACCACTATATCCAAAGGTGTTGCTTTTCTGAAGTGAAACACCTAAGGTAGGTTTCTAAACATTTGTTGACGGCTTCGGTTTGACCATCTGTTTGCGGATGATATGAAGTACTGAGTTTGAGTTGAGTGCCTTGTATTCTGAAGAGTTCCTGCCAAAAATTACTGGTGAAGATAGGGTCGTGGTCGGACACAATAGAAGTGGGCATGCCATGCAATTTAAAGATCTGATCCATGAAAGTTTGAGCAACCAAAGTTGGTGTAAACGGTTGGGGTAGGGCGCAGAAATGAGCATACTTTGACAGTCGATCCACAACCACCATGATGACTGACTTGTTCCCAGACTTTGGAAGACCTGTAATGAAATCCATGGAAACCTCCGTCCAAATTGATGCCGGAATGGGCAATGGTTGTAATGTGCCTGGTGTGTTGATGGTCTCCCCTTTGTGGCATTGACAGACATCACATTCTGCTACGAAAGTAAGGATGTCCTTTTTCATGCCGGTCCAAAAAAATGATCTTCTGGTGCGAGCATACATCTTCTGAAAGCCCGAATGTCCTGCAACGGGAGATGAGTGCAATTCTGCCAAAATGCGACTTTTGAGGGTGGATGTTGGTGATATTACGACTCTGTCCTTGTAGCGAAGAATATCATTCTGCCACGAGTAGCCCTTGCTGGAATTAGGATCTACCTGCAATTGAGAAATGAGTTGGGAGAGCCCGGGGTGTGAAAACCATTCCCTGCGAGCCTCTTCAATCCAGTCTGGAATGGGGAGGGAAATTGCGAGCAGAGTACTTTCCTCCTCAAATTGGCGCGACAATGCATCTGCTACACTGTTGTCTTTCCCTTTCTTGTAAATGATCTCATAATCATATCCGAGCATTTTGGCTAACCATTTATTTTGTTGTGGGGAGGATAGGCATTGCTCCAAAAAATATTTAAGACTGTGATGATCTGTGCGGATTTGGAAACGTCGCCCCAATAAGTAAGGTCGCCAGGTCTCGACTGCATGTAAGATGGCCATCATTTCCTTCTCGTAGGTAGATTGGCCCAGATTCCTCCCACTGAGTTGTTGGCTGGTGAAGGCCAATGGTCGCCCTTCCTACATTAAGACCGCTCCAATACCTGTACCCGAAGCATCACATTCGATGACAAAGGATTTGGTGAAGTCAGGTAGTGCTAAGACGGGAGTGGAACACATGGCATTTTTTAGAGCGGTAAATGCCTGTTGTGCTTCCTCGTTCCAGAAGAAGGAATTTTTCTTTAGGAGTTGAGTGAGGGACTTTGCTATGCGGCCATAGTTGCAGACAAATTTACGATAATAGCATGTTAGACCCAAAAATCCTCTCAAGCTCTTCAAGGTCTTAGGTTGAGGCCATTCTTGCATTGCCTGGATCTTTTTGGGGTCCACCTTCAAGCCCCACAATGTGGCCCAAATACTCAACTTCTTCCATGCCCAACGAACACTTAGACATCTTGACAAATAATTTATGCTGGCGGAGCAGTTGCAAGAGTAGATCTACATGCTGAAGATGTGCCGCCCAAGTGCCACTATAGATGAGGATGTCATCGAAGAAGACAAGGACAAATTTTCTGAGATATGGTTTGAGGAGGTGATTCATAAGGCTCTGAAAAGTAGAGGGGGCATTACAGAGACCAAATGGCATGACCAGGAACTCATAATGGCCTTCATGAGTTCTGAAAGCCGTCTTGGGAATGTTGACTTCCCTCATGCGAATTTGGTGGTAGCCTGAGCGAAGATCCAACTTAGTGAAGAATTGAGCCCCATTGAGTTCGTCCAGCAAATCGTCAACCACCGGGATGGGAAATTTATCTTTGACTGTCAACTTATTGAGGGCCCTGAAGTCGGGACACATCTGCCACTCCCCATCTTTCTTGAGGACCATGACCACTGGGGATGAATAAGGACTAATGCTGGGACGAATGACACCTGCTTCCAACAATTCCTTGATGATTTTTTCTATTTCATTCTTTTGGGTGAACAGATATCTGTATGGCCGCACATTTGGGGGTTGGGCCCCTGGAACCAATGTGATGCTATGATCATGCTCCCCTCGCGAGGGTGGAAGCTCATGAGGCTTATCAAAGACCGTCCGATGTTTATTTAAAATCTGTTGCATCTTAGGATGAATTGGCAGAGACATGGTTTCAACTACCTGGATGGCATTAAATTGAGCTACCACTCCATGATGGCCCTTTTTTAACAATTTTTCCATCCTATGCGAGTTGACGATAGAGGGGACTCCCGCCTGTAGTCCACGGAGGGTATGTGTGGAGTTGTTCTGCTTAAAACTCATATATAACTCCTGGAAATCCATTGTGATTGGCCCCAGAGTGCAGAGCCATTCCGCGCCTAGGACAATGTCGCAACCCCCCATGTGTATTGCAAACACGTGGGTTTTCAACTGATAATCCCCCATTTGAAGTTTGACATTTTCACAGCGGCCTTCACATTTCATTGTGCCCCCATCTGCAATTTGGACTTGGAAGTTAGAAACTGTCCGGACAAAACAATGCGCTGCTTCAGCGATCTTTTGATGGATGAAATTATGGGTAATTCCACTATCAATCAAGACTACTACTGGCCGATGTTTAAGAAAACCCCTGATTTTGAGAGTTTGAGGGGAAGAAATTCCTGCCAATGCATTTAGTGAAATAATTGGTTCGTCAGATACAATCTCCTTTTGGTTATCTTCTTCGATCGCCTCCGGTTCCTCAAGTGGTGGATCTTCCTCGGTGGAGCTGTAGTCAGTGGCATCTACTTGAAAAAACTTGGGCTCCTTGCATTTATGACCCGGGGAATATTTTTCATCACAGTAGTAACATAGTCCTTGCTTCCTTCTTTCGGCCATTTCCGCAGGTGACACCTTTTGAATCTTAAGTGTCTGAGTCGTGTTGGGAGCCTGTGGGGGACGACCTTTAGCGGGGAAGTTGAGGCGGTTGGATTGGGTTGTTAATGCACGTTCCACCTTACGAGCTACCTGGCAAGCCTCTGTCCACGTGGGAGGGTGGTGGAGTAGAACCTGAGCTTTGATGGCTTCTTTCAGACCGTTGATAAAGCATTCCATGTAGAACTCATCTGTGAGACCCTTAGTGTGGAAGGCTAAGGCTTCAAAAGCGGTAATATATTCATCCATTGTACCCATCTGTCGGAGCTTAGTGAGACGCCCCAAAAAAGAGTCTTCCTGTTCAAAGCGATTTCGAAGAGCTTTGGAAAATTGGGCCCAATTTTGAAAATGTCCATTGCAACGCTGATGCCATTCCCCCCATTGCCATCGTTCATTGTCCAAGTACATGGTGCCCACCATAAGCTTAGTCCCCTCATCTATGATATGATTCAATTGGAAATACTGCTCCATTTGTGCTAGCCATGCGGACGTGTGAGAACCGTCAAATTTATGCATATCCAACTTGGGAGGTCGCTGACTGGGTGGTGGATGGGTGTGCCAGACGTGGGGCGAGTGGCTAGACTCACCCTCATGGTATTCATGGCCATTATTCGCCTCCTCGTGGGCTGGCTCCTTGCCCTTCGAGAATGCATTCTGTATCTGAATACTTATTCCTTTAATCTCATGTTGTATTTTGTTCACCGTAAATTGGATGGAGTTCACCTCGTCTTCAATTTTGTCCATCCTTTCATTGGCCATCGCTTGAGCGCGAGTTTCTACCATACACCAACCTGATGAAAAATTGGGACCGCCTAAAAAAATTTTACTAAGAAATTGAATGGTACCACCTTGCTTAGCTCGTCGTCCTGATTCTGATGGGCTAGGTCACCAATAAGCGCCCCAGAAGATCAATACTACAGTCACCAAATCCTCAAAATTTCAATGCCGCCAAAAGTCCTGCGAAAAGTAGATCCAGGTACAGGAACCCTTCACAACTACTCCGATCTGGTGGATCTGAGAGATCTGAATGGTGGAACAACTGCTGCTGCTGATCTGATGGAGCTGCCAGACTGATGTCTGCTGCTGCTGCACTTCTTTGCACCCACGGATCTGGATAGATGATGTGTGATCCCCCGATAGAAAGGGAACTATGGTCTTGAGGAGTGTTAGGTGCTACAGATCGCAATATACATAAGGGTCTGACAGTAGTACTCGGCCCAATGTTTCAGGGCTCTAACTAAGGAGGATCGACCGTACCCTTAGCCGTACAACCCGACTACCCTATCGTACGGGCAAGTAATCTCTCCGAGTGCTGTTCTCGGTGTACTATAGCCACAAGACGGCCGAAGGTTTATCTATGGCGAGGTTTCAAGGGAGCCTAGGGGGCTTCCTATATACCCAGAGGGTACGTGGAAGACAGTCAGTGCGCGGTTCTGTCTAATGCGCTACTACTCGAAGGGGTGCCCACAGGGGTTACAAGGGAGTCCAACAGACGTGACCACCTCTTGTATTTCCTGCGTGCATGCCTCCCCAAATCCGCAAGTTTATGCGCTTAACGACAGATCCCGTGGTTTAAAGACGCCGGAACACGTCTCTAGCCAAAAAAAAAATTGCTAAAAATTGGAGATCCCACCGAGCCCTGGAAAGTGCTCTGATACCACTTGTTATGCTCTTAACCTGCAAAGTAATACCCAAACACAGAATATGCGAAGAAAAGATACCCAGAACATAGAATATGCGAAGAAAAGATACCTAGAACACAGAATAGCAATGATTTTATTATTCAGAGAGAAATGTTCACAGGCCTCTTCGAGGGGGCAACCTCCAATAGAGCAGAGCTCGATTACAAAAACAAGACACGATACTCCTCGCAGGGAGTCTCTATCCTTTATATATGACTCATACATGCAATACCACGGGCCAATACCGCGGGTTTTATTAATACCATCTATCTAATACTACTGCCCATTTGCAACTAACTGTGGTCCCGTCATTAATTGCGGGTTAACCACTTACAAATATTAATATGGGCTTTATTGACTCTTGACTATGACGTGATCCCATGACATAAATAAGGGGGTTAGGGTGGGACCCTAACACACAAAGTGTGAAGAATGATATGGAGTCGAACACTTTTGAAATCACCCGATCAAAGACCGATGATGCAAGCCTGTCGTCGAATGCGAAGAACTTGCCATTGAGGCATGCATGCTCCAAGGTACCTGAAAGGAGTCTCTAGATCAACTTCCTAGATACTGAGTTGATGTCGACAGGAAGCGATCCATTGCAGGAGGGCCATAATATTTCCCACATCAACAACGCGAGACAAAGAAACAAAATGAAGATGGATGAAACAGAGAATCAGAGGAGGATGTAAGGGTGAAAACTGCATAAGGATTAAGCTCTTGAACATATCGATGACACGACATATATGGTAGCATTTTGGTACCAAGGGATCAAAGGTCATGCTGAGACAGCAGGGATAAAATAGAATGAGGCAAAATGAAGAACCAAAATCCCGGAAGGCCAATGACAAAGTGAGGATATCCCAAGCCCAGAGAGAAGCAAAAAAGTGTCGATGTTCAAGAGCGATAAACTGTCGTAGATAATCAACAGAATATTTCCAAATTTTCCCCCACCGTTGCTTTCGAGTACCCCAATTATTTTTGAAACACAAGCTTGAAGGGGATAGCATATGCTTGCAATATAAGTTTGTCCTTCGGACAAATCCAACCCAGTGAAATTTTAACGAGCCCTAGGGAGGAGAAGCTCGGGTTTCATCATGGCGATGAGTCCAATGTTGTCAGGGTTTAACGAGTCTGACATTGGTAAAACTTGGAGTCTTTTTCATATTTAGAGAGTTTGAAAAAGACACAGAAAAGAAAACTCCAGATAGGCCCTTTTCGTATGTTTGTGTCTCTCGAGCCCGAATAGGTAGAAAACGATACTTGAGAGAACAGCTTGACCATTTCAGTCAAGGAGTATTTTTCGTAAATAGTGCCTCCAATCCAAAAAAGTAAAAAACTTACTGGATACACGAAGTTTCGTAACCATTAATGAGCTTGAAAAGACAAGGGCTTGGTAATATTTTCATTTTTAAAAGGGTCAGAAAAGAGCTTGAAAGCGGACCCCCCATTTTATTTCTTTTACGAGCCAAAAGTTAGGAAAGAGCTTAAAGGTGACTCGTCTTGGAGGAACGAGTGTTATAGACACATTTAGGCACTTCAACCACAATCTTATATTTCGATAAACTAGGGCTCTTCAACCCCTAAAAGAGTTGTTTCATACCCTAAAAGAACATGGTCAACTGATTACATCATTCCCCAAAAGTTCCACCTGAAAAACCATCCAGAAATGGCCTAAACTGGACCATACTAACTGCTACACTAGCCAGGTGCGATGCATACTGAGTGGTACACTGCTCAGGTGCGATGCATACTGATTTGGCCTTCTGTAGGGTGTGATGGGCGAGGATGGACAAATGTTCGAGACAATTTGCTAAGTGGATGCTCATGGGATCTTCTAGAAACTTCTGCTATGACATTTGCCTCTCTGAATTTGCCCAGGGATGAGTAAGAGATCCAAGAAATCTCCAAGTGGAACCAAATGTAACAAGTGGAATGACACTAATCAAAACCCCAGAGATGACTCACACCCTTGCACACATCTATAAATGAATCCCTCATCTGAGAGATCTAGAGGTTGGAATGTTGTGAATTGCAAGGAAGTGCTGATAGTTTGTATTTGAGAAAGAGCAATGTATTGTTGTTGTGATCTTGCTATTTCATGAGGTGAAGAGGGATTGATGCTGGGAGGATGATGCTGGATCAGACAACTGGGTTGTAATTCTCCCTTCTATTTAATAAAGTTCTTCAAGTTTTCTTCCTTATAACTGTGCAATTGTGAATGTTATCATTTGTGAATGCTATTGTATGTTCATTACATATCTTATTCTGCAATGTTTATGATATAATAGATCAATATGATTTGACGGTTCTCTATTACTGTGTTTCTATAGGTACTCTCCAAGCGAGATAAGTACGGAGAGGAGTTGCAAGCTCTGTCAAGGGGGAGAGAGATCAAGCAAGGGATTGAGCGGAAGATCCAGGTTGGTTCCTTTGTATTTCTCTTATCTATTATACATAGAAGAAATCATGAATTGCTTTAAACTGTTGTTTCTAGGGTAGATGCCAAACCTAGAGGGCTAGTCGATCGAAAAGACACTAGTTTTCCCAGAAAAAACAAGTGGTATTAAGGGTAGCAACTGGTTCCGACAATGGGGGAACTGCTCAAAACATGTAATGGTCAAGAGGCTGGCTAATAAAACCACTCATCGTTGCGGTCCCTCAGGAGAGGAAAAACAACCAAGTGAAAGCATATGATCGGCCAAAGAGATGGCGATGATGGAATAAAACAACCAAGGCTCATCTAGCAGAAATTAGCTGATAAAAGCGGCAATCACGAGACGTAAATCAGGTGCGGGTTCATTTTTACACAAGCTTGAACCATGGAGAACTGTGCTTGGATTCGGTTTCATGTTTTATACAAGCTTGAAATGAAAAAATATGCTTGAATAAGTTCACATGCCCCCAGCATAATGACTCAAATCGAGGTACATGCCCCCCAAGCTTCATTGCATTCAACTAGGTGGATGGAATGAAGGTTCTCTTGCGAGATCTTGGAAAGACTCGACTAGGATTTTATGAGATCTTTAATCAAAGACTCGATTTGGAAAAGGGATTTGTTTCATTTTTTAATGAGGTTGACACAATAAAAGAACTATCCTCAAGACCCTTGTTTCATTTTTTAAGGAGCTTGACACAAGACAAAAACTATGCTTATCACCCCTTGTTTCATTTTTTAATGAGGTCGACACAAGAAAAGAACTATCCTCAGGATTCCTTATTTCATTTTTTAATGAGATCGACACAAGAAAAGAACTATCCTCGAGACTCCTTGTTTCATTTTTTAACAAGGTCGACACAAGAAAAGAACTATCCTCGAGACTCCTTGTTTCATTTTTTAACAAGGTCGACACAAGAAAAGAACTATCCTTAGGACTCCTTGTTTCATTTTTTAACGAGGTTGACACAAGAAATGAACTATCCTTGAGACTCCTTGTTTCATTTTTTAAAGAGGTTAACACAAGAAAAGAACTATCCTCAGCGAAACTATTCATGGACCACATAAGAACAGGGCTCCCAAGAGGTCTTCACTAGACAGAAGGACCACGCTCTAGGTGGAATACAGGTCATTGGGTACCAATGACATATCGGGTCCCAATGCCCCCAATACATGATGTACTATATCATCTGCGTGATCATCAATGGAGGTGGAACGGGTAGCCACATAATTGACCTATGGCAGGGAAGGTACTACTAGAAAACAAGAGCCGATAAGGGATAATGGTTGCAAAGGAGGTACCTAGTGACCAAAGAACGACAATTGATCTATAGTCACAATTCTTCTGTCATGTGGAAAACAAACTACATGGAAAAGCAAAGAAACAAGAGCTCCCATGACATAAATATAGTCACAACCAACGAGAAGATTGAAATCCAACGCACCTTGGATGACCATCACGTCTATATAGACGGTTTTACCTCCCAAAGTAATAGGGAACTTCGGAAGGATCCGTAAGGGTTGACTGGTTCCTCCGTTGAAAGCCAATAGATTCTGGGTGACAGGCACAAGCTATGGGGAGCCCAAAGCTTGCGAAGTTATGGAAGACATCAGGCTAACAGACGCACCTTCATCCAAGAGAGTGCCAGGTACTGCCATATTATAGGCGTGTACTATGATCTGGAAAGGCACATAAGATGGGAGGTGGAAAGTAGTCAAGTGACTCCAATCAGAGGAAACAATAGAACTACTTGGTGGGGGTATCATATGATTGCCCCTATGCTCTACAGGAATAGAAGAAGGACTCTCTGGAGCAGCAGAGACAGGAGGGTCACCTTTTTATTCATGAGAATCTGAAGAAACCATAAGAACATGAGTAGTATGATCATTATGCTCTTCCGGAATAGAATGAACAACTGGTGGCAAAACCAAGACGACGCTCTCTTCGACCAATGGTTGGTCGGGAAAAAACATAACACAGTCAGGCTCAGGAAGAGCAGGATGGGCAAGAGATGAATCCAAGTCAATCTCCTTCCCAATCTGCGGAGGGTTAGAAGAAAGCCTTTGATAACCAACAGGAAGTTGGGGTTGAGGAGCTATAAGGTTTTCCAAAACTGTGGAAGCTTTATCCATGAGAGGACAAAGGTGAAGAAGATGTTCGCCTTCACATTATCTATAGGGGAATCTAATCTTCCCTTTCTCCTTACCAGTGCCAGTTGAAGGTGTAACATCGACATGATCTTCAGAGGTCAATAAGGATGGTCGAATCATATCTCGAGACCATACTTCTAATATCCTGGGAATACCGGGACAATCTTGAAGGAAATGGTCACCCTTGCACAACTTACAAGGAAATTTGACCTTCCGTGGAGGATCAAAAGGTTTTTATAACGGAGGTGCACTCAGAGCAATAGTCGCACGGTTGGTCTCTCGCTTATCTAACTTCTTCTTCTTTGTCTTCCTCTTCTTCTTCTTAGCCTCCTGGTTACTAGATTTGGAATTTTCACCATGCGAAGTAGAAGAGGAGGGTGAAGAAATAGGGGAAGAAGGTGAAGGGTCAACCCTAGAATCATCGTGACGTGATTCAAATGAAGGAGACGGCAGAGCAGGAGTCGAGATGCTTGGGACCACCGAGGTTGAAAACAACCAAACAGGTAGGCCAATGGTTAACCCAGGCAGGGACAATGTTGCCATATAAGGAGCACCAACATTTCCAAAAGAAGGAAAAGGACTAGGATTCCCATCCAGGGGGAGACCTTGACTGGTAGACTCTGGAAATGTTGCCATTGGAATTGACTTTGAAAGAAACACTAACTGTAACCAGGAATATTTCGTGGGTACTTAATTTTACAACAATGAAACAAAACTTTGCCTTTTCATATTTTAAGAGTCGAGAAAAGGACAAAATGTGACTCTTAAAATTACTAAGATGATCCTTTTACTTTTAAAGAGTCAAAAAGGAATGAAAGTGACTACTCTGGAAACTCTAGACAAAAGGGTTTACCAGATAAATCGTAAAACTGCAATATACACCTTGGTGATAAATGAAAAAGAAATGACCAAGGACTTTCCATATGGCAGGCAATCTTCTCGAATGTTGTGTTTGGTGCGTTACGATCTATAAGGTGGCAGACTCGGCTTCCTAAGGGTAAAAGGATTTCAACCTAATGGGGTCTCCCACCATATACTAGACGGTACAGGGAGCACAAGTCCGTACTAGCACTTATCGAATCATAAAGGAGGAATCACCCAACCTCAGTGAAAACAACAGCCACTATGTTTAACGACGCCAGAACACATCTCTAGCCTAGACTTCTAGATATGTGAGCATTAGGTTCCAATGCGTTTTTAAGTTCATTCAATAGATTTTAACAGTTAATCTTGAATTAAGTCTTGATTTCAAGGCCCTGTCGAATGTATGCTTAACACTCCTAGAATGCAACTAGATGAGCAAAAAACCATTCCTTTCGATGAACAACTACCTAAATGAGGGTAAGGAGTTCATTTCCAAGCTAACGAAGAAAATAACAAACAAATGAAAGAATAGCAGTGCAAGTAAGTAATCCAATCAATAGGAAACACAATGCATCGATTTCCGCTTATCTTGCAACTACTATGATGAAAAATGAAAGATTTGAATTTCGCTTTTCAATTCCTAATCATAAAGAATTTACTAATGCAAACATGATTTCATTTTCGTATACTATATGAGTGCAATTGTTTTTTTTATTTTTGGAATAAATAAAAAACAGGCTAATGCACAGCCTGACTGGTCAAAAGTCAAATGTAATCTACTCTTCAATAGTGAATGGAAATCAAATCAACACAACAAGCTAGTTTGATGACCAATCACTACGGATCAACCAGGAAGATGGGCAAGTAGCAAGAGAACAGCTTCAAACAAGTCAACAAGATTGTTGTGGATGTAGTTCAGAAACTTGAAAGGACAAGCAACCCAAAACCAACGAATTCTTGACGGAACCCTAAAAGACCTAGGTCACACAGTCCAAAAAGCCAAATTTCATACAAATGGAACCAAGAAGGACATGCCTCAGTAAACACAATCAAAACAAGCTTAACAAGGTGAAAGAAACAGCAAAGGACAAGCTACACTGGTCTATTCAGGAGGCAGGGCTATAAAAATTAACCCTACAGGAATCGTCGCAGGCGCAACACTGACAACATGAGACGATCACTAATCGTCGCAAGCACAACACGGTCAACTGAGCGATGTCGTCACAAGGGTACACCTGTTCTCAGCGATGGTCTGATTTCAGGAATCATTGCAGCTGTATGACGGGATATTTGTGATGTACAGCAAGGGTAAAGAGAACAGGAGTGATTCGTCGTAGTTGTTAGGAATTAAACAGCGGCGATCTCAATAGAGAGGGAAAACAAGGCCAAAATAGTGGAAAGACACCACGCTTATCACTCAGATAGTGAGGTGGACTACCAGATCTACTCAAGTGATCCAAATCACTGATGGTTCAGTCCCAAAACAAAGAGACACTATGTAATTCAATCAAAAACAACAAGAGCAAAATCAAGAGACAACACACAAATCACTCCCTAGTGGAGTCGCCAACTTGTGATGCAGGCATGTTCCCTCTATGGACAGAGACAACTCCTCTAGGCCTAGAATGGGTCTAGTCACAACAAGACAAAGACAATATCTAATTCCTTAAATAGTTATCGTTAAAGAGGCCTACCTTATACCGGTGTTTCATGAAGTCTTCGTCACGTCGCTTCAGCTATCTCTTTCTTCTCCTTAATGAATGATTCACCTAAAACAACATATGAAAACAACAAAACGCGTAATAGAGTACAACAACGAACTATCTACTTATAGAGTCAAGGAACCATAAGATATCAACATACATTTCATACATGATATAGGAAATAACTATTGATTGTATTAATATAAACAACAGTAAAGCTTACAACCACGCCTTGACATCACAAGCTTCCTTGAAGGGTCCAATCAGTATGTCTCCATAAGCATTCACTCTCAAAGGTCTCCCAGAAAGACTGATGACTCTCTCTCACCCAAAAGCACAAGTATGAAACTAAGGCAATCACAACAAGGCTTCCTTCTTACAAAACCATTTCACACTATCAATCCACAACATGAAAGGCTATTCTCATACCTCACAAGCTATTGCTAGGCTATCAGCAATCCAAACTGTAAGCTATCAATCCAACAAACCAAGAACTAGCTAACTAGCTGATCATAACCATGGAGGATGCTTTTATAAGAGGAGCCTCCATAAATGAGGGGAGAGGAAGCTTATCTTCATGGGAGGTTACTCAAAAGGCGGAACCACCATCTCAAATGAGGAGAGGCAAACTTCTTTGACCCAACAACCAGCTCCAGAACCACCCAGAAGTATTTTGTTTGAACTAATTCGCCATATCTAGGTCATCGCGGGTCAAACACTGAGACTCAGAGACGACATCGCGAGGCATTAGTTCATTATGGGCTATCGTCGCAGGCAGGATATTGATGACCTGCGACGATTTTGAAACATGGGTAAAAAGGGGTCAACTTCAGGATTAATGAGCTTAGGCAATCTTCTTGAGTAATATGCAAGATTTGGACACATATTTTGGTATATGACAAAGATAAGATGTCATTCAAGGACCAACTTTATCCAGGATCACGGCACGCGGGGTTGGTGACAAAATACTATGTAACACATAGGGGCCTCATACTTATCTTAGATTCGTCAAGAAGGTCTGATGCCCTCTCACAATATCTACATTATCATCTATTAGGTCATACATCCATTAAAATTTCATATACTAATTAAAACATGATGAGAGCCATAACACAAGTCTATCATAAAACCATTCTTATTGTTACACAGCAATTTATCACCATTTGTCACTGTCCCTGTTACCCCTCACCTATATACTGGAGGATTCATTCCGGGACCTGTGAGAAATGACATGACCTGAAACCACTTGCATTATATTCCTCTGAGTATGAGATTCATTTGCCCTGAAGACATCTCCTGCAAAATACTCATGAAAACAGCTCTTTTTGCATTAGCGCGGGTCCACAATTCACTGCCCACGCCAATGAGGGAAAACCTCTAAAAAGGGCGCGCCATTGGCGCTCTGTCTCAGAGTCGCACTCGCGCCAACCGAATTGAGTAAAGTTTTCAACCACCAAACTCCCGAAGGTTCTCTTCAACCCATTCACCAACTGAATCTATGTTGAGCTAGGATGGTTTGGCTTCGAATCTCCATAGAAGGGAAAGTGGTTTGCCACCTTTCATGGAAGTTTCCAAGTGATAAAGCCAATCCCATGAATAATGTGGTTGATCCTATCTCTTTCCTCTCTATTTATAAAAGCTTGCCTTTATGCCTTGAGCAAGCTAGTTAGAGTGACAATAGTTACAGTCACAATAGTCAAGAGCCAATAGTTTGAAGCTGCAAGAGCCTTCTTTGCACCCATAAGGCCAAATCTAAGTAAGGAGATTCTTGTCACCCAAAGAGAGAGAGGCTTGTTCCTCATCCCAACAAGCTTTGCAAGACTTGTGTAGCTGACTACCCAGCCAAAGGAGGATTTGACATCAAAACAATGGTTGTATTCTTCTTTGTTATTTATTAATAATAGATGACTATCATTATGGTTCCACTCTCATTGTCCTATGTTTGATGTTGAGTTATATCTTTTCTGACTGATATATAATTGCATCTACTAGATTTTATGCTTGTATTCGTGTTATTCTTTGCATGTGCAGGTGTCAAATCACGGAGATCGTGGGGATCGTGACCGGCCGAGGCAAAGGAACGAGGGCGACATCTCTTCGACGAACACTAGCGTTGGAATCCAAGTAGGTTCTCATCATCTACTTTTTATTTGCAATTAGGAACTTGTGTGATAGCATTGTTTGATTGTTGCTAGACCCGGTCTGGGCTAGTAGGGATCGCCTCTGTCTGCAGAGGGGATTTACCTCCACAATAATTTGGCGACTCCGCTGGGGAGATCTTGTTGTTTGATTTGTAAACTTTAGATGGAGCCTGAAGTACGGCCAGGTAGCCTTTGAAACGCTAATGTTGTGCATTAGCGAGGTAGATCAACGCCACTTCAGTCAATCTCCGGTTTGGTTTACGGACTAAACAACTTGGAGTTTGTCTTGTCTCTTTGGTTTTTCTTGCTTTGATTGCTTAGATAGCTTTCTGGGTTGGACTTCTTGCTATTTCTTGCTTCCTGGTTTACCTAGATACTGTTCTCAAGCCCTGGGTTGCTTGCTTTTGTTTTTGATTTAGCAAACTTGATTAGCGCGCTTTTTAGCCTTACAGTCGCGCTATTGGCACAAGTTGCTCAAAGACAACCCGCGTCAATCCTATAAAAGCGTGAGTTGTATCCTGATAGTCGCGCGAGTCCTGTAAACTTTTCCAGTTTGCTTGTTTGCAGCCTTCAAAGCTTGGGTTTTGTGTCTAGCTACACCTTTTTCAATCACTTGAGTGTGTCAGAGTCTTGTTTGACTGGTTTTGATTTTTTTTTTTTTGGGAATTGTTAATTTGATTTCCTTTGATCATTACTTGGAGGTTTGTCTCAGTCTTTTCACAATTTTGCATCTTTTTGCTTTTATTTTTGCAAAAAAATTTCCCCCTCATTCGCTAAATTGTGTATGAGTGTTAATCGCCTTTGAGTGTTTTTAGTTTATGATCTTTGGAACTCACACCCGTTTTTCTTGATTTGCACTTGATTGGTTCTTAGATTACATTAGAATCATCGTGTGTTTGAGAATTCTCTTGCATAGATCACGCTTGCATAATTAGAATTCTCGTTTTCATGATATGAATGAAAAGTGTGCATAGATTACATTTGCATACTTTGGGTGTTTGCCATTTTCCACCGATTTCACATTTTAGCCCTAGGGCATCTAGTGGCTTTGTGCATCGAGAGTTCCTTAGGAGTTTTGGTCTTCTATTGGTCCAGTCAACTTTTTGGTTACTCTCTTGCACTTGTTCAGTGATTGTTAAACTTTTTATTGCGTTATTCGAGTGATTCTCTTTTTTTCGCTTGGATTTCGCTTGGCTTCGTTGTAGGAATTTACAGGGTAAGTTCCTCAAAAAGAACACCAAAAGGACACCGCTCACAACCAGATCACAGATCAATACACCAGTATTTTTGACATGGTTAAAACCCTCAAAGAGGGAAACAGTCCACGGCCTGAGCCAACGCGGCCACTTCAGGCAATTTATTGATCAAAGAATGAAAATTTACATAAGCTTCTCTCATGCACGGATTACCCTACAAATGACCCTCCATGCGCTTTAAATAGAATTCATGGACCAATCGGGTGTCAAGCCACGGATCAAGTGTCGGTAATACCAAGGAGAGAATGAACCGTCGGATCACTACATATCGTGACCGTCGGATTGTAAGTTACAAAATGTACAACGGTAAAGAAACACACTTTACCTAACTCTATACCTAACTCTACACTAGACCAAGTTGAACTTAACTATATCCTATGTGTCGGAATATCCTAACATCCTCCCTTAAGAACAACTTGGGATAGGATTGAAGGATTTACAAATATGACACAATAGGAGAAGGAAGGAGGCACTAGAGCCTATCCCCCCTTAGTGACAACTTCCTGAACTCCAACCATAAATCGAAGTTTAGTGAACTTCGCCTCTGTGAGAGCCTTTGTGAAGATGTCTGCAACTTGATCATCTGTTGAACAATATTGCACTTCAAGAACATGGTCGTGAATGAGCTTTCTGATGAAGTGCATGTGCAGTTCAATGTGTTTGCTGCGCTGATGTTGGACTGGATCTTTGCATAGCTGAATGGCACTTTGATTATCACACCAAAGTGTAGTCGGATGCTGCTACTCAAAGCCAAACTCTGACAGGATCTGACGAAGCCACAAGGCTTCCTTACTAGCTTCTACAGCACCACGATACTCTACTTCTACTGATGAAAGAGAAATGGCACCCTGTTTCTTGCAAGCCCATGTAATAGGTCCTGAACCAAGAGTGAACACATAACCGGCAGTAGACTTCAGATCATCAGGGTCACCAGCCCAATCGGAATCAGTGAAACCAACCAATAGAGGAGATGCTTTGGCACTGTAATGAATCCCAAACTGAACTGTACCTCGAACATAACGAAGTATTCTTTTAGCTGCTTTCCAATGACTTTCACGGGGGTTTTGCATGAACCGAGCAACAAGGCCAACAGCAAAGGAAAGGTCAGGACGAGTATGGGTTAGATACAAAAGTTTTCCTACAAGTTGACGGTATAAGGTAGCATCAACTTCAGGAGAAGTACAAGTGACTGAGAGTTTGACTCCAGACTGAAAGGGAGAAGGGGCTGGCTTACAGTCTTCCATGTGAAAATGACGTAGAATATCACAAGCATACTTGGACTGGGAAAGGGAAATACCCTCCTTGGATTGCAAGACTTGAAGACCGAGAAAATAGTGTAAGTGTCCTAAGTCTGTCATTTCAAATTTCCTTTTGAGGCTAGACTTCACATGGTTTATAAGGTTGGGATCACTACCAGTAAGGATAAGATCATCAACATAAAGAACAAGGATGATAAGAGAGTTGCCCACTTTCTTGGTGTAGACAGTATTGTCAGAATGACACCTAGAAAAGCCAGATTCTAAAATAAATTTTGGCATACCAAGCCCGAGGAGCTTGCTTGAGACCATAAAGGGATTTCTTAAGGCGACAAACAAGGCTGGAGTCTGTTTGTATGAAGCCAATGGGTTGTTCCATATAGATTTCTTCATGCAAGTCCCCATGCAAGAAGGCAGATTTAACATCCATCTGATGGACTTCCCATTTGAAAGAGGCAGCAAGGGAAAGAACAAGGTGGATAGAGCTCATTTTGGCAACAGGGGAGAAGGTTTCAGTGTAGTCAATGCCTTCAACCTGTGAAAAGCCCTTAGCAACAAGACGAGCTTTATGTTTATCAACTTTCCCATCTGGTCCATACTTGGTTCTGTAAACCCATTTGCATCTAACAAGTTTTCGTCCCTTTGGTAAAGGAACAAGATCCCATGTATCATTTGCCAATAATGAATGATATTCTTCAGTCATAGTTGCTTCCCAATTTGGATGGCCTGAAGCTTCTGCAAAGGTGTCAGGATCATAATTTACTGAGCTTGAGCCAGTAAAGAAGAGGCTCTCTCGAACTGAGAACGTGTGCGTCGCTTATCTGTAGGATCACCGACAAGATCACCTGCTGCATCTCGAGTAGCACGAACCCATTTTGGAAGCTCAGGAGCTGAAGGAGGATCCTGAGATGGTGGGGGAGGATTGTCATCCTCACTTTCATCATCTGAAGAAGAAATGTTTTCAAAGGTAGAAGAGATAGGGAGAGGTGGCACATCCGCCGGACTAGGCTCGCAGGCCGATATATTTTCATCAAATTTTACATCTCTTCTAATGATAACATTTTTGGACTTAAATGGAATAAGTCTATAGCCTTTGACATCTTCAGAATATCCAACAAAAGTACATTTTTCACTCTTAGGTTCTAAAGCTTTATGCTTTTCATCTGGAATATGGGCCCACGCTTCACTTCCAAAAACACAAAAGTGACTTACATCTGGTTTGATTGAGCTCCATGCTTCTTCTGGAGTGATATTCTTTAAAGCCTTAGTAGGAGTGCGATTTATTATGTAATTTGCACAGTTAATTGCTTCTGCCCAAAAACTAAGACCAAGTCCTTTAGATTGTAGCATACAATTAGCCATTTCCTTTAAGGTGCGATTCTTCCTTTCAGCTACACCATTTTGTTGTGGAGTATATGGAACAGTATGTTGCATTTGAATTCCATTCTCAATGCAATAGTTGATGAATGTGTTTTTAACATATTCTCCGCCATTATCAGATCTTAACTTAAGAATTTGATGTCCAGATTGTTTTTCAACAAAGGCCTTGAAGGCCAAAAAAGTGTTAAATACTTCACTCTTGAGTTTTAAGAAGTATACCCAATTGCGTCTGGAGAAATCATCAATGAAAGTTAAGAAATACTTGCAACCAGAGAATGACACAACTGGAAGTGGACCACATAAATCACTATGCACAAGCTGTAAAGGGGTTGAGGCGTGCCAAGAGGCACGTTTTTCAAAACTGTCCCGATGATGTTTTCCGAGTACACATCCGGAACAAACACCATCTCTGCAAGATACCATAGGAAGACCTGTCACCATATTTTCTTTACATAGATGTTGAAGGGAGCGATAGTTTAAGTGACCAAATCGCTCATGCCAAATTTTGCTCACTTCATTGTTATGAGCAACAAATACTGAGGGAAGATTTGATGACCCAAAGTTGTGAAACTTATACAACCTTGTAGAATCATCAGCAATGCCAGTAGCCAAAATCTGTTTCGGATCTTTTAAGTCCTTGATTACAACATCATGAGGTGAAAATTCAACGATTTTACCTTCACCTGAATGAGTTATCTGATATACAGATAGAAGGTTGCAGGATAAGGTTGGAACACATAATACATCATTAAACTGACCATTGTCTAGATGAACAGTTCCAGTCCCTACAACATTAAGAGATCTATCATTACCAACATATATATTTTTGGTGTTACAATCATTTAAAGAAGAAAACATGGCTTTGTTTTTGGCCATGTGATAAGAAGCTCCAGAATCAATGAGCCACTCATGAGAATGAGAAGAAGAAGATACATTTAATGCATAGCCAGACCGAGATGCTTGACAACCACATGCAGAAAGTGCCATTCCTGAAGATGAAGTTGAAGTTGAAGATTGCCCCAAATGGATGTTATGCTTCTTCATTGCTGCTTCCAAGGCTTCCATCTTCTTAAAGCATTTTGATTCTAAGTGCCCATCTCGATTACAAAAATTGCAATGTCTATCAGTCTTCTTCCCTTTGTTTTTATTTGTCTTATCATTTTGTTGAAATGATTTTTCATTTTGGGGCTGAAATTGCTTAGGACCCTTGTTTGGTTTAGGACCATTCTTTTTAGGATATGACTTTTTAGGATTCTTTGAATTTGGTTGCTGCTGGGTGGCTAACGCTTTCTTGGAAGAGTTTCCAAGATTAAGAAGACCAAGGTGTAAGAGTTTTTCTTGTTCTCTTATTAAAGAATCACAAAAAGAGTCAAAGGAAGGGGGCTTGTAGTCTTTTCCTTGAGAAATGAAGGCTTCTCTTGTAGAATGGAAGGTGGAAACAAATACAGAGTAGGCTGGTCCCAACTTAGTAAGGATGGAATAAATAAGGTTACTATCTTCTTTCTTAACCTTAACACCTTCCAAAAGATATCTAAGGGTCTTGAACTTAGACAAGAAATCTTCAATGCAAGAAAAATTATTAGGGTCCAATGTAAGCAACTCATTTTCAAGTTGATGGGCTCTAATTTCATTTTTAATCCCAAAAACTTTATTGATTTGTTCCATTGCTTCATGAGGAGTTTCAAGTTCTGCAATATGGAATCTAAGATCTGGAGAAATAGACATCCCTATCAAACCACGTGCTTGATCTTGTCTATTTTCCCATTTAGCAACCTTGTCTTCATCTTTCGGTTTCTTTTCTTGGCCTGTGGCTATTCGGTAGAGACCTTTACTTCTAAGTAAATCCTCCATGTAGGACAACCATTGGAAGTAGTTGGTGCTGTCAAGGGTAACTTGGTATTGACTCTCCATTTCAATAGAAACTGAAGCTGAAGATGCTGAAAGTAAGTGTTCCAATGGATAGATCTCGAAAAATTAGGTTGGTTTAAAAAAAACGGCTCTAAAAAAGGCTTCCGGATGAAGAAGTTATGGCTTTTTGAAAAAAAGTTGTTGAAGTTGCCGACGAAGTGCGGGAATGTGCGGAAATGAAAAAGTCTGCCCCCACAAAATGGAGACTTGAACCCAAGACCTCTACTCTCTTAAAATAGCTTTGAACCAATTGATCTATACAAAAATTTTGAGAGAGAGAGAGAGAGAGGGGGGGGCTTTGGGTTGCGTGCTTGCTTTGAGAAAGCTCTTTTCCCCTACAAAACAAAAAACACAAAACCCAACATGGACATGCAAAGAAAACAAACCTTACGGCTCGAAGTTAGCTTTACCCAAAAAACTAAATATTTTCAAAATTTGAACCTTGCGGCTCAAAGTTAGCTTTAGCCGAAAAACTAAATATTTTTCTCAATGTTTCTGATTTTCCGAGATCACACTAAGGTGCAGGGAAAAGAGCATACGCATGAGAAAAATCCTTCCTTTCTGTTTCTGATTTGCCCAGATCGCACAGAGTCGCAGGGCAAAGAGCATACGCAGAAATGAAAGGTATAGATCCGGTTAAAAAAAAGCTAAATAAACCGAAACCGAAATAAGCAGAGAGAAAATAACAGTAAACTGCAAATAAACATTGTATACCTCTAGATCTTAAAAATGACGCAGCTAGGGCTACCGGAAACCTTTTCGCGTGAAACGAAAGGGGTTCCTCACTGGAACAGATGCTCTGAACACAACAGAGCAGTCCTCTCGGCCCGAAAGCAGTCAAAAACAACAAATCTAGGAAACGGTAGTCGGATGCAGTTCTACCGGCTTCAGATTTGGATCACCAACGGACGCGGCCCTCAAATAGCTCTGATACCATGTAGGAATTTACAGGGTAAGTTCCTCAGAAAGAACACCAAAAGGACACCGCTCACAACCAGATCACAGATCAATACACCAGTATTTTTGACGTCGTTAAAACCCTCAAAGAGGGAAACAGTCCATGGCCTGAGCCAACGCGGCCACTTCAGGCAATTTATTAATCAAAGAATGAAAATTTACATAAGCTTCTCTCATGCACGGATTACCCTACAAATGACCCTCCATGTGCTTTAAATAGAATTCATGGACCAATCGGGTGTCAAGCCACGGATCAAGTGTCGATAATACCGAGGAGAGAATGAACTGTCGGATCACTACATATCGTGACCGTCGGATTGTAAGTTACAAAATGTACAACGGTAAAGAAACACACTTTACCTAACTCTATACCTAACTCTACACTAGACCAAGTTGAACTTAACTATATCCTATGTGTCGAAATATCCTAACATTCGTTTTGGGCTTAGATCACATAGATCATAGAGGTCTTTGTGTTTTATTTTTGGTTCGAAGGACTGCCTTGGTGTTTTGGGGACTTGATTGCATTCTCATTGAGTGAAATTTGTCTCTTTTACTCGGTGTTATTATCTCTCAAAATTTCTTTAGTGCACTTTGCCATTGAAAAGAAAACGAACAATTTCTTTTGTGTTGAATTAGTTAATGGAAATTAGAGCTTTTCATTGATTAGTGACTTTAAAGAAAAGTTTCATTTATCGCCATTAGCTGCATTAGAATGGTTGTTGGTTGTTTTATGGTCATTTTGTTTGATTGAAAAGTTCTCAATTCTCTCGTAGTTAGTGTTCATCGAACGAAATGATATTCTTTGGCATATAGTTTGCATTTAGGAAATTGTGAGAGATTACATACGGTAGGACCTGGAAATTGAAACTTAACTAAAGATCAACCATAAAATGAACTGAATGAACTTAAAAACGCATTGGAACATAACGCTCACTGATTAGAGGTCTAGGCTAGAGACGTGTTACGGCGTCGTTAAACTTAGTCACTGTTGTTTCACACTACGGTTGGATGATTCCTCCTTTCGTGACTCGATAGTGGTCTAGCACGGACTTGAGCTCCCACGTACCATCGCGTATATAGGGGAGACCCCACTAGGTTATCATCCTTTATCCACAGGAAGCCGTGTCTGCCGCCTTACAAGCCGTAACGCACCGAACACAGCATTCGGGAAGATTGACTGTCGTACGGGAAGTCCTTGGTTTTCATATGACTGCCAAGGTGTATATACAGTTTTACGGATTTGTTTGGTAAACCCTTTGCCTAGTCTCTCCAGAGTAGTCACTTTTGATCCTTTTCAAACTCCTTAAAAGAAAAGGCTCACTTGAGCAGTTTGTCACTTCGGGCTCACAAAACATTCGAAGGCGACTAGAGTCACCTTTTTCTCCTTTTCTCGACTCTTAAAATATGAAAAGGTCAAGTTGTGTCCTTGCGTCTTAAAATTTATTTGGCCACGTTCAAATTTACGCGGTTAGATCTTGTTTTCGTTAGCCTGAGTAGGCTTCTTTTCATTCTTGATGGCAACTTTTTCGGGGTTCACCAACCCAGGGACCCCCTCTGATGGGAACCCTAGTCATTTCGCTCCTTTTGGAAATGTTGGTGCTCCTTATATGGCAACGTTGTCCCTCCCAGGGTTAACTGTTGGGTTGCCGGTTTGGTTGTTCTCAACCTCTTTGGTCCCTACCGTCTCACCGTCTGATCAATCAGTCCCTCCACCTTAACAACATCATGTTGATTCTAAGGTGGGCGTCTCCCCTTCTACGCCTACTTCTACGTCCTCATCTTCTACTTCGCCTGGTGAAAGTCTCGATTCGAGTAACCTGGTGGCTACGAAGAAGAAGAAGAAGACGAAGAAGAAGAAGGATCCCAAGGGAGAGGCTAGAAGTACAGCTCTTACTCTGAGTACACCTGAAGTCGGGCCACCTTCTGCTCCTCCGCGGAAGGTCAAATTTCCTTGTAGATTATTCAAGGGGGACCATCTTCTTCATGATTGTCCTGGCATCCCCAGGGTCTTAGAAGTATGGTCTCGTGATCCGACCCACCCCTCATCGTCCACTGAGGCTCACGGCAATGTTCCCCTATCGACTCACAAAGGTAAGGAGAAAGAGAAGATTCGAATCCCCTGTAGACTTTGTGAAGGCAATCATCCCCTTCACCTTTGTCCACTCATGGATAAAGCCTCCGGTGTCTTGGAAAGTCTTACAGCTCCTTCACCCCAACTTCCCGTTGGTTATCAACGTCTCTCTGCAGCTGCAGATCGTCCCCCTGCTGACAAAGAGATTGATTCCTATTCTTCTCTTTTCCAGCCTCCTCTTCCCGAACCTGGTTGTGCCCAGCCTATTCCAGACCAACCATTGGTCGGAAAGAGTGTCGACTCGAGTCCACCCATCAATCACTCTGTTTCGGAAGAGAATCACGCCCATTTTCTTCTCGTCTCTTCAGATTCTCCTGAGTCCCAGAATGACTCTCCTAACCCAGCTGCTCCCGAAGGTTCTCCTTCGGTTCCTTTAGCACATGGGGGCAATCATACGATTCCCCCACCAAGTAGTCTGGTTGCTTCCTTTGATTGGAATCGCCAAATCGCCAGTCGCCTTCCATCCCATATGCCTTTCCAGATCTCAGTACATGCATGTGTTAAGGCAGTACCTAGCACTGTTTTGGATGAAGGGGCGTCTGTCAGTCTTATGCCGTACACTACTTGGCAAGCTTTAGGTTCCCCGCAGCTTGGGCCAGTCACTCAGAATCTGTTGGCCTTCGACGGAGGAGCCTGTCCATCTCTAGGAGTTCTCCCAAAGTTCCTTATTACTTTGGGAGGCAAAACCGTCTATATAGACGTCTTGGTTACCCAAGGTGTTTTAGACTTTAGTCTTCTCCTTGGTCGCGACTATGTTTACACCATGGGGGCCATCGTTTCTTCGCTTTTCCGTGTGGTTTTCTTTCCGCACGATGAAAGAATTGTGACTATCGATCAAGTGTCATTCGTTAGTCCCCCGATGCCTCCTGCGCCATTGTCGTCCCCTCCTAGTTTTCATCCACCAGTTGCATCTACCCCACCACAGATCAACTACGTGGCCACCTATCCCATGCCTGGATCCAGTGATGCCGCCATCGTGCATAGTGTCCTGGGGGCATTGGGCCCTGACTTCCAAGATGTTTCCCTTCCACCAGGAGTGGCAATCTTGGAAGCCCCGACTTTCTATTCATTATGATGAAGTTCAGGTGGAGCATAGTTCGTTTCCCTGTGTCAAGCTCCTTAAAAAATGAAACTAGGTGTCGGAGCATAGTTCCTGATCTTGTGTCAAGCTCGTTAAAAAATGAAACAAGGGTTATGAGGATAGTTCTTTTACTGTGTCAACCTCATTCAAAAATGAAACAACTCCCTTTCCAAATCGAGTCTTTTGATTAAGATCTCGTAAAATACAAGTCGAGTCTTTCATCAATCTCGAGCGTGAACCTTCCTTCCATCCACTGTGTTGAATGCAATGAAGCTTGGGTGGCATGTACCTCGTTTTGCGTCATTATGCTGGGGGCATGCGAACTTATAACAAGCATAGTTTTTCGTTTCAAGCTTGTGTAAACATGAAACAGAATCCAAGCAAAGTTCTCCATGGTTCAAGCTTGTGTAAAAATGAACCCATACCTGATTTACATCTCGTGATTGCCTTTTATCTGCTAAATTCTGTTAGATGAGCCTTGGTTGTTTCATTCCATCGCCACCATCTCTTTGGCCGATCATATGCTTTCACTTGGTTGTTTATCCTTTCCTGAGGAACCGCAGCGATGCGTGGTTTATTTAGCCAGCCTCTTGACCATTACATGTTTTGAGCAGTTCCACCATTGCCGGAACCAGTTGCTACCCTTTATACCACTCGTTCCTCTAGGATGAGTCACCTTTAAACTCTTTCCTGACTCGTAAAATATGAAAAGATTGCCGAGTATTTTCCCTTTTTGACTCGTTAAATAGAATAAAAAATGGAGGTCTGCTTTCAGCTCTTTTCCGACCGTTTAAAGACGAAAAGATTGCCGAGTTATTCCTCTTGACTCGTTAAAAGTAAATAAGTGGCGGTCGTCTTTAAACCCTTTTCCGACTGTGTAAAAATGAAAAGATCGTCGGACCCTTGTCATTTCAGGTTCGTTAATGGTTATGAAACGACGAGATGTTGATCACTTTTTTACTTTTTCAAGTCAATGTCACTATAAATGAAAAGTACTCCTCGATCGTAATGGTTGGGCGGTTCTTTCAAGAATTGTTTTATACTTTTTCAGGCTCAGGAGACACAACTTTACGAAAAAGGACCCCCCTGGAGTTTTCTTTTCTGCTGTCTTTTCAGACTCTCTAAACAGGAAAAGACGTCGAGTTCTTCCTTCGTTAGACTCGTTAAAACTTAATGACATCGGGTTCCGTCGCAATGACGCTCACAAGCGTATGCTATCCCCGTCAAGCTTGTTAAAAATAACTGGGGTACTCGCCAGAAATGGTGGGGAAAATGGACCCATAATTATTGTCGTGTCGGCAGTATGTCACTCTTGAACATGGCACTTGTCTGCATTCGTGTCTGGGTGGGGACATCTCATCTTGTTTTACACTAGCCTCCGTGGGTTTGGGTTATCCTATTCGACCTCTCATCTGCTCACTACCTTGTCATCATGACCTCTGCTCATTTGATGTCAAATACTGCCAAGTCCACTGTCGTGCCGCTGATATGTTCAAGAGAAGTTGACCTCTGCAGCAGTACAACCTCCTCTGATACCTCACATAATTCTGATTCACCACAACATTCTTCCTCTGTCTCGTGTCAATGATGTGGGAAACACTATGGCCCACCTTTGATCAAGGTCACTTCCTGTCGACTTCAGCTCATTATCCAGGAAGCTGATCTAGAGACTCCCTTCGGTGCCTTGGAGCCTGCATGCCTCAATGGCAGGTTCTTCGTGTTCGATGAGAGGTTTTCATCATTGGCCTCTGATCGAATGATTCTGCGGGTGTTCGACGCCAGCTCATTGATTCACACGCCGTAGATTGTACCTATAGTACCTTGAGGACCATTTTCATTATTGGTGGTACCTCTCGCGTCTGTTAACAGTTTGCATCATTGACTGGTAATCAGACGATGTTCATGCATGTTCTACTTCAACTCATGTATTCACATGCTTGAACTTGTACTCTGTTCGGGTCGAGATGGAGCACAAGACCCTGGATTTTGTCTATTGGAATCCAGGCTGCGATTTGTGGATTATTATGATTATTACATGACTCATTCACTGGATGGTTGTGACCATACCTGAGTCTATTTATCGATCCTCTCTGGATGGCTACGCCCATACCATGGATCTAGATTATTATGTACTCTATTATGGATGGTTGCGCCCATACCACACATATATCATGTACTTGAGATATCAGTTGTACTTATTTACGCAAGTTCTCCGGTGGCCGTGTTTTCAGTCACACATGTTCTTGTAAATCATTTCACCCCTCTCTCTCTCGGGCCTCATGCTTTAGGGGACATCTGTTACACAGCAATTTGTCACCGTTTGTCACCCTCCTTGTTACCCCTCACCTGTATACTGGAGGATTCATTCCGGGACCTGTGAGAAGTGACATGACTTGAAACCACTTGCATTATATTCCTCTGAGTATGAGCTTCATTTGCCCTGAAGACATCTCCTGCAAAATACTCATGAAAACAGCTCTTTTTGCATTAGCGCGGGTCCACAGTTCACTGCTCGCGCCAATGAGGGAAAACCTCTAAAAAGGGCACACCATTGGCGCTCTGTCTCAGAGTCGCACTCGCGCCAACTAAATTGAGTAAAGTTTTCAACCACCAAACTCCCGAAGGTTCTCTTCAACCCATTCACCAATTGAATCTATGTTGAGCTAGGATGGTTTGGCTTCGAATCTCCATAGAAGGGAAAGTGGTTTGCCACCTTTCATGGAAGTTTCCAAGTGATAAAGCCAATCCCATGAATAATGTGGTTGATCCTATCTCTTTCCTCTCTATCTATAAAAGCTTGCCTTTATGCCTTGAGCAAGCTAGTTAGAGTGACAATAGTTACAGTCACAATAGTCAAGAGCCAATAGTTTGAAGCTGCAAGAGCCTTCTTGCACCCATAAGGCCAAATCTAAGTAAGAAGATTCTTATCACCCAAAGAGAGAGAGGCTTGTTCCTCATCCCAACAAGCTTTGCAAGACTTGTGTAGCTGACTACCCAGCCAAAGGAGGATTTGACGTCAGAACAATGGTTGTATTCTTCTTTGTTATTTATTAATAATAGATGACTATCATTATGGTTCCACTCTCATTTTCCTATGTTTGATGTTGAGTTATATCTTTTCTGACTGATATATAATTGCATCTACTAGATTTTATGCTTGTATTCGTGTTATTCTTTGCATGTGCAGGTGTCCAATCACGGAGATCGTGGGGATCGTGACCGGCCGAGGCAAAGGAACGAGGGCGACATCTCTTTGACGAACACTAGCGTTGGAATCCAAGTAGGTTCTCATCATCTACTTTTTATTTTCAATTAGGAACTTGTGTGATAGCATTGTTTGATTGTTGCTAGACCCGGTCTGGGCTAGTAGGGATCGCCTCTGTCCGCAGAGGGGATTTACCTCCACAACACTTATAGCCAACATATAACTAGAATAATAACAATGATAGAACAGCCATCAAATCCACATAATATCAAGTGCATTTACTCATGAAATACAAGGAAAGATAGCTCTCATTAACATATGCAAAAGCCAACCAAGTCAGGTAGTTCCATGTACGACCCGACCATAGACTGGGTTGAACCAAATCTTTCTTTCAACCAATCACCCCCATGCCACATTCGAAGCATGAATGTGGGACTCACAACAAAAATAACTAGGGTTCTCTCAGGCTTTACCACGTATCCCACCATTACTGGTCAAGGGATTCCTAGGCCCGAAACCCTCATCTATACAACCAGGCTTTACCATGTATCCCGCCATATATCAGTCAAGGGATTCTTGGGCCCAAACAAAGAACATAAACTACAGGCTTTACCACAATCCTGTCATATACTTGTCAAGGGATCACTAGGCCCTAAATAAGCATGGATGCCTCTATATCTCTCCACCTAAATCGTGAGGAATTTTCCCGTCTCCACCCTTAGGAGTTACTGTGTATCCCACTATTCACCTGTCAAGGGATTCCTAGGCCCTTGGGAATTTTCTTGAGACCACCCCACTCAGCTTTGAAACCATCCAGAAATCCAACTCAACCAAGTAAAATAACCCCATCACACCATGGCTATTTGGAAATGGTAAGGAAAGGATGACAACTACTGTAACACCTCGAAAAACCCATACCAATGACAACAAGAGAACCAAATACACACATGGATGTACCATGCATGCCAAAAATAGCAAGGAAATCATACATACAACTCGATACCTACAAGTAATCTCATTGTAACCATTTGATCCAACTCTTCCTTGCTTGATCTTTTCTTTCCTTTGCCTTCCTTTCTCCAATGCTAGAGTGGTTCGAGAATGCTCTAAGTGTGCAAGAGTATGATAGAGAGAGAATAGAGAAAGAGAGAGATACAAAATGGAACTGATAAAAGGTTAAACTGACAAACGTTGTGTACTAACCCTCAGAATCCTTTTTATCAATGAGGCCTCTATTTTCTTCAATTTCCATTATTTTCCTTCATTTTCCTCGTCACATGAAACCTGTGAACCTTCACCTTCCTTTTCTCCTAATTTCCATTATTTTCATAAATAAAATGATAATAAATGCCTCTTTCCTTTCCAAATCCTTTTTCATTGCCTTTGTTAATTTCCCCTTAGCCATAATAAACCAAATAAACACCCGCTAGGATGATTTGCCTAACATTCAACTTGGAATATGTGTCCCATGGCCTTGGTATTATTTTGCCTTTATTAACTTTTATTACATGAACTTTTAAACTAGGGTTGTTACAGACCCCTCCCCCTTAGGGGAACATTGTCCTTGTTGTTCAATGACACCTACAACCAGCAAAACTGCTGAAAACCAAAACATACTGCCCATGGAGCATTATAACTTAGCTCAATGCAATATTTACAATGAACATCCTCCTGAAAAGCATAACCAACATGGCAACCATGTCGCTTATTAGAGCTTTATAACACAACTCATGGTGGTATTTACATCCATATACATATATACATATACCAAAACTTCTTTTCCTCAACCAACAAACAATGAAGGATACATAATCTGCATGTGATCAGCCATCTCCCATGTAGCTTCATCGAGCCCAAAGTGCTTCCATTGCACTTTAACCTGCTCGATTACTCAGTTACAAAGCATGAGCATCTTTCTCTGCAAAATGCACTGAGGTTTCAATTGTAATTATCCTTTTGGATCCACCTGCAATACTAACCAATCAATAACATGATCAACATCCTTTACATATCTTTTAAGCAATGAAACATGTAAAACATCATGAACTTTCACTATCGGAGACAGTGCAAGTTTGTAGGCCACTGGTTCAATCCTCTCAAGGATCTTGAAAGGCCCCCAATACCAAGGTGCCAACTTTTCACATGACCCAATCCTCAAGGAGTTCTTCTTGGGCTTGATGCACAAGTACATTTATTCCCCAACCTAAAACTCCTTAAATGCCATGTGTTGATCTGCATAACTTTTTTGCATGTCCTATGTTGCCCTTAGATTTTTCTTGATAACCTGAATTTCTTGTTCCATCTCTGCCAACATATCTAGTCCTATCAACACCATATTCACTAGATCACTCCAACTGATGAGAGTATTACAACTCCACCCATAAAGTGCCTCAAACGGACTCATCCTTAATGACTCCTGATACCCATTGTTGTAAGAACACTCAACTAGTGGAAGATACTCTTCCCACTTCTGTTATTGATGCATCACATACATCCTCAGCATATCCTCTAGTATCTTGTTGACCCTCTCTATCTTTTTATCTATCTGTGAATGATAAGTTGTACTGAAGGTCAACTCTATACCCAAACCTACAAGAAATTCTTTCCAGAACCTAGAGGTGAACTTGGCATCTCTGTCTGATATAATATTCTTCGGAACACCATGCAACCTCACTATCTCCATGATGAAAACTTGTGCTACATCACTAGTTGAATAAGTAGACTTCACTGGAATGAAGTGTGCTACCTTTGTCAACATATCAACCACAACCATAATAGAATCATGTTGTCTAGATGTCATTGGTAAACCTGCGATGAAATCCATAGAAATAACCTCCCATTTCCACTATGGAATTGGAATCATATCTAGTAGACCACTTGGATGCTTACACTCTGCTTTTACCTGTTGACAATCCAAACATCTAACCACAAAATCTTCCATTTATTTCTTTATATTTGACCAGTGGTAGAAATTCTTCACCATTGTTAGAGTATTTTGATATCCCGGATGACCTGAATACGACTTAACATGAAATTCCCTCAAGATAAGCTTCTTGATCTCACTGTTATCCAACACATAGATCTTTTCCCTAAATTTTATCAAACCATCCATTGTGAGATGATTGTCCACATCTTGTTCACTTATATCCTGATGTCGTAACCTATGCCTAAGCTCCCTATACCTATCATCCTGCTATAATGCCTATAATATACGATCATGTAAATCTGTCCCATATGAACTCTAGATGTTATATGATTTACCTATATCCTTCTACTAAGAGCATCTACAACCATGTTCTCCTTTCCCTTAATGTACCTGATCTCGAAGTCAAACTCACTGATCTTGGCCAAAAATCTAGCTTGTTTGGCATTCAGATTCAGTTGGTCAAGTAAGTATCTCAATCCACTATAATCACTCATCAAGATGAATTACTTGCCAAGAAGATAGTGTCTCCACATCTTCAAAGCATGGATAATAGTTGCCAACTCAAGATCATGTGTCACATAGTTCTACGCGTGCTCAATCAGTTCCCTTGACTCGTAACATACCACCTATCCCTCTTGCATAAGGAATCCACCAAGTCCTCTCTTGTAAGCATATGTACACACCACAAAATCTTTGTCTGAATCTGCAATATTTAGAACTGGAGCACTTGTAAGCAACTACTCAAAACTTGCTACATATTCCTTTGTCCATTCAAATTTCTTACCTTTCCTCTGTAATGATGTGATAGGATATGAAATCCGTGAGAAGTTCCTAATGAACCTCATGTAGTAACCTATTAACCCCATTAATCATCTAACCTCATCCACATTCCTAGGAGTTGCCAACTCCATGATAGCTCTTATATTTTCTAGATCTATTACTATGCCTTCCTTGGAAACAACATGCCTCGGGTAATGTACCTCTGTCTCAAATAAATTGCATTTACTAAGCTTGGCATACAACTAATGCTCTCTTAGAAATATCAATACCGCTACTAAATGTTTGGCATGCTCTTACTCATTCTTAGAATATATCAATATATCATCAATGAATAGAATAAAAAAACTTGTCCAGATAAGTATGCAACACACTATTCATAAAACACATGAAAGTAGTTGGAGCATTAGTTAAACCAAAAGGAACTATAAGAAACTCATAATTCCCATACATGTTCTGGAAATCAGTCTTGTAAATTTCCTCTTCTTTGAAGTGTACCTAATGATATCCTGATCTCAAACCAATCTTCGAGAACACCACTACTCCCTTAACCTGGTCAAAAAATTCATCAATCCTCGACAAAAAATCCCTATTCTTAATGGTTACCTTGTTCAACTTCCTATAATAAATGCATAACCTGGGAGTACCATCCTTCTTCTTCACAAACAACATTGGTACACCCCAAGGTGACACACTTGGCCTAATTTATCCCTTGTCAAACATTTCTTTCAACTGCAACTTCAATTCCACTAGCTCTGGAGTGCTCATCATGTATTGTGCCTTTGATGCTGGTGTTGCCCTTAGTACCAACTCAATAGAAAATTCCACTTCCTTAAGATGCGGAAACTTTGAAATCGCTGCAAGGAATATGTCCTAAAACTATTGTAAAATCAGGTATCTATTCAATACCTCTACATCCTCAACATCCTTACCTTTATCACTAGAAATATGTATTACAAATAACAGACACCCTTTTCTCCAACTACACTTGACCTGCATAGTTGTAACCATTCTGACTAATGTAGCCTTCTTCTTACCCTAAAAGATTTTATGTTCTCCATTGTCATCCAAGCACTCAATAGCCTTGTCATAACAATCTACTTTGGTTTTGTGAAGATACAACCGATCCATACCCAACAATATATTGTATGATCCCAACTAAAGTACATTTAGATGCGCTGATGTAGGCATACCATTCAACTCAAGTGCAAAATCTCTTACCCAGTGATGAACTCTCTCCTTAGTACCTATAGCCAACTACACTAACCAAGACTTTTCATGCACTTATTTATTCAAAACACACTTATCCACCAAGTCAGGACTAACATAACTATAATTAGATCTAGGGTCAGTCAAAATAGAAACAACTTGACCACAAAGCTTATCGTCCATCTCGATAATGGATGCTTGGTGATGCATAATAATACAATAAGGGGGTCGCACTAATAACGATAAGGGGTTACACTAGTAGTATAGGGACCTAACATGCCCTTCTCCTTCAAAAAGTTTTGTCCTCAATGCTTGAATAGTTATGGATGCTTTTGTATAAAATTCTCATCCTCCCATGTGGAATCTTCAGCGGGTAAGTTCTTCCACTTGATGAGATACTTTGAAATTGATCGATTTCGTAGCTATCAGGTTCTTGTTTCCGTGACTACTTTAGGTTCAAATATAATTTTTCCTTCCTCATCAAGTTATGAAAATATTGTTTGAACTAGAACCTTGTCACCTATAACCCTTTAAGCATGAAACATGGAAAACTAGGGGCACTCGGGAAGATGCAAGAAGCTCCAATTTGTATGCCATATTACCAATATTTTGAAGCACTTTATAAGGACCATAGTACTTTGGTGATAATTTGTTATCCTTCTTAGCTTGCTTGAGGGAAATTTGTTTGTATGGTTGTATTCATAAAAATACCCAGTCGCCTATGTCAAAACTTCTTTCACTGCGATGTTGATCTGCCTATTGTTTCATTCGATTCTACGTGAAAGTGAGGTTATATTTTTTCTTCTTGATATGTCCTTCTATCTTGAGAGTTTGAGGAGTGGTAATTCCTGCCAATGCATTACAAGATATGGTCGGATTCATTTCTTCTTTCTCAGGGGTTGGTTCTTGCTGTATATCCTCTTCTTTTGATGTTTCTTGATCCTTTTCTTCCTCCTCTTCACAATCAATGTAAAATAATTTCTTCTCAACACACTTATGACCTTTAGTGCATTTGCTATCACAACTATAACAAAGGTAATTTTCTCCTTTTTCTTCCAATTATTGTGGTGTCAACCTTGTAGGTTGTGGAAGGCTAGGAACAACACTTCCATCTTTATAATTGTGAGTGGTAGGATTTCTTGTTGCCATAATTTTTCTTTCAATTTTTCTTGCCAACCTGAATGCCTTCTCCAATGAATCAGGTTCCCAAAGACGAACCTCATGTTGAATGTTATCCTTTAAAGTCCCTATGAAGACATCAATCCTCTTCTTCTCTGGAATATCATTTACCCTTATATTCAATTTTGGAAGTCCTCAATGTGCTCTGCCATTGAACCCTTTTGTTTGAGATTTATCAATTGGCTAAAGAAGGTGTTGCTCTTTGTATCCTCATAATGTGATATCGTTTCCTCCGTGCAAATTGACCGGGTGACAAGGGCTTTACGAGAACAAAGCCCTTTATACCATAAAAATTGATTCGGTTCTAAATATAAAGATGCAATACGTACCTTTTGTAATAGTTTCGCATCATGTAGATCAAAATATTTCTCCATATTTAGTGTCCATGTTATGGGATCCTTGCCATCAAAATTCCTCATATCGATCTTTGGAATATGGTGGATCTTCAATCCAATGTTAGATTCTATGAAATCATGATTAACATTTATTTTTTTCTCATCATGAGTTTCCTCTACTACCTTTTCGTCATTAGGAGGCCTTTCTTATAGCAGCTTTGTCCCACCTTCCTTCAAAACTTCCATGTCTTTCTTCAAATATTCCATGTCTTTCTTCAAATATTCCATTCCTTTCTTCAAATATGATTCCCTACAATTGATATTATCTTCCATGGAACATATAAAACTATTTATCTTAGCTTCGATCGTATTCTTCAAATCATCCATCCAATTTTTCTTACTAGGTGTTTCTATTTTCTTGATTCGAGTCATTCTTTTTCTTACTTTTAGCAGCTCTATCATGAATCTGTTGTATCTCTAAAATTTCAAATCTCCAAGATCTGAACTTGCGGCTTGCATTAACCCTCTATGTCCTCTTTCCAATTCCACCAATCTGATCGAATTTGGATTCTCCAAGAAAGAGTTATGCCCAATCTCCCAAGATGACTTGATTATATACTTTTTTAGTAGAGTGAACTTGTACAAAGTGCCACGTGTCATTGTTTAAATATTTGGACCTGAAAACACTACATAGAAAACTGTAGTCCGTCCTCTTTTTGTAACTTCTTATGAAATTTCAATCTGATACTCAGAGAGAAAGTCATGATGATTTTCCCAAGGTCAGCTTTTTGGGATGTAATTCGAGACCCTGCAAAAACCCTAACTTCCTTGGATCATATCTCTGAAAATGTAGCGATACAAGATCTTAAATTTGAACCCGAGTAACACAGCGATTTCGGCTCAAATGGGTTTCTTTTTTTGCTTCTGAAATATCGCAAACAAAATCTTTTAGTGCAAATTCCACAATGACCTGTTTGGAGCAGCGAAACCCTAGAATCCAAAGCTCTGATACCAAATGTTATGAAACTAGCTCACAAAAAGATAGAAAAGATAAATCAATGAATTCAAAGTCAGTGTCTTTAAGGGGTCAACCTCCTTTACATTAAAAAAAATAAAAAATTCTTAGATGATACAAATGAAAAGACCTCATTTCTATATATAGGAGTCTAAGGGGTCCCAATACAATCAGAGCCTACATAATAATAATATTGTAGGGGCACAACAATAAAAGTAGTGGGCTTCTATGGGGCATAATAATAACAATATGGGGACTATATGGGCACAATAATACAATAAGGAGGTTTCACTAATACAATAAGGGGTTACGCTAGTAGCATAGGGACCTAACATCATTCATGGATCCCATCTTTAGCTCATGGAATTATTTTTCCCTGTTATAATAATATCCCTTTGATAGATACTTCTTCCTGAAAATTATCTCAAACTCACTCCAAATCAACTCCTCTTCCTAGATGCCTCTGATATTATTTACATATTCCCACAAAATGTTTGCTTTACCTCTAAGACTGAACATAGTTATTATGGCCTTCATGTTCTCTAAGTAATCATGCAATTTGAAGAACTTGTCTATCCCAAGCAACCAAAATTATGCATCTTGTGACTTCTTCATTTCTCCATCAAATGTTGATGGCTTTGCTTTCTTGAACTCATCCGAAAAATATCCCCTGTCATGCCTCTTGTAAGGATGATAACAATGATGACCATGGTACTTGTCTGAATCAGAACTAGAGTAAATCCCATGTCCACTACCTCGTCTATTAGGTGTGTTAGAGCCTAGATTTGCCTTAGGCTGAAAAGGCAAGGTTCTAGGTCCACATCAAACCACGCTCAGCCTCGTAGCTAGCCCTGCGAGGACAGGAGAGGGCTCTCTCCGGGTCAATCTCAGCAAAAGATAATCGATGGGGCTTGAGATGACTGATTTAACAACTAATCTTAGGCTAGGTATGAAGTGCAAGGATTTGATTTGAGTTTTTGGGGGTTTTGTTGAAAAAAGGGAAAGGCAAATTTTGGGTCCGGGGATGAGACCTAGTTTTTGCAGAGTTCTGATTGGGGCAAGGAAGGCAATCGTTTTGATGCCTTGGATCAAATGAACGGATGGATCAGATCGATGAGAAGCTAAGGAGGGCAAGAGGGTCTCAAGAGTCCTCCTTAAACAGATGAAAACATGAGGCATTAAACAAAATATCTAGGCAGAGCATAGCAGTCCAATGAATTCTACCTTAATCACTTATTTGTTTAATTGAAGGAGACAAGAGAAGGGAAAATGATACACATAAACATCAGTGAACATAAAAATACATAGAGAAACACACCATCAAAACATAGAGCCACATGGATCCCAACAAGTGCTGCAAAACCTTGTTCTTTCCTTTGCCAAAATTGCATAAATGAAATGTACAATGAAGTGCCAAGCAATCCCAAGTATCCAACCCTGAAAATGACTTAGAAATTACATAATATAGACAAGCCAAACCTATTCCCTTGCCTCTAGGGGTCGAGCTCATCATTCTAGGAGCTGTTTGAACTAATTCTAAACAAGAAATTGAAATCTAGGTAGTGAAACAACTTACCCCTATATGCTAGGAAACCGATTCATTCATTTAATTTTCACTTTTTAGTGAATGAATCCTCTAGAAAAAGTACAAATGTGCCAATACTACATCATGGTTATGAAATTACATCATGGTGGATCAAGAGTTACATCAAAAATCAAAACTGGTCAAAACTGGGCGAATTTCTGAGCTATACAGTGAAAAACAAGCCAAAATTCTCTATGCGCCGCGCCCAAATTCTCTATGCGTCGTGCCACTTTGGAGCTAATTTTGAGGCACTTCCTGAAGTCCAAATTGAGCCCAAGATAGCTCGTTGGAAAGCCCTACCTATCTACTTTCCAACCCAAGTGGAATTTCTGGATTTGGATGTCATTTTCCCCTCCAAAACTTCAATCTCCCAAGACTGGTTCCTGTGTGTGCAAAAGGTGGCAGAAAGGCCATTTTCAAGGTGTTTTTGACCCTTTAGGTCACCCAGAACTTGATGAAATCCTTAGGTAATTCATGAGCATGCATAACTTTTCATAACAAATCCAAAAATGTAAAGTTTTCCTCCTGAAGATCTCCCAATTATAAGCGCGCGCCAAGTGGCGCTACGCGTTGGGTAGAAAAACCTGTTTTAAAGCCAAAAAATTCAAAATTGACAAAATTTTCTCCAAATTCCTTGAAATTTGGACTGAAGGTCTCTTATCAAGTATCATGCTCAGCCAAAGAGGCTTCGGCCAAGATTCGGAGTCTATCCTCCCTTTTTCAACATTTTAGTGCCCTCCTGGTGCATGCAGTTCTGTGGTAGAATCACTGTCTCGGTTGTATGATGTGTCGGTGTCCGTCTCCATGGTGTTACCAGTCTATGCCAATGATATGTTTAGCTCGTTGAAACTGAGAAATTGGTACCTTTATCTCCAATTGCCAAGTGTATGTTTGAGTTGTATGAAATGAGAATTTGGTGCCTTTTGTTTCAATTATCAAAATATGCCAAGTAGGAAGGGGTTGTGGTACATAGGGACAGTGGGGTCTTGTCAAGTGATAATTTTCCCTTTTAAAACTTCTGATTTGACAATGTAGAGACAATGGGACAGTCACTTGATTGTTTGGGGTTACTTGGGATTTTGGGAATTTTTATACAAATGAAATAGGAAATAGGAATGATAAGGAATAAAGTCACTTAGGGATAGGAAAATGGAACTTAGGAATAAGTGTATAAGGGGATATAAGGAAATAAACTGTAGCAATGGGATCATGGGAGATGGGAAAACAAGGCGGGGAGTGGCACCAAAAATGTTCTAAAACTTCAACACAAAACTTCAAATAGCAATCTTTACTAAGAGATTATGGCTTAAAGTTTGATATTCAAATTCTCATACTTAGTCATATAACCACACCAAACACTGATCAAAGGCGATTGCAAGATGACTTGACCTTACTTGGAGCAGAGGAGGCCATTCCATTTGAAGTTTGAGTTAGGTGGCAAAAATTTTAACGTTCCAGCCCTATGCGCCATGCACTAGCCCAACGCGCCGCGCACGCCATGTGCACCGTGCCAGTGTATTTTTACACTTCGAAAAAATGCCCAATGCGCCGCGCATGCCATGTGCGCCATGCACAAACCCAATGCGCCGCACACCAAACCCTGTTTTTTAGTGCTTTTTTTAGGAGACTTTTGGAGGCCTTCCCGGTGCCCAAATTGGTCGCAGGATGGCTCATTTGAAAGGTATTTGAGTCTACTTTCCAACTCAATTGGAATTTTTCAATTTGGAGTTAATTTTCTCTACAAAAAATCAAATCTCCCAAGACTATTTAAAATGTGCCAAATGAGGCTGCCTAAAGGCAGAGTGCTGTTGCAGTCAACTTTTGAAGGGCTTCCTCAACTCCAAATTGAGCTCATGATAGCTCAGTGGAAATATATTTGTGTCTAGTTATCCTTTGACTCATCAAGAAAGTCATTTGGCCAGCCAAGCTAGAAGAAAACTTGATTTTCCCAAGGTCACTTCAGAGGTGCATCAATCCTCCTGAGGCAACTGTATTTTTGACATTTCTCTAAAACCATGACACCTGTGTAAAAAGTGAAGGAGGTTTTCTTCCTTGGCCTATTTTGGACAAAACCCTCTCTCATTTTTCCAAAATTCATCTTTCCTTGCTCAGAAGCATCATTTGAGTAAAACCTACCCCGATATGTGGAACAGGGGATTTTTTGAAATGAATCGAAATGAAGGGGATAAGGGGCTTCTAAATTCTTGAGAAAATTTTGGGAGGTGGGGAGGGATGTTAGGAAATAGGGGAAAGTGGAATCTCAGGAATTGAGTGAGGGGAAGTGGTCCAAAAGGGCAAAACACAGGCCTAGCCTAGAAAATAGGGTGTGTAGCAAGAAACTAGGGTTTGAGCAAAAATGAGGAATTTGGGGGATCTCAGTAATGGGAAGTGTTTAATAAGGTACATTAAGGATAGGGTAAGGTGTATGAACATCAGGATACAAGTTTTGCTGATGATTTGACCATCCAAGAGAAATTTCCTTCAAAACCCTAAGAGAGGGAAATGACCTTACCTAGGTGCAACTGAAGCATGAACAAGGTATAAAATGACCCATTGGAACCTGACATGATGATGAAAACCTCTGAATGATGGTACACTCAGCTGAATGCTGACATGGACCAACATTTGGACAACTTTGAAAGGAGTGAAAACAAACCCTAGACCTAATAGCTAGTGACCAAATTTTACTTGAAGATGCTCTGAAATGACAAAATTTGACCTTGACACCTTAAAATCACTTTGTAAGAGAATGTTTGATCACTGGAGGAAGGCTACAAAGACTGAAACTAACAAGGTGTATCTAAGAACCTTCCATCTTTAATGGTATCATATTTTTCCGACCTATGCCCACTATGAGACCTGCTACCATATGCTCCATTAGTCCTGACCTCATATCTATGACTAATCCTAAGTGTTCCCTATCTCTACAAGTCTGAAAAGATCTGGAGGATAACTACATAGACCTCAGTTTGTTTCTCCTACACCTTGGCAAGTCTCTCTTGTGACTGAATGATTCGATCATTATCCACTTTACAGCTTCTTATTTCTTCCTTCAAACTTCTCAAAGTTTCTGCTATGTTAGGAGAGTACCCATCACCATGTTGCTCATCTAATCTATAGGGAGAATATCGTGAACTATAGTCTACCATTTTTCTAGTCATTTTTTATCTTCTACCTGCAATGATATCATGTCATATAAACCAAACATAAACATACCAACATACCTCAGTATAGTTCAGGGGAGGATATCTCATTTGCAAGATCAACCTGATTAGCACAATCGATATATATATATATATATATATATATATATATATATATATCATTTGCAAGATCAACCCGATTAGCACAATCGATATATATATATATATTGTGCTAATCGGGTTGATCTTGCAAATGAGATATATATATATATATATATGGATATAGATATAATCACATCAATAAATTGACATCATCTCAATCATTATCCCAGTTACCATGCAAGATGTCACAACTATAACACCGACTAGGTATAATGCATGCATGACAAACATATGGACAACACACATGCATAAACAATACATATACAACCGACATGCATTCATGACAACATAACTATAACAATCACTGATACCATGCATACATAACAACACATAGACCACATGCATAATTAACACACATGCAACCAACATGTCTACATGACAAACATATTCCGCCCATCCAATCCAAGGGTTGAACCATGCTTTGATACCACTTTGTAACCACCCTCCTCCCACACATACCCAAGCTTATCGGTCCACCGAGGTAAATGTGTGATGAATAGTTTCTATGACATGATTCAACTCCCAAATTACAGTAAGGAAGTGGAATCGACAAACCAAAACCAAGTTGACCTTCCTCAGGAACTACAAGACCCTTATAGGCTAACCAACCACTCCAAGTGCCCAACCCCTAAGTTAACTTGATTTTTAAATTAACTAAACCCCCAGTCGATCCCATGACAAGTCCTCCATGTGACTGAAACCCTCTAGTTGCTCCCACAACAAGGCCACCATGTGATTGCAGACTTTTTTAACTAGTTTTGTGTCAGCAATAACGAGACTCAACATATTTTTTTAGGGCTAGAACCCATGCCTCTGCCTAGAACTTGATGAAACACTCAATTGATAATTAATAAGAAGACAAGGCCTCTAGTGAAAAACTTGAATGAGGACCTGACCTAACTCATCCTAACCATGACAACAATTTTGTCAAACACATCATGAACATGTAATGTACAGGTCATAGATACACATCTGAACATAGGGGACTCATACTTATCTAAGATTTGTCAAGAAGGTTTGATTCCCTCTCACAATAGTTTCATTGTCATCTATTAGGTCATACATTCATTAACATTTCATTAACTAATCAAAACATGATGAGAGCCATAACTCAAGTCTGTCATAAAACCATGCTTATAGCCATCATATAACCAGAATAATAATAATGATAGACCATCAAATCCACATAATAGCATGTACATTTGCTCATGAAATACAAGGAAAGAGAGCTCTTATTAACATATGCAAAAGCCAACCAAGTGAGGGACTTCTATATACCAGCCGACCATAGATTGGGCTGAACCAAATATTTCTTTCAGCCAATAACCCTCGTGCCATGTTCCAAGCATGAATGTGGGACTCACAACAAAAACAACCAGGGATTCCTTAGGATTTAGTGTGTATCCCACCATTACTGGTCAAGGGATTCCTACACCCAAAACCCTCATCTATAAAATCAGGGTAAATGTGTGATGAATAGTTACTATGATGTGATTCAACTCCCCAAGTACAATTAAGGAAGTGGAATCGACAAACCAAAACCAAAATAACCTTCCTCAGGGGCTACAGGACCCCTATAGGCTAACCAACCACTCCAAGTGCCCAACCCCTAAGGTAAATTGCTTTTTAACTGAACTAAACCCCAGTCGCTCCCATAACAAGCCTTCCATGTGACTGAAACCCTCCAGTCGCTCCCACAACAAGGCCTCCATTGGACTGTAGACTTTTTCGGCCAGTTTTGTGCCAGTGATCGTGGGATTTAACCCACTTTTTCAGGGTTAGGACCCAGGCCTCTGCCTAGAATTTGATGAAACACTCAGAAGTGGTGATTAATAAGAAGACAAGGCCTCTAATGAAAAACTTGAACAAGGACCTGACCTAACTCATCCTAACCATGACAGGCATTTTGTCAAACACATCATGAACATGTAATGTACAGGTCATAGATACACATCTGAACATAGAGGCCTTATACTTATCTAAGATTCATTAAGAAGGTTTAATGCCCTCTCACAATAGTTGCATTATCATCTCTTTGGTCATACATTCATTAACATTTCATCTACTAATCAAAACATGATGAGATCCATAACTCAAGTCTGTTATAAAACCATGCTTATAGCCAACATATAACCAAAATAATAACAATGATAGAACAACTATCAAAGCCACATAATAACAAGTACATTTGCTCATGAAATACAAGGAAAGAGAGCTCTTATTAACATATGCAAAATCCAACCAAGTCAGAGACTTCCATGTACCAACTGACCATAGATTGGGCTGAACCAAATATTTCTTTCAGCCAATCACCTCTGTGCCATATTCCAAGCATGAATGTGGGACTCACAACAAAAACAACTAGGGCTTCCTCAGGCTTTAGTGTGTATCCTGCCATTACTGGTCAAGGGATTCCTAGGCTCGAAACCCTCATCTATACAACCAGACTTTACCATGTATCTTGCCACATACTGGTCAAGGGATTCCTAGGCCCAAACAAAGAACATACACTATAGGTTTTACCATAATCCTATCATATACTGATCAACGGATTACTAGGCCCTAAAAAATCATGGATGCCTCATCCGTGAATCTGTAGGGAAGATGACCCTGGCAGCTGATGCAGATATCTTGTCCTTGGTGGAGCCACCCGATGGTGTATGGTTATGGGTGTGGTGTGTTCGATAGGCCCAATCGCTTAACGACTTCCCTTCCTCTGGATCTTTGGGCTCAATATTCTGGACATTGGTGGTGGCAACGGTGGCATTGGGCTCTACATCAATAATTTTCTTCCCTTTTTCATTCCACTTGTGATGTGTCGACTCAGAGTCAGAACATGCATTTGACTCTGAAGCCTTTAGCTCAATCACTAGTGACTGCTTGGAGCAACACTCACTTGTGTTGTGAGTGGGGCTCTTATGGAACTCACACCAGTTTCCATGTCCTTCTTCATCTTTGTGGTTCTATTGTTTTCTTGTAGCTTTGATGGGTTTTCCAGGCTCACCCTACCTTGGATTTGTCCTTTGTTCTATTGTTGGGGGTGCCTTTCCCTGCTTCAGATTCACAGATCCAATTTCTTACTCCTTTCATTTAAATTTTTGTTTTGATATTGACAGCATATCTGTATGTGACGCTAAGCGAGAAGATGTCTAAGAAATCCATCTCGTCCTGAATTTATTCGTGTAGACAACCACAGTACCTAAGTACCAGATGCTGCTCAAAATCCTTAATGCCCAACTTTGTGTAAAGGGTATCGAAAATATTTGTGAACTCTAGCATGTCTTGGTCCCTTCCTTACCACAATGAGGTCCATTTTATGCACTTATCTTCATATTTCCCAACATGGTACCATTGTTCCTTAATGGCATCTCAAAAAGAATTCCAAGTTGGTGTGGCTAAAAACAATGAGGTTTCCTTCTCGTCCCTCTGCTCATAATAGGTTTCCCACCACTCCTTGATGTGGGGGCATCTTTGAGGAGTGCAAATGTAATCTTTTCCCTATCAGAAAAATCATGAATTTAAAAATATCCTTTCAACGTATTTAACCATTTATCTATGGCATCTGTGTTTATGTGGCCTTGAAATATAGGGATATTGAAGTTAACTTTTACCCTGAAGGGGCAACGCCTCCGAAGTGACTGTTGGATGAAGATGCAACACATGTTGGCATCTGCTGAAGGATCTAGGCAAAGTTGTCCATCATCTCATTCCTTTATTACTCAAGGGTTTTTTCGAGCAATAGTTTGATAGGATATCCTACTCCCTCATCTTTCTTTTCTTCTGCCATAGGAGGTCATCAGTATTAACAGGGACAATCAGGCAAGGGATCAACCAGTTCAAGTCTCAACTCCTTATACCCCAACCACATTGGGGACATGCACAAAAAAACAGAGAAATAGAAAACTGCTCTAATACCATTGATCCAAATTTAAGAAGGAATGAAATCAAATACATATTTAAATAGAACACAAATATAAAACAGAAGAACAAAACTTAAATTAATTAGTAACAAGTATTGAAATTGTTTACATGTAGAATGGAACAAACTAGCTCAAGCGATGATAATTTGTCTCTAAGAAGAAATGTGATGGCTACATTCCTTCTGAATTGTCTTATAATGAGGCTTGGAGTCCATTTCATTATTGAGAAATAATGGAAAACCTTAAAAATCCAAAAACCTAACCCTAGGAGATGAAGCTCCAAAAGTTTGTGGGTCCCATTAGGGGTTAGCTGGTACACCAAATTCCCAGGTACGTAACTTTGGCATACAATATTCATTTGATGCATACAATACCTTGTTAGAAAGATATATTCAAGGCCTAAAACTATCGTTTGAAAACCCCTACCGTACGCCTCTAGTTTGCTCGTTTTCCAAAAAAAACATCATTTATGGCCTCAAAACAACTCCAGAATTTCAGGACCCAAAAATTGCCAAAAATAGTAAATTGTGCTACAATTAAAGAAATTAAAAGAAAAAATGTTGGGAGTCCAAGTGGAATAGGCGGGTGGAAACCAATATCCACTTGGATCAGTCCTCCCCCTTTAGGATGCAATGGTCTCCATTGCATTGAGTGCTTCCATGAGATGGGGAAACTTATGCTAAACCTAGTCCTTGGGGAGCTACTTGCCTTGGTGCGGGAGCTGGCCAACTTTGACAACATGATACAGTTAGATCCTTTGTTGGTGATTTTTATTGATCTACGTGTCCATGATCGGATCAGATATGGCCTGCTCCATGTAGTCTTGGTTGATTTCTGTAAGTGTCAGTTGTTTGGCAATGTTTAATGTGTCCAACAACGGTGGAAAGTATGGTCGAAGGCGGTCCACATTGAACATTGGGTGCGAGGCAAGGAATGGGGAAATGTTAAGCTCAAAAGAATTGTCTCCCATAACCTTGGTAATGGTGTAAGTCCCATATTGGAGTGGTTGAATTTTCCGATGAGCTCTAGCAAGGTATTCTTTCTTCAAATGCAACAAAACATTGTCGCCCACCTGAAACTTATGTGCCACGGAATGTTGATCATGGTGTTGCTTGTAATTGGCATTGGATTTGTCTGAGATGTCATGTACCGGTTGGAGAATGTGCTTAATGCGTTCAGTAAACCTGGTTGTTTTATCAACCTCAGATTGTACATGTGGGAGTTATGCCCGTGTAGTTACATGAGGCATGGCAACATCAATCAGACACAATGGTTGAAATCCCAGACCCACTTAAAAGGGATTGTGGTCAGTCGAGCTATGGAGAGATTTGTTATAAGCTTTGTTACACATAGGGAAGGATCTCATCCCAGATTTATGGATGCTTGGAGTTGTACATGCATAGTATGTGCACTATCATATTGTTGATGACCTCTGTCTTTCCATCAGTCTGGGGATGGAATGTGGTTGACGTGGTGAGCTTGGCGTCCAATAATGACTAGAGGCTTGACCAGAATGTGTTCAGGAACGTGTTATCTCGATCTGATATAATGGTCTACGGGATCCCAAAATGTATCCACACTCATTCAAATAAGAGTTTGGGAGTGTCCTCTACTAAGATACTCTTCTTCCGGGCCTCCAATATAGCCATCTTAGAAATCTTTCCATGGCCACAAACACACAGTCATCACCATGCTTGGTAGAAGGGAGGCCAGACATATAGTCCATGTATATGGATTCCCAGGGTTAGTTGGGAGTAGGCATAGGAGTGGACAGGCCTTGATTCTTGATGGTTGTCTTGGCAATGACACAAGCAATGCATGATCTGATATATTTTCCAACATCCTGTCAGAGTGTTTGCCAATAAAATACTTTTGTAGTACGACCACATTTTTCTCCACACCGAAGTGTCTTGCAACCCTACTGTAGTGTGCCTCCAAAATTAACTTTGCACGTTGACTTAAAGGAACATAAAGGTGGACTAGGTAGCATAATAATGCATCCTAAAGCTGGAAATTTGGAACTTTCTTGCCATCCACTAGCACGTGGTATGTGGTGGTGAATTCTGGATCATTTTCATACAGTTGCGGCCATCTAGAGGTCTCGTGGCCACAAGAGTTGAGAACATTAGTTAGTGCTACAATTCCGGGCCGACTGAGGTAATCTGCAACATGATTGATGCTTCCCTTCTTATATTTAATGTTCAAATGGAATTGTTGCATATATGTAGACCAATTTTGATGACACTAGTTCTACAACTTCCCTTGTGTCTGTATAAACTAAAGAGGTCAGTGATCTGTGTGGATGATCATCTCCTTCCTAGAATGTAATGTTTCCATTGTCGGCATGTTTGCATGATAGAATACATATCTTTGTCATAGGTGGGGTATTTCCGAAATGTATCAGAGAGTGTCTCACTATGATAAGCCATCGGCTTCCCTTGCTGGGTGAGAAGTGCACCAATAGCATAGTCAAAGATGTCTATCTCAATTTCAAATGGTGGTTACAGGTTTAGGAATGTGAGTACTGGTGTAGAGAAAAGGCGATGCTTCAACTAAACGAAAACCTTATATTGGGACTTGAACCAGGAAAACTTTGCTTTCGCTCTACCCTTAGTAACTTCACTAAAAGGTCAAGTGATATGAAAGAATCCCAACAAGAACCTCCGATAAAAATCAAGGCCGAAAAAGTTGCGAAGCTCTATTAGAGTGGTCGAGGTTGGGAAATCCCAGATGACTTGGATCTTAGTCAGATCTACATGCACGCCTTGCTCATTAATGATGTAACCCATATATTGGACCTGACTCAAGCCGGAGGTGCATTTCTCCAAGTTGGCACATAGTTTGTGCTGCCAGAACATTTGAAGGACCTGTTGAATATGTTGCAAGTGCTCTTCCCAACTCTTATTTAAGCTGAGGATGTCATCCAGATATGTAACCATGAACGATTTTGTGAAGGGTCGCAAGATGTCATCCATTATGAGCCTCATAAAAGTCACATGAGAATTTTTCAAACTGAAAGGCACGACCAACCACTCAAAAAGGTTCTCCTTGGATTTGAAGGTGGTCTTCCATACATCTGTGGATTCTATTGGAACCTAGTGATAGCCATACTTCAAATCGATCTTGTTAAAGTACTTGGCCCCCTTGAGCTCGTTAAGAAGGTCATCAATCTGTGGGATTGGATACTTATTCCTAACAATGATTTGTTTTAGTGCCCAACAATCAATGCAAAGCCTCCAAGTCCCATCCTTCTTCTCTACAAGTACAATTAGGCTCCCACAAGGTGAGGATCTTGGTCAGATGTGCCCCTTTTGAAGCAACTCCTAGATCTCCAGCTTTATTTCTTTATTTTCTAGAATGGGACGATGTTATACTGGCCCATTAGGTAAAGGAGCTCTGAGAGTTAGATCAATCAAATGCTTGTCTTGGCAGTGCAAAGGTGCCCCTATGGGAGAAGAGAAGATGTCTATGTATTCTTCCATGACCTTATCCACCTATTTCTGTTGCATGGAGGAACCCTTCCCAAGGGACATGGATGTGGCCACGATATTCCCCTTACTTTAAGAGTGAAAAAAAAACAAAAACAAAAACAAAACAAAAAAATTTCCCAGTCTGGGAGATGATCTCACTGCATTGCTTAGCGGAGATCAAAGAGATGGCAGTAGGCGGGGCTACCTTTGGCATCCTGTATAACTTATTGCCCAACGTAATAATAACATTGTGAGGCCTAGACTCATGCACATCATGGCTCTTCCACAAGTATCACTAGCCTAATAGCATATCAAAAACTTCAAGAGGAGCAACATCACATAGTACTACATCTATGAAAGGCTTGATGTTGTAGGGAAGGCAACACTGTTGGCTGACGCGGAGATCTCGTCCTTGGTGGAGCCACCTGATGATGTATGGCTATGGGTGTGGTGTGCTCTGTAGGCCCAACCACTTAATGACTTATGTTGAGATGACGTTATTTTGGCTTCCGTTTTCGATAATGAATTGGAGTGGAGACCCCTTCACCCACATCTATGAGTGGAAGAGATGCTCCTCTTCCTCTGGATCTTCAAGATTAATCTTCTGGACCTTGGTGGTGGAATTGGTGGCGTTCGACTCCACATCGATAATTTGCTTCCCTTTGTCATTCCCCTTGTTGGGTTCTGACTGGAAGTCGGAACATGCATATAAATATGAAGCCTTTAGCATGGCCACTAGTGATTCCTTGGTGTGACACTCACTTGTGTTGTGAGTGGGGCTCATATGGAGCTCACACCGCTTTCATGTGTCCTTCTTCATATTCGTGGTGTTATTCTTTACTTACGGCTTCGATGGGTTTTCCTAGGTCATCCTGCCTTAGATTTGTCCTTTGTTCTATGGTTTAGAGGTGCATTTCCCCTGCTTCAGATTTGCACATCCAAAGTCTCACTTCTTCCGTTTAAATTTATGCTTGATCTTAAAAACATATCGGTATGCGGCACCAAGCGAGGAGATGTCCAATAACTCCATCTCGTCCTGAATTTATTTGTGTAGACAGTCATTATAATTGAGTACCATATGCCACTCATAATCCTTGATACCCAAATTTGTGCGAAGGGAATGGAGAATATTTGTGAACTCTGACACATCTTAGTCCCTTCACTGCCTCAGTGAGGTCCATTTTATGTACTTATCCTCATAGCTCCCAACAGAGTGATAGTGTTCCTTGGCGACCTCTTAGAAAGAATTCCAAGTGGGTGCGACTAAAAACAGTGGGGATTCCTTCTCTACCCTCTGCTCACAATAGGTTTCCCACCAGTACTTGACGTAGGGGGCGACTTTGAGGAGTGCAAAAGTAAATTTTTCCCTATTAGAAAATTCATGAATCGAAAAATATCCTTCCAACGTATCTAATCATTAATCTATGACATTTTCATCTATATGGCCTTCAAATATAGGGATATCGAAGTTAACTTGTACCTTGAAGGGGGCGACACCTTTGAAGTGACTATTGGATGAAGATGCGTCACTTGTTGGCATCCACCTAAGGATCTGGGAAAATTTTTCCATCATCTCGTTCCTTTGTCACTCAAGGGATTCTTTGAGCAATATTTTGATAGGATCTCTCACTCCCTCATCTTTCTTTTCTTCCACCATGGGAGGCCATCAGTATCGGCAGGGACAGTCTTGCAAGGGCTCAACTAGTTCAAATCTGAAGCAAACAAAGTTCCCTCTAAAAATTAATTACTCCAAAAAACTTGGAATATAAAGATATCCATGAGGATACAACTATTATATATTAAATGTGTGAATAAGAATGAGAATATGAATGATTTACAAATGAGAGCAAGAGGCTTGCTTATATACCAAGCAAGTGTCTCTTCATAAAGAGTCATGTCTCATTTAGACATGCCTCTTCAACCTAATTACTAATTAACTAATAACTATTTATGCTTATTATCATTTACATTATTTTATATTATTTGTATATATTTTATTCGTTACATTTCCTCCTTCCTCAAAAAGCTTTGTCCTCAAAGCTTGTCGAAGAAAAAAGGCTTGATCTCTTTTTCGGCTTCGAACGTCTTTCTCTCTCGGAATAGTCATCCTCGTCGATACAAGGAATGATCTTCTTAGTGACAAACAAAATTGTCGCACTGAGAAGGGATTAGACCATCCGAGATTAATCTTCTATATAGTATTTTGATCACTAGAATTTTGTAGTGACTTGTTAGCATATGACTAGATTGAGATTACATCACTATTATCCGGAACATCATTTTGTTATTTCGATTCTAACTGGTTCAAATATGTAGCATGGTTGATTCGTCTGTTCTCATGATTCAGATGCCGATATGGAACCTTTTTGGTTTGATTTCCCTTTACTGGGTATGTGCCAATTTTTATATTTTCTTCTGGAAAAGATGTTGTTGAGATGGTTATGGAACATTCACTTGGGATGTTCATTGTCTGAACTGCAATATCTACGTGTGTCGTTTCTTCAATTGACTTGTCTTCTTGAGTTGTCATATTCACTGGATCGGTATTTGTTGTTTTGTCATCAACTTGAATTCCTACATTTGATACTTCTTTCTTGATAAATTGGTGTACCTTGTTTTCTAATGACTTCTTATCCCTCTTAAGTTTCTTAATTTGCGTCAATAATTTTTCACTATGGTTTTTAAGTTGAGAAACTTCTTCATTTTTGTCAATAGTGATTTTGTCGTTTTCATTTTGGATATTTTGTAATACTTTTTTACCTTCTTGAGAAATTACTTTTGAAATATCCGATATATCTTCTGGCGATACTGAATTTGGTTTCAGTGTAACATCTTGGAGTGTTATTTTCTTCTTCTTGTAAGAAAATGTTAAAAACTTTTTCTTAGTATTTAGAATAAAGGAACCTAGAGTTTCCATCCAAGGTAAGCCCAAAACAATATCACTACCGTTAAGAAATAAGGTTTTCACGGTGAATTGCGAGGTAAAAGTGTAATCTCTTATACTTAGGTGTAGATTGCTTATGTCGTATTATTTATCACCGATGCCAGAACAATTTGTTTCAACTATATTTGATTCAGGAATCACCAATTGGTTAGCACATTTAGGACTAACATAATTACTTCTTTTAATAGGACTGATAGAGATTATGATGTCTCTTCCTGCGAGTGATCCTTTGATTTTAAATAGTGTGTAAACATGTGTACTAAAGGTTTCAGGAAACCTTTCATTACTAGACTCCATTTTTGCCTTGATGTTTTGACGTAAACAATATGTCAACTGGAGCTATTTTTATTATAAAATATCACTTATTTCTTCTATATATATTTTTCGAATATTCTCCTTTAATGTGGATTGTTAGAAACTTGAATACCCTTTTATTAAAAAAAAATACTCCTTTATATCGTTGCCCTCTATATATGTATGTATTTCTTTATATTGAGACCCCTTTTCAAAATAACTTTATTATCTTATAATAATAATAGTTTCACTTTTTTTTTTTTAATAATAAATTGGTCCCCTTTTTTTTATATACTTAATTACTTCCTTGATAAAAATTTTAATGTCACCCCACTTAATAAATATAAAGGTCACGTCTTTTCATATGACACGCTCACGATGTTAAAATACCATGGGCTATTACCATGGGTTGTTTTTAAAACCTCCGTTAAAATGTTCTCCACGTAAAAAGTAAAACGTATTCCTTCTTCTTCTTCTTCTTCTTCTTCTTCTTCTTTGTAAATACCATGGGCAATTACCATGGGTTGTTTTTAAAGCCACGAGGTTCTCCATGTAAAAAGTTTTAAATATACTTAGTATGAGATTTTGTATCCGTTTTGTTTTTTTCTTTTACTTTTTTTTTCTTCTTCTTCTTTTTATATATATATATATATATATGGCCAAAGGCCTAGAAAAACATAGAAAAGGAGAAACTCCCAAATATTTAGCGAACGCTTGAACTACAACAATAATAAATTTGACGAAGAGTCGATAGCCAAAGACTTGGATCGGAGAACGAGCTCTGTGCACCGGTTAAGAAACCTAGAGGACCGAACTCCTCTGATACCACATGAAGCGAACAAAGTTCCTTCTAAAAATTAATTACTCCAGAAAAATTGGAATATAAAGATATCCATGAGGATACAAATATTATATATTAAATGTGTGAATAAGAATGAGAATATGAATGATTTACAAATGAGAACGAGAGGCTTTCTTATATACCAAGCAAGTGTCTCTTCATGAAGAGTCATGTCTCATTTAGACATGCCTCTTCAACCTAATTACTAATTAACAAATAATTATTTATGCTTATTATCATTTACATTTTTATATTATTTATATATATTTTATTCATTACAAAATCCCCACTCCTTATACCTTGACATCTAATGGGTCCCATATATAGGTATATTTTGAGGTTCATTGTGCTATCCTCCAGACCTTAAAACTCACCTTCTCTTACATTAATTTGTAGTTTTAGCCATAATATGCTTAATAAGAAGACTAAAGGGTGTTTGTCATATTGCATGGCCTAATGTGATTAATATGCAGGAAAAAGAAGCATTTTGGGAGATATTTACTATGCAGGGGTTTGATGGAGACAACGAGATAGAATATTGGAGGCTTGTCCACCTCATTAACTCTCCAAATCGGCTTGAGATCAAATAATCCTCACCAACAACTTGAATTCACTAGCAACCTAGGAGCTCCAAGTGCATGTGAAGATCAAAAGGAACCAGATCCACAAATATCAAGATCTTGGAGGGAAACACTCCTTTTTTCAAGGGAGTTTCCCTTACCTAATTTTTGTATAAATAAACCAGCCAAAAAAATCTTTAGGATTCAATTTTTTGTTGCAGCAAGGAGTAGCTACTGAGAGCCTAGTGCTTGACATTATTATTCTCATCCTTCATATGATGTATGTGACTCTTATTTTATGTTAATGAGAAGTTCACTATTGGTCTGCATCTGAGTTAGTTTTGGAGGGTTGAAACCCTTGGGTTTGGGCCCAACCCAGAGGCTTTAGTCCCTCTCTTGTATTTATTCCTTGTTCTTGTTCAAGTCATTGCAATTTTTTGTTTTTGTTTTAGTAGGTATTATATCATAAAAACTTGTAGTTGCAGGTTTTCCTATCACCTCTCTTGTGGGAAGAGTGATTGGAATATCTACAATAACAACCCAAAAATATGTGTTTATGATTTCTTGGAAATTGTTAAGTATTGGATTGCAATCCTTCTACATGTTTAGTTTCTGCAACTTAGAAGTTAGCAGCATTGGTTTGGCAATTTGAGTTGTGTTGTAGAGTAGAGTAGATTTTAATAAAATTCAACTCATCCTTTCCATGTTAATTTACTTTGTTGTAATAGTGATTATTTGATGCATGTGTTTGAATGGTTTGCAAGGATAGTTTTGACCTACAGGTGTGGAAACATGTTTCTACTTCCACCTAGGTCACTCCATCTCCCTCCTAGGCACCCCACATTGCCTCCAAACTCTGCCACCGATATCACTCTACTAGGGTAAATGGAGGACATCATGGGAACAAATTTTGGTGAAAAATAGACCACTAGGCTTGGGTAACAGGATCCCACACCCTTCACTCACCTTATTCCACCTTCAAGACACCATTCTTGTCCTAAAAAATCTCTCAGACCCCCTCCTGTAGCAAAACAGGGCCTCCTGTAGCAATACAGGGCCTCCTATAACACTTCCTGTAGCAGACTTGTAGCATTGTTTTCTTCAACCATATTCACTCTAGATTTCGACCCTTGGGTATTGAAGTTGAATAATGGCCCACAAGCCTTGATTTCATGATCCGGGAAGATTCTAAGACTACTCCAACCCCATACTCTCCTCATTGCAAACATAAGACAACAAATAGAATTAGAATTAGCATTTTTTTCATAATTGTGTTGAAGGTTGAATTTCTCATTTTCAAGCAAGTGAAAATAGATAGATGATTCATGCAAGTAGGTTGTTAAATTGATTAGGTATGCAAATAGAATAACATGGTTTACTTCTACAACTAGACTAGCCTTTTTCCTTTCATGCAATTTCAATTCAACATTTACATTGAATGAATGGCACTTTCACTTTTGTAGTTAGAATCATGTTCATCTCCTTGCAATTGTGACATGTTTTTATCTTTGTAGTTAGTTGAAGGAGTGGTCTCTGAACACCTTGATTTGATCTCATGATTGAGGGTGACATGAGTAGAACCTAACCTGTTGTGCATATAGCACTGTCACCTCTAAGTTTGTACGAACCTCGGGTTGATAATTTAATTTGAGAAGCCCTTGGGAGTTGCAACATCCTTGGTGCAATACCAGGGCTCATCACTTTTTGGCGTCATTGTCGTGGAGTTGTCTAAGTAGGTGTTGTTTCTACTTAAGAGTTGCTTTTTTTTTTTCTATTTTGCATCAGTCTTATTGTTTTGAAAAAAAAAAAAAAAAAACCTAGTTCTTTCATGCCTCGTAGGAGTAGGGATAACCAAGACAAATTCTCACCAAAACCCCCACCCCCTCAAGTAGTCAACCTTCATTCTTCTTTGGTGACTGTGAACTTCCCTCTCTGACTACAGGGGAGCTAGAAGACCCTCTAGGTGAGCAACCTGAAAAATTTTGAGGAACCCATAGGGAATGAAGAACCTATCTCACCTACCCAAACCATGACTGAAAATGAGCTTTTCCCTATCAGAGAAACCAATGGGGAGGCTAGAATGAAGAATATAAGCCCTGCTTCCCTTCCACATTTCCATGGCCTAACCTATGAGGATCCTGACACCTTCATGCTTGAGTTTGTTGTTGTCTGTAGGACCTATAACTATGCCTCTAACGAGCAGAAGTTGGAGTTGTTTCCTTCTGCCCTCAAAGATGCAGCCTTGCACTAGTTTATGAGTTTACCTGGAGGCAACATCACTACCTAGGCCCAAATGCAACAAGCCTTCAATGAAAAATACAGGGATTACTATAGGTCCAAAGAAACAAAGGAGGAAATCTTTAGGATGACCCTTGGACTTGATGAATCCTTAGAGGACTATGAGGAAATATTTCAACTCAATTATAGGAGGGCCAACTGTACCCTTGATCCTAAGTCACTCAAGCTATTTATTCTCCGAGGGATCAGGGAGGATGTAATGGAAACCCTCAACATGCTATCTAGAGGATATATCTACCAATTGCCTTATGATGACATCAAAACTGTATTCAAGAATCACTCTAGGGTTGCTAGGAAAAAGGGTAGGTCTAGCCAAAGCTTGGTCAGTTCCTCTCCCTCTACAACAATCATCAAGCATGAGATAGGAAGTATGTTGGAATATTTTAAGAGTGAAATGTTGCATACATTTTCCCTACAAATGGATATTATGCAAATCAAAAGGAAGCAAGAGGAAGAAGAAAGGGAACTAGCTATCTTTTTCCCTAGATGTACTAAGAGACATCCTAGGAATGAGTGCCCACTGAATGTCATAACAGTTTGCTCAGTTTGTGAAAAGAATCATGCAACAGAAAAATATCATTCTCTTCTAGGCCTTAAGGTTGTATACCAAGGAGGGGTAGAAGGTGGGTCAGAGCAGTTGTGCTTCATTAACCAAAGGAGTCCTCCAAGCCCTTGGCCATATCAACAAGGCATGCGAGGTGCCCATTATCATCATTACAATCCAAATCAGAATTCACCTTTATAGACTTGGTATCCTTACACCCATCCATCATGGTCCACACCTCCTCCTTGGCCTTATGCTCCTCAATATCCTCCTTAGCCTATCAACCCTCCTTTTTAGCCATATCCACCCCAATCTTCCCAATGGGGCAACCCCTCACCAGGGTGGAGGCCTCAAACAACCCAACCTCCTGCTTTATTGCCTCCACCTCAACCTCAACCACAACTTCCTCACCATACTCCACCTAAGCAACCTCAAATTCCTACTCAACCCAATCTGAACCCAAACAATAAGCAGACACAACAAGTTTATAGTGGGGAGACATCCTATCCTGCTTATGTTGTGGAAATCCAAGAGATCAACCTTCGGTCTGGGAAGGTTCTCCCAGATAATCACCCACCTTCTCCACCTAGAGAGATTGAAGAGGAGAAGTAATATATTGGTCCTCAATTCAATGCACCCCCCTTATCCTAAAAGGTTGGTTCACCCTAAACAACACACCCCATAAGAGGCTAAACTTCTAGGAGAATTGAAGAACTTGTGTGTCAAAATACCCTTTCTCCAGGCCATCAAGGATGTTCCCATTTACAACAATCTTATCAAGGAAGAATGTTTCAAAATTCTTGGGACAAGAAGAAGAGATGCCCCACTATCAATGTTGTTGGACAACTATCTAATCTAATGCTTGGGAGGGTGATCTCCCCAAATTACTTGGATCCTGGTAGCCCAGTAGTGGATGTGCACATCGATGGAATTATGGTCCCTAATACCTTAATCGACCTTGGAGCTGCGATCAATGTGATGACCAAGGAAACCATGCTCAAGCTCAACCTCCATGGGGCCTTGAGGAATACCACTACAGTATTGCAACTTGCAGATTGGTCCACAGTAGCTCCTGAGGGAGTTATTGAGGATGTAATGGTCTCCATTGACTCCTGGGAGTATCCCACATGTCCTCCAACCCAAAACCAAGTTTAATGGTTATCCTCACATCCTAGGAAGACCTTGGTTTTCCACTGTCGATACCTACATTAGTTGTAGGGCGGGGACATGACTATTAAGAATTGACATTTATCAAAACAAATTTTGTTGTATCCTCCTGCTCAACCTTTTATTGAGCATGATTTACCCTTATGGTTAGAGAATGAGGAAGAAGAGTAATTTTACAAAACATCCCTCTACCCAGTTTGCACTTTAGATACTATTATAGGAGGGGGGAAACTTGATTAAGGTGACATTATTGACCATATCCTACAAAATTAGCCCCCCAATGGCATACCAGTTGATGAATTGAAGAAAGAGTCTGAGAGTAATCCTTGGATTGATTTGTGCTCTATTAATTCTAACCTAGAACATGCAAAAGTCGTGGAGATTGGCCCATCCAGAACTCTAAATATCAACCCCTCTCTCTAAGCTAAGTAGGAAGAAAAGTTATGTAGTGTGTTGAGGGAACACCTAGATGTTTTTTCTTGGGATTATAAGGAAATGAAATATGTGCATCCCTCAGTATATACTCATCATATTTCCATCAGAGAGGGATGAAAGCCTGTGTGCCAACCCCAGAGAAGGATGAACCCAACTCTTAAGGACATTGTGAAAGAGGAATTATAAAATTTGTTAGATGTAGGGTTCATATACCCCATTTCAGATGGTGAGTGGGTGTTCCCTCTCATTTCAGTCCCAAAGAAAAATGGGAAGTGGAGGATCTGTGTTGAACATCAGGAACTTAACAAGGCTACAAAGAAGGACCATTTCCCTTTGCCCCTCATTGACCAAGTCCTAGATAGCCTTGCAGGAAAGAAATTATTCTCCTTCCTAGATGGATTTATTGGATACAACCAAATACATATTAGCCCTGAAGACCAAGATAAGACCATATTCACATGTCCATGGGGTACCTTTTCCTATAGGGTCCTTCAATTTGTTCTGTGCAATGCCCATTCTACTTTCCAAAGGGCAGTTTTAAGTATCTTTGTTGAACTTATTCATGACACTATCGAGATATACATGGATGATTTTACTCCTTATGGATGTGACTTCCAGAAAGTTCTTTCTAATCTATGCAAATTCTTAAAGAAATGCATTAAAATGAATCTTTCATTGGGTCTTGAGAAATGTGATTTTTTTTATGAATGTAGGGACTATCATTGGCCATTCTATATCCAAGGAAGGGATACAGGTTGACCCAAACAAAATTTTCCTCATCAAAAGGGTCCCTATCCCTTAAAAATAAAGAGATGTCAGGATTTTCCTTGGATTAGTTGGGTATTATAAAAGGTTCATTAAATACTTTAATAAAATAGCTTCACCCTTGTTTGGACTACTGGCTAAAGATTCATATTTTTGTTGGACAAACAATTATCAAGAAGCCTTTGAAGCGCTAAAAGACAAGTTGACCACTGCACCCATCCTTAGAGGCCCCAACTATGCATTACTTTTCCACATACACACAGATGCCTCAGATAAAGTTGTAGGGGAATCCTTAGGACAAGTGGAAGAAAAAATGCCTTATGCTATCTATTTCATCAGTAAGAACCTTTATAAAGCTGAGTTAAATTATACTGTCACCGAAAAGAAATTTTTGGCTGTGGTACATTCTTTGAACAAGTTTAGGAATTATATCTCTAGTTATCAAACTTTTGTTCACATTGATCATGCAATCATTAAGTACTTAATGAATAAACATATTGTCAATGCTAGGATAATTAGATAGTTGTTATTATTGCAGCGATTTGACTTTGACTATTATTGACAAACTAGGCAAAGAGAATGTGGTTGTAGATTTATTGTCAAGACTAACCCTACCTATAGAAAAGGAAGAGCTGGTGGATGATCAACTCCCATATGAACACCTCTTTTCCATCTTGGTGATTTCTCCATGGTTTGGTGATATAGCTAACTACTTGGTTGGTGGGAGGTTCCCTCCTAATCTATCCTCCAAGGAGAAAAGAAATATTGTTAGGAAAAGTGCCCCATTCACTTGGATTGGGGGAAATCTTTTCATATTTGGGCCAAATAAAATCCCGACTAGATGTGTGAGGGAAGAGGAGGTCTTTGACACCCTCTCTACATGCCATGATGGACCTTGTGGGGGACACTTTGCTGCTAAGAGGACATCCTTCAAAGTTCTACAAGCAAGTTAGCACTGGCCCACTTTACATTAAGATGCAAGGATTTACACCACCGAGTGTGATCAGTGCCAAAGGAAGGGTAAGCCCACACCTAAGGATGAAATTCCCTTACAACCTCACGTGACTCTAGAGCCATTTGATAAGTGGGGCATGGATTTCATTGGACCTATTGATCCCCCATCATGGTAGAAGAAGTATATCATTGTTTTCACTAGTTACCTAACTAAATGGGATGAGGAAAAGGTAGTTAAGGCAACAACTGAGCAAAAGGTGGTTGAGTCTCTGAGGGAGAACAACTTCTATAAGTTTTGTTTTCCAAGAGAATTAGTCACTGATCAAGGAGCACAATTCACATCAAATTTGATCAAATATCTCATGAGGCAACATCACATCAAGCGTGCATCAAGAACAAGGCATCCATTGCCTATCACCCTCAAGAAAATAGGCAAGTGGAGGTCACAAACAGAGCATTGGAGAACATTCTAACCAAGGTTGTTAGCAGAGCAGAAAAGATTGGGTACATAGTATTGTAGAAGCCACTTGGGCCTACAACACAACTTGGAAGACCACCACTGGATTTACTCCATTTGAACTGGTCTATGGAAATAAGGTCGTGTGTCCATTGAATTTGAATACAACACCTTAAGGATGGTAGGTTAGTTAGACTTGGATCTCACTACAACACAACAAGAGAGGCTACTCCAACTTAATGGCTTAGATGAATTTAAGTTGCAAGCTCTCCTCAACGCTAAGGTGATCCAGCTACAAAGGAATATTTGGCATGACAAACACATTAGGGAGAAGACTTTTCATGAAGGTGATTGGGCCCTACAGTATGATTCCATATTCAAGGATTTGAACGAAAAGTTAATAACAAGATGGTTGGGTCCCTATCTAGTATATAGATGTCTTGAGAATGGGTATGTCCAGATCAGAAAAATTGATGAGGAAGGGATTACCTTACTTGTCAATGGTTATGTGTTGAAGTTGTATAAAAGGCCTTTGTCCAAGGAAGACTTTATTAGTTAAATAATTAGAGAATTGAATGTGATTGGGAGGCTCACAAACCTCAATACACAAAGATTTCAAAAAAAAAAAAAGGGCCTAGATGAAAACCTCTATGAGGAATCTAAGGCCAACTTTGGGGTTGAAAACCTCTATGAGGCAGCCCAAGAGCAAAAAAAAGAGAGAAAAAAAAAAAAACAAAAACAAAAACAAAATGAAAAGATCCCCAGGTGAAAACCTCCTCTGAGGTGCCTAGGGAAAGCATGCAAGTTGAAAACCTCTAAAGAGGCAGTCTACATGTTTCAAAAGAGAGAGAGAGAGATAGAGAGAGAAATAAATAAGGCACAAGGGAGGAGTCCTTACACCAATTTAACTAACATCTCTCTTTTGCAGGACTCCAAACAGTCAGAAGAACAATGGTTACAGAAAAGCTTCCACACATTCATTTCTCCATTCTTCCCAATCATCCATTGCAATTTCATCCTTTTCATTCACCTCCCTACGTCTCTCCGTTATCTAGCCAGCAATTGGACCATGTTTTGCCTCCTTTTTGAAGTGCTACAGGATTGTCCTGAATTTCTATAGGAGCAATCTGAATTGCTACAGGAGCAATCTAAATTGCTACAGGAGGCAGATATAATTGGATAAAGGGGCCAAAAGTCATGTTTTACTAAGGAAATGTTGGTTGAGGTCCACCAAAATCCTCCATCACTCATCCACTCCATCTGACCAAAATTCATCCTCGAGATTCCACTTTTTCATACATAAAGGAAAAAACCAAAAAAAACTTTGTCTTCAACTTTTTCGTCGCATACACCACTCTCTAATGATTTTAATCATATCCCCATACCTTCTATGCTTTGTCTAACTTCTTGAATGAAATATGAGGTCTTGAGGAGGGATGAAGTGACTGCTACAAGAAGGGGATCCCTCCTATAACAGCTTGCACAGTGATAACAAAATTCTGAACCAAATTTTTTACAGCCCCAGAGTAGAAGATCCAACAACCCTGAGGCATCATGAGGACATCTTTGAAGTTGAGAAGGGACACACCATCCCTAGAGAGAAGATGTCAGGTCATCCATCCATTTCAATTACAGTGGAACAAGCATTGTAAAGATGTATGCACAATAGTAAAAAAAAAAAAAAGTATCTCATCAGGCAAGAATCATCATGCTATGAAGACCTATGCAGAAGCAAACAAAGGAAATCAACACCTTCAAAATCATCCTATTATGAATCCCAACAGCAACATGCAGGCATCTCCAACAATTCGACATCACAGGTAGGCTCAGGTATGACACCCCTCACCTCTTCCCTATGCACATAATGGAAAAAATGTGTTTAATGATCGAGAATGGAATTTTTATGGGTTGGAGGTGGCCAATAAACTTATCCACCTTCAATTAGTTAACTACAACTTACTCAGCCACCATGCAACATGGAAAAATCAATTTAAGTGGGGTGATGATTACGAGGAGTGGGGATTGTTGTAGCCCAATCCGGCACAACTAAAATATTAAAAAACTTCACAAAAATTCCAGCACGGGATTAAAATTGCAAAATTTGATGGCACCTTATGACATTTTTTGACAACCCCACAGAGGAAAGCATCTTTTGGGTTTCCTCGAAAATATATTTTATCGGAGCTCATATGTTGTAGCCGAGTTTTGCACAACTAATTTGCAAGGTTTCCTACTATTTTATGAAACAAATGTCAAGGAAATGAAATGGATTTTAATAATTATTCTTAAAAATTAAATCTGGGAATGAGTGAACATGCTCCCTTTCACGTGTTTCAAAAGTAAAGACCACAAGGGTATGCTAGCCTTCACAAGTCTCTTCAGAGCTCTTTATTCATAGGAGGCATTTTTTGTTGTTTTTCTTAGCAATATAGTTTGGTCATCTCTTGAGAAGGCAATGGAAGAAGCTGAATATGGAATATAAAGTAATAGAAGTTATTGCACATTTAGATAAAGTCAAAGGTGCCAAAAACTAAGAAAGACTAAGCAATGTCTTAAACATTGTTTTTGGTCGAGTGATATATGATGTCAAAAGAAACATTGTTTTTGGTCGAGTGATATATGATGTCAAAAGAAATCCCATATTGGTACATATTTTGCACTGCAAGAGAATTAGAGAGGCCAATAAGGATAATGTTGTTGGTAAAAACATTAACAAAGAAGTTTTTTTATCTAAATTTAATTTTGAGAGATCCTTGGAAGCATTATGATAGAAAGGCAAAGAGACAGAGTAACAGGAGAGAACGGGAAGGTACCCCTATCTCAGTCTATGAAATTCTATGTATTCGAGTTAAATTTATAGAGAGCATATTTACATGCCTCTATTAGCGTGAAAATCATTGTTCATGAGATGATTGGGTCTATTTAAAATGTAAATGATTAAATGAATAAATTCATGAAATGGTGTTCAGGAATCTGCATGTAATTCCTGTAGTGGAGTATTAGTGTATCCGTTTCAATGATTGGTTGGTTTTCCCAGTGGTAATTGGCCATAGGAAATCGAAATTCTTGTATAACGGTTGGAAACACTTTCTGTGTATTGAATCGATGTGGTGTTGCTTTGTGTTGTATTTGTTAACTCCCAGCTGAAGGTAATTGAGTCCTCTGTGTTGTAATGACATGGATCAATATTGCTCTGCATTAATCAAAATTGCAAATTCAAGGTTGAATTAAATTATGGGTTGAGCATTGGCCATGGAAAATAAATATCACAATAGATTCTCTGTGCAAATTGATTTTAGCAGGTGGCCCCAGGAGGTGAATTTCGACTGCTCATTGCGGGCAAACAATGCAACATTTCAAAAATCCACGATATGAATTTTTGCAGAAGGTCCCATATTGACTTCAACGCGAACGGTTTCCAAAAAATTAGAGTATTTTCAGAGATTTTGTAGATTCCTTCAAACATCGTGTTTGTAAAAACGCCCTGCAAATCACTCAATTTTGCTAGAATCTGATTTGTATGATGAACGGGTTATTAATCGGGTCATCAATGCCAAAATTAAACTGGCGTATGCTCAGGCACAACAATGGTTTGGAATTTATATTACAGCTGAGACAACTAATGATGGGTGGCTATTGGATGGTCTTGCAGAAGGAAAGGATTTAATTGTCATTGGGATGTATGCTATGGGGAAGGAGTAGATACGCACTCTCAAAGATATTGGGCCCAAATAATTTGGAGGGAATTTTAGCAAGGAAATTGTTCTTATACTCACTGTTTTTCCGTAATATCATTATTTTCTCTTGAAAGCAACACATATATCAAATGTAGAGAGATTGGACATGTGCGAAACCATTAAATGCTAGAAGCTATCATAGGAGACTTGCTTTCATGCAGTCCAAAACGACTTCATGCCATTGCAAATGATAATATATGCCATGTACCAACATCAACGATAAGAAATGAGGAGTCATAAGTGGAAATTATGCGTCAATTGAAGTTGTAAGAAATCAAATGTATAAAAGAATGAAGTCCTCATGTAAGTTCCTTTGATCACTGCTCGACTATTCCAACCCCTTCGCTTACCACACAGTTTTTAACACAGAAGTTGCAGCAAGAAATTATTGGCTACAATGCATATATTCTGCATCTTCAAAGATATAAAAGTGTTAGGGTCGTATGGGCAGTCAATCACAGGAATCTTTATGTCCATTTCTGATTCCTCGAATATTCGGGAATCGGACAGACATGGGCACAGTCAAATAAATATTTGAGAATCAGACGAACATGGCACGGTCAATTATTTGACCACATCCATATTGAAAAATCAACAATCGACATAAACTTAGGGGTCAATCATTGCATTTAGTTGCATTTAGTTATATACGTCAAAATCAAGATATATTTTTTTAAATGATGGGATGGATGCTTAACAACCCTGCAAATTGATAAAACAAGCAATCGTTCAAAACAATCAATGAGCAAGATCCAACAGTATCTGAGGACACATTGATGAAAGGATTTTAATAGTTTATGTGGTGTCGCAAGGTAGTTTTTTCTAACAGCTATCAAACAGATCGACGGTTATAAATCATTACGACATCACTCCTCTATAATTCTGCAAACCACTATGAGTGGTTCCGTAAGAAGTTTTAAATTTTCAAGAGATGTATGTGGTTTTTATGATGTGTGCATAAGTACGAAGGGGACCCACATCAATGTTTATACGGCAGCGCCTAACTAGCCATATATCGCGTATTCAATGCACCCGGAGATGCACGCGAGATAATCCGTTAACACACGAATTTGAAAACTCGTCACTAAATAAAAAAAGGCAATTTGCGTGTTAGCCGGCTATGTCGCGTGCATCTCCGGGTTCATTGAATACTCCGGGTTCATTGAATACGCGATATATGGCTGGTTAGGCGCTGCCATGTTTATACTAACACCAAAATTTTGGCGTGTGTTAACGTTGGGTATTTGTATTATAAAATATCAAAAGGGGTTGGGGTTTTGTTTTAATTTTTTTTAGTTAATATTATATATATATATCTATATATAGTATTAAAATTATCATTTTGTAATTAAAACATTTTAGAAACTTTTAAAAAAAAGAAGAAAGAAGATATAGTTTATAACTATATAAAATCTATTTTGTATTTAATTTAAAAATTAGTTTCGAACTAATTTTGGGACAATTAACCAATTAGATTCAGGAGGGAGAATAAAATGGGAGAAAAAGCTCATTGAAAGGGTTCGAAGTCCAGTCTCCATGACTGAGTATTGTAAACCATAATCTTTTTGAAGCCTAAATAATATATATCAGTTTGATTCCAGCATTAGTGTTGCAATGATTACTTTTCTCATGTGTCACAACATTCATATATGTTTTTCCTCTCTTGGACAGTGTAAGATGCAGCTGGCACTTTAGTTTATATTTTTAATGAATTTACTTCATTGTACTCATTAAACTTTCATTGTAATCATTAAAAATTAATCTTGAAGCCCTTAATGAAGCGCTTCACACCCGGGGAACTCATTCATATTCTTCTTATTCATCCATCATTCTTTCTACAGAGGTGAAGCACATATTCTTAATTGCATGTGCCAAAACTTCGTCTCCTTGATTTTCTACTTTATATCTCCACCCTACTACTCTCATAGTCTCTGGCCATTCTACTTTAGAAGGCTAGGGTTTCAAAACTAGAACTTTTGGTTACAAGCCTTCATGGCATGTACTTCCGACCATAATTTCAATCTTTTTATCCAATCTCAAAATGTCATAGCAACTGGTTACCCCACAACCAGGAATTATCTCCTAAGGTACAATAGGGACAATGGTTTAAAAAGGAAACTCATGCAAAATCCAAGTCACCAAAGCGCTCTAAGACTTTACCCTAAAAGGAATAAAAAGTACAAGGCTTGACTCCATTTGCATAATCTCTCATTTCTAGAAAATTGTTGGGGAAGGGTGAGCTAAATGCTACCAGATACTGCCTAGGGTGCCACCGAGTTGCTACATATTGAGTTTGCATGTTTATAGGAACTGCTACAGGAGGACATACAGGAGGGTATGAATTGCTACAGGAAGCATAGAGAGGAATATACAAGGAGAATTAAGGGGAGAAAAGGAGCCAAAACCACCAGAGATTGTCTTCAAACCCTCATGCACATAAGAGAGTCATCCTAAAAAGAGTAAGTGGCCTCCTCCCTCTCTAATTCCCATACACCTGCATGAGGAATTATGCTTGAATCGAGTATCCTGTAGCAAACAATTATGCAGTAGTTTCCTTTGAAATTTATTATATGAGAAGGCAAGATAGGGATAGAGAAAAGTTTTGTTTTTAGAAAAATTAACACCCTTCTCCTCCTCTGTAAAAAAAAAGGAAAATTTGATACCATCTCTACACCCGCGACTTCTCTAATGCCAAGATTAAGAATACACCCAAATAACCTTGAGAAGAAGTAGTAGAGAGCAATTGGGGGGGGGGAGGGGTTCAACAGAAGAGAACCCACAAACACAAAAAGAATTCATCAGCATCCCCATATTCTGGACATTTTCCTAAGACATCAATGGATGGGGTTCTTTGAGAAATTAAAGGGAGGTGATGATGAGATAACTGAATAATTTTCCATGGCCCTCGGCTCTTAGGGATAAAATAGTTCCACTACTGTTGTTAGAGGAATTGCAATCCATTTGAGCAAAAAAAAATTAAGTAGAGTGACCACCATACCCTTGGGAGTTCGATGGAGCAAGGAAGATAAGGCAATAAGTGTTACATCTAGGAAAAACTTCTTCCTCCGTAGAGAGAAGCCCATGGAAGATAAAAATGGAGTAAGAAGGGAGAGTCTCCCTTACCCTTGGGATGAAGTGGCCTATCACATCCTCAAATACATATTATATGAGGAGGTTGACCATTGTGTATGCCTATCACTTTAGGTTTCTCTATAAGCTAAGGTTCCAAACAGAGTTACCCATTCCAAACAAACTCAGTATCCCACATTTCCTCTTACATTCCATCATTGAGATGAGCCAAAAGGTGAGGGAAGGGAAGCACCTGTGCATTTCCCATCATGGCCTTATCAAGCTAATTGTCATGGAAGCCTTGAGCCACCTAAGGAACCTTATGTTGTGGACTGACTTTGTAGATATGGTTAGGGATATTTTCATTGAAACACAAGACCTCACCTCCACATAGCAAGAAGAAACATCGGCCTCTAGTACTGGGGGTAGGTAAGAGAAGGAAGAAGAGAAGGAAGAATAAAAGGAAGAAGAGAAGCAAAAGTAGAGGAAAAAGAGGAAAAGGAACAAAAAATAAGGGAAGAAGACCCTAAGGATCCCTGCAAGCCTCAAGAGGCAGAGATACAAGTGGAACAAATGAGCCTCTCACCAGGAAACATAGAGCAATTGGTGGCTGCCACATTTCCACAATGGGCACACCAGTCAAGCCCAAAAGGAGGAAGCCAAGACAAGGTCCCTTGTACTTTAAAACAAGCAACCAAGATAACACAAGGGAAACCTCAACCTCATTCAAAAATACCTATCACCATTGATGAACCACCAAGCAAAAGGGAAGAAGTGGGACCTAGTGAGGGAAATATTGAAGAAGTTACCTCTCCTAAGGCCAATACTAAGCAACTTGTGCTACCCATAGGGAGGCATACCACTAGAGCAGTCACATTTAAGAGGTTCAAGACACAAGCTACCCTATTACAAGAGGAAACAGAAGAGCTAAAGGTAAAAATAGAGGAGCTATAGGTGAAACAGGGGCCATTACAGGAGAAACAAGGACTGCTACAGGTGAAACAAGGGTCATTACAGGAGAAACAGGGGCCGCTACAGGAGAAACATGGGTTGCTACAAGAGAAACAAGAGGTGATATAGGAAGAGGCATCCACTCCAAAAGAAGAGGAAAAATGTCTCCAAGAACTCTAGGAGACTGATCCACAACCCAACCTAGAATTCTACTACAAATTTATTGAGGGAGATAGGATTTTACCTGAGAAATTTTATATCCCACTCTTCTTTAAGTTGGAGAAGGAAAGAGGCAAAACACATAGATGGATGCAAATTGAAAAATCCAAAAAGGTAGAATATGTAGGCCTCATAGAGGAGAAAATCAATGAAATGGGAAAGGTATTGATTGACTTGAGACGAAGGGATTCAGTCATGAGGGAGCAGCTACAGGAAGGAAACACAAGGCTAAGAGTGCAACTGCAAGAAAAAGAGGTACACCTTGACACTATGGCAAGTTTATCTATGGAATCCATATAATGCAAGCAACCATCCAAATCCCATGCCATTTTCCTCCAAGAGCAAATGATTGTAATTTCAGATAAAGACCTTAGCACAATATGGCTCTCAACCTTTTCAAGAATACAAGAATTTCATTGAATTCTGAAAAAAGGCAAGTATTGAGGATAGAGCCAAAGTGGTTTAGTTTTACATGCACAATTTGATCCTCACGGACATGAATTTTTGGGACCCGAACTCAAGATTGGGATACATGCAACTGATGGCATTATCCTCTTGGTTGACCCATGAGGAGACAAGAGTTGAAGAACTAAAAAGGGTAATAGAAAAAGAAGAAAAGGAGACCTTATACATCATAGCAGAATTAGTGAGGCCCAAGGCTGTCATAAACAACCACAATCTCATCTCCTCTAATCCTAAATTAGCACCTAGGTACATGGCATCCAAAGAAAAATCCATCGTACATTTTGTGGACACCTTTAGGATTTTGGGGACAGAAAGTTTGCAGAAATTCCAAAGAAGATGGCATGACCTGCCTCACAGTTTGCAAATCAAAGAGTATCACTCTCCAGAAAGACTAAAGAATGCCTTGGAGAGAACCCCAATAGACAAGAGAATAATGCAAAGGTTGAAGATCTAGTGGATAGAACTCAAACTCAGTCATCCTTTACTATTGGGCCTATAGGAGAGAAGAAACCAGGAAGAAGAACAAAAGGAATGGAAAAATATAGAAACAAATGCAGGTTTCTATCCCTAGGAAGGCACACCATCTGAGATGCCTTGGGATGTCAGAGAGGCCACCAAATCCATGCATGAACTTCATATTAGTGAATGAGTTTCTCATAGGGTGAGCAACACCTTTAGCAGATGGGTGAAGATGGGTCCCATCAATAGGTATATTTTGAGGTTCATTGTGCTATCCTCCAACCCTTAAAACTCTCATTTTCTCACATTAATTTGCATTTTTAGCCATAATATGTTTAGTAAGAAGGCTAAAGGGTGTTTGTCATATTCTATGGTCTAATATGATTAATATGTAGGAAAAATAATCATTTTTGGAGATATTTACTATGCAGGGGCTTGATGGAGACAACCAAATAGAATATAGGAGGCTTGTCCACCTCATTAACTCTCCAACTTGAATTGAGATCAAAGAATCCTCACCAACAACTTGAATTCACTAGCAACTAAGGAACTCCAAGTACATGTGATGATCAAAGGGAACCAGATCCACAAATCTCGAGATTTTGGAGGGAATCACTCATCTTTTCAAGGAAGCTGCCCTTAGCTACTTTTTTTATAAATAAACTATCCAAAAGGCTCATTAGGATTCAATTTTTTGTTGCATCTAGGAGTAGCTACTAAGAGCCTAGTGCTTGGTGTTGTTATTCTCATCCTTCATACGATGTATGTGAATCTTATTTTATGTTAATGAGAAGTGCATTACTGGTCTTCATCTAAGTTAGTTTTGGAGGGTTGAAACCCTTGGGTTTGGACCCAACCCATAGGCTTTAGTCCCTCTCTTGTATTTATTCATTGTTCTTGCTCAATTCATTACAACTCTTTTTGTTTTAGTAGGTATTATATTATAATAACTTGTAGTTGCATGTTTTCCTATCACCTTTTTTGTGGGAAGAGTGATTAGACAATCTACAATAACAACCCAAAAATATGTGTTTATGATTTCTTGGAAATTGTTAAGTACTGGATTGCAATCCTTCTACATGTTTACTTTCTCCAACTTAGAATTTAGAAACAGTGGTTTGAAAATTTGAGTTGTGTTGCAGGGTAGAGTAGATTTTAATAAAATTCAACTCATCCTTTCTATGTTAATTTACTTTGTTGTGATAGGGATTATTTGATGCATGTGTTTGACTCGTTTGCAAGGATTATGTTGACCTGCAAGGGTGGTCACACCTTTCTACATCCACCTAGGCCACTCCATATCCCTCCTAGACACCTCACATTGCCTCCAAACTTTACCACCAATATCACTCTGCTAGGGTAAATGGAGGACATTGTGGGCACAAACTTTGGTGCAAGATAGACCTCTGAGTAGTAATAGGTGAGGCTAAGGGGCTCCCACAACCTTCGCTCACATTCTTCTACCTACATCCACCTTCTTCTACATTCAAGACACCATTCTTCTCCTCAAAAAGCTCTCGGACCCCCTCCTCTAGAAAAACAAGGTCCCCTGTAGCAGATCTATAGCATTATTTTCTTCAACCAGATTCACTCCTGATTTTGACCCTTGGGTATTGAAGTTGAATAATGGCCCACAAGCCTTGATTTCATGATCCGAGAATATTCTAAGATTACTCCAACCCCATCCTCTCCTCACTGCAAATGTAAGACAACAAATAGAATTAGAATTAGCATTTTTTTCATAGTTGTGTTGAAGGTTGAATCTCTCATTTTCAAGCAAGTGCAAATAGATAAATTATTCATGCAATTAGGTTGTTAAATTGTTAGGTGTGCAAATAGAATAGCATGGTTTACTTTTGCAATTAGACTAGACTAGCCTTTTATTATTTCTTGGAAATTGTTAAGTATTGGATTGCAAAAATATGTTTTTATGATTTCTTGGAAATTGTTAAGTATTGGACTACAAAAATATGTTTTTATGATTTCTTGGAAATTGTTAAGTATTGGATTGCAATCCTTCAACATGTTTAGTTTCTGCAACTTATAAGTTAGCAACATTGGATTGGAAATTTGAGTTGTGTTGCAGGGTAGAGTAGATTTTAATAAAATTCAACTCATCCTTTCTATGTTAATTTACTTTGCTGTAATAGTGATTATTTGATGCACATGTTTGACTAGTTTGCAGGGATTGTGTTGACCTGTCGGGGTGGGCACACTTTTCTACATCCACCTAGGCCACTCCATCTCCCTCCTAGACTAGACTAGCCTTTTATGCAAAAATATGTGTTTATGACTTCTTGGAAATTGTTAAGTATTGGATTGCAATCCTTCTAGATGTTTATTTTCTATAACTTAGAAGTTATCAACATTGGTTGTGGAAATTTTAATAGAATTCAACTCATCCTTTCTATGTTAATTTAATTTTTTCTAATAACGATTATTTGATGCATGTGTTTACTAGTTTGCAGGGATAGTGTTGACTTGCAGGGGTGGGCACACCTTTCTACATCTGCCCAGGCCACTCCATCTGCCTCCTAGACACCTCACATTGCCTCCGAACTTTGCCACCGAGATCACTCTGCTAGGGGAAATGAAGGACACCATGGGCACAAAATTTGGTGCAAGATAGACCTCTGAGGGGTACTAGGCTTGGCTAATGGGATCCCACACCCTTCACTCACCTTCTTCTACCTTTGTCCACCTTCTTCTACCTTCAAGACACCATTCATGTCCTCAAAAAGCTCTCAGACCCCCTCCTCTAGCATAACAAGGCCCCCTGTAGTAGATTTATAGCATTATTTTCTTCAACCATATTCACTCCAAATTTTGACCCTTGGGTATGGAAGTTGAATAATGGCCCACAAGCCTTTTTTTCATGATCCGGGAAGATTCTAAGACTACTCCAACCCCATCCTCTCCTCACTGCAAATGTAAGACAACAAATAGAATTAGAATTAGCAATTTTTTCATAACCATGTTGAAGGTTGAATCTCTCATTTTCAAGCAAGTGAAAATAGATAGATGATTCATGCAAGTAGGCTGTTAAAATGATTAGGTATGCAAATAGAATAGCATGGTTTACTTATGCAACTAGACTAGACTAGCCTTTTCCCTTTCATACAATTTCAATTCAACATTTACATTTAATGAATCACACTTTCACTTTTGTAGTTAGAATCATGTTCATCTCCTTGCAATTGTGACATGTTTTTCTCTTTGTAGTTAGATAAAGGAGTGGTCTCTGAACACCTTGATTTGATCTCATGACTGAGGGTGACATGAGTAGAACCTAACCTATTTTGCATATAACATTGTCACCTCTAAGTTTGTACGAACCCCGGGTTGATAATTTAAGTTGAGAAGCCCTTGGGAGTTGCAACATCCTTGGTGCAATACTAGGGCTCATCAACCTCATTGGGGACATTAAAAAAAAAAAAAAATAGAGAAAGAGAGAAAGAGAGAAAGAACAGACTGCTTTGATACCACTGATCCAGATTTATGAAGGAACGGAATGAAATACAAATTTAAACAAAAAACAAAGATACAATGAAAAAACAAAACTTCAATTCATTAATAAAAAGTACTAAAAATGTTTACATGTAGAATGGAACAAACTAGCTCTGGAAATGGTAGCTTATCTCTAAGAAGATATTTGATGGCTACATGCCTTCTAAATTGTATTACAATGAGGCTCAGAGGTCTTTTTATTATTGATAAATAATGGAAAACCCTAAACATCCAAAAACCTAACCCTAGGAGATGAAGCGCCAAAAGTTTATGGGCCCCATTGGGGGTTAGTTGGTATACAACTTCTCAGGGACATAACTTTGGCATACGATCTACATTTGACGCGTACGATACCTCGTTAGAAAGGTATCTGAGGACTACAATTTTCAAGTATAAACCCTTGTGAATTGCAATGGGTTTACCCATTTTCCAATAAAAGTTGTTTAGGGCCTCAAAATAGTTCCTGAAGTTCATGACTCAAAAAAAATGCCAAAAATAGTAAACTATGCTACAATTTAAACTTAAAGAAACTATGTTGGGGGTACAAGTGTAATAGGTTGGTGGCCACCAATATCCACCTGGATCATGTTCAATCTACTATAATTAATCCAGCGACCAATCCTTCGTCTCTATCCTCTGTTACTGAATCCTTCCTTTTCTCTCACTGCTCACTCAGATGAGAGCCTAGATATCCATAGTCTTGGATGAAACCACATTGTTTCTAATAAAAAAATTCAAAACACATGTCTATAAACAAACATTAACTCAAATACATAAAGTTCAGTCATACATAATAATGGAGGATAATCTCACACAATTTATATTAACAAAGATCTGAACAAGATGGCATGATTTACATGATAATGATTAGCGCTTTCCACTCTTCCTGTTGGACCTCTCTTGGTCCCTTAGCCAATCTCAGATATCTCTTATTCTCTTCTCTCTTATATGTACACTTTCATTTACAAGGATCAATTATGTACAACAATGATGGTTTGTTGAGATCCACTAAAGGTGGATCTAATCTCCCATACAATGAAAATGTCAAATATAGCCCTAAAATCTCTAACTCATCAACAAATATCTCCAAATAGTACATTACATGTTGGTGAGGAAATTATTCCCTCGTTTCCTAAATAGACCCCTATTTCAACAAGAAAAGAAAATCCCTATCTTTTAATTACATATATTTGACTTAAATTAAATTAAGGGAACCCAATCACTTTGGTAAATGCAACAAGACCTCCTAGGTCTTGTTGACTTGAAGAAATTCTCCTACATCATATTGTATCACTCATTTATGTTTGCAATGCACATATTTTGACAAAGTACATCATTGTACCATATTAGATGAAACTAGCAATATGCTCATATCGATGGTGCATTAGTGCATGAGCACACTAAAATAAAGCATTCATAAAATCTTGCACTCACTTGGCCAAAACGTCTAAAAATGTATGAAAAACTTCCATTTCTAGCTTCAAAGATGATGTATTTTTTGATCATTTTTTCCCATACATTAGTACTATGCTTCAGTAGAAACCTTTGCAAAAGTGAGTTTCCTATAGTGGATGTGATCTGGATTTAAACAGGAATCCAACAAATTACATATATAATCATACATACAGATATGCAACAAAAATGATACTTCATTTCATTACTGTAAAATACTGAAATATGCTTACAAACAGAAATGGAAATAAACTAGCTAGGGTGATGGTAGCTTATCTCTGAGAAGAGATGTGGCAGCTACATGCCTCTGAACTATCTTACAATGAGGCTCGAAAGCCTATTTATCGTTGAGAAACAATGGAAAACCCTAAACATCCAAAAACCTAACCCTAGGATATGAAGCGCCAAACTATGGGCCCCATTTGGGGTAAATTGGTACATCAACTTCCCAGGGGCATAACTTTGGCATACGATCTCCATTTGACATGCATAATACCTAGCTAGAAAGTTCTATCCAAGGAATACAACTATGGGGAAAGAGACATTAATAAATGGACCCATGTTGCTCCTAGTTTTCACAAAAAACGTCGTTTAGGGCCTCAAAATGGCTCCGGAAGTTCAAGACCCGAAAAACTACTAAAAATAGTAAATTGTGCTACAATTAAGGAAACTAAAAAATGAAAGAAACAATGGTGGGGGTCCAAGCAGCATTGGCGGGTGGCCACCAATATCCATCTGGATCATTCCTCCCCCCTTAGGAAGCAATGGTCCCTATTGCATTGAGTTCCTCCATAAGATGAGGAAACTTCTGCTGAACTTGGTCCCTGGTGAGCCACTTGCCCTGGTGAAGGAGTTGGCCTACTTTGACAACTCGATACAGTTAGATCTTCTACTGGCAAGTGTGCTTGATCTGTGTGTCCATGATTTGATCAGTTGTAGCTTGTTCCATGCAATCTAGATTTAACTTTGTTGGTGTGAGTTGTTCTGGAGTGTTGGACGTGTTTAGTAATGGTGGAAAGTATGGCCGAAGGCAATCCACATTGAACACTGGGTGCAGGCCAAGGAATGGGGGAATGCTGAGCTCAAATGCATTATCTCCCACAACCTTGGTAATGGTGTAAGGACCATATCGGAGTGGGTTGAGTTTTCGATAGGCTCTGGTAAGGCATTCCTTCTACAAATGCAACCAGACTTTGTCGCCCACCTTAAACTTGTGTGCCAACTGATGTTGATCATGTCGCTACTTGTACTTGCCATTTGATTTCTCCAGAACGTTGTGGACCTGCTGGTGGATATGTTGGATGTGCTCAATGAAGTTGTTTACCTTATCTGTTTCGGACTGGACATGAGCCAAATCTGCCTGAGTAGCTGCAAATGGCATGGCCACATCAATGGGACATAGTGGCTGGAATCCCAAGCCCACCTGAAAAGGGTTGTTTCCAGTTGAGCTGTGGAGAGCCTGGTTATAGCTGTGCTGAACATAGGGGAGGCTCTTATCCCATGTGCGTGGATTCTTTGAGTTGTACATGCGCAGAATGTGTATGATCATCCTGTTGACAACCTCCGTTTGGCCATCAATTTGGGGATGGAAGGTTGTGGACTTAGTAAGTATGGTGTCCAGCATTGACCAGAGACTGGACCCAAATGTACTGAGGAACCTGTTGTCCCGATCTGAGATGATAGACTGTGGGATCCCAAAGTGTACCCACACTCGTTCAAAGAAGAGTTTAGCAGTGGCTCCTGCTGTGATATTCTTCTTACAGGCCGCCATAATGGCAATCTTCGAGAACCTGTTGACAACCAAAAAAACACAGCCATTTCCATGCTTAGTAGAAGGAAGGCTCAAGATGTAATCCATGGAGATGGATTCCCTAGGTCGACTAGAGGTAGGCATCAGAGTATAGAGGCCTTACTTCTTGATGGCCGATTTGGAAATGCCGCAAGCAGTGTAGGATCTGATGTACTTCCCGACATCCTGCCAAAGATTCGGCCAATAGAAATACTTCTGCAGTAATGCCACCATTTCTTGACCCCGAAATGCCCAGCAGCCCAACTTTAGTGTGCTTCCCAAATCATCTTGGCACGCTCGCTTGAAGGAACACAAAGGTGACCCAGGTGGCATAACATGGCATCTTAGAGGTGAAAATCTGGAACATGCTGACCTTCCAAGAGTGTCTAGTATGTGTGGCCGAATTCTGGGCTACTTTTGTCGAGAAGTGGCCAATCAGAAGTCTCCTGCCCACAAGAGTTGAGAATGGTGGTTAACGCCATGATCGGTGGCCGATTAAGGCAATCTGCAACATTATTGGTGCTACCCTTCTTATACTTGAAATTCAAATAAAACTGTTGCAGGTATGTGGACCACTTCTGATGGCGATCATTCTGCAACTTCCCTTGTGTCAGTATGAACTGCAGGGGTTAGTGATCTGTGTGGATGACCATTCCATTCCCCAAAATGTAATGCTTCCATTGTCGGCAGGCCTGTACAATGGAATACATCTATTTGTCATAAGTGGGATACTTTCAGACTGTGTCTGAAAGTGTCTCACTATGATATGCCACTGGATGCCCATGTTAAGTAAGGATTGCCCCAATAGCATAGTCAGAGGCATCTGTCTCAACCTCAAATGTTTTTTGCAAGTCTGGTAATGCAAGCACTGGTGCCGAGCAGAGGCGATGTTTCAACTCTGTGAATGCCTTATGTTTAGATTCAGACAAAGAGAATTTTGCTTTCGCTCCTCCCTCGGTGACTTGATTCAAGGGCCAAGTGATATGAGAAAATCCAAACATGAACCTGCGGTAGAAGTTGGCAAAACCCAGAAAGTTGTGGAGCTCAGACAGAGTGGTTGGAGATGGCCAATCCCAAATGACTTCGATCTTGGATGGATCCACATGCACTCCCTGTTCATCAATAATGTATCCTAGATACTAAACTTGGGTCATGCCAAAAGTGCATTTCTCCAAATTGGCACATAACTTGTGTTGCCGCAGTGTTTGGAGAACCTGTCGGATCTGGTGGAGGTGATCTTCCCAACCTTGGCTAAAGATCGGGATGTCATCCAAGTATACCACTACAAATGAGTTGGTGAATGGTAACAAGACGTCATCCATTAGCCTCATGAACGTTGCAGGAGCATTCGTCAACCCGAAAGGCATAACCAACCATTTGAAAAGGCCCTCGTTGGCTTTGAAGGTAGTGTTCCACACATCGGAGGGTTCGATTGGTACCTGGACTTCAAATCGATCTTGCTGAAATATTTTGCACCCTTCAATTGGTCCAAAAGGTCATCAATCTATGGGATCGGGTACATATTCTGGACAGTGATCTTGTTCAGTACCTAATAGTCAATATAGAGTCTCCAAGTCCCATCCTTCTTATGTACCAACACGATCTGGCTCCCACAGGGTGATGAACTCAATCGGATTTGAACTTTCTACAATAGCTCCTGAATCTACCTCTTGATTTCATCATTCTCCAAAATAGAGCACTGATAGATTGGTCCATTGGGTAGCGGCACACCTGGGGTTAGATCGATGGAGTGCTTAACCTGACAGTGTAGAGGAACCCCTGCGGGTGAGGTGAAGATGTCCTCGTACTCCTCCACGACCTTTTCCATATGTAGTTGTCATGCGGAGGGGCCCTATTTGGAGGTCGTGGCCATCGTCTTCTTCTTTCCTTGAGGGCGTATCATTAGGAAAACAAATTTCCTGGTTTTGGAAATGAGCTTACTACATTGTTTTGCAGTAACCAAAGAGATGGCTTTAGGCAGGTGCTACCTCTGATATCCTACACAAATTATTTCCCAAAGTAATAATAACAGCACGAGGCCTTGATTCATACACAGCATGTCACTTCCACAAATATGGTTGGCCTAATAATACATCACAGACATCAAGGGGAGCAACGTCACACAATACCTCATCCGTGAAGGGCTTGATGTTGTATGGAAGGCGACACTGTTGGCTAACGCGAAGATCCCGTCCTTGGTGAAGCCACCCGATGGTGTATGGTTGTGGATGTGTTGTGGTCAGTAAGCCTAGCTACTTCACGACCTCTGTTGAAATGAGGTTCTTTTGGCTCCCGTTGTCGACAATGAACTGTAGTGGGGAGCCCTTTACCCACATCTAGGAGTGGAAGAGGCGCTCCTCGTCCTCTGGATCTTCAAGTTCCTCCTTTTGGATCTTCATGGTGGCAACGGTGGTGTTGGGCTCCGCATCGATAATCTGCTACCCTTTGTCATTCTCCTTGTCGGGTTCTGACTCAGAGTCGGAACATGCATCTGATTCTGAAGCCTTTAGCTTGGCCACTAGTGACTGCTTGGCCTAACTCTCACTTGTATTGTGAGTGGAGCTCTTATGGAACTCACACCACTTTCCCATGTCCTTTTTTGGCTTCGCGTCACTGTTCTTTGCTCTCGGCTTTGGCGGGTTGTCTTGGCCCACCTCGCCTTGGCTTTGTCCCTTTTTCTGTGGTTTGGGGCACCTTTCCCTTGCTTTAGATTCGTAGATCCAAAGTCTGCTTCTTCTGTCTAAACTTTTCTCGATCTTGACAGCCTATCGGTAGGCCGTGCCGAGCGAGGAGATGTTCAAGAATTATATTTTGTCTTGGATGTACCTGTGCAGGCAGCCGCAGTATTTGAGTACCAAATGCTGCCCCAAATCCTTGATACCCAGCTTTGTGTGAAGGGTATGGAAAATATTGGTAAACTCTGGCATGTCTTGGTCCCTTCCCTGCCGCAGCATGGTCCACTTTATGTATTGATCCTCATAACTTCCGACGGGGTAGTACTGCTCCTTGATGGCAGCCCCAAATGAATTCCAAGTGGGTGCGGCTGAAAACTGTGAGGCCTTCTGCTCGCAGTAGGTTTCCCACCAATCCTTGACGTGGGGGACAGCTTTGAGAAGAGCGAAAGTAATCTTTTGCTGACTAGAAAAATCATGAACAAAAAAATACCCTTCTAACAGATTTAACCATTTGTCTATATCGTCTACATCTATCTGACCCTCAAATATGGCAATGTCAAAGTTAACTTGTACCTTAAAGGGTGTGGCGCTTCTAGAGTAGCTATTGGAAGTAGATGTGCCCTTCTAACAGATTTAACCATTTATCTATGGCGTCTGCATCTATCTGACCCTCAAATATGGGAATGTCAAAGTTAATTTGTACCTTAAAGGGTGTGGCGCTTCTAGAGTAGCTATTGGAAGTAGATGTGTCGCCCCTAGGTAGCCGCTGAAGGATCTGGGCAAAGTTGTCCATCATCGCGTTCCTTTGTCGCTCAAGGGCCTATTCGAGCAAGATTTTGATAGGATCTCCTGCCCCCTCATCTTTCTTTTCATCCACCATGGGAGGCCGCTGGGATTTGCAAGGCTAGTCTTGCAAAGGTTCGACAAGTTCAAGCCCTAACTCCTTATATCCCGACCTCATTGGGGACATGCAAAGAAATACAGAGAAAGAGAAGACCGCCTCTGATACCACTGATTCAGGTTTAAACAGGAACACAACAAATAACAAATATAATCATACATATAGATATGCAACAGAAATAATACTTCATCTCATTATTGTAAAATACTGAAATATGCTTACAAACAGAAATGGAAATAAACTAGCTAGGGCAATGGTAGCTTATCTCTTAGAAGAGAAGTGGTGGCTACATGCCTTTGAACTGTCTTACAATGAGGCTCGAAGCCCTATTTATTGTTGAGAGACAATGGAAAATCCTAAACATCCAAAAACCTAACCCTAGGAGATGAAGTGCCAAACTATGGGCCCCATTTTGGGTAAAATTGGTACATCAACTTCCCGGGGGCGTAACTTTGGCATACAATCTCCGTTGGACACGCACAATACCTCGTTAGAAAGCTCTATCCAAGGACTACAACTTTGGGGTGAGAAACATTAAACAATGGACCCATGTTGCTCCTAGTTTTCACAAAAATCGTCGTTTAGGGCCTCAAAATGGCTCTGGAAGTTCAAGACCCGAAAAACTACTAAAAACAGTAAATTGTGCTACAATTAAGGAAACTGAAAAAATGAAAGAAACAATGGTGGGGGTCCAAGTGGCATTGGTGGGTGGCCACCAATATCCACCTAGATCATTCCTCCCCCCTTAGGAAGCAATGGTCCCCATTGCATTGGGTTCCTCCACGAGATGAGGAAACTGTTAGCGCTCGAATTTGCCTCAGGCTGAGGAAGGCAAAATCCAAGGCAACATCAAACCACTTAGCCTCGTAGCTAGCCCTACGAGGACAGGAGAGGGCTCTCTCCAGTCTATCTCAGCAAAAAGTTTTCTAAAAGGGGCTGAGATGACTTTAAAAGAAACTGATTTTAGGCTAGTAAATTGATAAAAAGGGGTTTTTAATAAAATGATGGGGTTTTTCTGGGCTGCATGGGGCAAAGAAACAGCTTGAACAGAGAAATGTAATCAAAAACACAGATTGTCTCCTGAGGCAAGGTAGGCAAGAAAGTTTAACATCAAATTGAGATTAAATGGAATGGCAAGACTGCTGAGGAGCTGACAAGGGCATAGAGGATGAATCCTTGTCAAACAGAAGAAAACATTAAATATGAACAAACTTAAAGGCAGAGCATACAAAATATGAATTCTACCTTAACACTTCATTTGTTCAATTGGAAACGATCATGAAATGACATGAACACATAACAGGCTACATATGAAACAAAAGAGGACACAAATGTTAAATCTCATACCACAGGAATCTCAGAAGCCAGAGCTGGGTATTTTCATTAAAATCCCTGTCAAGGACTATACAATGAAAGCTCTGTTCTCTCTCCTCTACCAGCGCTCAGAACTCTCTCTGACCTCCCCTTACAAACAATTTTTTAATACATTAAATAAACTATTCTAGGAGAAAACAGATCGACCCAAAAACAGGGGCACTGTTTCAACTAAAGCCATGACGATAGAAAAGAATCCTCTATCTGCTCTTAAAGATAGAAAAGCCTTCCATTATTCCAGCGTGAAGACAGAAATAGGCAATCGAATCTTGTTCTCCGCTATGGCAAGTATCTACGTTTCAAAATAGCTTTTCGATCTCTGACTGCCACGTTACATTTGTCATTCAAGACTTTCTTCTCCATTTATCCACCTAGAGATCAACAAATCCATCCACCAGATAACTGTTGTGTATGGTTAGGTGTGAAAATAATTGATGCATATTTAGAAATCTGAGCAACAAAACCAATGACACATTCATGCCTGAGAATCCAATCTCTCATCTGTCTATCTATTTCCCATTGATCGTTTTAGCATGACTGAATAAGTAATCAGTTTTGCACCTTGTACATTTTTTCTATCGATAGTACAATTGCGACATATCACTGTGCCTCTTAGTCACAAAATCCGCTCCACAGGATATTGTCTTGTATTTTTTTTTTATTCTGACAGGGCTTGTGTTTCTCTCACTTGTATATTTAGTTCTTTATGTTTTACAATGTTTGGAAACAGGTCTTGTGTTCTTCCAAAGCCATTCACGAGCATCTCCATCCACAAGCGGTGAAACCTTTTCCCAAACATCTGAATGATAATTTTTTAACCATTCGATTTCTGCAGCTGACACCAAAGACAGATCAACTAGCTTACTCTGGATAGGAACAAATGTAAGCTTTTCAAATCCAAGATATGTGATGCCTCCAAATCGGTTTGGAGTCTCGACTTCTCGTACAACTAACAGATTCTCAATACGAATGCCAAAGGATCAATCTTCATAGTATCGAGGCTCATTACTCACAATCATGCCTCCTTGCAAACTAGTCATATTTTCATACCGATAACTGATACTTTGAGGACCTTCATGCACATTCAGTGCAGCTCCTACTCCATGGCCTGTACCATGGCGGTAATCGTGCTTGGTGAAGAGCTATATGGCCCTGATTCATGCCTACAACACTCTAGTGAAGCATTCCCTATGTTGTGAAGTAGGCTCTCCAAAGTGTACAGTCCTTGTAATGTCTGTTGTCCCATCGACATATTGACCACCACTGTCTAGCAAGAAGAGATTTCTTGTCATCTACAATGTTGCACGTATCTGGTTGAGCTTGATAGTGAATAATTGCCCCATTTGCTCCTGAGCCACTTATTGTGTCAAAGCTTGTATCAATAAAACCAGCTTGCTTAGCCCGAATCTCGAACAACCCTTTCTGCAACTTTGACTTCTGTAAGAAGCACTTTCTCATGAACAACTTTTGTTTCCAGCCATGACCAAAATTCAGGAAGAGCTGCAGCATCTCTCAAATGAGCTTGCCTCATCCCATCCAATTCTGCCTCATTTTTATGGACTTTGCAAGTGCTACTGGGGAAGCTCTATGTATTGTGACAGGTCCTTCCATCTCAATGTCTAAGGACTTCCCTTCTTGTAATTTCATATTGGAATCTTTGGTGCTTTTCCTTTTACTTTGTTTGGCAAGTCGTTGATAGTAATCATTGGATGCAGAATTGAAAGTATTAACTATTGCAACACTTATGCTTGATGTATCCAACCAAAGCTTTGCACCATTCTTTGCCAACGAGAAACCAAACAGGAGCTCCAAGCTTCTTGTTGATTACGGCCATGTACCTAGAACCCATACCAACAGGTGCAAGTTCGTCCTTCTCTTCCCAAAAGGGAGCTGGGCCTTCGCCGACTAGCTGCCAATAGTTTGCCTGAAGTGCTTATGCCTATTCATCAGTTGCATTTTGTAGCAATGCCTCCAGACGCAAATTAATACCAAGTGAGCCAAGAAACTGGAGCTCCAGAGAAAGCACTGAATGCATCTCCAAAAACAAACAGAACATTTGCAACCACATACAGAGAGGCCCTGTTTCCGTTCTGCAAGGGCTAAAACTGCCTCCAGCTGCAACTTTTGCACATCATCATTCCCAGAAAATTCTGCAGTGTTGCAGTGAAGCCATTTTTGAACTCGATCACAGCCAACGCCTTTATGAAGTCCTGAAATTTGAAGTGCCATAAATCATCGGTTTTGCCTTTACGCTTTCTAGTCTTGATGATGACTCAAAATCTGATAATCCGATGTAGATTCTGTTTGTGCTTTTGCAGGGATAAGAGCTGCAGAAGCTGCTGCCATTTGAAGAGCTGAAGAATTTTGAAACATTTTGACAAATTACATATTCTAAAAAACACATTTAATGATTTCTTCTTCAAAACAGGGTTTTGAAGAAGAATCAATCTCACTTTGACTGACAAGACGGAGTCTAACATCGGCTCCAATGGGGATGGCAGTTGCCGCTTCTTGGAGGTGCCAAGAACCTGTAGAAATTTGGGAGAGCAGACAGTGCCTCCGTCCAATGGGCGATGGAGTCATCATTCCAACAAATCGACACAACCCTTGACTCAATTTTCAAACTGAAACTGAACTCAAACTGATTCGATCTCAAGACTGAAATGACTGAAAAACTAGCTTAACTAACTTCAAACTAAAGCTGCAATGAAACTAGAATAAGATGCTACCCTTTGGCTGCTTATTTATTTACAAAATCTACCCTACTATGCTGCAAAAACAATAAGTCAGGTAATACTGAAATGCCAGATCAACCATTCAAGTAAACCTGAGAATGATGCCGCTCGAGAATGATTCCACGAGGACACAGATGTAATTGCTGACAGCCCTTCATGCACGTAATGAACCTGGTCACGTAAAAGACAGCCTGATCTAACAATCAAACTAAAAAACGTGTCCATGTATGTTGCCATTGGATCGCGGAAGCTGGACTCTGTTGGCTGCCCCAACTCTGCAATACATACTTCCAGCTGCACACTATCAATATAAACATCTGTAGGCAATTCTATGATTTCTTGTTGCGAAGGAGGAAGGATTTCCAAGAACTTTTTAGGGTCTTGGAAATCATAGGACTGGATCTGCTCATCTAAACACTGAATCTCCTTCTCAATTCTTTCAACAACTAACTCACAAAATCTAGTTTTAGTTTCAAGAGGGAACTTTGGAGATTTCAAACATTGAAGCAAGGCACTGAAAAATTCTTCATCAATTTCAGAATCTGCTAACTGATTTCTAACCTCTTTTACAGCTTCACAAAGTGCAGGGTTTGCCACATATCCTACCATTGCATGAATGGATCAGCAAGCACTGGACTGTCTGGATCGAGTTGGAGTCGCCAGGTGAATGATTCAGCCTGCATATGTGTCTGACTGTTGTCCACCATCAGCATCAGATCTGCAATTTGATTTCATGTACTGGGACAAGACAATCAACAAGTCGAATGTTTTCCCCAGTATGGTCGCCAATATGTTAGCGCTCGAATTTTCCTCAGGTTGAGGAAGGCAACATCAAACCACTTAGCCTCGTAGCTAACCCTACGAGGACAGGAGAGGGCTCTCTCCAGTCTATCTCAGCAAAAAGTTTTCTAAAAGGGGCTGAGATGACTTTAAAAGAAACTGATTTTAGGCTAGTAAATTGATAAAAAGGGGTTTTTAATAAAATGATGGGGTTTTTCTGGGCTGCATGGGGCAAAGAAACAGCTTGAACAGAGAAATGTAATCAAAAACATAGAATGTCTCCTGAGGCAAGGTAGGCAAGAAAGTTTAACATCAAATTGAGATTAAATGGAATGGCAAGACTACTAAGGAGCTGACAAGGGCATAGAGGATGAATCCTTGTCAAACAGAAGAAAACATTAAATATGAACAAACTTAAAGGCAGAGCATACAAAATATGATTTCTACCTTAACACTTCATTTGTTCAATTGGAAACGATCATGAAATGACATGAACACATAACAGGCTACATATGAAACAAAAGAGGACACAAATGTTAAATTTCATACCACGGGAATCTCAGAAGCCAGAGCTGGGTATTTTCATTAAAATCCCTGTCAAGGACTGTACAATGAAAGCTCTGTTCTCTCTCCTCTACCAGCGCTCAGAACTCTCTCTGACCTCCCCTTACAAATGATTTTTTAATACATTAAATAAACTATTCTAGGAGAAAACAGATCGACCCAAAAACAGGGGCGCTGTTTCAACTAAAGCCATGAAGATAGAAAAGAATCCTCCATCTGCTCTTAAAGATAGAAAAGCCTTCCATTATTCCAGCGTGAAGACATAAATAGGCAATCGAATCTTGTTCTCCGCTATGGCAAGTATCTACATTTCAAAATAGCTTTTCGATCTCTGACTGCCACGTTACATTTGTCATTCAAGACTTTCTTCTCCATTTATCCACCTGGCGATCAACAAATCCATCCACCGGATAACTGTTGTGTATGGTTAGGTGTGAAAATAATTGATGCATATTTAGAAATCTGAGCAACAAAACCAATGACACATTCATGCCTGAGAATCCAATCTCTCATCTGTCTATCTATTTCCCATTGATCGTTTTAGCATGACTGAATAAGTAATCAGTTTTGCACCTTGTACATTTTTTCTATCGATAGTACAATTGCGACATATCACTGTGCCTCTTAGTCACAAAATCCGCTCCACAGGATATTGTCTTGTATTTTTTTTTTATTCTGACAGGGCTTGTGTTTCTCTCACTTGTATATTTAGTTCTTTATGTTTTACAATGTTTGGAAACAGGTCTTGTGTTCTTCCAAAGCCATTCACGAGCATCTCCATCCACAAGCGGTGAAACCTTTTCACAAACTCCTGAATGATAATTTTTTAACCATTCGATTTCTGCAGCTGACACCAAAGACAGATCAACTAGCTTACTCTGGATAGGAACAAATGTAAGCTTTTCAAATCTAAGATATGTGATGCCTCCAAATCAGTTTGGAGTCTCGACTTCTCGTACAACTAGCAGATTCTCAATACGAATGCCAAAGGATCAATCTTCATAGTATCGAGGTTCATTACTCACAATCATGCCTCCTTGCAAACCAGTCATATTTTCATACCGATAACTGATACTTTGAGGACCTTCATGCACATTCAGTGCAGCTCCTACTCCATGGCCTGTACCATGGCGGTAATCGTGCTTGGTGAAGAGCTATATGGCCCTGATTCATGCCTGCAACACTCTAGTGAAGCATTCCCTATGTTGTGAAGTAGGCTCTCCAAAGTGTACAGTCCTTGTAATGTCTGTTGTCCCATCGACATATTGACCACCATTGTCTATCAAGAAGAGATTTCTTGTCATCTACAATGCTGCAGGTATCTGGTTGAGCTTGATAGTAAATAATTGCCGCATTTGCTCCTGAGCCACTTATTGTGTCAAAGCTTGTATCAATAAAGCCAGCTTGCTTAGCCCGAATCTCGAACAACCCTTTCTGCAACTTCGACTTCTGTAAGAAGCACTTTCTCATGAACAACTTTTGTTTCCAGCCATGACCAAAATTCAGCAAGAGCTGCAGCATCTCTCAAATGAGCTTGCCTCATCCCATCCAATTCTACCTCATTTTTATGGACTTTGCAAGTGCTACTGGGGAAGCTCTATGTATTGTGATAGGTCCTTCCATCTCACTGTCTAAGGACTTCCCTTCTTGTGATTTCATATTGGAATCTTTGGTGCTTTTCTTTTTACTTTGTTTGGCAAGTCGTTGATAGTAATCATTGGATGCAGAATTGAAAGTATTAACTATTGCAACACTTATGCTTGATGTATCCAACCAAAGCTTTGCACCATTCTTTGCCAACGAGAAACCAAACAGGAGCTCCAAGCTTCTTGTTGATTACGGCCATGTACCTAGAACCCATACCAACAGGTGCAAGTTCATCCTTCTCTTCCCAAAAGGGAGCTGGGCCTTCGCCGACTAGCTGCCAATAGTTTGCCTGAAGTGCTTCTGCCTGTTCATCAGTTGCATTTTGTAGCAATGCCTCCAGACGCAAATTAATACCAAGTGAGCCAAGAAACTGGAGCTCCAGAGAAAGCACTGAATGCATCTCCAAAAACAAACAGAACATTTACAACCACATACAGAGAGGCCCTGTTTCCGTTCTGCAAGGGCTGAAACTGCCTCCAGGTGCAACTTTTGCACATCATCATTCCCAGAAAATTCTGCAGTGTTGCAGTGAAGCCATTTTTGAACTCGATCACAGCCAACACCTTTATGAAGTCCTGAAATTTGAAGTGCCATAAATCATCGGTTTTTCCTTTACGCTTTCTAGCCTTGATGATGACTCAAAATCTGATAATCCGATGTAGATTCTGTTTGTGCTTTTGCAGGGATAAGAGCTGCAGAAGCTGCTGCCATTTGAAGAGCTGAAGAATTTTGAAACATTTTGACAAATTACATATTCTAAAAAACACATTTAATGATTTCTTCTTCAAAATAGGGTTTTGAAGAAGAATCAATCTCACTTTGACTGACAAGACGGAGTCTAACAGAAACTTCTGTTGAACTTGGTCCCTAGTGAGCCACTTGCCCTAGTGAAGGAGTTGGCTTACTTTGACAACTCGATACAGTTAGATCTTCTGTTGGCGAGTGTTCTTGATCGATGTGTCCATGATCCGATCAGTTTCAACTTGCTCCATGCAATCTGGATTTAACTATGTTGGTGTGAGTTGTTCTGCAATGTCGGATGAGTCTAGTAATGGTGGAAATTATGGCCGAAGGTGATCCACATTGAACACTGGGTGCAGGCCAAGGAATGGGGGAATGCTGAGCTCAAATGCATTGTCTCCCGCAACCTTGGTAATGGTGTAAGGACCATATCGGAGTGGCCTAAGTTTCTGATAGGCTCCGGTAAGGCGTTCCTTCTACAAATGCAACCAAACTTTGTCGCCCACCTTAAACTTGTGTGCCACCCGATGTTGATCATGTCATTGCTTGTACTTGGCATTTGATTTCTCCAGAATGTTGTGGACCTACCGGCGGATATGTTGGATGTACTCAATGAAGTTGTTTGCCTTATCTGTTTCGGACTGGACATGAGCCGAATCTGCCTGAGTAGCTACAAATGGCATGGCCACATCAATGGGACATAGTGGCTGGAATCCCAAGCCCACCTGAAAAGGTTGTGTCCAGTCGAGTTGTGGAGAGCCCGGTTATAACTGTGCTAAACATAGGGGAGGCTCTCATCCCATGTGCGTGGATGCTTTGAGTTGTACATATGCAAAATGTGTATGATCATCCTGTTGACAACCTCCGCCTAGCCATCAGTTTGGGGATGGAAGGTTGTGGACTTAGTGAGTTTGGTGTCTAGCATCAACCAGAGACTGGACCAAATTTATTGAGGAACCTGCTGTCCCGATCTGAGATGATAGACTGTGGGATCCCAAAGTGTTTCCACACTTGTTCAAAGAAGAGTTTTTTAGTGGCTTCTGCTGTGACATTCTTCTTGCAGGCCGCCATAATGGCCATCTTCGAGAACCTCTCGACGACCAAAAAAACACAGTTGTTTCCATACTTAGTAGAAGGAAGGCTCGACATGTAATCCATGCATATGGATTCCCAAGGTTGACTAGGGGTAGGGAGCGGAGTATAGAGGCCTTGCTTCTTGATGGTAGGTTTGGCAAAGGAGCAGGTAGTGCAGGATCTGATGTACTTCCCGACATCCTGTCAAAGATTCGGCCAATAGAAATACTTCTGTAGTAATGCCACCATTTTCTCAACCCCAAAAGGCCCAGTAGCCCAACTATAGTGTGCTTCCCAAATCATCTTGGCACGCTCGCTTGAAGGAACACAAAGGTGACCCAGGTGGCATAACAGGGCATCCAGGAGGCGAAAATCTGGAACATGCTGACCTTCCAAGAGTGTCTGGCATGTGTGGCCAAATTCTGGGTCGCTTTTGTAGGGAAGTCGCCAATCAGAAGTCTCATGCCCACAAGAGTTGAGAATGGTGGTTAACGCCATGATTGGTGGTCAACTGAGGCAATCTGCAACATTATTGGTGTTGCCCTTTTTATACTTGATATTCAAATGGAATTGTTGCAGGTATGTGGACCACTTCTGATGGAAATCATTCTGCAACTTCCCTTGTGTCTGTATGAACTACAGGGGTCGGTGGTCTGTGTGGATGACCATTCCCTTCCCAAAAATGTAATGCTTCCATTGTCGGCAAGCCTACACAATGGAATACATCTCTTTGTCATAAGTGGGATACTTCCTGACTGTGTCTGAAAGTGTCTCATTGTGATATGCCACTGGATGCCTGCGTTGAGTAAGGACTGCCCCAATAGCATAGTTAGAGGCATCAGTCTCAATCTCAAATGGTTGTTTCAAGTCTGGTAATGCGAGCATTGGTGCTGAGCAGAGGCGATGTTTCAACTCTGTGAATGCCTTATGTTGAGATTCAGACCAAAATAATTTTTCTTTCGCTCCTCCCTTGGTGACTTGACTGAAGGGCCAAGTGATATGAGAAAATACAAACATGAACTTGTGGTAGAAGTTGGCAAGACCCAAAAAGCTGCGGAGCTCTATCAGAGTGGTTGGAGATGGCCAATCCCAAATGACTTGGATCTTGGATGGATCCACATGCACCCCCTGTTCATCAATAATATATCCCAGATACTAAACTTGGGTCATGACAAAAGTTCATTTCTCCAAATTGGCACACAACTTGTGTTGTCGTAGTGTTTGGAGAACTTGTCAGTTGTGGTGGAGGTGCTCTTCCCAACTTTGGCTGAAGATCAGGATGTCATCCAAGTATACCACTACAAATGAATTGGTGAATGGTTGCAAGATGTCATCCATTAGCCTCATGAAGGTTGTAGGAGCATTCGTCAACCCGAAAAGCATAACCAACTATTTGAAAAGGCCCTCCTTGGTTTTGAAGGCGGTCTTCCACACATCGAAGGGTTCGATTGGTACCTAGTGATATCCTGACTTCAAATCGATCTTGCTGAAAGATTTTCCCCCCTTCAGTTGGTCCAGAAGGTCATCAATCCATGGGATCGGGTACCTATTCTAGACAATGATCTTGTTCAGCGCCTGATAGTCAATACAGAGTCTCCAAGTCCCATCCTTCTTCTATACCAACATGATCGGGTTCCCGCAGGGCGATGAACTTGATTGGATGTGACCTTTCTGCAGCAGCTCCTGAATCTGCCTCTTGATTTCATCGTTCTCCAAAATGAAGCGCTGATAGATTGGTCCATTGGGCAGTAGCGTGCCTGGGATCAGATCGATGGAGTGCTTGATGTGACAGTGTAGAGGAATCCCTGCGGGGGAGGTGAAGATGTCCTCGTACTCCTCCACAACCTTTTCCATATGTAGTTGTCGTGCAGAGGGGCCCTGTCTGGAGGTCGTGGCCACCATCTTCTTCTTTCTTTGAGGGTGTATCATCAAGAAAACAAATTTCCTGTTTTTGGAAATTAGTTTACTGCATTGTTTTGCAGTAACCAAAGAGATGGCGGTAGGTGGTGCTACCTCCGGTATCCTGTACAAATTATTTCCCAAAGTAACAATAACAGCACGAGACCTTGATTCATACACAACATGTCGCTTCCACAAGTATGGTTGGCCTAATAATACATCACAAACATCAAGGGGAGCAACGTCACATAATGCCTCATCTGTGAAGGCCTTGATGTTGTATGGAAGGCGACATTGTTGGCTTACAGGAAGATCACATCCTTGGTGAAGCCACCTGATGGTGTACGGTTGTGGATGTGTTGTGGTCAGTAAGCCCAGCCGCTTCATGACCTCTGCCGAAATGAGGTTCTTTTGGCTTCCGCTGTTGACAATGAACTGTAGCGGGGAGCCCTTTACCCACATCTAAGAGTGGAAGAGGTGCTCCTCCTCCTCTAGATCTTCGGGTTCCTCCTTTTAGATCTTCGTGGTGGCAACGGTGGTGTTGGGCTCCGCATTGATAATATGCTACCCTTTGTCATTCCCCTTGTCAGGTTCTCACTCAGAGTCGGAACATGCATATGATTCTGAAACCTTTAGCTCTGCCACCAGTGACTGCTTGGCCCGACACTCACTTGTATTGTTAGTGGAGCTCTTATGGAACTCACACCACTTTCCCGTATCCTTTTTCCACTTCACGGCACTGTTCTTTGCTTGCGGCTTTGGCAGGTTGTCTTGGCCTGCCCCACCTTGGCTTTATCCCTTGTTTTGCAGTTTGGGGGCACCTTTCCCTTGCTTCAGATTCGCAGATCCAAAGTCTCGCTTCTTCTGTTTAAATTTTTGCTCGATCTTGATGGCATATCAATAGGTCGTGCTGAGCGAGGAGATGTTCAGGAATTATATTTTGTCCTTGATGTACCTGTGCAGGCACCCGCAGTATTTGAGTGCCAAATGCTTCTTTAAATCCTTGATACCCAACTTTGTGTGAAGGGTATGGAAAATATTGGTAAACTCTGGCACGTCTTGGTCCCTTCCCTGTCGCAGCGTGGTCCACTTTATGTATTGATCCTCATAGCTTCCGAAAAGGTAGTACTGCTCCTTGATGGCAACACCGAATGAATTCCAAGTGGGTGCGGCTAAAAACTGTGAGGCCGTACTTTCATCCTTCTGCTTGCAGTAGGTTTCCCACTAGTCCTTGACGTGGGGGGAAGCTTTGAGAAGAGCAAAAGTAATCTTTTCCCGGCTGGAAAAATCATGAACAGAAAAATACCCTTCTAGAAGATTTAACCATTTATATATGGTGTCTGCATCTTTCTGACCCTAAAATATCGGAATGTCAAGGTTAACTTGTACCTTAAAGGGTGTGGTGCTTCCAGAGTAGCTATTGGAAGTAGATGTGTCGCCCCTAGGTAGCCGCTGAAGGATATAGGCAAAGTTGTCCATCATCACGTTCCTTTGTCGCTCGAGGGCCTCTTCGAGCAAGATTTTGATAGGATCTCCTGCCCCCTCGTCTTTCTTTTCATCCGCCATTGGAGGTCGTTGGGATTTGTGAGGTTGGTCTTGCAAAGGTTCGACCAGTTCAAGCCCTAACTTCTTATATCCCGACCTCGTTGGGGACATGCAAAGAAAGACAGAGAAAGAGTAGACAACCTCTAATACCACTAATTCAGTTTTAAACAGGAACGCAACAAATTATAGATATAATCATACATACAGATATGCAACAGAAATAATACTTCATTTCACAACTATAAAATACTGGAATATGCTTACAAATAGAAATGGAAATAAACTTGCTAGGGCGATGGTAGCTTATCTCTGAAAAGAGATGTGGCGGTTACATGCCTCTGAACTATCTTACAATGAGGCTAGAAGGCCTATTTATTGTTGAGAAACAATGGAAAAGCCTAAACATCCAAAAACCTAACCTTAGGAGATGAAGCGCCAAACTATGGGCCCCGTTTTGGGTAAATTGGTACATCAACTTCTTGGGGTCGTAACTTTGGCATACGATCTCCGTTTGACAAATACCTTGTTAGAAAGATCTATTTGAGGACTACAACTTTGGGGAGAGAAACAATGAACAATTGTCCCATTTTTCTCTCAGTTTTCCCAAAAAACATCATTTAGGGCCTCAAAACGGCTCCGGTAGTTCAGGACTCGAAAAACTACTAAAAATAGTAAATTGTGCTACAATTAAGGAAACTAAAAAACTCAAAGAAACAATGGTGGGGGTCCAAGTGGCATTGGAGGGTGGTCACCAATATCCACCTGGATCATTCCTCCCCCCTTAGGAAGCAATGGTCCCCATTGCGTTGAGTTCCTCCATGAGATGAGGAAACTTCTACTGAACTTGGTCCCTAGTGAGCCACTTGCGTTGGTGAAGGAATTGGCCTGCTTTGACAACTCAATACAGTTGGATCATTTGCTAGCGAGTGTGCTTGATCTGTGTGTCCATGATTTGATCAGTTGTAGCTTGTTCCATGCAATTTGGATTTAACTCTGTTGGTGTGAGTTGTTCTGCAATGTCGGATGTCTCGAGTAATGGTGGAAAGTATGGCCGAAGTCTATCCACATTGAACACTGGGTGCAGGCCAAGGAATGGGAGAATGTTGAACTCAAATGCATTATCTCCCACAACCTTGGTAATGGTGTAAGGACCATATCGGAGTGGTCTGAATTTACGATAGGCTCCGCTAAGGCGTTCCTTCTGCAAATGCAACCAGACTTTGTCGCCCACCTAAAACTTGTGTGGCACGCGACGTTGATCATGTCATTGCTTGTACTTGCCATTTGATTTCTCCAGAATGTCTTGAACCCACTGGCGAATATGTTGGATGTGCTCAATGAGGTTGTTTGCCTTTTCTGTTTTAGACTGGACATGAGCTGAATCTTCCTGATTAACTGCAAATAGCATGGCCACATCAATGGGACATAGTGGCTGGAATCCCAAGCCCACCTGAAAAGGGTTGTGTCCAGTCGAGTTGTGAAGAGCCCGGTTATAGTTGTGCTGATCATAGGGGAGCCTTTCATCCCATGTGTGTGGATGCTTTGAGTTGTACATGTGCAGAATGTGTACGATCATCCTATTGACAACCTCCGTCTGGCCATCAGTTTGGGGATGGAAGGCTGTGGACTTAGTGAGTTTGGTGTCTAACATCAACCAAAGACTGGACGAAAATTTACTGAGGAACCTGCTGTCCCAATCTGAAATGATAGACTGTGGGATCCAAAAGTATACCCACACTTGTTCAAAGAAGAGTTTAGTAATGGCTTTTGCTGTGATATTCTTCTTGCAGGCCGCCATAATGGCCATCTTCGAGAACCTCTCGACGACCACAAAAACACAGTCATTTCCATGCTTAGTAGAAGGAAGGCCCGACATGTAATACATGGAGATGGATTCCCAAGGTCGACTAAGGGTAGGTAGTAGAGTATAGAGGCCTTGCTTCTTGATGGTCGGTTTGGCAATGGCGTAGGCAGTGCAGGATCTGATGTATTCTTGACATCCTGTCAAAGATTGAGCCAATAGAAATACTACTGCAGTACTGCCATTGTTTTCTCGACCCCGAAATTCCCAACAACCCAACTGTAGTGTGCTTCCCAAATCATCTTGGCACGCTCGCTTGAAGGAACACAAAAGTGACCTAGGTGGCATAATAGGGCATCTTGGAGGTGAAAATCTCGAACATGCTGACCTTCCAAGAGTGTCTGGTATGTGTGGCCAAATTCCAGGTCGCTTTTATGGAGAAGTGGCCAATCAGAAGTATCATGCCCACAAGAGTTGAGCACGGTGGTTAACGCCATGATCGGTGGTCGACTGAGGCAATCTGCAACATTATTGGTGTTTCCCTTCTTATACTTGCTATTCAAATGGAATTGTTGCAGGTATGTGGACCACTTCTGATGCCGATCATTTTGCAACTTCCCTTGCGTCTATATGAACTGCAGGGGCCGGTGGTCTGTGTGGATGACCATTCCCTTCCCCAAAATGTGAAGCTTCCATTGTCAATAGGCCTGCACAATGGAATACATCTATTTGTCATAAGTGGGATACTTTCGGACTGTGTCTGAAAGTGTCCCACTGTGATATGCCACTGGATGCCCTTGTTGAGTAAGGACTACCCCAATAGCATAGTCAAAGGCATCTGTCTCAATCTCAAATGGTTGTTGCAAGTCTGGTAATGCGAGCACTGGTGCCAAGTAGATGTGATGTTTCAACTCTGTGAATGCCATTTGTTGAGATTCAGACCAAAAGAATTTTTCTTTCGCTCCTCCCTTGGTGACTTGACTCAAGGGCCAAGTGATATGAGAAGATCCCAACACGAACCCGCGGTAGAAGTTGGCAAGACCCAGAAAGCTGCGAAGCTCAGTTAGAGTGGTTGGAGATGGGCAATCCCAAATGACTTGGATCTTGGATAGATCCACATGCACCCCCTGTTCATCAATAATGTATCCCAGATATTGAACTTGGGTCATGCCAAAAATGCATTTCTCCAAATTGGCACATAACTTGTGTTGCCGCAGTGTTTGGAGAACTTGTCGGATGTGGTGGAGGTGTTCTTCCCAACTCTGGCTGAAGATTAGGATGTCATCCAAGTATACCATTACAAATGAGTTGGTGAATCTCCACAAGATGTCATCCATTAGCCTCGTGAAGGTTACAGGAGCATTCGCCAACCCGAAAGGCATAACCAACCATTCAAAAAGGCCCTCCTTGGCTTTGAAGGCAGTCTTCCTCACATCGGAGGGTTCGATTGATACCTGGTGATATCTTGACTTCAAATCGATCTTGCTGAAATATTTTGCCCCCTTCATTTGGTCCAGAAGGTCATCAATCTATGGGATCGAGTACCTATTTCGGACAGTGATCTTGTTCAGCGCCCGATAGTCAATACAGAGTCTCCAAGTCCCATCCTTCTTCTGTACCAACACGATCAGGCTCCTACAGGGCGGTGAACTCAGTCAGATGTGACCTTTCTGCAGTAGCTCCTGAATCTGCCTCTTGATTTCATCGTTCTCTAGAGCGGAGCGCCGATAGATTGGTCCATTGGGCATCGGCGCACCTGGGGTCAAATCGATGGAGTGCTTGACCTGACAGTGTAGAGGAACCCCTGCGGGGGAGGTGAAGATGTCCTTGTACTCCTCCACGACCTTGTCCATCTGTAGTTGTAGTGCGGAAGGGCCCTGTCTAGAGGTCGTGGCCACCGTCTTCTTCTTTCCTTGAGGGCGTATCATCAGGAAAACATATTTCCTAGTTTTAGAAATGAGCTTACTGCATTGTTTTGCAGTACCCAAAGAGATGGCGGTAGGCGGTGCTACCTCCGGTATCCTATACAACTTATTTCCCAAAGTAGCAATAACAACACCAGGCCTTGATTCATACACAACGTGTCATTTCCACAAGTATGGTTTTCCTAATAATACATCACAAACATCAAGGGGAGAAACGTCACACAATACCTCATCCATGAGGGGCTTGATGTTTTATGGAAGGCAACACTGCTAGCTCACACGAAGATCCCGTCCTTGGTGAAGCCACCTGATGGTGTACGATTGTGGATGTGTTGTGGCCGGTAAGCCCAGCCGCTTCACGACCTCTGCCGAAATGAGGTTCTTTTGGCTCCCGCTGTCGACAATGAACTGTAGCGGGGAGCCCTTTACCCACATCTGGGAGTGGAAGAGGCGCTCCTCCTTTTGGATCTTCGTGGTGGCAACAGTGGCATTGGGCTCCGCATCGATAATCTGTGTTCCTTTGTCATTCCCCTTGTCGGGTTCTGACTCAAAGTCAGAACATGCATATGATTCTGAAACCTTTAGCTCGGCCACCAGTGACTACTTGGCCTGACACTCACTTGTGTTGTGAGTGGAGCTCTTATGGAAATCACACCACTTTCTCGTGTCCTTTTTTGGCTTCGCAGCGTTATTCTTTGCTTTCGGCTTTGGCGGGTTGTCTTGGCCCGCCTTGCATTGGCTTTGTCCCTTGTTTTGCGATTTGGGGGCACCTTTCCCTTGCTTTGGATTCGCAAACCCAAAGTCTCGCTTCTTCTATTTAAACTTTTTCTCAATCTTGACAGCATATCGGTAGGCCGTGCTAAGCGAGGAGATGTTCAGGAATTCTATTTCGTCCTGGATGTACCTATGCAGACGGCTGCGGTATTTGAGTACCAAATGCTGCTCTGAATCCTTGATACCCAACTTTGTACGAAGGGTATGGAAAATATTGGTAAACTCCAACACGTTTTGGTCCCTTCCCTGCCGCAACATGGTCCACTTTATGTATTGATCCTCATAGCTTCCAATAGGGTAGTACTGCTCCTTGATGGCAGCTCGGAATTAATTCCAAGTGTGTGCGGCTGAAAACAGTGAGGCCGTACTTTCATCCTTCTTCTCGCAGTAGGTTTCTTACCAGTCCTTGATGTGGGGGGCATCTTTGAGAAGGGCGAAAGTAATATTTTCCTGACCGGAAAAATCATGAACAAAAAAAGACCCTTCTAGCAGATTTAACCATTTATCTACGACGTCTACATCTATCTAACCCTCAAATATGGGAATGTCAAAGTTAACTTGTACCTTAAAGGGTGTGGCGCTTCCAGAGTAGCTGCTGGAAGTAGATGTGTCGCCCCTGGGTAGCTGCAGAAGGATCTGGGCAAAGTTGTCCATCATTGCGTTCCTTGGTCACTCGAGGGCCTCTTCGAACAAGATTTTGATAGGATCTCTTGCCCCCCCATCTTTCTTTTCATCCGCCATGGGATGCCATCGGGATTTGCGAGGTTGGTCTTGCAAAGGTTTGACCAGTTCAAGCCCTAACTCCTTATATCCCGACCTCATTGGGGACATGCAAAGAAAGACAGAGAAAGAGCAAACTACCTCTAATGCCACTGATCCGGATTTAAACAAGAACACAACAAATTACAGATATAATCATACATACAGATATGCAACAGAAATAATACTTCATTTCATTACTGTAAAATACTGAAATATGTTTACAAACAAAAATGGAAATAAACTAGCTAGGGCGATGGTAGCTTATCTTTGAGAAGAGATGTTGTAGCTACATGCCTCTAAACTACCTTACAATGAGGCTTGAAGGCCTATTTATTGTTTAGAAACAATGGAAAACCCTAAACATAAAAAAACCTAACCCTAGGTGATGAAGCGCCAAACTATGGGCCCCGTTTTGGGTAAATTGGTACATCAACTTCCCAGGGTTGTAACTTTGGCATACGATCTCCATTTGACACGCACAATACCACGTTAGAAAGATCTATCCGAGGACTACAACTTTGGGAGGTGCAACATTGGTTTGTTGGCCCATGTTGCTCACAGTTTTCCCAAAAAAACGTCGTTTATGGCCTCAAAACGGCTCCAGAAGTTCAGGACCCAAAAAACTGCTAAAAATAGTAAATTGTGCTACAATTAAGGAAACTGAAAAACTAAAAGAAACAATGGTGGGGGTCCAAGTGGCATTGGTGGGTGGCCACCAATATCCACCTGGATCAAGATGTGTATGCCTTTAGTTCAACTCCATCCCCTCCTTTGTGGTTATGCAATGTGGATGCATATGTGTGAATAAAATTAAGATGCATGCATGGTTGGCATCTTGGAATTATTCCTATAGCTATTAAATCTCCTCTTTACTCATTATGGATCACACAATTTTTTTGGGTCATATCCTACATGAAATGAAGCAAATTCCAATGGATGTAGGTCCATAGATGTTTTGGTCTTTCATAATAACATATGTCTATATTGGCTATGGGATGTGTATGCCATATGATTAACCTCCTTCACCTTCCATGTTGGCTATGGGATGTGTATGCCATATGATTAACCTCCTTCCCCTTCCATGTTGGCCATGTGATGTGATACATGTGTGTGAATAAAAGTTCGATACACCAATGATGTGTCTTGGAATTATTTATTTGATTATAAAAGATCCTTTTTCTTCCTTCTGTATCCCACATTTGATGGGGATTAGGTTTTCACAGGTGTAAAAGTCTTTACATACCATGGAGCTTATTATAATGGATGTGATTCCATTGTGGTCATAATATCTCTTACTAACATATTCTTAAATTGGTTGCAAGATGTATATTCCTTTGTCTTGGCCTCCCTCACTTCCTTTATGGATTGTGTGATGTGGGTATGTCATGTGTACTTTTTACAATTCTCCCATACTTGTAACTTTGGGTGAGAAGGAGTAAAGATACCCCTTTTTTTTATTCACTAAGAAATGTTGAATTTCACTTATTGGATTGAGAATTTGTCGGCTTTCAAATGAGGGCTATCATTAAGCATGCATTGTGAGTTTAAAGTAGTTAAACAAGTGGTATTAGTGAAGAGTGGATAAGGTGGATGGTCGATGTATGGAATTCAAATATGCCTAGTGAGGATCTTGGATTTTTTTTTATTGTTTTAAAATTTTTTCTTTCCTCATTGTGCATCCCATATTCAAGTAGCTTCAAAATTGTGGGCTATAAAATTCTTTGCATGCCATGAACGTATGCCGGTGGAGGAGAGTCGATAATGGTCATGAACTCTCTTACTAGCATATTTCTAGAATGATTACATGATGTAAACTCATTATGCTTAGCCTCCTCCCTCAGGTTTTATGGGTTATGTGATGTGGGTGCATATGGTGTGCATCTTGGAATTATTTTTATGAGTATAAAAGCTCATTTTTTATTCCTTATGTATCTTACATTGTTTTGGGTTTAGGTTAATGGGGGTGTAACATAACTTACATGAATCTTATGATAGTGGAGGTGGGTCTACAATGGTCATTTCCTATCTTATTGATATATTGTTAAGTTGGTTTCATGATGAATATACCTTATGTTTGGCTTCCTACCCTCATTTATCGGTTATATGACATGTGTAATTGCACACACACACAAGTAAAAAAAAGAAAGATGAACCCATGGTGAGCATCTACTTTATTATTTCTATAAATATAAAAGGTCCTCTTTCATCCTTGTATATACCCAACATTATTTTTGGGGTAAGCTTGTGGGAGTGTAAAAGTCCGACTATTATGACACCAAGGGGGGCATATATTGGGTTAAACGTATATGGTGTGATGCCAAGGCGGGGCATATATGGGGTTAAATGTCCATGTAATGTGTAAATGCATAGGTAATAGGGTCAAGTTAGTGATGAAGGGGTCACTTATGCAATGTATGAATAGGTATATATAGAGATAGTGTAGTCATTATTGAGGAGAAGTGATTTGGATGCATGAATGTGTTTAAGTGTTTGGAGGTGTTTCTCCTACTTTTAAGGAGTTATTGTGTAAATTATCTCTCTTATCTATATTGAATTTTTTCTCCATGCTCTTGTTGGTTTACATGGTGTGTACTTCTGTTTTTTAATGTATTTAGATCTAGACATTTGGTTTTAGAGCATATTGTCCTAGGGTTTTATTTCTTCAAATAAGTCATCTTAGAATTTTTGTTATGACTTTATTTTTGGGAAGTTTCCATTATTGAAAATTTGAGGTGAATGAGAAGACATAACACATTACAAGAGTTCAAAATTTTATATTTTATTTCACTATTAATTTGGATATATACCCTATGGAAGTTAAGGTTTTTGACTAGTCTTGAAATCCATTTCAAATGAGTCATCTTGGAATTTTCACTATAATTTTTCCTCAGAAGTTTCATGCCACAAATTTTTTAGGATACTAAGGAGAGATCCTTGGGTATAGATGGTCAAATTTCTATAATTTTTTTCACTATAGCTTTGGAGATATACCTTGTAGAAGTTAGGATTTTTTACTAGTCTTCAAATCAGTTTCAAATGATTTATATTGGCATTTTCAATATACTTTAACTTTTTTTATGGGAATCTTTAGAATGTGAAATTTTACGGGGAATGAGGAGAGATATTAGGTTACAAGTGATACATTTTTTATATTCTAGTTCATTAGGTTACAAGTGATAAATTTTTTATATTATAGTTCTCTATACTTTCATATATATACCCTGCGGAAGTTAGGGCTTGTGACTAATTTAGAAGTCAGTTTCAAACAAGTCATATTGGTATATTCACTGTAACTTTTCTCCAAAGAAGTTTCAAGTTATGAAATTTTTAGGAGTCTAAGGAGACGCATAGAAGAGCTTCAGGTAAAAATTCCATAATCATATCTAAAAAATGGATATGTGGCATGCTATACAAGTTTGCTCTTGGGCATGGGCCAAATATTAATAGGTTTTTGGAAAGTTGCCATAACTTTCACTTGGCACATCAAATCTTTGTCATACCTATGGCATTGCAAATAATACACATCAAACAAGCTAAAATCTCAGACTTAGAATGGCTGAAATTGTAGATATAAACTACAAGAAAGGTAGGCGAGAAGGACAAACTCCATAACAAGGTTTTAAAATATATGTTAGCTTAAAACTATCTTAACTTTTGATTGGGGTTCCTAGTTGAGGTGATTCAAAAGTCATGTGAAAGATAAAACATATAAGAATGTACTTTAAAAATGATTAAAACTCTTTTAGATCATAAATTTTAATATATTTAAGCTACAATTTAGGGTTTTGGGTAGATCTCAATTAAGAAGCAAAGAAAATACCTAAATTTAGTAGAGATGAAGATAAAAACAAATTTAATCCTATAGAATGGTTGATTTTAGTAAATGGACATGGAATTAATAACTCAATGGATAAAGCTTATTTTCATGGTGAAGTTAGGAAGTGGTGGATAAGTATTGATTTTGATATTAGAGTGGGCATCACATGAGAAGCATTTGAAAAACTCTTCTCAAATAAATGGATTAAGGATACAAAAATGAAGGCATTGTATAAAATTCAAGTTGAATTAAAACAAGCTAAAGGGGAGATCAAGAAGAAGGGTGATGATATGTCTAGGATACAAAACCTTGATGAAGCACTCATTAAGGAGATTCAACAATTAAAATGAGGTAAAATTAGAAAGGGGACTTGGGAAAGGAATGATTCAAGGGAAGAGCTGAAAATGATAGATGAAGAAATTTGTAGATTACAAAACCATATTAGAAAAGCATTAGATAATGCCAAGATATTGAAAGAAGAAAAGAAGCATTGTCAAGAAGAAACAATGATATCACATGAAGAGACTACCAAAAGACTTGAAGAGGAAATTGACAAGAAGATTGAAGAAACCCTATACATGGATGAGGTAAAACCAAAACAACATTTAAGAATTGAAGAAGGAAAACAAAATTTGATATATGGTATCACATTGCAACTTCAGAAGGAGAAAGAAGACAAGATTCAAGAAGGTCACGACTCACAAGAATATTCTTAAACAAGCTGAACTCCATCTAGAGGATGCACGTGTCAAATGTGATGTCATTATCTACAAGGCTAGAGTAATAAAATACTAGTAAAAAAGGATAGGTAAGGACTTTAGCTCTGAAAACAAGATATATTAAATGAGTATGCATAGTGAAGGAAAACCATCAAATGTGAAACCATATCGATATCCTCATCGTGAGGAAATATTTCGTGGAAAATAAGAATATAAATATCAACAGTATCAAGGAATAATTTGGAATACTCATCAATATTCATGAAATAGGGCCTAACAACATCATTACTCAAGAGGATTTTATCCAATACCTACAAATACTACAAATTGGAGAAGTCACAACAACAATACATGGGATTGAAGGAGAGAAAATTATGCAATAATCAACCATTAAGGATTAACACCAAAAAGAGTTAAGTCTGGTTGGTTGAGTCATTATCAATGGAAAGAAGAATGTAGGAATATAAGGAAATAATATTATTTGGTTTCATCTCATGTAACACCCTTAACTCCAAAGTTTTCAAAATGACTTTTTTGAAGAAGGGTACTATCTTATGACCTCAAAGGGGGCATATATTTGGTTAAATGTATATGGTATAACCCCAAGGTGGGGCACATATGGAGTTAAATTTACATGTCATGTGTAGTTGTATATGTAATAGGGCCAACTTAGTGATTAAAGGGCCACATATGCAATGTGTGAATAGGTATATATAGAGATCATGTAGTCATTATTGAGGAGAAGTGATTTGGATTATGAATGTATTTGGGTATTTTGAGGTGTTTCTCCTATTATTTGAAGAGATATTTTGTAACTTATCTCTCTTGTCTATCTTGAAGTTTCTCTTTGCACTCAGATTGGTGTACATGCTATGTACTTTTTTATTTTTATTTTTATGTATTTGGATCATAACACCTACATGCCACGATGCATATGACAATGGAGGTGTCCATAGTGGTCATGGCCTCTCCTATTAATATTTTTGCATATCAATATAATATGTATATACCTTTTGCTCAATCTACTCCCCTTGCTCTATGGATTGCAAGATGTGGATGTGTATGCGTAAATAAAAGTCAAATATTCCAATTATGTGCATCTTGGATTTATTGTTATGAATACAAGTGCTCTTTTTTCCTCCTCATTCTCTCACAATAGTCAAGGAGACAAATCTAAAATGGTGTATAATTACTTACTTGCCATGACCTATGTTAATGGATATGGTTCCATAATGGCTGTGGCCTCTCCTACTAAAATATTGTTTTTGGGGTGGTAGGCTTGTAGGGGTGTAAATGTCCTTGCATTCAATGAATCTTGTGGCCTCTCCTACTATCATATTGCTAAATTAACTATAATATGTATAACATTTCTACTCAACCTCCTCCTCCTCATTTTGGGGATGTGTGTTGTGAGTGTATGTGTGTGAATAAATGTTATATACCCCCATGGTGTGCATATTTATTTGTTTCCATGACTATAAAAACTCTTATTTCCCTTATATTCTTACATCTTTAAGGATGCATCAAGTAGGATGTCATGTTTGAGAATGTCATGCTCATGTTGTCCTCCTTCTAAGTACTAGGGAATAGATACTTCACAATTTTATATCAATCTTTTGTATCCTAAATCATAGAAGGTATCTTCATTAAAATTGAGCTTTTGTCTATCTTGTTCAAGTAAACACCAATTTGAAATAATTTGGATTTAAAGCTTCAACATTTTTTATTAAATAACATTCATAACTTGATATATTTGAAATAGTTTTGGAGGAAGTTTTGTTCCTCAAAATGTTTTTTAATCATAAGTGAGGGTTTCTTTCAATTCATTAGATCTATGATCAAGACAAATAATTGTTTAATACAATGTTTTGTTATACATTTTGTTAGGCCAAATAGTTAAAGAGCATGAATAACGATACTTTATCCTACACTGATTTTTTTATTTTATTAAATTGAGAGTATGGATACTTTATGATTTCAAATTGTAAATGATCCCTCCCTATTCCTTATACAAGATTATGCCTTGAAGTTCAATTCCATGTTGATTTGTCTTTTGATTCATTTTCTACATTTTTGCCTTTTTTACTAAAATTTTATTTTCCACCTCCTTTAATAAAAGAGGAGAAACACATATTATAAATACTTTTATCTTCTTATTTGAATTCTAAACACAACAATGAAACATAATTCTATCGTTATATGATGATGATGACTAGATTTTAAGGTCACCAAATCTTAGGATATTTAAACACATAAGAGTTAGTTAATATTAACTCAGTCTAATGTAGCCTTAAGTAAAAGTGTGTTTCCTTATTGTGTTTTGTTGGTATGTATTACTATGTATTTGTAGTTATGTAATTTCAATGGTCACAATATGTTCTAGACATAAAGTGATCTTATGGTACACATTCTCCTTGATACTATTGCCTATATTGATCTATAGTTTAACACCCAATTGGTCTTTGATTTCTATTTAAAGAGCATGGAGGATTATTTATTTTCTTTAATGTATTGTCTTTAGTGGTCATGTTGGCTAGGACAATGGATTGTTTCCCTATTTGAGGGTTTTAACCAAGTAAAATAATTGGTGTATTGATTATTGATCTAACTATGTGATTGATTTCTTAAGGTGTTTGTCCTGTGTGGAAATACCATGTTTTGTTGAACATGATATGAAAGCTTGTATGAAGACCCACTCTCATTATTGATTAAGATCCTCATCCTGTGTCACTACATGCATCAAAATTTTTATGGGTTCTTCTACTTTTGTGTATTTTTTGGGCTTGCATAGGAACCTTAACATTATTCTACACTCATATAACTTTCCAATGGTATGAGAAATACATTATATAGAGTTCATATGAAAAAGTTATGCCTCTTGGAAGTTGACCTCCTGGTTTAACCACCATGGTTCAAGAGGATGCCATTTCAACCCCCACTATTCATGTAAAAGAGGCTAGACATATGTGGACTATGATGAAGACTCTATAAGTGTCAAAGTTGTAACTCTAGTTAAGAGTGAAGGAGTCAAAATTGACCCCTAGTTGGCTATCAGACTATGTTAAAACCAAGCCACTAGGAATAGGGTTTCCATTCTATATTATTGTATCTTGTTCCATAGTAGAGTGGAGAAATTGAGAGCAGAAGTTAGAGATAATAACATAGGGGATTAGTGTTATATAATAGCCTAATGGGTCATAGGTCTTAGGTAACTCCATAGAGAGTGTCTACTCCTTTGTACTTGCATTATTTCCATATTAGAGAAAAGAGAGCAAAGTAATGTCACCTTCCAATTGGGTTTCCTAAAGCAAATCTTTTTGTTCATTGTGGATGGTATGTAATTGTATTTATTGTTCTTTATTTTCTACATTTTATCTATTTTATGCATAAGTAAAAAAATCAATGATTAACAAATATGGAATCTAAAAGAATTTAACCTTCATAGTATAGATTTATATTTATTTTATAAAATTTGTTGTGACAACTATCCAATGGAATATCCATCATAGTTTACAGATCAGATTCAAGGGTATAAAGTTTCATTATGTATTTTAATATTTTTAGTATGTTGATATTTTGATTTTTTATGTTTGGTACCCTTTCTAGTCTATATTTGCTCTTTGTTGTGCGCTTTATGCAATCTTAACAAATTAGAAACAACATAGAAAGTGTTTTCTTTTCTATGCATTCTCTTTACTTTATGCTCTATGTGATCTCAACAAATAGAAAATAGGGAGAAATCTTTCATTTTCTGGTAAGATTGGCCTAGATCTAACATTGTTGTAAAGTTTTGGAATTTTTTTCTTTTTGTGTGTGTGGGGGGTTGCATCAACATTTTTTGCAAGAAAAAAATGAAGTTTTGGGGGTAAGAATGTGCTTTGAAGCAAATAGTTTAAATAAATAACAAAAAAAATAGAGAGAAAAAGACCCTCCTCCTCCTTCATAATATTTGACATATAGTTTGCATTAGATCACTTCGTTGAAAGTTACTTTATATAATAAATACCTTGAGTTCAAGTCCTTCTTTTCATTAAGTTACTTTTGAAAATGTTAATGCAACTTTGAGGTATTTCATAACCTTATTGTAAAGTGCACTTCACTTAAATTATAAAAGTGAATCACTATAAAATAATTGCCCACAAGTAGTACAACAATTGGTAGATGTGGGGCTTAGTCCCCATTTGGTCATTAGTTCAAATCCTATGGACACCTTTGTGATACCTTAGCCTTCCTCAGAGTCATCAATTCATGTAAATAAAAAAAGAAGAACTTTATTGTTCTTTTTCAAGTTTCTTTTTGCATGCAATTTTAATTTATAAAGTAATTTCACCGTAAAAGCAATTCTCACTTATTTTACAAAAGTGGGTTGCACCATAAGTAACTTATTTTTAAAATAAGCTTATAGTTAAAGTTAAAGAAGGGAGGGGTTTTATTTTTATTTTTTACTCAACATTCTCATTGTGCATCCATCACTATGTGGGCCAACCTCTACTTGACACATGGCATCTTTGGTTACCTTTTATGCTTTTATTAAAAGGGCATAATTTTGACAATTGAAGTTTTTTTTCGATGTTGTTTTTAACTTCCTATCCTTTTGAGAGATTTCCATCTAAATAGTCAATTTTTACTTTGGCAGCCATCTTAACTACATATTTTAATATGTTTAGTCCAAGCAATCTTTTGCTTACTAGTCTCAACTACTTCGTATGGAAATTCCATATGGAGGATGCACTACTAAGTAAAGGACTATAGTGGATTTCCTTGTGTAAAGAATAAACCCCCATTAATGCCACAAACAAGTGGATTAAATAAATTTTCCGTCTTTAGTGATTTATGATTTCACCCTTAAGGAATTGATGACCTAGATGAAACTTGGTAAACTATAACTCATTTTTGGTAAACATAATGAGGTTCAAGCCCACTAGCTTGAAAACCGAGTAATTTCTCTAAATCCGAATAAATAATTTTTCATTGAAGATTATCTATCTAAGTTCAAAACACTCATAATTTTAATTAAAGAGTGCAAAATAGAAATGAAGGATGTTTGTTTGATATATGTCATTCTTGCTAAGCTTTGTAATGCATGTTATGTTTTTGTATATACTTTTCACTCTCCAAAGAATCTTTAGAGGCATCTTTATACACCATCATTTCTTGAATCTTTTTGTGATCCTTTAATTATAGAGAAAGATAAACTCTTGCACCGTGGAGTGACAAACATTATAGGTACATCTAATAAAGCCTTGATGACCCAATAGAAGGATAAAAAGAAGAAATTTCCTCTGATGACAAGAAAAATAAGGGTCTTAATCCTTATCAACTAGCTTCTAACCCAAATGGTGATGAATGATCAAAAAAACAAAGTACAAATACCAAGAGTCATTACAATTTTTGTGGGTGAGATGGTCATCTAGAGTTTAAATGTATTAAATAGATGTAGGCCTTATAAGTAGCAATGAAGAGGCACCACATCAAGTTTGATTCTTCTTCTTCTTCTTCTCACAAACACGCACTTTCTTCAATGTAACATCCACTTCATCTTCTAATGAATGCCTTATTGATTATGGAGTATCTTATCATATGGCTAAGGATAAAGCCATTTTTTCTACTCTTGATAAATGTAGCACCAACCAAATATTTGTTGGTATAATAGACCTCTAGTGTTGTATGGTCTAGAATAATTCAACTCGATGATGGTCATTCCAATGATGTATTATGTGCCCCAAGTCCTCTTGCAACCTTCTATCAATATATCAAATCACCATTCAGGTGAAGATAAAATAATAGAGTTTTTGTGTCACCGAGTTCTAATCAATGATTTAAAAGATCCGAAGCATGTCTTTGCAACTAAAATTATTGGTTGTACAAATTTAAAAACTTTGAGTCATCATATTTTACTTCATTTTTTATTAATCATAGTAATGACTTGAGAAAACTTTGGCATAAGTAATCTAGTCACCTAAACTATTTCTAATTGTAGTAGTTACATAATCACAATATGGTGGTTGCTCTTCCTCTCATTTCTTGCAGATATGGTGTTTGTTCCAATAATGTTCTTAGAAAACATCTTTGGAATAGTTTTGACAAATGTACCTCTTAGATTGCCTCAATTCCTTGCATCTTGTTCCTAGTGATCTATGTGGTATGCTTCCTTCTCTTTATTTCTCTGGATGTAAGTACTTCTTAACTTTCATTGGTGGTTTCTCCATATGAACTTCTTAAAACTTATGAGTGAAGTGTTTGACATGTTTGTGGTCTACAAGGGCCTTGTAGAAAAACAATTTGGACAAACTACAAAGGTTGAGAACATATAATAGAGGTGAATATGTTAACAACAAATTTACAACTTATTACATTTCACAAGGCATTCAAATGTAATGTACCATTCCATATACACTACAAAAAAATGGTGTTGTTGAGAGAAATAATCATGCATTGAAGGAAATGGAAAATTACATGATGTAATTTAAGGGGTTGAGTGTTCATTATTAGGTGTAAGACATTAATTGTGTCAATTACATCATCAATCAAACCCCCACAAAAGCCTATATATATATATATATATATAACATTGAAAGAAGCATGGACTCATATTAAGCTAGATGTAAGTTACTTCCATGTGTTTGGTAGTAAAGCATGGGATGACATATTTTATGAGAAAAGGAAAGAAATATAGCCTAATGTGAGAAGTTCCTTTTTGTTGGAAATTTTCAAGATCTAAAAGATTATAGACTTCTTCAACCTCGTTCCATTGAAATTGTTATTAGGAGAGAGGCTAAGTTTAATGAAAATATCTTGGTCTACAAACCTAATTTGACATTTGTGTCATCTTTGGCATGCAATCCATCTTTAGTATCTGTGCCATCTTCTCTTCGCAACTTTTGTATTAGTGATCCTATTTAGGTTTCTTCTTTAGATGATGATCGTGAGGATGAAAACCCACATTTTCTTTCTCACCTTCCTATAGTTGGGTCCACTGAACATGAACTTGCACCAACACCATAGCTTCCTGGATGGGTCACACAACATGAGAAGTAGTTGGTGATCCTACATATCAACATCATACACATCCATTGTTCCATCAAGCCCCCTCTCTTTTGGATCAAGTTTCAAAGACTCATGGTTTATAAACATTTGCAAAAGCTTCTACCCATCTGGATTGGGACATATTAATGAATGAAGAATATCATTCCTTAATGGTGAACATGCTGGGGATCTTGAACCTCTTCCAAAAGGAAGAAGACTTGTAAGATGAAAATGGGTATATAGAGCTAAGTATGCATCAAATGAAGGTGTTGAAAGACATAAGGCCTTGTTAGTTGTCAAAGAATTTTATCAAGTTGAAGGAAGTGACTATAGTGAAACCTTTGTCCCTGTAGTCAAAATGAATTCCATATGCCTTGTTATAGCCCTTGCTTCCTCACATAAATGGGGGGTCCATTAGATGGATGCTTTATTTTCCTTCTTGAATAGAGATTTGCAATAACAAATCTACATGGAACAACCTCTCAACTATGCTTATAATGTATGCAACCTTGTTTACCATCTTCATAAACATCTCTATGGTATTAAGCAAGCTCCTCACACTTGGTATGATAAAATGCGTAGCTTTCATCTTTACATCAACTTTTCTAAATATCATTCTAACCCCAATGCATATACCAAGAAAGTAGGAAAGCTTCTCATAATAGGTGTTGTTTATGTAGATGGCCTTATTCTCATTGGTAATGACCAAAAACTTTTAAACCATGTGGAATATAGCCTTAAGAAGAAATTTGAAATGATATACTTAGGTTATTTGCATTATTTCCTTGCTTATAGGTCTTGCAAACTAGGGAATGGATTTCCCTTTCCAATCTAAGTATGCATGTGAACTTCTTTGCCACTTTCACATGAAAGATTGTAAACTAGCCCCTTCTCCCTTCTAGTATAGAGGCAAACTTGTTACACTTGTACTTCACTCAAAGTAGATGACACTTTGTACTATTAGTTAGTTGATAGCCTTTTGTATTTGACTTATACCTATCCTAATATTTCCTTTGTTATTGGTATTTTTGCTTGTTATATGCAAACATCCCATGAGAGTCATAAAAAGTTACCCAAATGGATACTTTGATATATCTATGGTATAGTTTAATTGGGATACCTTACAGTTCAAGGGGGCCTTCTTTGTTGGTTGGTTCCACTAATTTGGATTGGTCTTGTGGCCTTGATGATAAAAAATCTATTGGCGTTTTTAATCTTGGTTTTGGACATGTCACTCGAGCTTGTAATAAGCAACATCCAATAGATCCTTTTACAGTTTGGATTCTAATAGCAGCATTCAACCATCCTTTGGTGTGACAATAATAATGCCATCACTCACCAAAGATCCAATTCGCCATTAGTGCTACAAAGACATTAATTTACACATGCAATTCATTAGAAAGCTCATTCAAGATCACATTCTTGAAGTGCTATTTTACCTTATAGATGATCAAGTTGTAAACATTTTCACAGTCTCCTACAAAAGCAAAGTTTTCCAAATTTTGTTCCATGTTAGGAGTTCAAGATGATGTCATTGATGGGGGATAGGTTCTAATGCCTTTTTTTTTCTCCTATTATGTTACTATTGTCAATATTTCAATCCTATCCCAAGTTGTTCTTCAAGGGGACATTAAGATATTTAAATACTTACAAGTTAATTAACATCAACCTAGTCTAATGTGTCTTTAGGTAAAAATATGCTTCCTTAATTATGCTAATAAGTGTGGTCTATATTGGAATTGGGGTGCACTAATTTTGATTCTTTAAAACATCACAAATTATGGATGGTCTCGATTTACTAATGTAAGAATATTCTTCGTCTTATACATGAGGCAATGGATGATATTAAGGGTTTACACACAATTTTTTAGTTTCAAACCCCTGCTCATGTGTTTGCTTTACAAATTCTAATGGTTGCAAATGAAAAATAACCCCTTTGCTGGTTCCATTCTCTTGTGCTAGTTAGATATACATCGTTAGATATATGATCGGTTTGATATCCATTGTAATCATGAGTCAGTTTTTATTTATTGGTTCATGAGTCAATATTGGAAGAATGATTTGTTTCAATGTATAACAACTTGTGTGAGTCGGTTTTTTAGTTATTGTCCAAGGAATTAATACTAGAAGAATGCATTGTTTCAATGTACAACAACTTGTGTTGCTGTCTCTTTTTCAGGTTGTTTTTAGGTGGGCTAAAATGGGTTTCCTTGGACTAAAACGCTAAACATAAACAATATAAAAGGGATTGTGAACCATAGGTGGTTGCCTTGCGTGGGTACAATGGATAAAATGGTTTTCTCGGGACTGAAATGCTAAACATAAATAGTAAGCATGACCGCTTAGGTAAAGCTACTGCAATGAAGAGTACTCTCCTATCAAAATTACCGAGGACTTGAATATGGCCTCAATCTTGAATGGGAAAAATGACCTTTGAAGAGAGAAACACTAAACAAAAGCATTCTCTCTTAGCTAATGGTGATAATCTTTTGTGAGAAATACCCAACACTTGTAGCCAACCCAAATATTTTGTGCTTGAAACGACCCACAATGGGTAAAAAATAATTTGGATAGCCAAAATATAAATTCTTGTGGATTGATTTCTATAGATCATTATTTTCTTATACATTGGAATTCGATCTACTCATAAACTTGTTAATGTATGAAAAATATTTGTTTACTTTTTAGGTATTCATGTGTGATGTACATCACTGTGCAGTTGTGATTTGCATAACTCACTGAAATCATGGTGAATCACCTACTTTCATAGTGCTAAATGTAGTGTAGAATCATTAGATGCAAAAACTTTTTGTGAGTAGATTGAGTAGGCATAATTTGCAAAGTCGATTTAGTACCATTGCCTCTTTCTAGTGGGATCTTAATATTGTCTAGATTTTTGAGGTATTCAAGCATTCAATCACTACCCTTCACTAGGCTCACCCTATCATGATATGAATGGATATAACATATAATGGGAGGGGTTGTCGACAACCCCTTTGTATAATTTCCTACAAGCTCACATGTTTGAGAATATATGTTCTCTTAGAGACCCTATTCAACATTAGTCATGAAAGAGATAAGCGTGCTCCTACCGGTCACCACTATCAGTCATGAAAGAGATTGGTGTACTCTTACCATTCACAAAAGAGATTACACAAGCAACTAACAGGTGAAATGACAATTGGTCAATAGGGTTTCAAGATGCTTGATTCATGTTTTGATTATGATTGCAGTTATGAAGAGGGTTTGATCATCAATTTGAAAAGAATAGTATCTATAGTTGCATTATAATAAATATAGATTTGAACTAGATTTATGCCTTTCACAACTTGATCGTAAATAGATCTTCTCTTCTAAGCTCTTAGGGATTCTAGCGCTTGTTCTTTAAGCTATTGTTGCGTCTATGGTATCGAAGAAGATTGTAATGGAATATGGAAAGTTTGGTTGTGCCAAATAAGGCGAGTGACTCATAATATAGAGGGAAATTATAGTGTGGCCTTTCCTAAGGGATAAATACTATTAAGACAAAAATATTGTCTCATTTTCTGGATTACGTCACAATGGGTGTGCTGCTTGGTGGGTGATCTCGCTATCTTGTGAAATCTTGTGCATGACCTTCTTTTCTTTCTTCAACATGTTTCCATCTATGCGTTCCAACGATTATGTTATTAAAATCAATAATAATGTGGATTTTCAAATATCAAGCATTACTTAGTGCAATCATTAACAAAGTACACGTCTGTAACATTTCACCTTTTAAAAGAGAATTCCATCTTTGATCAAAATCACTAAATTTGAGTGTAAATAATTCGTTAAATACTTATGAACATAGGATTTTAATATTGAGATTTTAGTATTGGGATTTTAATATGAGATTTTAATATTAAAATTATATTATTGGATTTTATTATACCTCGGGCAAGGAATGGTATTATGCATTCATTTTTGCTTTCACTGTGTATTGGTTTGTTTTTACCAATAGTTTAACATTGGAAATTCAATTTTTGTTATTTTATATTATTATTTAAATTCAATTTTTTGCAAAGTGATTGGTTCTGGTCTTATTATGGACTCTTTAGTAACTTCCATTTGTATGAGTTACTAATTTTTTGTTTTAGTTTTATTTAACTTTTTGATTTTGATTTTTTTTTGATTTTTATTATTATTTATATTTTCATTAATTATATTTCTTTTTCCATATTTTCAACTTAAGATGACCTTTTATTATATTAAAAACATATTTCTACGTAAAGACTTTGCTTAAAACATATATATTAAAGTGTATATATGTTAATATAAACAATATTAGTTAATCATATTTCTTAATTTTTGGTGATCAAATTTAACAATACAGTGTTTTATTAATTATTTTATTTTTGTGATGAAATCTTCATCTTTATTATTTTTTAATTTAATTAAACTATATTTAAACTAAACTGCAAATACTAACTAATATTAACTTTAATTATAAATTATATAATTATATGAGCACAGTCTATTTAAACATAAAAATAAAAGTGTATTTAAACATAAAAATAAAATAAAAATTCATATATAGCTTTTATAAAACCTATATGCAAGTCCACTCATGGCTACCATAAAGAATTCAACCCAATATTTCGACAAAATGATGAAGGGTGAGATCGTCTACTTGTAACATGAGCCTATGCAAGTCCATTCATACACTCCCATAAAAATTTCAACCCAATATTTTAAAAAAGATGAACAGTGAGATAAAAAGAATAATTGCTTCTCATGAATCCGAGCAGCTGAATTGTGCAAGGGACATGTGCTTGCTCAATATAATTTTATTATTGTTCTTCTATAAAGGCTCTCACGAACCAAAAGAAACACGAAAAACCAAAAGGCTGCTCGAACATGGAATGAAAATCCATTGCTCAACTGAGGATGCATCACACAACTGTGCATGATCTGTATCGGGAACCATCTGAGTAGGTTTGAAATATACATAACTAGCGACAAGTCAAATCTCGTTATCTTCTGACCATCTTCTCGATTTCCCTGAAGGTTCTCGCATTTTCTTCTTCTCTAGTATCATTTATTAACTCCTTAGTTGTCATCGACATTTGATTGCTGATACAGTGCATGATTCTGAGAATCTCAGAATTGACAATTGGGTATGTAGATACTGGTCTGAAATTGAAGGAAGCTTGGGATTATGGCGACTCGGAAACGGACATTGCTGAAGGTCATCATTCTGGGCGATAGCGGGTAAATGTTTCAATTCATATTCCTTTGTAAATATTGTGGGATAATATGATATGCATACATTGATTTCATTCTGTGGGCAGATCCATTTTTTTTAAATTGCTTGTAAAATATCTCAATTTATCCTCCATTGCTTGAGATTCTCACAATGAAATGATGCTATTGCTTTGTTTTTATTTACTCATTAAGCTTTAATTCAACCCATCTAATTTATGGCGATCAATTATGGTAGTATTAGTGATTATATATGTATGGTCTATCCCCTTCTCTGAGGGAATGGGTCGGCAAGCTTGATATACAGAGAGAGGCGCGAGAGAAAGAAAGAAAAACTGAAATGATTAATAATTACAATGCAGATTTAGCTATGCAGATTTATCTCTGCAGATTTCTGCGTTTAATTAACCCTAGGATCCCTGCGCTTAAATAACAGAAAAGTCCGCAACATGACTGCATCCATTAATCAACTGCAATCACAGATTTCAGCGAAATTAACAAGGAATTAAAGCAGAAACACCGACATAGTCAGATTTCAGGGACGCTTGAATTTATGTCAAGAAAACCCTCTCTGGATATAAGGACATAGCACCGAAAAGAAATCAATTCTTATCGATGAGGATTACGCAGTACATAAGCTTCCTGCATTAAATCTTAATGGACATCCCCCTTCGTGCAGTTTCGCTACTGTGTATGAGTGCAGATTGTTCAAGTCTCTTCTAGAAATCACGGAGTGTTATCAAGGCACAGAGATTACAACTGTTGCAGAATGACAAGGAGCGGTCACTGTATCTGCCTTCAATTCCCCGCCGTTACTGATTCACAGCAGACAATATTTGGTTGTTACAGATTTCTTACTCCTGCCCTGCTGGTACAGATTCTGCCTTTCCTTGTTGATAGAGATTTCTACTCCCAATGGCTCTAGGCTCCTTTCTCCAACAAAAGAAAATTCCTACCTTCTGTATCATAGATGTAGCCTGTAACGTTTAAACAAGTAATACAATTGTTTTTCTTAGGTAAACTCCCATTTTTTATAGCAAGTTAAAAAAATGAGGTAAAATAGTGAATGCGTACACTCTACATGAATCAATAAAGCAGGGTGGGGTGTTTGAAAACAGTTGCAAGGGAACAATTTGGCATGCAGGCAAAATGATAAGACTCATGCGCAGAGAGGCAAGAAAATTGCGGGCCACATAATTAAAATAACAGGAATCTGATGGGTGTTCTTATTGTAGTAACTAACAGCAGATAATGCTAATGCTGGTGTTAAATATGGCTTCCTATTCCATTTATAAACAAGGACTACTACTATCCAGGACAGCCAAGAGAAGTAAGATAATTTTTTTAAGGTCCAAGAGTGACCACAAAGTTGATCAATATGAATCAAAAGTACAGCCAATGTGAATACATAGTGGCAGTGCGAAATCAACTCCTACCACCACTATATCAGAAACAGAGAAAGCGCTAACTGAATAGTCAATAGAAAGTTGAAACACATGAAGTAGTGCAGATACAAGACGAAGGCCAAAACCATATTGACCATAAAATGCAGCTGTTATGGTGTGCTGGGGCACAAGCTAGAGTGAGGAGAGAGAGAGGATGGATCCTGATCCAGGACATCGGCCCCTTCATGACATCGATCACTATGAAGGGACCGATGTACTACCTGATGTTGTCGTCTAGTGGGAGCTGGGAGGGCTGGGATCTGAAATCCTAGTGGGAGCCTTGGGTTGATGAGGTCCATCACTCCTAACTAGCATAAGGACAAGGGGAAGAATCTTTGAATGAATGAACATCTAGCAAAGAAAATAATCTCTCACATAGGCTTTGTTGGCATGCATTATATCATGGTATTGCCATGGTGAGCATTTTTTAAAATGCAACTTTCGTCCCATATCGGTGTCCATCATAATCATGGCATTCACAAGAAATGGCAATCTTCAAGAATTGCAGTAGGTTGTGGATCCACATTTGCATAACATCATTTACCGTACGTGGCATGAGAACATCTCCTTTTTGTTCTTCAGAATTCTTCTAGAATAAAGCATATTAGAAGAGTTGTCATACAGAGTCCAGAATTATTGGTCCACAAATACTGTTAGGAGTCTTTTCGAGTATAAGGATATTTTTCTTCAAGTAATTTTATCACCTAAACTTACACCCCTTAGTGCAAAATTTTTACTGGGTTCTAAGTTCAAGTGTAGCTCGGAAGAGTCAGTGTCACCACAATAACTACTTCCCTCACTTTAGGTTGGATAATGCAACACAAGGGGGGCTTCCTAAAAACAACTAGTTTCCCAAAGGTACAAAATCTAAGATGGCCTAGGTTACTACTTACTTGATCAACTATGTGATTTCTGGTTGTTAATCCAGTTAATTCTCAATGGCTAAGTTCAGATCTGATTTTTCGTATTTTATTAAGGTAAAATTAGAGTTTGTGAGGTTTTTCTTATGTGTGTTTAATCCTTTTAAATTCCAGATCTGAAAATTAGCTAAGTTCTGTTATAAACTTGCCTCAAAGATGAATTATTTTAAACCGACAACCAAGTGTATGACAGGAGATTGTTTTAACCTTGAATCAGATATGAAATTAGTTGAATCTAAGGCTAAGACACTTGTAAATCGGAAGAATTTCAGCCACTTACTAAATATGAAAGGTACGGTCAACAAACAGCCTTGTAAAAGATTTAAATTACTCTATTTGATTGTAGATTTTGCAACAGCAAGTATATTTCCATAAAGGGGTAATTTCCAACTTAAGATTAAGGCAATCGACCATACAACCTAGGGTTGAAGTTAATGTGTAAGCAAATAGAAAATTGCAAATCTACATAAAACAAAGAAATAAATGAAAATGTAAATGTTTGGCTAGAAGAATTGACTAGTGGCTAGCTACCAAATTATGGCATATGGGGTCAACTAAAGCTCATCATGGAGGCTTAAGGTAGACTAAAAGATGGATATGGTTGAAGTGTTCAAACCCTAACAATCTTTTAGCGGATTAATTGATTTGAGAATAACAAAGGAAAATCCTAATGGAGAGATCTTCACAAGAGAGGGGATCTACTATGCAAGAGCTAAGAGGGCATACAACTGTGCATTGAAAAAAATGACCACACTTAACTTTTATAGTACCAAATACCAAAGAATTTTAGAGAAAGAGCTTACCTGAAAATTAACTCAAGATCAATCAAACATCTACATAAGAATGTCTTCCACTTAAGCACTCCAATCAACTATCCATAACCATAACAATATCAACTAAACCAAGTGTTCAAGAGTGTATTCTCCATGTGCTTCTAACAAAGCTTACAATGAGAGGAGCTTCTCTTATATAGAGAAGAAAACCAAAAACCTCCTGTATAGAATAATAATAAAAATCCTAAATCTAGTTTTAGAATCCATAAATAACTATTATTTCTTTAACTAACTAGAGAGATGTAGTTAACAATACAATAAAAATAGTGGATCCAATCTTTGAGTGAATAATCTCCAATATAGAAAGAATATCAGAGTGGGAATTGTGGGCATAAGGAACTCCTCACACATGTGGCATGTTCCTCCATGAAGTTGACCTCCTCAAGCATGTGAAAGTGGCTTGTGTGGCCTACCCAAGCAAAGAATGAGGCTCGGAAACCCCATCAAATAAGGATGACCTCTCCAAGAAGTGAAACAACCAAGCTAGCAAGTTGTCCAAGTAGCATGTGTGGCTCCAAAAAGGTGGAGGACTCATCTCCAGATGCTTCGATGGTCTAAAGGTGAGGTCTCGAAGGTGCAATGAACTCCTTAAACCATGCCAATGGTCATATCCAAGGAAAGAGGGGTCAAAACAGGCTCGTTGTCCAAGCAATATGCCAATGATCTTTTCAAAAGGGTGGATGACTCCTTAACAATGGTGACGTGTGTCTCCAAATGTGTGCTAAGTAGTGAGGACCTAAGTAACATCTTCTAATAGCTCAATAACTCTTAATTTTTGTACCATCCCTAACTTGACCATGGTTTGGACATCACTAACCTTAATTACATGTGAAAACCCCTCAGACAAGATGCATTTCCTAGGACTCTAAGTTAGGTGTAGGTGATGTGGTAAATGTGGTAATAGGAAAATGGTGTTTTCACAAGTTGACCCTCATAGTCATATATGATGAGTGAATAAGAGGTCTTCCCCTTAGCTTTCAAGAACAAGGGGTTGTCAGTATTAGCTTCCACATGCATTCCTTTAGAGGGAGCGCTTAGCATTGAGTTATCATTCCTTGAGTCTTTCTTTTTCTTGTATTCCCTTTTCTTAATGTTTGCATAGTCCCTTCTTTCCCTTTTATTTATTTGGGAATGGAACTTAGGGAATAAGACTTGCAAGGTGGCGTGGCTCATGCTTATAATAATATGAATTTAGTTGCTTCTGCCTCGAGAATTTTTAGCTCTTTTAATTTAGTCATTTTCATAGGTGGGACTTTTCTTTGTATTTTAGACCTTGCCTCATGACATACAATAAGTCAATCATGAAAAGGGGAAATGATGAAAATGCATGAAAATTGTGATGAAATGACGTGGTGTAAAAAATGGCTAGGAAAAATGAAGGGATTGATATGAAACACCTACCTAGGTCACTAGTGGTATGACTCAGTTCATAGGGTGACACACTTATCTAGAAGTAAATTATTAACACACCATGGAATAACCTCGTAAGAGACGATAATTTAGAGTGTTATGAGCCATTATTGAATACACCATTGATCACCATAGGCCATGAATCTCATCCTAGAAGCAACATCATCGTGTGTAAGAAGAAGAGCATATGGTACACATTGTCTGGTACATTCTTCATCAAACAGTTGATGTCATGGGGGTTAGCTAAGCAAATGCTTGAAATGCCTTTGACAACATCCATGGGTAATCCATAAATCTCATCTGTGAAATTGCTGGTTGTGATTAGAATCACAAGTGAAGAAATCCTCTTGTCACCCCTACAATGTTGATTTGTGTAGCTTGGGAGGTACTCCCACAACCCCTGGGGTACTGGGTTTGTGAGGAGTTGACCCATAGAAGTGGTTTGTGAGAAGTGTACCCAAGTAGTGGGCAAAGACCCAAGTGGAAAATAATTGTTTTATTCATTGAGCTATGGGGCGCCTAAGGATTTGATGGAGTGGCGAAAGACAAATGAAATGGAATTCATTTCTAATGATAGTGGGGTTTTTGTGGTTTGGTTCAAGTCGACTTGACCCATGGGACATGACCCTTGGGGTTTAATATGCCCCCCTAAGATCACTATAAGTAGAAGAGAATTCAAGCTCATTCACACACATCCACAAGTAAATTTCATCAAAGAAAGACAAGCACAAGAACCAGAGATCTCAAGAAGGACGAGTTTGCAAGGAAGAAGGATGAGTTTGATGTCTTTTCTAATGTTCTGGTAGATCGAGTTCAAGGAGAGCTGTTCGTGGGTATTCCAGGCATAAGTCTATTCATAAAGTCTGTGATAATCTTTGTGAGTAGTCCAAGTTTAGTTCAAAGCTACAAGAGAGGGTCAAGACCTCTGTTAAGCATGGAATATAAGCCCGAGTTGAGGCCGAGTCTTCTCAAGGAGTAGTGAAGGTTTTCTAGTGGCTGGAAGGTAAATTCAAGGGACGTTTATGTGACTGAAGTTGCCACAGATCTGAGGTGTCTGCAAGGAGTCATCTAGGCTGAGATACTTCAGCGTGCTTGATGCTCAGAGTACCAAGGATCTTTAGGGACTATGTCGAGCTCGTAAATAGGTAAGGTTGTTGTGTCTTGTGTTGATAAATTGTAGAGAGTGGAGGTTTGTTCATATTAGTTTTGGACAACAATATTTGTGTGACCTAGTTACAATGAACCATGTGTGTATTCATTGTTGTGTGGGCTAATTTGATAAGTCCTAAGTACAGTGATAAACGGTAGTCTTGTCATTGTTGCGAGGGCTTTTTTGTTGTGCCCTAAGGACTGATCTTGGAGCAGCAAAGAAGTCAGTCAAGAGGGCTGTTGGTGATGCCCTAGTTCAGTGAGTGCAAGTTGGAAAATCAGTGATAAGAGGGCAGAGTTTGAAGACCTTAAGAGCAGGCTATCTTGGAGAAGCTAGAAGGTTGCTAGAGGGAAGTTTGGAGGCCTATGTTCAGTCATTCTAGGAGTAGCTAGAAGGTTGATAAAGGCAAATTGTTCAGCTAAAGATACAAGCATCCAGAAGTTTCAGAAGTACTTGTGAGTAGCAGAAGAGGTGGCAAAGGACCTACCATGTGTTTAAGGTACGTGGATTGAAAGGGCTGAGTCGAGATCTCCTTCAACAATTAAGTCAAGTGTATCTTGTTCAAGGGTAGTTTGATGTTCATAAGTTGTTGACATCAAGCCCTAGTTCTTCTTGTATTAGGGTTCATTGTAAGGGCCATGATCCTTGGTACGGAAGCCCTATGTTTGTTGTATTAAAGTTTGTAATATAACAAATTTTGGATTGAAAAATTGTCTTGTGTACTGCATTGATTCACTGTTGTACAAAGTGTTTGTGTTGTGGAATTTGTGTGTTTGTGATCGTGTTTTAGACACAACCCTGATTCTGAAGTGCTGAGGAAAACTCAACATGGTATTAGAGCTACTTTGAAGTGACAATTGAATCAGAGTGTGATCCGGATTTAAACAGGAACACAACAAATTACAGAGATAACCATAAACACAGAGATGCAACGGAAATAATACTTCATTTCATTAATGTAAAATACTGAAATATGCTTACAAACAGAAATGGAAATAAACCAACTAGGGCGATGGTAGCTTATCTCTGAGAAGAGATGTGGTGGCTACATGCCTCTGAACTGTGTTACAATGAGGCTTAAAGGCCTATTTATTGTTGAGAAACAATGGAAAACCCTAAACATCCAAAAACCTAACCCTAGAAGATGAAATGGCAAACTGTGGGCCCCGTTTGGGTAAATTGGTACATCAACTTCCCGGGGTCGTAACTTTGGCATACGATCTCCGTTTGATGCGCACAATATCTCGTTAGAAAGATCTATTCGAGAACTACAACTTTGGGAAGAGCAACATCGGTCCATGGACCCATGTTGCTCCCATTTTTCCCAAAAAAACGTCGTTTAGGGCCTCAAAACGAGGTTTTGGAAGTTCAGGACCCGAAAAACTGCTAAAATTAGTAAATTGTGCTACAATTAAGGAAACTGAAAAGCTGAAAGAAACAATGGTGGGGGTCCAAGTAGACTTGGCGAGTGGCCACCAATATCCACCTAGATCATTCCTCCCCCCTTAGGAAGCAATGGTCCCCATTGCGTTGAGTTCCTCCATGAAATGAGGAAACTTCTGCTGAACTTGGTCCTTGGTGAGTCACTTGCCCTGGTGAAGGAGTTGGCTTGCTTTGACAACTCGATACAGTTGGATATTCTGCTGGCGAATGTGCTTGATTTGTGTGTCGATGACCCGATCAGTTGTAGCTTGTTCCATGCAATCTGGATTTAACTTTGTGGGTGTGAGCTGTTCTGCAATGTTGGATGTGTCTAGTAATGGTGGAAAGTATGGCCGAAGGCGGTCCACATTGAACACTGGGTGCAGGCCAAGGAATGGGGGACTGCTGAGCTCAAATGCATTGTCTCCCACAACCTTAGTAATGGTGTAAGGACCATATCAAAGTGGTCTGAGTTTCCGATAGGCTTCGGTAAGGCGTTCCTTTTGCAAATGCAACCAGACTTTGTCGTCCACTTGAAACTTGTGTGGCACTCGATGTTGATCATGTCCTTGCTTGTACTTAGCATTTGATTTCTCCAGAATGTCATGGACTTGCTGGCAAATATGTTGGATGTGCTCAATGAAGCTGTTTGCCTTATTTGTTTCGGACTGGACATGAGCCGAGTCTGCGTGAGTAGCTGCAAATGGCATGGCCACATCAATGGGACATAGTGGCTAGAATCCCAAGCCCACCTGAAAAAGGCTGTGGCCAGTCGAGCTGTGAAGAGCCCGGTTGTAGCTGTGTTGAACATAGGGGAGGCTCTTGTCCCATGTGCGTGGATGCTTTGAGTTGTACATGCGCAGAATGTGTACGATCATCCTGTTGACAACCTTTGTCTAGCCATCAGTTTGAGGATGGAAGGCTGTGGACTTAGTGAGTTTGGTGTCCAGCATCGACCAGAGACTGGACCAAAATGTACTGAGGAACCTACTGTCCCGATCTGAGATGATAGACTGTGGGATCCCAAAGTGTACCCACACTCGTTCAAAGAAGAGTTTAGCAGTGGCTTTTGTTGTGATATTCTTCTTGCAGGCCGCCATAATGGCCATCTTCGAGAACCTGTCGATGACCACAAAAATTCAGTTGTTTCCATGCTTAGTGGAAGGAAGGCCTGACATGTAATCCATGGAGATGGATTCCCAAGGTCGACTAGGGGTAGGCAACGGGGTATAGAGGCCTTGCTTCTTGATGGTCGGTTTGGCAATGGCGCAGGCTGCCAGGCAGTGCATGATCTGATGTACTTCTCGACATCCTGTCGAAGATTCGGTCAATAGAAATACTTTTGCAGTACTGCCACTGTTTTCTTGACCCCGAAATGCCCAGCAGCCCGACTGTAGTGTGCTTCCCAAATCATCTTGGCACGCTTGATTGAAGGAACACAAAGGTGACCCAAGTGGCATAACAGGGCATCCTGGAGGTGAAAATGTGGAACATGCTGACCCTCCAAGAGTGTCTGGTATGTGTGGCCGAATTCTGGGTTGCTTTTGTAGAGAAGTGGCCAATTAGAAGTCTCGTGCCCACAAGAGTTGAGCATGGTGGTTAATGCCATGATCGATGGTCGACTGATGCAATCTGTAACATTATTGGTGCTGCCCTTCTTATACTTGATCTTCAAATGGAACTGTTGTAGGTATGTGGACCACTTCTAATGGCGATCATTCTGCAATTTCCCTTGGGTTTGTATGAACTGCAGGGGTTGGTGGTTTGTGTGCATGACCGTTTCCTTCACCAAAATGTAATGCTTCCATTGTCGACAGACCTGCACAATGGAATACATCTCTTTGTCATAAGTGGGATACTTCCGGACTGTGTCTGAAAGTGTCTCACTGTGATATGACACTGGATGCCCTTGTTGAGTAAGCACTGCCCCAATAGCATAGTCAGAGGGGTCTGTCTTGACCTCAAATGGTTGTTGCAAGTCTGGTAATGCGAGCACTGGTACCGAGCAGAGGCGATCTTTCAACTCTGTGAATGCCTTCTGTTGAGATTCAGACCAAAAGAATTTTGCTTTCGCTCCTCCCTTGGTGACTTGACTCAAGGGCCAAGTGATATGAGAAAATCCCAACACGAACCTGTGGTAGAAGTTGGCAAGACCTAGAAAGTTGCGGAGCTCTGTCAGAGTGGTTGGAGATGGCCAATCCCGAATGACTTGGATCTTGGCTGGATCCACATGCACCCCCTGTTCATCAATAATGTATCCCAGATATTGAACTTGGGTCATGCCAAAAGTGCATTTCTCCAAATTGGCACATAACTTGTGTTGCCGCAGTGTTTGGAGAACCTGTCGGATGTGGTGGAGGTGCTCTTCCCAACTCTGGCTGAAGATCAGGATGTCATCCAAGTATACCACTACAAATGAGTTGGTGAATGGTCGCAAGATGTCATCCATTAGCCTCATGAAGGTTGCAAGAGCATTCGTCAATCCGAAAGGCATAACTAACCATTCGAAAAGGCCCTCCTTGGCTTTGAAGGCAGTCTTCCACACATCAGAGAGTTCGATTGGTACCTGGTGATATCTTGACTTCAAATCGATCTTGCTGAAATATTTTTCCCCCTTCAGTTGGTCCAGGAGGTCATCAATCCGTGGGATCGGGTACCTATTACAAACAATGATCTTGTTCAGCGCCTGATAGTCAATACAGAGTCTCCAAGTCCCATCCTTCTTCTGTACCAACACGATCGGGCTCCCACAGGGCGATGAACTCGGACGGATGTGACCTTTCTGCAACAACTCCTAAATCTGCCTCTTGATTTCATCGTTCTCCAGAATGGAGCGCCAATAGATTGGTCCATTGGGCAACAACGCACTTGGGGTCAGATCGATGGAGTGCTTGACCTGACAGTGCAGAGGAACCCCTGCGGGGGAGGTGAATATGTCCTCGTACTCCTCCACGACCTTGTCCATCTGTAGTTGTCGTGCGGAGGGGCCCTGTCTGGAGGTCGTGGCCATCGTCTTCTTCTTTCCTTGAGGGCGTATCATTAGGAAAACAAATTTCCCGGTTTTGGAAATGAGCTTACTGCATTGTTTTGCAGTAACCAAAGAGATGGCGGTAGGCGGTGCTGCCTCCGGTATTCTGTACAACTTATTTCCCAAAGTAACAATAACGGCACGGGGCCTTGATTCACACACAACATGTCGCTTCCACAAGTATGGTTGTCCTAATAATACATCACAAACTTCAAGGGGAACAATGTCACACAATATCTCATCTGTGAAGGGCTTGATGTTGTATGGAAGGCGACACTGCTGGCTCACGCGAAGATCTCGTCCTTGGTGAAGCCACCCGATGGTGTACGGTTGTGGATGTGCTGTGGTTGGTAAGCCCAGCCGCTTCACGACCTTTGCCAAAATGAGGTTCTTTTGGCTTCCGCTGTCGACAATGAACTGTAGCGGGGAGCCCTTTATCCACATCTGGGAGTGGAAGAGATGCTCCTCCTCCTCTGGATCTTCGGGTTCCTCCTTCTGGATCTTCGTGGTGGCAACGGTGGCATTGGGCTCTGCATCGATAATCTGCTTCCCTTTGTCATTCCCCTTGTCGGGTTTTGACTCAGAGTTGGAACATGCATCTGATTCTGAAACCTTTAGCTTGGCCACCAGTGATTGCTTGGCCCGACACTCACTTGTGTTGTGAGTGGAGCTCTTATGGAACTCACACCACTTTCCTGTGTCCTTTTTCAGCTTCGCGGCGCTGTTCTTTGCTTGCAGCTTTGGTGGGTTGTCTTGGGTCGCCCCGCCTTGGCTTTGTCCTTTGTTCTGCGGTTTGGGGGCACCTTTCCCTTGCTTCGGATTCGCAGATCCAAAGTCTCGCTTCTTCTGTTTAAACTTTTGCTCGACCTTGACGACATATCGGTATGTCGTGCTGAGCGAGGAGATGTTCAGGAATTCTATTTCTTCCTAGATGTACTTGTGCAGGCAGCTGCAGTATTTGAGTATCAAATGCTGCTCCAAATCCTTGATACCCAACTTTGTGCGAAGGGTATGGAAAATATTGGTAAACTCCGGCACGTCTTGGTCCCTTCCTTGCCGCAGCGTGGTCCACTTTATGTATTGATCCTCATAGCTTCCGACAGGGTAGTACTGCTCCTTGATGGCATCCTGGAATGAATCCCAAGTGGGTGCAACTGAAAATAGTGAGCTTGTACTTTCATCCTTCTGCTTGCAGTAGGTTTCCCACTAGTCCTTGACGTGGGGGGCTGCTTTGAGAAGAGCAAAAATAATCTTTTCTCGACTGGAAAAATCATGAACAAAAAAATAACCCTCTAGAAGATTTAACCATTTATCGACGACATCTGCATCTATCTGACCCTCGAATATGGGGATTTCAAAATTAACTTGTACCTTAATTGGTGTGGCGTTTCCAGAGTAGCTGTTGGAAGCCGATGCGTCGCCCCTGGGTAGCCGTTGAAGGATCTGGGCAACGCTGTCCATCATCGCGTTCCTTTGTCGTTCGAGGGCTTCTTCGAGCAAGATTTTGATAGGATCCCCTACCCCCTCGTCTTTCTTTTCATCCGCCATGGGATGCTGTCGGGATTTGTGAGGCTGGTCTTGCAAAAGTTCGACCAGTTCAAGCCCTAACTCCTTATATCCCGATCTCGTTGGGGACATGCAAAGAAAAATAGAGAAAAAGCAGACCGCTCTGATACCACTGATCCAGATTTAAACAGGAACGCAACAAATTACAGAGATAACCATAAACACAGAGATGCAGCGGAAATAATACTTCATTTCATTAATGTAAAATACTGAAATATGCTTACAAACAGAAATGGAAATAAACCAGCTAGGGCGATGGTAGCTTATCTTTGAGAAGAGATGTGGTGGCTACATGCCTCTGAACTGTGTTACAATGAGGCTTGAAGGCCTATTTATTGTTGAGAAACAATGGAAAACCCTAAACATCCAAAAACCTAACCCTAGAAGATGAAACGGCAAACTGTGGGCCCCGGTCGTAACTTTGGCATATGATCTCCGTTTGACGCGCATAATATCTCGTTAGAAAGATCTATTCGAGAACTACAACTTTGGGAAGAGCAACCTAGGTCCATGGACCCATGTTGCTCCCATTTTTCCCAAAAAACGTCGTTTAGGGCCTGAAAACGGCTCTGGAAGTTCAGGACTTGAAAAACTGCTAAAATTAATAAATTGTGCTACAATTAAGGAAACTGAAAACCTGAAAGAAGAAACAATGGTGGGGGTCCAAGTGGACTTGGCGGGTGGCCACCAATATCTACCTGGATCACAGTGTGCTCGACATACAACTCAAGAGGGAGTTGTTTGCCTTGTTGTTGAGGGACTAACAACATGGTGAAGTTGGTCACTAGTCTAAGGTACGAAGATAGATTGGATGGCTTGCCCAACTATAGTCCTTGGAAGGAAAGGATCAAGCTTGTCTTGTTGGTGAACAAGATATGGGAGTTTGCCGACAAGGAGATAAAGAAACCAACTGACCCTAAGGAGTTGGATGCGAAGGCAAAGTTCATCATCCTAGACGAAGTCAAAGATCACTTGATACCTCATCTGATTGGGAAGAACATTGCCCATGAGATGTAGAAAGATCTTTAGGATTTGTTCCAGAATAAGAATGAGAATTGGTTGTTGGTATTGAGAGAGAAGCTAAAGAACACCAAGATGTTGGATGGTGAAGGCGTGGCTCCGTATTTGACGAGACTTACTTAAGTTCGAGATGAGCTTGCTTCCAATAGCGAAAATGTTGCAGAGTCTGAGCTAGTGAAGGTTTCTTTGAATGGATTTTCTGAGGAATGGAAGCCGTTTATCAAAGGGATCATCACTCGAGAAAAGCTGCCATATTGGAATAGGTTGTGGGATGACTTCATCCATGAAGAACTGCGAGACGAGGACCTTCATAAGAAGAAGAAATTTTTTGATGATAACGTGGCTCTTGCAGGGAAGATGTAGGGAAAAGCAAAGGACTTGAGCAAGTTGAAGTGTTATACCTGTGGCAAATATGGTCATTATTCAAGCAAGTCTCCGTAGAAGAAGAAGGGAGACAATAGAAGGAAAAGGGGAGGGTAGTAGCTGATGCTGCTACATCTCCTGAGCTGGATGACCTTTTGAGAAGGTTGGAAGACAAGTACTTTACTCTAGTTTCTCATTTCTCCCATTAGGGAATTTTGAGGTCTCAAATGGGCCTCCTAAGAAAAATAATAAAATAATGGATAAAACATAAAATAAGAGTTATGAATGTGCTTTTCACCTTTTGCACTACAATTCATGTAACCATGGTTACATTCAATTAAAAAAGTTGTACAAAAATAAATTGAAAAAAGAAGAAGATTGATGTGACTAAATGAACTTTTCAAGAAAAAGTCATTATTATTAAACAAGTAATGCATTTGTCCTTTGTACTTGAATAACTTAAAATAAATTATAAACATAAATTCATGAATTATTATCTATATATTATTAATTAAAATTTATATTACTAAAATTATATAATAACATGTAATTAAGATACCTTATAAAAATCAACTACCATAATGTAATAATTGTAATATAATATATTATATATTAGATGTGGAGTTGATTTATATGATATATATTAAACATTTAAATTAATTTATGTAATATTATATATAAGTAATATATGGCATAAGCCCAAGGGTTAGCTCAAGTGGTCTAGAGCCAGACATGAAGTTCTTTGATATTATTGCTAGTTGTTGTTGATCATGGGTTCGACTCTCTTCGATTCCCTTGGGGGAGGCCCTGTAATCGAGACAAATTGTTTACCCAGTTTACCATCTAGAAAATGTGGGGAAGTACTACTATATATATCTATATATATAACCATAATTTTTAATTATGTTGAATTTTAGAGGATGAATCCCCACCAGCCTTCGTCGTCTGTTGAGGACCTCCCAAACCTTGTCATCTGTTTTTTTTTCTTATTTTATTTTATCTTATTTTACCAATGCCTTTGTTTCCTACCTACTTATATGTGTTTCTTGGGTTTGGGTGATATCATATCATACGTGCCAATTCCAAAACAATTCTAGCTTTCCAAAACGTTAATCATTCAAGACAGCATAGGAGAAGTAGCTTCCACAACAACATAAATCTTGTTGAAATGTCATGTTTCGAAAATTTTGTAAGTATTTTGTTTTATAAAATTCATGTCTCAACATAATTCTGGTTAAAAATATTGAGTTTTTTTCCTAGGGAAAAATCGTAACTTTCATTATATAGATATTGAAAATTACAAGCTGTAGATGCTTCAAAGTAGCATATCTCAAAAATGGTGGCCACAATAGACCACAATTAAAAATATTGAGTTATAAATGTAGTTTAATTATAATTTTGATTATGGTTATGAAACGTGAATGCGCTCAACCCTATTTCCATTTCCGAAATAATTAAATTATTTTTTTATTATTAATTTAAAATTTTTTAAAATTTAATTTATTATGATTATTAATTAAAATGTTATAAATATTTTTTTTGGATTTATTCGTGCAACGTATAAAATGATTTGAAATATGATTTTTTTTAATTTATAAAAATCATGTAATATTAAATATAATAATTAGATCATAAACCATAAATTAAAAAATATATTTATCAATTAATTTTGGATATATATATATATATATATATATATATATATATTGTTGATTTGTGTAGTTTGGGAGGTACTCCAAGCCCTAGGGTTCAGGGTTTGGAGGGCAAAGTGCCACAAGGGTCACTTGTGGGCTTGGAACCCAAGTATGGGGTTTTGCACCCAATTGTGTTTGGGACAATTCCGGAGACACATTTCTACATGCGATTGCATGAGACGATAGAGGGCAGAAAGGAGAATCCAATGCTTCGAGAATCATCGAATTCCGAGCTGTAGAAGTGGAGAAATGAATTTTTGAAGTTGACAATTAATTATTGGTTTTCAAGTCATGTAGGCTTGATGTAAATTACTTCAATAGATGTGTCTCTTCACTCATTCGTTGGAGCCCCTCTTTAGGCTATAAATAGAGGGTGAATTGGATTCATTTGAGGCATCCATGTGTGCAACATATCCTCCAAGACAAGAACTCGGTGGAGAGAAGGAAGGCTCTAGTCTAGCCGCAGCAAGAAGGGTCTTGGACAACGTGGAAGTAAAGGGTCTGAAGTCTGCTACATGAGGTTGAGGAGCCGAGGTAAGTACGGATTGCTTTGGGCTGATATATTGCCGTTTCAAGGGCAGAGAGGGCGGGCAACTAGGTTGAGTTCCTAAGGAGGCAATACACTATTGTTTGGGATTGTTTGGGCACATTTTGGGGGAGGCTGAATGCTGCAACAAGCTGCTGTGCTAGGCCGTAGGCCATAGCAAGTAGCTGGCGGTGTTTTAAGGGCTGCGTTAAGGTGGACAGGACCTTAAGAGGGCAACGTAGCATAGGAGGAGCCTCTCCAAGGTGGACCGCAACCCTTGAGGGCTTAGATTGCTGATTGTGTGGTGGGTTAAGGGCTGCTATACATGCCCTAACCAGAATTGCAGGAGCAGTAGTGCAAATAGTGGTGACAACAATGTTTTTGTGGAGGATTGTTGGGTCAAAGTGTTGACCAGAATTGGATCGTGACATTGCAGCCTGTTGGTGCCATGTGGAGGATCTTCCGAGGAGGTGAAGAGTCTTCCTAGGAGCAGAATTGACAGTGACATGATTGGGTGCCATTGATCTAATTGGAGGGCAGTGCGTTGTCTACCCAAAGTAGCCCTAGAGCAGCAGACAAAAAGGACATTGTTGGTGCATGACTGGGTGAAGATTGCAGCCTTATGAGTAGCTCTTTGATGGATGAAAGAAGCTACTAGAAGGTAGATTGGAGCTTGGGAATTAGGCCTACCCAGAGAGCAGTTTGATGAGCCCATGCACATTGTAGTAGAAGCGACTTGCAACAGTGATAGGTGGCAACCCTCCGACGTCTCGATGTGTTGTCCTTTGAAGGACTAATAAGGGGCAACTAGTGAGCAGTACGGGTGCGAAGGACCTATAGGACGAGATACGACATCGAAGCTGCAACGAAGTTTGTCATTGTATCTTGTATACCATAGACTGTTGTATTATTCAAATTTGGTTTAATATAACGAAGATTGGTGATTGTACATTATTGTACAATTTTGTTAAAAACTGTGTATATTTGTGCATATGTGATTTACTGCTTTATATTTTCGCTGTGCAAAGTAGTTTATGGTTGAGATTCTTGGTTTGGTAGCGTCAGTGATTTTAAGACTCTAACCTAGATCCAAGGTCGTGGAAATTCAACATGGTATCAGAGCGTGTCTGAGCTACTTTGGAAGTAAGTAAATCAGAGTTGTGCGTAGCGAAGTCATAGTTTTAAAAACCGAAATAGGTGATTGCACTGGTCCACCTAATGAACTGGGTTTCAAACTGGGACTGGTCAGGTCTAAATGAACTGGTTTTAAAAAAATATATATTAAATAATTAATTTTTAATGAAAAAACTATTTTTAAGATTTAAAACCATGATTCCAAGCCAATAGAGACAAAATATGCAAAGTTTGCTCATTTATATACCATGTAAAGGTGAATATATCAAAATGGCACCGAGTGCAATACATATTATCGACAAAATACATAAGAAATGAGGCTCTAAATGGCCTATAAAGTCCAAAAACAATGCTACAAGCTATGAGGCCAGTGGGCTACTACAATACTACAAGTCTAGACTTTAGACTCTAGAGTCTACACATGATCAATCATCAAATTCATCACCACTACTAGACACATGATCATCTGCAACCTCATTAGCACTGCCACCAATAACAATAGAAGTGGACCTAATGGAAGCACGAGTTGGTTGAGCTACACGATTAGTGCCTTCCATTGGTTGTTTGCCTTTCCTTGATGCAGCTACTGATCCTGGTTTTGATGGTGCCACCAAATCTGCTTCATCCCCCACTAATGCCATGTCAATATCAAAATCAACATCAAACACAGGATCTTCAGTCTCCTCCACCCATTCTGATGTTGGATCAATATTGTCCAACACAATGGGATCTAGATCAGGTGTTTTCTTCATCATTTGGTTCCGCCTTAGTCGAAGGTTGTATTGCACGAAGACAAGATCATTTAACCATTTTTGTTCCAAACAGTTTCTCTTCTTCATGTGTATGCGCTCAAAAACAGACCAATTGCGCTCACAACTTGAAGCATTGCAAGTTTGGCTGAGGACTCTAATTGCAAACTTTTGCAATTGAGGACATTGGATGCCAAATGACTCCCACCAATGTGCTGCAAAGAAAAAGACATTAATTAGTAACTTAGTTCATTTCATTACTTATTTACAAATTACAAGTATTTATAGATAATTTGAATTGTAAATTTGTAAACAATTTAACTTGAAAAGAAAAATAAATTGGAAATTGGAATTGCTTACCTGGTTGATCCACATCTCTTGCCATCTTTGCAAGTTTTTCCAAAGGTACCAGTTTCCATATTGAAAAGAGTAAGTTCTCTATGTATTTCCAATTGGTCTGCATGGCTAGGGACCATGCACTCCAAGCAGTCAATCAATCCAGCTCTGACCCCCCCATCCTGCAGATCTCCTAGCGAGCTTTATAATGATACTTTGGGTTCAAAAAATACCCAACTGCATGTATAGGACGATGGAGTTGATTGTTCCATCTGTTATCAATGATCTCCCATATACGGCCATATTTAGCTAACCTATCCTTGTAAGCTGTCCGTATCTGCTCCTTTGCCTGATCCATAACCTCATAAATGTAGCCCATGGCCTATTTTTTCCCCATCCACCATCTTAGCACCTTAACAAGGCACTCGGTAATTTTCACAAGCTCTGCAGACCTTTTCCAAAAATAATTGTCAAACACTTTCTTTTTGGTGTCTTTGCCATCTTGTCTACGAGCCCACCGAGATTCAATCCAATCATCAGAAGAAAACATTTTTTGTAGGTTTTTATGTTGAGAATTGAGACATTGCAACGTGAGGAAGTGAGTTGCAAATCTCGTAATTGCAGGCCTAACAAGCTCTTTGCCCCTAGTGTTTTTCCTCATTAGGCTCAATACCCATGAGTGGTTGTAAATGTATTTTGTAATGCACTTGGCATGCTCTATAGTGTTTTTTACCCACTCCACTTTGCCTATGTCCTCAAGCATGAGGTCTATGCAATGTGCAACACATGGAGTCCAAAATATGGTCCTATATTTGGACTCAAGCATATTTCCAGCAAGAACATAGTTTGAGGCATTATCGGTGATGACCTGCACAACATTCTGCTCCCCCACTTCTTGAATAATGTCATCCAAAAGCTCAAATAGAAGGGTTGCATCCTTCACCTTATCAGATGCATCAACTGATCTCAAAAACATGGTTCCTTGAGGGCAAGAAATAAGGAAATTAATGATAGTGCGGTTCTTTCCATCGGTCCATCCATCTGACATGATGGAACAACTTGTTTTGAGCCATGAATCTCTATACTCAGCCAAATACTCATCAATGGAAGAAATCTCTTTTTGCAAAAGAGCTCCCCTCAAGTCATGCATATTAAGGCCTTTGAAGCCCTTTCCTGCAGCTATAACGGAGTCCCACATAGCTTGGTAATAAGGTGAGCGAACAACATTAAATGGGATATCTGCATCATAACACCATCTAGCAATGTATTGATAAGAAGTTTCTTTGCGTTGTTTTTTCCAATGTTGATCCAAAGTGGGTTGACGACTTGGTTGGGAGGAAGTGGGATTAGAAGAGGCAATGTTGGCAGAGGATGAGAAATAACTCTAGATGTTTGTTCTCTTTGTTCCTTTTGATTATTGGCCAAAAGAATGATGAACATAGTGAAAGGGGTCATTGGTGGAAGGAATAGAAGAGGAGTCTTGAATCTCATAATCATCATACCCACTCTCTTTCATGGCTTCTAATATTTTCCTCTTCCTTGCAATGTCATCTTGGATGGCCTTCTCCCTAGCCTTATCCTCATAAAACTTTTCAAACTTGGAAAGGTATTATGCCCTAATAGGACTTAGCACTTCATTTGGTGCTTCACATGGCTTTACTTGGCCTCTTATCCCAACCAAGTGTTGTTTCAATCTGAGAATACCCCCACCTCCAATAGGTTTATGGCATAATTTGCATATCATTTTTCCATCAATCAAATCACAATGAGTCCATGCACTGTCCTTGGCTTTTGGAGCCATGTTGGCTTGAAATAATTAAAATTTGCAAAGAAATCTGCCATTTAAAAAAAAATTGCGGCTAAGAAACATGGAAACCAAAGGTAAATTTAGGAAAAAGAATGCACATGTAGCCTACAAAATTTGATAGCATAGATGATAGAAGTTAGAAGTTTAAAACACATAATTTTTTTTTAATACATGGACAACAGTCAAATGAGGAATTTTTAAGTGAAAATCCTTACCTGGGAATGCAAATTAGCTTCCTTAGCCTCCTATTGAAGATGCCAACTCCACTGACAGCTTCAAACTATCTCCAAAATAGCTCCAACTCCAACTCCAAGCCTCCAAGATGACTACTCCAGCAAAAACTCAACACTCTCCAAGCTACCAATGCAAACTAGCTTCCTTAGCCTCCTATTGAAGATGCCAACTCCACTGATAGCTTCAAACTATCTCCAAAATAACTCCAACTCCAACTCCAAGCCTCCAAGATGACTACTCCAGCAAAAACTCAACACTCTCCAAGCTACCAATCAAAGTCACAAAAACTCCAAATGAGATGTGTGAGACAAATGAGAGGGACAAGCTCCTTTTAAAGGCTTGGAGAGGGTGTTTTTGGAGGGAAACAACCCTCATTTTCCCTCCAAAACACCCTAAAACCTTCGTAAACTGCACTGTGTGGGTCCTCCATGGCCTTGGCAGTGAACATGCCAGTTTTCCATAAACCGGCTGGTTCTGTCCTAAACCGGCCAGTTAGGACCGGTTTTTCTAATTTTTTGGCGAAGGGAGGGGTCTGACCAAGTTTTTCTGCCGGTTTGACCTAGTCGGCTAGTGAATCAGCTAGTTTGACTGGTTACCGGTTCAAATTGGCCAGTTTTTAAAACACTAAGTGAAGTACAACGTGAGAGGGAGTTGGTCACATTGTAAGTGAAGGGCTCACTACAATGTCGAAGTTGCAGGCAGGTCTCCGGTATGAGGACAGGTTGGAGGGGTTGTCCAACTATAGTCCTTGGAAGGAAAGGATCAAGTTGGTCTTATAGGTCAACAGGCTCTAGGAGTTTGCCAAGAAAGAGATCAAGAAGCCAACTGACCCTAAGGAGCTAGAAATATATGAAGATTTGGATGCGAGGGCAAGATTGATCATCCTAGATGGTGTGAAGGATGCCCTAATACCTCATTTGTCCGGGAAGAACAATGCACATGAGATGTGGATGGCTCTTCAGAATTTGTTCCAGAATAAGAACGAGAACCGGGTACTAGTATTGGAGGATAAGTTGAAGTCCACCAAGATGATAAAGGGTGAAAGTGTGACCTCGTATTTGACGAGATTGTCTCAGGTCAAAGATGAGCTTGCTGCCATCGGTGTGTCTACCTCAGATGGAGATATGGTAAGGATTGCCTTGAAAGGGTTCACCGAGGATTGGAAGCCCTTCATCAAAGGGATCGTTGCCAGGGAGAAGCTTCCAGACTGGGATAGGCTGTGGGATGACTTCATTCAGGAAGAGTTGCGAGACGAGGATCTTCATCCGAAGAAGAAGGCTTCAGATGATGACATGGCACTTGCAACATGAATGAAGGGTAAGCAGAAGAAGGACTTGAGTAAAGTCAAGTGTTTCAACTGTGGCGAGATGGGTCATTATTCATCGAGATGTTCGATGAAGAAGAAGGGAGATGATGAGAAGAGGAAAGGAAAGCAGGCCACCAGTGTTGCCACTTCAGTTGAGATAGATGATCTCTCCAAGAGATTGGAAGAGGAGGACTTTGCTATGATTTCTCATTTCTCATAGGGTACTGTCAATGAGGATGGATGGTACGTGGAAAGTGGTGCGATGAAGCATATGACAGGGTCACAGGAGGTTTTTGAGACTCTAGTTGAATGGGACTTGAAGTTGCACATGGTGTTGGGCCACAAGAGTTAGTTGGATATCCGAAGATCGAGAGTTGTGCCATTCAGAATGGAGACAGGACATGTGATGCGGGTCTAGGATGTACTGTTTGTACCAGGACTTAGATATAGCATGATTTCTATCTCGATGATCGAGAGGAAAGGGTTTGAAGTCTTGTTCTAGGATGGGAAGGCAAGACTCAGGCCTAGAGGCTCTAAGTCCGATGGGATTGTACTTGGAGTTAGAGAGCATGGTCTCTACAGGTTGACGGGCAAGCCTGTGGATCATGGAAAGAAGCAGGTGGAGTAGGTGCAGGTGCAAGCTTCAGAGGAGCAGGTACAGGTTCCCGAGAAGGTCTAGGTTCCAGAGACTCAGAGGGAATCTAGTTTGAGAGGGAGCTTGCAGATTCAGAAGGAGACTCTGTAGTCCAAGAAGAGCGTGTGGTTAGTAGGGAGCAAGGGTGCTCCTACAACTACCAAGAAGGAATCATGGAGAGAGTGGAAGACATTACAAGATAAGAAGAAGAAGCAGGGTGCTTCCAGCAGTGACAACGACACTTCTGAGAAGGGCGTAGTTCACCATACAGGGATTGCTGCGATTGTGAGCGCCAGGAGTTGGGCAAGTGTTGTGAGCAGTGATGATGATGACGAGAGACTTCCTAGTCTTGGAAGTACCTCCCTTGCTAAGAGGGAGTGTTGATTTGTGTAGCTTGGGAGGTACTCCAAGCCCTAGGGTTCAGGGTTTGGAGGGCAAAGCGCCACAAGGGTCACTTGTGGGCTTGGAACCCAAGTATGGGGTTTTGCACCCAATCGTGTTTGGGGCAATTCTGGAGGCACATTTCTACATGTGATAACATGAGATGATAGAGGGCAGAAGGGAGAATCCAACGCTTTGAGAATCGTCGAATTCCGAGTTGTAGAAATGGGGAAATGAATTTTTGAAGTTGACAATTAATTATTGGTTTTCATGTCATGTAGGCTTGATGTAAATTACTCCAATAGATGTGTCTCTTCACTAATTCGTTGGAGCTCCTCTTTAGGCTATAAATAGAGGGTGAATTGGATTCATTTGAGGCATCCAAGTGTGCAACATATCCTCCAAGACAAGGCTCTAGTCTAGCTGCAGCAAGAAGGGTCTTGGACAACGTGGAAGTAAAGGGTCCGAAGTCTGCTACAGGAGGCCGAGGAGATGAGGTAAGTACAGACTGTTTTGGGCTGATATATTGTTGTTTCAAGGGCCGAGAGGGTAGACAGCTAGGCTGAGTTCCTAAGGAGGCAATACACTGTTGTTTGGGATTGTTTGGGCACATTTTGGAGGAGACCGAATGCTACATCAAGCTGTTGTACTAGGCCGTAGGCCACAACAAGCAGCTGGAGGTGTTTTAAGGGTTGCGTTAAGGTGGATAGGACCTTAAGAGGGCAACGTAGCATAAGAGGAGCCTCTCCAAGGTGGACCGCAACCCTTGAGGACTTAGATTGCTCACTGTATGGTGGGTTAAGGGCTGCTGTACATGCCCTAACAAGAATTGCAGGAGCAGTAGTGCAAACAATGGTGACAACAGTGTTTTTGTGGAGGATTGTTGGGTCAAAGTGTTGACTAGAATTGGATTGTGACATTGCAGCCTGTTGGTGCCATGTGGAGGATCTTCCGAGGAGGTGAAGAGTCTTCCTAGGAGTAGAATTGACAGTGATGTGATTGGGTGCCATTGATCTGATTGGAGGGCAGTGTGTTGGCTACCCAAAGTAGCCCTAGAGCAGCAGACAAGAAGGACATTGTTGGTGCGTGATTGGGTGAAGATTGCAGCCTTATGAGTAGCTCTTTGATGGACGAAAGAGGCTACTAGAAGGCAGATTGGAGCTCGGGAATTAGGCCTACCCAGAGAGCAGTTTGATGAGCCTGTGTTCATTGTAGCATAAGCGACTTGCAGCAGTGATAGTTGGTAGCCCTCCGAAGTCTCGATGTGTTGTCCTTTGAAGGAATAAGGGGCAGCTAGTGCACAGTACGAAAGCGAAGGACCAGCAGGACGAGGTACGACATCGAAGCTGCATTGAAGTTTGTCATTGTATCTTGTACACCATAGACTGTTGTATTATTCAGATTTGGTTTAATATAACGAAGATTGGTGATTATACATTATTGTACAATTTTGTTAAAAACTGTGTATATTTGTGCATATGTGATTTATTGCTTTATATTTCCACTGTGCAAAGTAGTTTATGGTTGAGATTCTTGGTTTGGTAGCATCAGTGATTTTAAGACTCTAACCTAGACCCAAGGTCGTGGAAATTCAACATATATAATAATAATAATAATAATGATAATGCATTTATAAATTAATAATAAAAAATTGAAACATGAGAAGAGTGAATATAGAGAGAGATTTTGTAAGAGTACCATCATTGTTTTTTCCTTAAAGAATGAGAGGACATTAATATTATTTTATTGGAAAAGTGAGAAAGGACAAAGTACTAGAGTTACCCTATGGTTAACTCTAAGTTTCCATCTACCATTTAGAAAGTGATTGGTTCTTATAAAGTTGATTTTGATAGTACATTATTTGTTTTTAGGCCCATTTTAGACCTCAAAGTTTCCTAACGAAGGGTGCCATCGCTGAGACTGCATGGTACGTGGATAACAGAACATTGAATCATATGACAGGTTTGCATGAAGTTTTTGAGACTCTAATTGAATGGGACTCAAAGTTGCATATGGAGATTGGCAACAAGAGTCAGAAAGTTGTCAGAGGGTCAGGTGTTGTGCCATTCAGGATGGAGTTAGGTGGGCTGTTACGAGTTCAATATGTACTGTGGATATTGGAGCTCAGATTCAACGTGTTGTCTATCTGAGTGATCGAGGCGAAGGGGTTTGAGGTGATTTTCCATGATGGGAAAGCGAAGCTCAGGCCCAAAGGCTCTAACTCTGCTAGAGTTATCATTGGGGTTAGGGAACATGGTTTATATCGGATGATGGGCAAGCTTATAGATTAGGGGAAGAAGCAGGTTCCTGAGACTCAGAAGGAGTAGAGTTCAAGTGAGAGTATGTAGGTTCAGAGCGAGAATACACAACCCAAGAAGAGCGCATGGTCATTGGGAAGAAGGGGAATTTTGCTGGTAAGAAGGAACCGTGGGATGGCATGAAGGTCTATCAGGAAAGGAAGAAGTAGGAAGCTTTTGATGGTAGAGACACTACCGAGAAGAGTGTGGTTCATTCTACAGGGTATGTTGTAGTAGTGAATGCCAGAGATTGGGCTAGTGTCACTGACGATGACGAGATACTTCCAAGTGGTGGAAGTACCTCCGTCGTTAAGAGGGAGTGTTGATTTGTGTAGCTTGGGAGGTACTCCCACAACCCTTGGGGTACTAGGTTTGTGAGGAGTTGACCCACAAAAGTGGGTTGTGGGCAATGTACTCAAGAAGTGGGCATTGTACCCAAAGTAATGGATAAAGACCCAAGTGGAAAATAATTGTTTTATTCATTGAGAGCATGTGGGGTACCCTTGAAGGGCTAAGGGGCACCTAAGTCTTCGATGGAGTGGCGAAAGACAAACGAAATGGAATTTATTTGTAATGATAGTTGGGATTTTGTGGTTTAGTTCAAGTCGGCTTGACCCATGGGACATGACCCTTGGGGTTCAATATGCTCCCCTAAGATCACTATAAGTAGAAGTGAATTCAAGCGCATTTACACACATCCATAGGTTCATTTCATCAACGAAATACAAGCACAAGAACCGGGGATATCAAGAAGGACGAGTTTGATGTCTTTTCTAGTGTTCTGGCAGACCGAGTTCAAGGAGAATTGTTCGTGGGTATTCTGGGAATAAGTATGTTCATAAAGTTTGGGGTAATCTCTGTGAGCAGTCCGAGTTTAGTTCAAAGCTACAAGAGAGGGCTCAGATCTTTGTTAAGCATGGAATATAAGCTCGATTTGAGGCCGAGTATTCACAAGGAGTAGCAAAGGTTTTCTAGTGGTTGGAAGGTGAATTTAAGAAACATTTATGTGACTGAAGTTGCCATAGATCTGAGGTGGACGAGGTTTTGAGGTGGCCGCAGGAAGGAGTCATCTAGGCTGAGATACTTCTGCATGCTTGATGCCAAGAATACCAAGGATCTTTAGGGACTATGCCGAGCTCCTAAAGAGGTAAGGTTGCTGTGTCTTGTGTTGATAAATTGTAGAGTGGAGGTCTGTTCATAGTATTTTGGAGAACAATATTTGTGTGCCCTAGTTACAATGAACCATGTGTGTATTGATTGTTGTGTGGGTTGGTTTGACAAGTTCCAAGTACAGTGATAAAGGGAAGCCTTGTCATTGTTGTGAGCGTTGTTTTGTTGTGCCCTAAGGACTGATCTTGGAGCAGCAAAGAAATCAGTCAAGAGGGCTGTTGGTGATGCCTTAGTTCAGTGAGTGCAAGTTGGAAAATCAGTGATAAGAGGGCAAAGTTTGAAGACCTTAAGAGCAGGCTATCTTGGAGAAGCTAGAGGGAAGTTTGGAGGCCTATGTTCAGTCATTCTAGGAGCAACTAGAAGGTCGATAAAGGCAGATTGTTCAGCTGAAGATATAAGCATTTTGAAGTTTCAAAAGTACTTGTGAGCAGCAGAAGAGGTGGCAAAGGACCTACCATGTGTTTAAAGTATGTGGATCGAAAGGGCTGAGTCGAGATCTCCTTCAGCAAGTAAGTCAAGTGTATCTTGTTCAAGGGTAGTTTGATAGTTGTAAGTTGTTGACATCAAGCCCTAGTTGTTCTTGTATCAGGGCTAATTGTAAGGGCCATGATCCTTGGTACGAGAGCCCTATGTTTGTTGTATTAAAGTTTGTAATATAACAAGTTTTGGGTTGACAAAGTGTCTTGTGTACTACATTGATTCACTGCTGTACATTTTTCCGCTGTGCAAAGTGCTTGTGTTGTGCCATTTTAGTGTGTTTGTGATCGTGTCTTTAGACAGAAACCTGATTCTGAAGTGTTGAGTAAAAATCAACATGATATCAAAGCTACTTTGTAGGGACAACTGAATCAGAGTGTACAATTCAAGAGGGAGTTGGCTACCTTGTTGTTGAATGTTGAAAAGTGTAAGTAGGTTCGGTCTTCATAATGACATATGTAAATTGTGATTTAATGTAATTGATGAAAAGAAGAAAATAAAATTATTTTTGTAGTACTTGAATCACGGGTTTCATGATCAAGGAATTTTATTTTAGTTAAGGTTCCCATTGTGAACCTTTACGTTTTGTCATCTAGTCATAAAAGTCAAATTGAATCAATGTCATGTATGAAGGATCCTTCTTGGGCATGTTACATTTTTATATGAGTCATTTAATATAGAAGAAGGCTCTCCAAGATCAAGCAAAGTCACCTCCTACAAGTCAGCGCCAAGAAGAATAATAATATCTTCACCAAAGGACACGTCGGCCCACCTACATGTCATGTCGACTTATTATCATGGGAAACAACTATAAATAGGGCAACTCGGCTGTATTTCAGAGACAGATTTTCGGTGATGAATTTCAGTCATGGTCTGAAATAGAAGGAGTGCGAAGTTCACAAGAAGGCAGCCTACTAACCAGCAAGTAAGGGAAGAGGAGGATCGAGTTTATTTGGCACTGTTTCTTGGGTAAACTCCTTCACACGTGTGGCAGAAACTAGGGTTTCTGTAGTGGGTACATCTGCTGCAGTAAAGGACGAGAAAAGGGTCTCCATATTAGTCCTATTGCTAGCTGAGTTCATCTAGAGAAGCCTCCAAGTATAGCGAAGGAAGGAAACACCTCCAATCTTGTTCCTACTCCTCACACGTGTGGAATCACAACAGTACGAATTGCAGATCTATGGGAAAGAGGTCGAAGTTTCAAGGTAGCTGAAAAGTGCAGAAGAAAGAAGAAGTTTGGACTAGTATTGTCTTGGTCAAGAATAAGGCAAAAAAGAAGGAAAGATCTTGTGCCTTAGTCTTGGAGTGGAAAATAGGTCAAGGGTCTTGGTCTTGGTATTTGTCAATTGGAGCCTCTATAAAAAGACTGACTTGTTCGGGTTTTCCTCTCAAGTGGGAGAGGTTTTGGCTTTGGTTGATAACCTATACTCTGTGTCTCTTTATGGTTTATGCATTGGTAGCTGTTTGATGAAGAATAACCCTATAATAACATAAGTAAAAGAAGATCCTAATCTAAGAAGTAAAAAGCATTCACAAGCAATTATCAATAGAAGAGAAATCACATATTTGCTATGCCCTAGATTTCTCATTATGGTTTCAGAGCTAAGGTAACAAAGTCAAGGAAGGGCACCTTATCAAGGGAAACTTAAGGATCAAATCTTGAGGAAGGCATCAAAGCGAAGATCATCTTGAAGTCAAGATCTACAAAGGAAGCATCATAACTCTAGATCAAAGAAGAAGTCTACAAAGAAGTATTGGGATCATCATCAAAGGCCAAAACCCTAATTCTACTCAAGTTAGGGCTTCTTTGAGTATTTGGATCATCATCAAAGTTGAAAAGATCTATGAATCAAATTGTCTTAAAGACTATTCATCCAAAGGAAGCTAGATCAAGAGGCGTTGTCATCAAGACTCCGAGGCGATATCTCTCTCGTTGAAGCAAGATTCCTACCATTGAAGACAATCATCAAGAAGTCATCATTGATCTTCATCAACAAGACTCCATCATCAAAAGATCCTAAGGGATCTCCCTCTCTGTGGGATCAAGGATCATTATTGAAGAAAACTATTTTCATTGAGGAAAAGTTTTCTATTCTCTATATCATCATCAACATCAAGGAAGCAACAAGGAGAAGGAGCATCCTATCAAGTAAGTATATTTATGTCCACATTTGAATCTGTCAAAATGTCTTTTTGCAAGGAAAGCAACAAATTGGTTGGGGCTTCAAACTATCTTGCATGGAAGAAAATGACAGATCTGAATCTCATTGAAAATGAGGTTATGGAACATGTCAAAGGATCTATCACTAAACCAGAAAAAGAAGATGCTCAAGCTCTTGCAAAGTATATGAAAGGGGAATTTAGGGCTTAAAGGATTCTCATAGAATCCATCAAGGATCCCCTCATCCCATATGTATCTAAACTCGAAACTTCAAAAGAAATCTATGACAAATTGGTAGAGTTGTATTCTGTAAGCACTGTTGGAGAAGTCATCTCATTAAGGCAAGAACTCTATAAGCTGAAGATGTCAAGGAAAGATGGAATAGCCTCATACTTTATGAGGATATCTGAAATTCAAGATCAATTATAAGATCTGGGAGAAGTCGTGTCTGATAGAGAAATGACTATAGTTGTACTAAATGCACTACCCAAGGAGTGGGGTAACTTTACTTCAAGTATTTATGGGAAGAAAGAAGCCACTCCATTCCAGGATCTATGGTCACCACGCAAGATTGAAGAGTCCAGACTAAAAGCCAAATCTGATGTGGGAGCAGGTGAGCAAAATCAAGCTATGCTGCAATGACAAGAAGAAAGGGAAAATTTGGAAAGTCTGGTTATCGGAAAAAGAAGAGGGGCATGGCTAAGATTCAATGCTTTGGGTGTCAAGCATATGGGCACTACAAAAGAGATTGTCCTAAGATCAAGAAGGACAATAACAAAAGAGCTAGAAAAGAAGCCAATATGACTGAAGAAGTGGAGGACGCTAACAAAAGAGCTATGAAGAAGAAGCCAATAATAAGACTGAAGAAGTGGAGGAGCAAGAGCTGAATCAAGAAGAAGAAGCAAAAAGGCTCATCCAGTACTAGGTCATCCAGTACTCATCATACATTTGTCAAAAGGCAACATCTACTGGATGGGGATACTCTAGATCCTCAAGATTCTTTGATGGAATCTTCATCGAAAGGTTCATCGATCAAGAGGGGAAGCGAGTGTTTCATCAAGAATTCCAAACTTGTGGAATTCATGGGATGATGGTATGATGACATAAAAGGTGAAGCAGATCAAGGGATTGAAGCTCTTTTCAATCAAGGAAACTGCTGCAGGAAGTTTGGATGACCCAAAGGAAAATGAGGTATGTATGCTTGTATTCGATATTGAAGAGTCATGTCATATGGTTGCAGGTAACAAGGATCAATGCTCTATCTTGAGAGCATGATCAAAAGAAAAAGGGTCTTCTCCTTTGAAAGGATGCAGGAAAGCATGAGTCACACATTGTCTAGATGAAATCAACATAATATGTCCTCATATGAAATATGAGGTGGTTGACATTAATTGGAGGAACTCTGATTGGAAGTTCCTGGGAATGAAATGTGTGAAGAAAGGAAGGAAGAGATCATGGGATATGCAACCATGGAAAAGGAAATCAACATCCAAAGACCAAGAAGATTTGACTAGGATATCTCCATTAAAGATATGAAGACTCTGATGGAGTCTGAAAAAGAAAAAAACCCTTGACAATACATATCTTTGGGAGATGTGTCGATATGTATGCAGGATGCTGATGCAAACTAGAAGATGTCATGATGAAAGACCATCACAAAGCTAATTTTGATTTAATGTTCTTTATTTTTGAACATATACCTAGATGGGCTTATGCAGGGCTGTTGAGGAAATATCTAAGGATATCTTCCACCACCAATGCTTATGTAGTAGGATGAAAGATCCTTAAGGAAACATGGCATGAAGGAAGGCAACATGGCATGAAGGAAGGCCAAATATGGACTAATGGATCACTTTTCGATGATGACATGACTAATTCATGGATGAAAGTGATGGATGGTCTATGTCTTAGGAAGAAGTCCCAAGACATGAAGACTCCTAAATAACAAAAAGAAGTTCATGACATCGTGAGGAGGAGTTCTTCAAGTAGCTGGTTGCCCCATCATCTCCACCTGAGGAGTTGCTGTAGGTCCCTAATTGAGAGGGAGCCTGGAAATAAGTTTCTTACTTGGAAGAAACTTGGAAACCAAATTCCTAAGCCAAGAGGGAGCTTAGGTACATTCTTTTATTGGACCGCGAGTCCTAGTGATTTTAGTCGAGTCTGATGTAAAAGTGATATGTGAATAATTTAAGCTAGTTGGCTTTATTATTTTATTACAAATCACTTGGTCTATTAGATCATATTGTGTCACAGATGGGTTATGTGTCTTGAGGGTTTAAGTCAAATGTGTATTCCCCCTTTGAGGGTTGTAAATGTAAAATCTTATATATTAGAGGGTGGAAAAATAATTAAATCCCCTCATGTAAATTAATTAATTTTTTTGGCAAAATAAAATTAAATCTTAAACCAGAAAATTAATTAATAGAGTCAAAATTAAATTGTCTTGAGAAAAATAATTCTCCAAGTGGAAAATTCGTGGGTCCTAAAGGAATCAATTTTTAAAGGTCCTCCACCAAGGGAATATTGTATATTTCAAGAAAATTTGGACCCTTGGACCTTGGTGGTTAAGTCAAAGTCAATTTTTTCAGGAAATTAGCTCAAAATAACTATGAGTTAATAAAAGTGGAATTAAATGATAAATTCGAAAATTCCTCAAAAATAAAAAATCAAGGGCCAAGATTAAAAGATCTTGAAGTGTTTATCAACGACCAAGATTATTTTGACAAGGATCAAAGAAACTAGCCGTTATTTTTCCACTTGGAGGATAAATCTATAAATTAGCAAGTCATTTGAGTCTCTAACATCTTGATCTCTGGCTAGAAAATTTCTATTGAAGCAGCTTTGTAACAATTGCCCCGCTGGGAACTATTTTTTAAATCATAATAAAGACTTTGGGGTGCAATTCAAGGTGTTATTGCTTATTGATTTGTGGTATGTGCTGACTACGGGCATCTCTATGTTGTGTTGAATATTGGTAAGATTTGTTTTTTCATTAGATGGAGATAAAACCATACTATTGATAGTTTTGGGCTAATCTTAGGTGGTTTGGTTCCCCATGTAATCTAATAAATTCTTTTTGAGATAAATTCATAGTGCTTGTAGGTACTTCAGTCCTTGGCCTCCAAGTTCACAAACTTGGGCAAGAATCACTATTGCTTGGATTCCAAATATTTATATGGTGGATTAAATCTTCGCTAAGGCTATAGTATACATTGGGGTTTCTAAAGTATTTTTAGTCATTCTTCAAAGGAAAAAACTCCATAAAAATATTTTTTTTCAAAAATTTAAAATTTTCAAAACCCTTGTATATTTGTAAATCTTGTGAATAATTTTGTAGATCTAACTTGGGTTTTGGGGATTTTTAGTGTTTTGTATATATTTGGGGTTTTGAAATTTTGTACAGTATTTGGGGTTTTGAAATTTAAATTTTTTATATTGGGTATTTGAGTTTCTATTCTAAATTTGTTTCAGGAATGAGGAAGAAATTGACATTGGAGACCTTAGAAACCCTAGACGTCCAGGGTTATCAGGCTATTTCTGCAGGTTGTTTATTTTCAAAACGGGGAAAAAAACCCATTTTCTGAAGGCCCTAGCCTTTACCCAACATAAAAGGCTCGTGTTTGAGATCTATTTTGCAAGCATTAAAAATACCATAAGTCTTATAAGGGCTAGATCTGATTGCAAACAAGGGTTTCTTCAAAGGATTGGCATTTTATCTCTAACAATTTGTTTTGTAGCAATTTTGGCTCAAATCTTGTGTTTTCAGGTGCCAAGTACATTAGAGAAATTTTGGCAAATTTGGGCAAGTAATGTACAAGGCCTTGGGCCTAGGGTTTTTTCTTTAAACCCTAGTTTTCTCACTATTTTTCTACTGCTGTAATTTTTGTTTCATAAAAGTGATATATAAGTCCTAAAATCACATTTAGTTGGTCAAATACTCTAAAATTGCAAAATTTATTTTTTCTAGAAATTTGGCCACTTGGGCATCAAAGATCTAGCTTAGATTTAAAATTTTGCTTGCTGGAATTTTCTGTGTAATCACTGAATCAGATCTGTAAATTTCTGAATAATTTACTTTAAAAGGCTCAAAAAACTAATTTTTTTTCAGTTTTGGCAATTTTTTTTCTAGTTTTGGGCATTTTGGGCACTTGTTGTAGCATCAGTAACTTATTGATTTGCTGATTTAATTGCTGCTGTAATCAGTTATATCAGATCTGATTTATCTCTGAATACTACATCTTAAAGTGGTTTAAAACTTTAAAACTCATATTTTACTTTGTCAAGTTGTTGGGCATCTCATTGATCATATCTAGTCATCATTAGCTTATTGTCTCTTGGATCTAAGGTGTTTTTCTTACTGCTGTTATAAATTTCTTACCGCTGTCATAACAGTCGTTTGTTACATCTTAAGAGGTTTGAAAATCATAAATTTACATTGGCTAATAATCATTGGGAATTTTTTTGTTTCATATGCTTGGAAAATTTAATGATTTAAAGAGATTTTCCTACTCTTGAGATATGACTAATAAGTGCTGAATTTCTAAAGTATTATAGCCGATCTAACATTGACTTGTCTTGAGTTGAATTTGAGAATTCGTTAATTTGGCACTTAGTCACTCAAGCTCTAAATCTTCTAATCTTGTCTAAAGTTGTTTAAGATATTGTGGTTATAGGCATTGATTGAATCCAATTGAGCATCTCTTGATAGTTAGCATTGAATAATAAGATCACAAAATATCTTGTTGAGAATCATCTTTGGTAATTGCGGTTGACATCTTGTAACCATTGGTTAATTGATAATTGGATAAATTGCTCTAAGTTCTTATCACAAATTGGTTAAGCATCTTGTGGATTAATCTATAGTTGAAAGCTTGCACTTATACCCTTAAACATTTATCTTGTTTAAGATTGTCATATCATTATTGTTAAGTACTCTTACTATAAGATAATTTACATTAAGTACTTAAAGAGCACAAACAAATCTCAGCTCAAGATAATTTCGCTCATCATCATCGCACAAGCATTCTAGGAACTAGTCGCATTAAAACTTACCTCCAAGTATAAGCTTGGTTGATAGAAACATAGGGCCACCCTTCTCCCCTAGCTTGAGGAGCTGAGCGACTCTTCGATGGTTAACATGGTGACCTTGTAGTGGTTAGAGCCATAGTCTCTGCAGTGCTGGAGGCATCGGGTGATAGGAGCCTAACAAAAGGTATCGTTAATTGGGCCTTTTCTTGCTTCACGTTGGCCTCCTTCCCACAACCTACCTTGGAGCCTAGCTTCAAAACAGTTAAGGGAAGGTTACATCTAGACTAGGCATATAATTAAAATTAACCAAGATCCTTGCATCACACCTAGATCCTAGGATTTGCATAAGCATATAGGTTAGCTAATCATACAAGCAACGATTGTCCATCCGATTACTTGGTCATAATTTATAATAAGTAAGAAATCTTGACTTCATAAGGCACTGGTCTCAAACTCTAAATCTAATCAAATCATTAATCTTGCTAAATTTTTACCAAGTGGTTAGGCCACTCAACTGTGTCTCCCAGGCAAGTTGGTTCCCAACTTTTTTTCCTTCATCTCATTTCCATAGGGACTACCCCCCATAGCCTGCTATTGGGAGACATCTAGAACGGAGAGGTCATGGATCAAGGTGACAACCCCCGACCTGAGCGTTGTCGCTGTGCCTATACAATTTGGGCGACAACAATCATCATCATAAGTAAAATAACCATAAGAGTGTCATAGTGGGCCATATCTAGTGCAAAAAGCCCTAAAGTACTTCACACATGCATCATCTTCAAATTTCTCTCTAGCTTAGGGTTTGTAAACAAGTTACCATGCTTATATATGGGAGGATTATCCAAAGGCTTTATTAGGTGCTTCAAATCCTAAAGGGAGAAACCATTTTTAGGCCAACCCATCAATCAATTGGCACTTAAGTGGTAAGTGGCATGGTGGGAGTTTACTTCATGGAGGATGCCACCATCCTTGTACTGGATATAAAATTCTATGATTCTTGAGCTTTATAATATGAAGAGGGAGCGATCATGGGACCTGAGTTACCCCTTTCCTCGACCTTTTTTACCACCCCTCTTGTGTGACCGTGCCTTTTTCTTTAATAACTTTCTTTTTCTAGCATAGTTTGGGCTACACGATTTTACTTATGCACCAATTACCCCTTAAACATGAAACGATTTATTGCTCATCGGTGTTGGGATATCGAACATCCTTTCATTCTGATTGCTTAATGCATTAGTTACAAACTAGGTGAGGGCAAATGAGGGAGATAGAATTTAGGCTAGGATTTTGTCCACGCACTTTATTATATCCCAACCAATTTTTTACATTTTATCATAATGGCTTATGCTCTTTTCTTTCTTTTTTCTGCATCAACCTTTTAGGGCAAAGTTTCTAGGACCCTACTCAAGAATGAGGAAAATAGGGAACCAATACTGGTGATAGATACCAATAAACCAGAAGATTGGGATGTGGATACAAGAGACCAATGGAAAGTGTTGAGTATGGATTATCATGGGCTCGCAACATCAATCGATGTCTCCTATTTTTGCCCCTCCTATACAATGGAAAGAAAGGCTTCAAAGAAGGTCACACTGGACTAGGGGTTGGGGATAACCACCAAGGTGAAGCATGGGAGCAAGAATATAACCAAAGCAGTCAATTATCCAATTGAACCTGTGATCTATACTATAATGCCCTTAAACATTAGATGAAAACACTTTTTTACAAAATTGGTTGATGTACCTCATAATATATGACCCACCTTCATCTGATAAATAAGCTAGATGCCACAAAGCATTGATCGGAGCATAGATGGAGGGCCTTTGAAGCTAGCTTTATGTAGATCACATAGTGTTGTTGGCTAGCAAGTTGAACAAAATGGGTGAAGTTTTTTCTCCTACAGGTTATCCACTTGGGTGGGTAGCAAAATTCTTTTTAGTAGCTTGAATTTTTGTGATTCTATCAGCCCGAAGTGCAAATTTGAGCTTGCTGTCCCAACCGTTTTGTTATCTCCAACTACCTTTTTAATAATCTTCAAAAGGTTCTTGTTACTTGATTCTGGGAATCCATTACCTTGGGGATAGTAATTAGATGAATGAAGGAGTGTCATAATCAAGACAAAAGCTTACCATATTAGAGATTGAATGCTTGAGCATTATTTGTTGTAATCTTTGCCAAAACCCCAAAGTAGGTGGTGATCTTATCCTCAATGGAATCGATGATCACCTTGTAACCTTTTTGGTAGGGATAGTCTCAACCCATTTGGTAAAATTATTTGTGGCTGTTATGATCGATTTGTATCTATTGCTTAAGTGGGGATGGCATTTGCCTATAAAGTTCAAAACCCACTGCTGAAATGGTGCTTCCATGATTACAGGCTGCAATGGTAAGGCTGCCACCTTCACTTTCTGTGTAAACAACTAACAAGGCTAGCAATATCTGACAAACTTATGCACATTAGAATTTATTGTGAGCCATTAATAACTGGCTCTCAAAATTCTATGCATGGTTGTTTTTGCTACAAAATGCCCACTGTATAGTCAATTGTGCATTTCATTCATCAATATCTGGGCCTTAGGGGGATCAAAACATTAAGAATCAAACCATCAAGGTTCCTCCAACCCCAACATGCCTCCATGAGGCAATATGTTTTTGCATTTAGCCTCAAAGCTTTCCTTTTGGAACTTGTCACATAATCAAGACATGATAAATTCTACAAATGATAGATGATGTCTTTGTACCATTCACTTTGCTGCAAATTTTCAAAAACAGCCAACATTAGTTTAGGATTTGACTCTTATTTTATTGGAACGAGAATTTATGGAGAATCGGTAACTTCAAAATATCGATTGCCACTATTACATCACATACAACTATTTCATAAATGCCACAAATGGGCTAGTTACAACATGTTTCTAGAGCTTGAACCCACACAACTGTGGAAACAAATTGTTCACCAAACCACTCAAGCTAAGATCCTTTGACGATTTGACTTGTTTTCTAGCTAAAGGTTGGCCTTGTTCTTTTTAGTGAGTAATTTGGCCAATCTGTAGCCATTTACCAACTTGGTAGGCTTCATTTCCAAGTTATATTTTGAATCTTTGAAGATCCACTTTTTTCTTCTACCGAAATACTCTTATTGAGAAAGAATGTCCTTTACTACTACATGAGGTAAAATTTGCCTACCTTTGAATTTCTAATATAACCTTTGAAGTTTTTTAATGATTGCACTAATGCATATGCTTGTTTCTCTATAATAGAATAACCCAATTCAAATACCCTAGTGGTTTTGCTCATGAATGCTATGGGATGCTCCAAATTTGGACTATTCTTTTGCAAAATGACTCCTGCAATAATGCCTTTTGATGTAAATGGAGAACCTGAAAATTCCTTGCATGATTTGGACTTAACAAGACCGGTTTTGGTGATATTGCCTCTTTTATTTTTTAAAAGGCTTCTCTACTTTCAACATTCCATTTGACCTTTTGATCCTTCTTCAACATAACTGAAATGAGTTGGACAATTGCAAAAATATAGTTATAAACCTTATATTAAAATTAATTTTGCCAAAGAAGGTTTGGATTTCCTGTTTATTAGTGGGTAATGGCACTTGCTATATCCCATCCACTTTGGCTAAATGGATTTTTATACCTTTTCAAGACTCAATATGACCCAATAACTTCTCTTTATCAACCTCCAAAATTGATTTCTTATGATTAAGGGAAATTCTATATTTTCTACACCTCTCGAAAACTTGCTTAAGATGATTGACATGTGCACTTCTATGTTTAGAGTATCATTGGATCATCTTGATAAACCAAAATAATCTTACCCATTAGATCCGAAGATTCTTTTGATTGGATGGTAGAAAGGGATCTACAACTATCAAGAACTTTCCCAACAAACTTCCTATCTTCTATCATATATATTTTGTAAATTCATCATTTTGCATTGTGAACATTTCATGTAACTCCAGGATGAGTTCATTGTTTGTCCTTGTTACATGCAACATTGTTAATTACATGACCTTAGGATCTTACTTGACTATTTGTGGTTGTGGCTGTTGAAAAATTCAGCTGCAATATGGACTAGCACTAATTTTTGAATACTAATAATTACTTCTGATGATATATATATATATATATATATATATATTCTTTTAGCATTTACAACTTCTTCATCAAGCAATTACACTTTAGAAATTCAACCATAACAGTAGAAGGAATAGTAAAGATCACAATGCACAAAGTCAACACAAAGTTTACCCTGGGAAAACCCACTTGGAGTAAAAACCCAACAAATATTTCCTTAGAGAATCAATTCAACAAGAGAGATATCAAAGTCAAGATAATAGACAAACTCGCTAGCAAACTGTCCACCAAGAGTCCAAGTCAAAACCCTCCACAATCTGCTCCTAGTCAACTCAGTCAAGGGTCTGCAATAGAGGTTTGAAATTCAGCCTCTCTTTTCCATAGGAAATTCAAATTTAACCACAAAGATGCAATATAGACTTTGGCCCTTTTATAGAGGAGAAACCACAAAACTTCGGCCCTTTCACAGAGAATATACCACAGAAACAGTTAAAATTGGCAACTAGGGCCAAACTCCACATGGGTCATCTTATTTATGACCGCTGATATTTTTCTTGGATTCCTATCTTTGAGAGGTTTAGGATTGATCTAAAGATCATCCGATTCTGACATGTACAAATGAAGATATGAATTTATTTATGTTATGGACAAATTGTGAAGGTTGGCCACCAAACTCATGTAGGCTCCGAAGCCCAACAGTCACGTCTATTCATCCTCAACGTTAGCCAATAAATACATGATGCCTCATCCTCATTTGGACATCACTCATCTTCACATATCTCTCTCTCCTCATCTGATTGGGTACGCATTTCTGGGCAACTTCTCTCTCTGCACTTGGGAAGGAAAGGACAATCATTTTCTATTTCAGCGTTGACCAAGTTTGACCGAATTTCCAGAAGGCTGTTTTGGGATGTGTTGACCAAGCATTGACCTGTTTTAGCGCGATTTTGGGTGGAGGAATTCTGTCCTAGCAGGCCGTAGATCTGGGCACAAGAACTGAGGCAATCTGACCTTTGTTTTGACCAGTGTTCACTATACTAAAGCTGGCCGTAGGGTTGACTTTTGTTGACCAGTTTTCACTGGACTTTTTCGGACTGTTTTGGGCTGATTAAACTTGCTATTGGAGGCCGAAGTTGACTGGGTTTGACCGAGCTGAATTGAGGAAGAAATCTTCCCTGTTGACCAACGTTGACTTTTTTGGTTAGGGCTCTTTTGTTGCTGTTATAATTATTAGAATTTGTAAATTGTACTATCTCTCTCCGCTGAACTATTGAAGACTAAAAGAATAATTGATCAAGGGTTTCCCCACATTGGGGTTTGTCCCTGCCTGGTGCCACATCTTGTGTCCTCTTGTCTTGGCTTGTCTTCTATTGTTTATGTTTATGTTCTACCAAGATTTTACTTACATGTTTATGTGATTGCTAAACTGAAATTGATGTTGGGCTCATAAAGAAATTGAAGTAAAACTGCTTTAAAGCATAGAACATACCATTGTTGCCTAAAATTAACATGGTATCAGAGCTAAGGTGAAGACAAAGCCCAAGCAAGAGTGAAAGAGCAATCACCAAAACAGTTGGACAAGGACAAAAGAATCAATGGGTTCCTCATCCTACTTCCCAGTTGAAGACAAGCTCTACGATAAATTTGACTATCATGGATGGAAGATGTCTCTTGATTTGACCTTGGAAGAGAAGGAAGTGATGGATTATGTGCAAGGTAAAATCCCTGAGCCTCCTTCAAATGCACCAGTTGTTGCGAAGACCAAGTACAATAAGGTTGAAGTCAAAGCGAAGAAGATTATCAGGGATTCCATTGACAAGCATCAGGTGGCCTATATCTCCGAATTGAAGACCTCCAAGGTGATATATGACAGGTTGGTTGGCATGTTCGAGGTTAGTAATGCTAATCAAATTCTCTTTCTCAAGAATAAGTTGAAGGATATTAAGAAGGGCAAGGACGAGGACATTCAATCCTATTTCTTGAGGATTACTGAGATCAAGAATGATCTACTCTCAATTGGAGAAGTCATTCCTGACAGGGAACTTACTCTCACCACCCTTGGAGGACTCCCACCTGAGTGGTATGTATTTAGAACCACTATACTCAACAATGATCAAATTCCAGGGTTTGAAGAATTGATGTCGAGATGCATTCAAGAAGAAACAAGAATGGTGGAGCAAGAAATGCCTTTTAATAGAAGCAACCCCACTGCATTCTTTGCTCATGCCAAGAGGAAGAACAATGCAGGGTCAAGGAAGACCAGATTCAAAAATGGAAGGAAGGGAAGATGCTCTGTTTGCAATAAGTTTGGCTACTATGTAAGGGAGTGTTTTAATAGAAGGGATACACCTTGAGATGATGAGTATCATAACAACTCCAGGGGAAACTTCAACAACAATGATCAAAGGAATGGCAGGTCCAAAGGCAAAGGAAAAAGGAATGCGGGACATCAAGGAAATGGTCAACCCTCCAAGAAATCAAGGAACTCCAGGTATGATGAATACAATGTTATTAACAATAAGCAAAAAGGGTACTATCTTATATGGGCCCTCTCCACTGTCTCTCCTCCGGACACTTTGGGAAATTGGTTGATTGATAGTGGTGCTTCAAGGCACTTCACCAGATACAAGGAAGCCCTCTCCAATCTGATAGAAAAGAAGAAATCCTTGGAGATGATGCCACCTATCCCGTGAAGGGAGTAGGGAATGTTACCCTTCAATTGAATCAAGGAAACACTATTCATTTGCAAGAAGTACTATATGTACCCGATCTCAAGAAGAACCTGGTATCCATTTCAACGATGGAAGATAAAGGATTCAAGGTGGCTTTTATCGATGGAAAGGTACGTGTTTGGAAAAGAAATTTCAAAGATGCTTTTACTCTTGGGTTCAGGGTTGACACTTTGTATCAAGTTGGAGGAAGTCCATTGGGAGCCATGTCTTGCGACACATCTCTACAATCTGAACTATGGCACAGGAGGTTCGCTCATCTTCATTATAAGACCCTACCCAATGTGAGACAGATGGTGATAGGTATGACCGAGTATGAATCCAATGAATTCCAAGATTATTGTAGAGAAGTTGGCATTAAGAGGGAGACTACAACGCCATACACTCCCGAGCAGAATGGTGTGGCTGAAAGGAAGAATCTCTCTATTGTAGAAGCTGTTTGTGCCATGATTCATGATCAAGGCCTTCCGAAGTTTCTGTGGGTTGAAGTTGCAAATACCACCGTGTATGTTCAAAACCGATGCCCTCATCAAGCATTGGATTCCAAGGATCCCGAAGAAATGTTCACTGGTAAGAAACCCGATGTCTCTCATTTTAGAATTTTTGGAAGCCCTGTATATTTTCATGTGTCGAAAGAGAAAAGAAGCAAATTGGGTGCATCTGGGAAGAAAGGAATCTTTGTGGGCTATAGTGAAAATTCTAAGGGATATAGAATTTATGTGGCTGGTCAAAAGGAAGTTGAGATAAGTCATGATGTCACTTTCGATGAAGATATGGCCCTCAGGAAGATCAACAACCTTCCTATCCTAAGGAAGGACAAAGAAGTTGACACCGGAAATCAGGATGAAAAAGAGGATGAAACAATGCCTGATGTTGATGAACCTATGGATCCTATTGATCCACTCCCTCACGAGCCTTCCTCCTCCAAGAGAAGACCCTCATGGTTTAGGGAGACTCTCGAAGATGCTGAGAGGCACATTGCACCAAGGGGGACTTTCCGTGAAAGCAAGAAGTCGAATAGGCATCAAGGATATTTGACCGACATGAGCACTATCATTCAAAATGAGCCTTCATCATTCGAAGAAGCCGTGAAGCAACAAGTATGGAAGGATGCTATGAATGAAGGAATGATGTCTGGGAAGTGGTCCCTAGACCCTGAACAAATCGATTGTCACTTCTAAGCGGCTCTACAAAATCAAGCATGGAGCTCATGGAAGTGCAGAAAAGTTCAAGGCCCATTTTGTTGCTCGAGGCTTCTCTCAAAAGGAAGTTGTAGATTACGATGAGATATTTGCACCTGTTGCCTGATACACCACCATCCACTCGATCATAACCCTTGCTTCCTCGCAAGGATGGAACCTACATCAGATGGATGTCAAGACTGCCTTCTTGCATGGTTCAATCAAAGAGGAAGTCTATGTGGAACAACTCTAGGGGTTTGAAGTTCATGATCGGGAATCTCATGTATGCAGGTTGAAGAAAGCTCTCTATGGATTGAAGCAAACACCCCGGGCTTGGTATGAGAGGATCGATAACTATCTGATGAAGCTAGGATTCACTAGAAGTGAAGCCGATCCGAACCTTTACTTTAAGGTTGAAAATGAGAAACCTCTCATTTTGGTACTTTATGTGGACGACCTCTTTCTCACAGGTGCAAACCCCCTCATTCACAAATGTAAGAGGGAGTTGGCTTCTAAATTTGAGATGAAGGACCTAGGATCGATGCACTATTTCCTAGGGTTGGAGGTTTGGAAAAATCCAGGTGAAATTTTCCTCTCAAGGAAAATATGTTTTGAAGATATTGGAAAGATTTGGGATGGTGCACTGCAAGCCTATGACTAGTCCGATGGAACTTAACTTTAAGAAGTTATGTGGTAGTTCTGCTGGACATGAATTGGGAAATGCTTCTGAGTATCGTCAACTCATAGGAGCATTGATGTTCTTGGTGAACTCCCATTCGGACATATGTTTTGTAGTTAACAAATTGAGCCAATACATGGTTGAGCCTCATCATATACATTGGATTGCCGCCAAGAATTTTCTGAGATATCTTCGGGGCACAATTACTCATGGATTGAGATACACTGTCGGAAATGTGAGGCTGCATGGTTATTCTGATGCTGATTGGGCTGGTAGTGTGGTGGATCGCAAGAGCACTTCTGGATGTTGTTTTTCTTTGGGTTCTGCTTCGATATCCTGGATGAGCAGGAAGCAGAAATCGGTTGCCTTGAGCACCGTCGAGGCTGAATACATAGCTGCTAGTATGGCCTCCTCTGAAGCTATTTGGTTGAGGAAGCTCTTCAGTGAACTGTTTGGACATGTGCTGGATACCACCGTGATCCTTTGTGACAACCAGAGTGGGATCCAATTATCAGAGAATCCTGTGTTTCATGATCCCTCCAAGCATATAGATATCAGTTACCACTTTATCCGGGATATGGTACACCGAGGAGCAATAAGGCTCCATCACATTGGAACTGATGAGCAGGTCGCCGATATTCTGACAAAGCCCCTTGGGAAGGTCAAATTCTTGGCCTTTCGAGAATGACATGGAGTCGTGGAGAGACCCTCATATGAGGGTCCTGTATGAGATGGACATTGAACTCTGGGAGCTTCGGGGGGCTTGGGGTACTTCTTGGAGCGGTGAGCAACCATAGGGTGAGTGGTTCAGCCTTCCCCTAGTGGTTTGCTATGTATAGGGTGAGTGGTTCATCCTTCCCCTGTGATACCCCTTGGCGACATGTGAGCAGGACGAGTGGTTCATCCTTCTCCTGCCGAGACATCCTACCCATGCAGTTTGGGACTCATGGGAAGTACCTCTCATCTGGCCAATGAGTAGGGAAATGAGGATAGGGACCATAGTACTACCGATGGACGCATCGTGTACTACCGTACTCCCTATGCTAGGATGTCCGATATTGATCTAGGATCAATGGGAACTGACTTCGGGTCAGTAAGAGTGGTATGAGACACTCTCTTTTGATTGGAACTGACTTCGGGTTAGTAAGAGTGGTATTAAACACTCTCTTTTGATTGGGACTGACTTCGGGTCAGTAGAGAATGGTATGATACATTCTCGACCACTTCTTCTTCTTCATAGTTCGACAGAGCAGTGCAGGGCAGTGCATGGATGGCAGAGATAATACAAATTGAGAGATGGATTAGCAGGTGGAGTTCTCCCTAGTTAAGAGGGAGTTTTAAAATTGGAAAGTAGGGCCAAACTCCACATGGATCATCTTATTTATGACAACTGATATTTTTCTTGGATTCCTCTCTCTGAAAGGTGTAGGATTGATCTAAAGATCATCCGATTCTGACATGTACAAATGAAGATATGAAGTTATTTATGTTATGGACAAATTGTGAAGGTCGTCCAACAAACTCATGTAGGCCCAAAAGCCCAACAATCACGTCTATTCATCCTCAACGTTAGCCTATAAATACATGATGCCTCATCCTCATTTGGACATCACTCATCTTCACACATCTCTCTCTCCTCATCTAATTGGGTACACATTTCTGGGCAACTTCTCTCTCCACACATGCGAAGGAAAGGACAATCATTTTCTGTTTTAGTGTTGACCAGGTTTGACCGAATTTCCAGAACGCTGTTTTGGGTTGTGTTGACTTGTTTTAGTGCGATTTTGGGTGGAGGAATTCTGTCTTAGCAGGTCGCAGATTTGGGCACAAGAACCGAGGCAATATGACCTCTGTTTTGACCAGCGTTGAATGTACTAGGGTTGGCCACAGGGTTGACTTTTGTTGACTGGACTTTTTCAGACTGTTTTGGGCTAATTAGACTTGCTGTTGGAGGTTGAAGTTGACTGGGTTTGACCGAGTTGAATTGAGGAAGAAATTTGCCCTGTTGACCAGCGTTGACTTTTCTAGTTAGGGCTCTTTTGTTGCTGTTATAAATTATCAGAATTTGTAAATTGTACTATCTCTCTCTGCTGAACTATTGAAGACTAAAAGAAGAATTGATCAAGGGTTTCCCCACATTGGGGTTTGTCCCTGGTTGGTGCCACATCTTGTGTCCTCTTGTCTTGGCTTGTCTTCTACTGTTTATGTTTATGTTCTATCAACATTTTACTTACATGTTTATGTGATTGCTAAACTGAAATTGATATTGGGCTCATAAAGAAATTGAAGTAAAATTGCTCTAAAGCATAGAACATACCATTGTTGCCTAAAATTAATAGAAACTTTGGCCCTTTCACAGAGAATATACCACAGAAACTTCGACCCTTTCATAGAGATTTGTCCTGCTCCTTTAATGTCTTCGACTTGCTCCTTAATCTTTTTGTTTTTCTCCTTAATCTTCTTCATATCGATAGAAGAAACTATGTCTTGGTGATGATATCTAATGCTGCTTGAGAAGAGGTCGAATGCCTCACATTTATGTTGAGAAATCTAGGGGCAACTAGATAAGGTGATTTCTATTACTTTGATAACTGCGTGCGATGTTCTTTTAGTTAAATTGATGTACTTGTTATTAGCTTCTTCTTTCACTTGATTATTATTGTGTTCTTTATCATCAAACAACTACCAAACAATAAAGATCAATGAGACAAGAGGACACAAAATGTAGGCTGCTAGCCAGGGCCAAAACCTCTCCTCTTGAGAGGAAAACCCACAAGAATTATTCTCTTCTTATAAAATGTTCAAATGACGAATTTGAAGACCTACTATTGAAATATGTAACGAGGTTCGGTCTGCGTAATGACATGTGTAATCATGATTTTATGTAATTGATGTAAAGAAGAAAAATAAAATTATTTTAGGCTTGAGACATGGGTTTCATGCTCAAGGAATTTTATTTTATATAGATGATGCTCCCATTGTGAGCTATCAGGTTTGGTCATTAATTCATAAAGTCCATTGAGTCAATGTCATGTATTGAATACCCATTTGGGCATGTTACTTGTTGTAAAAGAGAATTTATTTGAGTCATAAACCCTCCAAGACCTCGTCACAAGCACTCATTCAAGTCAGCCTTCCAAAGGAGCTAAAGATTATTCTAGAAGGAGATGTCAGCCTAAACATAAGCACAAGTCGACTTATTTTGCATGGACAAACTACTATATAAAGGAGGACTCGACCTCACTTGAAGACATATTCGACAAGCATCTGAAATAGAAGAAGTGCGAGATACATCAGCATAGGAGCCTCTCGTTAATCGAAGAAGGAAGAAGAAGAAACCAAAGTGTTTTTGGTTTGTTTTTAGGCAAATATCTCTCACACGTGTGAGAAGGGTTAGTACTTTTTGCTGCAGAAGAAGTCGAGTTACTACAGTCAACCTAAGAGGCCGAATCAAGGAAGAAATCAAGTCTCCAATCAAGCCGAATTGCAGAAGAAAAGAACTCCATCCAAGCAAGAAGGGATCAAGGGATAAAAATCATTGTTTGTCCCTCACACGTGCTGCAACTAGGGTTTCTAAAGAGGCCGAGTATTGCAGGCCTGTGATAATAGGCTGAAATCTGAAGAGAAGCCGAGATCCATGGTGGAACAATCAGTTTGACTAGTGTTGACTCAAGGAAGAAGAGTTATTTCAAGGAAGCCTTGTGACTTGGTCTTGGAGAGGTTAGTAGGTGAAGGGTCTTGGTCTTGGAATTCACTACTTGAGGATTCTATAAGAAGAATAATTCGTTTGGGTTTTCCTCTCAAGTTGGGGAGATTTTGGCCCTGGTTGATCACCTACATCTTGTGTTCCTTGTCTCATTGTTGTTCATATTTTGATAGTTGTTTGATGAAATGAACACTATAATAATCAAGTTAAAGAAGAACCTAATCAAAAGAAGTAAAAAGTATTCACAAATAGTTATCATCTCTAGAGAAATCACTTCTTGTCTCTGCCCTAGATTTCTCAACATGGTATCAGAGCTAAGGTGACAAGTCAAGGAAGGGCAACTCAATAAGGGACACTCAAGTTCTCAAAGATTAAGGTTCTAGAAGGATATCAAGGGCATCAAAGAATCAAGAAGATCCTCCCATCTCCAAGGAATTTCAAAGACAGGTTGCATCATCATCTTGAAGGAAGTGTCAAAACCCTAGATCGATCAAAGAAGAAGTCCATAGTTAAAGCACTCTTGGGATCCTCGCTCAAATCATCATCACAAGGAAGGAGACCTCAAAAGACCCTAATTCTACTTGAATTGAAGAAATCATCAAATAAAAGCATCTTGAAGTATACTCATCCAAGGGAAGCAAGAAGAAAGACGCTGCTGGCATCATCAAAAGTCTTAAGGTGATCTCCCTCTCTTTGGAGTCAAGGATCACTTTTGAAGAAAACCATCTTCATCAAGAAGAAGTTTTCTATTATCTATATCATCATCAAATTCAAGAAGGCAACAGGTTGAAGGAGCATCTTCACAAGTAAGTATATTTATGTCTACATCTGAATCTGTCAAAATGTCTTTTTGCAAGGAAAGCAACAAACTGGTTGGGGCTTCAAACTTTCTTGCATGGAAGAAAAGAACAAATTTCAACGTCATAGAAATTGAGGTCATGGAACATGTTAAGGGCTCAATCACCAAACCTCCAAAGGAAGATGCTAAAGCACTTGCAAGGTATATGAAAAGGGAAGTAAGGGCTCAAAGGATTCTCTTAGAATCCATCAAGGATCCCGTCATTCCCAATGTATCAAAATTAGAAACATCGGCAAACTTGTAGAATTGTTTTTCGTAAGTACTACAGGTGAAGTAATCTCGTTAAGGCAAGACTCTACAAGATGAAGATATCAAAAGAAGAAGGAATAGCCTCATACTTTATGAAGATATCTGAAATAAGATATCAACTACAAGAATTAGGAGAAATAATGTCTGACAAAGATATGACTACCATAGTGCTCAATGCACTACTGGAAGAATGGGGCAACTTCACATCAAATATCTATGGGAAGAAGGAAGCTACTCTATTTAATGATCTGTGGTCACTATGTAAAATTGAAGAAACCAGGTTGAAGGCAAAATTTGATGTAGGATCAAATGAACAAACTCAAGAATATACTGCTATGAAAAAAACAAAAGGGAAGTTTGAGAAATTTGGTCCTCAGAAAAGAAAGAAAAATATGGCAAAGGTTCAATGCTACAAATGTCAAGAATATGGGCACTACAAGAGAAATTGTCCTAAGCTTAATAAGGACAACAACAAAAGAGGAAGGGAAGAAGCCCATATCACTGAAGAAGTAGAGGAAGCTAAAAAGAAGAAATCCAAGAAAGAGGAAGTAAATTATCTCTACTATGATTGAGATAGTCTTCCTCACCCAGTTCTTTTCAAGTTTCTGTCTCAAGTTATTTTGTCGTAAAATATAGCTATCATAGGAATGATTAGAGGCATGATAGGATGCATCGTAGCATCATAGAAGCATATGATTGAAGGCAAGAGCTCATGACATCATCTTAAAGAAGCATGAAGGATAGACGAAATAGAAGTCTATGGTAGCCACACATAGAAAGATGTAGCTCTTGGTAACCTCATTAGAAGCATAAGTAGTACTTATGGGAAAAAGGAAGGCATCTAGTATAGAGCTCATTATACATCATTCAAAAGGAGCATTTGCAAGACGAGGATGATCACGATCCTCTGTTGGAATCTTCATTGGAAGATTCATCTACTAGAAGAAGCAAGTGTCTCGCTGGGAATTCCAACTTGTATGGGATTCATGGAATGATGGTATGATGTCAAAAGAAGTGAAGCAATTCAAGGGATTGAAATTCTTTCAATCAAAGAAGCTGTTGAAGGAAGTCTAGATGACCAAAAAGAAAGAAATGAGGTATGTATGCTTGTACTTAAAGTCTTGTCATATGGTCGCAGATACCATGAATGAGTGCTCTACCTCAAGAGCATGATTAAAAAAAAGGATCTCTTCCTTTGAAAGGATGCATGAAGGCATGGTTGACACATTGATTAGATGAAATCAACATAATATGTTCTCATATAAAATATTAGGTGGTTGACAAGAATGGAAGGAAATATGATTTTTCCTGGGAGGAAATATGTGAATAAAGGAAGGTGTAAGGGTTCTTAATTCAGAAACTTAGAAATTTACTTCGAACATTGCATATAATGAAATTTAAAAACAAAACTTATCAATTCACTGTAAATACCTGTTTTCTTCTGAGTTTGATGTTGATCCCAGATTTCGGGTTTTCCTCGCTCTAATTTTGCTTTGGTTACCAAATGACTGAAACCTCCTAGCCAAACTGAACACAAACTGTGTACCCAACTCCAAAATACTTCCAATTTGAAGTAATTTGGCCCCCATGCCTAAAATCTTAAGAATAATTGCTCAACTCTCCAATTCTGAATTCCACTCCTCCAGATTCGAATTTCAATCTTTAGTTCAGACTTTCAGTCTTCAATTTGCCGTCCTCCCCCTCCAGTTCTCCCCGTACTTTCATAAATAGTAACTTGTAAGTATTTTCTAGGCGGTCATCGCCTTCTTCCACCGTTCTTAACAAATCCGATTTGGGAGTCATCATGTTACGCGTTGGAAGGTGAGATATGAATATGATATAACCTTAGATATAGACATGTTTGATTTTTACCTTTAATTTTAATTATAGGGATATTTGTATTAATAGGTTTTGTAATTTTTATTATTTAAATTAATTTTATATTAACTTTATAAACTTTAAGTTATAATATTTGACTAAAATAACATTTATATATATATATATTTTATAATTTATAACTTTACTACTATGGTGGAGAATATTAATTTTATTCATTAATCTTATACTTATGAAATATTTATTATGCATATTATAAGTGTAAAATTTTAGGTATTATCTCATTTTTTAATTATTTTAGGTACCCAAGCCTTTTGTCCTTCGTTTAAACATCTTTCGTAATTGTTTAATAAGTATACTAGCATAAGACATGCGATGTATGCATATGTAGCTATCATATGCATATATCGTATGTTTACTAATACTTTGTAGCTTAAAATCCAAATGGGTCATTACATTACCTCTTCCCTTCGATAAAATTCGTCTCGAAGTTGGGGTTTATATCATATATTAATAATTTCTTTAGTGATTAGTGTGATTGTGTAAGGATTGCACCTCAAGATTGAATTTTTGTTTGAATATTTAATAGGTTTACAAATTTAATAGTTATGCCTTGTCCCAACCAGGTTCTTAAACTATTCTAGAATCATCCTATTCTTCCTATTCTCTTCCGCTCCGATTCTATCCGTCCTCTACTGGAGTATGCTATGGTGTCAACTGTGCTGATCTAACCATTCATGTTTAAGGATAACAATGTTGATTATATTGACCTGATTTCCTAGTAGGCATCTAACAGTCATCATCACATGTCTAGGGGAGCGTGATTCGCACAATCCTCCCATGACTTCAGGGTTTGGAGGATAAACGATGGGCAATACCTCCACCTCTCCTAGTAGAGCCAGGGTCAACACCCTATCATGGAACCTCATTGAGCCTCAATTATTCTTGGAGCTTTTGTCATCACGTGGTCATTTGGTAACAATGCTATCTGTAATGTAAGCACTTATCCATACATTATAACATATGCATCAATATATTCAAAACTATTCATATTTAAATAACAGTTTTTGTATAATTCATATCTGTTACTATCTATGGTATAACATACTTGGTCATATCGACCTCATATATTAATAAGTTAAATGTAGTCATTTTTTTATTTCTATTTCATCAATCATGTTGATACGCAAAAATGAAACAAAATTATAAATATCTTCATTCATAACATAATTCATGATTTAGATTTTATAGCAAGGTTATTCAAATATTAAACTTCATATTGGTATTTATATTCCAGCAATGTTAATTAAATAACATATTTCATGTTGGTATTTATGTACCAGTAGAATTAAGCAATAACATATATTATGTTCCAGTGACAAATATCATCTCAAAATAGTTTTAAGTATCTGATTTAAAGTAAAGTAAACATATACAAAATATGGCTTTAAGTTCTTCAAAATTAACACGAGTTCGGGTATTTTCGACATATGATTTTTGTATCTTCCTAGGTAGCCGATCCAGGGCTATACTTGTCCCACTAGACTTTAACTTGGTCTATCAGGCAGTGCCTGAGCTGTTGAACCCTACGTTCTAGTATACGTAATGGTTCGACCGAAATGGTTCCCTCGTCCGATACCTACAGTTCCTGAACTGTTGAATCCTATGTTCTAGTATACGTAATGGTTCGACTGAAATGGTTTCCTCGTCTGATACCTACAGTTCCTTCCATTGAAGGTTATGAGATTTGTCAGCTATGTAATGCCTTAATACATATACATGAAATACATTATGACCTTTATGTAAGTAGGGTGGCAGTGCAAGATGATAGGTGACAGATCCAACTTTTTCTAGGATTTTGAATGGTCCAATAAATCGGGGTGACAACTTTGTCCCTTTTCTGAATCGAATAGTGCTTTTGTTTGGTTTGATGCAGACGAAAACTTGATCCCCTACTTCATAATTCCTATCTGTCTTGTGAGCATTAGCATAACTCTTTTGTCTATCCTGTGCCTCCTTTAACCGTTGTCTAATTTGTTTTACCTGTTCCTCCATTTCTTGAATTAATTCTAGTCCCACTATCACCTGATCTTCTAACCTGTGCCAACTTAACAGTGTCTTGCAAGGTTTGACATACAATGCTTCAAATGGAGGCATTCCGATTGAACTGTGGTAACTGTTATTGTATGCAAATTCAACTAAGGGCAAGTACTTTTCGTAGTGTGATTGCTGATCCATAACGTACATCCTCAGCATATCTTCTAGTACTTGGTTCACCCTTTCTGTTTTCCCATTAGTCTCAGGATGATAAACTGTATTTAAATTTAGTTGAGTTCCTAAGGCCGATTGCATACAAGTCCAAAATTTTGAAGTGAATCGAAAATCTCTATCTGATATGATCATCTTAGGTGCTCCATGAAATCTGATAATTTCATTTATGAATACTCGAGCTATGTCAGCAACTTTGTAAGTCTCTCTTACCGGAATGAAATGGACACTTTTCATTAATTTATCCACCACAACCAGAATGACATTGTGCTTTTGTGAAGTAAGAGGTAGTTCGGTGATAAAATCCATAGAAATTATCTCTCATTTGGTCATAGGAATGTCGTGAAGTTGCAGGAGACCTGCTAGGCGACAGTGATCATCTTTTACTTGTTGACGTTCAAGACATTTTGCAATGAATTGAACGTTATCGCGTTTCATGCTTGCCCAAAAGAAGAGTTTTTTTGTATTAGCATATATTTTCTTTACACCAGGATTTGCACAATCCAATGCTCCGTGGGCTTCCATAAGGATGGTGTCTCGGAGATCCCCATTATCAAGAATGTACATCCTTCCATGGAATCGTAAAATTCCATCATCTTCTAGTTCATATCCCTCAAACTTAGGTTCTTTTGACTTTTTACTATCAATGCCGGATCTCACTTTTAAATACCATCTCTCAAGAGATGTTCTAGTACTCGTTGCCTTAAGTCTATCTTGATAAGTATGAGGGAAAATATCCGAGGTCTTCTGCTTAAAGCATCTGCCACTACGTTCTCTTTTCCTTTAATGTATGAAATTCCAAAGTCATACTCACTTAGGAATTCACTCCATCGTCTTTGCTTAACATTCAAGTCTCTTTGAGTAAACAAATATTGTAGACTTTGATGGTCGCTTTTGAGCATAAAGCTTCTCCCTACTAGATAGTGTCTCCATATCTTTAAAGCTAGTACTACAACGGCTAACTCTAAATCGTGCGTGGCATAGAGTTCTTCATGAGGCTTTAACTTTCTTGAGGCATATGCTATTACTCTTCTATTCTGCATTAATATTGCACCTAATCCTTGCTTGGATGCATGAATACATACAATAAAATTTTTGTCCATATCAGAGACTCGCAAGATTGGTTCACTGGTCAACAATCTTTTAAGTTCAGAGAATGCTTTATTACATTCCTCAGTCCATTCATACCTAACACCTTTACGCTGGAGGGTTGTGATTGGATTTGCAATTTTGGAGAATCCTTTCACAAACCTTCGGTAGTAGCTAGCTAAACCCATAAAGCTTCGCACTTTATGTGCATTTTTCGGTATTGGCCATTCCATGATTGCCTTTACCTTCTCAGGATCCATTGAGATCCCTTCACCAGATATAATATGACCCAAGTAATGAATCTTTTTTTGAAAGAAGGGACACTTGGATAGCTTTCCATATAATTGGTGTTCTCTGAGGCAAGATAATACTATCTGCAAATGTTCTTCATACTTCTTCTCATTTTTGGAATAGATGAGAATATTGTCTAAGAAGACTTGTACAAATTAATCGAGATATTTGCGGAAAACATTGTTCATAAAGTTCATGAATATTTATGTGCATTGGTAAACCCAAATGGTACGACAGTGAACTCATAATGCCCAAAGCGTGTTCAAAATGCAGTCTTAGAGATATCACTTTCCTTAATTCTTAATTGATGATAACCTGATCGTAAATCAAGTTTTGAAAAGACAACAATTCCTTTTGTTTGGTTGAAGAGGTCATCAATTCAAGGCATTGGATACCGATTATTTACTATAGCTCGATTTAAGTCTCGGTAGTCTATGCATAACCGGAAGGAACCATCTTTCTTCTTGACAAATATTACAGGAGCACCCCAAGGTGAAACACTGGGTCGAATGTGTCTTATATCCAATAATTCCGTCAACTGAATTTTGTAATTCATGAAGTTCTGGAGCTCTCATTTTGTAAGTTGTTTTAGAGATTGGTTCTATATCAGGTTTCAATTCTATTGTGAGATCCAACTCTCTTTCGGGAGGTAATCTTGGTAGTTCCTTTGGAAAAACATCTGGAAATTCAGATAATACTGGATATTGTTCTAAGGACGGTCTTTTCTCTTTGCTTACTTCTTGAACTGCATATACCTGACAACCTTTTCTTAAACAATACTTCATTTGCATTGCTAAGATGAAGCGTAAAGATACTTTCCTCTTAATACCTTGGATTTGGATCGTCTCTCCTTTATCATTTATACAGAGAATTGTTTTCCCGTAACAGTCTACCCATGCTTGATGAGCTTCTAACCAGTCCATCCCTATGACGAGGTCATAAGTTCCTAGGGCTGTGACATAAACTTTTAACTTAGTCGAACATATCCCTAGATCAACTTTGCATTCCTTAACACTTAAATCTACGGATTGGAGTTCTCCTGAAGCCATTCCACCTGTCTGAAATCATTTTGCTTGCGAGCTGCCAACCCACATTTATTTAATGCATATGACGAAATGAAACTATTAGTGGCACTAGTATCAAATAAGATTTTGAGTTTTATGCCATTAATAATACCTGAGGATTCCACTACAGTGGACTGATGTGCTGCTTGGTTGTTGTTGACTACTGCATGGATTCTATGATTGCCTTGGGTATTTGATGATGGCTCTTTTCCTGTTCTATGCATTATACTTGACGAAGCTTCTGGACAATCACATTGAAAATGTGGTCCTCCACATCCCCAACAATTAACCTGGGGTGATCCCCTTGAGTCAAATTGTGAGTTTCTAGACAAGGAGCTTTGTCTTCTTGTGCCACTTCTTCTTGCGTTTCTTCCTCTATTAGTAGTTCCTTGAGATTTCTATGGACTTGCGTTTGATGATTCAACAACTATAGTATTAATGCCATGGGTTCTCTTGCTCCTACTCCTCTTGGGGTAATCTATTACCATAAGGAGGTGGTCTCAAGCTACTTCCCCCGAAGAAGTTTTAGGGAGTCTTCCCTGGAAATCTTGGCTGTAGAGGTTCTGTTGGCCTGACATCCCTTTTTATCCCTAGATGCTCCTTAGCATAACAACCACATTCAATTGCCTCGGCTACTGATGATGGCTTCCACATCCTAACCATGGCCCTGATGCGAGGATTTAATCCATATACAAAGTGCTCAGCTTGATGTTTGTCAGAATCTAAATAATGAATATATTTTACAAGTTCCATAAACCTTATCTCATATTCCTCCACTGTTTTATTACCTTGGACTAGTGTATGAAAGGCTTGGACTTGTTTCTCTTGAAAATATGGAGGTAAGTACTCGGCGCGGAATCTTTCCTCAAATAACTCCCTGGGAACATTATCCGTTGTGAGGTGTAATTGTTTTTCCATATTTCCCCACCAAATCAATGCACTTTCCTTAACTGAAATACGACAAATTTTGTCTTAGAAGTAGAAGAGTACTCTCTTAGCGCAAAACAACTTTTCATTCCTTCTAACCATGCTTCAACACGTTCTCCAGCGCGCCCTTCTGAAAATTCTGGGAGTTTAATTTTCTGCGGCTCCCTAGAAATATCTTCCTTTGATTGTCTATTCTCAGATCCTCTAGGTTCTGTTGGATTTCTTTCTTCAAGTTGAGGTTGCTCTTCTTTAGTATTAGCTATTGGCGGCCCTTTTAATGTTTCCAAGATGGCTTCCAATGAGTGCATTATAACGGTTAACTTCGGTGCTGAAGCGATTGGCGTTGATGATGGTCTCGATGGTGGTGGCGATGGCGGTGGTGATGGAGATGGTGATGACAAAGGTGGTGGCGTCAATGATGACGATGCTACCCAATCACGTCGTCGTCGTCGATATGTCCTTACCATTGTAGCTATTCTTGCTACATAATAAAATGATTAAAATCTGAGGTACAAATTAAATTTAATAAATATAATTTTCGTAAATTCAAGCTCTCGTACAGATATAGTTTTTTTTGCTATTTTTACCTGCTAGGCAGGTGTTACTGGTACCGAGGTCAAGGAGGGTGGTATTGCTACCTCCTTGTCCTAATGCACAGTGTTCTATCCTGATGCGTAATAATATTTATTAAAATGCATGGGTCTTCATAGACCATAGTATTACTTCGTGATATTTACCTAGTATTTTCTAGTCTTAACTGCGGTTATGGAAGGGCTTATTACTTTGGATATTTTTATTAAGGACATGATTACCTTTCTAAGTAGGCCAACAAATATGTATAGACCAAGAAGTATTACTAATAAAATACAAAAGGGTATATATACCTAAAACGAAAAATGTATATAATATTTAAGGTTTGAATTTATTATGCAGCCAACATTATAAAGATTATTTAAAACAATTTAAATTGGCCAAATTTAAAGAAATAAGGAATAATTTTAATCTAAAGGAACCTATGCCTTAATATATAATGAATTGGCCAAACTTAATATTCTATTAATAATTTAGAAAATCTCACGATATGGTATTGCAAGGAGGATTTATTCAGTTAACCAATTAAAGATAAAATACTTTGCCTAATTTAGTTTGGTTGTTAAATATAGTCTCTCTACATAGTTTAGTAAGTTGAATATAGATTCCCCCACTTAGAAGTCCAATAAACATTTTTATTGTGATATTCATGAATTTTAAAAAGTAACTTTTGTTAACATATAATACACTTTATAATAAGAGTAACATGTTATAATAAGAATAATATTTAATTTCTTATACTATACTAGGACAACTAGACCAAAATGTATTAATATACACTGCTATATATATAAAAAAGATGTATTATTTTAACAAAGTTTGGTTTCCATTGCATTTTAATCATTGCTTTCTCAATATTCAAATTTCAATTTATTTATGAAAATTAATTTTCAAATTTATTATTTGATAATTTATAATTACATTTAAAAAACTACTAACAAAATAAAATAATAAAAAAAAATGAAAAGGTTGCCATTTAAACACAAAAATCATACTTCGAAAGCAACACGATGGAAAAGCTTTGAAAACATCCAACTTTATCCCTAATTGATTGAGACCGAACATGTAATTGCGAAAATTACAAGTAATGTGCAATGGTTTCACTAGAAAAGTCAATTGCATGGGTGCGTGCAAAGCCAAAACAGATGCGGGGTTTTCTATTAGCTTTTGTGTGGAGAGTGGAATTTATTTATTTATGATTCCAGTGATGAAATTATTCTAGCAGGGTCTAGTTTTATAGACTAGATCAGTTCAATGCTAATACAGGCAATCAGACTCTCTCGGATGCCGGGTTCCCCGGATCTGTGGACCGTATTGAGCCCGTTTGATCCTTGTGGGAGGGAGACATACTCAAATTCGAGGCTTTGTTGCTCAAAATACTGCTTTTCGCTCGCACATACCAGATCATTTATAATTCATTAAAAAATTAATTTACCCTACCCTTCAAAAAGTTCTGTGATGTTTAACCGTGTTGTAACAATTAAGTAATTTTTTTTTTAAAGCGTCAAACAAATCTCTTTGGTTTTAAAATCCAAGCTTCTCTCCATACAAATTGTGCCTCCACTGGTAAGCGCATGTAGGAATACGCATCTTACGCATGCCGATCTACGAATCTCGCTTTTGCATCCTCTTTCGGTGAATTTAATCTAATCGCCGTGTGCCAGTGTGCTGTTCCCCACCTCACCAACGCGTAACGTGCACTTGGTAGCGTATCAGCAGGCTCATCTATGAAGAGAGGAGGGGAGTCTTAAAGATCTTTCTGGAGAATGTCATTAGAGACACCATTACTTACACTGAGCACGCAAGGCGCAAGACTGTCACCGCCATGGATGTTGTCTATGCACTCAAGAGGTAGGGCAGGACCCTCTACGGCTTTGGCGGTTAACATTGTTTCATCTCCACTTATTATTTGTTTATTAGGAGGCGGAGAGAGATATTGATTATTGTGGAATGGGTGGAATATGGATGCCTCACCGCCTCTGCCGCAAACCCTCATTTAAGCTTTGTGGTCTATATTCCCTTCGCTCTTTGTATATATATTAATTGAAAATCAATTATACAACAATTCAAATGAGAAGAGCAAAGATAAAAACGACTGGATATTTAAATTCATGGAGTTCATAACTCTAATAATAATACTAAAAATAAGCAATGTCTGGAATTATGTCAAGAGACAGGTTGCAGGGTTAGGTCATTAAAACCCATATCATTAATTTAACAGAGGAATTTTAAACTGGAGGTTTGTAGGGCCGATAAGGTCTGAAGAATTTGAACCAACCTTTGTTACCAGATGCAAGGGTTCTTAATTCAGAAACTTAGAAATTTACTTCGAACATTGCATATAATGAAATTTAAGAACAAAACTTATCAATTCACTATAAATATCTGTTTTCTTCTGAGTTTGATGTCGATCCCAGATTCCGGGTTGTCCTCTCTCCAATTTCGCTCTAGTTACCAAATGATCGAAACCTCCCAGCTAAACTGGACACAATATATGTACCCAACTCCAAAATACTTCCAATTTGAAGTAATTTGGCCCTCGTGCCCAAAAGCTTCAAGAATAATTGCTCAATTCTCCAGTTCTGAATTCCACTCCTCCAGATTCGAATTTCAATCTTTAGTTCAGACTTTCAGTCTTCAGTTTGCCCTCCTCCTCCTCCAGTTCTCCCCGTACTTGCATAGATAGTAAGTATTTTCGAGGCGGTCATCGCCTTCTTCCACCGTTCTTAACAAATCAGTTTTGGGAGTCATCATGTTACGTGTTGGAAGGTGAGATATGAATATGATATAACCTTAGATATAGATGTGTTTGATTTTTACCTTTAATTTTAATTATAGGGATATTTATATTAATAGGTTTTGTAATGTTTATTATTTAAATTAACTTTATAAACTTTAAATTATAATATTTGACTAAAATAACATTTTTATATATTTTATAATTTATAACTTTAATACTATGGTGGAGAATATTAATTTTATTCATTAATCTTATACTTATGAAATATTTATTATGCATATTCTAAGTGTCAAATTTTAGGTATTATCTCATTTCTTAATTATTTTAGGTACTCAAACCTTTTATCCTTCGTTTAAACATCTTTCGTAATTATTTAATAAGTATACTAGCATAAGACATGTGATGTATGCATATGTAGCTATCACATGCATATATCGTATGTTTACTAATACCTTTTGGCTTAAAATCCAAATGGGTCATTATAGAAGGAAGAGATCATGAAAAATGCGACCATGGAGAAGGTAATCAACACCCAAGGACTAAGAGATTTGACTATGATATCTCCATGGGAAATATATGAAGATCCTGATAAAGTCTGAAAAAGAAAGAGAACCTTGACGTTGTATATCTTTTTGGAGATGTGTCAATATATATGCAGGATGTTGACGCTAACATGGAGATGTCATGATGAAGGACCATCACAAAGGTATTTTTATTTTAATATTCATCTTCCATTTTTGAACAATATCTGGATGGGCTAATGTAGGGCTACCAAAGGAAGAGTTGTAGATGTCATCTACCATTGACACTCATGTGGTAGGATGAAAGATCCTGAAGGAAACATGATGCGAAGAAGGTAGCAAGGTGTGAAGGAAAGGCCAAGTATGGACTAACATATCACTTTCCAATAAAAGAAATGATGACATGACTGACATGATTCATGGATTAAAGTGTGGATGGTTGATGCCCTACGAAGAAGTCCTGAAACGATGAAGACTCCTGAATAAAGAAAAAGAAGTTCATGACATCGAAAGGAGGAGCTCTTCAAGCAGTTGGCTGTCCCATGATCTCCACCTAAAGAGCTGCTAGAAACAAGTCCCTAGTCAAGAAGGAGCTTGGTCAAGTCCTTGATTAAGAGGGAGCTTGGGTACATTCCTTTTATAGGAATGGGTACATTCTTTCACTGGAATAGGCATATCCTCCCTAATTAAGAGGGAGAGATAGACACATCATTCTTGTCTTCACCTGGGAAGACAGAATGGAGGATTGGGTAAGCATATGGCATCCAATACTCTTTGAGGATGTGGTAGTGCATCCAATATAAGAGTAGTCGTAGAGGGCCGATATTCATTGAGGACTAGGAATCCAAGACAAGAATAGTTCTGGTGGAACATACTCTGAGAGAACCTGGGTGGGGTATGTTCCGAGAGAGAATGATGAAGGTGTCTATAAATCATTGGTCTTGCCAACATTGTGCTCTGTTCTTGTGGAGAGATAGAGCTGTTAGTCAAGGCCTTGCTATGTGACAATGCTGGATGATATGATGCTATACAGATGGGTTACCAATCCAACTCTTCTTATGAGAATTCTTCAGATTGAGAATGTCCAAGTACCTTGTATGGATTATGAATACCTCCCTAGTTAAGGGGGAGTGTTGAAATATGTAACTAGGTTTGGTCTTCATAATGACATGTGTAATCATGATTTTATGTAATTAATGTAAAGAAGAAAACTAAAATTCTTTTATGCTTGAGACATGGGTTTCATGCTCAAGGAATTTTATTTTATATAGATGAAGCTCCCATTGTCAGCTATCAGGTTTGGTCATTAAGTCATAAAGTCTATTGAGTCAATGTCATGTATTGAGACCCATTTGGGCATGCTACATGTTAACACCCAGGTTGTTCCCTATGACTCCCAAGGGAATACGGCCGGGGTAACCACCAACCAATCTTTGGATTACAGTGCCTAGCCACACTGTAATCAGAGAGGGCTCTCTCTTTATAATTTGTCTCTGTTTTGAGGGTGTTTTAGGCTAGTTATTATGCTCAGGTTTTTGGTTTATATTTTGGTTGAGGGATATCTTTCTGTACTTGAAGTGTGCAGTCTGCAGATGAGTTTATTTCATTGGGCAATGGAGTCTGTGGCTACAAGTGTTTAGAAACCTTGAGGTGATTTACTGAAATTACAGGGCCATTTAAATACTTCATATAACAAAGTTAGATTATGATGGTGACATGTAAACAACCAGTGAAAAGCATTTAAGAATTTTCCACTAAGCTGGGGTGTGGGAATGAGATAGATGCCTCAGGAGCAAACTTGAATTCCTGAAATATTTATCACAGTGAGAGATATAGTTTGAAAGTGTAGCAATTAAGAATTACACCTTATTTACTCTATCTGGAAGAAAACATTTATAACAGCTTAGATTGAGTTCCGGGTAATCTGTGATTAAATCCTGGAACTATTCTTTTACTTAGCCATTAAGTGTAAAACACAGAAACATGAAAGAACATGAAAGACTAGAAAACATATAACACAGAGGTTAAAAGAAGACTTATTGTGCTATGAAACATGCAGGAATCCTGTAACAATCAGCTAGCCACCACAGTGCATCAAGGAACACAAAGCTTTGGAAATTCCATCCACCTTTTGTATTATTTCTCTGAGAGTTAGACAGCAACAGAAGTATAGAAATGAAATCAACAACAACCCTTGCAAACTCATGCGAAGGGGACTTTATAGAAATGTTTATACAAAATATCTCAGGCATTGAGTCATCTGAGAGAGAAAATATCTTCATTACTTCGTACAGAAAAGTAGAAAAGAAGTTATTACAGCTTTGAATGCAGCATAACTGCTCTTTAAGTCTGTCAGAGGATATTTTGACCTTTGGAGGTCAGTGAGTCGGTTGAACCGCTTTGCTTTAATGCTGGAAAATGTGTCTTTACGTTTGCTGCGCTGTATTTTCTCGGCCCTGCCACCTGTGACTGTGCTTGCTGCTGTGGTGACCGAATAGCCCTGCTGAGTTGGCTCAGCCTTTCATCTTTCCTCTGTATTCTTATCTACCAAAATTTTCCCTGTGTATGATCACTTATAAATTGGACAAAACATAATATTACAGGTTCTGGCTTGATAATATTATCTGTGTCAATTTATTCCAGACTTCCTGTGTGGGCAATTGGTGCTTGATAATTGCCTCTATGGTTTCATCTGCTTCTGTATATTTATAGAAATTTGGAGGCACATCGAACAGATGATTGATCTCGTTCATGATAAAAAACAGGTTTTCCACCCTGTTATATAGAGTCTGCCCTGATGCTGGCCCTGATTCTGCTGAAGTGCTGGGCTGTCCTGCAATTTGACTTGCAGCAAAGGCATTGACCCTTTTAGCATAGTTTCATGGGTAAGCAGTCTTCCCACACTGCTTAGTAGGCTGGGGAGGCCTCTGTTTTGCAATACCTGAAACCTGTCCATGAACTTGTTGATTTCGGTCTGCATGTCTTGGGTTCTCCTTTCCAATGTACCAACCAGGTTTCTTAATGTCAGGACCCTTTTAACCATTGAGATTGTCTCAGTCCTGTGAGCAATTCCCATGGTGGCCAGTTGAGAGCTTGTCCTGTTATTCAGTATGTTGATCATTCTATTGGCAGCATCAGGGATGTTGCCAAGGCTTGCTCTCGCTCTGTGTATTTCCCTATTTGCCTTTGTAATGAGCACTGACTGCTCATCTATGGTCTCAATGAATTGCCACTGATCAGTAATTGACTGGCCAATATTGGCCCACAGGACTGTTTTGAGCTCTGCTGTCACCTTATCTAGTGTGAGCTCTTTCTCAAGCTCAGTTATTCTCTTTTTGAGAGCTTTTATCTCTCTTTCCTTCTCAGCCACATTCTGTTTGCTCTTGTCATATCTTTCATTTATTTTAGCCAAAGATTCTTTGGCTTGATTGAGCTCTAACATTTGAGCTTCCAGGACTTGAATTTCATTTTGAAGCTTCTGCATATCCAGACTGTGAGTCTGCTCTGTTGTTGGTGCAGCTGTCGATGTAGTTGGTGCTGTAGGTTCTGTTTGTTGAGAAGGAGGAGCAGTAGTTGGAGCAGTTTCCTCAAGGTTGATTACTTCAGGAGGAGGCTTGGAGGTTTGCCCTTCTTCTCTTTGTTTCAAGGCTGCCTGTAGTGCTGCTTTTGCAGCCTCTGATTCTCCCAGCTTTTCCTGAGTTTGGATTAGCTGCTTGTACAGAGATATCAACAAGGTTGTGGCCTCTTGATCATGTCTTTGCTGGGCAACCTCATCTGTTTGAGGGTGAATTGTGGCTGGGAGTTTGACCTTTCTCCTCAAGGCTGCCATGTCTGCATCCCTCAGTTTTAATATCTCTTGTATGCCCTTGATATCTTTGGGATCATGCCCAATTTCAACAATTATATCTTCTAAGGACCTAATTCTGTTGTCCTTAGCCTGTGATGATGCCCTTTCCAACTCAAGTTGGGCAGCTGTATTATTAAGGCTATTTTGTAGCCTGTAATTATCCAATGTTTGGTCTGCCAAGGAAGCATAGACCATCTCACCCGTTTGCTTATGCAGTTCTATCTTGTCCATTGGGTGGATATCCTTGGCAAGGACTTCCAGGTTAGTCCTCAAGTAGTCAGAGGCAGATTGGGGCTGCACTGCTGTTGGCATAAAATGACTCATGATCATTTTGCCTTCCTGCACATCATATGCAGACATGAGTCTTTGTTGATTGGTGGGAGCCATGTTTAACAGATGGTTATACAGCTGTATCTTGATGGGCTCATTTCTCCTCTTAATGTCGATGAACTGCTGTTTAATGCTGGGTCCACCTTCTCTTTGCTGATTTGAGGAACTCACTTCTCCTCCCATTGCTCTATCCTGTTCCTGTTGAAAGGAACTTGCTGATGCTTCCCTGCTGGGTGGGACCATACCAAAAGACCGTCCTATTGGCATTTCTTCCTCCGAGAAGGGATTAATTCTCTGTCTTTTCTCCCCATGAGTTGCTGATGTTGTAAGGGGAGTCTCTCTGTCCCTTTTCCTGCTTGTATCCTCCTTTTGTGGAGTTTGGAGGATTGATGCCTCAGCTGAAGTTTCTTGCCTTGGAGGCACAGTTTGTTCAGTGGATTTAGGGGCTTCCACTGTTTGCTCTTGCTGGACAGGCTGTTCCTGCCTTTGTTCTTCCTGTTGTTGCTGTTCTTCTTGCTGCTGCACTTCTCCCTGCTGCTCCATCTCTTCTTGTTGCTGCACTAGGGTTTCCATTTGCTCTTCTGTCATGGGAGGTGGCTGTTCCACCTGCTTTTCTTTGCTTTTGTTGGCTGTCTGTGGAGTATTCATGGCAGCTCGCTGATGTGTTGTTGAGGATGAGGCAGCTGCTCCAAGTTGTCTTTGATAAGAGAGGGGGACCTGTCCACAAGTTTCTAAGTCAGCTTCTTTTTGAATATTTCTAGCCTCTCTTTCTAGCAGCTCTTCACTAGTAATTTCCTCTTCTAGGGTGCCCTCTTCCCAGCTCAATGCATTGGCATACTGCTCAATCTCAGGCTGCCTTACATGTGAATAGGTACCCAATTTGTATCTTATCCTCCTGAGGGAAACAAAATGATTGGGGTCATAGGGTATCCACTCAAAACTAGTTTGTAGTTTGAGAGCCTCTAGGATACTATTTGCCTCTTTCCATCCCTCCTCTTTTTTGTTATACAGGAAAGGGCCCAGCTGGCTCCTTACCTTCAACTGTGCCTTCTTGTTCTTACTTTGGAAGTGGAGGTAGTCGGCATTCCCAAATTGCCTGAAATATTCCAGGGCAAAAAGTCTCATAGGGACATACCTTGGCAGCCTATAAGGCTTCAACTCACAGCCATATACTCTGATGACTGTATGGTCTTGGTAAAAGTACCAATTACCAATGCTGTAGGTTTTGTTTAGATGGAGAATTCTCCTCATGTCATCAGTTAACCTTGGAGGAGGAACACCATACAATAATGTCATAGCTGGATGAATGAATAAGTCTATGAACTCACAGTATGTGTATGGTGACACAGAGGTGCAATGAAAAACAGAGGTCCAAAACACAACTGACCTTGGATTCCCCTGGGCATTAACTTGTTTCAGGGGAATGAGGAAGCTGCCTGGTTGATAAAACAAGAATAGATGGTAAATGTATGAAGTGTATCTGAACAGTCTTTCCCTTTGCAGATTCATTAGCTGGTCATGGATCTTATCTGCAATATATGTGGCATAGTCATAATGTACAGCTGGAGGCTTTCCAGGAGAGAATATAGACAGCATTGCCATTATAATATCATCCACATCCTCCACTCCCCTGAACCCTAGGACATAGCTGATCAAATCCACTAGCATTCTGCCCAATTCATTTAAGTATGCATATCCAATAGGAGGAGTTCTGATGGCTTCAGAGCCTGGTTGTACAAACAGCTGGTTGATTTTGATGATCTGGTCATTTGACAACTTAGTCCCCTTCTTTATCAAGTTCTGCATGTAGAGGGGGGTCAATGGTTTTGCAGTGTGGAAATGCAGCATCTCATTTATGCTCTCTGGGGTGATATGGAACAGAATTGAGCCTGTGGGGCTGAGGACAGCTCTTTGGCATGGATCATAGCACTCCTGGCATCTGTGGATCAATTCTGGCATAGGATTTACCTGGGGGAGGTTGTAGATGGGCAAGTTTGAGTCCCAAATGCCTAGGATATCAGCTCCACTAAGGTGCTGGGCTTTCAACTCATTTAGCATCTGAATATTATATTTGGAGCCTAATGGAAAATAGTCTAACATTTGATAATCCATATCTCCCAGAGCTTTCCATTCTAACTCCCTATGAGGGGTATTGAGAGGCTTGATGTTCAGTGCAATTGGAGTTTCCATGGCCTATTAAGCTTCTGACTTGCAGGTGAACTGGTTGAAGTAAGCAGAACAACACAGAGGTGATTACTTGCAATGAAAGTGTGAATTTCAGGGACCAGAGGGTGAAATGAGCATACAGCAATTGAAATACTGTTTGAATTACGAATAAGACCAATGTCTGGTCTCGCTCTGTCTTTTGTGGCAGGTTTTTAATGGATTGACCAACTGTCTCACGATTGCGCGAGCAGTTTACAGTTTTTGATAAGAACTCGGGAAATCAAGGCTCAGCTGGTGGTTTTCGAGCTTGCAGTTGGAAATAGAGGCTTTGCAGAGGGAATTTGCCGATAAAATGATGAGTTTTAGTGTCCTTTGAGCCTTCTGAGTAATTTACAGACAATTTAGGCGTATGGAGGATAAATGATGAGAAATACCTGGTAAACAGCGAGCAGTGGTCGTAAATGTGGGCAAATTGGTGCTCTGGAGGTCTTCAGGTCGATTCCAGCGGGGTGGCGCAGTTTTGGACGTAAAAGATCATGCAGCGGAAACAATAGCGAATGAGCGAAAAGGTATGCAAAACGTGATTTTTGGCCAAAATATGGACCTTTTGGCAATTTGGCGCCTTTTCTCGGATGACGTCAGCATGACGTCATAGGGTGGGGTCAAGCTCGGATGACGTCAGCATGACGTCATCGGGTGAGGTGGCGAGCTGCTATTGGTCCACGGGGATGATGCGGTGGCAGACACGTTGGCACAGAGGCGGACAAAAGTACTGATGCGATGGCGGCGTGGTTCTGACGTGGGACCAGCAAACCGGGCGGTAAGTGCCATAACGGTTACGGTTTTCTCGGAGCGCTTACGATACGGCCCTGGTTTTGTCAGAGGCCGCTCCGAGAGCCTTGAGAGGGTGACGCGTGGCCGAGGACTGACGTAACCCTTCGTCATTTTCTCGGGCGCTAATTGTCGGGCGTGGGGGCCGCTCCGATATCAATGAGGGCCGTCGGATCACATGGGTCCGATCCGACGGTGGACGGGAGGGCGATGTGATCGGTGGATATGGAAGCGGGCGGAAGAATAAACAAATATTTCTTTTGGGGCACGTGCTCAGCGGGAAAGATTTAGATATGGTATTTTTCAATGTTTTTCAATATATTTCGAAAAATCAAATATATGCGCCAACTTTGGTTAAGCGGTAAAGTGGGTTTTTTGGGTTTTTTCATTGCAAATGAAGGTTTAATGAGTGGAATGACTTCAAAGAAGGGAGAGGGGTAGGTTTAGGTTCATCAAAGTGACCAGATGCCAATTTGATCCCGGACAGAGGATTTATTGGCTATAATGCCAAGGGGAGGGATATTTATACAAAATTTGGGGTTTATACACCATGGTGTTAATACTAGTAGGGGAAAGGTAATATAGGGGATTTACATAGTAAAGTTAGAGTTAATATAGGGGAAATGTGAATGAGGGGGAAATCACTAAGTTTATTTGAAACTTACTTAGTTTAGGGAGTAGATCAAAATGAAAAGAATTTTTAGACAAGAAATGTGGCTTCTAAAAGATTAAGAACCACCATGAGACCATAATCTCTTCCATGAATCTCAGCTGATGAGGGAGTGTTAGTAATGAAATGGAAAGGGGAAGAAGGGAGGTTAGACATGCTTCTTGCTCGCTGCAACTTGATGAAGAATGACACCTTCTGCAACCCCAACTGCCTACCCATCTATTTGCCTAGCATTTTTTATTTCTTCTTGGAGGGTGCACTTGGATTTGCAGACCCTTACTTGCCTTTTCTTTTCTTTGGCTTTTTCTTTTGTTTTTCTATCTACTTCTACCCTTATTTCTTCCAAGGTCCCAGATTAAGCTGTTGGGAGCCTTTTTTCTCTACCTAAACTACTTGTCTGCCAAGATTAAACAGTTTGGACAGACTCCTTTCTCTATTCTACAACTGAAAATTTAAAACATGACATGATCCAGATTAGACTGTTGGACCATCCATCAAAATTTGAGTCCATACCAAGCTATAAGCACAGATTGGATTCTCTTGGAAATATGTGATCTTTGAATCATCAAAGTAGAGCATATTTGGACTTTTTCATAGCCAATCATGAAATATGAAACCTATTGGTATAGGTAGCTAACAGTGGCTGCACATGGGGGTGGTGTTTCATTTGAAAGACCAAGAACAACAGGTCAGATTGCCTTGCTCCTTGACTGCTTTTGCCAACCTTGAAGTTTGATGCTTTAAAAATGCCAAAATTGTGTGCTTCTCTTCTTGGTGGACTTCTGATTCTATTTACCTTTTGCTGGCAGTTTTTAAGAAAACTTTGAGAAATTTCATATTTACATGTTGACAGAAAATAATATATACATCTGGATATGTACAAGGGAAAACTCAGGCTGCACTCATGGGTGATATTCAAAATAGTGCTTGAGCATCCTGCCATTCGCAGGACTTTCATCCAAATCAGTTTCATTGAGACTCTTAAGGAAATAAGTGTTGTTTCCTTGTACTGCTTGGACTGCAAATGGTCCTCTCCAAAGGGAATCAAATTTTCCATGTTTTCCCTTATCCTCTCTTCTTGAATCCCACTTGAGGACTTTGTCACCAATGTTGAAATCTTCTGCCTTAGTTCTTCTATCAAAGGCCTTCTTTAATTTTTCTTGTAGAACTTGAACTCTGTTGAAAACTTGGTCTCTAGTTTGCTGTAAACATATGATTTGATTGATTCTTCTTTGCATATCATTTGGTTCAGCTTGGCTTTCTTGAAGAAGTTTCATAACAAGCACTCCTAGTGATGAAGGAAATTTGGCCTCTAATCCATAAACCAACTCATATGGGCTGGTCCCAATTGATCTTTTGGTTGTTAGTCTATCTGCCCATAGGGCATTCACAAGCTTCTTATGCCAATTCTTTTTGTTCTCTTCTAGCACTTTCTTTATGATGTTTACCAGACTTTTATTTGATGACTCAGCAAGGCCATTACCTTGGGGATAGTATGCAGTAGAATGGCCCAAGGTGATCTGAAATTTATGGCAGAAGTTCACCATTTTTTTGGATCTGAAAGCAGCAGCATTGTCTGTTATTATTTTGTCAGGACAGCCAAATCTAGCCAATATGTTGTTCTCCAAAAACTGAATGATAGTGGAATCATTTGCTTGTCTGCATGGAACAGCTTCAATCCACTTAGTGAAGTAGTCTGTGACTGTCAAGATCCATCTATGTTGGCCTGAAGATGAGGGGTGAATTTCCCCAATGAAATCCAAGCCCCATTGTTGGAAAGGTCTCTCTGTTGCAATAGGCCTTAAGGGAAGTGGCAGCAACTGTCTCTTTCCCTCAAACACTTGACATTTGTGACATGAGGTGGTGAATTTCTTGACATCAGAGAACATGGTGGGCCAGTAGTACCCAGCCCTTAGTATTTTATCCACAGTGGACTTCCAGTACAAGTGTCCACCACAGTCACCTGCATGAAATTCCTTTATGATATTGTCAGTTTCATTCTCAATTAGGCAGTTTAGCAATATTCCTTCATGGTTTTTCCACAATAAATTTCCATCCATAACACAAAATTTAGAAGCTTTCATTTTTAAAAACCTACATTTAGTTCTGGACAATCCTGGGGGAGCACACAGGTTTTGCAATACATAACATATATCGGAGTACCAAGGGGATTGTTCAAAGGCTACATTGATCTTTGGAGTCGCCAGCTCCGGTTCACTGTCCAGCTGGTTAATGTCTAAGGCTTGGAAATTTGTTTCTGTCATTAATTTAGCCAAGCCTTGCCCTTTTATTAGTTTTGTAGGTTTTATCTCAATGTCAAATTCCAAGATGTTGGCAATCCATTTTCCTCTTCTGCCCTCTAAATTTTCTTGGGTGAGAATGTCTTTGACAATAGGACTTGGTACATAAGCTATAACATGTGAATAAAGGATATAAATCCTAAAGTCTTTAATGGCTTTGACCAAAGCATAAGCCTGCTTTTCCATGATTTGATACTTTAAAGGTGCATCTCTAAGAGCTTTGCTAAAGAAAGCAATTGGCTTCTCATTTCCTTGGTCATCTTTTTGCAATAAAACAGCAGCAATAGTATGCTGGGAGGCAAAAGAGAAAATGATAAATTCTCTGTCAAACTGAGGATTGGTCAACACTGGGGTTTGGGTAAGGGCCAATTTTATACTTTCAAAGGCTTGATTGGCTTCAACAGTCCACTTGACTTTTGAATCCTTTTTTAGCATGTTATTTAATAATCTGATTAGTTCTGCTAAGTTTGGGATAAACCTTCTCAAGAAATTGATTTTTCCCAAGAATCCTTGCAACTCTTTGACATTTCTTGGGTGGGGCATCTGTAGGATAGCCTGTATCCTATCTGGGTCAATTCTAATGCCATCTTTAGAAATAATGTGGCCCAACAGCTTACCTTCCTCTAAACCAAACAGGGATTTCTTGGGATTCAGGGAAATTCCATATTTTCTGCATTTTAGGAAGATCTGTCTCAAATGTTTTATATGTTCTTGGTCTGATTTTGAAAAAGGTGTAAGGTCATCTAGGTAAATGACTAAAAAGTCATGAATCTCTTTGGAAAAAGCAATATCCATTGCTCTTTGAAAAGTTGCCCCTGCATTTTTCAATCCAAAAGGCATCTTTACATATTTGAAAGTTCCCCATGGGGTAGTGAATGCTGTTTTATCTTGATCATCAGGGTGCACCAGAATTTGATTGAAGCCTGAAAATCCATCCAGTAATGAGATCCTTGAGGCCCCTACCACTCTTTGGAGAATGTGATCCATCTTGGGTAAGGGATAGTTGTCTTTGAGGGATACTTGGTTCAGATTCCTTAAGTCCACACACAGCCTAATTTCACCAGTCTTCTTTCTTGTAGGGACTAAGTTGGAGATCCATTCAGAGAATCTGATTGGTGCTATGATGCCAGCCTTGAACATTTTCTGTACCTCTTGTTCCATTGCTGGGAGAAGCATAGGATTAATTCTCCTCAATTTTTGTTTAAAGGGCTTTTGATCAGGTTTGAGAGGGATTGTATGCTGGATAACAGAGGTGTCATAGGACTTTAGGTCCTCATAACTCCATGCAAAGACATCCTGGAACTCTTTAAAGAGGTCAATGTACTTAGGCTTTTGGTCAGGAGGTAAAGAAGCAGACAATTTAATTATTTTGGGTTTGTCAATTGTACCTATGTTGCATTCTTCAATGGCTGCATTTAAGGGCTGCATTTTTGGTTTTCTGGGGATATCATTTGAATCAAAGATGTCCTCTAGTGGGGTTAGGCCTGCTGGTAGAAAATTATCTTTCAGCTCTATGATTTCAGTTTTAGCATTGGCCACTTCCTCACCATTGATTGATTGAATTTGCTGAATGTTGTCTTCGTTGAAAATAGTTGGATTTAGCATTTGTTTTGCTGTTCTAGGTGATATTGGGTGAGTAATCTGTTGAAACTGTATTTGTGATGGACTTGCTCCATCAAGTATTTGTGATTGACTTGCTGTATCAAGTATTTGTGATTGACTTGCTGTATCAGTGTCAATATTTAATCCTGCAAATTCTTGCTGTAGGGTTAAAAAATGGTTTATTTGCTTGTCATCCTCAAATACTTGCCAATCATTAACATTGTTTGGAATGGAGGGTCTGTGTTTTACCTCAGCTGTAAAACAATGATGAGGCTCAAAAGGCAGCTTGCAGGTACTTGCAAAGGTGGCTAGACTATGAGCATGTAGATTTTGGGTTCTAGGAATTTTAGTGATTTGGAATTCAGAGAAAGAGTTTAGTACCTCAGCAACAGCAGACCTATAAGTCCTTAGTCTTTTGTCATTGGTGACAAAATTTCCCTTCACTTGTTGGATAACTAAATCTGAATCACCCATGATTGAAACCCTGGCAGCTTGTAAGAACTTTATTAACTTGAGGCCTAGTAAAAGAGCTTCATATTCTGCCATGTTATTAGTACATCTGAAGTTCAATCTATAGGCTCTGCCCTCTGCATGACTATTTTCTTTATTGTGTACCCAAACTCCAGCTCCTGCCCCTAACTTGTTGACTGAGCCATCAAATTCAAGGAACCATAGAATATCCTGTTGGGAAGGAGATTTAATGATCTGTTCATGGGCTGGCAATGTGAGTAGAAGTTGTGGTTTTTCATCTAGCTTGTCTTCTAGGACAGTTTCATCATTTGATTGGGTATGTTTGATATTTAGAACAACAGCAGTATCTAGTGTTTGATTGACTGTTGTCTCATGGGTGATAATTCTTTCATTTGAGTCTTCCTCTTGTATGAGTATCTTGGTGTCAACCTCACCTTTTGAGGGAGTTGTGCTGTCATTGAAGAGAATGTATGAGTCTATGTCTGAATGGACAGCATATATGGGAAAGTTTTGAGGCTTTTCTTCACTGCTGACCATATATTTCATGAGTGTTTCTCTGTACAGTCTTTTTGGTTGCCCAAAAACAGAGATGGTGGCATATGACATGTCTAATTGCAGGGAACCTTGGAGTTTAGCTCCCCAAGATCTTGATAACAGCATCCCATACTTAGGTGGAATATCAGCAACTACCACATCCATTAGGATTGTCTTGTTTGGGTATTGAACCAGAGACACACATAAATCTTTTATGAGACCTAGACACTTGACTTGGCTGGAGTCAAAGGAAAACAGGTCCTTGTATGGTCTTCTTATGTCTAAATTCAATCTTTCCATGACTGCTTTTGGCATGAGATTGTGAGAGGCACCTGAGTCAAACATTGCATTATGTAATATTTTATCATGAATATGTAAACTGACATAGAAAGGCAATACCCCTGTGACTACCGTTTTTCCATCCACTTCTGGGCCAAACAGGAGTTCGGGGGTGTCATCCAGCACATTGACATCATCTTTGCTGCTAGTGAGTTGAAGGGACTTCTTGATCTGTAGTTTATAGATGTCATGCTTGGCTAGTTCTGAAAGCGGGATAGCTATCTTTAGTTTGCCAATTTCAGTCTCTAGGTCAAAGGGTTTTTCAGATTGGGTCTTGGGGTTATGGATGACAGTCCTTTCCTTGTTCATTAAATCTTCTTCTTGATTTTTATCTTGACTTTGGGACTTGCCTCTTTTACTCATCTCTTGGGGAGTATCATTCAAATTAGGCTGAGAAGGTGAAGTGGCCACAGGGTGCTGTTTTAAAGACAGTGGTTCAGTGATCTCTTCAATAATCACTTCTTCTGCAGGTGAATTTATTTTGTCATTAGGCTCTGTGACTATGACTCTTTCAGGCTGCTGATTATCCTTTATCTTTTCAGGCTGGTTTACATTCACAGTTCTGCTCCTTAGTTTGTATTGTTTATGGACCTCATAAACAGCAGTGTCATAGCCTTGTTTAAAGTCAAAGGATTCACCTGATTTAGTTTGGAACAGTTTGACTTCATCGTCCTCATGATCTTCTTGTGTTAAGAAAACTTGACTTTCACCATCTAGACCCATTAAATTAATCTCCGGATCTTCATTGGGCTCTATTGATGTGGAAGTTTCTGCATAATTTTCTTGGAAAGGGGGTCTTATGTCTTGGTCAGCAGTGGTCTTGCCAACATTTGGGTTTTGAGTTCTCCTAAAATTTGAATTCCTAGGAGGGTTGTTTTGTGGTGGTTCCCATGATGATTTTCTTTCAACCGATTCCACTCTATCACCCAATCTTTTCATTCCAGTGAGAATTGCATCTAGCTTTTGATCAAAGGCAGAGGGTTCCTCTTTGAAAGCAGTCCTCTTTTCCAACCTTGCCCTGTTTCGTTTGGCAATTAGGTTGGCTTCCACTGTGACAGCAACCCTCTGGGCCTCTGCAAGGGATTGAGGATCTCTTTCCTTCAACTGATAGGCCATGTCAGGGTCAAAACCATCAGGGAATTTGTACAAGGCTAAATCAGGAGGAGGTCTTAGATTTTGTGGAATCGCGTTATATACATTGTTAAATCTTGCACAATACTCCAAAACAGTCTCTTGGGGACCTCTTTTGATAGTGTCATATTCCCCAAGTATGTGCAGAGGATCTTTCTTCTTCTCCCACCTACTAGTAAAGGCTTGATACAGTTCATCAGGAGTTGTGATGGAATTTGCATTCAGGGATCTAAACCAAGTTCTTACATCCCCAGTTAGGCTTTGAACAAACATCCTCATTCTGACACTGTCATCATCTATTTCATAGGTCTCAAAATGGTCTTGCATCCTCTTAGCATGCTGGACAGCTGTCAGAGGACCATTGGAGTCAAAATATGAGATTTTGGTTTGGTAATCTTGGGGTAGAGCTGCAGCATTAGCTGGTATCTGCAAAGGTGCATATCTGTTAGCCATATTTACAGGGTTTAGAGGATTAACAGGGGCAGCTGGGATAATAGGAACAGTGGGTACCACAGGGGTGACAAGTAGGGGTGAGCTTAGAGTGTTGGTCAAGGGGATATGTGCAGTGGGTGAAGATGTGAGAGGAGGGCTTTGAGATGTGGATGGTGAGCTAGGGGAACTGGGGGTAGACCGGAAAAGGACCTTGCACGGAGTAGAGATAAGGCTGGGATGGTCTGGATCTGAGGTTAAATCAGCAGGCTGTTCCTGCCTTTGCTGCCTCCTAATGTTTCTAGGGATGGTATTCGGATTATCAACAGTGATGGGTGGATTAGGGTCAGGGTTTGCTCTAGTATGCCGTGGATTTTTCTTGGGAGCCAGCTTCTAGCTGTTTTTTGGATTTTATAGGAAGTTTTTATATCTGTAAGGACTGGATAAAGATTTTGGAACGGCTATATATATTTCAAAGCTGAGATGAAGATTCACTGAAAGAGCTCTTCCCTAAAACTGTCAATGTTACACAGAAACAGTTTTGAAGGCCTCCTGACTTGTTTCAGGCTTGATTTCAGGCTTTGAGGGATGTATAGAAATTGGAAAATCCTAAGAAGTCCCCAGTGGAGTCGCCAATTATGTTAACACCCAGGTTGTTCCCTATGACTCCCAAGGGAATACGGCCGGGGTAACCACTAACCAATCTTTGGATTACAGTGCCTAGCCACACTGTAATCAGAGAGGGCTCTCTCTTTATAATTTGTCTCTGTTTTGAGGGTGTTTTAGGCTAGTTATTATGCTCAGGTTTTTGGTTTATATTTTGGTTGAGGGATATCTTTCTGTACTTGAAGTGTGCAGTCTGCAGATGAGTTTATTTCATTGGGCAATGGAGTCTGTGGCTACAAGTGTTTAGAAACCTTGAGGTGATTTACTGAAATTACAGGGCCATTTACATACTTCACATAACAAAGTTAGATTATGATGGTGACATGTAAACAACCAGTGAAAAGCATTTAAGAATTTTCCACTAAGCTGGGGTGTGGGAATGAGATAGATGCCTCAGGAGCAAACTTGAATTCCTGAAATATTTATCACAGTGAGAGATATAGTTTGAAAGTGTAGCAATTAAGAATTACACCTTATTTACTCTATCTGGAAGAAAACATTTATAACAGCTTAGATTGAGTTCCGGGTAATCTGTGATTAAATCCTGGAACTATTCTTTTACTTAGCCATTAAGTGTAAAACACAGAAACATGAAAGAACATGAAAGACTAGAAAACATATAACACAGAGGTTAAAAGAAGACTTATTGTGCTATGAAACATGCAGGAATCCTGTAACAATCAGCTAGCCACCACAGTGCATCAAGGAACACAAAGCTTTGGAAATTCCATCCACCTTTTGTATTATTTCTCTGAGAGTTAGACAGCAACAGAAGTATAGAAATGAAATCAACAACAACCCTTGCAAACTCATGCGAAGGGGACTTTATAGAAATGTTTATACAAAATATCTCAGGCATTGAGTCATCTGAGAGAGAAAATATCTTCATTACTTCGTACAGAAAAGTAGAAAAGAAGTTATTACAGCTTTGAATGCAGCATAACTGCTCTTTAAGTCTGTCAGAGGATATTTTGACCTTTGGAGGTCAGTGAGTCGGTTGAACCGCTTTGCTTTAATGCTGGAAAATGTGTCTTTACGTTTGCTGCGCTGTATTTTCTCGGCCCTGCCACCTGTGACTGTGCTTGCTGCTGTGGTGACCGAATAGCCCTGCTGAGTTGGCTCAGCCTTTCATCTTTCCTCTGTATGCTTATCTACCAAAATTTTCCCTGTGTATGATCACTTATAAATTGGACAAAACATAATATTACAGGTTCTGGCTTGATAATATTATCTGTGTCAATTTATTCCAGACTTCCTGTGTGGGCAATTGGTGCTTGATAATTGCCTCTATGGTTTCATCTGCTTCTGTATATTTATAGAAATTTGGAGGCACATCGAACAGATGATTGATCTCGTTCATGATAAAAAACAGGTTTTCCACCCTGTTATATAGAGTCTGCCCTGATGCTGGCCCTGATTCTGCTGAAGTGCTGGGCTGTCCTGCAATTTGACTTGCAGCAAAGGCATTGACCCTTTTAGCATAGTTTTCATGGGTAAGCAGTCTTCCCACACTGCTTAGTAGGCTGGGGAGGCCTCTGTTTTGCAATACCTGAAACCTGTCCATGAACTTGTTGATTTCGGTCTGCATGTCTTGGGTTCTCCTTTCCAATGTACCAACCAGGTTTCTTAATGTCAGGACCCTTTTAACCATTGAGATTGTCTCAGTCCTGTGAGCAATTCCCATGGTGGCCAGTTGAGAGCTTGTCCTGTTATTCAGTATGTTGATCATTCTATTGGCAGCATCAGGCATGTTGCCAAGGCTTGCTCTCGCTCTGTGTATTTCCCTATTTGCCTTTGTAATGAGCACTGACTGCTCATCTATGGTCTCAATGAATTGCTACTGATCAGTAATTGACTGGCCAATATTGGCCCACAGGACTGTTTTGAGCTCTGCTGTCACCTTATCTAGTGTGAGCTCTTTCTCAAGCTCAGTTATTCTCTTTTTGAGAGCTTTTATCTCTCTTTCCTTCTCAGCCACATTCTGTTTGCTCTTGTCATATCTTTCATTTATTTTAGCCAAAGATTCTTTGGCTTGATTGAGCTCTAACATTTGAGCTTCCATGACTTGAATTTCATTTTGAAGCTTCTGCATATCCAGACTGTGAGTCTGCTCTGTTGTTGGTGCAGCTGTCGATGTAGTTGGTGCTGTAGGTTCTGTTTGCTGAGGAGGAGGAGCAGTAGTTGGAGCAGTTTCCTCAAGGTTGATTACTTCAGGAGGAGGCTTGGAGGTTTGCCCTTCTTCTCTTTGTTTCAAGGCTGCATGTAGTGCTGCTTTTGCAGCCTCTGATTCTCCCAGCTTTTCCTGAGTTTGGATTAGCTGCTTGTACAGAGATATCAACAAGGTTGTGGCCTCTTGATCATGTCTTTGCTGGGCAACCTCATCTGTTTGAGGGTGAATTGTGGCTGGGAGTTTGATCTTTCTCCTCAAGGCTGCCATGTCTGCATCCCTCAGTTTTAATATCTCTTGTATGCCCTTGATATCTTTGGGATCATGCCCAATTTCAACAATTATATCTTCTAAGGACCTAATTCTGTTGTCCTTAGCCTGTGATGATGCCCTTTCCAACTCAAGTTGGGCAGCTGTATTATTAAGGCTATTTTGTAGCCTGTAATTATCCAATGTTTGGTCTGCCAAGGAAGCATAGACCATCTCACCCGTTTGCTTATGCAGTTCTATCTTGTCCATTGGGTGGATATCCTTGGCAAGGACTTCCAGGTTAGTCCTCAAGTAGTCAGAGGCAGATTGGGGCTGCACTGCTGTTGGCATAAAATGACTCATGATCATTTTGCCTTCCTGCACATCATATGCAGACATGAGTCTTTGTTGATTGGTGGGAGCCATGTTTAACAGATGGTTATACAGCTGTATCTTGATGGGCTCATTTCTCCTCTTAATGTCGATGAACTGCTGTTTAATGCTGGGTCCACCTTCTCTTTGCTGATTTGAGGAACTCACTTCTCCTCCCATTGCTCTATCCTGTTCCTGTTGAAAGGAACTTGTTGATGCTTCCCTGCTGGGTGGGACCATACCAAAAGACCGTCCTATTGGCATTTCTTCCTCCGAGAAGGGATTAATTCTCTGTCTTTTCTCCCCATGAGTTGCTGATGTTGTAAGGGGAGTCTCTCTGTCCCTTTTCCTGCTTGTATCCTCCTTTTGTGGAGTTTGGAGGATTGATGCCTCAGCTGAAGTTTCTTGCCTTGGAGGCACAGTTTGTTCAGTGGATTTAGGGGCTTCCACTGTTTGCTCTTGCTGGACAGGCTGTTCCTGCCTTTGTTCTTCCTGTTGTTGCTGTTCTTCTTGCTGCTGCACTTCTCCCTGCTGCTCCATCTCTTCTTGTTGCTGCACTAGGGTTTCCATTTGCTCTTCTGTCATGGGAGGTGGCTGTTCCACCTGCTTTTCTTTGCTTTTGTTGGCTGTCTGTGGAGTATTCATGGCAGCTCGCTGATGTGTTGTTGAGGATGAGGCAGCTGCTCCAAGTTGTCTTTGATAAGAGAGGGGGACCTGTCCACAAGTTTCTAAGTCAGCTTCTTTTTGAATATTTCTAGCCTCTCTTTCTAGCAGCTCTTCACTAGTAATTTCCTCTTCTAGGGTGCCCTCTTCCCAGCTCAATGCATTGGCATACTGCTCAATCTCAGGCTGCCTTACATGTGAATAGGTACCCAATTTGTATCTTATCCTCCTGAGGGAAACAAAATGATTGGGGTCATAAGGTATCCACTCAAAACTAGTTTGTAGTTTGAGAGCCTCTAGGATACTATTTGCCTCTTTCCATCCCTCCTCTTTTTTGTTATACAGGAAAGGGCCCAGCTGGCTCCTTACCTTCAACTGTGCCTTCTTGTTCTTACTTTGGAAGTGGAGGTAGTCGGCATTCCCAAATTGCCTGAAATATTCCAGGGCAAAAAGTCTCATAGGGACATACCTTGGCAGCCTATAAGGCTTCAACTCACAGCCATATACTCTGATGACTGTATGGTCTTGGTAAAAGTACCAATTACCAATGCTGTAGGTTTTGTTTAGATGGAGAATTCTCCTCATGTCATCAGTTAACCTTGGAGGAGGAACACCATACAATAATGTCATAGCTGGATGAATGAATAAGTCTATGAACTCACAGTATGTGTATGGTGACACAGAGGTGCAATGAAAAACAGAGGTCCAAAACACAACTGACCTTGGATTCCCCTGGGCATTAACTTGTTTCAGGGGAATGAGGAAGCTGCCTGGTTGATAAAACAAGAATAGATGGTAAATGTATGAAGTGTATCTGAACAGTCTTTCCCTTTGCAGATTCTTTAGCTGGTCATGGATCTTATCTGCAATATATGTGGCATAGTCATAATGTACAGCTGGAGGCTTTCCAGGAGAGAATATAGACAGCATTGCCATTATAATATCATCCACATCCTCCACTCCCCTGAACCCTAGGACATAGCTGATCAAATCCACTAGCATTCTGCCCAATTCATTTAAGTATGCATATCCAATAGGAGGAGTTCTGATGGCTTCAGAGCCTGGTTGTACAAACAGCTGGTTGATTTTGATGATCTGGTCATTTGACAACTTAGTCCCCTTCTTTATCAAGTTCTGCATGTAGAGGGGGGTCAATGGTTTTGCAGTGTGGAAATGCAGCATCTCATTTATGCTCTCTGGGGTGATATGGAACAGAATTGAGCCTGTGGGGCTGAGGACAGCTCTTTGGCATGGATCATAGCACTCCTGGCATCTGTGGATCAATTCTGGCATAGGATTTACCTGGGGGAGGTTGTAGATGGGCAAGTTTGAGTCCCAAATGCCTAGGATATCAGCTCCACTAAGGTGCTGGGCTTTCAACTCATTTAGCATCTGAATATTATATTTGGAGCCTAATGGAAAATAGTCTAACATTTGATAATCCATATCTCCCAGAGCTTTCCATTCTAACTCCCTATGAGGGGTATTGAGAGGCTTGATGTTCAGTGCAATTGGAGTTTCCATGGCCTATTAAGCTTCTGACTTGCAGGTGAACTGGTTGAAGTAAGCAGAACAACACAGAGGTGATTACTTGCAATGAAAGTGTGAATTTCAGGGACCAGAGGGTGAAATGAGCATACAGCAATTGAAATACTGTTTGAATTACGAATAAGACCAATGTCTGGTCTCGCTCTGTCTTTTGTGGCAGGTTTTTAATGGATTGACCAACTGTCTCACGATTGCGCGAGCAGTTTACAGTTTTTGATAAGAACTCGGGAAATCAAGGCTCAGCTGGTGGTTTTCGAGCTTGCAGTTGGAAATAGAGGCTTTGCAGAGGGAATTTGCCGATAAAATGATGAGTTTTAGTGTCCTTTGAGCCTTCTGAGTAATTTACAGACAATTTAGGCGTATGGAGGATAAATGATGAGAAATACCTGGTAAACAGCGAGCAGTGGTCGTAAATGTGGGCAGAATTGGTGCTCTGGAGGTCTTCAGGTCGATTCCAGCGGGGTGGCGCAGTTTTGGACGTAAAAGATCATGCAGCGGAAACAATAGCGAATGAGCGAAAAGGTATGCAAAACGTGATTTTTGGCCAAAATATGGACCTTTTGGCAATTTGGCGCCTTTTCTTGGATGACGTCAGCATGACGTCATAGGGTGGGGTCAAGCTCGGATGACGTCAGCATGACGTCATCGGGTGAGGTGGCGAGCTGCTATTGGTCCACGGGGATGATGCGGTGGCAGACACGTTGGCACAGAGGCGGACAAAAGTATTGATGCGATGGCGGCGTGGTTCTGACGTGGGCATGACGTGGGACCAGCAAACCGGGCGGTAAGTGCCATAGCGGTTACGGTTTTCTCGGAGCGCTTACGATACGGCCCTGGTTTTGTCAGAGGCCGCTCCGAGAGCCTTGAGAGGGTGACGCGTGGCCGAGGACTGACGTAACCCTTCGTCATTTTCTCGGGCGCTAATTGTCGGGCGTGGGGGCCGCTCCGATATCAATGAGGGCCGTCGGATCACATGGGTCCGATCCGACGGTGGACGGGAGGGCGATGTGATCGGTGGATACGGAAGCGGGCGGAGGAATAAACAAATATTTCTTTTGGGGCACGTGCTCAGCGGGAAAGATTTAGATATGGTATTTTTCAATGTTTTTCAATATATTTCGAAAAATCAAATATATGCGCCAACTTTGGTTAAGCGGTAAAGTGGGTTTTTTGGGTTTTTTCATTGCAAATGAAGGTTTAATGAGTGGAATGACTTCAAAGAAGGGAGAGGGGTAGGTTTAGGTTCATCAAAGTGACCAGATGCCAATTTGATCCCTGACAGAGGATTTATTGGCTATAATGCCAAGGGGAGGGATATTTATACAAAATTTGGGGTTTATACACCATGGTGTTAATACTAGTAGGGGAAAGGTAATATAGGGGATTTACATAGTAAAGTTAGAGTTAATATAGGGGAAATGTGAATGAGGGGGAAATCACTAAGTTTATTTGAAACTTACTTAGTTTAGGGAGTAGATCAAAATGAAAAGAATTTTTAGACAAGAAATGTGGCTTCTAAAAGATTAAGAACCACCATGAAACCATAATCTCTTCCATGAATCTCAGCTGATGAGGGAGTGTTAGTAATGAAATGGAAAGGGGAAGAAGGGAGGTTAGACATGCTTCTTGCTCGCTGCAACTTGATGAAGAATGACACCTTCTGCAACCCCAACTGCCTACCCATCTATTTGCCTAGCATTTTTTATTTCTTCTTGGAGGGTGCACTTGGACTTGCAGACCCTTACTTGCCTTTTCTTTTCTTTGGCTTTTTCTTTTGTTTTTCTATCTACTTCTACCCTTATTTCTTCCAAGGTCCCAGATTAAGCTGTTGGGAGCCTTTTTTCTCTACCTAAACTACTTGTCTGCCAAGATTAAACAGTTTGGACAGACTCCTTTCTCTATTCTACAACTGAAAATTTAAAACATGACATGATCCAGATTAGACTGTTGGACCATCCATCAAAATTTGAGTCCATACCAAGCTATAAGCACAGATTGGATTCTCTTGGAAATATGTGATCTTTGAATCATCAAAGCAGAGCATATTTGGACTTTTTCATAGCCAATCATGAAATATGAAACCTATTGGTATAGGTAGCTAACACTACATATTGTAAAAGAGAATTTATTTGAGTAATAAACCCTCCAAGGCCTTGTCACAAGCACTCATTCAAGTCGACCTTCCAAAGAAGCTAAAGATTATTCTAGAAGGAGATGTCGGCCTAGACGCAAGCGCAAGTCAGCGTATTTTGCATGGACAAACTACTATATAAAGGAGGACTCAGCCTCACTTGAAGACTTATTCGACAAGCATCTGAAATAAAAGAAGTGCTAGATACATGAGCATAGGAGCCTCTCATCAAGCAAAGAGGGAAGAAGAAGAAGAAACCAAAGTGTTTTGGGTTTGTTTTTGGGCAAATATCTCTCACGCGTGCGAGAAGGATTAGTACTTTTTGCTACAAAAGAAGTCGAGTTACTACAGTCAACCTAAGAGGCCGAGTCAAGAAAGAAATCAAGTCTCTAATCAAGCCAAATTGCAGAAGAAAATAAATCCATCAAAGTAAGAAGGGATCAAGGGATAAAAATCATTGTTTGTCCCTCACACGAGCTGCAACTAGGGTTTCTGAAGAGGCCGAGTATTGCAAACCTGTGATAATAGGCCAAAATCTGAAGAGAAGCCCCATGGTGGAACAATCAGTTTGACTGGTGTTGACTCAAGGAAGAAGAGTTATTTCAAGGAAGCCTTGTGACTTGGTCTTGGAGAGGTTAGTAGGTCAAGGGTCTTGGTCTTGGTCTTGGAATTCACTACTTGAAGATTCTCTAAGAAGAAGAATTCGTTTGGGTTTTCCTCTCAAGTTGGAGAGGTTTTGGCCCTGGATGATAGCCTACACCTTGTGTCCCTTGTCTTATTGTTGTTCATATTTTGATAGCTGTTTGGTGAAATCAACACTGTAATAATCAAGTTAAAAAAGAACCTAATCAAAAGAAGTAAAAAGTATTCACAAGCAGCTATCATCTCTAAAGAAATCACTTCTTGTCTTTGCTCTAGATTTCTCAACACTTATGACCCTTGACAAAGACCCCTCCAAGACCAAGTCAACCTTCCTTCTTGATAAGTTTTCCTTACACAACTTACAACAACAAACTTTGACCTTCTAACAACTTCTCTAACAACTTCGATCCCAACAACTTTTCCAGCAACTTTGATCCCAACAACTTTTCTAGCAACTTTGACCCCAACAACTTCTCAACGACTTCGATCCCAAGAACTTCTCGAACAACTTCGACCCCAACAACTTGTTAGCAACTTCAGAATTTCATTGCACATGTGAGAGAGAGAGAGAGAGATCCAAAAAGTTCGACTCTAGCTTCCTCGTTGAACTTCGCTAGCCTTAGGACTTCCTCCTTTTAGGATTGAACTTCTTCTCTTGCTTCTATTTATGTTTTGGATATAATCTTCAAATGAGGTCGAGTGCCTCTTATATATAGGCTTCCTAGCGGTACGAATTGCCTCCGGTACGAATTGCCTCCATGAGGCCGATTTGTTCTTTCATGTAGGCCGACTTGTTGCGACTAGGTTGACTTGTCTTTGAGGGTCTTTTTATGACTCAAATAAATTTATTTTACATAATGCAAGATGCCCAAAGGGGTCTTACATATTATAATGACTCAATTGACTCCTAGACTTTAAGACAAAGCCGTAGAAGCACTGAATGGGTGCTTGACCTATAAATAAAATGACCTTGAGCATAATAATAAAATTTCTTTTTCTCTTTTCATCAAATACATAAAATCATGATTACAATAGACATTATGAAGACCGAACCTAGTTACACTTTTCAACACTCCTTAATTAGGGAGGTATTCATATTTCATACAAGGTACTTGGACATTTCATATTGAGGAATTCTCATAAGAAGAGTCAGATTGGTAAGCTATCTCATAAGCTATATTATCAACTTATACCAATGCATCTCATCATATCAACCAACATTGTCACATATCAAGGCCTTGACTAACATCTATATCTCTCCACAAGATCAGATCACAATGCTGGAGAGGCCAATGATTTATAGACAACATTATCATTGTCTCTCAAGGCACATACCCCATTCAGTGTTCACAAGGTATGTCCTTATAGAACCATTCCTGTCTTGGATTAACACATCCTCAAGGAATTTCCTCTTCGACTACTCTTACCTATTGGATGCCCTACCACATCCTCAAAGACTATTGAAAACCAAATGCTTACCCAATCCTCCATTCTTTCTTCATAACGTGAAGACAAGAATGATGTGCCCATCTCTCCCTCATGGCCTTCACTAAGACTTACGGCTGTTAGTCATGGTCTAGAACATGACACATGAATTGGAGAACCATATCCGTCACTCCCTCCCTCTTAACCAGGGAGGATCTAATCATTCCTATACAAGGAATATACCCAATCTCCCTCTTAACCAGGGACTTGACCAAGCTCCCTTTCAACTAGGGACTTGTTTCCAACAACAACTATCTGCTCTGTGGTGGAGATCATGGTACTAGTAGCTTCTTGTAGGGCTCCTTTGTTTGCATCATGTCATGAACTTCAACTTCTTCATCATGGAGCCTTCTTCTTCATTACTTCTTCGTAGGGCATCGACCATCTTCTTCTTCCCTTCAACGAAACATAGTATTGAACTAACAGTCATGTCATCCTTCTCTTCATTGGAAAGTGACCTTTTAGTGCACATCTGGTTATCCTTCATACAACTACCTTTTCCATGTCATCATACTTTTTGGATCTTCCATCCAATCTTAGTCGTAGATAAAATTCTACAACCCTTTTTTCGGTAGCCCTGTTATAACCCAACCAGATGCTTTCAAAAATCAAAATGAACATTAAATCAAAGTTACCTTTTTATGATGGCCTTTCTTCATGACATCAACTTCTTGTAACATCAACATCCTGCACATGTATGAATCCATCTCCAGGACCTTCATTATCAAGGTTCTCCTTTTTCTAGTAGACATATCAGGGTCTTCATACCTTCTCCATGGAGATGTCATAGCTAATCCTTGTTGATATCAGATGTTGATTACTTATCTTATGTGACTATAGATACATCATTTACGAACTCTTATTTAATCTTTTTCACATTTTGCTTCCTTAGGATCTTCTATTCATAGTTCCTTCATCATAGGAACCATAAATGCCAGGCACCTCATATTTTCCATGAGGTCATATAACGTTTATCCCATCATGTTATCATATAGAAGAGTTCAAGGCACATTGTATCTATGCCTTCATGTATCATTCTAATGGAAGAATTTCTTCTTCATGCTCATGAGATAGAGCATTCTATCCATTCTACCTATAACCATATGATGACATGACTTTATCTATCAAATATATACATACCTCTTCCTTCTTTTGGTCATCTTGACTTCCTTCAGCAGCGCCCTTTCCTTGCTTGAAGATCAAAGTACTTCAACCAACTTGACATGCTTCACATCTTTGTCATCATACCATCATCCTTCCAAACTGTAGATCCCACACTATGTGAAATGTAGACCATCTGTGCCACAATTGCTTCTTCAAGGAATGATGAACCCTTCTAACTAGGATTCCAAAGAAGGATCTTGATGATCCTTATTCTGCAAATGCTCCTTTCTAATGATGGTGATGTATGATGGTCTCTTTATCTTCTATCTTGCTAGATGACTTTGTCCAGCCATATATATTGCTACTTCGATTATCCTTATATGCTTCCAATGAAAATGCCATCAGCTATTTTCTCTTCATCATGATGACAATTTCAACTATATGAACTTCTACTTTGGCTATATCATGCTTCTATGACGATGTCATCTCTATTTCTGCTATGATGCATACTTGTGACTACCATCTTCTACAAACTGAAAAGAACTTAAGTATATGATGTTATCTCAATCATAGTAGAGGTGTTTTACTTCATCCTTCTTTGACTTCTTCTTTTCAGGTTCTTCTATTTCTTTGATGACATGGGTTTCATTTTTTTCCTTTATTTTCTTGTTGTCCTTCTTGAGTTTAGGACAATTTCTTTTGAAATGCCCATATTCATTACATTCATAACATTGGATCTTTGACATGTCAAGCTTCTTCTTTTTTTGAGGATCAGACTTTCCAAACTTCCCTTTCCTCCTAGCCATGGCAGCATATGATTGAACTTATTCATTTGTTTCGACATCGCTCTTTGCCTTTAACCTAGTTTCTTCAATTTTTCATAATGACCAAAGTTCATTGAATGGAATGGCTTACCCTCATAAGGTATGGGGCTACCCTTTCTTTCTTTGATACCTTTATCTTGTATAGTTTGGTTCTCAATGATATAACTTCTTCTGCAGTGCTTACGGAAAACAATTCTACCAACTTTTCGTAGATTTCTTTCGATGTCTCCATCTTTTCTACATAAGGGATGAGTGAATCCTTGATTGATTCTATGAGGATTCTTTGAGCCCTTACTTCCCCTTTAATGTATTTTGATAGTGCTTGAGATTGCTCTTGAGATGGTTTGGTGATGGAGCCCTTTACATATTCAATAACTTCATTCTCCATGAGAATTAAATCAATTCTCTTCTTCCATGCAAGGTAGTTCGAGGTCCCAACTAATTTATTGTTCTCCTTGTAGAATGAAGTCATTTGATTTGAGGATTGAGACATAAAAATATAGAATACTTACTTTGTCAAGTGAAGATGCTCCTTTGATGATGATATCTTCAACTTGATGCCTTCTTGATGATGTTGATAATTGAAGATGCCTTCTTGAAGATGATTGCTTCCTTGATGATGTCTTCTTTCTTCAAAGATGACAATACTTGCTTTCTTTGATGATGATGGCAATACTTCTTCTTGCTTCCTTTGGATGTAGAAATGTAGAGTGCGGAGACTTCAAGTGTAGAATCCTTCTTTGAATCGAGGTAGGGTCTTTGAGGTATTCTTCTTCTTATGATGATGTTATCCTCGTCCTTCTGATGTGATGGATGGTCCTTCTTGATGCCTTTTGTTTCTCCTTGATGATTGATGCTCTTGATGCTTCTTCGTCCCTTGTGTATCCTTCTTTAAGTCGTATTTCCTTGTTGTAGTAGTCACCTTACCTCTGATACCATGTTGATAAATTTAGGGGCAGCTAGAAAAGATGATTTCTCTTACATTGATAACTGCTTGTGATGTTCTTTTACTTAACTTTATGTACTTGTTATTAGCTTCTTCTTTCACTTGATTATTATTGTGTTCTTTATCATCAAACAACTACCAAACAATAAAGATCAATGAGGCAAGAGGACACAAAATGTAGGCTGCTAGCCAGGGCCAAAACCTCTCCTCTTAAGAGGAAAACCCACAAGAATTCTTCTCTTCTTATAGAATGTTTAGAAGACGAATTACAAGACCTATGACCCTTGACAAAAACCCCTCCAAGACCAAGTCAACCTTCCTTCTTGATGATCTTTCCTTACACAACTTACAACAACAAACTTCGACCTTCCAACAACTTCTTCAGCGACTTCGATCCCAACAACTTTTCTAGCAACTTCGATCCCAACAACTTTTCTAGCAACTTCAACCCCCAAAACTTCTCAACAACTTCGATTCCAACAACTTCTCCAACAACTTGGACCCCAACAACTTTTCAGCAACTTCAGAATTTCGTTGTACATGAGAGAGAGAGAGAGATCTAAAATCTTCGACTCTAGCTTCCTTCTTGAACTTCTGTAGCCTTAGGACTTCCTCCTTTTAGGATTGAACTTCTTCTCTTGCTTCTATTTATGTCTTGGATATGTTTTTCAAATGAGGTCGAATGCCTCTTATACATAGGCTTCCTAGGGGTATGAATTGCCTCCATGAGGCCGACTTGTTCTTTCAAGTAGGCCGACTTGTTGCAACTAGGTTGACTTGTCTTGGAGGGCCTTTTTATGACTCAAATAAATTTCTTTTACATAATACAAGATGCCTAAAGGGGTCTTACATATTCCAATGACTCAATTGACTCTAGACTTTTAGACAAAGCCATAGAAACACTCAATGGGTGTTTGACCTATAAATAAAATGACCTTGAGCATGAAACCCATGCTTCAAAATAATAATAATAAAATTTATTTTTCTCTTTTCATCAAATACATAAAATCATGATTACAATAGACATTATGAAGACCGAACCTAGTTACACTTTTCAACAATATATAGTGATCCAATAGGCTGAATGGGTGCCATTGAGGGGCAGGCCGACTTGGACATCTTGTAGAGCCAAAATTCAGAATTTTCTTTTGAGCATGAAGAATATGCTTTTATATAAGCATTTAATGTTACAAGTACATCAATTATAAAATATATTAATATGAAGACCAACCATAGCTACAAAATTCAACACTCCCTCTTAGCTATGGAGGTATTCATAATGATTGTCAAGATGTTCTCAAGTTGATAAATTCTCTAAGGAAGGATCAAGATTAAGATAAGCATCATCATTAATATCAATATCACCAACATTAATCAAGTAGTTGGTACCCTAGACTTACAGTCATGGTACTCCTGACATACATGCATCAACTAGTATACATAGTCTTGGTTCACCATCAAGTGACTATCCCCATGGTCTAGGTGAAACCCCAAAGGCCTCAACCTAGGCCCTATGCCAAATAAGCTCACTCTAGAAAGAGATCTAAGCATGACGTTGGGAGTTGGGAGGCTCTTGTTCATCTGAGCAACCTCTAGGACTATTCTTCTTATAGAAGAATATTGTCCTTTATCGGACCATTCTCTAACCAAGGTTATAGAGACACAGGGAGAATGTATGTCCATCAGACCATTCTCCAACCAAGGTCATAGAGACACAGGGAGAATGTATGTCCATTAGACCATTCTCCAACCAAGGTCATAATGACACAGGAAAAATGTTTGTCCATGATGCTATCTAATTTGTCTAACCATTCTCAAACCAAGGTCATAATGACAGAAGGAGAATGTTGGACCATTCTCCAACCAAGGTCATAATGACACAGGGATAATGTTGGACCATTCTCCAACCAAGGTCATAATGACACAGGAAGAATGTTAGTCCATGATGCTATCTCATCAACTCACTCTCCATGAAAGAGACATTCACCACAAATCCAAGTGTGTCCCTTAAGTACGCAAACTTCGCTCTAGACAGAGGCTTTATAAGAATTGCAACTATATGCTCATAAGTGGAGATATACTGGAGCTTCACTACTCCCTTCTACACCATGTCTTGAATGAGGTTGTACTTGATCCCAATGTGCTTCGACCTGTCATCATGGTCGTCACCTGCTCCTGATCAAGACAATCTTGCAAGTAGCTTATGAAGTCAAACTGCTTCTTAACTTGCCAATCCCGCTACAATATACTTGGCTTCCTCAATACTGAGTGTGACAGATGACTGCTTCATGCTCATCCAAGAAATTATAATGGAGCCCAAATTGAAGCAACAAGCTCTTTCCATCTTCAACAATCCTTGCCCAATCTGAATTTGTGAATCCTTGCAACTATACCATAATTGACTGTGTCATGACCAACTATACAATGCTTGGTACTTCAACGTATGTTGAGCCACATGTCTTGGCTCAACCATAAACTGATTTGCTTCCTTCATTTGATCCATCATCTTGGTTACTTTCATGTTACACTAACAGACCTTTCCATGGCAATCTTGATTTACTTCCTCTTCCACTGATGCTATTGAAACACATCAACTATCTAGTCAAGATCCTTCATCTTAAATCCAGAGGTCAAATTCCACTGTAGCTAAAAACAAGGGTTCCTGGAGAAACCTTGACTTCTCCCTCTAAAGCAAATCTTCTAGTCACTGCAACTCCCTCTGACATATGGTTTCTTCTGCTTTCTTCAGAGAAGCAAATCATATAGGATCAACCTTGATCCATCAATCCAAGTGTATCAAGTTTGAGGAGCTTGTACAAGGCTTTCTTCTGTTTGCAAGTATAAGAATTCTTTATGTACCTCACAAGCTTGAGGTAGCTCTTATGTACGCTTCTCCTTTCATCGAGGGAGATGATCTCTACATCCATCTGATATAATTTTCAACAAAAATCATAAGGATAATAAATTTTAATAGAAGTGTACCTGACAAGATGTCCCCTCATTGTCTTCTCCCTCTTCCCGAGGTAATCCTTCACTTTGTACATCTCTTAAGTTGCTGTCTATAGCATACTCCATCTTGGAAGTTGCCACTGACTTCTTTTCGACGTAGATCAAGGCATACTTCAATCTTGTTGACCTGAATGCTCGCTCTTGAGCTCAGGTCTCATCAGGTACAATATCTCTCAATGCAAGTCCTCTTGTCACAAGCTTTGCTTTGATCTTCCATTCTTTTCATCTACTACCAGTGCCTTGGAAACCGTCATTGTGTACCTGCAATCCTCATTAGGAGGCCATGAAAGAACAATCACAACCAAGCAAAGGATAGAAAGACGAGACTAACTACTAGTAAAAACAACAATATTAATGATCAAAGGAAGGAGGTATAAGATACTTGTCTTTTGAGAAGAATATTCACTCCCTCTTGATCTTTAGTCTTCTTGCATCCATCTTGCAAATCAACCTCATTTGTATGATGTGATTCCTTCCTTGCATTAGCTAGGGTTTCTTCTTTCAGTGGAAACATACAATCCTAGGGTTTTGTCCATAAACCCTAGGGATTTCTTGTCCAAACCCTTTTTGCTTGCTAGGGTTTACTAACCCTAGAATATCCAAAAGTCTAAAACCTTAGAATATTTCATAGCCAAGACTTTCAGCCTTCCAAACCCTAGATTCTGCTTGCCAGTCCAACATTCTTCTACATCCACTAGATATTGTTGGAAATATGGTAGCCATGGTCAGTATTTTTATGAAGAAAAGAAAAAGGGAATTAAATTTGAATTTATAACTCCACATTTTCTCAAGTCAACCTCAAGTTGGCTAGGCCCCTTAAAGGTGTTGGAAATGTTGGCATTGATGTCAATTGATCAAGGTGATGATATGACTAATTTACGCTGGATGTTATTGTTGCAAAGATGCTTGAAGTACAAAGGCTGAAAGTGATGTGAAGTGCAAAGGTTGAAAGTGATGTGAAGTGCAAAGGCTATGATATTAAATGTGAAGGTTGAACATTGTGAAAATGGGACATAAAATATTGAGATAAAAGCTGAGATATATAGGTTTCATTGAATAGAGAATGTAGATAATACAAATCCGATTTGTCTCTTGTAATCATTACTGATTGAGTTGTTTTAGTTCAACTCTATTTTATATTACAAATTGTTTTCAAAACTGAAAATGAAGAGACAAGTTTGTGAGAAGTTTTTGGAAGTCCAAGAGACAATGCTTCATTTCATATTCTTGCAAAAAATACAAACAACCAATATGGCTTGCTTATAAAATATACAATGTGGAATGGAAACAAAACATTTTGAAGTGAAGAAGTCTACATAAGAAGATTGATGAGCAACAACAGAAGAGGCACAAAGTTGTAAAGGAGAAGCAGTGCAACAATAGACTTGACAACAGAATTGTATATAAGGTAACCAACATTTTTGACTTGATGTTGTGATTGAGATATTTCTGTCCCTTTCAATGTTGTAGGATGATAGAGAACAAGTTGTAGTCTGTTGAGGTAGGAGCTTCGTGTAGGTTGTAGCTTGCAGAAAATTTGTGGGAGTAGGAGCTTCCTTTGAGGTAGGAGCCTCTTGTAGGTTGGAGCCTACAAAAATATGATGTAATAAGGAGTAGTAGCTTGCCTTCACATCACTTTCAACCTAAAATTCGTGGTTTTCTCCCTTCGAGATTTCCACTTATATTTGGTGTCTTCATGTGTTGGTTCTTGAATGTTGTGTGAATGTTCTTGAATTTTTGATAAATATATTTACAAATTTATCTCTCTGACACCTGCAAAAGGAATTCAATAATAATAGAGCACATACATAAACCATTAGCTGCATAAGAAGAAAATTAAGTTGAGCAAAAGTAAAGATTTTAAATTACTGATTCACCCCCCCCTCAGTAATTTCCAATCATAAATATCAATTGGTATCAGAGCGAGGTTCCTTCAGTAGCAGTCTAACAACTGGAAGGAGGTCCTAAGTCAGTAAAATGGCTAGTCAAGAAGGATGCTCAACAAATAAAGCCCCTCTATTTACTAGTACAAACTATGCCTTCTAGAAAGTGAGAATGAAGACATATTTAATGTCTCTAGGAGTAGAAGTCTGGGATACTGTGATGGTAGGGTATGAAGAACCAAAGGAAACAACTAGTGACAAAGATGCTAAACTGAATTTTATAGCTAATGCAAAAGCTATGAATGCACTTTTGAGTGGTCTATGTGAGTTTGAATTTATCAAAGTAATGCATTGTGAGATAGCCAAAGATATTTGGGTTAAATTAGAAAATATTCATGAAGGAAATAAAAAGGTAAAGATTGCCAAATTACAAGTATATAGAACGCAGTTTGAGACCTTAAAAATGAATGAAGATGAAGATATAGCTAAATTCTTTTTAAGAGTTGATGAAGTCATAAATATCATGATGGGTCTAGGAGAAACAATCAAAGAAAGTGTAATAGTTCAAAAAATATTGAGGTCATTACCTTCTAAATTCAATCTTAAGGTTTCAGCTATAGAAGAGACAACAAACTTTGAAACTTTGAACAGGGATCAACTACTTGGCTCTTTGACAACATATGAGATGAGAATTCCAAAAGGGAAGGCAGTCACTAGAGAGGAAACTTTCAAGGCATAGAAGAAACTGAATGTTCATGCTCAGGTTCTGATGAAGAAGAAAAGTTTGTCAGAAGGTTGAAAAAAGGCACAGGTAAGTACAAAGGAAAACTTCCATTTAAGTGTTTTAATTGTGGAAGAGTGGGGCATTATGCTTCAAAATGTCCTTATAAGAAAAAAGAAAATCAACCTAAAGGGAAAAAGAAGAACAAGTCTAATAAAATTTAGAAAGAGAGAAAATTTAAAAGAAAACGTTTCTATGCTGAAGAAGATAACAGTGTATTTGAAAGTACCAATGAATCCTCTAGTGAAGATGGAACTAGTGAATTCATGTTGATGGCCTTGGAAGAATTTGAAAAAGATTGCCAGGAATATGAAGAAGAAGAGGAAGGTGAGGTAGACCTTGAGGGGGAGTTGATCAGTGCCCTAGATGAAATAGAAAGGCTTAAACTAAAGAATAGAAAGCATAAAGAGATCCTATTGAAATATGTAAAAGAAAAATCAAATTTAGAATACATTATCAAGCTGAAAGTTGAACTTGAAGAAGCAAAGAAGGTGGAAGACATGTTGATGCAACAAATTAAAAAGAAAAGCCAAGAGTGTGAAACACTGGAAGAAGAGGTGTTAAATCTGAAGAAGAAGCTAGAGAAGGCTCAAACTAAACATGAATATTCAACAGATAAAAGGGTCTGAAAAACTGGATGTGATATTAAATGCTCAGAGGTCTCCACTCATAAAGACTAGGTTAGGTTATGAAGGAGAATCCAGTAAATCCAAGGCAGAGGATAAAAGGACAATCACCTTTGTAAAAATTGCTAGGGGGGAGAATGACAACTCACATCAATCTGAGAACAAAAATTTGAGCAACACTTCAACATCAAATGAACAACTGCAAAGAAACATTGCCGGAAAAGTACAAAAGGCAAAAGGAATGAACAATCTAACAACAATCTATCAGAAACTGTACTTATCAAATGTCAAGATAGTTATATTCTCAAACAACATCCACTACCAGGTACAATTTTTTTTTTTATGGAGATTGTTACTGCTGTAAAAATTTTGGACATAAAGCCATGGATTGTAGAGCTTATGTCAGAATAATTGATTTGGGAAATTCTAAGAGAATAAAGAATAGATTTACAAACATTAAAACAAACATGAATCTAGACAAAAACACATTTGCTCCTCTCCTTGATATCATTGAATGTTTCTATTTTCACAACTCTGGGCACAAGTCATATTAATGTTAGCTTAAATACAATAGATTAACATCTTAGAATAATTATAGAATAAATGGATGCATGCAATGGAGAAAGAAGGAAGGAAAAAAGAAACCTGATAAGTGTGACCTAGTTCTGTATGCTCAAGGTTAAAACAATAAATGGTATGTGGACAGTGGCTACTCTAGACATATGACAGGAGATAAAAGCAAGTTTGTTTCCCTGGATGAAAATAAAACTGGAAATGTCACATTCGGCAATGATGAAGCAGGAAGAATTAGAGGAAAGGGTACAGTTAGTCTGAATAATGGAAGAGGAAAGGCTCAGGATGTACTGTTTGTAGATGGTCTAAAACATAATTTGTTGAGTGTAAGTCAGATGTGTGACAAAGGTTGTGATGTTCTCTTTAGAGCTCAAGATTGTGAAATCAGGTCAACATATACAGGGAAGATTCTAGCTAAAGGAGTTTGAACAGAGAATAATGTATATATCTTGAAGGAAGAGCGAAGAATGCTACATCAACAAACAAGATGAATCCTGGCTATGGCATAGGAGATTGGGGCATCTCAATTTTGATCACATCATTAGACTCAGTAAGAAGAGAGCAGTTAGAGATCTACCAACAATAAAGAAGCCTCAAAACACTATCTGCAAGTCATGTCAAATGGGTAAACAAACACGAACATCATTCAAAGTCAAAGATAAACTATCAAGTAGTAAGCTTTTGCAGCTAGTTCACATGGATTTGTGCAGGCCTTCTAGAACAGAAGCACCAAGAGGAGAAAAATATTTCATGCTGATAATTGATGACTATTTGAGATTGACATGGGTGGAATTCCTTAGAAATAAGTCAGAAGCATTTGAGAAGTTCAAAATATTCAAGGCACTGGTAGAAAACCAAACAGGGTGCAAGATAAAGTGCATAAGGTTAGACAGAGGAGGTGAATTTACATCAGATGAGTTTGCAGACCTGTGTAATGAATTTGGCATAAAACAGACAGTATACTATTGCAGACACACCGCAACAAAATGGAGTTGCAGAGAGACAAAACATATATGTTCAGCAAATGGCCAGAGCCATGATGCAAGAAAGAAACATTCCTCAAACCTATTGGGCAGAAGCGGTGCATACAACAATACATATTCTCAATAAGGCACATCTCAGACCAAACTGTGATAAGACACCTTATGAGCTGTGGCACAAGAAACCAACATCAATCAAGCATTTTAAAGTATTTGGGAGTAAATGCTATATCAAAAATAATGATGAAAAGCTAGGAAAGTTTGATGCTCGATCAAATGAAGGAATATTTTTGGGATATTCATCAAAAAGTAAGGGATATAGGTGCTATAATAAGAGGTTGCATAATATTGTGGAATGCATAGACGTAAAGTTTGATGAAGAGCTATCTGATAAGAACAAAAGCATAGGTTTTATTAATCCTCCAGATCATCACCATCATGACAATAAAGAGAATGAAGTACAAGATGAAGACTTAGAAGATACAAAGACTCATTCAAAAGAACCCTCGAGACACACACAAAAGAATCATCCTGAAAATCAAATTATTGGAGATAAAAGTGAAGGAGTACAAACAAGGAGGAAACTAACAGAAAAATCTAAGCAAGTTCATATTGCTATGCTGTCACAGATAGAACCAAAGAACTTTGATGAGGCAAGTAAAGACAAAAGTTGGATAGATGCTATGAACGAGGAGTTAGACCAAATTGAGAAGAACAAGACTTGGGAACTAACACCAAGACCTATCGGAAAGAATGTCATTGGCACAAAATGGGTATTCAAAAATAAGATGAATGAACAGGGTCAAGTTGTTAGAAACAAAGCCAGACTAGTGTGTAAGGGTTACTCACAAGTGGAAGGTCTTGATTATGAAGAGACTTTTGCACCAGTCGTGAGACTGGAGGCAATCAGGATGTTTTTGGCCTTTGCGTGCTACAATGATTTCAAGGTATACCAAATGGACGTGAAGTCTACTTTCCTAAATGGTGATCTTGAGGAAGAAGTCTATATGGAACAACTTGAAGGTTTTTCATTATCAGATAAGCCTAACTATGTCTGCAGGTTAAAGAAAGCACTATATGGTCTTAAATAAGCACCACGGGCGTGGTACTCTAAACTGGACAAGTACCTTCAAAAACAAGGTTTCAAGAGAGGAGGAGCTGATAGTAATCTGTACATAAAGGCTGATGGAGATGAATTACTGATTGTGGTTGTGTATGTGGATGATATTATGTTTGGCAACAATAAATATCATCTAGTAAAATGGTTTGCTGAAGAGATGAAGTCTGAGTTCGAAATGTCAATGATTGGAGAACTTACCTTTTATCTAGGGCTCCAAATTCTACAAAAGTCTGGAGGCATATTCATTTCTCAAGAGAAATACCTAAGAGATATGTTGAAAATGTTCCAAATGGAAGACTGTAAACCTGTCTCAACCCCCATGCAACTGGATGCAAGTTATGTGTAGATGATGAATCGCCTAATGTGGATCAAAAGCTTTACAGATCCATGATAGGAAGCCTGCTATACCTAACAACCTCTAGACTAGATATAATGTTAGCTGTCAGATTAGTGGCAAGATACCAGTCAACACTGAAACAAAGTCATCTATTCGCAACAAAGAGGATATTCTGATCTTTGAAAGGGACTACTGACTATGGACCATGGTATCCAAAAGGTAAGGACTTTACATTGACAGCGTACACAGATGCGGATTTGGCCAGTTGTGTGGATGACAAAAAAAGTACAAGTGGTGGTGCATTCTACCTAGGAGAGTCTTTGGTTGCATGGTTAAGCAAGAAACAATCATCAGTTTCTCTATCTACAGCAGAAGCTGAATACATAGCAGCCATAGCTTGTTGCACACAAGTGTTGTGGATGAAACAAACACTACAGGATATGAAGGTAAATTTTAGTGAACCTATATCTATCAAATGCGACAATACAAGTGCAATAAGCATTTCTAAAAATCCTATGCTTCATTCAAAGACTAAACATATACCTATAAAGTACCACTTTCTCAGAGAACAAGTGGTTGAGCAAACAGTGAAGATGGAGTACATACCCTCAAAAGAACAAATAACAGACATATTTACAAAGCCTCTTGCTAGAGAACCATTTGAGTATCTGAGAGACAAGCTAGGGATAATTCCTATAGGTACTTCTCACTGATGTGACTTCAAAAAGAGAATCTAAAACTTGAAATTGAATGCACCATCTAAGGGGGAGACTACAGGAGCAAGAAGAAGTAAAGAAGAGGAACATGAAGCATATGATTTTGTCAAGAATTTGAAGTAGCTAAGAAGCAACAAGAACAAAGGCATCATCAAATTGTGAGATCAAGTCATCTTCTTCATGAGCAAGCAACATCAATCAGGTGCACCATTCAAAAGTTCAGTCTTTAATGCAAAGTTTTTATAGAAAAATGTACACATGTATATATCTTGTATATAAGCGTGTAAATAAATGTTTTCAAATGAACATTTACATATCTAGACAAAGCATGTTGGCATCATCAGAATTTTCTCAAAATCCTTCATCTTTTGATGAATCTAATTGTTTATATGGAATGCATTGATGTACATTATGATGATCCATGTATTAACTGACATTTGATCTAAGATCCATTCAAGTATATACATGCAAGCAAAGAGACTACTATGGAAATTGGCTCTTAAATCAAAAGGACAACTAGTAATTAAGCTACAATGCTACATTCAAAACTGAGATATCTTCAAATATGTATGCTACCATCAAGCCTAGAGGAGCATATTTTATTCATCTTTGTGTCGAGTTTTCAAGAAGTCTCCATCATGAAGAATCATGAGATCGACATCTGATCCACATTATTTGCACCTTCCATATGAAGGAATCTAGCTCAACAGATGATCAAGTACAAATTGCTGCAAAGGATCATTTCATGCATAGATCCCCTGTGATTGAAACACTGTGCCGCACTCAATTGCATCACTACGATTTCTCTAAATCCTTCAGCGTCATTATTATGGCCATAAAGATTTGGGTGATATTATATGATTAAAGTGCAAGAAGAGTTAAAGTGAGATTATGAAGGAAATTCTTTAAAGCATCAACATCATAGTTGAAGAAGAACAAATTCCTACATCTGAAAATTTAAATGAAGAGTCAATTCACTAGTAACTTTACAAAAGAAGAAATGAAATCATATGAAGAGAGCATTCTCCATATCTATACAAGATGCAAAAAATAAAACTCATATATCTCATAGCAAGCAAATGAATAGACATTCATATCCACTAAATTGCCAACTCTATTCTCTACAATCATTGAGATGCAATTTTTGGGCATTCAATACTAAGAAAATTTCGAGAACAACAAATTGTTGAACAAAATGCTACTATTGCATGCCATTGAAAAGGGAATCACTAGCATTGATCATTTTCATACACTAAAAATATTCAAAGGAAAAAAGGGGGAAGATACCTAAAAATTCAAGAAATTTGAGAGTAAGCACAAGGAAAGAAATGGCAGCCATCAAAGAGATCCAAACGCTCAAAATGATTTCTATATGTAATTATAAGGTACGAATAGTGGCAAGGAAGGTAATGCAAGGAAAAGGAAGAGTAATGTCTATGTGCAATTATGAATATCAAGATTTGACTGGAGTAGAAATGTCAGGGACAGAAAGACAGGCCCATACATAGTATTGACAACAAGGTAGATGCGATATTGATTTCATTGACAACATTTGTAATTGATGAACATTGTAAATATCACCAATATGCGTTTCAATAGATTTTGGACAAAATGATGGTCTATTCCAATAAAACGTTGGCAATCACATTAATTTGGCAAGAGAAAATAAGCGATGGCTCTTAAAATAGATATCTGTACAAGTGCATGCATTAATTTGTATACTGTGGTGTTATAAGTGGGATTGGAGCAACGTTAAAATTCCTTGAGAGAACATTAAATCCCTGAAGAAGTGATAATTTCTTTTCAACTCCATGAACAATAATGACAACGTGGCAGTGAAATAATAGTATGCAGTGGAATAATAATTATTCAATATGGTGTAAATATTGATACCTCCAACGTTATACAAATTGTATGCAACATTCGATACATCATCCATGCAATACCTCCAACATTCTATACAAATTATCCATGCAATACCTCCAACATTCGATACATTATCCATGAATAAATTATATGCAACGTTTTTATTGGAGTGTTAATATATTCCATTGCGGCGTTAATATTGAAGTGTGTTTTTTGATACCTTCAACATTAATATGTTAATGTATTCCATTGGAGCATTTTTATTATACGTTGAATGCAACATTTTAATAAGGGCTACGTTGAATGCAGCGTTTTTATACTACGTTGAATGCAACGTTTCAACACCATACGTTGCTACACCAATATGCAACATTTGCGTTTGATAAAGGGTTCAAACATACTCTAGTGTTAATCGTTCCAACACCATTGTATGGTCCTTCCAATATGCAACATTCATTTCACCAATATGTAGCGTTCATTGTATGGTCCTTCCAATATGCAACGTTCATTTCATAGCTCTGCAGTGTTTAAGTTTGATACAGGTCCAATATGCAACATTGATACACTCCAGGGTTCGATATGCCTTCTATATATGTTCATTATATTATATGCAACCTTTTTTTATTATTATCATTTGTAAATGAAGCAGCCATAAAACAAATCCAATGAAGCAAAAATGATACAAATTCAATGGAGCATTGTTGTTAATTCAATGGAGCAGCCATAGTGCAAATTCAATGGTATAATTTCAAGTGTTGGTATTGTTGTTGCCCAAAGTGTACACAAAGGGCCATAATGCTCAGGACAAAGGCTGTCACTGTAAACTTTGTCCACTCCGTTCTAGCTCTCCTATGCAAGCTAAGGGGGGTAGTCCCTAAGAGATGAAAGATGAATGATGAAGGAAAACTTGTTGGGAACCAACAAGTTATAGGAGATGCACTGAAAGCAATCTTATTAACTTGAATTAAATTAGATGCAAGCAAGATTAATTGAGCAATGTTTAAGATATTCAATTAAATCTAGACAAACCAGATTTAAAGTTATTAGACCAGTGCCTTTAAATACAATGCTCAGAAAGAAAAGACTTGCAAGATAAATGATTCACCAAATAACAAGATGACAAACGCTGCTTATACGAAATGCAAGATGAAACGAGATGTTAAAGACTTAAGCACTTAGGTACGATTTACTCTAAGCTAAATGCTAAGTACTTAGACAAAAATTTCAATGGAAATCTCAATTATGCAGATGCTCAAAATACTAAATTTAGGAAACGAAAGATATACAATTTACCACAACTCCACGAGAGAGTACTCAATAAAACGCTGATTACAATTGAAAAAATTTCCAAAACTAAATATGCAAGAAATATCCAATGATTCAAGTAAATAAATCCATACTTAGAATTAATTTTCCTTTTAAACAATGGGCGACCTCAATAAATATTAAGCATTAAAATCAATGATCACAAATTTCGCTGAAGAATGCAAATAATGAAAGCGTAGGAACTTAATTTTCACTAATTAATTACCAAGAAAAACCATGAAATTTAGATGCCAATCGAATAAGCACTTCAAATAATTTTGGGGTTAAATGATTTTCTAAATAATTCAAATTTAGAAAATATTTCCTTTCCTATAGTCAAACTTAGAAAAATTAAATAAATTTATCTCTTGCCTTGTCTATGGAAAAAATTTAAATTTTTACCCCACAAAATTTTAAAGATGGTGGGCCCCAAAACCTTTATCACATAAATCCAAGAATAACTTAGATTTTAAAAATTTATGTGACACTTTGGCAAATTTAATGTGATAAAATTTATAGAGGATTTTTTTTTTTTAAAGGGTTAGTGTGAAAAATAAAAAAAATTAATTAATTATTTTTTTAATGGGCCAAAGGCGACAAAAAAATTAATTCGAAATGTGAAGGCATTAAGGTAAGTGCTTATGATTTTTTTTAATTCTTTTTAAAATGCCCAAAGGCACACTAAAATAAATAAATCGAATGATATATGCGTTAAGGTTTGATGCAAGTCAACAGAGCAAGGAGGAGAGAGGGACGCATAGGGAGCAACGAGGAATAAGGGAAGAGCTAGGGTTGCGGGAGGAGCAGGAAACTCATGCAGAGGACGTGGAGGAGAATGAGGGAAGTAGAGTTGCGGGAGCGATGAGGGAAGGAGATGCGGGCTGCAAGGAAATGAGGACACGGGAATGGAGAAGCGAGGGGAAGAAGGGACACGCAGGGAAAGAAGAATCGCAGGACAGAGGGATGAGGGAATAACGAAACTCGCACGAAGGGATAGGAGCAAGGTTTTTGAAAGGCCTTTAGGGCCTGCGAAATAATGGAGGAAAAGGGTAGTGTTTGCCCAAAAAATTAACGTAGGACTAGGCCGGAGGAATTTTGGAAAATTGGAGAACAAAAACCCCTGCAAAAATTCAAAAATATTTTTCCCTAGATTTTGTTTTTTGAAGTAGAACTAAATCTGATTTTTTTTTCTTAATTTGATGATATTGATGGAAAATTTCCTGCAAAAAAATTTGTATGATGAGACAAGATCTTTCCCTCCAGGGCCTAGATCTGTCTCAAATCTTGAAAAATTCTCTGAATACCCTCAAATATACACCTGCACAAGCGAAAACAAAAACCCAAGACCTAATACATAAACAAAAATATGAAATTAAACCCAAATCCCAAGTTAGAAAACTAAAACTAAAATTTAAATTTATTTTTTCATATCTATACACTTAAATTATATATCTATCAGATCTGAGGAGTATGAGTTCAACTCTACTCCTAGATCTGTACATTTAAGACTCTTTCTAGTCAGATCTAACAATTTAGCACAATATTTTGAAAATAAATCGTTTTTTAAGTTTCAGGTACTAGCCCAGGACACCCCTGTAATTGTTAGATAATCTAAGAATTTTAATACGGAAGGCTCTCCAGATCTTAAGTTTCAGGAGTCGGCTGGTTCAACTGAGAACTTCCCCAAACGCCCAAAATTTCCGAATCAAACGTTTTCTGCACACTTATAAAATAAGCCGTTAAACCAATAAAGGTATAAAATAACTATTAAATCTTTAAAGATTAGAGATACCTGCTAATCAATTAAAAATCTTAATGCTATCTTAAAACCCAACAACCTAAGCAAGATACCTATGCATCTACAAGAGCTATTAACCAACAACTTATAAATAAGATCAACAAAACTTTAAATACAAGTTACCATAAAATACCGTAGAGGAACACTGCCATCAAGTAAAACCCCAAAGAATTTGCGTTGTATTATCCCAAAAACATTTACAAGAGCTTCAAGAGCTCGTACACGATTCAATGATTGAAGGATTTGAATGACAACTAACCTCTAATTTATAGATTAATTCTCCCACTACTAAATGACTTGATCCCTGTCAAGTAATCTCGACCGTTGAAAAAATTTAATTATCCTTTAATCTCCTTCGTCGAAATTATTTTGTTTTTTGAGGAAATTCAAAATTTTCATTTAATTGAATTTTAATAAACTCAAAATTGACTATTTTGAGTTGATTTCCTCAAAAAATTGACTTTGACTGAACTACCAATGCCCAAGGGTCTAAAATCTCTTGAAATTTTCAATATTCCATTGGTCGGGGTCCTCCAAAAATTAATTCTTCTAGAACCCACGAATTTTTTAATTTGGAGAATTAATTTTTCCTAAGACTTAAAATTAATTAAATTTCTGGCTTATAATTTTAATTTATTTCTGCTATAAAATTTAATCAATTGACTCTTCAGGGGTTTAATAATTTTTCCAATCCTCAAATAATTTAGCCATGGTGACTAAATATGAGGGACCATGCACTAAAATATTTTTTACATCAAGATATTACAATTTAATACATGAAGAGGGAACACCCATTCGTTATAGACCCTCAATCATTTACCCAATTTTGCGACTCAAATATGATCTAGTAGACCAATTTGTAATAAAACAATTTAGCCAATTAGCTTAAATTACTTCCAAATGACTTTATAGAAGACTCTATTAGAACACTAGGACTTACCTAAAATCTGTTGAAGTATCTAGGGCTAATGTAGTAGTTAATGAGATTCTTCTTAGCATGATAACTATTTGTGAGTTGTTTTCAATTTTTCTTCTTATACCAATCTTCACTTATTATTATTAGAGTGTGTCTTCTTTAGTTCATCAAATAGCTACCAAAACAAAGAGACAAGAACACAAGGTGTTGGCATTATGCCAGGGCCAAAACCTCTCCCTCTTGGAGAGGAAAACACGCACAAAATTCTTCTTATAGAGATTCCAATTGACGAATACCAAGACCATGACCCTTGACCCATCATGCCACTCCAAGACCAAGACAACAATCCTCTTCTTAGTCACTGTTGAGATCATCATCATCATTGTTGTACCATGACTGCTCCTTCATTGAGATCTTCATTACTGCTGTATCAATGCTACACCTTCATTGAGAACTTGATGTACCAATGCTTCACCTTCACCGAGAATCTTATCTCATTAATGAGATCTCCATATATATATATATATATATATATATATATATGCAACTGTACCGAAATCTTCATCTTCGTTAGTATCATGATTGTTATCATAATCACAGTGATGCTGAGGACATGACTGTGTCTAGGATATATAGTACACCGAGATCTTTCCTCCATCATGAATGTCGAGGTCATGATTGCATCTTCTTCTGCTCTGTGATCTACACCGAGATTGTAGCCCTGTTCTTCTTGCACCGAGGTCTACTGCAACTATGCCGAGACTGTATTACAGTGACCCTTTAACTAGGCCGAGACTGCAGGGAAGTATGCGAGGAGATCACTGGACTTATCACCGAGATTCTGTACCTTCCTGTACCCATCCAAGATTGCAGACTTGTCTGAGATTCTTAGCTTCTGTGGTGACCCTAGCTGGGTATATATAGTTGTCATGTCTCCATAATAAACCGACATGTTAGGGTGAACCGATGTGTCTCTATTTTTGAGCCAACTTGACATCTATATATGCTTTGAGGCCGACATGACTGTCTTCTTCATTGTTTTGCTCACTGCCTTCTTCAAGAGGATTGTGCTTGTCTTGGAGCGCCGATCTAGACACTAGGTTGACTCATATACATTAAATACATGCTCTAGAAGAGCTCTTTAACATTTTATTTGACTCTTTGACTTTCCTATAGCACTTCAACATGTGCTGGACCTATGTAATGAGCAAGAAACTCATTTTATAATTTACAAAAATAATATTTCTTTTCTTTTATAAGTACAAAGATCAAAACTACATTTATGAAAACCGAACCTAGTTACATTTCTTCAACAAAATCCAACCTAGCTTTGGGGTGAGGTTGGAGGGAAAAACTCTATCGATCATCCGTGTTTAGAAACACATATGAATCGGTGAGACAAAAAAACTCCTAGGATAAAAATCGTCACCAAAAAGGTAGGATTACCTAGGTTGTTACATACATAGATGGTCTTGCTAGGATCATTTGCATTATAAACTTGCAGAATGGGTTGACAACTTTTACAAAAAGATCACTGAAGATGACGATGAGAGCTGGATAATATTCATTGCCCGAGCATGATGGAATCTGCTTGTGAAAATGTACACTGCTATAGTGTAGTTGACGCGGAGTGGTCAATGTCTGGCTCTACTTGGGGATACTTTGCTTCATCGAAGGAAAGTGAGAATCCAAAATCTGCACCCAAGCAACACACCAAGTTACATAAGTAGTGTCCATCCAAATATAATCCAAAAATCATCATATAACATTAAGTACATAAAATAGAAGCTTTGTAACCATTAACAATTCTACTAACATGTAAAGTAAATCTAATCCTAAAACATAAATGAAATGCTGAAATGATAAGGTGTAGGGTTAGAAATACAATACAAAGGATGCCCTATGGAATCAAATGTCATCTTTGAAGAACAACTTGAGCATTTGGCCATTTGTAGGAAAGTCAAATGGTTCTCCATCCAATCTTCTCGAGTGGAGTGAATTCGTCCCAAAGATGTCTCGGATATTGTACGATCCAAGCCACAAATTGTCAAACTTCTTATATTTTCCTGGTTTTTCATTCTTGCGATCCCAAAGAAGTACCATATCTCCAACTTGCAAAGATCTAGATCGAGATGATTTAGCAAAGATTTTCTTAATGTTAGATTGGTTTTTACACATATTATCAAAATCTTTCCTACGAGTTTCATTCGACTCCACAATCTGATCAACTCTGTTTTGGACAACATCTTTATCAGTAGAAAAATGTTGGAGTAGTTGATAAGCTAGCAATTTAAGGTGCATAGGTAGAGTTACATCTAAGCCATAAACTAATTCAAAGGGACTTTTACAAGTAGATTTTTTCTTAGTAATCCTATATGCCCATAAAACATACTTGATTTTGCTGTCCCAAGATTGCTTATTATCTCCAACTATCTTCTTGATAATGGTTCTAAGATTTTTGTTACTTGATTCATCCATGCCATTACCCTGAGGATAGTAGTTAGACGAATGAGATAATACAATGCCATACTTAATTTTCTTTTTTTATGAAAATTCAGTGGAACTAAAAGCTTTGGCATTATCGGTAGTGATCTTGGCTGGGACACCAAATCTAGTAATGATTTGATTTTCAATGAAGTCCATAATGACATTTTAGTGGCATTCTCAGCAAGAATGGCTTCGACCCATTTTGTAAAGTAATCAGTAGCAATCAAGATCCATGAGTAGCCATTGCTAGAATTTTCATTGAATTTCCCTATGAAATCCAGACCCCAATGCTGAAAAGGTGCCTCCACAACCATAGGTTGTAGGGGTAGGGCAACTAGCTTCTGTTTCCCATTGAATAGTTGACAGGCTCGACAACTTATAACAAACTTATGCACATCAGAAAAATCGAAGGCCAATAATAGCCAACTCTTAGAATTTTATGGGCAGTAGTTCTAGCAGCATAATGACCACCACAAAATTTTGAGTGAAACTCAGAAATCAACTTCTTGGAATCAATTTCATCAACACATCTAAGTATAATACCCTCACGATTTCTCCATTTGAGGTCATCCTTCATAAGGCAATACTTAGTTTCTTTTAATCTAAGAGCCCTTCTTTTATGAGCGACTAAATGGTTAGGACATGTAAGATTCGACAAGTAATAAATGATATCCTTGTACCACTCATGCTCTCCTAATATTTGCAGCTCAAGTGAAGATGAATTGTTAAGACAAAGCAAACCAAGAGCTTTCTCATTTCCTTCAGTCAACATTTCAGCGAATCCTTGACCTTTTACTAGCTTGGTGGGTCTAATATCCAAGTCATATTCTTGGATCTTAGTAGCCCACCTAGCACGAGTCCCTAAGCAATCGGTTTGAGTTAATATATCTTTAACAACAGAATGTGGGACAAAAGAAATGATTTTGGAATAACCACATAAGTCCGGAAATGCTTAAGAGACTTAACCAAGGCATAGGCCTGCTTTTCCATGGTAGTGTAATTCAATTTAAAGTTTACAAGATCTCTACTCATGAAAGCAATAGGCTGCTTGTGACCTTCCCTATTTTTCTGTAATAAGACACCAGCAATGGTATCTTTAGAAGCGAAAGAGAAAATCATGAAATTCTTTGAATAGTCAGGACTAACTAACACAAGAGCTTTGGCAATAACACCCTTGATTTCCTGAAAATCCTTTTTGCCGTCTTCTTTCCATAAAAAATTTACATCCTTCTTCAGAAGACTTTGAATGGGCTTGGCTACTTCTGGATAATTTGGAATAAACCTTCTAAGAAAATTCGTTGGACTTAAGATTATGGGGAAGATGAATCTTTTGGATTGCCTCAACTCTTTCAGGATCAATCTTGATCCCATCTTTGGAAATGATGTGACCAAGTAATTTCCCTTCAGTTACTCCAAAAACAGACTTAGCTAGGTTCAAGGAAATCCCAAACTCTCTACACTTGTCAAAAACTTGCCTAAGATGACCTATATGATTGATACAATCCTTGGAGAAAACTGTAAGATCATCTTGATAAATTTCAATAATTTTTCTAATTAAATCTTTAAAGGCATAGTCCATGGCCCTTTGAAAAGTAGCCCCAACATTGGTTAATCCAAACGACATTCTGATATATTCAAACATACCCCATGGTGTGGTGAAAGTTGTCTTGTGTCGATCTTCTTTTTTAACCCATACTTGATTATACCTAGAAAAACCATCTAGCAGTGACATCATTCCTGAACCAGTTACTCTTTGCAACATGGTCTCCATGTTTGGCAAAGGGTAATTATCCTTTTTACATGCTAGATTAAGGTTCCTAAAGTCACTAGAAAGTCTAATCGTTCCATTCTTCTTTCTAACAATCACCAGGTTAGAACACCATGTCGAATGCCTAGTTTGCGCAATAATGCCGGCTGCAAGCATCTTTGAAAGCTCTTTTTGGACTAAGGGAGCCAACTTAGGATTTATTTGCCTAAGCTTTTGACAGAAAGGTTTAGCATTTTCATCTTTCAAATGGATAGTGTGCTCCATGAAATCTTCCCTATAGACCTTTAATTCATCATAAGAAAAAGCTAAAACATCCCGATATTCATGAAGTAAATTGGTTAACTTATTCCTTTCTTCATCATTAGTACCCCTTAGCAATTTTGACAATTTTGGGATCACTAAAGGTACCAATGTTTACTTCAATGGATTTGCCAGGATCCATTTTAGTTTCCTCTTTCGTCCTTTTGGCATCATGCCGATCAAAGTGTATCTCTAAAGCAACAACATTCCTGGGAGTAGGATTTATAATGCTCTAAATTATCTGGAACAAAAGGTCTAAAAATAATTTCCATTTTTATTAACTCATCAAATAACTGCAAAGTAGAAGCTGCTACGACAAGTTCATTTGCCAGACTATTTTGCTCTCTTGGGATAGCTTCAAGGTAAAGTTCATCAAAGTATTCCATAGTATCCCATACAACGTTTCGATAATTCTTCAACCTTTGATTTTTACATGTAAATTTATTTTTAATTTGCATGATAACTAAGTTAGAATCTCCCTTGATACTAAGCAGATTAACTCTTAAAGCCTTTGCCAACTCAAGACCCAACAACAAAGCTTCATATTCGGCAACATTGTTGGTCGCTTCGAATTCCAATCTATAGGCAAATTTGAAAACATGACCAAGGGGAGATTTTAATACTATTCCAACACCTTTACCATGCCTAGATGATGCATTGTCAAAATACATGTACCATACTTTATCTTTCAAATTACCCATTTTCTCATCAACCTTGACCTCTGGGGGAATTATAGAATTAGACAAGATAGCATAATTCCCAAGGCTTGGTTGTTCCTTTATTATTTCATTGTGGGGACTCTTAGGATCTTCAACATGGAATCTCCTTTCGGGCTCTCTATTGAGTCTAACAAATCCATCACCTTTAAGAGAAGGGATCATAGCATATGACCAATTCATCTGAATGCTTCCTCCTAGATCAGAGGCCCATTTTCTAGATAATAGCATACCCCAAGCATCAGGCACATCAACAACAACAATGTCCATAACAATCATAATGTTAGGGTAGACAGATAGGTGCACTTGCAAGTCCTTAATCAACCCATGCACTTCAATCTTCTTAGAATCCATGGCACATATGTTGTAATAAGGCCTAGAAATTCTTAAGTTAAGTTGTTCCATAACTCTCTTGGTCATAACACAAGCCGAAGCACTAGAGTCTAACATGCAGTTATACAATCTATATCCATTCACAAGCAAAGTAATAAAGAAAGGTTGATGTTCTTTATTATCCGAGTCCATACTTTGCAAATATATAGGGGCATCCTGATAAACAGCCTCAGGAGCCTTTGTTTGAGCAACATTGATATGATGACCTTCAATGGCACTTAATAACTTGGCCTTTTGGGAGGGAATCTTCATTATTTCGATGACAGGAACCATTTTTTTTGAATTATTCAACCATCTGTTGAAGAATCTAGGGCAATTAGTGATAATAGGATTCTTCTAGACTTGATAACAATTTGTGAAGCATTTTTTTCAATTCTTCTTGTTAGCTTGATCTTCTTCTTATTATTAGTGTATGTGTTTTTACTTCATCAAACTGCTACCAAAACACAAGAAACAAGAACACAAGATATTGGCTCTCTGCTAGGGCAAAACCTCTCTCTCTTAAAGAGGAAAACCCTTTCGTAAATTTCTCTTATTGAAGCTTTTATTGATCAATGCCAAACCATAGACCCTTGACAAGAATATCCTCCAAGCACAAGTCAAGTCTTTGTCCTTCTTTTTCCAGCACTTTGTCCTCCTTCTTCCGACACTTCATTCTTCTTTCTTCGACACTTCGTTCTTCTTCTGGCAGTTGATAGTAGTCTTGGTTATACTTGCTCCAGAAGAGATATTCTTCTTTGATTCTTAGTAGGTTCCTTCACATATGAAGGGTACCTTATTTTCTTTTCAACCGAGCACCTTCTTAATGTATAGTTGCATACTTGTTGTGACAAAAGTGCAGCCCTATTTCTTCGCATGTGTGAGGGGATACCTTATGAAAGTGAACTCTTCCTTCTTCGCTTGAGTGAGCTTCTTCTTTGCTTGAGTAGGAGGCCTTATAGGCCTGTGTTTCTAGCCCAAACAATGAGAGATACATGACTGTGGTAGAGGGTTGCCATGACAATAGATAGACCCTCTCTTTCTCGCGCGTGTGACTGTAATTTGACCTTAGAACAAACTTCCAAGGCTCTGTTTTGTTTCCTCCTTCGTTGCACTAAAGACTCCCTTTCCTCGTCTTTCTTCACCCTTTTCTCACCTCCTTTCTTGCTGATTTCAGAGATGCTTGATGCTTGTCGTTGGAGGAGTGGACAACCTCTATATATAGAGGTCTGTCCCTCCTTTAGGTCGACTTGAGGCCGACTAGAAGACTTTAGGTTGACTTGACTTTTATACTTCAGATTTGCTTCTTTGGTGATGTCGTTGCATGGGGGAGACTTGTAACTTTGCTTGGAGGTATTCTTTTGACTCTAATACAAGTATATACATGGTGTAACATTCCCTTAAGGGTCTTCATCATTTCTTTTGAGTCTTTGACTTCCCTATAACACTTTAACATGTGCTAGACCTATTCAATGAGCAAGAAATTCATTGATATAAATAACAAAATTAATATTTCTTTTCTTTTATAAATACAAATATCAAAATTACATTTATGAAGACCGAACCTAGTTACATTTTCTTCAACCCCAACCTCCCAAATCAATATTTAATCCAGAGATTAACCCAGGGTTGAAACTTCGAGAATTAATTTGATTATCGTTTTGATCCTTATTTCTCTTTTGATAGGTCAACCCTTTATCTTTAGCAATTTCCAGAACTTGCTCCGGTGAAGGGTTTTCACCAAATAGTTTGACTAACACGTCCTTCTCATGACCAAAGTTATTTAGACTATAGGAAGATGTAAAAGGTCTAACTTCTTGACTATGCTCTTTAACTTCTGCCCAGTTTTCCTTACACAAATGATATTCTTTACCAACAACATTGACTTGATTATTTGTCCCAAACATTCCACTATCAATGATTCTCCTAATAGTGGGACAAGTGGCTTTCTCATGAAAAGCATCGCATGCCCTGCAATAAGGCAGAGCCTCATTCACTTGATTTGCAAGTTCAAGTGGATTGGGAGGTCTCTGTTCATTAGATTGGCCTTTTCTCTGCGAAGTATTATTGCTTCAATTATTATTGTTATTCCTAGGTTGGAAATTCTGTGCTTGAGCACTTTCCATTTGGATCAACTTAGATTGCAAAGTACTTATTTCCTTAGCATGGTGAGAGATTAATTTCGCTTGGTTAAGCTCCATGCTTTCAAGTTTTTGCATTAATCTTTGCATAGGGTCATCATCAAATTATTTAACTTCTTTACTCTTATCTTTTAATTTAGTTGCAGCCCTATCAAAGCTAGGAATTTTAGGCTTCCATGATGCCTTTTTATCCTTTTCTATCTCTTTTGCTAAAGCTTGGAAAACTTTATAATCTCTAGTTTTAGCTCGTCTTAACTCATATGAGGTATCAGGATTAAAAGCATCGATGCAAAAATCTAGAAGAGATTTATTAGGAGGCTTATAATCTTGAGATATTTCCTTAATAATACCATTAAATCTCCTATTTAACTCTTCAACCAATTCATTCTCTTTCTTTTTTATGATACTTATAGCCTTAACCAAGTGCCTTTCTTCTTTTTTATCTCCAAATTTATCTTTAAAGGCATTCACGATTGATTGAAAAGAATCGAACGTGTTATCGGGCTTCTCATTAAACCATTCCAAAGCATCTTGCTCTAAGGTAAGAACAAAAAGTCTTATTTTTACATCCTCTTGATTGTTACCTCTAGACCACTTACACCACCAACCACAAAAAGTGCTTAGATGGGCTTTGACACTAACTGCATTATTGCCTTGAAAAGAAGGCAACTTATCGATACCATTTTGAGGGAAATCATGGGGATAACCCTGAATGTTAGCAAAGTTACATGGGGCAAATATATCCATGATATCTTGCTGGAGATGGTCAAGGAAGAGCGAATGGATATCAGAGAGAGCTTCCTGTCCGAGATTATCAAGAAGTGTACGAGAAGAGAGCTTGTGTAATCGGACTCTGAGAACCTTTTCAGGATCCAGAGCAGGATTAACCAAGCTACTTGGATTTCTCCTAGTACACACTCCTGTAGAAAGTGGAATAAGTGGAGTCGCCACCTGGACATAAATCTAACTTAGACACCCAAGATGAAAGATGAGAAGGTGAAAATGAAAGAAATGAATGTCATAAAGCCAAGGTCCAATAAATTCGTCACTGACAACAACGCTAAAAACTGTTATGCCGCTTGATGGGCTAATGAATGGCGGAAAAGATTAGAGGATTAGAAAAATGTCGTGAGGACCAAGGATATAAAAAACTCTATCCCCTGCAATAGTGTTAAAAAATGTTGTTTCCCAAAGTGTACACCAAGGGCCACAACGCTTAGGACAAAGGCTGTCACTGTAAACTTTGTCCACTCTGTTCTAGCTATTTCCTATGCAAGCTAAGGGGGGTTAATCCATAAGAGGTGAAAGAAGAATGATGAAGGAAAACTTGTTGGGAACCAGCAAGTCCTAGGAGATGCACTGAAAGCAATCTTATTAACTTGAATTAAATTTGATGCAAACAAGATTAATTGATCAATGTTTAAGATATTCAATTAAATTTAGACAAACCAGATTTAAAGTTATGAGACCAGTGCCTTTGAATATAATTCTCAGAAAGAAAAGACTTGCAAGAAAATGATTCACCAAGTAACGAGATGTTAAAGATTTAAGCACTTAGGTTACAATTTACTCTAAGCTAAACGCTAAGTACTTAAGCGAAAATTCAATGGAAATCTCAATTATGTAGATGCTCAAAATACTCACTTTAGGAAACGAAAGATGTACAATTTACCACAATTCCATGAGAGAGTACTCAATAAAACACTGATTACAATTACTTGAAAAAATTCCCAAAACTAAATATGCAAGAAATATCCAATAATTCAAGTAAATAAATCCAGTGTTGATAATATCGGTATCGGGAAAATATCGGCGAGGCTCCAGAAAATATCTTATCGGCAATATCGGCGAAAATATCGGCAAGCATAAAAAATGCATAATATATTCATTTTTTAAAGGTTTTTAAACATATAAAGCAATAACAACATGAAATAAACACATTGGCACATAAATATGAAGAAAACACTGATATATATGATGTCAAATAGAAATGATACATCAAAGGCGATACCAAATCCTTCTGATCCCTGATAATTGTCCATTCAAGGACTCAAATGTGGAGAACCAATACAAAATAACATCACATATATAAAAGTATCTCATCATCATGAGTTATATGTAGCATAACAAATAAAACTAGCAGCTATCTATCTGAAATCACTGCCCTCTCCCCCTTTTACGGGAAAACATGATGGGCTGTTTGCCAGGCCTGCCCCTAGTAGTAGGAGGCCCTGACCCGGCCTCTGCACCTAATGTCAAATAATGAGTGCTAGGTATGGGGCTATTCTCTCCTATATCTATAGCAGATGGTGTTGATGCTGATGCTCCCGCAGTGTCCTCCTCCTCCTCCTCCTGCTCCTCTGAGCGCTGCTGCTCCTCTGACTCCGAGTCCTCCTCTTGCTGCCCCTGCTCTAATGGATCATCTGCCACTGGCTCTAACCATGAATGTGACTCCTCCAAGAGGGGTTCCTCAGACTCCACCCTCCATGGAGACAATACATCAATATTGTCTAAGCTAAGTCACATGACACGAGGACACGAGACACGGAGAACACGTAAATACGAGTATTCAATACGAAACGCAACGACCTGGAAACAAGACACGGGGGACACATTTTATATATATATACCGAAATATAGTTTTTTATCCATATTAAATTGCAGGTTGCAGCTTATCTAATCAAATTAAAATATAATTACTTCTCAAAGTTCATAGTTCACTTTAAAAAAATAAATAGAATCAAAATTTACTATTTATAAATTAGAATGTGATATGCTTGGTCTTGATTCTTGAATATTCAATGTTCATTGTTCATGTACAACTTACAAGCACATAAGAAAATAACTAAAGTCTAATCCTATTGATTTCCTTTGCCCCTCTTGCGAGAAAATGCCACAACTTTCCCTTTCCCTCTAGATGTAGATGCTGGTGCTGGTGGAGTTGGCAGTGGAGTTTGCTATGCTCTAGAAGCTGAAGAACTAGAAGTAGGAGCTATAGGAGGTAGACCGCGTCCTCTACTGGTGGCAGGGGTAGCCTGGGCAGGTGGTGTCACCTGGAAACATTACAATCTCCCAATCCTGAAATCCTAAAAAATTGATAAGTCTGCTGCATTTTGAATGAAATCTAAAATTCTACTTTCTCCATATGAAATCCAATGAGGCCGGAACCACTCTCAAACATCCTGAGTCATTTCATGGTAATGTTAAAAATTTAAGTAAAAGGATGAAAATGAAGATTAAAGAGAATGTCACTTTTACTTTAAGAATTTAACATTACCATGAATAGCATATCAATACTAGGGCTTAGAACGCTCAAACCCTCCTTGGCAGCAACCACGTAGCTCTCCCCTTCCTTCTCCAGCAATCAAAAATGAAAATGATATGAAAAAAAACCAAAATCAGATTTTTATAGGCCATGCAGAAATTTTTTACAGTCATCGGGCGATATTTTCGATCGTCGCGCGATATTTTCCGAAATATCGGCGATATTTCGGAAATCGCGCGATATTTTCAAAAGCCAAAAATATCGCGATATTTTGTCGGCGATATATCGGCTCGCCTAAAATATCGCGATATTTCCGAATATCGCCGATATCTCGGCGATATTATCAACACTGAATAAATCCATACTTAGAATTAATTTTCCTTTTAAACAATGAGCGACCTCAATAAACATTAAGCATTAAAATCAATGATCACAAATTTCTCTGAAGCATGCAAATAATGAAAGCGTAGGCACTTAAATTTCACTAATTAATTACCAAGAAAAACCATGAAATTTAGATGCCAATCAAATAAGCACTTCAAATAATTTTGGAGTTAAATGATTTTCTAAAAAATTCAAATCCAGAAAATATTTCCTTTCCTATAGTCAAACTTATAGAAATTAAATAAATTTATATGTTGCTTTGTCTATGGAAAAATTTTAAATTTTTACCCCACAAAATTTTAAAGATGGTGGGCCCTGTTGACCACTACGTGTCAACGACCCATAGCAGTACCCCCCATTTTTTCGCAAAAAGGATAGCTCCTGATCGATGTGTTCGTGCCATCCAGCTACCATCTTCAGTTTGATTATCATCTTATAATGTAAACCCATTCTGCATGTGTATAATGTAAATAATCTCAGCAGATCCGTGTTGTGTATGTAATTACCTAGGTAAACCTAATTTTCTGGTGACGATCTACATTCCGGGAGGTTTTTTGTCTCACCGATCCATTCTCGGATGGTCGACAGAGTTTTCCTTCAGCCTTACCCCAAAGCCGGAATGGATTTTGTCACTGGGATCTTAGGGGAGTCCTAGTGTTCTAGATTGAGTCTATGTAAAAGTGATTTGGGAATAATCCTAACTATTTGGTTAGGTTATTTTATTACAAATTGCTTGGTCTGTTGGATTATATTTGTGTCGCAGAATTGGGTAGTCTGTGAGGGTCTTTTGCAAATGGGTTTCCTTCCTTGAGATGTAAAAAATGTGAAAATCATGATGTAAAGTGTCTTGAGGGTTGGAATAATAATTTATCCCTTCATAGGTTAATTAATTAAATTTTCTGGCCAGAATTAATTAAAATCCTAAGCTAGAAATTTAATTAATTATAGGTCCTAGGTAAATTTAAATTCTCCGAAGGCAAAATTCGTCAGTCCTTAAAATTAAATTTTAAGAGGTCTCGAGACTAAGGTAAATTGATTATTTTGCTAAATTTTAAGCTTTTGGTCCTTGGCGTTAAGTCAAAGTCAAAATTTTGAGGAAATTAATTCAAAAATTTAATTTTTGAATTAATTAAAATGCATTTAATTGAAATTTTTTTAAGAGGTCCCAGGACTAAGGTAAATTGATTATTTTGCTAAATTTTAAGCCTTTGGTCCCTGGGGTTAAGTCAGTCAAAATTTTGAGGAAATTAATTCAAAAATTTAATTTTTGAATTAATTAAAATGCATTTAATTGAAAAATTCGAATTTCCTCAAGAATTTAAAATTTCGATGGATGAGATTAAAAGAAATTTTGATCCTCATCAACGGTCGAGATTGCTTTGACGAGGATCACTCGAACTAGCCGTTGGAAAATCTATCTTAAAATAGGAGGTCATTTGTCAGTTGATTCATTTGACCTTTGAGTCGTGTGCTAAGTGAAAAGCTCTCTGGTAATTTTTATTCGGATAATAAAGAAAGACTCTGGGGTTAATTTTCGCCAGTGTTACTCTTCATGGAAATGTTGTAAGATGTATTGTTTCATACATAATTTCTTTTTAGCCATTGATAATAGCTTCTGAAGAGTGATTTGAGTACAAGTATCTTGCTCAGTCGCTGGAGTTTGAATAATAATCTAAATTCTGAACGTAATAGCAGACATCTTTATTTGTCTGAGTTTTATTGTTGTTTTCTCGCTCTATGTTGATGGTTGAGTTGAGTTTTGCAGGAAAGTCTTGATTTTTAGATCATCAGGCATTCGGGAAAGTTTTCAGTTGGACCAGTCAACTTCCGATCCGTGTTTTCTGAAGAGCCCAACTTAATTTGATCTCGGGCTTATCATAAGATATTTTTTATGGGTGATGCATGAAGGGTTTTGAGCTTAACACCTCTTTTAAAATTCAAAAAATTTAATTTTTTTTGGTGCTAAATTGATAGATCTGGCTGTTGAGAGCCTCAAATTATCAGATCTGGGAGAGAAGTTGGACTCACACTTCCTAGATCTGATAGATCTGCCATTCATGTACATAGATCTGTAATTATTTTTGGTTTTCTGACTTGGGTTTCTCTAGGTTTCTGTATATATCGTTTGGGTGTTTTTTTTTTTGTTGCCTTGTAGCTATAGATCTAAAGGAGAAATCTGTATAGAGTCCAGATCTAGGCTTTGGAGGGTAAGATCTGGATCTATGTGATTCATCAACGTCATTTTGCAGGAATATTATTCAGCTTTTTGCAGTCTAGGGATTTTTTGTTTTTTGTTTTTATTTTATTTAAATCTAGAATTTTTTTTAAATGTTTCACTAACAAATTTGAAGCAGAAATGTAATATTTTTATTAAGATTTCTGGAGAGTTTTTAAAGGGTTTTGGGCTACCATTTTGTAGATTGATTTGCTCCCTGGTTTTAGGGTTTACTGTGCAAATTTCAATTTTTTATTTTTATTTTTATTTTTTTAATTTTTAATTTTAATTTTTTTAATTTTTAATTTTTAATTTTTATTTATTTTTTTTTTAATTTTTATTTTACAGCCCTCGCTACCAATGTTATCCGTCTAGCTTTCATTTATTCGGAGCCTGCAAGAAAAATGAAACCCGATGCCATACTCAAGTCGCTTGCCCTCTATTCGCTTCTCAAACCTGTGTCTAACTTGACCTGCGTTTTCTCCTGCATTCGTGGCTCTCATTCTCTCCTTGCCATCAACCTGCAAACCCTCATGCAACTCCTTTCCCATCCTCTGGCATCCCATTGTAGCTCCTTTCTAGCCTTTCCGTGGTTTTCAGATCTCCCTCGATCCATTTTGTGGCTGCCTAAACCTTGCATTTCGTCCTCCCTGCGTACCTGTGTCTTCCCTTTTCTATCCACTTCACAGCCTTACTAAACTCGGATCCTTTCTGATCCGCATCCATTTAAACCGCAAACATTCGCTGCCATTGCTTGCCCTCATCTGCGTTTGAAACCCTCAAATGCTGCCTAACCTGCGAGCATAAAACGTGACCCCTCATCCCTGTTTGCCTGTCATTCCCACGGCCTCTGCTCTTTGCGTCCCTCTTTCATCTCTGCTACCCGCTTTCTCTTCGAACTGTCGTCGAACAGTCCATTACAACTCCCTCTTCTGTCGTCCATCGAACTGCCTGCAAACTCATCTCCTCCGTCCTTTGTCAAACCATTTCAAACCAGCGAATGAAAAACGTGTTTGGTTTGGATTTTATTCATTTGACCTTTTGCCGTGTATTATTTAAGTGTGAGTAAAGGTGAGCAACATCAAAATTTCTTTTTTTTATGAGTTAGGCTTCATATAAAATCAAATCATCAAATATTTAGTTAGATTCATTAAAAAATAAAAATAAAAATCGATTTTGTTCTGATTCTTTTTTTTTTATTCCATTTCATTTCATTTTTATTTCTTTGATTTATGACTTATGATTTTGATTAAAAAAATCTAAAAATCGTAAAAAATTAAAAATCCTAAAAATATTAAAAATATTAAAATCTAAAATTTTTAAAAAAGTTCTAAACATAAAACTAAAAAATAAAAAAGGAAGGGGCTTCATTTTTATTTTTTAATGTGACTTTGAGATATATATATATATATATATTTTTGAAGATTTTTTAATTTTTTTGTGGCCTTTGGCCCATTATAAAATTTAAAAAACATTATTAAATCAGTGTAATTTGTTTTGGTCACATTTAAAAGAAAGATCTTGTTTAATCATCTACCACATTAAGTCTTGTTTCATAAAACTTAGCACATCAAAAAGTTTTCCTAAAGACTAATTAAATTGTCAATCTCTAGTTCTTCCTTGGTGTTCTTTTTGTGCTAGGGGTAAAATATAAAAAAAACTTTTGTGGTATTTTATTTCTTTATAGTTAAACAAGCTTAAATTTTTTATATCTAAAGGTTAACTATAGGAAAGTGGTAAATTTTCCTAGATTTGGGTCACTAAGCATAAATCATTTTAATTCTAGGATTGGAATTGATCAGCATTTAAATTTCATGGTTGTTTAAAGTATTTGGATCTCTAGAAATTTAATTGCTAGAACATTGTGCATCTATTGAAATTGATCGTCATTGCTTGAATTATTTAATGCTCGTTACATGTTAGACATTTTGTGAATATTTTTAAGCGATTGTTAAAGTGCTCTGTCGTGGAATTTTAATAGATTGCATATCTTTGTTTCCTAAGCTAAGTATTTTTGAACATCTGTTGACATTGATATTAAATTGCAAAAAAGTTTTTGTTCTCTTTGAGTTTAACTTCATCTCATCTTCTAGTGCATTTGCATATAAGTTAGCTTTGCATAGATAAAATTTACTTCCAAGTATAAGCTTGGTCGATAAAGACATAGATATCCATCCATCTTTGCTTGAGAAGCCTGATTTTGATAGTACTTAAAACGGTGACCTTGCAGTCATCAGAGCCACAACTCTCTGCAGTGCCGGAGGCACCGGGTATGTTAGAAATTCAGGAGAGGTATCGTTAATCACACCTTAGTGTGCTTCTTCTTATCTTCTCTCTGCCAATTACTACGAAATTAGGCTCAACACAGAAAGGATTGAAGGATTCACATTTAAATAGGCATTTAACGAAAATTAACCAAGATTCTTGCATCTCACATTAGCTTTAGGATCTGCATTTCATATAAGATAGTCATTCATCTCAACAACAGTTGCTAATCGATTACTTGGTCTTAATTTCCCTAGCAAAATCGTTGACTCCATAAAGCACTGGTATCAATCGTTTAAAATCTAATCAAATAGCTAAGTCTTGCTAAATCTTAATCAAGTACTTGATTGCTTCACTGTGTCTCCCGAATTGGTTGGTTTCCAACTAGTTCTTCTTCATTCCATTTTTCCATAGGGTCTACCCCGCTTAGCCTGCTGTAGGGAGACAACTTAAATGGAGAGATTGGGGATCAGGGTAACAATCCCTGATCTGAGTGTTGTCGCGGTGCCTAGACATTCTGTGCGACAACAGGCCCCAAAACCTTTATCACATAAACTCAAAAATAACTTAGACTTTAAAAAATTAGGTCACACTTTGGCAAATTTAATGTGATAAAGTTTATAGAGGAAATTAATTTTTTTTAAAGGGGCAATGTGAAAAATAATAAAAATAAATTAATTAATTTTTTAATGGGCCAAAGGCCACAACAAAAAATTATTTTGAAGGCCTAAAGGCACACTAAAAAAAATTAAATCGAATGATATGTGTTAAGGTTTGATGCAAGTCGATGAAGCAAGGAGGAAAGAGGGATGCACAGGGTGTAGTGAGAAATAAGGTAAGAGCTAGGGCCGTGGGAGGAGCAGGAAACTCACGCAAAGGAAGCGAAGGAGAATGAGGGAAGCAGAGCTGAGGGAGCGATGAGGGAAGGAGACGTGGGCTGCAAGGAAATGAGGACACGGGAATGGAGAAGCGAGGGGGAAGAAGGGATGCGTAGGGAAGGAAGAACCGCGGGACATAGGGATGAGGGAACAACGGAACTAGCGTGGAGGGACAAGAGCAAGGGTTTTGAAAGGCCTTTAGGGCCTGCGAAATAATGGAGGAAAAGGGTAGCGTTTGGCCTAGAAAATTAACGTAGGGCTAGGCCTGAGGGATTTTGGAAAATCGAAGAACAAAAACCCCTGCAAAAATTTAGAAATATTTTTCCCCAGAATTTTTTTTTTTGAAGTAGAACCAGATCTGATTTTTTTTTTTAATTTTTTTTTATTAATTTGATGATATTGACATAAAATTTCCTACAATTTTTTTTGTATTCTGAGACAATATCTTACCCTCCAAGGCCTAGATCTGTCTCAGATCTTGAAAATTTCTCTGAATACCCTTAGATATACTCTTGCATAAACAAAAAACAAAAACCCAAGACCCAGTACATATACAAAAATCTGAAATTAAACCCAAATCTCAAGTTAGAAAACTAAAACTAAAAATTTATTTTTCAGATCTATACACTTAAATTACAGATCTATCAGATCTGAGGAGTATGAGTCCAACTCTGCTCCCAGATCTGTAGATTTGAGACTCTTTCTAGTCAGATCTAACAATTTAGCACAATATTTTGAAGATAAATAATTTTATATGTTTTAGGTACTAGCCCAGGACACCCCTGCAAGATATAATTCGTTAGATAATCTAGGAATTTTAATCTGGAAGGCTCTCCAAATCTTAAGTTTCGGGAGTTGGCTGGTTCAACCGAGAACTTCCCCAAACACCCAAAATTTCTGAATCAAATGATTTCTGCACACTTATAAAATAAGTCATTAAACCAATAGAGGTATAAAATAACTATTAAATCTTTAAAGATTAGAGATACTTGCTAATCAATTAAAAATCTTAATGCTATCTTAAAACACAACAACCTAAGCAAGATACCTATGCAATAGATTTATCTACAAGAGCTATTAACCAACAACTTATAAATAAAATCAGCAAAACTTTAAATACAAGTTACCATAAAATACTGGAGAGGAACACTGCCATCAAGCAAAACCCCAAAGGCTTTGCGTTGTATTATCCCAAAAAAATTTACAAGAGTTTCAAGAGCTAGTACATGATTCAATGATTAGATGATTTGAATGACAACTGAATTCTAATTTATAGATTCTCCAACGGCTAATTGGCGTGATCTTCGTCAAAGTAATCTTGACCGTTGAAAAATATTTAATTATTTTTTAATCTTCTCATTTGAAATTATTTTATTTTTTGAGGAAATTCGAATTTTTTATTTAATTGAATTTTAATCAATTCAAAATTAATTATTTTGAGTTGATTTCCTAAAAAAATGGACTTTGACTTAACTATCAAGGCCCAAGGATCCAAAATCTCTTGAAATTTTCAATATTCCCTTGGCTGAGGACCTCCAAAAATTAATTCTTCTAGAACCCATGAATTTTTTAATTTGGAGAATTAATTTTTCTTGGGACTTAAAATTAATCAAATTTCTGGCTTATAATTTTATTTATTGTTGCTATAAAATTTAATTAATTGACTCATGAGGGGATTAATAATTTTTCCAACCCTCAAATAATTTAACTATGGTGTCTAAATATGAGGGACTATGCACTAAAATATTTTTTACATCAAGATTTTACAATTTAATAATGAAGGGGGAACACCAGTTTGTTATAGACCCTCAATCATTTACCCAATTCTGCAACTCAAATATGGTCTAGTAGACCAAGTAATTTTTAATAAAGCAATTTAGCCAATTAGCTTAAATTACTCCCAAATTACTTTACAAAAGACTTGATTAAAACACTAGGACTTACCTAAAATCTTGACGACAAAATCCACTCCAGCTTTGGGGTGAGGTTCGAGGGAAGAACTCTTGCAAAGAATACAAACAACCAATATGGCTTGCTTATAAAATATACAATGTGGAATGGAAACAAAACATTTTGAAGTGGAGAAGTCTGCGTAAGAAGATCGATGAGCAACAACAGAAGAGGCACAAAGTTGTAAAGGAGAAGCAGTGCAGCAGTAGACTTGACAACATAATTGTATATAAGGTAACCAACATTTGTGACTTGATGTTGTGATTGAGATATTTCTGTCCCTTTCTATGTTGTAGCATGATAAAGAACAAGTTGTAGTCTGTTGAGGTAGGAGCTTCGTGTAGGTTGTAGTTTGCAGAAAATTTGTGGGAGTAGGAGCTTCCTTTGAGGTAGGAGCCTCTTGTAGGTAGGAGCCTACAAAAATCTGATGTAATAAGGAGTAGTAGCTTGCCTTCACATCACTTTTAGCCTAAAATTCGTGGTTTTCTCCCTTTGGGGTTTCTACTTATATCTGGGGTTTTCATGTGTTGGCTCTTGAATGCTGTGTGAATGTTCTTGAATTCTTGATAAATTTATCTGCAAATTTATCTCTCTGACACTTGCAAAAAGAATTCAATAATAGTAGAGCACATACATAAACCATTAGCTGCATAAGAAGAAAATTAAGTTGAGCAAAAGTAAAGATTTTAAATTACTGATTCAGTCCCCCTCTCAGTAATTTCTAATACCCTTTCAATCTCGTTTGGAAGACTATAAAGAAGAAACCTCTCCTCCTCATTTCACACATTGACTTGTGACTTGATTATCTTTGTTCCAACGAAGGAAGAAGAAGAAAGGGGGGCGAATTTCAAAAGGAAGGAGGAGAAGCTTGGCAACTCTTGTTTCTGGTTAGATGTTATCTTGATGTCTTATTTATGGATGTATTAATGAACTTTGCACTCTCTCTATCTCATATAAGGAAAGATTTCTGGGTTTTCCCGTTGTGGGTTTTGCCCTGGCCTTAGGCCTAATTTTTGGTTTCTCTTGTCCCATTGTCTCATGGTTATTTTTTACTGCTCTTTTCATGTTTAATGGTTAAAATATTCTTATGTATAACTGCCTAATGATATTGAATGCTAAATGGAACTAATGAATTATTGGAAGTAGTTATTGTTGAAGAATATTGTTTCTAGTTTTTGTGAACCCTAGAAATATCCACAGATACTGCTTTAGCAACCATGTATTCGTTTAAAGATGATTTGGTCCCCTCAACCCGAGTAGTCTATACTTCATCAAGTTCTGCACTTTGGCCTTCAACCTTGAAGAGGAACTCGACCTCTTTTGATGTCTACCTAACTTGTTCCAACAAGGTATGCTCCTTGACATTAGTACGTGTAATAGCATAAGGTCCATGTCAGCAAATGGTATTAATGCCTTGAAATATTTGTAGCTTCAATATCCTGCCTTATGCAGCATTTTTAGATGTTCAGCAAGACATATCACTGTAATGTATGGTTTTAAAGATTTGCATCTTCATCATTTCAGCCCATATCATGCTTGAATACACCAAGATTGCTTACATGCCACACATCAGTAGAGGTATTTGAATAACTTTCCTTAATGACTTCATATAATGCATATGTTCTATAAGGTAGTATTTTCAGGACATAGACACAATCCTTTGATTAAGGAGCAATAATGCATTTTGCACAGACCTTTTGTTCAAGCATTGAATTGTAGACTCGTAGCATTTCTGATCTCTAACTCCCCAGTTCTCATACCTGACAAAGTTCTTTAGAAAATGTGGTATATTGGTATTTTAACAAATCTTCAAGGGGAATGGATATGAGATGCATGAAGCACATTCTCATTTGTCCATTCAATTCTTTCTTTAGTGCCTTCCATAATTCTAGAATCAAAATATGCCTTTTCTGGCTTGATTTTAATCAACTCGACTCTTTAAGAGATCAAGAAAATCGCCTTCTTCAATTCTGGAAAAGGGACTCAGAATTTTGAAAATCATCGAGACAATGAACTGATCTTCTTCAAGAGCTTGCACATGGATTTAATTGTGGTATGGATCAAATCCTTGTATTTCTAGCTGGTACTACTTGTTCACTAAGGATGTAAAGATTAAATACCATTGTAAAGTGCATGATATCCCAACCTCCAGGTGGAATATAAGTAAACTATTTGAATACATAATGCCAAAATTCCCTGGAGAGCAGTGCTTCACAATCTCTTAGCGCATCCTTTCACAAAGTATCTTTACATGATATGATTTTAGGAGGTGTCCAAAAGAGGTTGCAACAGGTCCTATAAATCAGACAGTTCACAAATCAAGTCAAAGCTGCTGACAAGACTGCCTTCCTGGAGTGAACAATTTGATTGTCCACAAACAAAGGTACTTCCTTTGCCTCAGCGTACAATTTGATCTTCTGAGATTCCTCTACTTATTATAACAGGCCTTGAGGTCTTTACAAACATTGCGGTTCGGTTTGAAGCCTTTCTAGGGATTTCTTGATATTTGGTTCCAAGGCACTGAAGCATTCGTTGGTTTATTAAAATGTATGGAGGCCTTTCGGCCTACCTGTAATAATGACTTCTACCTTGAATTAGGGTTTCGATCCTTTTTCCTTTTATAGAGATTTGTATCTAGTAGCTTGGTTCAGGGCAGATAAATATGTTAACTCACTTTGTTCTCTCACTAAGGCTCTCAGACCTTTGTAACAGGCCTTATAGGATTGAGGCTTTTCTCAAGAACCAGGTTTTTTACAACAGATTCTTGACCTGGTCAGTGGTTGAGGTCTTTATCATTAACTTGGTAGATTTTCTTCAAACAAGAATAATAGATCTCGTCGTTCTTTTTGCTTCTTGAACTAGGGCTTCTATGGTTGGAGACAAAACAAGCCCTAGAGGATGACTTCAATTTCAAGGCTGCTCTCTCACCATAGCTCTGATACGACGTTGAAAAATTCAAGTGCAATATAGACTAGCACTAATTTACTACTACTTCATCAAGCAATTACACTTCAGAAATTCAACCATAATAGTAGAAGGAACAGTAAAGGTCACAATACACAGCCAACACAAAGTTTACCTTGGGAAAACCCACTTGGGGTGAAAACCATACAAATCTTTCCTTAAGAGAATCAATTCAACAAGAGAGACATCAAAGTCAAGATAATAGACAAGCTAACCAGCAAACTGTCCACCAAGAGTCCAAGTCAAAACCCTCCTCAATCTGCTCCTAGTCAACTCGGTCAAGGGTTTGCAATAGAGGTCTGAAATTTGGGCTCTCTTTTCCACTGGAAATTTGGACTTAACCACAGAGATGCAACAGAAACTTCATCCCTTTCATAGAGAAGAAACCACAAAAATTTCGACCCTTTTATAGAGAATATACTGCAGAAACTTTGGCCCCTTCACAAATATTCGTTCTACTCCTTTAATGTCTTTGACCTGCTTTTTAATATTTTCGTTCTGCTCCTTAATCTTTTTTGTTAAGCTAGAAGAAATTGTTGGAAAATGTAACGATGCTCAGTCTTCATAATTAATTTTGTATATATTGTATAAAGCAAAAGAAAAGAAAAATGTAAAAGCATGGGTTTCATGCTCTATGTCTTTTGTTCAAGCATGTTCTTCATGCTCAAGGGTTTATTGAGTCAATATTGTCCTTGTCATTTGTATAAGACCCTTATGGGCACATTGTAACAAGAAAAAAATATTAATTTTTTTTAAGGTGTCATTTTTGGACTCCCAACATCACGTCGGCTCTACTAGTGAAGTCGGCCTAGAAGAAGTTGTTAAGTTTTGTAGATGTTCTATGCTAAGAGCAATTTCACTTTTCTCACAGCAATCATACAAGTAGATAAGCAAAATGCAGATAGAACATATAAACAGATCTTACAGAAGACAAATCAGAAACAAGAAAAATGTATGTGATCGTTTCGGCGGTCAACAGGATGCTTCAACCAGCAAAGTCTCCTTTGGTCAGCCAGCCCAGCATGTGACACAACAACCCTAAGATGTGAGTTTTGTTGTGATGAAATTCTCTCCAACTTTTCCTATATATATATCCATCAATGAGGGTGTGTGACACATCTGTTGGGCATGTGAGCCTACATTACAAAACTGGCTGACCTTGCACATATAATTTATTAAGAATAATAAATTCAAAATATAAGTTCTGCTCATCGGATTAAGACTATTTTTATATGGATTTTACACCTCTCAGAAAGAGGAATCCAACAAAAATATTAGCCTCTTAATCTGAGCATCAGAACATGGAGTTTGGACCTAGTTGTCCAAATTTAACACTCCCTCTCAACTAGGGAGAACTCCATCTATTAGTGCAATTAACATCGTGAGTCATCCCGCCGAAACTTGCTTTGCTGGCTTCTTTATTTCAGAACAGAAGTGGGTCAGTCACAAAGACATCATTCCCCGACTGACATAATCAGTCCAGAGGTCCCAGACCTCACAAATCTTGATCCCAGATCAAGTGGTTGGACCATGCCATCCTAGATAGAGAGTACGGCAATCTCTGATGCGTCCATCAGTCTTTGCTAATAGTCTCTAGCTTTTCCACACCTCATTGGCCAAATGAGAGGTACTTCCCATGAGCCCTGAACTCAATGGGTAGGATGCATACGGGGCACAGATTAAATGAGTGGCGAACCAGCTCAATAATCACAAGGGTGGGGCAGAAGCATTATGAGTGCTTATAGCTCTGAGAAGCTATCCCCAAAGCCCCCCAGAGCTCATCGTCCAACAGGACCCACATCATAGGGTCTTTCCACGACACCAAGACTCTCACGGAAGGTTAGGAACTTGACCTTCCCCAGGGGCTTAGTGAGAATATCCGCGACCTGCTCATCAGTTCCTATATGATCGAGCCTTACGGCGCCTCGCTGTACCATATCCCGGATAAAGTGGTACCTGATATCAATATGCTTGGATCGGTCGTGGAACACAGGATTCTCAGTCATACGAATCCCACTCTGATTATCATAGAGTATTACAGTGGTATCTAGCACATGTTGGAACAGCTCACTAAAGAGCTTCCTCAACCAAACTGCTTCACAACAGGCCATACTAGCAGCAATGTATTCGGCCTCCGTGGTGCTCAAAGCCACCGACTTCTGCTTCCTACTCATCCATGAGATCGAAGCAGAACCAAGATTGAAACAGCATCCAGATGTGCTCTTACGATCCACCACACTGCCAGCCCAATCGGCATCAGTATATCCCCGGAGTATCACACTCCCGGCAGTGTATCTCAGCCCATGGTTTATCGTGCCCCGAAGATATCTCAAAAGATTCTTGGCACCAACCCAGTGAAAATGATGAGGCTCAACCATCTGTTGACTCAAAGTATTCACTGCAAAACATATGTCCGGACGGGTGTTCACTAAGAACATCAAAGCTCCTATGAGTTGACGATACTCAGTAGGATTGGCCAAGATAGGCCCTGCAGCGCTGCCACTCAACTTCTTAAAGTTGAGTTCCATTGGTGTCGACACGGACTTACAGTCCACCATCCCAAATCTTTCCAGAAGCTTCACAATATACTTTCCTTGAGAAAGGAAAATCTCTCCAGGTCTCTGCCAGACCTCCAGGCCTAGGAAATAGTGCATCAGTCCTAGGTCTTTCATCTCGAACTCAGCAGCAAGCTCCCTCTTACATTGATGAATGAGAGGGTCATCACCTGTCAGGAAGAGGTCGTCCACATACAGCACTAGAATGAGAGGCTTTCCTTCCACAACCTTAAAGTAAAGGTTTGGATCAGCATTGCTTCGAGTGAAGCCCAGCTTCATCAAGTAACTATCCATCCTCTCATACCAAGCTCTGGGTGCTTGCTTTAACCCATAGAGGGCTTTCTTCAACCTGCAGACATAAGTGTCTCGATCTTGAACTTCAAATCCCAGAGGTTGTTCTACATACACCTTTTCCTTTATTGCATCATGCAGAAAAGCGGTCTTGACATCCATCTGATGAAGACTCCATCCTTGCGTAGCAGCAAGGGCTATGATGGATCGGATGGTGGTATATCGAGCCACAGGTGCAAATATATCGTCATAGTCAATTTCTTCCTTTTGAGGGAAGCCACGGGCAACAAATCTTGCCTTAAACTTTTCAGCACTCCCATCAGATCCATGTTTAATCTTGTAGAGCCATTTAGCGGTGACAACAGATTTGTCCTTCGGTCTCGGGACCACATCCCAGACATCATTCTTCATAATAGCCTCATATTCTTCATGCATAGCATCCTTCCAGACTTGATGCTTGATGGCTTCCTCAAAAGATCCAGGTTCAGATTGTATAATAGTACTCATGGCAGCTAGATACCCTTGGTATCTACACGGCTTCTTGCTTTCTCGGAATGTTCCCCTTGGGGCAGCATGACCCTCAGCATCTTCGAGGGTGACCCTGAGCCATGATGGCCTCTTTCCTAGAGAAGGGGAAGGATCAATAGGATCCATTGGCCCTTCAACATCAGGCATAGTCTCATCCTGGGGTTCTTCCAGATTTCCAGGTCTTTCTTCATGGTTTTCTTCAGATCTAGGAAGATCTACTACTTTCTTCAGGGAAGCATCTTCGTCAAAAGTGACATCATGGCTTATCTCTACTTCCCTTTGACCAGGTACATAGACTCTATATGCCTTAGAAGTCTCACTGTAGCCCACAAACATTCCTTTCTTCCCAGTAGCATCCAGCTTACTTCTCTTTTCTTTCGGCACATGAAAATAGACAGGACATCCAAAAATTCTAAAATGTGAGACATCAGGTTTCTTACCAGAGAAAACCTCTTCGGGAGTTTTGGAGTCCAAAGCGGAATGAGGGCATCGGTTTTGAATGTACACAGCAGTATTTGCAGCTTCTCCCCACAGAAACTTTGGAAGACCCTGGTCACATAGCATGGCACGGGCAGCTTCCACAATAGTCCTATTCTTGCGTTCAGCAACACCATTCTGCTCAGGAGTATATGCAGTGGTAGTCTCCCTCTTAATGCCAGCTTCTCTGCAAAAGTCTTTGAACTTATTTCTTTTATCAACAACATTAGACTCCTCATACCTGGTATTTCTGGTCCTGGTATTAATAACCATGACAAGTGTATATATAATCATGACTGCCCGGTGTATATACATGTCCAGCATATATATATAACTTATGTACTATAGCGTATATTGTCCAGCGATTACTGCCCATCGTCAGTACAGTCTACCGTATATATAAAGACCATACACATCAAGACCAGATACATATTAAGACCCTATATACTGCTGGAGCAAGATCATATATATCGAGACCCTGTCATATAACGCTGATGCCATACATCTTGTATCAATTTTCACACCAGAGCAATATCACATATCATCACAGTATCGCGATCATATCATTTGCCATTATAAACAGGGATATTATGCGAATGTCATACCACATCAAAGAGACGAATGTGAGACCATATACCAATGCAATTGTATGAAACCTCCGCAGCCTCGGCGAATATACATAAGGGACATTTGCATACTCTGTTTGTATATATAAGTCTTTGGCATCTTCTGCGTGTATATATAACCTCAGCGATGTGTACAGGAACATTGTATAAAACCTCCGCAGCTAATATCACTCCCCTGCGATGCATACAAGACTTCTGCGACGTGTACAGGACCTCTGTGACCTATATAATATTGTATAAAACTTCTGCGGCTGATATAACTCCTCTGCAATGCGTACAAGACTTCTGCGACGTGTACAGGATCTCTGCGTGCATATATATATCCTCATGTGATGTGTACAGGACTATCCAGCGAATGTATATAACCATAACTGCAATGTATGACATGACTGCCCAGCGTATAATTGCACAGCGTATACATAACTCCAGCTACACTCAGGACTGTGGAATTTCGATTGCGGTTGACTGTGTCCTTTTATTACTGCGTCCACTATATCATGTCACTAGGGAGACTACCCTGTCATGGATACTATGTTTGCCATGTCATATATATATATATATATATTGTTAGCCATACCAAAATCCTGTCAGCCATACCGTGTATATATATGTTGTTCACTGTCTGCCATGTCAAAGCACTGTTTGCCATATCATGTTTCAACATGATGTTTGCCATACCATGAAAGAACTGTCTGCCATATCATGTTTCAGCATGATGTTTGCCATACCATGAAAGAACTGTCTGCCATATCATGTTTCAGCATGATGTTTGCCTTACCATGATATTGTCTGCCATGTCAAAGAACTGTCTGCCATATCATGTTTCAACATGATGTTTGCCTTACCATGATATTGTCTGCCATGTCAAAGAACTGTCTGCCATATCATGTTTCAACATGATGTTTTCCATACCATGACATTGTCTGCCATGTCAAAGAACTGTTTGCCATATCATGTTTCAACATGATGTTTGCCATACCATGAAAGAACTGTCTGCCATATCATGTTTCAGCATGATGTTTGCCATACCATGAAAGAACTGTCTGCCATATCATGTTTCAACATGATGTTTTCCATACCATGACATTGTCTGCCATGTCAAAGAAACATTGTCTGCCATACGTTGTTTGCCATACCCTGCCATACACAATGTGGTGATAATATATAATGCAATTTGATAACGTGACTGTGTTTTTCAGCGAGTCATCGGTTATTCCATATGCGGGCCAGAGATTGTGACATACACGGGTATACCTTATGCGAAAAGGGATTGCGGTCATATCATATGTGAGACAGTCTTGCGAACTTATATATTCCACGAACAAGTAGATATGCAAACCAATCAACGGAACATTAGACCTGTGTTTAGGTCACTCCCTTGCTGCGCTATGAAACCTTCCTCCCTGACCGCGTATTAGTTAGGGCATCCTTTAGGATAGCATATCCCTTTTGATCTCTCACACCACCAAAACCCAAAGACAAGTGGAGAGAGATCACAAGAGATGATTGTTATAGATAGAGTTTGTCTTCAACTTGGCTCTGATACCATGTTAAGTTTTGTAGATGTTCTATGCTAAGAGCAATTTCACTTTTCTCACAACAATCATACAAGTAGATAAGCAAAATGCAGATAGAACATATAAACAGATCTTACAGAAGACAAATCAGAAACAAGAAAAATGTATGTGATCGTTTCGGCGGTCAACAGGATGCTTCAACCAGCAAAGTCTCCTTTGGTCAGCCAGCCCAGCATGTGACACAACAACCCTAAGATGTGAGTTTTGTTGTGATGAAATTCTCTCCAACTTTTCCTATATATATATCCATCAATGAGGGTGTGTGACACATCTGTTGGGCATGTGAGCCTACATTACAAAACTGGCTGACCTTGCACATATAATTTATTAAGAATAATAAATTCAAAATATAAGTTCTGCTCATCGGATTAAGACTATTTTTATATGGATTTTACACCTCTCAGAAAGAGGAATCCAACAAAAATATTAGCCTCTTAATCTGAGCATCAGAACATGGAGTTTGGACCTAGTTGTCCAAATTTAACAGAAGTCCATTCGATCACTCAAGATGAGCATATATTAGAGAAGAATTCGACCTATTGTGACATCCATCCAATCAAGTTTGATCTGCACCTAAAACAAAAGCTAATCAAGTGCGAAGGCAAGGCAAAAAGGAAGAATCTAAGGTGAAGAAGAACAAGTCTGAATTTTGGCCTCAACTAGCTCACACGTGCAAGATTTCTGGGGATTCGTGCAAGTTGTAGGGCTGGAGATTGCAGGCTGAGTTGTGGAACTGAAGTAAGGGACCGAAACCTTGTCTATTGTAGATTGGAAGGACTTTGACTTTTGTTGACTTTGACTCCTTGAAGAAGATACCTTGAAGGAAGACTTTGACTCCTTGAAGAAGATGCTTTGAAGGAAGACTTTGACTCCTTGAAAAGGATACTTTGAAGGAAGAATTTATCTTTGAAGAAAAAAATTTGGAGGGCTGACTTGATGTTCGGTGGAAGTCCTAGTCTTGAACTGGTTGTCTCATTTTGATTTGGTTCCATAAAAAGAAGAAGAGTCTGATTGGGTTTTCCCCTAGGAAAGAGATTTTGCCTTGGCTGAGAGCCTACGTATTGTGTTCAATTGTTCTTCTGATCTTCATGTTCTTTTGATTTAATAGTTGCTTGATGAAGAGAAGATAAAAGAAGATAATATAAAATTGTCACAAGCTATTATCAAAGTAAGAAAATATTTTCTGCCTTTTGATTTTCTAACATTGTATCAGAGCTAAGGTGAGGAAGGTAAAAGGCAACTTGAAGATCATTTGTCACAAAGAAAATTACAAGGAAAACTACTTTGAAAAAAAAAGGGCCTTTGAAGACATCTTAGATCTTACAAACATTTTGGAAAATCATCACTTGTAAGGAAGAAGGAAGAAGAATTATCAAGAACCTTTGAAGCAGTGTTGACAATGTCGCCGAGATATCGCTGATATTTGCAAATATCGCGATATTTTCGGGGAGACGAGATATCGCCGAGGAAATATCGCGATATTTTGTCTCCCCGAAAATATCGCGATATTTCTGAAATATCGGCGATATCTCGGGAAAATATCGTCCTATGACGCAAAATATCGCCCAGGCACAGAAAAAAATTGCCGCTGCGGCTAGAAACGACCAATTTTGTTTTTCTTTCATTCATTTTCATTTCTGAATGCTGGAGAAGGAAGGGGAGAGCTATGTGCTTGCTGCCAAGGGGGATTTGAGTGTTGAATAGCCATTATCCCCACCAACAACAAAGATTTTGTTGATCTAAGATTGAAGAACTGTGAGACAATTTCATTTCTTCCATTAACAGGTATGTTCAAATAAACCCCTATGTTAATGAATTTTTTTGATAGTTTTAGGATTATTCTTGCTTGCCTATTTGCCTACAAACATTTTGCTTGTTTTTTTCTTCCATTTGCTATGATTTTCATGTCCATGAGCAAATGCAAAGGTTTTCTCCATATTTGGACAACAAACTCCATTTTTTTTTAACTTTCAAATGCACCCTCTTATTGTCATTTATGGTTTTTCATTGAATTCACATTGCAAATAATGTAGCAAAAATTTTATTTTGTAAGATGAGGTGCTTATTACTTATTAATTCTATTTTTTTTTGGTGCCCTAGATTTGAGTTAGCTCACTACAAAATTCAAATATGCCAAAACCCTAGGACCCATTTTGGGAGTATGGGGAGCTTGATGGTGGGACAAATCAGGCATATCTTACATGCAAATTGTGTGGGACCAGGATGACAAGAGGGGTTACACTATTGAAATACCATCTGGCTAGACTCACTGGACATGATATTGGGATTTGTACAGTTTCTAGTGTGGAGCTTATACAAAAAGTTCTTGAGGAAATTGATGAAAAAGACAGAAAGAAGGAAGAGACAGAAAGAAACAAGGCTGAACGTGCATGTAGATCTTTCGGGATATCTTCTCCTCATTTTGATGTTGAGGATAGTGGGAGGGGCTCCACAACATCACCTGCTACTGCTAGTGCTAGGTCAGAATTTTTTGTTCCACAAACAGGACATGGATCACAACCCGGCATAAAATCACTTGTTAAAAAAAAGAGAGAAGCAAGAAGCAGATAGAGTCATGGGGAGGTGTCTTTTCTGGAGCGACTTACCTCTCAGCATCACCAAAACCAATCCATTTTGGCAGCCAATGTATGATGCTATTGTTGTTGTGGGCCCAGGGTACAAAAGTGCTACATGTGAGGAGTTGCGGGGGCCAATTCTTCAAGCAGAAAAGCAGGACATCAACTCTAGATTGGCGGAGTTGAAAAAAACATGGGAAGTTACTGGATGCACAGTGATGTCTAATGGTTGGACAGACAGGAAGGGTAGGACCCTTCTAAATTTCCTGGTACATTGTCCTAAAGGTACCATGTTTATTAAATCAGTGGATGCATCAAAACATATCAAAGATGCAACAACGATATGTGAGTTGTTAGATGGGTTCATTCGGGAGATTGGTGTGCAAAATGTGGTGCAAGTCATAACAGACAATGGAGCTAATTATGTGTCTGCCGGCAAGATGCTTATGGAGAGGCATCACACATTGTTCTGGACTCCGTGTGCAACACATTGTCTTGATTTGCTGCTTGAGGATATGAGGAAACTCTCCTTCATCAAGGAGGTGGTTGATATGGCTAGGAGCGTCCCCAAGTTTATTTATAACCATGCTTTTGTTCTTAGCCTCATTAGGAAGTTCACTAGAAACAAGGAATTGTGGTGTCCTGCGATCACAGGTTTTGCCACAAACTTTATTACTCTTCAGTCTTTGCTTCGATGTCAGTTCGAGTTGAAGCAAATGTTTGTGTCTGATGACTGGCGTAATTATAGATACAACAGGAGACAGGACGGGAAAGCCATTGCAAAAATGGTGTACTCTAGGATGTTTTGGCGTGGAGTAGAAGAAGCATGCTCAGTTAGTGAACCTATAGTAAAGGTTCTCAGATTGGTAGATGGGGAGAAGTTTGCAATGGCTTATTTGTATGAGGCCATGGATAGGGCCAAGGAAGCCATTCGTTCTTATTATGCAGACAAGGGTTCTGCTGGCCTTGATAGGCATATGATGTTATGGGATGTGATTGATGGTTGGTGGACAAGGATGCTTCATCGACCCATTCATGCAGCAACACTCTTCCTCAACCCCGCATGTCCATACAAATGCGGCTTTGATTTTGATGGCGAGGTGATGGAAGGGCTCCATTCCTGTATTCATAGGATAGTACCTGATCCTGAGCTTCGTAGCAAAATCAATTGCGAGATACAGTTTTATCGGGATTGTGTTGGCCTATTTGACTTTGATGATGCTATTAGGGAAAGGACCCTCTTCATGCCACGTAAGTGACAAGTCATCACTCATTAGAAATTAGAATTTTCAATTTAGAATTTCCTTACTTATAATTCTATTTTTTTAAAATTCAATTATGTAACTTTTATTTGAAAGTTTAATTATGTTTTAAGTTTTTGAATTTTTTATTTCTTTATTTTGTTGTAGATATTTGGTGGCGAAGCTATGGTGCAAGGGCACAAAATTTGTGGAAATTGGCCATAAGAATCTTGAGTCAAACATGTAGCTCTTCAGGGTGTGAGCGCAATTAGAGTGTATTTGAGAAAATGCACGCAAAAAAGCGCAACAGGTATAACTTTGAGCTCCAACCTTCAGATGAGCAATTACACTTATTGTAATTTTTAATTTTTAATTTATGACCTTCAAGTGTCAAGACTCATTAGTTTTTTTGACACTCTTACAGGTTGGAGTTCGCAAGCCTCAATGAGTTAGTGTATGTGCATTACAACATCCGACTTCGAGTGAGGCAAATAGAAGCACTAATGGATCCAGATGCCATTTCCTTAGACAATATTGATGTATTGTCTCAGTGGAGGGCGGAGTCTGAGGAGCACATCTTGGAGGAGTCACCTTCATGGTTAGAGCCAGATGATCCATTAGAACAGGGGTAGTAAGAGGAGGACGACTTGGAGGAGCAGGAGGAGGAGGAGGAGGACACTGTGGGAGCATCAGCATTAAGACCATCTGCTATAGATATAGGAGAGCACAACTCCATACCTAGCACTCATTATTTGACATTAGGTGCAGAGGCAGGGCCAGGGCCTTCTACTACTAGGGGCAGGCCTAGTAAACAACCCATCATGTTTTCCCGTAAAAGGGGGAGAGGGCAGTGATTTCAGATAGATAGCTGCTAGTTTTATTTGTTTTTCTACATATAACTCATGATGATGAGATACTTTTATATATGTGATGTTATTTTGTATTTGTTCTCCACATTTGAGTCCTTGATTGGATAATTATCAGGGATCAGTGGGATTTGGTATCGCCTTTGATGTATCATTTCTATTTGACATCATATATATCAGTGCTTTCTTCATATTTATGTGCCAATGTGTTTATTTCATGTTGTTATTGCTTTATATGTTTAAAAATCTGAAAAAAATGAATATATTATGCATTTTTTATGCTTGCCGATATTTTCGCCGATATTGCCGATAAGATGTTTTCTGGACCATCGCTGATATTTTGCCGCTATCGATGTTTTCAACACTGCTTTGAAGCATCATTAAAGCAAGAATAACCAACACCTTGAATCAATCAAAAGGTAAACTAGAAAAGAGACCTACGACATTAACAATTGTAGCTATGGCATCATCAATGAAATTTGAGAACAAGCTTCAAGGAGCTTCAAATTTTAGAGCCTGGAAGACAAGGATGGATCTTATCCTTGCTAGGCACAAAGTCTTAGACATTGTGCTAGGAAAAGTAAAAGAACCTACAAATGATGCTGGAAAAGAAAAATTCAAGGAGAATGATATTTTAGCCATGAGCCTCATTGTGGATTCAATTAAGGACAATCTAATTCCCTACATATCCACTCAAGATACCTCAAAGAAAATGTATGAAGCTCTCTCCAAACTATTCACAATAAAAAATATTGGCCAAGTTGCTAGCCTAAAGAATGAGCTTCAAACTATCAAGATGACAAAGGAGGATACTATATCTTCATACTTTGTGAAAATCTCCTATATAAGAGATAAACTCCAAGCAATTGATGAAATTATCCCTAATAAAGAACTTGTAATATCAACCATTTTAGGTTTTCCCAAATCATGGAATGCCTTTGCAGTTGGCATCAGTAGTTGGAAAGAAACTCCATCATTTGAAGAACTATGATCCCATGAAAAATGTAACTAGGTTCGGTCTTCATAATGACATGTGTAATCATGATTTTATGTAAAGAAGAAAATACAGTTATTTTGTAATGCTTGAGTCATGGGTTTCATGCTCAAGGAATTTTATATTATAGTTAAAGCTCCCATTGTGAACTTTTAGGGTTGGTCATCAAGTCATAAAGTCTATTGGGTCAATGTCAAAGATTGAAGACCCATTTGGGCGTGTTATACATTGTAAAAGGAAAAATTTGTTTGAGTCATTAACCATCCAAGACCATGTCACAAGATTTCCTTGAAGTCAGCTTACAAAAAGGAATAAAGATGATTCTAGAAAGGCATGTCGGCCTAGGCACAAGGATAAGTCGACCTAGGCACAAGGATAAGTCGACCTATATCTCATGGACAAACCACTATGTATAGGGCAACACGACATCACTTGAAGAATAATTTGGTCAAGACTCTGAAACAAGAAAAGGAGCATGAGAATCATAAGCAGAGCAACCACATATCCAGTGAGAAGGAAGCGAAAGGGAGCGAAGTTACTTGAGACTATTTTTGGGTCATCTTCCTCACACGTGTGATAGAAACTAGCATTTTTGCAGTAGGTTACACCAACGCTTATAGAAGCCAAGTAAAGGGTCACTATATCATCAATTTTGCTAGCCGAGGTTGCAAGGAGAAGCTATCAAGCCAAGCGAAGGAGGAACACATCATAATTTAGCTCACATATGTGATTTTGCAGTAGTTTCAGGCAACCAAGAGTTGCAGGTTTGTGGAGGAAGGCCGAAGTACCAGAGTGTTCGAAGTTTGTAGTATTAAGAAGTCAACTTGACTAGCATTGACTTGGACAAGAAGATGAAGCAGTGAAGAAGAGTCTTGTGACTTGGTCGTGGAGTGGTTGATAAGTCAAGTGTCTTGGTTTTGGAATTGGTCTCTTGAAGGTTCTATAAGAAGAAGAATTTGTTTGGGTTTTCCTCTCAAGTTGGAGAGGTTTTAGCCCTGGCTGATTGCCAACATTCTGTGTCCTTTGTCTCATTATTGTTTATGATTTGGTAGTTGTTTAATGAAAAAGAACACTATAATAATCTAATCAAAAGAAGAAGCTAAACTAAAATAAAAGGTATTCACAAGTAGTTATCATTCAAAGAGAAATCACCTTATTCCTATTCCCTCTATTTCTCAACATGGTATCAAAGCTAAGGTGACAAAAACAAGGAAGGGCAGTTCAACAAGGGACACTGAAGCATTCAAGGACCGAAATTCTAGAAAGGGCATCAAAGCAGATCTAGAATATCATCTCATCCTAAAAGCACTTTGAAGTCAAGATCTATAAGGAAGTGTCAAAACCCTAGATCGAAGAAGAAGTCTACAAAAATCTTGGGATCCTCGCTCAAGTCATCATCAAAAAAAAGGGACCACAAAGACCCTACCTCTAATCAAGTTGAATAGATCTACAAATCAAAGTAACTTGAAGTCTACTCATCCAAAAGAAGCAAGATCAAGGACGCTGTCATTATCATCAACAAGGATGTTGTCATCATCATCATCAAAAGTTCTAAGGTGATCTCCCTCTCTTTGGAGCCAAGGATCACTCTTGAAGAAAACTATCTTCATCAAGGAGAAGTTTTCTATTATCTATATCATCATCAAATTCAAGGAGGCAGCAAGTGGAAGAAGCATCTTCACAAGTAAGTATATTTATGTCTACATTTGAATTTGTCAAAATGTCTTTTTGCAAGGAAAGCAACAACTTGGTTGGGGCTTCGAACTTTCTTGCATGGAAGAAGAGGACAGACCTGAATCGCATTGAAAATGAGGCCATGGGACATGTTAAGGGCTCAATCTCCAAACCTCCAAAAGAAGATGCTCAAGCACTTGCAAGGTTCATGAAAGGGGAAGTAAGGGCTCAAAGGATTCTTGTAGAATCCATCAGGGATCCCTCATTCCTGTCATGTCCCTTCCTAAATCATTTTGGAACAAGATTAATTTTTGTATTATGGGGCCAATTGTGGAGTTAGTGGACCCCATTCAATTTTATTAGGAGATTAGACTAGGAGAAGATGTTTTGTTTTGTAGTTAAGTTACACATGGGGGCCACCCACACTAGGGAGTTACGCACTCCCTAGTTCGATTTGCATGGAGGGGGTTAACTTTTACATGATAATGGTTAAGTGAAGGCCCATGATGGAGGACGAAATGGAGGGAAAAGTGCTCCACGAAAACTATATAAGGAGGGCAACTCTCCTCTTCTCATTCATTCATCAGAGTATATCAATTTCTCTTTGGTTGCTCGAGCTGCTTAGCTGAGTCACTGGTTGTTTAGCACGAGTTCTTTAGGGGAAGAGCTCACCGTTTCTTCGGGAGACTTTGAGTGCCACCCTAGGAATTTTCTTCGTTTCTTCTAGAGGAGGATAACATTGTGATTTCCGGCAGTAGCATTTCCTTCCAGGTGGTGCGTATTGCTGTAGGACGCAATGGGAGAGGAGGCCGAGTTTGTTGGTGGTGCTTAGCAGTGGAGTTTTGATGTGAGATTTTCCGGAGAGGAGGCTATGGAGGATTGCCAACATTTGGGAGAGTTTGGTAGTTGATTGTGCTTCTTGCTTAGCAAGGTGACTTTTGCACTACCTAGGCCAGCGCAGAGGCAATATTGGAAGCTCACTTGGTGGGTAGAGCATCAATCCTTGAGGCTGAGCTTTTTCGTAGAGGTTGGAGGAGATATTTGGTGTGGTGTTTGCTTCCCTTTCAGAGCTTGGCGGAGGACTTTGTGGCCATCTCTTGCAGGCCGTATTTCTGGAGTTGTTTGGAGGGCGTGGGCCATAGAGGAGGTCGAATTTGGGAGGTTGGATTCAGGCCAAAACCTTTTTGGGTTTTGGCCAAGGATTTTGTGGTTGAAGCTTCATCATTTTCTGAGCGTCGGAGACGGGGTTTCTTGCAGCTCCTTTCCAACTAGCAGTTGTAGTTACTAGGAGACAACGCAGAGCATTAAAGGAGCAGTTACTTTGCAGCATTGAGATTACTGTTTGACACCTGGGTTCTATCAGGCTTGCCCTTGAGGCAAGCCTAGGTGCATTTTCCACACTATCGTACTTGCCCCATTCCATTAATAAAATGGCTCCGCTGGTTCTCATTTCTGATGTGTATTGAGTATTTGTTGATCGTTTAATTTTTTTGTTTATGAATTGTATTTGCTTTTGTATATCATTGTTTGTTTAAGTTTGGAACATTACAGTGGTATCAGAGCTTAGATTCTGGCTCAATCATGGGGAAACTTTTCTATGAACGAGGAGGACCCGCAAAATATTACTTACAGAAGGTAGAGGTACCAGAGCAGGGAAAGGGAGTTGGAGATTACTCCAGACACGGAGGATCGTGGGAAGACTGCATTAGCAGAAGATATGGGTGAGCCCAAGAGCAGGGAAGAGATGGCCTTTGATAGCCTCTTGAAGGCTTTGAGTGACTTGGCGAAGGGGCAGAAGGACATGCTGGACGAGATCAAAATGCAGAACCAGGAGTGAAGCACTCATCGGGAGTTTGTAGTTGGAGAGACTTCAGGGGCCTCTTCGATCACCTTTCACCTACTACACAATTGCCATCTTCAAGTGACCCAACTCGAGCTACTTTACCCTCTTTCATAATTTTGGTGCAGGGAGAGACTGGTGGAGGTGAGGATGCATTGTTGATGGGGGAGCATTTCCGGGAGTGGCAGTCCATGGGAGTAGACTTCAGAGGCTCTGACCTTCAGATATTTTTGCAAGCTCAAGCAAAACGAGAAGGGGAAAGGTTATGGTACACAAAACTATGAGCTACATCGTTTTATTGGGAAAATGTACTTCCCTACATATGATGGCACTTCCAAGTGCACAACACGTGCTTGGGTAGAGAAGCTGGACACATACTTCTAGCTGAATCAGATGACAGAGGTAGAGGCATCAGGATGGCCACATTGCACCTGGAGGGGGAGGCACACGATTGGTGGTTTCATGGTTTGTCAACTCTGGGGCATGTCAATGTGACCTCCTATGAGGACTTCACATAGAGAGTAGTGGAGCGCTTTGATCGAAAGGATCCAGAGGCTCACTCCAGAGAGTTGACCTAGCTCTGACAAACAAGACATCCAAAGCATTATATCCCAAAGTTTTTGAGGGTATTAGTCATGGTGCCTAATTTGTCAGATGCAAGGAGAGTATACACATTTGTAGAGGGATTGAAAGATCCATTGCGAGGACTTGTGAAGTCTCACAAACCATCTATCCTTCTCGAGGCAGTGTCTTGCACTTGGGATTTGCAGGGGGCCATCCCCAAGCCTCGAGCTCCATTTCCTGCATGCACTCCCTACCCTCAGAAGGGAGGTGACACTAGAGCACCCACAACGTAGAGAGCATCTCAAGGGCGTGGTCAGTTGGATGATGAGACCAGGAGAGACCTCAGGGGGAGGAAGCTATGTTTTACATGTCGAGAGCCTTGGGCACCTAGTCATCGGTGCACAACAGGCAAGGCCCATTACATCGAGGTCTTCTTAGACAGTGATCAGGAGTTTGATGAGGAGTTGGAGTTTGGTGGCAGAGACATCGAGGATCTAGCAGGGATAGGACCACCACCACCACCACCACAGGGAGGAGCATCTTTCGCACCAGCAGGTGGAGTCCGAGCTTCTTTGTGTGGGATTCCCAAATTTTTGACTATGAGGATTAGAGGTATGGTGCAGGGGCAGTGTGTCTTAGTCTTGGTAGACAGTGGGGCCACCCACATTATTATTGATGCTCAGATGGTCCAGAGGAGGGGCATCACCACTACAGAGTTTGAGGGGTTTTCAGTCCTAATATGAGGAGACAGGACTATGTAGTGCACTCGATATGTTCCCGCTCTAACAGTGACTATGGGGAACTATTCGATGACAAACCACTTTTTCGTGGTGGATGTACCAAACGCCAATGTGGTGCTGGGTCTCCAATGGTTGTATTCCCTTGGACAGGTTACCACCGATTGGAAATAGTTGGTGATGGAGTTTGCTGGACTGGATGGCAAGCCGGTGGTTCTTAAGGGCATGCATTCGTACCCTCCTCAGACATAGCATGGGCAGTAGAGATGAGGATTTGAGAGGCTGGGGGAAAGACCACACCACCACATCCATGATAGATATCGGTAGCTTTTGGAGATATACTGTGAGGGAAACCACTTGATAGAGGATTTGAGCACACTATAGAGTTGGAGACTAGTGTGCAGGTGATCATCACCACACTCTATAGGCATCCCAAGGCCAATAAGGACGAGATCGAGAGGGCCATTAGGGAGTTGTTGGGATTGGGTCACATCACATCGAGTTCTAGTCCGTTTTCTTCTTCGGTTGTGCAGGTGAAGAAGAAGGACGAGACTCTCTGCATGTGTATTGACTAGAGGGCCCTCAACAAGAAGACGCTAAAGTAAAGGTATCCCATTCCACACATTGATGAATTGATGGATGGGCTTAGAGGAGCCAAGTACTCCTCTAAGATAGATCTGCGGTCAAGGTATCATCAGATCCGGGTGAGAGAGTAGGACATTCCGAAGACAACCTTCAGGTGTCATTATGGGCATTTCGAGTTCCTGGTCATGCCTTTTGGGTTGACCAATGCACCAGCTACTTTCCAGTCATGCATGAACCATGTGTTCTGAGGCTAGCTGAGGAGGTTTGTACTGGTATTCTTTGATGACATCTTGATCTACAGCAGGACATGGGAGGAGCACCTGCAACACTTAGAGACAATCTTGTGTATATTGGAGGAGCAACAGTTCTACGCTAAGATGTCTAAGTGCGAGTTTGGGCTAACAAAGATGCTTTACTTGGGACACATCATAGGTGCAGATGGGGTCAAGGTGCATGATGAGAAGATTTGGGCCATTTGGGATTGGCTAGAGCCCTAAGATGTGACAACGTTGAGAGGATTTTTGGGTATCTGTACTTATTATCGGAATTTCGTGAAGGGCTTCTCACAGTTGGCAGCACCCCTTATTGCATGGACAGAGGGAGCTCAGAGAACATTTGATCGCCTCAAGGAGGTGATGAGTTGTTGTTCGGTATTAGCACTCCCAGATTTCACTCAACCTTTCACATTAGAGTGTGATGCATCAGGTGTAGGGATTGGGGCAGTCTTGTCCCAAGGAGGGCACCCCATTGTTTTTGAGAGTCGGAAGCTTCTGCCTCATGAACTGTCATATTCCATTTACGACAAGGAGATGTTGGCCATAATGCATGCATTGGCCAAATTTAGGCAGCACATTTGGCAACATTTGGGGGAATCGATTTCGGGTGAAGATGGATCACAATAGTCTTCACCATTTCGTGGGGCAGCAGAGTCTCAATGACAGACAACAGAGATGGGTTAGCAAAGTGCAAGCCTACGATTTTGATATTGAGTATGTGCAGGGGAAGCACAATGTAGTGGCGGATTCACTATCCAGGAGACCAGCCGGGCTTTCACTCATGAGCATTTGTCATGACTGGAAGGCCCAGTTGTTGGTAGAGTACCCCAAGGATTGTTGGGCGTGTGAGATCTTGGAGGATAGCTATGCAGGAGAGCGCGTCCTTCGAGCAGCTTGTTGTCGCGCAGATTGACACGACAACGCTCAGACCGGGGGCTGTCACTCTGATCCCCGATCCCTCCGTTTAAGCCTGTCTCCCGCGGCTAAGGGGGGTAGTCCCTGTGGGATGATGAGACCAACTGTCGACCAGTTGGTTGGGAGACACGAGACACGATATGAAAAACACCAGATAGATTTGATTAACTTAGCAGACCAGTGCCTTAAGAGATTGTTATTAAAACGATTACTTGTTAGATGATGTAGAAGAATAAACCGTGAACAGCAATCATTTGTCATCAAAGGCATCAGCTAAAACACAATGCTTTAAAAATAACCAAGACGATATCCAGCAACTGAAAGATTTGAAAAGATGAAAGCCGTAAACCACCACGAGAATCATGAATTATTAACCAGATATCGTATTCGCATCTCGACTTGAAAATTTTAGATCTCAGCATGAAAGATGATAAATCCCGAAAATGACTGGATCTGACGAAGAAAATTTTCCACAAAATTTTTATATTTTTTTTTTTTTTTTTTAAATCTTTTTTCAATTTTTTATGAAATGAAACTTGATAAAAATAAAAATTAAACTAATCCTAAAGACTTTTTTATTTTTTATTTTTTAAAACCAAAAAATGAAATCTAATTAAAATCTAGATCAAAACTAAGCTAAAATAAAAATTTAAATCTAAGCTTTAAAATCTAACCAAAATCTAAAAATTAAATATTAAAATCTACTATTTTAAATCTAAACAAAACTATTCAAATTTTAAACTAAAGCTAAAACATTAAAATACAAATCTAAAAAAACTAAAATCTAAAATCATTAAATCTAAAAAAATAAAAAAATAAAAACTAACAAAAATTTTTCTTTTTAAATATACAACGAAACTATAGTGAAACCTTTTTTGATTTTCATAAATTTAATTCCAACTAAATGAAACTATATCCAAAGGCGTATATGAAAACCTATGCTAATCCATATGCTTTGCCAAAACAAAAAGAACTCCAAACGCTATTTTTTTTTTTTTAAACGCTACAGGAACTGATACATTTAAAAAAAAAGAAAAATACGATCAGAATCGCAGCTACGCGTGAACCCTAGACAGTCGAATGGAATGCGATGGCGATGAGACCGTAACCCTGAGAAATGATGAATGCAAATAAATACGATTTTCCACAGAGGTTTTTGTTACCTGTCCCCGTGCGTGCGTTCGGATTGAAACTTACCTGCGCAGATGTGTAAAACCCAAGAAGCTGGAACGTTGATGCGTAATGGGTTGTTATTTACCCGCAGAGAGAGAGAGCTGAACGCATGGTTTGAAGCTGCAGATTCGGGCGAAGGCTGTATCCCTCACGCGGCGAAATGAATCGACAGCGGTAAGATCTGGAGCTGCTGGCGTGAATCCAAAAATCTTATGCGTTGAGACAGTCGCTGGAGTTGGTGGCTCAGCCGCATTTCACTCTTTTTTATTTGATTTGCAGGTTCCGGCGTGATAGTGAAGAGGACGGACGGCTTACATTTGCAGTCACGTTTAGAGAAAAGAAATGAAAAACGATTTCTCGTGCATATGCAGAGAAAACCTTCCTCTGCTGACGGCTTTAGCATAGAAATTGCTCAGCCAACACACTGACATGTAAATGGAGCCCAGAAACGCTCACTGTATGTGTTACATCTCCAGACAGGACCGCATGATGCTTTTTTAGAATGCAGAGAATCGTTGCTTGAAGGGATCGAGCTGCACACCAATGATCCAGCCACCACACGTTCCAACTTCACCTTCTATCTCATCTTGCACTATGTATTCTGAGATCAAAACGATTGCACTTTTCCTCCAGGCCGTATTAGCAAACGTTTCCTCCAGGCCGTATCAAATGGCTAATGAAATAAAAGAATCGTGATCTTATGGCCTTTGCAGATATATGCAGAAAATTCAAAGTAAAACCCTTCGAAATTTTAGAGAATACCCTGCAACCTGTTGAAGAAAAAGGACAAAACCCTACAAAAATTTAAAACCCTAATGAAAAAATTGTAAAAAGCAGAATCTTGAAAACCCTAGATCAGAAAAATTTGAAACCCTAAGACAACTGATTAATGTACAAACTTGGCCCCTTACAGCCAGATTTAGCCACAAATACAGAAATATTTTCAGATTATCAGAAATTTGAACTTTGCTGTGAACAGAAAGAAAATCTCTCATGTAAAACAGGAAATAAACTCTTAATGATTAACCCAGGGCCAAAATCAGCTAGGCTCTGCAAAGAAAAGCCTGTGGGAGTCGGCTGGTTCAGCCCAGAACTTCCCCAAACGCCCACAAATACCCTTCACCTAAAGACTTCCTGCACACCTCAAGCAAACATCAGTAAAGAGGGCAAGAAATGCTGCTAGATCTCAAGAGATAATGGAGATACCTGCCATTATTCCAGAAACCCTACAACATTCAAACCCTAGCACGTGAGCAAGATACCTGTACTCACAATACTCTGAAAACAAGCTATTATTAACTGCTGAAAACTGAAATATGCAGAAAAAACAAACATCTCACAGCAATTCCAGAGAGTAACACCAGCCAATTTTGAACCCCAAAGTCTTTTTATTAACCAGAAAATCAGATTACAAGAGAGCTTTTTTCAGTCCAGACTCACAGATCAGATGATCTGAAAATGACCCCTAGCACCCTACTTAAAGGAAATGTCTCCAACGGCTAGTTCGAGTGATCCATGTAGAAATGATCTCGACCGTTGATGAGGATCAAGACATCTCTTGATCTCATCTGTCGATTTATTCACTTAAAATATTATTATTTTATTAGTTAGGGTTTTTGCTTCATTTTTTAATTTTTTATTATTTTTATTCATTTTTTAATTTTTTAATTCATTTTAAAATGGATCATCGAACGAAGCCTTCGGAAACATCACCTAGGACCTAGGACTTAGGACTCATGAGGGGATTTAAAACATTTTTCGACCCTCAGGACACATTACATCATGACTTTTCCAATTTACATCTTAAGGGAGAAAACCCCTTTAACATAGACCCTCACAAATCACCCAGTTCTGCGACACAACTATAATCTAGCAGATCAACACACTAGGATTCTCCTAAAATTCCAATGACAAAATCAATCCCGGCTTTGGGGTCAGGTTTGAAGGAAAACTCTGCCGATCCGTGGATCGGTGAGACGAAAAACCTTCCGGGACGTAGATTATCATCAGAAAGTTAGGTCCACCTAGGCAAATTACATACACGACTCATGTCTGCTAAGATTATTTACAATCAATACATGCAGACTGGGTTTACAATAAAAAATATCAAGTTGCTGATGATGGCAGGATGGCACGGACATGCTGATCAGGTGCTGCCCCTTTTTGCCAAGAAAAGGGGGATGTACTGCATGGTAGTTGACCAGTAGAGGTCAACATCTGGCTCTACTTGGGGACACGTTGCTGCTTGCAGGAATGTGAGAATCCAGAATCTGCATCCATACAACACAAAAAATAAGTAGCTTCCATCCAAAAAATCAACATATACATTAAGCACATAAAAGCTCTTCATTTATTAACTATCTAGTAACATGAAAAGTAAATCTAATCCTAAAACAGAAATGAAACGCTGAAACGACGAGGAGTAGAGTTAGAAATACAATACAAAAAATGCCCCACGACATCAGATGTGTTCAATATAGTGCATACTGAGCATTTGCCTGCTTTCAGGCAAATCTGTCGGCTGCTTGTGGGATGTGCCATGTCCAATTTTGCATATGGTAGGACTTTTTCCTATCCGAAAATCAAGCAGCTCGCGGCCGTCTGATGCGTCAAATCTTCTTCTCATTTTCTTCCTCTTGCGCTTTTTCTTTCTGGCAGGATGAATTATTGATGAGCTGGAATTTTCTGTCTCAAAACTATCAGATGAAGTATGCGTGATATGTCTCTCTTTAGCCCGCATTTGATCTTTATCATTCTTAAGTCCATCTTCAATCAACCATCTTTCAACTGAACTAATAACCTCCTCATAATAAGATGGAGCTTGTTGCAACCAATGAGAAGGCTCCTGATCTATTGATGTTATCTGGTTTCTTTCATTTTCCAATTGCTGAAACTTTTGAACCTGTATTCTAATGGCATCCATCTGTCTAAAGTGTTCAACCTTTATAGCACTAATTTGTCTGGCATGATGTTCTTCCATGTCTTTTATTACTTTAACATTTTCTTCCTTTATGTTCATCAAGCAATGTTGCATGGAATTTATTTCTTCTTCATGATTCGCTTGCATGTTTCCAATTTCTGTTTCATGTTTAGTTTTCATGGCCTCAATTTCCTTAGCATGCTGATTTTGCGTGTCCTCAATCTCCTTATTATGTTTTTCCAGATGGGTGCGTAAAGTTTTAACATCATTGATAAGATTAGTTTGGTTGCTTTCCATATTTTTCACCAGCATCATTAAATCTTGTATTATTTGCTTTTGCTCTTCTTTTTCATTGTCATTTATCCCTGATTTTTCACTATCATGAACTTGATCTGCAATAGTTCCGGTTGATGACACATTCTGATCTTGAACTCTTTCTTTAGGGGCATAAGGCAAGCTGTTTGGACTATCATATCTATCTTTAAAAGCATTGAGAATGTCTTGTAAAGAAGTGAAAAAATCATTAGGAAAATTATTAAACCAATTCAAGGCATCACCCTCTAAAGAATGGACAAATAGACGCATCTTGAAATCTTCATGATTATATTGAGGAAGTCTACAATATATGGTCATTACACAAGTAAACATGTTTAAATGATGTCTAACAGCGACCGGATCATCACCCGAGAACTTAAATAATTTAGAAATGGCCTCTTTCGGAAGATCATGGAGATTATTAGTAAAATGACATGGTTTACATGAATAATCCATGATGAACAACAAGGGATCAAATGGATGATAGAAAGAGATTTCTGCTCAAGAGAATTAAGAGATGAGAGAAGTGGAGTCGCCACTTGAACAATGAATCTGATTCTAGGATCCAAAAGGTAACCACAAGCAGATATGAGGAAAGCTTCTTGTCTGGGAAAAATGAGAAAGTGGAGTCGCCACCCAAACAGGAAACAAACCCAAGAGGCGCTGCTGATATGTGATGAAAAGATGCCAAAATATTGATTCTGCCAGCTCAACTGAGAGATGAGAAAGATGAGAAGATGAATGATTGTCGTTTGAAACACCGAGAACAAAGTGTCCCCGGCAACGGCGCCAAAAAATGTTGTCGCGCAGATTGACACGACAACGCTCAGACCGGGGGTTGTCACTCTGATCCCCGATCCCTCCGTTTAAGCCTGTCTCCCGCGGCTAAGGGGGGTAGTCCCTGTGGGATGATGAGACCAACTGTCGACCAGTTGGTTGGGAGACACGAGACACGATATGAAAAACACCAGATAGATTTGATTAACTTAGCAGACCAGTGCCTTAAGAGATTGTTATTAAAACGATTACTTGTTAGATGATGTAGAAGAATAAACCGTGAACAGCAATCATTTGTCATCAAAGGCATCAGCTAAAACACAATGCTTTAAAAATAACCAAGACGATATCCAACAACTGAAAGATTTGAAAAGATGAAAGCCTTAAACCACCACGAGAATCATGAATTATTAACCAGATATCGTATTCGCATCTCGACTTGAAAATTTTAGATCTCAGCATGAAAGATGATAAATCCCGAAAATGACTGGATCTGACGAAGAAAATTTTCCACAAAATCTTTATATTTTTTCGATTTTTTTTTTTTAAAATCTTTTTTCAATTTTTTATGAAATGAAACTTGATAAAAATAAAAATTAAACTAAAAAATTAAACTAATCCTAAAGACTTTTTTATTTTTTTATTTTTTAAAACCAAAAAATGAAATCTAATTAAAATCTAGATCAAAACTAAGCTAAAATAAAAATTTAAATCTAAGCTTTAAAATCTAACCAAAATCTAAAAATTAAATATTAAAATCTACTATTTTAAATCTAAACAAAACTATTCAAATTTTAAACTAAAGCTAAAACATTAAAATACAAATCTAAAAAAACAAAATCTAAAATCATTAAATCTAAAAAAATAAAAAAATAAAAACTAACAAAATTTTTTCTTTTTAAATATAACAATGAAACTATAGTGAAACCTTTTTTTGATTTTCATAAATTTAGTTCCAATTAAATGAAACTATATCCAAAGGCGTATATGAAAACCTATGCTAATCCATATGCTTTGCCAAAACAAAAAGAACTCCAAACGCTAATTTTTTTTTTTTTTTAAACGCTACAGGAACTGATACATTTAAAAAAAAAAAAAAAATACGATCAGAATCGCAGCTACGCGTGAACCCTAGACAGTCGAATGGAATGCGATGGCGATGAGACCGTAACCCTGAGAAATGATGAATGCAAATAAATACGATTTTCCACAGAGGTTTTTGTTACCTGTCCCCGTGCGTGCGTTCGGATTGAAACTTACCTGCGCAGATGTGTAAAACCCAAGAAGCTGGAACGTTGATGCGTAATGGGTTGTTATTTACCCGCAGAGAGAGAGAGTTGAACGCATGGTTTGAAGCTGCAGATTCGGGCGAAGGCTGTATCCCTCATGCGGTGAAATGAATCGACAGCGGTAAGATCTGGAGCTGCTGGCGTGAATCCAAAAATCTTATGCGTTGAGACAGTCGCTGGAGTTGGTGGCTCAGCCGCATTTCACTCTTTTTTATTTGATTTGCAGGTTCCGGCGTGATAGTGAAGAGGACGGACGGCTTACATTTGCAATCACGTTTAGAGAAAAGAAATGAAAAACGATTTCTGGTGCATATGCAGAGAAAACCTTCCTCTGCTGACGGCTTTAGCATAGAAATTGCTCACTGACATGTAAATGGAGCCCAAAAACGCTCACTGTATGTGTTACATCTCCAAACAGGACCGCATGATGCTTTTTTAGAATGCAGAGAATCGTTGCTTGAAGGGATCGAGCTGCACACCAATGATCTAGCCACCACACGTTCCAACTTCACCTTCTATCTCATCTTGCACTATGTATTCTGAGATCAAGATTCAAAACGATTGCACTTTTCCTCCAGCAAACGTTTCCTCCAGGCCGTATCAAATGGCTAATGAAATAAAAGAATCGTGATCTTATGGCCTTTGCAGATATATGCAGAAAATTCAAAGTAAAACCCTTCGAAATTTTAGAGAATACCCTGCAACCTGTTGAAGAAAAAAGGACAAAACCCTACAAAAATTTAAAACCCTAATGAAAAAATTGTAAAAAGCAGAATCTTGAAAACCCTAGATCAGAAAAAATTTAAACCCTAAGACAACTAATTAATGTACAAACTTGGCCCCTTACAGCCAGATTTAGCCACAAATACAGAAATATTTTCAGATTATCAGAAATTTGAACTTTGCTGTGAACAGAAAGAAAATCTCTCATGTAAAACAGGAAATAAACTCTTAATGATTAACCCAGGGCCAAAATCAGCTAGGCTCTGCAAAGAAAAGCCTGTGGGAGTCGGCTGGTTCAGCCCAGAACTTCCCCAAACGCCCACAAATACCCTTCACCTAAAGACTTCCTGCACACCTCAAGCAAACATCAGTAAAGAGGGCAAGAAATGCTGCTAGATCTCAAGAGATAATGGAGATACCTGCCATTATTCCAGAAACCCTACAACATTCAAACCCTAGCACGTGAGCAAGATACCTGTACTCACAATACTCTGAAAACAAACTATTATTAACTGCTGAAAACTGAAATATGCAGAAAAAACAAACATCTCACAGCAATTCCAGAGAGTAACACCAGCCAGTTTTGAACCCCAAAGTCTTTTTATTAACCAGAAAATCAGATTACAAGAGAGCTTTTTTCAGTCCAGACTCACAGATCAGATGATCTGAAAATGACCCCTAGCACCCTACTTAAAGGAAATGTCTCCAACGGCTAGTTCGAGTGATCCATGTAGAAATGATCTCGACCGTTGATGAGGATCAAGACATCTCTTGATCTCATCCGTCGATTTATTCACTTAAAATATTATTATTTTATTAGTTAGGGTTTTTGCTTCATTTTTTAATTTTTTATTATTTTTATTCATTTTTTAATTTTTTAATTCATTTTAAAATGGATCATCGAACGAAGCCTTCGGAAACATCACCTAGGACCTAGGACTTAGGACTCATGAGGGGATTTAAAACATTTTTCGACCCTCAGGACACATTACATCATGACTTTTCCAATTTACATCTTAAGGGAGAAAACCCCTTTAACATAGACCCTCACAAATCACCCAGTTCTGCGACACAACTATAATCTAGCAGATCAACACACTAGGATTCTCCTAAAATTCCAATGACAAAATCAATCCCGGCTTTGGGGTCAGGTTTGAAGGAAAACTCTGCCGATCCGTGGATCGGTGAGACGAAAAACCTTCCGGGACGTAGATTATCATCAGAAAGTTAGGTCCACCTAGGCAAATTACATACACGACTCATGTCTGCTAAGATTATTTACAATCAATACATGCAGACTGGGTTTACAATAAAAAATATCAAGTTGCTGATGATGGCAGGATGGCACGGACATGCTGATCAGGTGCTGCCCCTTTTTGCCAAGAAAAGGGGGATGTACTGCATGGTAGTTGACCAGTAGAGGTCAACACAGCTCATGATTCTCCTTTGGCTGGGCACCAGGGATTTAGGAAGACATACATGGTAGTGAGAGAGCGCTTCACTTGGAAGGGCCTCAAGGGAGATGTGTTGAGGCATGTGCAGGAGTGCAAGGTTTACTAGAGGAACAAGGGTGAGTTAACCCATGCAACAAGATTGTTGTAGCCTCTTCCCATCCCTGACGGGAAATGGGAAAGCATCTCTATGGACTTCATTACTGGACTTCCCTCTGTGCAAGGGAAGGATTGTATTTTTGTAATGGTCGATCAACTGACCAAGTTTGCACACTTCTTTGCCATACCGACATGATATTCAGCTTCACAGGTGGAAGAGTTGTTCTTCAGGGAGGTCTTTCATCTGCACGGACTCCCTAAGACCATAGTCAGTGACAGGGATAACCGATTCGTGGGAGGATTTTGGCAGGAGCTCTTCATACTAGTCGGCATTGAGCTCACCTCGATCACCAACTATCATCTGTAGACCGATGGTTAGACAGAGAGAGTGAATAGTGGTTGGAGGGCTATCTCAGGAATTATGTCACAGGGCAGTAAAGAGCTTGGATTCGATGGTTGCACCTGGGAGAGTATTGTTACAACATCACCCATCATATGTCCATTGGTATGACTCCTTTCTGTGCTTTATATGGTTATGACGCTTTGTCTTTTGCTGATATTGTTTTTGGAGACAACAGAGCCCCAAAGGCCAAGGATTGGATCCTAGAGAGCCAAGATATCCTCAAGGGTCTTAAGGATAACTTACAAACAACCCAGAACCAACAAAAGATTTATGCTAATCGACATCGAGTGCAGAGGCATTTCGAGGAAGGGGACTTGGTCTATTGCAACCATACCGACAGTCCACACTTAAGCAGAAGGGGGCCGAAAAGCTGCAGTCGAGATTCTTTGGGCCGTACAGAGTGAGTAGGAGGGTTGGAGAGGTGGCTTACGAGTTGGAGCTACCATTAAGGGAGAAGGATTCATAACATCTTTCATGTGTCATGCCTCAAGAGGGTGTTGGGGCAGCATGTTACAGCAGTCACGGAGTTGCCTCTGCTAGATGAGGGGCATTTGATCCTAGAGCCAGAAGCCATTTTGGAGACTAGGGAAAGGAAGCTTAGAAGCAGGATCATCTGAGAGTATTGGGCGCGATGGAAGAATTTACCAGATGAGGATGCCACTTGGGAGGGAGAGCACATTCTTGAGCATCCGACATTGAAGTTGCTTGGGGACAAGCAACATTTAGGGGGGGGGACTATCATGTCCCTTCCTAAATCATCTTGGAACAATATTAATTTTTGTATTATGGGGCCAGTTTTGGAGTTAGTGGACCCCATTCAATTTTATTAGGAGATTAGACTAGGAGAAGATGTTTTGTTTTGTAGTTAAGTTACACATGGGGGCCACCCACACTAGGGAGTTACGCACTCCCTAGTTCGATTTGCATGGAGGGGGTTAACTTTTGCATGATGATGGTTAAGTGAGGGCACACGATGGAGGATGAAATGGAGGGAAATGTGCTCCACGAAAACTATATAAGGAGGGGAAATCTTGTCTTTTCATTCATTCATCAGAGTATATCGATTTCTCTTTGGTTGCTCGAGCTGCTTAGCCGAGTCACTGGCTGTTTAGCACGAGTTCTTCAGGCAAAGGGCTCGCCCTTTCGTCGGGGACTTCGAGTGCCACCCTAGGAAGGTTTTCTTCGTTTCTTCAAGAGGAGGATAACATTATGATTTCCAGCAGTAGCATTTCCTTCCAGGTGGTGCGTATTGCTGTAGGACGCAGTGGGAGAGGAGGCCGAGTTTGTTGGTGGTGTTTAGCAGTGGAGTTTTGCTGTGAGATTTTCAAAGAGGAGGCTAGGGAGAATTGTCAGCTTTTTGGTGAGTTTGGGAGCTGATTGAGCTTCTTTCTTATCTAGGTGACTTTTGCACCTGGGCCAGCACAGAGGCAGTATTGGAAGCTCACTTGGTGGGTAGAGCATCAGTCCTTGAGGCTGAGCTTTGCCGTGGAGGTTGGAGGAGATATTTGGAGTGGTGTTTGCTTCCCTTTCAAAGCTTGGAGGAGGAATTTGTGGCCATCTCTTGTAGGCCGTATTTCTGGAGCTGTTTGGAGGGCGTGGGCCATAGAGGAGGTCAAATTTGGGAGGTTGGATTCAGGCCAAACCCTTTTTGGGTTTTTGTGGGTTTTGGCCAAGGAGCTTGTGGCTGAAGTTTCATCATTTTCTGAGCACCGAAGACAGGGTTTCTTGCAGCTCCTTTCCAGCCAACAGTTGTAGTTACTGGGAGAGCGTAGAGCATTAGAGGAGCAGTTACTTTCCAACATTGAGATTATTGTTTGACACTTGGGTTCTGTCAAGCTTGCCCTTGAGGCAAGCCCAGGTGCATTTTCCACACTATTGTACTTGCTCCATTCCATTAATAAAATGGCTTAGCTGGTTCTCATTTCTGATGTGTATTGAGTATTTGCTGATCGTTTAATTTTTCTGTGTATGAATCGTATTTTCTTTTGTATATCACTGTTTGTTTAAGTTTGGAACATTACAATTCCATATGTATCTAAACTCAAAACTTCAAAAGAAATATATGACAAACGGATAGAGTTGTTTTCCGTAAGCATTGCAGGAGAAGTTATCTCATTAAGGCAAGAACTCTACAAGCTAAGGATATCAAAAGAAGAAGGAATAGCCTCATACTTTATGAGGATATTTGAAATAAGGGATCAACTTCAAGATCTGGGAGAAATAATGTCTGACAAAGAGATGACCACTGTAGTACTAAATGCACTACCAGAGGAATGGGGTAACTTCACATCAAGCATTTATGGGAAGAAGGAAGCTACTCCATTCAAGGATCTATGGTCACTATGCAAGATTGAAGAAACCAGGCTGAAGGAAAAAACTGATGTAGGATCAAGTGAGCAAAATCAAGCATATGCTACAATGACAAAAAGAAAAGGAAAATTTGGAAAGTTTGGTCCTCAGAAAAAGAAGAAGAATATGGCCAAGGTTCAATGCTATGGATGTCAAGAATATGGGCATTACAAGAGAGATTGTCCTAAGCTCAAGAAGGACAATAACAAAAGAGGAAGAGAATAAGCCCATATCACCGAAGAAGTGGAGGAAGCTAAAAAGAAGAAATCCAAGAAAGAGGAAGTAAAATATCTCTACTATGATTGAGATAGTCTTCCTCACCTAGTTCTTTCCAAGTTTTTGTTTTTCAAGTTTTATGTTGTAAGATATGTCCATCATGAGTCACTAAGGAGCATGATAGGATGCATCATGGCATCATAGAAGCATTGAAAGCAAGAGCTCGTGAAATCATCATAGAGAAGCATGAAAGATAGAAATCTATGGTAGTCACCTATGGAAAGATATAACTCTTGGTAACCTCATTAGAAGCATAAATAGTACTTATGGGAAAAGGGGAAAATCATCTAGGACAAAGTACATCATACATCAATCAAAAGGAAAACATTTGCTGAATAAGGATACTCAAGATCCTCTATTGGAATCTTCATTGGAAGATTCACCGATTAAAAGGAAGCAAGTGTTTCATCAAGAATTCCAATTTGTGGAATTCATGGGATGGTGGAATGATGTCAAAAGAAGTGAAGCAGATCAAGGAATTGAAGTTCTTACAATCAAGGAAGCTGCTGAAGGAAGTCTAGGTGACCTAAAGGAGAATGAGGTATGTATGCTTGTATTTGATAAAAATAGAGTCATGTCATATGGTTGCAAGTAACATGGATAAATGCTCTATCTAGAGAGCATGATCAAAAGAAAGTATCTCCTCTTTTGAAAGGATGTAGGAAGGCATGGGTCACACATTGACCAGATGAAATCAACATAATATGTCCTCATATGAAGTATGAGGTGGTTGACGAAAATTGGAGGAACTTTGTGTGGAAGTTCCTGGAAAAGAAATGTGTGAAGAAAGAAAGGAAGAGATCATGAAATATGTAATTGTGGAAGAGGCGATAAACATCCAAGGATTGAAATATTTGACTATAATATCTCCATGAAAGATATGAAGACCTTGATGAAGTCTGAAAAAGAAAGAGACCCTTTACAGTAGATATCTTTTGGAGATGTGTCAATATATATGCCGGATGCTGATGCAAATAGAAAGATGTCACAATGAAAGACCATCATAAAGGTAATTTTGATTTAATGTTCATTTCTTATTTTTGAATGATATCTACATGGGCTTATGCAGGGCATCTAAGGGAAGAACTGTAGAAGTCTTCTACAACTAACAATCATGTGGCAGGATGAAAGGTACTTAAGGAAACATGATAGGAAGAAGGCAGCATGGCATGAAGGAAGGCCAAATATGGACTAATGGATCACTTTCCAATGTTTGAAATGATGACATGACTCATGGATGAAAGTGATGGATGGTCTGTGCCCTACAAAAAAGTCCCAAAAGATGTAGACTCTATTACAAAGAAGAAATTCATGACATCAAAGGAAGGAGTTCTACAAGTAGCTAGTTGTCCCATGATCTCGACCTAAAGAGCCGTTGGAAGCAAGTCCCTGGTCATGAGGGAGCTTGGACAAGTCTCTGATTAAGAGGGAGCTTGGGTACATTCCTTTTATGAAATGGGTTGGTCATCCCTGGTTAAGAGGGAGTGACAGATATGGTTCTCTACTTCATGTGTTATGCAATAGACCAGGACTAACAGTCGTGAGCCTTAGTGAAGGCCATGAGGAGACATAGACACATCATTCTTGTTTTCACCTGGGAAGATAGAATGGAGGATTCGGTAAGCATCTAGAATCCAATACTCTTTGAGGATGTGGTAGGGAATCCAAGATAAGAGTAGTTGTAAAGGACCGATATTCTTTAAGGATTAGGAATCCAAGATAAGAATAGTCATAGTGGAGCATACTCTGAGAGAACCCCGGTGGGGTATGTTCCGAGAGAGACAATGATGATGGTGTCTATAAATCATTGGTCTCGCCAGCATTCAACTCTAATCTTGTGGAGAGACATAGTAGTTAGTCGAGGCCTTTGCTATGTGACAATGCTGGATATTATGATGCTAAATAGATGGGTTACCAGTTCGACACTTATGAGAATTCTTCAGATTGAGAATGTCCAAGTACCTTGTGTAGAATTACGAATACCTCCCTAGTTAAGAGGGAGTGTTGAAAGATGTAACTAGGTTCGGTCTTCATAATGACATGTGTAATCATGATTTTATGTAATTGATGTAAAGAAGAAAATAAAACTATTTTTTAATGCTTGAGTCATGGGTTTCATGCTCAAGGAATTTTATTTTATAGTTAAAGCTCCCACTGTGAGATTTTAGGGTTTTGGTCATCAAATCATAAAGTCTATTGAGTCAATGTTAAAGATTGAAGACCCATTTGGGAATGTTATACATTGTAAAAGGAATTTTTTTTTTTGAGTATTAACTCTCCAAGACCATGTCACAAGCTCAACTTAAAGTTGGCCTACAAAAAGGAATAAAGATGATTCTAGAAAGGCATGTTGGCCTAGGCACAAGGACAAGTCAACCTATATCTCATGGACAGACAACTATCTATAGGGAAACTCGACATCACTTGAAGAATAATTCGATCAAGAATCTGAAACAAGAAAGGAGCTCCAGAATGTTGGCATTATGAATTATGTGTTTTCCTTGATGGCAACCTACCTGATGAATGGAAACCTACTTGATGAGTTGTCTCTTGATAGGAATCTACTTGTTGAAGATGTAAACAGGATGTGTCTACAGATGTGACAGAGTTTTTTGACAAAGGCATAACAGTTCAGAGGCAGAGGAATGATAAAGTTGAAAGTTCAAGAAGTATACGCGGGTTCTGTTAAGCAAAGCCACATACACACGCGAGTATGAAGAAACAAAGGCATGTACAGTTTCCGCACCATGGTATTCTAAATACCAAGGGTCCTTACCATGGTATTGTCCTGTGGTATTGAGCCCAGTAATAGATGTTTTGATCCCGTCTAAGAAAACCATCGGCTGGAGTATGGTTTTGACCTGTGGTATTGGATAAAGGCTAAGCTATATAAGGTGATGAAGATCAAAGTGGTAGTAAGTGTGCAAGTGATGGAAATCTTATGAATAGTTAGATCTGAAGCAAATATGCATGTAATGGGCTATTGATGCTTTGCTTGATCTAAACTAAGTATGCACCCGGGAGTTTGATGATGGATCAGATCCAATAGATCTGAGATCATGATTATGAGATGATCTGATTTGTGTTGATAGCGTCTTAACACGTGATTTTTCTGTGTATGCCGAGATTTGGGTATGTCTGAAGTTCCATGTTCTAGCGAAGATTTGATTATGAATTTGTAGATCTATACGCGGGTTTTATAGCCTGCGAGGCGTGTACACACGTGAGTGTCTTTCTGGTAAGTCGTGTACATGCAGGGTTGTCTCCTGAAAGTGCATACACACACAGATATTCTTTGAAGAAAGCGCGTACAGAAAGTAGGGTTTTGATGAAAAGGATGTCTGATTAGTTTAATCAGTTTTGATGTGTTTCTGCTGTCTTTCAATGAAGTCTTCTTGATGATCTGGGTTTAAACAATGATGTTTTGGTTATGGATTGATTGATTAAAGAATGTTGAAGTTACTTGTTGATTGTGATTGAAGATCAGAGAAAGTTCTGTGATTGGTTGAGAATGACGCAGTAAATCTGTGTATGATTCAGTATTTGTTTCAGAGTAACAGTGGTCCAATTTTCAGGTTTCAGTGGTTTAAGATCTGTATGCGGGTATGCTTCATGAAAGACCCGTACATACGCGAGTTTGCTACTGTTCAGGGTTTGCAGTAACAGAATCTGGTTTCTGTGATGTGCAATATGTTTTTGATATTCTAGTTACAGTGATCTGACTATTCTAGTTGATTGGTTGAGTTGTAAGATTCAGTGATTGGGTTATTTTAGTTGATTGGTTGCTTCAATTGGGTCAAAGATTGATGATTGAGTTACAGAGATAAGTTTCAATTTTGATGATTAGTTTTGAGCTTAAATGTTGGTAGTGGGTCCAGTTTGAAAATTTGATGAAACGTGGCCTACAAATTATGATGTGTTGTGTACAATGTGGATCCAGTATGAAAATTTATGAAACATGGTCCCCGAAGATGAGGGAGTTGGAGCTTCTTTGAAGTGGTAGCTGGTAAATTAGATCAGGGGGTTGGAGCTCCCTTCTAGTAGAAGCTGGAGAATGAGCGAAGGTTGTAGCCTTCTGCAGGTTGGTCCCTGCGTATTGGTATGAGTTTACGCCATTACAAGATTTGGGGGGTTGGAGCTCCCTTCCAGTGGGAGTTGGAGAACAAGCGAAGATTGTAGCTTTTTGTAGGTGGGTGCCTGCGTACTGGTACGAGTCTGCGACAATACAAGATTGTAAAAGCTTTTCTTTATATTAAAAAGAAGACAGAGACGACAACAGTAGGTGGTTTTTTCCCGCATTGGGTTTCCACGTTAAATCCTAGTGTTCATGTGTGTTGCTTATGTGTGATGGCTTACTTTTGTTCTTACTGCACATGGTTGCTATCTATTTAATGTTTAATAAAGTACTGATGCACTGGATCAAAATAAACAAAAGATGAATTAACTGAAAATTAAGTTTACTAGATATACGCTAGTTGTCTTAAGAACAATCATGTACACACGCGGGTTCCCTTCTGTAAAGTCGCGTACAAAAATCAGGAAATGAAATTGAAAAGTTTAATGATTTGAAAATATTGATTCACCCCCCCCTCTCAGTATTTTTCCCAACAATTGGTATGAGAGCAGGTCCTTTGGCAGAAGCTTGATCGCTTGAAGGAGATCCGTCAAGACAATGGGTAAGAAGCAAAAGAAGAAAGCAACTCAAAAGAAGAAGACATCTCAAAGAAACAGTGACAGTGAAGATTGTCTATTGGATGGAAGAAAATATTCAGATTCAGAATCACCTCGCTTTGTATTAATCCAGAATGAAGATGATCAAGCAAAAGAATTATCAGGTACTGATTTTTGTTCCACTTGTGATCCATTTCCCTGTTCATGTAATATTGAAGATAGTGAATATGATAGTGAATCAACTGAATTTTCTCTTATGGGTAAAAGTGAAAGAAATCTAATGGCCCTAGAAGTAGAGGTTAAAAGGCTCACAGATAAAATTAGAGATCAGCAAAATCTATTTGATAAAAGGGAATGTACCTACAAAGAAGAGATTACCAGGTTAAAGACTCAGTTGCAAGAAGAAAACAAAATAAGGAAGCAGTACAAGGAAAAGGAAGATCAATGTCAAAGGCTACAGGATGAAGTAACATCATTAAGAAATCAAGTGAATGAAAATGATACAACAACCAAGGAACTTAAAGAAAGAACCAATTACTATGAAGGACTTGAAGCATAAATCATTTCTCTCAAATTTGATCTTGAAAAGTCAAACAAACGATATGAGGAGACTCTTCAAGCATTTGAAGAACAAGAAAATGGGCTGAAAGAAGAGATTCTCAAATTAAAACAACAAATGGAGGAAGGAAGAAAGATTGAAGAAATTATGAAGAAGCAGGAAAAGCAATATCAGGTTGAGGTAAATATCCTAAAAGGTAAATTAGAAGAAAATGATAAACATTTGTGATTTCAAGATAGTACTAAGATTTTGGATAATATTCTTAGTAATCAAAGGTCTCCTGCCATCAAATCTGGTCTTGGTTTTCATGAAACTGTTGAAGGTGAATCTAGTTCACAAGCTGAGGCAAGGAATTCTAATGCAAAATCTGAAATGCTCAACAAGGAGATAAGAAGTCAATCTCATCAACAACCAAGGAAAGAAAGTCTTCAAAGGAAATCATTTACTCCTAACTATAGAAGTGTTAATCAATTTTCTCCTCTGATCAATAATGTTGAATGTTCTATATGTCATAATTATGGACACGTTGCAGCCAATTGTAGAAGTAGAATGTTTCAAGCTAATAACTGCCTCACAAAAAGATCATCAACTTCCAGGTTCTTTAAGGGATATTGTTTTGCTTGCAATATATTTGGTCACAAAGCCATTGATTGCAATAGAAGAAATATGAAACATATAAGATGTTATGCTTGTAACAAGTTTGGGCATGTAGCAAAAGAATGTAGGAACAAGTCTATGGATCGTCACAGACAACATGGTAAGCAACTAGATAAGAACATTAATGTCAGAAGACCTGAAAAAGATGGATCCACCAATAAGCAAGAAAAAGAAGAACATATAAGGTGTGGTCTTGCTCTCTGCTCATTTGAAGATGAAGATGAATGGTACATAGATAGTGGATGTTCCCATCACATGACTGGAGATAAGAGTAAAATGGAGACTCAGGAAAAACCAACATGGTAATGTTATTCTTGGAACTGATGTTTCAACAAAAGTTCTAGGACAAGGTAAAGCCAAAATTAATAAAAGTAGAGCAGAAGCTGATGCTTTATTAGTTCAAGGACTAAAGTAGAATATTCTACGTGTAGGTCAAATGGCAGATAAGGGAAATATAATTGTGTTTACATCAACCAAGTGTAAGGTTATGAATGAAGTAACTGGAAAAGTCATAATAAGAGGATATAGAAATCGAGACAAATTATATGTGTTTGAAGAACGAAATTCTCATAGATATGAGAAAGGTTCTGAGTTAGAGTAAAAGAAGATGGTGCCTATTGTAGTCTCTTATTCTTAAATGAATATTTCTAACATTGACTGCAAAAGTGGTGAGAGGTACATGACCTCATGAAAACAAAAGATAATTATCAGGTCCTCAGGATCAGTGATATGTATCTCAGGGGGGAGTAATACATGTTGACTCCCATGGTTGATTTTGATTTTCATGCTGCTTATACTACTGACAGTGCCTTTGGTGTAGTAACAGTAAACAGGTACAGACAAAAAATACTCAGGGGAAGCTGAAGGTGTGAAATTTCAGTATTTCACTTTCTGTACGCGGATCCTATAAAGAAAAGTTGCGTGTATACACGAGTTCTGAACTGAATAGTCGCGTATATCTTGGTTTGATGAAGAATCAGTGGGACAGACTCAGGAGAAAGGTCTGATATGCTTCAATCTATTATTATTTGACTTTCATGATTCTGATGGTTACAATCTGCTGATGCTATTTAGAAGTGCTTTTGGCCCTTATAAGTTGTTGATGACTTGATGGATCACTGGTTGATGATGATTCCTTGATGATTCGTACTGATATATAAAATGATATGATCAGATTTGACTGTGAACAATTGGAACAAGTTCAGGGGGAGCATTTTCTATGCTTCTAATAATGCATCATTGGCATTATGTTTCCTTTAGAAGTCCTTGGTATGTAATGATGCTTATCAATGGTGATGATGCTTATGTTGCTGAAGTGTTTAAATGATTATGCATCATGTTATGTTGTGGTCATAAGTTGCCTATGATGAAATCATGGATGATACTTATATTTCTTGAGCCACATAGTTGTTATGATGCTACTGATCAGATTTATGGATGATTCTTTTGATGATGCATATGGTACATATGTTATGTTGCTTACATGGTGATCTTCATAAGTTCAAGGAGATAAACAAAGCTTGATTATACAACCTCATTATTTGATGAGTGTCGCTCATTACTTTTATGCTGCTGTTATGCATGATGTGCATATGGTGCAGTTATGAATGATGATTCCTACAACGCTTGGATCTCACATGGTATATTGTTTCTTTTGATGAGATGAGTTACTAACAAAGTTTGACAAATGATGGTGAGCTCATGGTTTGCTTTTCTCATTTGATGAGAAGAGAGATGCATACTGCTATCTCTATGATGGATGAACTACAAATAAGGATCTTATGGATGATTTTCATGTTGATGAAGTGATGTTGGTATGATAGTTCTTCTTGGATGAAGAAAATGGGCCAAGAGAATGGTGTTACTGCAGGTTTCATGAAGACATGGCATACTTAGTCACATATTGATGATGTTAAGGAATGATGAATACTTCTCCCTATCTTACTTTATGATGATAGGCTTGGTTCTCACATATGTTGATTATCATGATTGATGCTTATCAGATGTGGGATGTTAGAAAACTCCCTAGTGATGATACATGTATGATATGTTGGGGATTGTTGTGGAAAGAACATGTAGTTCTTGCTATGATTATTTGATGATGATGTTGTCATGGATGATGACTATGGTACTTACACATGTACATGATATGATATGGTCATTACTGCTTGGAGATATGGCATATGCTTAGTTGATGCATGAAAAGCTATGCTTTGATGAACATGGATTAAGGCTTTTTTTACTAAGGGAAAAAGAGCAAGTTAGTCTTGATGAGGTCAAGAGGATGAGTTGATAGCAGATATCTATGGAAAATCTTATGCTGCATATTTGGTCATAGGTTGATGATATTGAAGCTACATTGTCTTATCTTGCGAATTGATGATGGACATATACAGGTTGTTGTTCTTGGTGCTGATGACAGATGCTTATGGTGCAGATCATATATGGTGTATGATAGTTGCTGATGACTATCATGGTCTTATTGAGGTCTTTGGTCTTGGTTATACATGTCATATCTATCATTTGATGTAAAGATCATGTAAAGACCTGTGATGTATTCATTGTAAAATTCAGTCATGTATGGACTATTGTGGTCAAGTCCTTTTGGATATGTGATGTAATTTGTAACCCCACTGTGTTTGGGAAGTTGATGTAATAATGATGTCAAATATGTAAACCCACTGTGATTGGGTGATTGATGTAAGTTTGAGTCCTTGGTGATAGGACAAGTCCTATGAGTCATAGAGTCATGTGCTTCATTTTACATCTGTCAGAAACTTAAGATACATGATCCATGTTCATACTCAATAGTTCAGATACAACAGTCTTCATTCAACACTAGTCAACCCTTTTCCCTTGATGTCAAAGGGGGAGAGTAACTTGGTGTTTGGAGAGTTGCTTGGCTTGATGTGTTTTACAGGTATCTATAGGTTGTGGTGGCCAAACACCAAAGTGGTTGCCATCAAGTCCAAAGGTGGAGATTGTTGGCATTGTGAATTATGTGTTGTCCTTGATGGCAACCTACCTGATGAATGACAACCTACTTGATGGAAACCTACTTGTTGAAGATGTAAACAAGATGTGTCTATAGATGTGACAGAGTGTTTTGACAAAAGCATAACAGTTCAGAGGCAGTGGAATGATAAAGTTGAAAGTTCAAGATGTATACGCGAGTTCTGTTAAGCAAAGCCGCGTACACACGCGAGTATGAAGAAGCAAAGGCGTGTACAATTTCCGCACCGTGGTATTCTAAATATCAAGGGTTCTTACCATGGTATTGGCCTGTGGTATTGAGCCCAGTAAGGGATGTTTTGATCCCGTCCAAGAAAACAATCGGCTGGAGTATGGTTTTGACTTGTGGTATTGGATAAAGGCTAAGCTATATAAGGTGATGAAGATCAAAGTGATAGTAAGTGTGCAAGTGATGGAAATATTATGAATAGTTAGATCTGAAGCAAATATGCATGTAATGGGCTATTGATGCTTTGCTTGATCTAAACTAAGTATGCACTCGGGAGTTTGATGATGGATCCGATCCAATATATTTGAGATGAGAATCATGATTATGAGATGTTCTGATTTGTGTTGATAGTGTCTTAACAAGTGATTTTTCTGTGTATGCCGAGATTTGGGTATGTCTAAAGTTCTATGTTCCAACTAAGAGTCGATTATGAATTTGCAGATCTATACATGGGTTTTATAGCTTGCAAGGCGCGTACACACGCGAGTGTGTTTCTGGTAAGTCCTGTACTCATGGGTTGGTCTCCTAAAAAGTGTGTACACACACATATATTCTTTGAAGAAAGCGCATATAGAAAGTAGGGTTTTGATGAAAAGGATGTTTGATCAGTTTAATCAGTTTTGATGTGTTTCTGTTGTCTGTCAATGAAGTCTTCTTGATGATTTGGGTTTAAATAGTGATGTTTTGGTTATGGATTGATTGATTAAAGAATGTTGAAGTTACTTGCTGATTGTGATTGAAGATCAGAGAAAGTTCTGTGATTGTTTCAGAATGATGCAGTAAATCTGTGTATGATTCAGTGTTTGTTTCAGAGTGATAGTGGTCCAGTTTTCAGGTTTTAGTGGTTTAAGATCTGTATGCGGGTATGCTTCATGAAAGATGCGTGCACACGCGAGTTTGCTACTGCAAAGTAGCGTACATATTTTGACAGATGGATGTTCAGGGTTTGCAGTAATAGAATTTGGTTTCTATGATGTGCAGTATGTTGTTTGATATTCTAGTTACAGTGATCTGACTGTTCTAGTTGATTGGTTGAATTTTAAGATTCAGTGATTGGGTTATTTCAGTTGATTGGTTGCTTCATTTGGGTCAAAGATTGATGATTGAGTTACAAAGATAAGGTTCAGTTTTGATGATTGGTTTTGAACTTAAATGTTGGTAGTGGGTCTAGTCTGAAAATTTGATGAAACATGGCCTACAAGTTGTGATGTGTTGTGTAGCAGGTGGATCCAGTATGAAAATTTATGAAACGTGGTCCTCGGAGATGAGGGAGTTGGAGCTTCCTTCCAGTGGTAGCTGGTAAATCAGATTAGGGGGTTGGAGCTCCCTTCTAGTAGGAGCTGGAGAACGAGCGAAGGTTGTAGCCTTCTGCAGGTTGGTGCCTGCGTATTGGTATGAGTTTATGCCAGTACAAGATTTAGGGGGTTGGAGCTCCCTTCCAATAGGAGCTGGAGAACGAGCGAAGGTTTTATCCTTCTACAGGTGGGTGCCTGCGTACTGGTATGAGTTTGTGCCAGTACAAGATTGTAAAATCTTTTCTTTATATTAAAAAGAAGACAGAGACGACAACAACAAGTGGTTTTTTCCCGCATTGGGTTTCCACCTTAAATCCCGGTGTTCATGTGTGTTGCTTATGTGTGATGGTTTATTTTGTTCTTACTGCACATGGTTACTATCTATTTAATGTTTAATGAAGTACTGATGCACTGGATCAAAATAAACAAAAGATGAATTAATTGAAAAGTAAGTTTACTGGATATATGCTAGTTGTCTTAAGAATAGTCGCGTACACATGTGGTTCCCTTCTGTAAAGTCGCGCACAGAAATCAGGAAATGAAATTGCAAAATTTAATGATTTGAAAATATTGATTCACCCCCCCCCCCTCCTTTCTCAGTGTTTTTCCCAACAGAGAATCATAAGGAGAGAAGCCACATATCCAGCGAGAAGGGGTGGAGAGCGAAGTTATTTGAGATTGTTTTTGGGTCATCTTCCTCACACATGTGACAAAAACTAGGGTTTCTGTAGTAGGGTTATGCCAGCCCTTATAGAAGCCAAGTAGAGGGTCACTATATCACAAATTTTGCTAGTCGAGGTTGCAAGGAGAAGCTCTCAAGCCAAGTGAAGGAGGAACACATCATAATTCAGCTCACACGAGTGATTTTGCAATAGTTTCAGGCAGCCGAGAGTTGCAGGTCTGTGGAGGAAGGCCGAAGTACCAGAATGGTCGAAGTTTGCAGTATTAATAAGTCAACTTGACTAGCATTGACTTGGACAAGAAGAGGAAGTAGTTAAGAAGAGTCTTGTGACTTGGTCTTGGAGTGGTTGGTAAATCATGGGTGTTGGTCTTGGAATTCATCCCTTGAAGGTTCTATAAGAAGAAGAATTTGTGTGGGTTTTCCTCTCAAGTTGGAGAGGTTTTGGCCCTGGTTGATTGCCTACATTCCATGTCTCTTGTCTCATTATTGTTTTTGATTTGGTAGCTGTTTGATGAAAAAGAACACTATAATAATCTAATCAAAAGAAGAACCTAAACTAAAGAAATAAAAGGTATTCACAAGCATTTATCATTCAAGGAGAAATCACCTTATTCCTATGCCCTAGATTTCTCAACACGGTCTGCATGTACTCAAGAAGAAGCTCAACTTGCTCTAATAGGAGGAAATCAAGAAGGAGAAAATGATATCTCAAATGCCTATTCAACCCATTTCAAAAAGCAAGGAGGAAATAAGAAATCTGAAAAAGGTTCAAAGAAGAATCATCACAGGAAGACCAATCTATAAAAAATTCAATGTCTTCAAAGTCATAAATTTGGGCACTATAGAAACTAATGTCCTAAAACACCAAATGATAACAAGAAAATAGAAGGAGATCATGCTAATATCGCTGATACTAAAGAACCATCAAAGAAAGCCAAAGGAGAAGAGTCCAAAGTCAAAGACTTGTACTATTAAGAGACTTGAAGTCTTGAGGATTGCTAGTATTTTATATCCTTTAATTTTAAGTCTTTAGTTTTTTTGAGAAACACCTTTATAGATCATTATTGTTTTGCTTGTAGCCTTATTTTATAAGCTTTGATTTGTAAATATAGTAATAAGAGAGTGTGTCCAAAATTCTTGGACATGTTCTAGGATAAGATATATCTCAAGGATGTCTAGATCTATTCAAGATCAAGAGGGAGCTGCTGTAGTTCACAAAAAGATAAGTATTCTATCTATTTCTTCTTTCATATCATTATTTTTAATTTCTTCAAGTTTATCTAGCCTTATTTCTACTCAATTATAACCCTCTCTTTATGTTTTCTCTGAAAAGGATTGCAGACAAATGAAGTCAAAAGATTATGGCTAGATTCAGAGGGAGTAGTCCAACTCTCAAGATAAAAATAAGAATTGAACTTATGGAAGCATTGATAAGAAGTATCTTTTGTTGAAAACAATCATCCGATAAGGCATCTGGATCACTATATACAACAATATTATGGCATCATAAGTATCACAAGGATCATCTACTAGAATGGAATTGCAACATGAAGTCTCAGAAAAACAATCCAAAAGGAAGGAGAAGACTGCTTAAGATATGTTTTCTATATTATAATTATTTAAGATATTTTTAATATGAGGTTTTGAAGCTATTTTATAGAAATTGAGTTTAGGGTTTGCAGACATTTAGGGTTTTCTGAACCCTAGATAGAAGTAAACCCTAGAAAACAAAAACTCTAATAGTAGTATATTGTCTCGTCTAAGAATCCCTAATTCTTGGGATTTGACATCTAGGGTTTGCTAGCTTAAGCATTATAAGAGAAACTTGTTGTCGCTGCTATAACACCCTCCAAAATTTCACTACATTCAAAATTTGGAGCCTACTCAATTGTCGCATCAAGTGTTGCCTTGGTCGTCAAGTGTCATTTCCAATCATTCTGTATGTTTCAAGTGTTCTTGATCGTTCTTAAGTGTCGTCGTATTGCTTAGAACATCTCTAGTGCATTTCATGGTCATAACACCTTTGTTTGTTGGAAAATGACACTTTTGGTCGCAGTTGCACACACTTTGTCCATTGTACCTGGGGAGTGTATGTAAATTGGCTTTTTGATGTCTATTTGTCATTGTTCAAGCCTGTCTAATTTTTATTGATGAGTTGATATGTGTCGCACATGATTTCATGTCTAAATTCATTGTGTTCGCCGCTTGTTCAATCTTACAAACTTAGACAAATTTTGGTTGCACAAGTGAACCCATTAAGGCAAGGAGCGCATGGCACACTCGCAAGCCTTGATCGAGAATTCTTCATTGTTAGGAAGTGCAACTTGTGCCCTTCAAGAGCGCATAACACACTCCCAAGCGTCATTCCCCTTCCCTGTTCCGAACTGTGCCTAGGAAAATCAAGTCTTCCTTTGAGCGCACTTCTTTGACTCGAAGAACTGCACCCTCCTTAAGCGCATGAGCGCACCCTGAAGCCTTGAAGTGTCATCCTTCGTCCTTCTGCATTGTGCCCGATGCCCTCCTTGTCACCCTTGAGTGCACAATGCAATTGGGAAGCCCGAATGCCCTTTCTTCACCCTTCGTACCTGCGCCCCGCACCCTCCCTTGAGTTTTCTCTCTCCTCTTATGCACATGAGCGCATCCCGAAGCCTCGAAGCTTCAACCCTTCAGCTTTTCACAATGCGGCCTTACACCCAGAAGCTTCCTTATCCTCTCTGAGCGCACTACTTAATCATGAACAAGAAATTTGCATGAAACATGTTAGGATTGAAGATTTTTTAGGCTGATGTTTGCTTGCCATGACTGATTGTAGTTGTAGGTATTTCATGAGTAGCATGGAAAGGATGCATGAAGAAGATCAGGCAAAGAGGGCAGTCAAAGGAAGCATTCAAGAAAAAAGAACACATTGAAATCTTGATGATTGAAGCAACCTAAAGACTCTAGGTGATCGAAGACCCTTTGGAGGGTGAAGACATCAAGAACACGGAAGCTGCATACAATATCAAAGACGCAAGTGCCAGCCTAGTCACCTATTGAAGAAAGTCCATGTCATCAGTCACTATGAGTCCAAGTCATCAATGATAGTGACTTGTCATGTCCTCACCACATGATGATGTGGAAGTTATGATGTAATCATGTAATTATTGTAAAGACAAAGAAGTGGAAGTCCAAGAGTCATGTATGGACAAAAGAGCCATGTATAGAAGTCCAAAAGACATGTAATTCCAAGAGTCATATGTAATTCCAAAAGTCATTTGGAAGTCCAAGAGTTATAGAAGTCCAAAGGTCATTAGAAGTTGGAAAGTCAAGAGTCATGAGGATATGAAAGGTCATGCCTCAAGTTATAAAAGGATCCTCATTACTCAAGCAAAGGACTTTTAACCTTGGCTTCTCCCACAAGGCATTAGAGAGATAGAGATAGTACTTTTGGGGAGCAAGTAGTGGCTCTAATGCTCCACTATTGGAGCTAGTGGTGTTCATTGTACTTATGTATCTTGGAACTTTTGCTTAATACTTGAAGCCATTTGGCCAACACATTTTCATGCATAGATCGTGGATGTTTTGAGACTATTCTTCTAATGTTTGTGGTTTATGTTGGCTTTCATACGTGCTAAAGTAATTAAAATATTTCGGTGGCTTTGGTGCTTAACTTGTTGGAAATGTGTTGTGATGATTTAACGATCATGGCATCTATGTGAACTATTTTTCTTGATGTCTAATGATTCTTTCTCGTTTATGTGTGTGTGTCTCCATTATATTAGTACTATTACTTATCTCTTAGAGACTCACTTTCTCTCCCTTGCAGTGAAAGAACCTTGATACATCTATAATCAAACATTTCACAAGGCACACTTTCTTTCTCATTCAAAAGCACATGTGCGCTTCTCTCTCGTGCTAATTGCTTAAGCTAAGGCAAATTTTTAAGTAAACAACAACCGGGCTATTTCCGGATGGGACTCCTACACCAAATGGTGTGAGGTCTAATTGGGACCTCATATGGGAGAGATCCCCTGTATATTGGTGTTATCCAACACTGTCAACAAAACCCTAATAAAGTTTTGAGTAGGGTTCTAGGGTTTGCACTAAAACCCTAAAAGATGGGATGAAGATGGATCTTAGGAGTCCATGTCAAAACCCTAGGACCAACTCTAAGCATAAATACTATACTAATAGATTTGATGTCATGTTTTTGTAGTTGTATATTGTGCTTGGTTGTACTTATTGATGAGAATTGCAGGTACTTGAAGATGGTCTTCAAAATTGTGAAAACTAGATGAGAAAATGTAAGAACAAAAAATCAAATCTCGTGCTTGATGATGACCTCATGATAATGAAGGGCATGATGGAAAGAGGGCGCTGTAGAAAATCTGATAATATTGAAGTTTTCCATCTAATGAGCATATTAATAATTAAAGGATGAAGCTGAATATGTTGCTACCTAAGTCACCTGACACGGGGATTCGGGACACGTAGGATTCGGGATTCGTGGTGTCGGATTCGGGACATGCTGACCCCTGGAACAGGACACGTTATATATTATGTTATTATATATATATATATATATATATATATATATATATATTTTAAATATTATATATATATATATATATATATATAATATTTCAAAATATATATATATATATATATATATATATATATATATATATATAAAAATTAGATATTAGCATATTTCTTACACAAATTTTAATTAATGATACAAATTTATTGATTTCAATTTAATAAATACATGCTTAATACATAAAGGAGGAATGCGTCAACAGTTCAAATCGTTGATGGGAAAGGTTGTGGCTAGCAACCCACAATTAATTCGACCCCCTGTGTAGTGAATATGCAACAGTTTTTGTTTCCATGAACCCACAGTCTATTCCAGCAAGATTTCGACTCTTCGAGCAACTTTTTGAAACAGTTTTTCGATCCCTTAGTTATTATGGAGAGTCGCTACGACCTCCTCAAACATCCCGTCAAGTTTGCACTTCAGACAACAAATGCGCAGGGGTGACTGTGGTTCCTTAGCTCCGATAGAGGCAACTCGGCTCCCAAATCGATAGCATTGTGTTGTCTTGATATTGGTCCACCTTTGTTCGCAACATATTCAACCATCAACTACACCATTAGCACATTTCGATTTGAATGAAATGTTTGCCCTTTACGACAATGAGACAATTTTGTTTTGGCCCTTCTCTTAATAATTAGCTTACGATCTGCCGTCAACTGAAATATTTGGTTTCGGCCTTCATTCAGACTCGGCGTTGATACAAAATGTAAGCGTTGGCCGCTAATGGATGCTCAACATAGCACTAATCGACGCTGATACCAGCGGAGCAAGCAGTTTGGCACGCACTTCTCCTTGGTTTGACACGATGTATGACCCTCTTAGCAATGATATGTTGCTTATGAAGATTTGCGCTGATAGTGATTTAAACATTCGACCCTTTGCATTAATTAGTCATGCCCTGTACATGAATTTTGGCGGTGATTTGCAACATAAAGCTATAAGTATCATTGGATCTCACGGGCAACTTCTGAAGGTGTTCTTGTATAACCCAGGATTGAGAGAAATATGGCACGACAATAAACCAAACTTGGTTTCGGTGCTCAGTGCATAAAAAAAAATTACGCCACCAATAATAATCGACAACCCACTTTGAAGAAATTCGACTTTGATGAAATTCGAGTGCGTTCCGAGCCCTCGAAACGAATCCGCAAACCAGGACTCGTCATAAAATTCGAGACACGATTGGAAATTCGCGACCCGTTGCTGGACACGACGTGCCACAAGAGGACACGACGTGCCCTGAAATCTTGACACGAATCCGCAGAGAATCGTGTCGGATTCGACCGATTCGCGATTCGTCAAGGGTTTTGGACGAATCCGGTTTCTTAGGTTGCTACTTATATTTGATTTATTTGAAGGACTGATGGATCTCACTGTTAGAGGATCATGTGTTTCATGCTAGGATTGAGCATATTAAGGTTGGTATAAGATGGGAACGCAAAGCTACAAGATATTCCAACAGATGGGCAGGTACTTGATATTTTGACCAAATCTATATATTTGAAAAGCATGCATAAATTAGTTGATATCTCCTATTTTAAAGGAAGTGATGAGTTGTTGTACCTTAGGCTGGTCAGCCTGTATGATGGTACTCAGGGTTGGTATCTTGGCAGGTAGCCTAGATGATACCTAGATCCTCGTGAGGGTTGGTACCTTGGCATGTAGTGTAGATGGTACCTAGATCCCTGCTGGTGTCTCGACAGGTAGCTTCGATGACACCTCGATCCTTGTTAAGATGGTGTCTTGGCAGGTGACCTAGACGACACCTGGATCCTTGTTGAGATGGTATCTTGGCAAGAAGCCTAGATGATATATTGAACCCTGTTAGAGTTGGTGTCTTGGCAGGTAGCCTAGATGACACCTGGATCCTTGATTGATTAGATCTCTTGGCAGGTAGCCTAGATGACATCTGGATCCTTATTGAGCTAGTACCTTGGAAGGTAGCCTAGATGGTACCTAGATACCTTGGAAGTCAACCTAGATGGTATCAAGATCTCTAAGCATTGTATATGTGGACCGTGTTACTCTTCTTATAACATTTCAACTTGAGGTCATCCTTGTACTATTTATCTAATTATGATTACCTCCCTAGTTAAGAGGGAGTGTTGGAAAATGTAATTATGCTCAGTTTTCATAATTAATTTTGTATATATTGTATAAAGAAAAAGAAAAGATAAATGTAAAAGCATGGGTTTCATGCTCTATTTCTTTAGGTCAAGCATGTTCTTCATGCTCTAGGTTTTATTGAGTCAATATTGTCCTTGTCATTTGTATAAGATCCTTATGGGCACATTGTAACAATGTAACAAGAAGGAAATATTAAATTTGTTTTTAAAGTGTCATTTTTGGACTCCCAACACCAAGTCGGCCCTATCAGTGAAGTGGGCCCAAAAGAAGCCCATTTGGTCACTAAAGATGAGTATATATTAGAGAAGAATTCGACCTATTGTGACATCCATCCAATCAAGTTCAATCTACACCTAAAACAAAAGCTAATCAAGTGCGAAGGTGCTGAAAATTGTACATAGGTTCTGTCTTCATTAGGATGTAATTGTAATCATGATTGTTGAAGAATGTAACTAGTGTCAGTCTTCATAATTGTATTTGAGTCATGATGTATTATACTTATCAAAGGAAAGAAAATGAAATTTTATTGTTAAATAAATTGACTTATTAAAGCATGGGTTTCATTCTTGGGTCAATTATTTTTTTAGGTCAAAGTTTCCATTGAAGACTTCTAGGGCTTATGTCAAGTGTCCTTGTCCATTTCACATTGTAAAATACCTTTCTTAGGATATATTTGTCAAAGAAGAAATTTATTTTATTATAAAATAAGTCAGTTAAGCCTCCTCCACCAAGTCGGCCTCAAACTGGACAAGTCAGACTAAATTGGGGGGCAAAATCACTATTTAAAGGCAACAACTTGACCTCATTTGTTACTCACTCACAACAAGTTTGATTTGTAACTTCTGGGGCTAGAAAAGTTGTGAATTCCGAGGAAGAAGAAGGAAAAGGATATCGAAGGAGAAGAAGGTCTCTCACAAGCATAAGAAGTTGAAAATTCTCTCTTTTTCCCACATGTGTGAAGTTGTGAAGCTGCTGGAGGGGCTGAAATTCTGTAGTTACTAGGAGACCAAAATTTGGAAGCTGCTGGTGAAGCTGGGGGCCGAAATTTTTGGGTTGATGCTAGGTTAAAGCTACTGGACAAGAAGAGACTACTGAAGTGTGCTAAGACATATTGGAAAGCTGACTTGGTGGAGGAGGAAGGTCTGTTGGTCTAGGGTCTTGGTCTATCTCATTTGAATTACTGAAGGAAGAGTTCTTGATTGGGTTTTCCCCTATATAGGAGTTTTTCCCTGGTTGTGCACCTACATCTGGTGTCCTTGATCTTCATGTTTTGGTTTTGGTAATTGCTTGATGAACTAAGATAAAAGAAGAACATAAGAAAGATAATAATAATTCAAAGAAATCACAAGTAATTATCAACAAGAGAAAATTTCTGCCTTTCCGATTTTCTAACAATTACATTGTATATTCTTTATAAAGAAAGGAAAAAAAATTTTATTTTATTCTTGGAGTATGGGTTTCATATTCAAGTTTGATTCAAAAGCATGTTCTTCGTGCTTTTAGGTCTTCTAGGTCTTTCTAGAATCTAGGATAAAGAATAATATTGGTCATGTGTCATAGTCCCATTTGGACTCATTGTAATGAAGAAAAATATTTATTTTGTCAATAAAAAGCCATGGATAAGCCCAAGACCAAGTCGACCCAAGGAGTAGATCAAGTCGGCCTAAAAGGAGGGAATTCAACCCTCAAGAAAGGCTATATAAAGGAGAGTAGTTCGACTCATTTGGCACACTCACTCAAGCAAGTTCAATCTGCAACAATGAAGAAGGAAGAGAGTAGTTGGAGGGACGAAGAAAGATAGAATCCAAAATATGTCTAAAGATCATCTTCTCTTGTTTCGCTCTAGGGTTTGTGAAGCTACTAGTTGTAGGGGACCGAAGTTTTGTTGTAGGGGGCCAAAATTCTGTGAAGTAGTTGTAGGGGGTAGAAGTTGCATCATCAATGAAGCAATATCGAAGTTCTAGAAGTTGTCTCAAGGAAGATCTTATTGGGGTTTGGCTTGGGGATTGGAGGGTTTGTTGACTTTGGTCTGTGGGTCTTGGAAGTCTCTTTTGTAAGCAGATTCTAAAGAAGAAGAGAAGCATTTTCGGGGGTTTCCCCTTGGAGGGGTTTTGCCTTGGCTTGGAGCCTATATCTTGTGTACTTTGTATTGTTGTGATCTTCACTGTTTTGGTAATTGCTTGATGAAAAAAGATCTAATAAAGTAATAAAAGGCCAACACATATCAAAAGTACTTATCAAGTTAAGAAAAAACATCTAAATTCATAAGTTTCCTGTTTTTCCAACATGTTATCAGAGCTAAGGTGCAAGAAGGAGATTGAAGATCACAACTTTGTTGGCGCTATGGCAAGGATTATAAAGAAGGGTTTCAAGGTTCTTGGAAATCTCGCTACATCTATCAAGAATTGTCTATTGAAGATCATCTCCAAGCTCGCAAAAGAAGTAGAAGATGAAAGTTTGTTCTCCACTCTATTCAACACATTCAAGGATGAGAATGTATGGGTTATTTATAGTGGTGCCTCCAAACATATGACGGGAGAATGTAGTCAACTTCAAACCTTATCAAAGGGTAACTCATTTTGTTTAATCGAACTTGGAGACAAGAAGAGCTATCCAATGAAATGGATTGGATCCACTTCGTTGGAGCTCGAGTCTAGTGGAAGCATTCACCTCAACAATATCTTGAATGTTCCAGGTTTGAAGAAAAAATTACTTTCTATTTCTTGTCTAGAGGATAAGGGTAATAGAGTTGCTTTTATTGGTGACAAGGTTTTGGTTTGGGGTAAGGGCTCAAGTATTGATGATGCTAGGGTAATTGGGATTTGTGAGGGGACATTGTATAGGCTCTATACACCTTTGGCCGAAGCCCTAGTTCACTTAGATGTGAGTCCTTTTGAACAATGGCATAGAAGGTATGGACACCTTCATTATAAAAGTTGGCCATCTCTAAGTCAAACGGTCAATGGCATCCCTGAATTGAAGGAAGAACATGAAGGGACTTGTAAAGGATGTGCTCTAGAGAAGAACATAAAGAAACCCTTTGCAAGTAGTGATACCATATCTAAGGAAATTTTAGATCTCATACACTCAGATGTATGTGGACCTATGGCAGTCAGGCCTTTTGGTGGGCATCAGTGTTGTGTAACCTTCATTCTTGATTACTCGAGGAAGACTTGGTTATACCTTCTCAAGTATAAGGATGAGGCATTCAAAAAGTTTCAGGAGTTCAAGAATGAAGTGGAAAACCTAACCGAGAGAAAGATAAAAACTTTGAGGTCCAAAAATGGTGGAGAATACACCTCCAAGGAATTAATAACTTTTTGCAAGGAAACATGGATTAAGAGGGAGCTCATTGTTCCTTATAATCTTGAACAGAATGGCGTGGCAGAAAGGAAGAATTGAACTATCGAGGAATGTGTTAGGGCTATGCTAATGTATATCTCCCTCTATGTTGCAGGAAACATAGGGCAAGGGGGCATTTCCGTACGGAAATGAGTACGAAACGCTGAAACGCGTGTGGTATAGCCCTGAAACGCGTTTTAGGCCGTATTGCCACGTTTCACGAAACTAAAACGTGGCCAATACGGCCTGAAACGCGTTTCAGGGCTGTACGACTCACGTTTCAACGTTTTACTTGTGTTTTTTTTAATTTTTTTTTTTTTTTTAAATTTGTTTTCTAATTTATTTTTAGGTTATCCTAGTGACTTCTAGTTGCTTCTAGATGTGTGTCTAAAGTTATAAAAGTGAACTTTTTCCCTAGTGTTGATATGCAGTTCATCAGGAAGTTTGAGGCATATGCAGTTCATGGTAATGTTAAATTCTTAAAGTAAAAGTGATATTCTCCTTTATTTTTCATTTTCATCCTTTTACTTAAATTTTTAACATTACCATGAAATGACTCAGGATGTTTGAGAGTGGTTTCACCCTCATTGGATTTCATATGGAGAAAGTAGAATTTTAGATCTCACTCAAAATCCAGCAGACTTATCTGTTTTTCAGGATTTCAGGATTGGGGGGATTGCAATGTTTCCATTGGATTTTATCATGTACTAGGGTATGGAACTTGTATTTAATCAAGAGAACCAAGCCCTCTATGCAGGGGAGACTCCCAATAATCAAGAGCATGTAGGGTACTAGGGTACGAAACTTGTATTTAATCAAGAGCACTAAGGTCGTTCGACTATGTAGGAGGAGACTCCCAATCAAGCACGAGACAAGAAATTAGAAATTTCTCGTGGCTGATTTTGGATATTTCTATTTTCATTATGTGATCATTCATGAGTAAATGTGATGTAAATTTAGAGACTTATAGTTTATGCATTGACAATTGACAATTTTATCATAATTTAATAAATTAGAATGTATCATATATGCTTTATGATTGCACATATTTCTTAAATGTCCTAATATATATATAGATATATATATATATATCTATTCGCGTTTCCCCGTTTCCAAAATTTGGGGAGGTCGCGTTTCGTATCGGTTCCCGTTTCGGAAACTCATACCCGTTTCGGAAACTCATACCCGTTTCCCCGTTTCGTGCAACCTAGATCTCCCTCAATTCCTATGGGGAGAGGCATGCATGGCAATCATTTACCTGCAAAATCGAAGTCCTCACAGGATTCTCAACGATATGACTCCGGAAGAAGCATTTACAAGAAAGAAGCCAAGTGTGGATCATCTTCGGATATTTGGGTGTTTTGTGTATATTCATATATCCAAGGACAAGAGAAAGAAGTTGGATCCTACCAATCTAAAGGGCATCTTTGTTGGGTATAGTGCTTCATCAAAGGCATACAAAATCTATATTAAGGAGGATCGTCAAATTGAAGTAAGTAGGGATGTCATCTTTGATGAGAGCATAGCTTACAAGAAATCAAAGGATTTTCCAGTTGACTCTGATGAAGAAGAGATACCTATCTTTGAGGATATTTTAGGGACAATGATGGTCAAGATCAAACATCCACTCAAGAGAATGTTGAAGGTATTTGTGAACCTATACAACAAGTAATTATCCTAGAAAATTAGAAGAGGCCTGTTTGGTTGAAAAATACTCTTTAAGAAGCAGAAGGACATACAACATTGGGGACCTCTAGGGAAAGTAAAAGATCGAAAAGGTATTTAGGGTATGCTGCATACATGACAAGGCTTTGAAGAGGAACCTTCCTCATGTGAAGATGCAACTAAACATCAAGAGTGGAGGAATGCTATGCAGGAAGAATACCAATCAATCATGAAGAACGATGTCTGGGAAATTGTCCCTAGGCCAAGTGACAAATCTATAGTCACTTCAAAGTGGATTTACAAGATAAAGCATGTTGCAGATGGGAGCATCGACAAATACAAAGCAAGGTTTGTAGCAAGAGGCTTCTCATAGAAAGAAGGAATTGATTACGAGGAAACCTTTGCTCCCACAACTAGGTATACAACAATAAGATCACTTGTTTTGTTGGCTGCTACTATGGGATGGAACATCCATCAAATGGATGTCAAGACAACTTTCTTGAATGGGACCATTGATGAGGAGGTTTACATTGAGAAACCTCAAGGATTTGAATTAAATTAGAGGAGACTCATGTCTGTAGATTAAAGAAGGTTCTATATGGCATAAAGCAAGCACCTAGAGCTTGGTATGCAATAATGGATGCATACCTATTGAGATTTGGTTTTACCAAGAGTACTGTAGATCCTAAACTATATATCAGGGCGGTCCAGGGTGAACCAGTTATCATACTCTTGTATGTGGATGATCTACTAGTCACGGGTGTAGGGCATTGGATTCAGGATTGCAAGAAGCAGTTAACAGCCGACTTTGATATGAAGGATCTTGGGATTATGCATTATTACTTGGGACTAGAAGTATGGTAGAAGCTAGGAGAGATATATCTTGGTCAAGGTAAGTATGTGATCAAGATACTTCAAAAGTTTGGCATGATGGATTGCAAGCCCATGATGACTCCTATGATTACCAATTTGAAGAAGTTGAGGAGTTCAAAATCTACTCCATTGGATTCTACTTGCTAGAAACAATTGATTGGGTCCTTGATGTATCTGGTAAACACAAGACCAGACATTTGTTTTGTAGTGAATGTCCTAAGTCAGTTTTAGATGGAGCCAAAACATGATCATTGGATTGCAGCCAAGCATATCCTAAGATATTTGTGTGGGACTATATATCACTACCTCCGGTACACTAGTAATGAAATCCAACTCATGGGATGTACAAATTCAGATTGAAGTGGCAGTGAGACAGACAAAAGAAGCACAACAGGTGGATGCTTTAGCCTAGGATCTTCCATGGTCTCATGGATGAGCAGAAAGTATACAATTTCTTTGAGTAGTGTTGAAGCTGAATATGTTGCTGCAAGCGAGGTCTGTCGGGAAGAAGTTTGGCTTAGGAAGTTGTTATTAGACTTGTTTGAAGGACCAAATACATTGTGATAATGAGAGTTGCATAAGATTGATGGAAGACTTGGTGTTTCATGCTAAGATGAAGCATATAAAAAACAAGTACCACTACATCAAAAGCTTGTTACGAGATGGGGTTGTGGAGCTGCACTAAAGCATTACCAAACAAGAATCTTGGGTACCTAAGAGGTAAGCTTGGTTTGGTTGATATCTCTTCCCTAATTGAGAGGAGTGATATCAGATAGTTCTTCTCTTTATGGGTTAGGAACTAGACTAGGACTAACTGCCATAAGTCTTAGTGAAGACCATAAAGAAAGAATGGAGTTCGGAGGATTGGATAAGCATCAAGATTGGAACTTCTTATGGATTGTAGAATCCAGGGAAAAAAGTTGTTGATGGTGCTCTTTGAGGATGAGGTAGGGCATCCAAGATAAGAGTAGTCGAAGAGGACCGATATTCTTTGAGGATCCAAGTTTGGGAATCCAAGATAAGAATAGTCCTAAAAGGACATACCTTGTAGACATCTGGATGGGGTATGTGCCTTGAGAGGTAGTGTGGCAGCTCACGTAAAGCCTCCCAGCATAATGCTCATGATTAAAGATGAGCTTTCCCAGTTAAGGCGTTCAGGGACAATGTTGGTTATGATAAAGATGCTTGACAAAAGATGGCTGATCAATCCGACACTACTTATGAGAATGATTCAAGATTGAGATTCCTTGTATCATGAATACCTCCCTAGTTAAGAGGGAGTGTTAAAAATTGTAACTAGGTTCGGTCTTCATTATGATGTAATTGTAATCATGACATTGTATATTCTTTATAAAGAAAGAAAAATAAATTATATTTTATTTTTGGAGTATGGGTTTCATACTCATGTTTGAGTCATTGCATGCTCTTTGTGCTTTTAGGTCTTTTAGGTCTTTCTAGGATAAAGAATAATATTGTTCATGTGTCAATCCCATTTGGACTCATTGTAATGAAGACAAATATTTATTTTGTCAAGAAAAAGCCATGGATAAGCCCAAGACCAAGTCGGCCCAAGGAGTAGATCAATTCGTCCTAAAAGGAGGGAATTCGACCCTCAAGAAAGGCTATATAAAGGAGAGCAGTTCGACTCATTTGGCACACTCACTCAAGCAAGTTCGATCTGCAATAGAAAAGAAGGAAGAGAGTAGCTGGAGGGACGAAGAAGAAGGATAGAAGCCGAAATTTTTCTAAAGATCATCTTCGCTTGTTTCGCTCTAGGGTTTGTCAAGCTATTGGTTGCAGGGGGGCGAATTTCTGTTGCAGGGGGTCGAAATTCTGTGAAGCAGTTGTAGGGGGTCGAAGTTGCAACATCAAAGAAGCAATATCGAAGTTCTGGAAGCTATCTCAAGGAAGATCTTGTTGGGGGATGGCTTGGGGCTTGGAGGGTTTGTTGGCTTTGGTCTTTAGGTCTTGGAAGTATCTTTTCTAAGCAGATTCTAAAGAAGAAGAGAAGCATTTTCTGGGTTTTCCCCTTGGAGTGGGTTTTCCCTGGCTTGGAGCCTATATCTTATGTACTTTGTCTTGTTTTGATCTTCACTGTTTTGGTAATTGCTTGCTGAACAAAGATCTAATAAAGTAATAAAAGGCCAACACATATCACAAGTAATTATCAAGTTAAGGAAAATCATCTAAATTTGCAAGTCTTCTGTTTTTCCAACAAAAGGCAAGGGCAAAAGGAAGAATCTAAAGTGAAGAAGAACAAGTTTGAATTTTGACCTAAACTAGCTCACATGTGTGAGATTTCTGGGATTCGTCCAAGTTGCAAGGTCGAAGATTGCAGGCCGAGTTGTAGACCTGAAGTAAGGGGCCAAAACCTTGTTTATTGCAGATTGAAGGACCTTGACTTTTTTTGACTTTGACTCCTTGAAGAAGATACCTTGAAGGAAGACTTTGACTCCTTAAAGAAAATATTTTGAAGGAAGACTTTGACTCCTTGAAGAAGATACTTTGAAGGAAGACTTTGACTCTTTGAAGAAGAAAATTTGGAGGGCTGACTTGGTGTTTGGTGGAAGTCCTAGTCTTGTACTGGTTGTCTCATTTTGATTTGGCTCCATAAAAAGAAGAAGAGGTTGATTGGGTTTTCCCCTAGGAGTGGGGGTTTGTCCTAGCTAAGAGCCTACATATTGTGTTCAATTGTTCTTTTGATCTTCATGTTCTTTTGATTTAATAGTTGCTTGATGAAGAGAAGATAAAAGAAGATAATATAAAATTGTCACAAGCTATTATCAAATTAAGAAAATATGTTTTGCCTTTTGATTTTCTAATAGAAACTATGTCTTGATGATGAGATCAAATGGTGCTTGAGAAGGGGTTGAATGCCTCACATATATAGTGATCCAGTAGGCCCAATGGGTGCCATTGAGGGCTAGGCTAACTTGATTATTGGAGGGCTTACTTGGACATCTTGTGGAGCCAAAATTCAAAATTTTCTTTTGACAAATTCATGAAAAATATAATTTTTTTTTTGAGCATGAAGAACATGCTTTTACATAAACATTTAATGTTACAAGTACGTCAATGATAAAATATATTAATATGAAGACTGACCATAGCTACAAAATTCAATAGTGGATTTTCTCCCACCACTTAGGGATCAAGATAAACCACCGCATCCCATGGTTTGAGGGTCTATCCCTTGTTTCATATTTGGAAGATCAAGATAAACCACCACATACCATGGTCTAAGAGGGTCTTTCCCTTGTTTCATATTTGGTAGATTGAGTTTGAGGAGCACTTCATTTTAGATTTCTCATATGGTATTGCGATATGGGAGAGATTTTGCTACTTGTTTTGGGACTTGGGGGGTTCCTTTTGTGATTTTCTATTTCTATCTTGATTAGAGGTGCCTAGATTTATATATTTAGTGGAAATTATTCATGGAAATAATACTTTGTGTGGCCTCTTTAGACCTAGTATTGCTAGATTCATTGCTTATTGATTTTGGCCTATCTTAGTTGCTAAAGGTGGAAGTGACAAGAAAATTCCCTAGCCTTTGAGCTAATTGGTGTTAGATGTGTGATACAACATATTTCCTCCTCCAACAAACATTCCATCCCTATGAGACCTCAGAGTTGGATCCTCTTGTTATAGAGTACTTCCCATAAGGTCTATTCGAGCGGCCACACTTCCATCACACGTTTCTTGTCCTCAGCCTTAAATGTTTCTAGAGGCATGGCATCTGGCTCTAGTTGTCCTCCAAGGATCACCTACTGAAGTTATCTCAACCCTCAAGTATTTTGTAGAGGACATTTTCAGGCTTTGAACCAACCCATATACAATGATAGAAGATGACCAATATGCCCAAGGGGTGGATAGTTGAAAATATTGTACATGCGTTAAGGGGCATGTTGGAGTATTAAGCCTTCACTTAGGAGTCAAATTTTAATAAAGCAACATTAATTTATAATAAAGTTCACATGCGTGTTAAGTGACCAACAATAAATTAATAGTGTCATTAGAATTAAGTGACTATTGTTAGGATATTTTCATAGCGTCTCTATTCTACATCTTTTGTGTATATCTTAAATTTTTACAATTAATGATAAAATGAATTTCTTCATGGAAATTCATTATCTCAAGATCATAGGTTACACTCTTGAGCTTTATGTGACATTTCCTTAAATTCTATTTTATTTAAGTAATTTCACGCATTAAAATTAGGTTGTCCTATAGTTGGGGACTATATTTTGGTGCTTGTAGCAAGTGCATTGTTGGGAACTTACAATTGATTTCTTTTTCTTTTCATGCTTGTAAGATGAACAAAGTTTGGAATGAACCTTATTTTATTGGGATTTGTTACTGATCAGATTAGCAGGCTTGCCAAGGTCCTTGCAATCCGCTATGATTGGCACACACAGTATGAGGGTCCACTATCACCTCGGCTCAAATTCTCTCTTTGAGCCCAAATCTCTCCTAAAAGGTTATGGGAGAATTCCCTTGTGATAACTTCACCCAATCAGCAAAGATCTGTGCCTTTCTATGGGATCTTGGAATGAAGTGGAGTTAATTATTGTTGATATACTGGTTTACTTTGTAAAATCTGCAATCAATAATTCTAAACCAGCAAGATATAACAATCAAGAGTAAATATATATGATATTAAAATGGCTCATATGAGTGTACAAATAATATACTAACCAAATATATGATTATTCCTTTGTTCAGATCCTTGGTTAGAGGTGTTCCTTTGTTAAATTCCTTGCTGTCCTGTGACAGCAAATTTTAAACTCTGCAGAAAAGCGATAGGTAATGCCCCTTGAAATTAGCCACACAATAGTGCCTTAACACTAGATCAAAGGTTTATGGGTGGGAAGTCTAGGGGATGAAAACTAGACCCTTTTGAATCAATTCTAAGCCTTAGAGCAACAACAAAAGATAATTTCCAGCAAGCTGGAAATTATTTTGCTGAGGTTATGGGGTCATATCCTACTAGGTGCAAAACCCAAAAAATATTTCAGCATTAAATATGAAGTTGGAATGGATGGAAATGATGCTTTTAGACTCTAAATGAAAGATATAATCAAATAAAATTAATTTAGAATCCAACTAGAAGGTTTTAGTTGAGATACTTACTTGAAATGTGCCTTGAACCTTGAAAATTAGAGAGATCTGTTATGTTACAACGATGTCTAAATGCAAATCTGCATATAAAACTCAATATACCCTTGAAGATAATGCGGCAATAAAGCTTAAACAATGACTATATTGATCCTTAGATTAAATATATATTTATTATTCAAAATCCCAAGGTTAAAAGTGGTAAAACTTGAAATACAATCTAGTGAAATAAATTAATCTAAAACAGAAATAAAATTTTTATATTTTCAAATAAAAGATCGTTGCTAAGAAATGACTTACCCTTTACAACAATATCTTATCTCAAGATTGCTGGGTTATGAACCACAATTGTCTTCAACTTGACAATGTACCTTGGATAGTGAAGTGGGTTTTGTCTTGAAAAGAGAGTATCACCCCCACCTATCTCTAAAACCCCTTACAACTTTTGGATTCAACCAATGTTATCAGAACCAGACCAGTGATTGAACTGGAAAACCCTCTGAACTGGGAACTGGGCAGAATCAGTCTGGAACCGGTAAAAAAAACGGACTGACAAACCGGTAAAGCAAAAACACAAAATATTCAAATTAAAAAAAAAACATATATATTCATGTGCATCCATAAGAATCCAAACCTTTATGCAGAAATAAGCAAAATTTCTCGTTTATATAGCATGTAAGGATGCACATAACCAAAATAGCATCTAGTGCAATCCATCTTTGAACCAAAAATACATCAATAAACAAGCTCTAGATGGCCTCTTAACATCCAAAAAAAATCATGCTACAACAAATACCTACATATCATCAAAAACATTGCCTAGATTGGGATCTTCATCATCAATATCACCTTCTAAGCATTAAAATAATATAGAAAAAATGTAGCATGCGAAGTCAAGATTTTATTTGAGTGATGGCTACATTTTTAATAGGGTCATGATAGAGGAGTTCAACAACCAATGCCACTAACATCAAGGTATATAGAGGGCTTGGCGCTCTTGATTAAATACTAGTGCCATACCCTCATCCATGACAAAATCCGATGGAAACGTTGCAATCCCTCCAATCCTTAAATCCTGAAAAATTGTTAAGTTTGCTTGATTTTGAGTGAGATCTAAAATTCTAGTTTCTCCATATAAAATCCAATGAGGTCGGAACCACTCTCAAACATCCTAAGTCATTTCATGGTAATGTTAAAAATTTAAGTAAAAGGATGAAATGAAAGATAAAGGAGAATGTCACTTTTACTTTTAGAATTTAACATTACCATGAATTCCATAGCAATAGGAGGGCCATATGCTTGAGTATTAGGCACCTATTGTGGGCTAGTGCCCAACTAAGACAAAAATTAAAAGAAAAAAAAAAAACCCTTGTTGCATTCTACGTGGCTTTACCGCCTGAACCGGACAAAAATGGTTCAACTCACCGGTTCGAACCGGTTTTTGCCTCAAAAGAGTTGGATCGGTGTCATAGGTTTTGATATTAGGCTTCTCACTCAAAAGAAAAATGTCTTTAAAAAAATTGCATTTCGAGTGTCTTTGGTCAAATTGTATGAAACCCACTGGTTCGGTACAAAACTGATCAGTTCAGTGAAAAATGGTCGGTTTGGTACTGAACTGGCCGGTTCCATGACAAAACAAGCCTGTTTGGTACCGAACCAGCCATTTTCGGTTCCAGACCTTGAACCAGACCAGTTTCAACCCCCATTAGGTATGTTCTATGCTTAGTGCAATTTACTTCAATTTTTCATATTATCCCAATGACAATATTCAAATTAGCAATCACATCAGCATGATAGTAAAGTGCAGATAGAACATAAATGTTAGGTTATGGTATGTTCTATGCTTATAACAGTTTACTTCTTTTTCTTATTATATTCCACCGATTAGCAATCACATGTACATAAAGTAAAGTGCAGATAGAACATTAAACGATCGACAGAAAACAAGCCAAGACAAGAGACACAAGATGTGGTGGCTAGCCAGGGACAAACCCCACAATGTGTGGGGAAACCCTTTGATCAAATCTTCTTTTATCTTCAATAATTCAGCAGAGAGAAATAGTACAATAAATCTGATTCATATCAGCAGTAGCAAACCCTAGATCAGCAGCATCAGCATTAGCGGCTTCATTATCAAACTAGGGCAGACGATATCTTGCAAACCGTTCGTCGGATTGACTTCATTCCACCACCAAAAGTTGCGGCTTTCAGAGGAGGTTCAGATGAACCTACAACGCAGTTCCAAAGAGGATATATTCTAGGCCACGCAAGTCAATCTTTACTTCTGCAGTTGCAGCTTCAGTTTCAGCAGTTTCCGGCTTCAAACTAGGGCAGTCGATATCTTGCAAACCGTTCATCAGATTGACTTTCATTCGACCACCAAAAGTTGCGGCTTTTAGAGGAGGTTCAGATGAACCTACAACGCAGTTCCAAAGAGGAGATCTTCTAGGCCACGCAAGTCAATCTTTACTTCTGCAGTTGCAGCTTCAAATTCAACAGCTTCCGGCTTCACATGTGTGAGAGAGAGACCCATTTCAGCGCAGTAGAGAAGAGACTCATTTCTGCGTAGTAGAGAGAGAGAGAGATGTGATGAGATGAGTGAGTCCAAATGAGGAAAAGTCCTCTTATATTTATACACAACATTGGTGGGTGAATAGATGCGACTGTTGGGCTTCTGAGCCTACATGAGTTGTAGGTTGGCTTGATAATAATTCCATAATCAAAATAAATTCATATCTCCATGAATACTTATTGGAATCGGATGATCTTTATATCAATCCTACACCTCTCGACGAGAGGAATCTAATAAAAATATTATCAGCCATGAATAAGGTGACCCACATGAAGTTTTGCCCTGGTTTCCAATTTTAACACTCCCTCTCAACCATGGAGAACTTCATCTGCAATCTGTCTATCGGTCGTTACTATTCATCCATCAAATGCACTGCCCTGTACAACCTGACCCTTGCCCTGCTTTGCTCTATTCTGCCTGTTCTGCTTTGTCTTGTTCTGCCCTGCACTGATCTGTACTGTTTTGCTCTGTTCTGCTCTGCTCTTGCATTGTTCTGTTCTGCTCTGCTTTTGTCCGAATTATGAAGAAGAAGAAATGATCGAGGATGTATCATACTGACTCAAAGTCAGTCTCAGAGTATGTACCACTGGTCCCAGACCAGTCTCAACCAACCCGAAGTCAGCGTCATAGTGAGTACAACTCCACTGGTCCTAGACCAGTATCATCCTCCACTGACTCAAAGTCAGTCTCAGAGTGCGTACCACTGGTCTCAGACCAGTCTCAGCCGACCCGAAGTCAGCTTCATAGTAAGTACCACTCCTACCACTGGTCCCAGACCAGTATCGCAGTCTCACAGAGTGTACCACTGGTTCCAAACCAGTCTCAACCGACCCGAAGTCATCGTCATAGTATGTACCACTCTCACTGGTCCTAGACCAGTACTGCACTGACACGAAGTCAGTGTCGGAGTATGTACCATTGGTCCCAGATCAGTCTCAACCGACCCGAAGTCAGCGTCATAGTATGGTACAACTCCTACCACTGGTCCCAGACCAGTATCATTGATCCCAGATCAATGGAGGTCATCCTAGCATAAGGAGTATGGTAGATACAACGATGTGTCCATCGGTACTACTATGGTCCCTAACTTCATTTCCCTACTCATTGATCAGATGAGAGGTACTTCCCATGAGTCCCAGACTGCATGGGTAGGATGCCTCGACAGGAGAACTAATCAATCCTGTCCTCACAGGAGAACACATCAATCCTGCTACAATCGCCGTGGAGAACACATCAATCCAGGCTGCCATGGAGAACACATCAATCCAGGCCTCACAGGAGAACTAATCATCCTGCTACACAGGAGAGCGAATCATCCTGTTCCACAAGAGAGCGAATCATCTTGTCCCACAAGAGAGCGAATCATCTTGTTCCAGTGTGCACCACCAGGGGAGGGTGAGTCACCCTGTGGTCATATGTTGCTCCAGTAGGAACCGCAAGCCCTCAGAGCTCCCAGAGCTCAATGTATGCAACATACAGGACCCTTGTACAAGGGTTTCTTGCCGACTCCAAGTCGTTTGGGAAAATCACAGATTAGATCTTTCCTCGGGGCTTTGACAAGGTGTATCAACCTGTACATCATCTTAATGTGATGGAGCTTCCTTGCTCATCGACTTACCATATCCCAGATGATGTCTATCTGCTGGAGCAATTGACGAATATGGGATTCCTCAATAATCGAATCCCACCTCTGGTTGTTACAGAGAATCACAGTGGTATCCAATGTAAATCCAAACAGCTCACTGAAGAGCTTTCGCAACCAGACTGCCTCACACGAGGTTATGCTAGCAACAATATATCCTGCTTCGGTGGTGCTCAAAGCCACCGACTTCTGCTTCCTGGTCATCCAGGATATCGAAGCAGATCCCAAGGTGAAACAGTACCCGAAAGTTCTCTTATGGTCCACCACACTGCCTGCCCAATCAACATCAGTATATCCAAGTAGTCTCACATCTTCGGCAGTGTATCTTAATCCATGAGAGATTGTGTCCTGAAGACATCTCAGAAGATTCCTGGCATCAATCCAGTGAGGCTCAACCAAATATGAGCTCACAATGCTAACTGCAAAACATATGTTCGGACGGAGGTTCACCAAGAACATCAATGCGAATGAGTTTTTGAAACTCAGAGGCATTTCCCAAGTCTGGTCCGACATCACTACCATATAACTTCTAAAAGTTAAGATCCTCGAGGTAGTCACAGGCTTGCAGTCCATCATACCGAATCTTTCCAATATATTTACCACATATTTTCCCTGAGATAGGAAAATTTCCCTTGGCTTCTGCCACACTTAAGTCCTTGGTCCTTCATTTCAAATTCAGAAGCCATCTCCCTCTTACATTTGTGAATGAGAGGGTTTACACCTGTTAGAAAGAGGTCATCCACATACAACACCAGTATGAGAGGTTTGTCATCTTCAACCTTAAAATAAAGGTTAGGATCAGCTTCACTCCTATTGAATCCCAGCTTCATCAAGTAGCTATCGATCCTCTCATACCATGCTCGGGGTGCTTGCTTTAGCCCATAGAGAGCCTTCTTCAATCTGCATACATGAGATTTTCAATCATAAATCCTTCAGGTTGCTCCACATAGACCTCTTCTTTGATAGAACCACTGTTTTACGAAACGGCCGAGTTGAAACCGAAACGGCCGTTTCGGACCGTTTCAATAGCCAGCTCAATGACCCGGCTCGGCTGACCGAGTCAGCTATGACTCGGCCGAGTCATAGCTGACTCGGTCAACCCGGCCGGGTCCGTATTGACTCGGCCGAGTCATGGAAAGGACGGCTGGGCAGCGGTTTTTATAAAAAAAATTCATTTTTTTGCTGATATTTGGTAAAGTTAAGTAGGGTTTGTGGATTCCAAAGGGTAATGGAATATTGTTAAATGCTTTTGGGGTCCATTTCCCCCTCCCAAACTCTATTTAAGACAGCCAAATGCTCTCATTTCACTCACAACAGTCTTATGCATTTGAGTGAGAGTCTTCTTTGAGAGTTAGTGAGCAGTTCTTGAGCTTGTTTTGGAGCAGCAGTGAGGAGTCTTGGAGGAGCATTGTAGCTGGAGTGAGGAGCTTCTTGGGCAGCCATTTGGAGCAGCATTGAGGAGCTGATTCTTGGAGCAAGCTTGAGGAGGCAGTTTGTGCCTGGAGGTATTTTTTTCCACCTCTATAAATCTGTTTTTACTTAGTAAATTTTAGGTGCATATCAAGATAACTTAGAGAGTGTTTTTAGTCAAATAAATGAACATTGAATCAATTTTTTTTTTTTTTTTTCATTTTCAGATTGTTTTCCTAGTCAAAAAATGGCACCTAGAGCAAAAGATCCTGCTTGGGCATATGTTGAAATGGTTGATAGTGAGATGTGTTGCAAGTTTTGCCATAGGAAAATTAAGTCAGGTCCTGGGGGGATTCATAGGCTGAAACAACACTTGGCAGGGATTAAAGGCAATATTACTGCATGTCCCTCTGATCAAATTGGGGAGATTAGAAAGAATTTGCTGGAAAGCTTTGAAAAATTTAAAGAAGAAAAGACTAGGCAAAAAGAGATACAGGCTGAAATTGGGAGGAAGAGGGAGATACAAAGAAGGATGGCTGCCAACCCCCACTATGAGTTTGAGGGTTCTTCCTCTATCCCTCAAACTGATGCATCAAACCCTTTCCGTTATGTTCCTCCCTCTTTTGCTTCTGTTCAAGATAAGGGAAAGGGTAGAATGAAGGGTGATGGGACTATCAAAAGTTTTTTCACTCACTCAGGCTCCTCTCCATCAGATGCACATGGTCCTGAAGTTAGTATTAGTAAAGGTCTTGCTCAGCCCACTTTAGATGACCATTGGAAGAAAGAATTGAGGGAGACTGCTTGTGACTACATAGCTAGATGGTGGTATGATGCTGATATCCCCTTTAATGCTGCTCGTTCACCATATTATGAGCCTATGTTTGAGGCCATACATGCTGCTGGAAAAGGCTTCAAAGGCCCTACTATGCAAGAGCTAAGGGGGTTTCGTTTGCAGAAAGAAATTCAATCAATTAATGAGTATTTGCAAAATTTCAAGGAATCATGGGCAAGAACAGGGTGTACCATCATGTCAGATGGATGGACTGATCAAAGAAACCGTACCATCATAAACTTTCTTGTCTTCTGCCCACAGGGAACCATGTTTTTAAAATCAGTTGATGCATCTGATAAGGTAAAAGATGGCCACTTGTTGTTTCAGCTATTGGATGAGGTTATTGAGGATGTGGGGGTGGCTAATGTTGTTCAAATCATCACAGACAATGCCTCTAACTATGTTCTTGCTGGTAGACTGTTAGAGGAAAAACACAAGACCATCTTTTGGACCCCATGCGCTGCACATTGCATAGACCTCATGCTTGAGGATATTGAAAAATTAGATTGGGTCAGAAACACTGTAGATAATGCCAAAAGCATAACAAAATTTATCTACAATCATACACTGGTTTTGAGTCTCATGAGGAAACACACTGGAGGCAAGGATATTATTAGGCCTGCCATCACTAGATTTGCTACACATTTTTTGACATTGCAATCTATGCTTTCCCAACATAGAAACTTGCAAAAGATGTTTTCCAGTGATGAATGGAATCAAAGCAGTTGGTCTAACAAACCAGAAGGCAGAGAATTGAAAAGGAAAGTCCATGATGAAACTTTTTGGAGAAAGGCAGCAGAGATTGTGAAGCTTGCTGAGCCACTAGTTAAGGTGTTGCGGTTGGTGGATGGGGAAAGGTTGGCTATGGGCTTCATTTATGAGGCTATGGATCAAGCAAAGGAGCAAATAAAGACAGCATACAAGGATAGAGTGGCAAAGTATGGGCCCATTTGGGCAATCATTGATGAAAGATGGAACAATCAACTCCATCGCCCTATACATGCAGCTGGGTATTTTTTGAACCCACGGTATCATTATAAAGCTAAGGAGTCAGGAGCTTTGAGGGGGGAGGTCAGAGATGGACTGGTTGATTGCATTGAGCGCATGGTCCCATCGGAGTCTGATCAGCTGCTGATACATCAGCAGGTCACATCCTTCAGCAATGCAATAGGTACCTTTGGGAAGAACCTAGCAAAGATTGCAAGAGAAGCAGATGAGCCAGGTAAACAAAAATTTCAATTTTCAATTTCTTAATGGTTTTACTTTTTTTATTAAAGTTTGTTAAATCATTTATAATTTGAAAGTTAGATATAATTTGTAATTTTGTTGAGCTTCAGCCTTCATCTAACTCATAATTCATTACACTCCTATGTTTTTTGCAGCACAATGGTGGGAGGCCTTTGGTGGCCAGTGCCCTGAATTGCAAAGGTTTGCAATTCGTATTTTGAGTCAAACTTGCAGTGCATCTGGGTGTGAGCGCAATTGGTCTGTCTTTGAGAGGATTCACACAAAGAAGAGAAACCGTTTGGAGCAAAAACGGTTGAATGATCTAGTTTTTGTCCAATACAACCTTCGGCTCAGACGGAACCAATTGCTGAACAAAAGACCTGATTCAGATCCCATTGTGTTGGAAGACATTGATCCAACATCAGATTGGGTAGTGGAGAGTCGTCTACCAGAGTTTGATCCTGATGAGGATCTTGAGATTGATCAACTTGATGTTCAACATCCACTGCAGCCTGTTCAGTTGAATGCAGATCCCGATCCACCAGCCTCAGTCTCACAGCCAGCTAGTAGGACTCCAGTTGTAGGTGCTTCGCCTTCCTCTGCTCAGCCACGACAGAAGCGCAGCCGCATTTGTACTCTATCTCAGCTTGCATTTGCTGCACAGCCTAGTGGTACTGGCACCACTTCTACAGTTGCAGTTGGAGACGATGATGATGAGGAGGAGCCATGGGGCCCCTTTTCTGACTCTGATGATGATGATCCAGAGATTGGTCGAGATGATCTTGGCTCCTCTGGCAGTAGCTACTAGCCTCCTTGGTTATTTGTATTTTGTTTTGACTCTTGAGTCTTTGATCATGTATGACAGACTACAGTTGACTATGTATTTACTATTGCCATTGGGTACCATTTTGATATAATGGATTGGTTCATGAGCCTACTTTGATCATATGTTGTCTTCCATGTATATTATAATGTTGTGTGTTTGGAAACTTGAATGAAAATCTTTAAAATTATGTTTAAAATATTTAAAATTATGTTTTTTTATAAAAAAAATAAATATTTAATGTATTTTTTACAACGACCGAGTCATTGAAATCGAGCCGGCCGAGTCATTACCGAGTCGGAGTCGGAGTCGGAGTCGATCCTCGGCCGAGTCGGAGTCCGAGCCCGAGTTGTAAAACATTGGATAGAACCATGCAAGAACGCGGTCTTAACATCCATCTGATGTAGGTTCCATCCTTGTGAAGCCACAAGGGCTATGATCAAGCGGATGGTCGTATATCTGGCAACAAGTGCAAATATCATAGTCTATACCTCCCTTCTGGGATAAACCACGAGCAACAAAATGAACCTTATACTTTTCCATACTTCCATTTGCTGCATGCTTTATCTTGTAAAGCCATTTTGAAGTAACAATTGTCTTGTCCAGGGTCTGGGAACTACTTCCTAGACATCATTCTCCATAATAGACTCATATTCTATGGTCATAGCATCCTTCCATAGTTAATGCTTGATGACATCTGAGAATGATGAAGGCTCATTTTGTATGATCGTGCTCATGATGGTCAGGTATTCCTGATACCTGTTAAGTTTCTTACTTTGATGGAAGGTTCCTCAGGGTGCAGCGTGTCCTTCAGCATCATCAAGTATCCCCCTAAGCCATGAAGGCCTCTTCCTAGAAGAGGAAGGCTCATGTGGATGAGGATCAATCAGATCCATGGGTTCTTCTACATCAGGCATTGATTCATCATCCTTTTCTTTCGGTTCCCTGGTGTCGGCTTCTTGAGAGCTACTCAAAGTCAGCAGATTGTCCACCTTGCTGAGAGCCATATCTTTGTCAAAGGTGACATCATGACTAATCACGACTTCCCTTTGACCGGTGGTGAACATTTCTTCAGGAGTTTAGGAACCCAATGCTTGATGAGGGCATCGATTTTGTACATGTACGGCGGTGATTGTAGTTTCAGCCCATAGAAACTTTGGAAGTCTTTCATCATGTACATGGCCCGGACAGCTTCCATCATCGTGTGGTTCTTCCTTCCCACCACACCATTCTGCTCAGGAGTATGTGGTGTAGTAGTCTCCCTCTTAATGCCAACCTCAGGTATGCCTGAGTAAACCAGTTGTAATATATCAGAGGTCTTGCTTTGGCTTGAGGGGAATGGTCCCCTTTTGAGCTTTCCTTTGGCACATCTCGGACATACACCTTTTTTCTCTACTTGGAATTCGGGCATCCCTGTTACCATCTGTCTTACATCGGGTAGAGCTTTGAAATGAAGGTGGGCGAACCTCCAATGCCAAAGTTCGGACTAAAGAGTTGTGTCACAAGACATAACACCTAGCGGACTTCCATCGACCTGATATAATGAATCAACACCTAAACCCAAGAGTAAAGGCATCTTTAACATTATTTTTCCATATACATACCTTGCCATTGCTGAAGGTTACCGTGTAGCCTCTGTCTTCCATTGCCAAGATGGACACTAGGTTCCTTTTGAGGTCAGGTGCATTTAATACATCCTAGAATTTCTAGCCTTCTTGAATACTTGTCCTTTTCCTTGATTCCCAGCTCTCCTCTTACCTTTGTTGTTGAATTTGTCATTCCTTTGATTGCCATCAGAGGGATTTCGAGTTGCACCACTGCATACTGTACCATGCTTCTCTAGTCATGATTATCATCATGCTGGCCATGTCCATGATTTTATCCATCATAATGCTGCTCAAACTAGTGTGCATCATCATCATGCTATCCTATATGTCCATGATCTCATGTTGCCCTTTATGTCCATGATCTCATTCATCATGATGCTCATGATCTCATACATAGTGACTTGCTTTATCGCAAATGTAACATCGTCATTTTCTTCTAGCCTTAGGTCCAGCCTTTCCTTTTGATTTAGTCCCGGAATTATTTCTTTTCTTTGCATGAGAAGAAAAGGCAGCAGGAGGACCTTTAGGCATGGGCATTTCTTGCACTTCTTCCCTTGTTTCTTCTTGAATGCATCTAGCCATTAATTGCTCGAAACCAAGAATTACATTATAGTTCAAAAGAGTAGTCCTGAACACATACCATTCAAATGGCAATCCTCCAAGAGTTGTGAGTGCCATTTCTCTGTCAGTAATAGTTTCCCCAATAGATAGGAGATCGTTCTTGATCTCGGTGATTCTTAAGAAGTATGCTTGCATACTTTCATCTTTACCCTTCTTGATTTATCTCAGCTTATTTCTAAGAAACAAAACTTGATTTGCATCACTAACTTTAAATAAACTCACCAGTCTATCGTAGATTTCCTTGGAGGTGTCCAGTTCAGAGATGTAGGCCACCAAGTGCTTGTCGATAGAGTCCCGGATGATCTTCTATTGTTTTGACTTCTCCATTTTTTCATTTGTTCCAGGCAGCAGCGGATGAATTTGATGTAGGCTCAACAATATTGCCTCTCACATGATCCAACACTCCTTGATTCTCAAGGGTTAGATCGATAGACATCTTCCATTCGTGATAGTCAGCTTTCTCACGGAGCTTGTCTTCAGCAGGAAAGAGTGTTGAGGACCCCATAGTTCTTTTAGGATAGCCTTGCCAATATTCTCTTCGATGATTGCTCTTGCTCTTGCTCGGGCTTTGTCTTCACCTCAGCTCTGATACCATGTTAGGTTATGGTATGTTCTATGCTTATAACAATTTACTTCTTTTTCTTATTATATTCCACCGATTAGCAATCACATGTACATAAAGTAAAGTGCAGATAGAACATTAAACGATCGACAGAAAACAAGCCAAGACAAGAGACACAAGATGTGGCGGCTAGCCAGGGACAAACCCCACAATGTGTGGGGAAACCCTTTGATCAAATCTTCTTTTATCTTCAATAATTCAGCAGAGAGAAATAGTACAATAAATCTGATTCATATCAGCAGTAGAAAACCCTAGATCAGCAGCATCAGTATTAGCGGCTTCATTATCAAACTAGGGCAGACGATATCTTGCAAACCATTCGTCGGATTGACTTCATTCCACCACCAAAAGTTGTTCAGATGAACCTAAAGTGCAGTTCCAAAGAGGAGATATTCTAGGCCACGCAGGTCAATCTTTACTTCTACAGTTGCAGCTTCAGTTTCAGCAGTTTCCGGCTTCAAACTAGGGCAGTCGATATCTTGCAAACCGTTCATCTGATTGACTTCATTCCACCACCAAAAGTTGCGGCTTTCAGAGGAGGTTCAAATGAACCTACAACGCAGTTCCAAAGAGGAGATCTTCTAGGCCACGCAAGTCAATCTTTACTTCTGCAGTTGCAGCTTCAAATTCAACAGCTTCCGGCTTCACATGTGTGAGAGAGAAACCCATTTCAGCGCAGTAGAGAAGAGACTCATTTCTGCGTAGTAGAGAGAGAGAGAGATGTGATGAGATGAGTGAGTCCAAATGAGGAAAAGTCCTCTTATATTTATACACAACGTTGGTGGGTGAATAGATGCGACTGTTGGGCTTCTGAGCCTACATGAGTTGTAGGTCGGCTTGATAATAATTCCATAATCAAAATAAATTCATATCTCCATGAATACTTATCGGAATCGGATGATCTTTATATCAATCCTACACCTCTCGACGAGAGGAATCTAATAAAAATATTATCAGCCATGAATAAGATGACCCACATGAAGTTTTGCCCTGGTTGCCAATTTTAACAATAAACATAAATTGCAGAAAACAAGCCAAGAGAAGAGGACACAAGATGTGGCGCCAACCAGGGACAAACCCCAATGTGGGGAAACCCTTGATCAATTCTTCTGATATTCTTTAATAGTTTAACAGAGAGAGATAGTACATATACATTAGAAGTCAACACTTTGACTTGTCAAAATAAGAGCAGAGATCTTCACCATGAAGATGACATAATGAGGTTGCAGATCTGAGGACATGGACTGCAAGTCTGAACTCAGGTGAAGGCATTCTTCCAAGGTGATTTCATCACCATGCTGCATCCATCATTCTGCATCTCATCATGTTGGCTGACTAATCCTCAACACAATGATACTAACCCATGAAAGTAGCCTCATATCATATAGCCCTTAGAATAGGCCCGAGTCAATCTTTCTAGAGGACTGTTTCATCCTATATAAGTCCTTAATACGCTATACTATCAGCAAACTAAGCTTTTCTAGAGCATCGATCCATCTAGAAAAGTGTCTTCTTTTTGTCACGCTGTCTCTTGTAAATATGATTCACCTTAATGCTGCCCTGGCTACCTCAGCTGCTGAAACGATGGTCTCATCTAATAGGCCCAAACAGATATAAACCTATGCATAGAGACAATCTTTATTATAACATAACAACTCATGCTTCTTCCACGCTGTTAGCAGGTTTCTTCTTGCTCGGGTAGGTCTCCTTAGATCTTCTTTTGCAACAACTTAGGTCTCTCCTTCGCTGCGAATAAGGGCTTGCTCTTAGCTATGGAATAGGCCTCCTTTTTAATTGCGGCTAGAGCTTAGATAGACTGCAACTAGGGCTTGCTAGTGACAGCAGATTAGGGCCGTGTATTGGGGCTCCCTTTGACTACGTCTAAGGCTAGAGCTCCCTTCTAGAACTGCGGCCATACTTCTCTCTTACCAGCGGCTGAGTTTCTCCTTACTGCGGCTAGCTGTGTATGATTAGGGCTCTCCATGGAAGCGTATAAGAGGTTGTGTATAGGACTCCTCCAAGGCTATGATTAGGGCTCTCCTTAGCTGCGTATAGAAGCCTCCTCCATGACTGCTAGGAGGTCTTTCTTTCATGACTGCTAGGGCAGCGTTAGGGCTTCTTCATTAGGGCAATGTTAGGGCTTCATTAGGGCAGCGTTAGAGCTTCTCCATTAGGGCAACGTAGAGCCTAGGGCACTCCCTTTAGATCTCTCCTTCATCAAAACCCAAAGCATAAATGAAGAGAGATCACAAGAGTGTGTGTGTAAATGACTTGAAGGCCACCTCTATTTAAGTAAAACGTTGAGGACAGGTGCAGGCAATTTGGTTGTTGGTTGACCTTGACGAATTGTCACATAACACAAATAAATTCATATCTCCATGAATACATGTCGGAACCAGATGATCTTTAAAGTTTAGATCAATCCTACACCTCTCGACGAGAGGAATCCAAGAAAAATATCAACTGGCATAAATAAGTAGACCCACAAGAAGTTTGGCCCCTAGTTTCCAATTTTAACACCCCCTCTCAACTAGGGAGAACTCCATTTGCTAATTCATCTGCCAGTCCATACTACCTCTGTCATCAAGGCAATGCCCTGCACTGCTCTGCTTTGCTATGTTGAACTATGAAGAAGAAGAAGTGATCGAGAATGTATCATGCCATTCTCTATTGACCCAAAGTCAGTCCCATATAAAGTTTGTGTCTCATACCACTCTTACTGACCCGAATTCAGTTCCAATAAAGAGAGTGTGTCATACCACTCTTACTGATCCGAAATCAGTTCCAAAAGAGAGTGAGTTATATCACTCTTACTCACCCAAAGTTAGTTCCAATTGATCTCAGATCAATATCATCCTAGCATAGGGAGTACGGTAGTAACATGATGCGTCCATTGGTACTACTATGGTCCCTATCCTCATTTCCCTACCCATTGGCCAGATGAGAGGTACTTCCCATGAGTCCCAGACTGCATGGGTAGGATGTCTCAACATGAGATGGATGAACCACTCATCTTGCCTACATGTCGCCATGAGGTATCCCAGGGAAAGGCTGAACCACTCACCCTGTACACAACAAATCACTAGGGGAAGGATGAACCACTCACCCTATCATTGTGTCTCAACAGGAGAAGGATGAACCACTCATCTTGCCTACATAGCAAACAACTAGGGAAAGGCTGAACCACTCACACTATGGTTGCTTATCGCTACAAGAAGTACCCCCAAGCCCCCCGGAGCTCCCAGAGCTCAATGTCCATATCATATAGGACCTTTAGGAGAGAGTCTCTCCACGACTCCTAGTTGTTCTTGGAAAGTCAAGAATTTGACCTTTCCCAGGGGATTCATCTGAATATCGGCGACTTGCACATCAGTCCCAAAGTGATGGATCCTTCTTCCTTCCTGTTGTACCATATCCCAGATAAAGTGCTACCTGATGTCTATATGGTTGTCACAGAAGATCACGATGGCATCCAACATGTGTCCAAACAGTTCACAGAAGAGCTTCCACAACCAAACAACGTCACAGGAGGCCATACTCACAGCTATGCATCTGGCCTCATCAGTGCTTAAAACAACTAACTTCTGCTTTTTGCTCATCCAGGATATCGAAGCAGAACCCAAAGAGAACCAACACCCATAAGTGCTCTTGCGATCCTCCACAATACTTGCTCAATTAGCATCATAATAATCATGCAGCTTCACATTTCCGACAGTGTATCTCAATTCATGAGAGATTGTGCCCTGAAGATATCTCAAATGATTCTTGGCACCAATCCAGTGAGGCTCAACCATATATGAGCTCAACATGCTAACTGCAAAACATATATCGGATGAGAGTTCACCAAGAACATCAATGCTAGTATGAGTTTATGAAACTCAGAGGCATTTCCCAAATCAGGTCTGACATCACTATCACATAACTTCTTAAAGTTAGGCTTCATCGAGGTAGTCATGGGCTTGCAGTTCACCATTCCAAATCCGGAATCCAACTCCCTCTTACTTTTGTAAATGAGAGGGTATACACCTGTCAGAAAGAGTTCTTCCTCATAAGGTAGCAGTATGAGAGGTCTATCATCTACAACCTTAAAGCAATGGTTTGGATCGGCTTCACTCCTAGTGAATCTCAACTTCATCGGATAGCTATCAATCCTCTCTTACCAAGCCCGGGGTGCTTGCTTCAAGCCATAGAGAGCTTTCTTCAACCTGCATACATGAGATTCCCGAACATGCATCTCAAACCCCTCGGGTTGATCCACATCTGTGGTCTTGTTATAACATGAGGGGAATGGTCCCCTTGTAAGATTTCCTTCGATACATCTCGGACATGTACCTTCATGATCTTCTTTGAATTCCGGCATCCCTGTCACCATCTGTCTTACATCGGATAGGGCCCCATAATGAAGATGTGCAGACCTCCAGTGCCATAGAAGAGGTGACACACGACATGGTTTCCATTGGACTTCTTGCAACTTTGATACAAATTGCCAACCCTGAACCCATGAGTAAAAGCATCTTTTAAAATTCTTTTTCCAAACATGTACCTTTCCATCGATGAATGCCACCTTGAAAACTTTGATTTCCATTGCTGAAATGGACACCAGGTTCTTCTTGAGATTAGGTACATAAATAACTTCTTGTAAATGAATCGTGCTACCCTTATTCAATTTAAGGGTAGCATTCCCTACATCCTTTCCAGGATAGGTGGCATCGTTTCCAAGAATATTCTCCAAGATTGTTTCCTTCTCTATTATATTAGAGAGTGCTTCCTTGAATCCAGTGAAGTGCCTTGAGGCACCACCATCAATTTTATCTCGAGTCGGGTGGAGAGGGTTGACTTAAGTTAATACTCAGAAACAACATTTGATTCTTCATACCTAGAGTTCCTTGCTTTTCTTGAAGAGTCCGCCTTTTTTTTCCTTTGCCATTGGACCTGTCATTCCTCCGATCATTGAAGATGCCCCTGGAATGATTGTTATCATCATCAAATGATGTGCCCCTTCTATTCAGACACTCCCTCGCATAATGGCCAAACTTATTGCACGCAAGGCATCTGCCTTTCCTTCCATCCTTAGATCCGGACTTCCCATTGAAGTGACCTTTAGGAAGGCCACCGGATGCTTCCGCTGCGCCACTTTGATAATCTTCTTTGCTTCAACTTCACCCTTGGTGAATTTGAAGTGGGATGAGGAACCCATTGGGCCTTTTGACCTTGTCCAATTGTCTTCGGTGATTACTCTTTCACTCTTGCTTTGGATTTGTCTTCATCTCAACTCTAATACCATGTTAATTTTAGGTATGTTCTATGCTTAGCGCAATTTACTTCAATTTTTCATATTATCCCAATGACAATATTCAGATTAGCAATCACATCAGCATGATAGTAAACTGCAGATAGAACATAAACATAAATTGCAGAAAACAAGCCAAGACAAGAGGACACAAGATGTGGCACCAGCAAGGGACAAACCCCAAAGTGGGGAAACCCTTGATCAATTCTTCTTATATTCTTCAATAGTTCAGCAGAGAGAGATAGTACATATACATCAGAAGTCAGCACTTTGACTTGTCAAAATAAGAGCAGAGATCTTCACCATGAAGATGACATAATGAGGTTGCAGATCTGAGGACATGGACTGCAGTTCTGAACTCAGGTGAAGGCAAACATTCGTCCAAGGTGATTTCATCAACATGCTGCATCTCATCATGCTGGCTGACTAATCCTCAACACAGTGATACTCACCCATGACAGTAGCCTCATATCATATAGCCCTTAGAATAGGTCTGAGTCAATCTTTCTAGAGGACTGTTTCATCCTATATAAGTCATCAATACTCTATACTGTCAGCAAACTAAGCTTTTCTAGAGCATCGGTCCATCTAGAAAAGTCTCTTCTTTTTGTCACGCTGTCTCTTGTAAATATGATTCACCTTAATGCTGCCCTGGCTACCTCAACTGCTTGCTATGGCTTACAACCTAGCAAAGCAGCTGGCTGAAACGATGGTCTCATCTAATAGGCCCAAACAGATATAAACCTATGCATAGAAACAGTCTTTATTATAATGCAGCAACTCATGCTTCTTCCACGCTGTTAGCAGGTTTCTTTTTGCTCGGATAGGACTCCTTAGATCTTCTTTTGCAGCAGCTTAGGGTCTCTCCTTCGCTGCGAATAAGGGCTTGCTCTTAGCTGTGGAACAGGCCTTCTTTTTAACTGCGGCCAGAGCTTTTAGATAGACTGCAGCTAGGGCTTGTTAGTGACAGCGGATTAGGGCTGCGTATTGGGGCTCCCTTTGACTGCGTCTAAGGCTAGAGCTCCCTTTTAGAACTGCGGCCAGACTTCTCTGTTACCAGCAGCTGAGTTTCTTCCTTACTGCAGCTAGCTGTGTATGATTAGGGCTCTCCATGGCAGTGTATAAGAGGCTGTGTATAGGACTCCTCCAAGACTGTGATTAGGGGTCTCCTTAGCTGCATATAGAAGCCTCCTCCATGACTGCGTTGAGGTCTTTCTTTCACGACTACTAGGGCAGCGTTAGGTTTTCTTCATTAGGGCAGCGTTAGGGCTTCATTAGGGCAGCGTTAGAGCTTCTCCATTAGGTCAGCGTAGAGCCTAGGGCACTCCCTCTAGATCTCTCCTTCATCAAAACCCAAAACAGAAATGAAGAGAGATCACAAGAGTGTGTGTGTAAATGACTTGAAGGCCATCTCTATTTATAGTAAAACGTTGAGGACAGGTAGGGGCAATTTGGTTGCTGGCCGACCTTGATGAATTGTCCCATAACACAAATAAATTCATATCCCATGAATACATGTTTGAACCAGATGATCTTTAGATCAATTCTACACTTCTCGACGAAACGAATCCAAGAAAAATATTAGCTGCCATAAATAAGTAGACCCACATGGAGTTTGGCCCTAGTTGCCAATTTTAACATGGATTCAACTATAAGTTGCCTCTAGCAAGGCGTCTCCACTCTTTGGGTCAACTATGTGGTGAAATGCTCTTTGCGTAGTTGAAGCCATCCCCTAGAAGGATTGGTCCAACCTTTTGCTCCAAGTGCTCCACCTACAACAAGAAAATGAAGTAAACTAGCACCTATTCCACCTTCTTTGCGTGGCTATGCAGCCCTTCAACAGATCGTTCTTCCAACCTTTGTGTGATCTTAATAATTATGAGCCCTGTTGCAACATAAATCAAGAGAAAACAAAATAGAAAAAGTCAACCCACCCATAGTGTTTGCAAAATTGAGTTATTTTATTATGTCATCAAATGATCTCACAAATCCAACTTGAAAGCGAGGAGAGGCTAGCCTTTTTATAATTTTATTATATGCATGGATATCTTGCTTGAGTATTGTCAAGATGAGTTTTATGAAAAATAGGTATTGTTAGTATTGGAGAATAAGATTATTTACTTCATACAAAATAACTTGGAATGGTGAATATCATCATGGAGGGGTGATGGTGAATGTTTGTGGATAAATGTTTTTTATTTTTATTTTATTTTTTTATTTTTTTTATATATATAAATTTGAATTGGACTAATTCTATTAATCAAAAATATGGTACAAGATGATACAATCAAGAGAGACAGAAAAACGGCAACCGGAAATGATAGGACTATCAACCTCGGTTCTGGAGAAGGAGTGAAACAAGCAAGAAGCTACAACATATGGCTGGAAGCAAAAAGACTGACTTCTACCCAGAATGGGCAGAAGCCTCAACACGAAGCTTTTTCCCTTTCCTTTTTTTGACTTCGACCCAACCATCCTGGGGTGAATGAGCAATAACAACTTGAAGATTGGGGTTCTCCACAGGGGGGCCCTCCTTTTCTGAGTCAGAGGAGGAGGTCAAATGGACGCGTTTCTGGGCAATGGCTATATTGGAGGAATGTGCCGGACCATCGGTGGGAGGGACCACGAAATGAGGGCCTTGATCCAAGTCTACATTGCTACCTTCATCTTCAGAGCTAGAGGATTCAGAATCCACAACTGGAGGTGGAGAGCAAGGAGCCCATCGTTTGGACTTGGGCTTGGAGAAGTTATCCTTATTCTTTTTTGCTGGGAGAGATGGGCAGGTGTTCTGCAGATGCCCTGATTGGTGGCAATGGCGGCAACGGAATGCAGTATTTTCGTAATCCAATGTCTGGGTCCAGACAAAGTCGTTTATCTTGAGATTGATTTGGTTTGGAAGTCCTTTGCTCAAATCTAACTCCGCACATATTCTGGCCTAAGTTGCACGAAACGGGGAAACGCAGAAGCGAAACGAAACGGGGAAGCGAAACGAAACGCGACCTCCCCAAATTTTGGAAACGGGGAAACGCTATGTGCAATCATAAAGCATGAATGATACATTTACTTACATAAACATTTAAACATTAAGATTAAATTTACATCACATTTACTACCTGGAAACCCTACCTGGCAAGTGTTTTTTTTGGGGAAACGTGGCACGTACGGCCTGGAAAGTACGGAGTTTCCGTTTCGGGAAACGTGGCCGTTTTCCAGGCCGTACGGTACGGGGAAACTCCTGCAACTTAGATTCTGGCATATGTGTAGAGACCTTTATTTTCCCGCCAGTAATCTCCCATAATGAAACTGCCCAAGGTGTTGCCTATAGCTTTATAGACTGCACCATGCCATAAGTGGGCAGGTAAGTTTGGAAGCCTGATCCATACAGGGGTCCTGGTAATGACTGCAGTTGCTGGGTCAAAATCTGGGAACCAAGGAGTCAAGAAGAGCCCTGCAGTTCCCATGAACCAAGGGCCTTCTTCTAAAGCCTTTTCATAATGCTTATTGTCATAAAATAGAACAATGAAGTATCCTTTTGAACAGAAACTGATCTTACAATGATGAGTCCAGTTTGCATGGATCCATGCATAGAGATCCTGAGATCGCGGCCACAGTCCGTTAAATCTACATATAATGGCTCTTTCTGCAAAATCTTGAAGTTGGATTGCAGGACCTTCATGGGTGATTTCAACAGAGGGAACTTCCTCTATCTTGTCAACCAGAAAAGGCTTATGTTTAAGGGCTTCCGGGGGTTTGGGGTTCTCAGAGTGTACTGCATCTTTGTAAGAGAAAGGAGGAGCAAAGGATGACTATCCCGCTGCACCTCCTCTCAAATGAAGGGTTAACACTAAAGAGCTGTTTCTGGTAACGCTGTAAGAAGAGAGGGGGACAAGGTCTTCAAGTTGTTTACCTTGAAAGAGAAGTCTCTGAAGGCCTGAAGGGATCCCAATCCGCCGTTCTAGAACTAGTTTGAGATCTAGCACCAAATCTGAAGCACTGATCCATTGCAGGATGGTTCTGCCTGAAGGTTGAGAAATTTGGATCTGAAAGGAGTTAAAGAAGTGCCTAGACACTGTCCCAGGGCCTCTTGCGTGTCCGAGCGCAAATCTGTCATGGCGATGATAGGGAGGGGATTTCTCCTCTGCATGCATATCTGGTGAGTTCGAAAAGCAGATCCGTTGCTTGCTTACGACAGAGATGAAATCTGAGGGATCTCTATACTTCGCAGTGCTAAAAGAAAGCTTTTGCTTACGCCCATTCAGCTTTATCGATCCCGACTGAAACGCGTTAGCAGCCAAGCTACCTGCAAGTGCATCCAGAAGCGTGGATTTCCCAGATCCTGAAGGACCCATCAGAGCCATGAGGGTTCCGGGCTCTGCATACCCTGTCATTCCCTTGAGAGACGAAGCGCGGGTGGCCTTTGCATGCTTCCATTTGCGGCCTGAGATTTTGCCAGCGATGACACGTCGTAGGAGGGTTTGCCATAGACGGGCTTGTCTTGGCTTACGACTACAACGGCAGATCGCTGCTCGATATCCATGGCGATTTCATTGTCGGCTGAGCGTTTTCGCTTGTTCTGCTCACCGCCTAGGCCTTCGTCTAAACTTCTGAAGTCCAATGTGCACGCCATGGATCCTGTAAACACACTCGGCCCTGTTTTTTTTCTCCCCACCGATCAATTCCAAATCGTTTGTGGATAAATGTTGTTGACCACATTGGATTGCATTAACACCGAGGAGTCAACTAAAACATTATATACAGAGAAGGATTTGACATGGTGATAGTAGCTTCATTTCAACGAGAAAAAGAGATAGTAGCTTTGGCAGATTATGAAGATTGCATGCTAATGTCTCATATACATTATTTCAAAGAGTAATAGTAGCATAACAATAAGATTTTAGGTGTTTATATTGTTTTGGTTTGCAGTACTTGTAGAACAAAGATTGAAGAGGCAAATGCTGTCAATGATTTGGTCGCGCTGAGAAACTCATTTGCTAGGTCGATGTACATGTGACACAAAAATAAAAAATATTCATAATAATAAAAAAATATATGCTAAGTTAAATTTTAAAAATATTAATAAACTCGTTTAGGTCCATCTTAATCTTGGATATATCAAGGGCTGAGAGTGACCAATTCTCTTGAAGTGCGAACGTCCAGCCTTTACATCCTCAGTAAGGTTTGCACCTCAAGCGATTTGATCCCTGTTGGAGCTTGATAGGTCCATGATTAGATGTATCTAGGCTAGCTGTTAGAGAAATGGTTACAAATTATGCAGGTTACCGTCATAGGCTTCTTTTTCATGCGAAGGACAGTGAAGAATAGTGAATCTCCATAGAAGCAGTAATTGTGAAATAGGCAGCATCATCTGGATAGAAGAACATGGAAAAATATACAAGTATATTAAAGACCTTTTTTAATTTTGAAATAACTAATGAGAATCAATAAATGTATGGCTAGTTATAATTAATAAAAGAGTTCACAAAACGTAGGTTGATAGCTAAGAGGCAGAAGACAGCCATCAGATGAACATGACAATGTAAAAGGCAGAATAGCACCCAAGAAAACATCAAGTAGAAAAATGGCACAATAATTAGTGAATTATATTTATTGTTTTTGGAGGGGAGGGGGCAGATTCTTTTTCCTTGGATCTAATATCACTATTACAAATTAGAGTCCCTGTTTGTAAAGCACATACTTGTCGAAGATGGCTTAGCATGAAAATAAACCTACTTAGTTCTGATGGGAATAGTGGTGATGCATCAAATGCTTTAATGAAAAGAAACTGCTAGTTTTTCATATCTCCAGTTTCTATTTCCTGTAAGATCTGCTTAATCTATTTGTTATGTGATGCGGTCTAGATTACCAGGTAGGATATAGAAGGCTGCTTCATTATGATAATTCAAACTCTACTCAGTTGTGACTTCTAGATGCTTTTTGACATTTTAATTTTTAACCCTTAACAGCAGTAACCTACCCTGTGTTTGACTAAGCCTAAACGAACCCCTGAATTGCCAGACTCAAATCCTGTTGAAATTTTAAGGTAATTTCTATCTGGAGAATAATTATGTGCAGTCTAAATAATATCTCTTTTACTCCCTCGATTAACTTAGCTACTTCCACTTAACATACTTCTAAGTTCTCATGAACCAACCATGTCTCTTTGACTTTAAAGTTCGAACAAGTTTGATGCATGAACAAACTATTAAATTAAATTTTATTATTACTATTATTATTTTTGTTTCTATGTCATATCATTCAATTCATCTTTTTCTGTTTTGTAACATATTGCAAGATTTAAATTTTTTGAGTTATCCTTCTAGTTTATGTATTCCCTTGTAAAGTTGAATTTTGGTCAGAACTAATTGTCCCGAGTCTTGTATCTCTTCTTCTTTGTGATGCAGGGTGGGGAAAACATCACTAATGAATCAGTATCCGCAATCTCAGTTTCTTCCTCATTGTTCTTTTGTAATATTTAGATCAATTTCATACTCATTTGTTGAAATTGGAGTTAAATCCTTAAAACATTCAGATATGTGAATAAGAAATTCAGCAACCAATACAAGGCAACAATTGGAGCAGATTTTCTGACCAAAGAAGTGCAAGTGGAAGACAGACTTGTGACAATGCAGGTGAATACATCTTGTTCACTATGCTTTCACCATTCACACCGGGGAATGCATTCTCTTTTATGGTTTATTATTGGATTGGATTATTTAGCTATGTGTACATATGTCACCCAGCCTAATGAGGTTTCCTTCCAAAACAGATCTGGGATACAGCTGGGCAGGAGCGTTTTCAGAGTTTAGGTGTTGCCTTTTATCGGGGTGCAGACTGTTGTGTCCTTGTATATGATGTGAATGTTATAAAATCATTTGATAATCTGGACAACTGGCGCCAGGAATTCCTTATTCAGGTTCTGGTTGTTCAGTAGCATTTAACCGTATTGCATTTGTTTCTATATAGAAAACACAAAAAATGATACTAATGTGTGTTCTGTTGGGGGAGCATCCAATATTTTAACAGGCAAATCCTAATGATCCAGATAATTTCCCATTTGTGGTATTGGGAAATAAAACTGATGTTGATGGTGGTCATAGCAGAGTAGTAAGTTTTCCACTTCACACCTTAGGAGGCTTTCTTTTCCATTCTTCTTCATAAGTATCTCGTATTTTAGTTTCTGCGCTTGTTCATGTCAATCGGGGTTGTTTGTAACATTATTTTTTTACGTAGATGGTGTTTTGTAGTGTTTTATGGGGACATAGATTTGCATATAAATGCTGTGGGACAAGTATGCATATAAAGCATAAGAGTCTCAAAATTTGCTTCTCATTTAAAAGGAATGTTAGCTTATAGTTATCCATATGGAGGCATTAAATGTTATTAACTCATTTATAATGATAGAAATCACTTTAAATCCAGGTGTCTGAGAAGAAGGCAAAGATGTGGTGTGCAGCCAAAGGAAACATTCCATATTTTGAAACATCAGCTAAAGAGGACATGAATGTAGAGGAAGCTTTTCAGTGCATTGCTAAGAATGCATTAAAAAATGAGCCAGATGAGGAAATGTAGAGATGCTTCCATACACCCAATGTGTTTCGTATGCATCTTCATTGTTTCAGTGTCGTGTTTTTTGCTAACTTGATTTTGGCTGGCCTGGACAATGGAATCTTGTTTAATAACTGTTTTTTACATTTACGTGCAGTTATCTGCCAGAAACTATAGATGTGGGTCACGTTGGTGTACAGAGGCCATCTGCATGCCAGTGTTGAAGATCCATGAGTAAATGAGGTAAATATGGACAAGGTCTGTATGCAGAATATATTTTATCTATATGGAGTATAGTGAGCACTTGGAATTCTATTTAGTCCATTAATTTGGGTGTTGACATAAATGTGCTATATTTTGACATTTGCTGTCAGACTTACTAGCATTTTGATTTTGATTTAGGTGCCAGATAATTTTTACATGTCTAGCTGGTTGGTAACAATGGTATTATTCTTGTACCAGAATGTGAAGTTTTTGGTAATTCTTGATTCAAGAATCAGATTGGAGAAACTTATATATGGTTTGGAATATTCATTAGAACGGGACCTATGCACTAAGATTGAATATTCCCTTTCAAGAGAGTTAAGGGATGCCTACAGTAAGTTTCTTGTGGTGAGCTAAAACGAAGTCGTAACTGCAGTCTTCAGAAAAGGTTGTATCAATCTGGTCTTAACCAGACAGCTCAAAAGTATCTGAATTAGCTTGTGTTTATTCATGCTCTCTGTATTCGTATTTTCCAATGCATTATATATGCTCTCTTGTAATAGCTACCCTGCTTTCACTTGGATACTGTTCGCTGTTAATGCTTGAAATTTAATATAAATTTCTCACCTCTGTTTGTCCATGACTCCATGCTTAAACTTGTGGACATTCAGCTTATTTAGCAGTCAATCTTTTAGATTCTGCTTATGATTTTCTTTTTTGAAAACTGTGGTTCTTTCTTCTTTTTAATATAGTCATATCTTTGCAATTAAATTAGTTTTTGTTGGCAAATTAACCTTTAATTGTAATCAAAACTCTTTATTGGCTTGACCTTGGTAAAGTTATCATATTTCTACACATTGCTAAGGAAGCTTGAAGTAGTCTTGTTATTTTTCGCACACCTTATGCATGCTCAAAAATGATCTTTTCAACGTTGAACATATATTTCACTTATGGGAGTTTTGTGCTTCGGGACAATTTTCATAAATGGTGAAAAGAATTCTCTATGCTGGGTTGTTCTGCCAAGTTATTGTGCGAGTTATTGAGCCGCAAAAATCCCTTAGTTGCATAGAAAAGTCAAGATTCAGTCCTATATTTTGTATCTTTGAAATATCATGACTTTAGGAGAAAAATCAAACCTATGAGCTTCTTATAGAGCTCATAAGCTAGAAAACCGTGAAATAACGTAGCAATATGGTATATTTTGAAAATTGAATTGGTTTGCATTTTCATTCTTTGGGTATATATGTAATCTCCTAATATTATATCTCACAAAGTAATTGCAAAATGGCGTGGTTCACTTATATTTTCGTAGAAATTACCATTCCAGGAAGCAGTTGTTTGGAATGATGAAAATAATGATCTTCAATTAGCTAGATAGCAAATATTTATTGAGACTAATTAACAAAATCTGATGAATCTGTTGGCTTTTCGATTGCTCGTTGAACTAGCTACATATATTAGAATTGTCTTGGGATGGTTCCTAAATCTTGAAATAATGTATAAGTGTGTTAATATCTTCTGTTTCTTGTCTGCAGAAATTTGTTAGTCCAATGCTTTCTAATCTTTGGGAACATTGTGAGATATTATGTTATTTTAAGAATCTAAGAATGAAATATTGAATGTTACAACTCAAATAGGATATCAAGCACATCCAGATCATGAAATACTTCCTGTTTAGAGATTAGGAATTTAAATTTAGGTCTTTAAACATACATTAGAGGAACTTTGACAATGAGATTGGTGACCTGTTAAAACTTGAAAGAAAATTGACAAGTCTCCTGTAAACCTTTCTATCCATTTAGTTTGTCTGTTAACCTGCTAATATGAAAATAGGCTCTCCGTGGAAGGGATATGCACATATGCCTTATTTGTATGATTGTTGGAAAGGCATTGATGATAGGTCCATGGATGTCCAACATAGTGCTTGAAAATGGAGATGAGGAAGTGATAAAGCTCAGATGTGTACAAGTCCAGGAAAGATTATGTACATAAACGGGATTCAAGAATGGATCAGGAGTTGCATGTGACTCAATACTAATGATTTTATCAATTTTGAGTGGTGGATGATATTGGAATGCTGAAGCATTGGATACTGACAACATGACAGTCCACTAGTGACTTGTAGCACCCTCACTCACGAGCCCTACTTTACAGTGGAAACCTCAAATAAAACCTAAAACCTCAAATAAAGGGTAAAAGATTAGTCACGATGTTTGATTTGCTTAGTTCACTGGTTTCTATGACACACTTGCGTAGTCAAGTAACCAACCTGAGCAATCCAATCAACATATTGGACCAAGGAATGCCTGTCCAGGTTTTTTGTTTCGTTAAATAAACAACAGGTGATTTTATTATATAGCATAGAGTTCCAAAACGTATCTGGAAAGGTCCGGCCAAGAGGTGGTAGCAGAGCTTGAAGAGACCATTCCTTCAAAGTGTTTCAATAAACGTAATTGAGTAGAGTGCATGATGGGTGTATAGCCTACTTGAAGATGAAAAATCAAGCAATTATATCTTGAGAAATTCAAAACGTAAAGGCCATAGGCAGTAATTTTGACAAATGACTAAAAAAGCAAAGCAACTAAATCTTGCTAGGGGTAGAGTATGTAACGTATCAATACCTTTGTGTACTTTGAGGATATGGGGTTCTCTTTTAACCACTCAAATTCACACTAATTTTGACTTTGTTACCATATTTCTTTTTATTATTATTGATTAGCTATTTACCATATGCAGGCATGATAATACAAATTTATGCAACATAATGTAGCCATTCAATTACCATGAGATCATGGATTCTAAATGTAGCCTAATAGAGGTAGTCAAAGCTAAACATATTGGAAATAAGTTCAAACCGTGACATAAATCACAATAATTCAACATCAATTGAGCACAATGCATAGGTGCATTTATGAATACATTCTTGCCTAAAATTTGTCCACCAAGTGTTTGCATAAGAGGAGTGTTCCATCCAATCATAGGATGCTTGTTGCACTAATTCTTTTTGCAATAAAAGCTACCTTTAAGTTGAGGCTATGAATCCACAAGGGCAAACTCCTTTTATGGCTGACTCTTATTTCTCTTCTTATAACCCAGTTCCCATGTTCATATTTAATATTTACATTTTTAATTGATCCCAATCCATAGTTCTCTTTGTTATCTACTTGCACAACACAAGGAGTGGGATCTCTTTCTTTGCTCAATAGTCTCTTAGGCTATTCCACTTCCCTCTAGGACTCTAGCACAACCTGGCAAAGAAATCTTACTATTGGGATTCTAGGGATTATTTATTGAAGTATGTAACTAGGTTCAGTTTTCATAATGTCTAATGTAATCATGATTTTATGTATTTGAGGTAAAAAAAATAATAATTTATTATTATTATTATTTTCTAGCATGGGTTTCATGCTCAAGATCATTTTATTTATAGTTTGAGCACCCATTGAATGCTTCTAGTGCTTTGTCATAAAGTCTAGGAGTCAAAGAGTCATTGTAATATGTAAAAGATCCCATTGGGCATCTTGTATTATGTCAAGAAAATTTATTTGAGTCATAAAATGTGTCAAAGTCCCTCCAAGCCAAGTCAACCTAAGCAAAGGACAAGTCGACCTACAAGACAAGACAAGTCTGCGTCATGATGAAAGTTTGAGCTCCTTGGAAGGTATATATAAGTGTCTTATCGGCCTCATTTGAAGATCACTCACTCACAAGCAAAATGAAGTTCGATCAAGGAAGATAAGTTCAAATCTAAGAAGGAAGGAGTCTCTTGGGCAAGCGAAGTTCACTAGGAAAAACTGAGCCAAAGAAGGACTGTTTTAGGGCTATTACCTCTCACACGTGCGAAGATTAGGGCATCATATTTGTTGCAGCAAAAACGAATTGCAAACTCCTCAAAAGAAGTCAAAGTGTGAAGCAGAAGATCAAGAAAAGAAGCCGAGTACCTTAGAAGAGAAGAGCTAGCCCATCGAAGAAGAAAAGTGTCTATTTTTCCCTAAAACAATAACACGTGTGAAGTTACAGAAAGTGCAAGAGGTCTGAAAAGTATAGAGCTAAAGCAATGTTGAGAAATCTAGGGTAATACTGATAGGACTTCTTATTAATTTGATTTCTCTATTACTTGACAATTTCTTGTGACTAGGTATTTCTTCTTCTTCGTCGTTATTACATTATTATCATCAAGACAATTGCCAAAGCACAAAAACACAAGAGAACACAAGATATAGGCCCTCATCTAGGGCAAAACCTAGTGGATTCAATAGATTCAAATCACAGTGAGACAACCAAGACTCTTGACCTAAATCTCTCTCCAACCATCAAGTCAGCGTCTGAGTTGAAGTAGTCTTTTTCCAATACTGATCTTCAAGAATAAGAGTTTCGATCCTTCTTTAACCAACTTTGACTTCTGCAATTATAGGAAGAAACTTTGGTCTTGCAATTTAACTCTAGCCCTGGAATGATAGAAAATTTCGACCTCTATAATTGTGGAGAATTTTAGTCCTGAATTTATGTCATGCTTCAGTACTTCGCTGTCTTATATATGATCAAAACTTCGCTAACTATAACTTCATTGACTGTAGTCCATACGAACTTGTTGACTACTACCTCTTTGGGTCGACTTCACTGGGGTATATATAGTGGTTTTTGTCTGTACATTGAGCCGACATGTCTAGTAGGAGAAGCCGACTTGAGATTGAAGCCAAATTTGCTTGAGGCCGACTTGATGGTGGAGGAGATAACATGACTCAAACAATTTTCTTTCTTTAATACAATGATCCCAAGAAGGGTTTACATAGTTAAATTTGACTTTGACTCAACAAAATCCTAGAGCACATAATGAGTGCTTTGACCTATTGACCATTGACCCAAGCATGAAACCCATGCTTTAATAAGTCAATTTAATAATAATAATAAAATTTCTTTTGACAAATATATTACATCATGACTCAAGTACAATTATGAAGACCGATACTAGTTACATTCTTCAACACTCCCTCTTAACTAGGGAGGTATTCATAATTACATACATATGAAGGTATATGGAATATCTCAAAATGAAATGAACTACAGAGAGTTCTAGCACATTTAGTGATGCGGACTAGATACTTGATTAGGTTATTCTATCTGGGTGGGACTAATATGGACTTAAGCTTTCAGCGAGTCTAGGTACCAGCAGGCTTACTTACTAACCATCAACCCAAGGATCTAGTTGCATATCCAAGGTCGGAGCTTCATGACCAATGCCACCCTCCCTCTTCGGGATCTAGACACCAACACATAGGCCATGCAAATGTCCTCACAAGTATCCGCCATTAGATGCTTCATCTCTCGCTAAACTAGATATATCCATTCGTCCAAGCATGCTTCAAAATGTTCAAACTTCTTATGGAGAGATTTACCTGTACAAACACAACCCCAATTAGTAATAAACTTTCAAATATACATACAAGTAAATGCAAACCTTTGGGGTCCTTAATCATTTTAATGTTGCTTGTATCATCATGTTATCAAATACATCTTGTTGAAATCTTTCTTCTTTTACTTCTTCAGCAACACTAAATACAACCTCAATACTTTTTAAGTCTTTTATTTTTGCAAATCCAATAGTAGTACTTTCATTCATTCTTCAACTTCATTCTTTCTATGATTGTCATGCTATGCCCTCCCTCTCAACTGGGGAGATATACTTTTTTCTTTCATCCAAGCTCCCTCTCAATGCAACAACTTACTTCCTTTATAACATAGGAGAGACTTACAATCTTTCAAGGCTTCATTTCTTTCTCAAGGTCATCTTGATCATCATCATTCTTATAGCTTCCTTCATCATGCTCATCCTCAACATCTTGAAGATCATGTACTTGCAAAACTTTAATAGCAAGTACAACCAAAATACAAATATATATGGGAGCATGAAGTTAACTATATCAAAATCATATCAATATAATGGAAGCATCAAAACATTTAAACTTAAGACATTGGATACCTAAACCTAGTTAGGTTCATAATTAACAGGAGACTCATCTTTTTGTTGAAGAATCTAGGGAAAATTAAGTTAACAAGATTCTTCTCGCCATGATAACTATTTGTGAGGTATTTTTAACTTTGTATTAATAGCACAATCTTCTCTTGATATTATTAGAGGGTGTCTTCTTAGTTCATCAAATAGTTACCAAAACAAAAGAGACAAGAACACAAAAGTTGGCTTTTTGTCAGGGCCAAAACCTCTCACTCTTTGAGAGGAAAACCCGCATAAAATTCTTCCTATAGAGATTCCAATTGAAGAATACCAAGACCATGAGCCTTGACCTATTAGGCCACTCCAAGAAAAATACACCAATGCTCTTCTTTGTCACTGCTGCTACACTAAGGTCATCACTATTGCACCACTGAGGTCATTACAGCTGCACCATTGCTGCACCTTCACCGAGACCTTTACCATAACAACGAGGTCTCTATACTGAGGTATATAATATATATATATATATATATATATATGAGAGCTGCACCGAGATCTTCATCATGACCTTGTCTTCATCAAGACTATGACTAAGACCATGATTACCACAATGCCGAGATCATGACTGTGCCTAGTATGCTGAGAGTGTATTACTGTGGGATCACTGAGATCCTTCTCATTTCAACTATGTCGAGACTGTGACTGTGTCCTCTCCTTGCATTGAGATCATCACAACTATGCCGAGACTGTGATCATCATGATTGTGAGGATGCCGAGACTTCATCCCTGTTTTGTACCTATCCGAAAAACACAGAGATGTTGTCCATCCGAAAATCTGAACCTCACTGTAATGCGAAGAATCTCAGACCTGTACCCATCCGAAAATTACAAAGAATTCGAGTTCTGTACCTTCTACTTTTGCGCAGACCCTAGTTGGGTATTTATAGTAGTTTGTCCTCCATAAATTAGCTGACTTGACAGAGGGAACCGTTGTGTCTCTTTATATGAGCTGACATGACTTCTTTTTATCTTATTTGGAGGCCGACTTCTTCAAGAGGGATTGTCCTTGTCTCTGGAGGGCTTTTAGACATTTCTATAGACTTGTATACATTGAACATAGGCTCAAGAAGAGCTCTTCATACATGACATTAATTCTAGACTCTAAATGACAAATCCTATTATTCTAAAATCACTTTCTCATGAAACCCATGAAGCAAATTTACAATAATAATTTTGTTCTCTTTATTACATCATTTACATCAATCATAATTACATGTCATTATGAAGACCGAACCTAGTTAACCTTTCTTCAATACTTTTTACATTCTAGACTTCAACTTCTTGCTAGGGTTTTTGTTATAAACCCTAGATACATTGATAATCAAGTTATCTTACTAGCATATGCATATCTAAGGTTTCATCATTGAAACTTATATCAATACTTAGGTAAACCCTAGAAACAAACATCAATAGATACACAACAATCTTGATCAAGCTAGGGTTTCGATTGAGCAGAAGAATACATTTAGAGTTTCATTCCAAGGGTCTTGCTTATAAACCCTAATTCACCAAACCCTAAGAATCTAGGGTTTTGACTTATTAGCAGCAAACCCTAACTTATCACAGTCTTAATGATCTAAGGTTTCGATTTAAGGACAACAACAACAAACCCTAAAAGACTAGGACTTTGTTATATCAATATCAAAACCCTAAACATTACAAGAATTGGTTCTTTACTAACAACCCTAAGAGGACTAGGGTTTCAACAATATTGTTAACATATCTTAAGCAAGGATTTCATTGTGCAAACCCTAAGTAGACTAGGGTTTCATCGACATACCCTTAGGTTAGGGTTTCATAAACAAAGTAGCAAAAGATAATATGATGAGGGTAGATTCAATCTAATGATTAATCACCCTAACAAGGATCATTATGATCCAAAAATCCTAGACATGAAAGAGTTAGTAACAAATTTTAAAATGACCCCAACTTGTAATATGAAGAAGAATTATAAATCTTTATACATACCTTGAGTTACACTTTATACAAACCTAGTAGGTTTTCCTTAACAAAAAAGGGCTCCCTCTTAAATATGATAGCATCTTCATTTGTCAAATTGTCCTTTCAAGTCATCATTCTTGATATGTCCCTGCAATATTTCTTATCAAGTACGACCAAAATATGCAAGTACAATAGTGCGATGATTATCTAGAATCTGAAGAGAGTTTCTAAGGTTTTGAGTTACAAAATCTTGACACCTTTACTATTGCCAAGAATCGTTATAGATCATGAACTGTCTATAAACCTTAGACAAATGTGAAATAGAGTTTTTAAACAAACGAATGAGGATTTCATATATATACTAACTATGTTTTACAGTCCTAGATATTAACAACTTTTTAATACAATGAGTATTTGCCAACATATGCAACTAAACATTTCATACCTTAAGATTACATACCTTCATCCTTGAAGTTCTATTGAGCTTGATGCCTTTTCTTGCAAACTTGAAAAACATATATTAAATGACTAAAAACACAAAGAGTAATATCAATACTTACTTGATTTAGATGAGGACTTCAAGTTGTTCCAAAATGCTGGATGTTTTTCTTGACTGTAGTAGAGGCTTCCACAAATGAGCTGCTACCGTTCTTCAAATATATTCCTCTTTTCACGGATATAGATTGGTTGTTTTTGCTTGCTCAATTATAGGCTATGCTCAAAGATCTTCATTCACTTTGCTAGATACCAATTCCAATAAATATGTAGACCTTTTACAAATTGCAAGATTGACTATATCTTATTGAATCAAACTTCATATGTGATCCTTCCAGGTCAGCTCTTTTTGTTACTGTAAGGGCTCAAACTCCTTATATATATTTGCAGGACTGTGACCTTTTTCACAAGAGTTTCAGCTTCTTCCATAGTGACTGATACTTCACAACAGGTCATACATATAGGTCTTTAAAACTTTATATAGCTTAGTTCTAGTTGTTATCTTCAATTAGGCTATTTGCTAGTTGTAAGAACTATCTTTAATCCGTAAGTAGTATAATTTGGTCACCCTCATGTTACAAAGTACTATAACTTCGGATTTCAAGAAATTTCAAATATTAAGTTTTATGCCCAGACTCTCGCTTTCTTGTGCAATGAACTTGGCCTTGTCTAGGCTAGATGCCCAACCTTCCGGTCATAAAAAACAATGCCTCTTGGCTCCTTTCTTCAAGTTTTGATATGTGACCCAAATAACCTAGATCTGCGACCTAGTTACAGGGGTATAGATTCATATTTTATGCCCAAAATGTGTTGAAATAGTTCGGTTCATCCTTTTTGAATGGCTTGGCCTTTTTCAGTCCTCCAAACAAAACATTTTTATGCCTTCACTCTTTCTGTAGCCATATTATAGTGGTTAGGGCTAGTTTATAGTCCCCAAAATTTTTGATTCACTTCTTTTAGTTGACCAGACTTCTTTGCCATGACTTGTAGCCTTTGTGATCTCTTTCTTTCCCTTATGCAAATGAACCAAGCTCTGATACCATGTTGAGAAATCTAGGGAAATATTGATAGGGCTTCTTATTAATTTGATTTCTCTATTACTTGACAATTTCTTGTGATTAGGTATTTCTTCTTCTTCTTTGTTATTACATTATTATCATCAAGACAATTTCCAAAGCACAAAAACACAAGAGAACACAAGATATAGGCACTCAGCCAGGGAAAAACCCCTAGGTAGGGGAAAACCCAGTCAAGAACTCTTCCTTTAGTAGATTCAAATCATAGTGAGACAACCAAGACTCTTGACCTAAACCTCTCTCCATCCATCAAGTCAGCCTTTCAGTTGAAGTAGTGTTCTTCAAATACCGATATTCAAGAATAAGAGTGTCAGTTCTTCTTTAACCAACTTAGGCTTCTATAATTATAGGAAGAAACTTTGTTCCTGCAGTTTAACTTTGGTGCTGCAATGATAGAAAAATTTGACCTCTGTAATTGTGGAGAAGTTCGGTCCTAAACTTATGTCATGCTTCATTACTTCGCTATCCTATATATTATCAAAACTTCGCTCGCTGTAGTCCATACAAACTTGTTGACTACTACCTCTTTGGGTCGACTTCACTGGGGTATATATAGTGGTTTCTGTCTGTACAATGAGTCGACATGTCTAGTAGGAGAAGCCGACTTGAGATTGAAGCCAAATTTGCTTGAGGCTGACTTAATGGTGGGGGAGATAACATGCTGTAAAACAATTTTCTTTCTTTAATACAATGATCCCAAGAAGGGTTTACATAGTTAAATTTGACTTTGACTCAACAAAATCCTACATCACATAATGAGTGCTTTGACCTTTTGACCATTGACCCAAGCATGAAACCCATGCTTTAATAAGTCAATTTAATAATAATAATAAAATTTATTTTGAAAAATATATTACATCATGACTCAAGTAAAATTATGAAGACCGATACTAGTTACATTCTTCAACAAGCAGTAAGCCGAATCTTTGAAGTGAAGTCGAAAATTTGTGGTATGAAGCTAGTTTGACTTGGGTTGACTTAGGGAAGAGAAGACTCATCAAAGGATTAATTTGAATTGGTCTTGGAGGGATCTTTGACAATGGTATTAGGTCTTGGAATTTGTCATTTGAAGATTCTATAAGAAGAGAAGAATTCTTGTGGGTTTTCCTATCAAGAGGAGAGGTTTTGGCCCTGGATTGCAGCCTGCATTTTGTGTCCTCTTGTCTCATTGATCTTCATAGTTTGGTAGTTGTTTGATGATGATAACACTAATAATAATCAAGAAAAGAAGAAGCTAAGTAAAAAGTACATCAAGTTAAGTAAAAGAACATCACAAGCATTTATCAAAGTAAGAGAAATCACCCCAATCTAGCTGCCCTTGATTTCTCAACATGATTAGTCTCAACAATTGAGTCAGTGACAATTCTTAAAAGCCATATGACCATAATTTTCACATAATTCACAATTTTATCTTCCATAATTTGATTTCAATATGTTGAAGACAGTTCACTCAGGGATAAGTCTCCTAATATTCCAATCAAATTATAGTTTGTAGAGTAATTCAAACTTTTGATTGTTCAATGCTTTGATAATTTGAGTGGCACCTAACATTAAAACACTCCTCAATTCCTTCAACCAAATAATAGTTCACTTACATGAGGAGAATGGTGAAGCTTAAGTTGCATGGCATGACAAGGTTGTGTGTTCTTATGGGGACCCATGTACCTCCTTTGTGTGCCAAACCCCCATAACTTAATTAAACAATATTAATCAATAATCAAGGGGAATAATTAAGGTGGTGCAAGGACTTTGAATTAGGTCACTTACTAAGGTCCTTTCCTTTATCCTACTTAATCTCCCTTATCTTTCCCATTGGGTGGCATCACAACCCCTCTTCTTTTGTCCTTCCCTTTTGTAGTTGATGACATATTCTATTAACATTAAATTTTTGGTTACATATTACATTTGTTGGCCTATATTCATTCATCATGTACATACACAATATTAAATAAGGGATAAAAAATACGATATTGCAGTCCCCTCTCCTTATATTTTTGCATTGTCCTTTGTGCACATCACCATTATATACGATATTATTTACATATACATGTCAAAACAATTGCAGATACATATGGTATTGCATCCTTTAGCTCCCATTATATTTCATCAAGGCTGTAGTGGGTCCATTGAACCTTTACTTCGCTTGTGACTATGTTCTTGAGTTAAATGACCTTCCTATCTAATATACATACTAGTTGTTCTTAGAAGTCTCCTTTCAATTCGACCTCAATCAATGCCTAATCAATGACATGGTTAAGGTCGAGAACATGCTTGTTCAACATTCGTAGATGAAACACAAAATGAATTTTGTTAGTAGTAGGAAATGTAGGCATGTATGCAACAAGTCCTATCTTATCTAAGATATTAAAGGACCATAATATTTAGATGCCAATTTATTGTAGCTCCCCAATTTCAAGGAACATTTCTTTAGTTTCATTTTTTAAAATACATGCTTCCCAACTTTAAATTTCATTGGTATTTTTTCTTTATTTACATAAATATTTTACTTGTGTTAAGTTGTCTTTAAATTGTACTTTATCTCAACCATTTGCTCTTTCATTTCTGAACTATTTTGGAACAAGTGCTATTTTCTCTATGAGATCATTCCAATTAATTGGAGTCTTAAATTTTTTATCATACAATGTCTCAAATGAACTCATTTATCTCTCTCCCTCTCTCTTAACACCAAACTATGAAATTTATATTAAACAAAAATCTATGCACGAGGCTTGCAATTGAGTTACATTGAAAATAAGATAATAACTAGATTGCCAATCCAAAGGTAATAAGTCTAGCACAATGATTGTCAAAATTCCCATGAAGAATGTTACGGACTTATTTTTCCAAATTTTCAAAAGAAGTACATTTGAATATTTCTTGCATGAGTATATTCACATGAGTTAGTTATATAATGTTATAACTTAAAATACCCTTTTCAAGGTTTTTCATCATATTGCAAAATTTTGCGACATCTAGGCTATTTCCCATTAACTTGAGTCCTTCTTTGCATGAGTAAGTCTTTTCCTCTAGAAACACACTAATCAATATTGAAATAATTATGTCGAAGTGTAAAATCTAGTGTTCTCAACTCCTTTCCACCTTAAATTATGGTAAATCTGATTGTACTTTTCAATGGAATTGACATACTAAGGTCATCATTTATACTTAAGTTAATGATGTTTACTTCACTTTGATAGCCAAAATATTTTACTCTCTTTAGGTTACCATGCCATAACAAACAATATCCTAGGTCATCATCACAATTTACTTCTTTACGATCCTTGCCTCCATTTAATATATATAGTAATTTTACATAAAAGTCTATTGGCATTAATTATGTTTAAATAACTTAAAATATATATATTAGTAATATTAAATTTTTATTTTTTATATCTCAAGAGTAAAATTTAAATAATATTAAACTATAAATAAAACTAAACTTTATTAAAGTTTAACATTTCGATAAACAAAAGAGTTGTTGGGCGCGACCCAATTTGGTCCAGTTTTGGACAAAGACTCCGCATTTTGAGGAGCGGAGTGCACAAAGTCCATGAAGTTCTATTTGCCGCACAGTGTCTAGGGGCTTCGGCATGGATTTAAGCCCCTTATTTTGTAACGGGTATCAGGGTTTTAGTTCATTGTTTTGTTGAGTCCATGGTATGTGGACCATGGTTTTTGTAGCAATGTAATGTATTTAAGGACATGTAATGCTTTGTCAAAAATCAATGATTAGATCACATCATAAAGAGAGCACAAGTGATCAATTCTTTTGTTTTGTGTTTTGGGTCTAAGGAAAGGCTCCACAACTGAGTGTAGGGAGGCCTTGGAAGAGTCCACAACTGAGTGCACAGACCACCTACAACTGGGTGCGCGGGTCGAGAAGTTGTATGTACTAAAGATCTATCTTAATAAAGAAGAAGTTTTGGCGAAGTCTTTTGTATCTTTATTTGTTATTTGCATTCTATCTGTTTAGGCAAAGTAATTGCACGTAATTGGTATGTTAGTGCAACTGTTATTGTTTTGTAATGTGTTTATATTAAACTGAATGTGAAAAAGTCTGTAGTTAGAATACACTGCGCAGTAATGTTGTGAATGTTAGAAGGACGAATAAAATACAAAGAAGAAAAGTTAAGAGCCACTCTACGCAGTCCCTCAATGTTACAGAAGCCTATTTCTGCAATCACCCATAGCCACCTTGGGTGAGACTTCGACCTGCTTGTGGGTCGTCGCTGAAAGGGCCAGTGTCTGAGGGTTTTGTTGGTGCGAAGTACAAGCCGAACCTGGGTCAAGCCCAACCGAGCCAACAAATGGTTCCGTTGCTGGGACCAGGATCTGTTTGAGGGATGTGGATGTGGCATCCATCGAAGAAGGAAATACAAGATTGGGTAGAAAAGAAAGAATGAGAATTCATAGTTCAGGAAAACATAAATATGCGATTTTCGACTGAAGCCGGGTTACAGAAGTATCTCTTTACAGAACAACACAAGATCTTCTTCCTGATGTTTGCTAATGAACTATATGAATGTGTATCAAAGTTGACTGAGCATAAGACTTGTTTCAAAAACGACGAGCTTACTGCATGGAGCCCTAAATTGATACAATGACTCAAGAATACTAACAATAGTATCTCAAGAGTGGTTGATTTTTGGATTGACAGTATCCTGGGAGGATTGATTACTGGGTTCGCAATAAATGCGATTGTATCTTACAACGAAGCTAAGCAAATATTTTTCAAGGGTCCACGAGGTAAGCACCTAAATTCTTTGAAGCTGTGGATTAAAATGATTTTGTGTGAAAAGGGCATACTACAAATGTAGTAAGATTAATGTTTGGACGAAGAGGGAATAAGTGTGAACTAGGACTGTTGTCTACGCGAAGTGGAAAGAGATATAGAGTAGAACACGAACCAAAGAAATTTATTGAGAATGATGATAGTCCCTTGTTAGGTGGGTCTGAGAGTGAAGAAGACGAAAGCAACCCCGCAACCCTGTGGTATTTCCCCTCCCATCTTGAAGGTGCATCGAAGTTAGGAGTTGAGAAAAATCAGGGCATCTTTGGGATTCCCCATCCATCTACTCCCCTTACCCACCATCCCCATCCCCATAATCCCCCTACTGCCCCTCTCCCTCCCCCTAATCAACCCAACATCCCCATCCCCATAATTCCCCTACTCCCCCTCCCCCTCCCCCTAATCAACCCCCTCCCCTTAACCCCCAAGAAGAAAAAAGACTGATGACATTAAAATGCCTATCTTTAGAGGACTTGGATAAGAGGATCCTGAGCAGTTTTGGTTTATAGCTGATGCAGTATGGAAAGCAAGACAGATCAATGAAAAATATGTAAAGAAAGCACAGATCATCACGATGATGTGAGAAAGAGTGCTGACATGGTACATGAAGTATTCTGTGACTAATCAGTTTTCTTTGTTGGATGATATTAAGAAAGCGCTGGTATCAAAATTCAAGAAGCCGAAATCAGAATCACAATGCATTACGGAGCTGAAGGAAATCAAACAGACAGCTACTGAGTCTGTGTGGGAGTTGGATCAACGATTCAAGGTGTTAATGGGACTATTTTGAAACTTTTGTAAATCACTAGACCATGATGAGAGAAACTGTTGAAGTTATGACTTAATGTTGGAGCGCACTGTTGATGCTTATAGAATGCAAGCTGAAGGAAATACACGCAAGGAGCCAGGTCAAAATGCTAGTTGAGGAGGATTCCAAGGACGAGGAGGAGAAGGAGGACGAGGAGGAGCTGGTCGAGGACGCGGCCATATTATTTGTTATAAATGTGGACAGGTAGGACACTATGTACGAGACTGTCAGAACCCTACTACAACCTACATCTACTACAAATATTTTAATCATGTGATAGAAGAATGTCCCGTCCTTATCACGAAGATGCAGTAGAAAAGGAACCAACAACCCACATCAAATGTTCAAATGATGACCGATGAGCCATGGGAGGATGAACCACGCATTAACATTGTAACAAGGAGTAGAATTGTGACGGGAGACGATAAAGGTAAGAAGAAAGTAGAAGAGACATGGGTAAGAAAGACCACAGAAAAGGCCCTTCGCTTTAGTATCCAAAAGGAAAAAGAACGTTTATGGGAGCAAAGTGAAGCTTCATGGACATTGGGGCTTCAACATCTAGTGCGCAACTGAAGTTAATGTCAAAGAAGGACCGTAACAAAGTATCTATTCTGACGCAAGAATTAGATACAAGTATTTTGAAGTCATTTTTAAAGACTTGGATGAAGTTGTTGAGGAATCAAAAGGTTGTCGAAGGACTCTAGGAGTTGATAGAATCCTGCACTGATAAAGAGGTACTGCAAAGTGATCTGTGCATAGTGAACAATTTACATCGACACAAGAAGAGAACAGGGAAGGAAATGAGATTAACTGCGCAGATTGGGGAATATGATATGGATAAGGTAATCTTGGATTTAGGATCCGATGCCAACATGTTACCTAAGCAAACTTGGGAGTTAATGGGAAGACCGAAGTTGCAATGGTTAGTAATACTGTTGAGGATGGACAACCAACAGAAAATAGTCCCTATGGGAAGGTTACCTAGTATCATAGTAGACATCAAAGGATTCCGAACCGTTGCAGGCTTTGAAGTGATTAAAATTGTAGATGATAGCAATCCCTATTCAGCGCTACTTGGATTGGATTGGGCTTTCGATAATTTGGCAATAATCAATTTGAAGAAGAGACAAATGGTGTTCGAAAAAGATGATATGAGGGTCATTGTCCCTCTAGACCCCTTAGAAGGAGTGTGCTATACAGAGCCTGTCCGGGATGAGTACTATGACGCAAATGTTGACAAAATTTATCAGATAACAACTAAGGAGGAAGATTGGATTAATCCCACTACAGATGGAAAATTGGGTTGGGAACAAGACAATTCTTGTACTTCAGATTTCGAGGAAGAACTGGAAAATTGGCAGAACATGTTATATGAAGTCTCTACCACAAAATCACTTCACTACATAACTTTTGAGGTATGTGATCTACCTTATTATGATGGGATCGAAGATGTAAGCCTGTTTCTTGATGAATATGAAAGAGAAATACCAGAAGAACAGAGGTTGCAAGCTTTGGATGTAGCCCTGAAGGCTACACCTACTAGATGGTGGGGTACTCATAAAATAAATATAGCATATTGGCAGCAGTGTCGAAGATTAATGTGGATCAGGTTTGGCTCAATCGACACATAAATAGAAGTAAAGTATGATGGTAAGGTTGATCCCCGGGAGCATATTCATCATTTCACTTTGGTTTGGAAATAAATTCTAGAATAAGAGTGGGTACATGGGTTTATCCACATGCTAGAAACGATTCCTATGAATTAGTATCTTAAAACAGAACTGCGACATGGAACTACAAACTTGACATATTTGGTTGAAGGGTTCATACTAACATTTAGTTTTGACGATGATTGCCCATATATAGACTCGACTCTTCAGGTAATCATAGCAAATTTTTTTAAGAATGAAGCACCATTAACTTGGTAGCATGGTTGGGCTGTGTAGTTACAAATTCATTGGAATGTTATAATATCACTGTTGAAGAAGATGAATATTTGTGCAATATTGATATACCAGAATCGGAAGGACATCGCAAAGTTGGTTGACCAAAACCCGAAATACCAGATATAACGCAGCTAGTAAAAACACATAAAGTGAATATTGGGACAGAGGAAGACTCGAAGTTCACAATGATTGGAGACTATTGGGACGCAGATAATGTTAGTAAAATCACAGAGCTGCTACATGAATACCAGGAGCTATTCCCTATGAAGCTTTTAGAAATGAAGGCATAATAGGGGACCTAGGAGTTATGAGGATCCCTCTAAAACTTGACACAAAGTCTATGAAGAAAGGACCCTATAGGTTGAATCTGAAATATAAGGAAAAGGTGAAGGAAGAATTAGACAAAATGCTAGCAGCAGGGATCATTTAGCCTCTCAAAGAGTCTGAATAGGTAAGTCCCATGATAGTTCAGGAAAAGAAGACAAAGGGAGAGATCAGAATTTGTGTTGACTTGAGGAAACTAAATGATGCATGTTTACATGACCCCTTCCCTACGCCATTTACAGATGAAGTATTGGACAATGTAGGAGGTCACGAGGCCTATTCTTTCACAGATGGATTTTCGGGTTACGATTAGAACATAATTTCTGAAAAAGATAGACATAAGACAAATTTTGCAACATAGTGGGGCTCATTCAGTACACGGTTATGCCTTTTGGCTTGAAGAATGCACCTGCTACATTTTCTAGAGTTGTAGTCGCAACATTTAAGGAGTACATACACAAATTCTTGGAAGTTTACTTTGATGATTGGATAATCTTTAGGCTATTAAAGAAGAATTTTGCGAGCTTAAGGCTTATGCTAGATACATGTAGGCAACATCATATTTCACTAAACTTGAAGAAGTGTATATTTTGTTTGCCTTGTGGCATACTATTAGGACATATTGTGTGAAAATAGGGTTTGTTGGTGGATCCCGCTAAGATAGCAACCATTGTGAAATTTCTAGCACCGAAAACAATGAGACAACTGCGCACAACACTTAGACATTGGATATTATAGAAAGTTTATAAAGGGGTATGCGTAGATAACAGTGCGAATGGAGAAGTTATTAAAGAAAGATGTCACTTTTACATGGGACAAAGAATGTTAGAAGAGTCTGGATATACTAAAGGAGAAGATGGTAACTGTGTCGATCTTAGTTATTCCGGACTGGAATAAGGAATTTCATGTACATGTTGATGCATATTGCAGAGCGTTGGGTATAGTGATGGCATAACTAGGAGCAGGCGAAGTTGATCGCTCCATAGCTTTTGCAAGCATAAAATTGTCCAAAGCGGAAAAGAAGTATACTACAACAGAAAGAGAAGGGTTAACTATGGTTTATGCATTACAGAAGTTCAAGCACTACCTGTTGGGAGCACATTCCAAGATGTTCACTAATCACTCCACGCTGAAATATTTGGTGAATACACCTATTTTAGGAGGAAAAATCTGTCAATGGTTGTTGTTCCAGGAGTATGATTTTGAGGTTGTAGTTAATCTAGGAAGATTGAATGTTGGGCCTGATCATTGGTCGAGGTTGGAGATAGGAGAAGAACCCACCAGTATTGAAGATAACTTGCCCAACGTGAACATGTTTGCAATTAGGGTCGCGGATGATCACTTTGCGGATATTATTCAGTTTCTGGCCACAAGAATGGCACCTGCATAGTACAATACACAACAAAAGAAGCAATTGTTGGTAAAAGCAGCTGATTTCACATTGATTGTAGGGCACTTGTAAAAAATGGGACCGAATGAAATACTGCGAATATACATCCCAGAACATGAAAGGCAGAGTATCTAAGCAGAAGCTCATGGAGGAGTCGCACGTGGACATTGTTGAAGAAAATGTAACTAGGTTCGGTCTTCATAAATGTAATTTTGATCTTTGTACTGTAAAAGAAAAGAATTATTATTTTTTTCATTTATAAAAATGGGTTTCTTACCCATTTGGTAGGTCAAGCACATGTTTAAGTGCTTCTAGGAAAGTCAAAGATTCAATACAAATGTCGAAGACCCACATGGGCATGTTACACTATGTAAATCTATGTATTAGAGTCAAAGAAATATGTCAAAAGAGATCCTCCAAAGAAAAGACAAGTCTCCTCTTCAAGTAGACTCAAAGAATGAATTTTTGGTTCACTTAAAGTCAAGTCGGCCTCACTAGCTCAAGTCAGCCCAATAGGAGGGACAAACTCCTATATATAGGGCCATTCGACCTCACAATTAGACCATCAAGTGATCTCTAAAATTAGCGAAGAAAAGAGTCAAGAAAGAGGTGTGAAAAAGGAGAAGAAAGGTGTTTCTAGGGCAGCAAAGAAGGAAAAGTAGAAACTGAGTTTGGGAGGATTGTTTTAGGGCCTAATTCTGTCACACATGTGAAGAAAGGAGGGTAGTTCTGCAGTCACATCAGATCCACAAGGGAAACAACATAAGAAGAAGTGTATTGGGTGAAAAAGAGGCTCCAAATAGGCCTCCATCTCAAGCGAAGTAGGTCTCACCTAAAGTGAAGGAAGGAAGCAAGTAAAAGGGTTCATTTTAAGCCCTAGATCAGCCATACATGCAAAGAAATCATATCTGCAGTAGGATTAAGAGGATTAGCCTTTAACTCAGAGATGCATCAAAAGAAGAGGCTCATTATCTAGCCTAAGTATCAAGGAAAAGGAAGATTGTCAAGTGAAGGAGAGAAGGAAAGGAAGATAGCAAAGAATAGGTCTCTAAGGAGATGTAGGGTTTCTGCAGTTGCCGAAAAAAGAGCCATTAGTTTCTAGAAGAAGTGCGAAGGAAGAGATCAAGGTGCAAAGCAAAAGAAGGCATTGATTGAAGGACAAAAGGAAGAGAGATCGTGTCTTGTTCTTGGAGGATCTACTAGTCAAGGGTCTAGAGTTTGGCATTTGTCAAATTTAAGCTTCAATAAGAGAAATTTGTAGAAGGGTTTTCCTCTCTAGGAGAGAGAGGGTTTTCCCTGGCTAAGAGCCAACATCTTGTGTACTTGTCTTTTTTTGGTAACTGTTTGATGAAGAAAGAGATCACACACTAATAATAATAAGAGAAGATTGTGTTAATAAGAAAAAGTAAAAAGAGCTTCAAAAATAGTTATCGTCGTCAAAATAATCTCACTATAACCCAGATGCCCTAGATTCTTCAAAAGACATTATGTAGGAAAGGCCACTGCACATAAAATCTTGAGAGCTAGGTTATGGTGGCCCATAATACATAAGGATGCAAAAGAGTTTTTTTGAGCATGTGATATATGTCAAAGAACGGGAAGGCCATCTAGAAGAGACGAATTGCCATTAAATTCACAGGTGAGATGGCAAGCCTTTGATAAATGGGATATTGACCCACTAGGAAAGAAGACTGGCGCAAGATACATAATCACTGCAAATGATTATTTGACGAGGTGGGTTAAGGCACAACGAGTGAAGGATTACAGTGCATAAACTTTTGCGAAGTTCATTTTTGAATACATTCTCTCTAGATTTGGGTGTCCGAAGATATTAATGATTGATCGAGGCTCACATTTCTTGAATCAGACTATTGAGGCACTGATTGAATATTTTCAAGTACACCATCAGAAAAATACCCCATATCACCCTCAAGCGAATGGGACAGTCGAAGCTTTCAATAAAATTCTAGAGAATTCACTCACAAAAGTGTGCAATGTGAACAAAAATGACTTGGATCCAAGGATTCCAGCGACGTTGTGGGCATATAGGACAACATGTAAGAAATTGACAGGCCAGACATATTTTAGGTTGGTATATGGACAAGAAGCAGTCATGCCTATGGAGTACATTGTGCCCAGTTTAAGAATTGCAACCTTCATAGACATGGAAGATTCCGATATAATGGAGGAGAGGATGGCACAATTGCTTGCTTCAGAAGAGGACATGTTTATAGCAGGGTTTCATCAACAAGTACAAAAAACAAGGGAGAAGGCCTGGCATGACAAATATATCAAGAAAAATACATTCCGGGAAGGAGATATTGTACTCTTATATGATAGTAAATTCATGAAGTTCCTAGCAAAATTTAAGACACATTGGTTAGGACCGTATATCATCAAACATGTCTCTGATGGTGGCGCAGTTTAGATCGTGAAGTCAAACGGTCAACTGATTCTAGGACCAGTGAATGGTAGCAGATTGAAGGAATGTAAGGACGAATATTTCCCTAGAGATTTGCGCTAAAAGACGAAAGGAGAAGAGTCCTAGTGCCACCTGTAGTTGAAAGGGGACTTCGTTGAAGAAGGCTATTGTGCGATATTCAGGGGTATGTCAAAGTTAGAAAGAACCACGCCAAAGGAGGATTACTGCGTGATAGTCAGAAGAATGGCGAAGTCCAAAAGAATTGCAACGAAGGGTAGATCACTGCGCGATTGTCAAAGATGACCCGAAAAATATGACTATTGGAAGGAAAGATTTTCCGTTACAAGGAAGTTGCACCAGGTCTAAGCCAAGAAAGTACCTACACTAGGTCTATTATCCAAAGAGTGGAGTTACGAGGTTTGAGCCACACCAGTAGGCTACAGGATTATAGAGATCAGGCTTGCTAAACATGATATATGTGCCACACTTCAATAGAAGCACATCCAACACAACCTCTGATCGACGATTACTATTATTGGTTCATGAAAGATGCCTCTGGTTGGGAAAGAGGATCCCAATTGATAAAATTTTGATAAGAAGAATTATTGGATTTCCCTACCAAGGGAAGGATCCCGTTGAAGAGTTCATCGGAAAAAACCAAGACAAGGCAATGACACAAAGCGTGAAGTATAAGTTCAGGATTATCAAGAAGTTGCATGGTTACGATATCAACTCTATCAGTGACCAAGGGGTTCACTTTGCCACACACATTTTTGCAGGAAAATCAATGAGAATATGCAAAGCAAACAAAGAGCCTACAGCCGTGGTTTCTTTGGCTACGCAATGCATTGCTGGGGTTTAGTTCAACTAGGCAAGGTACTTATGCAAGGAATTTTTGGAGGATTTCCATGAGGTACAAGAGGAAGGAAAAACATTTCATTATGCGTGGTTGATTTTGATCATCACGTTGTTAGCATGGAAGGAGCCGGAGGACTCAAAATTTCTGCTAATCGAAACATATGTATGTGAAGCCGCACAATATGCCTCACTGTGGCATACCAAGGAACCATTGCGCGCACAGGAGAACATAATTTTCTTGTGCTATTGGACATGAATTTTCACATGGTGAACCAATATCCTAGGTTATCACCTAGATTGTATGAGAAGTATCGCATCATTGCAGCATTCAAGGCAGATGTTCACAGAGTATACATCAAGGCTCAAAAGGATCCAATGGAGACATGGCACCCTCTGCCATATTTAGTCACTAAAGACAACCTACTCACAATAATACAACAATGGTCAGCCAAATGGATGACCCCAATCATAGACGACACTAAAATAGTGGGGGACACCACACAAAATGAGGGTCCAAGTGGGAAAGACAAAGGAAAAGAAGCAGATGAACTAGAGCCAGAGACAAAGCTAGAAACAGAGCCAGAGACAAAGTATGATACCCAAGACCCTCTCAATGACATAGATCCAACAGAGGAATCACCATTTATCATAAAAAAGAGGGCACCTACAGTAACTATGCCATGCGCATGGAAGAAACAGAAGGTGAGCAAATCTAAGGGCGCGATGCCGCTTGTGCTCACTTATGGGGACATAGATGAGATTGGAGAAAAGGTCCAATAAGTAACAGTAGAGGCCTGAAACAAGGTTGATGATCGCTACAAAACAATTTTGACAGATGTTTAGCAAGGCATCGCAGAGTTAAAGGTACTGGTGTAGACAACCAGATAATCGACACAGATAGGTCAACTATTGCAGCTAGAGCGACAAATAGAGATGACAATTGAATGGAGGATTTTTCAGATACCAGGTGGAGCGTTACAATTTGAATCTGCTGAGGACAGAGAGCGAGCAAGAGGGTGGGACTGTGTTAACATGAACATCACCGCACTACCAACTCAGGTATTACACGAGTTCCATCAAAGTATTACAGATGAACTGAAGGAGTGAGAAAAACACACTTCACTGTTAAGCATTCAGGTGGAAAAGGACAGAGCTTCATTGAAGAAGGAGCTTGATCAATTGATCAAAGACAGGGATGAAGCATGCCAGCAACAACAACAGCTAGAGGAATCCATTGAAAAAACTTGTAGTGAAGTTCCAGACGCAAAATTTCGTGAAGAAGAACCACTAGCAAGAAAGGTCGCGAAGCTCAACCTCATTATAAACAAGTCAAAGAATAAGATCTAAAAAATAAAATTTGACTATGAAGTGAAGAATTCTGAGCTGCAAATAAGGCTGCAACCAATCATGCCATCGGAAGTATGTGAGCAAAGGGAGAGGGATCTAAAAACTACAGTGAAAGGCATCTACGACACAGTGGCAGATTGTGGAAAGTTACTAGATGGAACCATGCCAATTTGGACCTCACTATCGGAGGATCGAAACATTCAGAGGATTGAAGAGGAGTTACAGGTGAAGCAGAAGCAACAGGGAGAGATCCTAGCAACTGCGAAGACCCTACCAGTCTCGCAGAGGCTCTACAGCATCACTGAAGGGAAGAATATCCATAAACAGATTGAATACCTTCGGAGGAAAGAGCAGATTTTGAAAAAGAGGACCCAACCATGGCAGGTTGAGGCCCTCCAACTTTTGCAAGCAATAGATGAAAGGCTCAGGGAGCTACGACAGAGGGAGAAAGAAGTGCTACAAAATACTGCTGGTCCAACCATAGAGGCATTGCTGGAAGAAGTGCGCCGAGAGGAAAAGAAGGTAGCATAAATAGTCCAGCAGTACAATGCCATCTACAATGGCATCACAACAAAGATCAAGGGCACTGAAGCCAAGTGAATCAGGACAAGTCACATGTGAGTGTTGGGGGCCTGTTGGGCATGACCCACCTTGGTCCAGTTTTGGTCAAAGATTCTGCATTTTGAGGAGCGAAGTCTGCAGAGTCCGCAAAATTCTATTTACCACACAGTGTCTAGGGGCTTCGGGGTGGGTTGAAGCCCCTCATTTTGTAACGAGTATTGCGGTTTTAGTTCATTGTTTTGTTGGGTCCATGGTATGTGGACCATGGTTTTTTAGCAATGTAATGTATTTAAGGACATGTAATTCTTTGTTAAAAGTCAATGATTAGATCACATCGTAGAGAGAGGACAAGTGATCGATTTTTTATTTTATTTTATTTATTTATTTTTTATTCTATTCTATTTTATTTTATTTTATTTTATTTATTTATTTATTTAATTTAATTTAATTTTATTATTATTATTATTATTATTATTATATATATATATATATATATATATATATAATTTTTTTTTTCTCTGTGTTTTGGGTCTAAGGAAAGGCTCCGCAGTTGAGTGCGCAAAGGGCTGGGAAGAGTCTGCAACTGAGTGTGCAGACCACCTTCAGTTGGGTGTGCAGGTCGAGAAGTTGTATGTACTGAAAGATCTATCTTAATAAAGAAGAAGAAGTTTTGGCGAAGCATTTTGTATCTGTATCTATTATTTGTGTTCTATCTGTTTATGTGAACTAATTGAAAGTAATTGGTGTGTTAGCACAACTGTTATTGTTTTGTAATGTGTTTATATTAAACTGAATGTGACAAAGTCTGTAGTTAGAATACATTGTGCAATAATGTTGTGAATTTAGAAAAACAATTAAAATATAGAAAAGAAAAGTTAAGAGCCACTCCACGCAGTCCCTCAAGGTTGCAGAAACTTGGCTCTGCAATCACCCAAAGCCACCTTAGGTGAGACTTTGACCTTCTTGCAGGTTGTTGCCGAAAGGGCCGGTGTCTGAGGGTTTTGTTGGTGTGAAGTACAAGCCGAACCTGGGTCAAGCCCAACTGAACCAACAAGAGTATTACTCAATTTGGAAAATATTAAAAGTTAAAATAAGAATGTACAATCTAGAATGGCTTTAGGGAAAACTAATTGTGGATTTACAAAAGAAAAATTGGTCATGAAATGAACGAAGTAATGACATGTGCATATAATGTGGTTTGGCCTTTGTAGGGTTACGAGGCAATGTTAAAATCCCATGATCAGGTGATCACTATCAGTATTTAGCTCAAAAATCAAAGTGCTCAGAATCGCTTAAAACCTGAATGACCACGTCCGTCTCGATGATACGAACCCAATGCAACTTGTTTCAGTCAAAACAGAGCTCGTATGAGGAAGATATTACGTTTTGTCCATTTTGCCAAACAGAGGAATTCTGCAAAAAAAAGGTATAGTCACTGCACAGTCAGCAGTCCGTACTGCCAACATGGCAGGTGACTGTGCAAGTCAAAGGTTGGTCAACGGCTAATGGAGTCTCGCCAAGTGGTGCAATTTGGTTGGTTTGCAGTTTGGTGAGTTGGTTTGATTTTATTGGTTGGAGGAAGGACCAATGCAGAGGAGACATGTGGCAAAACCAGAGGCCACCACGTGTCCCTCCTAAAAGGTCTGGCATCGGCATGCAGCGTGGAAAATTTTTATGGCAGGCTGGGGAGTTGAACCTATGACTTGCACTGCACAAAGTCAACGTCTTACCACTATATCGTGTCGTTTAGCTCTTAACATATAACGGTTTTAGTTTGTATTTGTTGTGATATAACTTAGCGGTTGGGGGAGGAGAGGGCCAGCCCTGCGGGCCAGCCCTCCCATGTGAACATTACCAAAGAATTGGAGCCAACGCTAAACCATAACCATTATCCAAACTGCCGGGTAATCTCCGCATGTGACCACACCATGAAAACCGCCAACATTTTATGCTAACAACACACCATTAAATGCGCTAACTGCGGATTAACCCCTAATTAATCCAAGATTATCCATAATTAATTGCATAGTTAAGTTTGAAAACATTTTGGTGGTCCGACAAATTCGGGGTTTTCTCCAAAAATGGCGGGATTAACTGGAGTTCTCCATTTTTAGTGGAGTTTTCCTAGGGGAAACTATTTTGGCCATAACTTTTGCAATTTTCGACCAATTTGGGCTCAGAAAAAGTCATTCCTAGATGATTTTGATGTTATGAGCATATTGAAGCAGGTTTCAGGAGGAGTAGAGCATTGTAAACAACATTTTTTTTTTTTTTTTTTCCATTTTGAGCTAATACAAAGGCCCAAGCCATGGAAGTTGGACCAAGGAGATGTAGCCCAGGAGGAGTGAACTCCTTCATCAAAACACTATGTTAAGTGTTCATTTTGATGGTTTGTTGTATATTTTTTTGTTGCTGTTCAACACTTTATTTACATGCTATTTTTCTCATGATTTTGACATAAAACTTACCTATTCATTCACAAACACCTTAAAGGAAACCTATTCACATGAAGCAAATGATAAGCAATTTTTTTTAATTCAGAAGTTGAAATTAGCACAACAAAAATAACATTCAACAACAGATCAAGTTGGTATCAGAGCAAAGGTTATTTGCTTGATTGCTTGAGTTTTGTGCAAGTAGAGTTTTAATGGTTACAAATTTGTGATGCTTACAAGGTTAAAGTTGTAGATAGGGGAAGGGAAACTATTGGTTTCAAATCCTGAGGTAATGCCCAGAAGAAGGAGAGCCACAAGGCCACAATCTACACCCAAAGTTTCAATCCCAGTTGCACTTGAGGCACCTCAAGTTTTAAATTCAATTGAGATTTAGGAGGTACAAGCAGTACCAGAAACTGAGCTTGAATCCAAATCCATCATGTATGGAGTAGGAGAGACTGAAGGTCTTTCAAAAGAGGAAGCATACAAGAAATCTTTCGATGACTTAACTGCCATGGTTAGACTCCTCTTTGAAGAGAGGAATACTAGAATGGCTGGAGAGAGTTCTAAGTCCCCACATGGAGAGGGAAGCTCAAAAGATAAAAAAGATGAAAAGAAGGATTCAAATGATAATGGAGGAAAGCCTCCTCCATCTCCACCATCTTCATCATCCTCATCATCAAAAACAACATCATCTTCCACTTCCACCACAAAAACTGTTCATACTCATTCAAAAACCTAAAAAGAAAAAAATCCCTTACTCAAATTGGACATTAAGTTTGAACTTCACATGTACAATGGTGAGGTAAATGCAGAAAAGTTAGACAATTGGATTTGACAATTGGAGGTTTATTGTAGAATTCAGAACCTTCAAGAATATGACATAAAGATCCAGTTGGCTTCATTGAGGCTAGAAGCAGAAGCACTAGTTTGGTCGGAAGAAAAGACTAAAGAGGAAATGCGAATTCATGGTAAAATATCCATTTCTTGGGTTGAATTTTTTTTTCAATTAAAAGACAATTTTATCCTTTAGCCTATATGCAAACAACCATAATGATTTGGCAGGACTTTAGGCAACTCAAGGGCCAAACAGTGCAAGACTATACCCAAGAGTTTAGGAAAAGGGATTTGTTGTTAGGAGTAAACTTGAATTCCCAAGATACTCTCTTGAAATATATTGGGGGTTTACATTCCTACTTAAAACACACTATCCTTATGTTCAATCCAAGAAATTTAGATGAGGTATGTGTGCAAGCCACACACCTTGAAGCAAGAGGAAAGAACATTCAGGAAGAGGGTAGTAAGAAGAATCCATTCAAGGGTAAGGAGAAAGAGAAGGGTGGAAAATGGAAAGGAAAGAAGAATGCAAGTGTAAAGAAAGAAGGGGAGAAAACTATATGCAAACATTGTTCCAAAGCGGGGCATGATGACACCCACTGTTGGAAACTACATCCCGAACTAAGGCCTAAGAAACCAAACAATAAGGGGAAACAAAAGATGATCGCTACCACACAACATGATCTTGGATCTGATTCTAGTGATGAGACCAAGATTTCAGCCATGGTCACAAAGGGAAAAGAAGCTATAGCAAGCACTAGTTCCTCACATAGTCACAACAACACTCCAAATGAAGAATCAAGAATAGAGTTGTTCCATGTAAGGGTAATTTCAAATCATACAAAGATTGATGCATTATTTGATAGTGGGTCACAATCAAACTTAATTTCAGAAGACTTGGTAAAAAATATTAACCTTGAAACTATACCTCATCATAAGCTATATACCCTGGGTTGGATAGTCAATAATGAAAATTTAAAGGTTACAAGGAAATGCTTATTCAGGTTTGCCATTACTGAAAAATTCATTGATGAAGTTGAGTTGGATGTAGTTCCACTTGACATCTTAGGAATTATTCTGGGGAGCCCATATTTGTATGATAGGAAAGTGGTATTTTATTGCCATGAGAACAAATACCAATTGATTAAGGATGGAGTGGAGTACATTGTGAGAGCCCATCGCAAAAAGTTAAACATTTCTTTGGTTAATGCAGGGCAAATGAAGAGACTAGTAAATGCAAGTAAAAATTTTGTGCTTCTCATGATCAAGAAAAAGAATGATATATATTATGAATCTTTTGAAGGTTGTGATGATAAGTTAAAATCTGATTTGTTTGATGTGTATGCAAGCTTGAGGCAAAGAAACCAAATTGAAGAGTTAGATTACCATGTACATAATAATTTGTTGTATCACTTGGGCAACTTATGTATTCCACAGGGAGAAAGAAACAATATCATAAGGGAGGTGCACACTTCATTGATTGCTGGACATTTTGGTGTAGGAAAGACAATAGCGAATCTCCAAAGGTATTGTTATTGCCCACACATGTTTGATAATGTATCTCATTTCGTTAGAGGATGTTCTTTGTGTGCAATAAGTAAGCCTAGCAATAGGAAACTAGGATTGTACACTCCACTTCCAGTACCTTCATGTCCATGGGAGAGTATCTCAATGGATTTTGTAGGAGGTCTTCCATTGTCAAGGAAAGGTCATGATTAGTTGTATGTAGTTCTAGATAGGTTCAACAAGATGTGTATTCTAACACCATGTAAAAAGCAAATTACAGCTGAAAAAACAACTCATATTTTCTTTCAAAATATTTGGGTTCATTTTTGTCTTCCTACTTCCATTGTAAGTGATCAAGATTCTCGATTTGTTGGGAATTTTTGGTCAAATTTGTGGGATATGATGGACACTAAGTTGAAGAAGAGTACAACCTTTCATCTGCAAACAGATGGACAAATCAAGGTGGTCAACAGGAAAGTCATTCATCTTCTTAGAGGATGCAAACATCCCAAGTTGTGGGATGAACAATTGCATTATATACAACATGCATACGACAAGGCAAAACATTCTTCCACAAACACATCAACATTTGAGGCATGTTTTGGGTACTTACCAAGATCACCATTGGACTTCATATTTGAGAAAGATATCGCTATTGATGGTCATAGCAACATCGATAAGGCAAGGAAGTTCATTGAGCAAATTCAGTTGATACATCACATAGTGCAAGAACAACTTGAAAAGAGTCAAAGCAGCTACAAGGCAAGGCATGACAAACACTGTGTCGATCATAAATTTCAAGTTGGAGACGAAGTTTGGTTATATATTAGCAAAGAGAGACTTCAAGGGGAAGGTAAAAAGCTGAAGCCAATCCGTTATGGTCCTTTTAAAATTATGGAAAAGATTGGTAACAATGCATTTAAGCTAGATTTGCCTCCTTATATGAAAATATACTCTGTTGTTAATGTTGAAAATTTGAGATTGTTTGAACCTCCTTTGGTCGATGATCAAAGAGAGCATGTTCAACTACCATCAATAGATGATTTCTCGCCAGAATATCTTGATGAACTTTAGCAAGATCTCATACTTGACAGAAGAACCATAACTTCAAAGAGAGGGAATGTCAAATACCTTCGAGTGGGACTCAAGGGACAAAATCCTTCTAAGGCCAAATGGATGTAGATTGAGAAGGTGAGGGAGCTTTACCCTCACCTGCTGAACAATTGATAGTATCTTTTAGGGTCCAAAAGGCTTCCAGTGGGGAGGAATGATCAGGTGATCAATATTTAACTCAAAAATAAAAGTGCTCAGAATTGCTCAAAGCCTAAATGATCGCGTCTGTCTCGGTGATATGATCCCGACACAACTCGTTTCACTCAAAACAGAGCTCGTATGGGGAATATATTGCGTTTTGTCCGCTTTGCCAAAAAGGAATTTTGCAAAAAAAGGGTACAGTCACTGCACAGTCAGCAGTCCATACTGCTGACATGGAAAGTGACTATGTAGGTCAAAGGTTGGTCAACAGCTAATGGGGTCTCTCCAAGTGGCGCAATTTGGTTGGTCTGCAGTTTGGTGAGTTGGTTTGATTTTATTGGTTGGAGGAAGGACCAATGAAGAGGAGACATGTGGTAAGCATGGAGGCCACCACATGTCCCTCCCCAAAGGCCTACCATTAGTGCGCACCGTGGAATTTTTTTATGGTAGGCTGGGGAGTCGAATCCATGACGTGCACTACACAAAGCCAATGTCTTACCATTATACCACGCCCTTTAGTTATTAACATATAATGGTTTTAGTTTATATTTGTTGTGATATAACTTTGTGATTGGGGGAGGAGAGGGCCAAACCTCTCCCATGTGACCACTACCAAAGAATCAGAGCCAACACTAAACCATAACCGTTAGCCTAACTACCGGGTAATCTCCGCATGTGACCACACCATGAAAACTGCCAGCATTTTATGCTAACCGCGCACCATTAAACGGGCTAACTTCGGATTAACCCCTAATTGATCTGATCTTATCCATAATTAATTGTGCAGTTAAGTTGGCGGTCCAAAAAATTTGGGGTTTTCTCCAAAATTGGCGGGATTAACTGGAGTTCTCTAGTTTTAGTGGAGTTTTCCTAGGGGAAACTGTTTTGGCCATAAATTTTTCAATTTTTGACCAATTTGGGCTCAGAAAAAGTCATTCCTAGATGATTTTGATGTTCTAAGCACATTGAAGTAGGTTTCAAGAACAATAGAGAATTTTAAACAACATTTTTTTTTCCATTTTGAGCTAATACAAAGGCCCAAGCCATGGAAGCTGGACCAAAGATATGTAGCCCATGAGGGGTGAACTACTTCATCAAAACACTGTGTTAAGTGTTCATTTTGATGGTTTGATGTATATTTATTTGCTGTTGTTCAACACGTTATTTACATGCTATTTTTCTCATGAATTTGACATAAAACTTGACAAAATTTACCTTTTCATTCAAAGACACCATAAAGGAAACCTATGCACATGAAGCAAATGATCAGCAATTGTTTTTAATTCTAAAGTTGGAATTAGCACAACAAAACTGACATTCAACAATAGATCATCCCCCTATTTTTAACTCTGAAAATGTTTGACATCATCTGATTGATAAATATGTGGAAGCACATATTTCATTTCAGACTCAAAGAGCAAGTTCTAAAGTTGTTTAAGGATCATCAAATGGGGAACATAATTTGTTGTTGGATTGGGCATAAAATACAATTCCACTTCTAGAAGAGAGGTTTAAAATACATCTGTGGGAAATTCACATATGGATACTTTATTAGCCCCCCTCATATCATTGGTAATCATAAAATGTTCTCTAACACACTACCTTTTATCTTTATTATTAAACTATACTGCTACATGCATTCCTGCTACTCATTAGTCATTCACATGAATTCTGTCCTTGCTTATAATTAGTTTACTCAATGGTTTCCTGTTGATAAAGCTCAACTTCTCCATCTACATTGTTCCACAATGTTAGAGCCAAACTTACATTTAATATGTTTTTAATTTATTCAAAGCTAAATGTAAGGGTAATATTTTTTTTTGGGAAAGATTAATATAACTAGGGTTTCATCATAATAGAACATTTTATTGAGATGGAATTATGTTTTTAATAATTTTATTCATTTTTGAATAAACTTGAATCCTTAAAAATTGAAAGCATTAATTGAAGGTCTCACTTCATACTAATTTTGAAGATTTAAAAGGTGCTTCTCATATGACAACAAGTATTTTTAGATCTGTATTAGTGTTATCCATTTGGATTTCTCGGTTCTCACCATGTTCACAATAAATGGGATAGTTAATCATGGTATAGTGAGAATTAAACATGGGATGTATATGAATTATTTATTGATAATGTAGGTTTTAACCCTGTATAGAAACCACCTACATATGAATTCTAAAAACAGAAAATAAACAATGACGAGAATATAAAACAAATACACATAGATTTCCCCCTAGATCCCAAAACCAGAACTACCAGATTGATTTTTCATTATGTTGCTTTCAATGTTACAATACGTATATATACATTCCGAGGCATTCATAAACCTCAATCACTTAACCCTAGATTAGAACATAACCGTAGTTCCCTTGATTAGATCTACAAAATATCATGGATAGAAAACCATCATGCCCAAAACCATGTGCGAAACCCATGCACAAAACCATAGGTAGCTCCGCCCACCTAATATAGGGTCCAATCTTTTTTTCCTAGGGCACTGCTTTGGACCCTGTGTAGGGGGGCTACTACCCCTTAAAACCCCCTGACAGGGGGGGCTGCGCCCCCCGTGTGACCCCCCCTGCACGTGCGACTAGGCATGGAAAGAATATAGCACACACCAACATTCTCCCACTTGTTGTTTTCTTTTCCAAACAAAGGGTCACAAGCGAGCTTAGTCATTGGTCAAGCCCTGAAATGATCATTGTTTCTCTTCACCAAGAAAACTTCTCAGTGCTCTCAAACTTCGTCAATGCATCTGCACCATTCTTTAAAGTTTCCACCTTTACTAGCAACACCTTTTTGTCCTCAACCATATCCATCACAAAGTGATATTGAACATCAATGTGGTTTGTGTTTGAATGATAAGAACGGTTCTTTGCAAAAAGGCAATTTTCTTGGCAAAGAACCCTGCTTATCATTCAAATACAAAGCTAGATTTACACCTTTCAGATTTACTATCCAACTTGGTTCGTTTCTCCTTTGGAACATGTACATATGCATCACAACCAAATACCCTTAAATGTGAAAGAGAGGGTTTTTTACTAGTCCATACCTCATGTGGAGTCTTATCCTCCAACACTGATGAAGGTGATCTATTAGCCAGGTAATGTGCAGTCTCCACTGCCTCTATCCAAAATTCCTGTCCTAACCTGACACCATTGAGCATGCTTCTTTCCTTTTCCATCAACGTCCTGTTCATTCTTTCTGCAACTCCATTTTTCTAAGGTGTGTATGGAGTAGTCTTCTGTCGTCCTATACCACACTTTTTACAGAACTCTTCAAATTCTTAATTCTTTCTTGCATAACTCTACACCAAATATGTCCTCAACACATTTATCTTCTTCTCTATCTGGTTTTCCACTAGAACCTTAAATTCTTTAAACATGTCAAAGAATTCAGATTTCTTCTTGAGGAAATATATCCATGTATTCCTTGAGAATTAATCTATAAATGATACATAGTACACAGACTTACCTAGTGATGGAATCGACAAGGTCCAAACACATCACTGTGCACAAGCTCTAATATCCCTTTCACCCTCTTAGCACCAGAGGGTAAACTCACCCGATTATGCTTCCCATATACATAATTTTCATAGAAATCGAAATACAAAGAGAAATTAGACATACCTTCTACCATACCATTACCATGAAGTATTCGAAGGCTCTTATCTCCAACATGTCCAAGCCTTTGATGCCATAGCATGGTATTTTCTCCAGAGACCACTAGATTTTCTCCTCCACTTTCAGGAACCACAAAACTATTGCACCCATCAATAACAGTACTACCGAGAAACTTGTACAGAGTTCCAATCTGAACTCCCCACATAAATAACAGTGCTCCTCGAACCATCTTGCAGGTATCTTTCTCGAATGCTGTTTTTACACTTGCATCATCCATCTTGCTTATAGAAATAATATTTTTGGCCAATGCAAGAATATGAAGAACACCTGAAAGTGTTCTAATCCTTCCACCTTGCAACTTCAACTTGACTTTTCTGCATCTGACCATTCTAGCCTTCCTATCATCCCCTAAGAAGACATCACCACCGTCATATTTCTCATACTTGCAAAACCACTCCCTATGGGGAGTGAAATGAAAGGATGCACATGAGTAACTAATCAACCATTTCTCATGATCTACATGTGTACTTGAAGAAGAAGTCAAGTACACATCCCCACCTTCATCTGAGGTGGTTTTCGCCTCTACAGAAGGAGAATCATCAAATCCCTTTCCTTTCTCATGATATTTAGATCTACAATCCTTTTTGAAGTGCCCTTCCTTTCTGCATTTCCAACACAACTTTACAGGTTTTCCTGGAGATTTATATCTCCTGCTCGAGGAATTATTTTTGTTTTTGTTCTGGGACTGTCCTCATACATACAAGAAATCTCCATTCTGGCCCTCCATAATTTTCAGTCTCATCTCCTCCGACAACAAGGATGAGACTATTTCATCAAACTTCAAGGTAGTTGTATTACTACCTATTGTAATAACCAGACTATCCCACGAATCTAGTAGATAACAAAACAAACTGATGCACTTATATTCATATGAAATTTTAATATCGACAAATAACAAGTGGCTTACCACAATATTAAAGGTGTTTAGATGATTTTTCACCTTGTATCCATCCTTCATCCTCAGGTTATACATCTTTTTCCATAGGAACAATTTTTTCACTAGCGAATTAGATTGGTACAAAGTCCCTACCTTGTCCCACAAAGCCTTCTCCATAGCTTCCCCTGATAAATTCAACAATACTGAATCTGATATACACAACTGTATTGCGCTGTTTTCTTTCCGATTCAACTTCACCTAGTCTTCATCGAAAATTGTCGTTGCTTTAGTACCCAAATCTACCACGTTCCACTGATCTTTATCCACCAATAGATCCTACATCATGAGTTTCCACAACTCAAAACTCCGACCATTAAATTTCTCGAGCTCTATCTTTCCACAACTCGCCATATTCTTTCATCGCAAGAATCGATCCCGCAGATCTCCCATTGAACAGGGTCCACCACAGGCCCAGGAAAAAACCCTCAGCAACAAAGGTGTCCTGTTGAAGCTGAAAGAACTCTAATACCAAATGTAGGTTTTAAACCTATGTAGAAATTACCTGCAGACGAATTTAAAAAACATAAAATAAACAATGACTAGAATATAAAACAAATACACAAAGATTTTCCCCTGGATCCCAAAATCGGAACTACCAAATTTATTTTTCATTATGTTCTTTTCAATGCTATAATACATATATATACATGCCAAAGCATTCATAAACCTGAATCCATTAACCCTGGATTAGAACATAACCATAGTTCCCTTCACCGGATCTACAAAATACCATGGGCAAACAACCATCATGCCCAAAACCATGTGCAAAACCTATGCACAAAACCATAGGTAGGTCCACCCACCTAATATAGGGTCCAATTTTTTTTCCCGGGCCATTACCCTAGACCCCGTGCAGGGGGAATATAGCCTCCTTGAAACACCCCGATAGGGGGGGGGGCTGTGCCCCCCTTGTGACCCCCATGCTACGTTCGATGGAATGAATGGGGGGGTTGTCGCCCTCCTTGTGACCCCCCTACGCATGCGACTAGTCGTGGAAATAATATAACACACACCCAACAAATAATCTGGAGGACAATTTCTGTAGTGTAGAGTTTGGATAGTCTACTATTGAATTAATTGAGAACATTGTCTATAACAATTAACTAACGAAGATATGTCAGTAATTGACTAATAATGGGCAATGGGATTGACCAAGGGTGGATCAAATTTTCTGAAAGGTTTGATTGGTTTTGACATTTCCTTGACAATGTTCTTTTGTTGAATGCACTTGCAAAATTGTTAGTTCGAATAATTTAAACTAAAGTTATATTGGTTGTAGTGATTGAAAAATTGGTATATTGTTTACCTTAATTACATTCCTATAGTATATATTTGTACTAATGCTTGTATGGAAGTAAAAAGGCCAAGGCTCTACTTTGCTTGGTTACTTGGCAGTGTGAGTTTGACTTGGTTGATTGACTCAATAATTTAATATTTTATGTATAATGTATGTTTTGGTGTTGGAGCACTTATTAGCGTGCTAGAAAAATGTCTTGAATAGAATAAGATATTATATCTCCATCGACTCATATTTCTATAAAGGTCAATTTGTTTGTCTTTTGTGGAGTCTCTCAATGGGTAGTCTATGTTATAGGAATTGTTTTCTCAACCTATGTGTGGGGGTAGTTTGGAGTGGTCTATAATTCAAACATTGAGATCAAAGATTATTCCCATCCAATTGGTGGAAAAATTTAAATACACATATGTTACAAACTCCATGCTTGATAATCTTTGGCTTCAAAGAAAGCAGTTTTATGTTGTATTACTTTTTAAGCAATATATTTCATCTATAGTTGGTTTTGACATTTTAGTTCTGGCATAATTTATTATATTGTTGAGAAACATGGATGACGGGAAAAGAAAAATATGATGATTATTGCGAGGAAGGAACGATTATCATAAGCACCATTACAACAACTAATTTGGAGTTTCCCATGGCTTAGTATTTCTTCGTGAGGAATATAGTGAAATGATATGGAATCCCCATCAACAACACTTATTTTCTTTATTATTATAAATTCTTATCATTATCTTCTAAGTAATGTTTATAGTCTGTCAAAACATATTTACCTCATGATGAAAATTCTACAGGTTATTGGAGAAAGCAACTAAGGGGAAGAATCAACATAAACATTACTAATAACTATCTTATTGGTTATCGACTTGGCATAACGACCTTGGTTGAACCCAATTTATGATAATAATATGAAAAAATGAGCTTAGTGGTTCTTTGCTGGGAAGAAAGACTTGTGTTCAAGATAGGTTATGTTATAACACACACATATTACGAAAATTGGCTTGTTGCACTGGAATAAAAGCATGTTTTACCTTTACAGATGCATGCAATAAACATTAGTATATGCAAAGAAGAGACATAAGAATTTCTTTGAGATGGGATTTGTATTGAGGGATTCTTCAATACATAGTAAATAATGAACACGTGAATGTTTGGATGTGTTTCGTTGAATATCCATGTGCACTATGGGTGTTTTACCTCTGGTAAAATAGTGAACCCCAACATCTTCAAGAAGACTACATACGACGATTACATCGTTAATAATGGGAGGCCTCTTAAGAGTAGTTAAGTAATTCAGTTCACATATGATAATTCCTTCATGTACCCATTGTCCTTCAAGTCTAAAACCTTTTGTTAGATGTGGATCATCATGATTTCATCTTCCATGTTTCTGTTCCATTCAACCAAACACCACCAAGGAGAAAGACTTGATCTTCACTACATTTGTTGTGACAGAGATGGACATGATTTATTGACATGTAGAATCCCTTAGGATAGAATCAAAGACAATTGAAACAAAAAACAAGACAAAGGTAAAAAACCATACCCAACTAAAGATATAACACTTGAATCTATTCATTGTATTGTTTCCAACTACAATATTGGAGTAACTGAAGATCTGGTTCAAATTTAATTTTCTTCTTAGAGAGATGCATGGCTACTTGATATAGGTGCAACATGACACATGACCTTACAAAGAGACTCCTTTGAATACTTCAATGAAAATGTAGATGGAACAATGTATTTTTCAGATCTCAAGCTCTTAGGACTTGACACCTTTAGGCTTAAAATTCCTAGATTCCCTAATTTTTTCTTGCATGATGTGCCCCACCTTCCAGAGTTACGAAGAAATATAATGTCCCTTATTCACATTTGTAAACAAGGCCACTCTGTTCATTTCTTTTATGGTAAAGTGGAAATAAGAAAGGCATTTGATAACATGGCGTTCATGACTAGAGTAGAGGATGAAAGACTACTAAAGCTAAAAGGGAGATCTGCTCATACATATAATTATACATACATCTCTCATCATGATGAAGGTAAATTTCAATCTAGTCTTTTGTGGCATGCTAGATTTGGACATATTAACTATGACAACCTTTGGTTATTGAAAAAGAATGGCGTTTCTAGTTTTCTCACCATTCCTATCAAAATAAAGCAATGTTATGTTTCTATCCTTGGAAAGCATAACAAACAACCTTTTCATTATTCCAGTTCTAGAGCATGTAAAAAAATTCAAATCGTATATTTTGATTTGTGTGGCCCTATGCTTGTTCCTTTTGCTAATGAAAATAAATTTCTGATAACTTGTATTGATTATTACACTAGAATGTGTTGGGTGTACTTGTTGAAAAGTAAATCTCAAGCTTTTGAAACATTCAGAAATTTTCATGTATGGATTGAAAATGAAGAAAAATCACATATTGGATCTCTCTACACTGATATTGGAAGAGAGTACACCTATAATGAATTCAAAAACTATGTTCACAACCATGAGATTCAACATCAAACCACAATTCCATATAACCTCAACAAAATGGCGTAGTTGAAAGAATAAACAAGATTATTTTGAATATGGTTCACCCAATGATGTTTTTCAAGAATGTAAAGTTGATGTTTTGGGTTGATGCGATTCTATTTATAGTGTATGTGAAAAACATATTCCCATCTCATGCTCTAAAAAATAAGACCCCTCATGCAATGTGGTATGGCCACATTCCTTTAGTAAGGTATCTCAAGGTCTTTGGTTCCACTTGTTATGCTTGGATTCCCAAGGAACAAAGAAGCAAGCTTGATGCAAGGTGTCAAAAGTGCATCTTATTGGGGTATTTAGATAACACAAAGGCATACCATCTTTATGATGGGGTAAACAAAATAATTATCTATCTAGAGGTGTATTTTTCCTTGAATATTCCAATATTGACAACACCGTTGAGAAACAACTTGATCATTTGGATAGATTCAATCATGAAAAAACATATCATAAATTTGATAATGAGATTCCAAATTTTGAATGGAGGATCCCTATTTTGGATCAATATATGGAATCTCCTTTTGAAGTATTGTCTACCCCTTATGAAGTTTTGAAAACTTAATATCGGGAAGACCGTTTAAGTGATGTGACTAAGAGGATTGGAAGGCTAAATATTGATGCAATCCCATATCAATCAATGTAGCAATAATTAACATCTTAGAAAGGTCCCCCAAAATGGGTCACCAAAACACTTGAAAGTGTTCATCCCGATGGGGTTCAGAAAACATGAACTAGAGGTTCCATTAGACAAGATGTAGGTGATGTAGATATTTTTGATTCAATTGATGTAGATGATATGGATGTTTCATATGATTGTGAATTAAATTTATCTACTAACTTTGAACCAACTTCCTTTAATGAAGCTGCTTCTCATGATGAATGGAAAGAAGAAATGCAGGGAGAGTATGATGTTGTCATAAATAATGGAACATGGAAGTTGGTGGACCCCCCATTTGAAACCAAACCAATTTGTTGTAAGTTGGGTCTCTAAATGGCTCACTTGACAAGCAAAAATCAATGCTCGTGGCAAAAGGATTTGCGTAAAAAGAAGGTGTTGATTATGAAGAGACTTCCCCCCCACAACAAAATGGGCCACCATCCAGAATCTATTTTTCTTGGAAGCTCATAATGGATAGAAATTTCATCAAATGGATGTGAATACTACTTTCTTGAATGGAGACTTAAAAGAAAACTTCTTCATGGATCAACCGAAAGATTATGTTGTGAAGGAAAAAGAATAGAAAGTATGTAAACTTATCAAATACTTATATGGGCTAAAAACAATACTGCAAGACTAGTATGAAAAGTTAACTGAGCATATTTTTTAGAATTGAATTTCAAACAATCTAATCTTGATGATACTACTCATTTTGTTAAGAAAGTTTAAAATATGTTGTATATCTTGTGGTATATGTAGATGATCTATTGATAACAAGGGACAGTGAAAACTATATTGCAACCACAAATAAAGAGTTTAACAAGGGTTTTGAGATGAAGGATTTGAAACGCCTTCACTACTAGGGAATTAAAGTGACTCAACATCCAACTAAAATATTCCTCTCCCAAAATAAGTACATTGGATAATTGTTGAACAAGTTTGGCATGAAAGAATGCAACCCTCTATCTACTTCAATGGAATAGAACTTGAAGCGCACATGAAAAGAAGTGAATGAATTTGAGGATGAAACCAAGTACAAACAACTTGTGGGAAGTCTTATCTGCCTCACTACTGCTAAACCAAACAATTCATTTGTTGTTGGAATTATTTTTAGATTGATGAAAAATATCTTTGAAGGACATTGGTCTACGACAAAAAGAGTTTTGAAGTACTTGAAGGGAACTCAAGACTTTGGAATCAAATAGTCACACGTGGATGATTTTTGTTCGATTGGATATTCAAACTTGTACTTTGATGGAGACAAAGAAAGTGGAGTGTCAACTTCATGTTATCTCATGAGTCTTGGATCAATAAATATTTCTTAGAAGTCAAGCAAATAGTCAGTTCTAACAAATTCCATGATTGAGTTAGAATATGTGGCAACAACAAAAGAAATAGAGGTGATTGTGTGGATTAGGAAAATAATTTAAGATTTGTAGGAGAAGTAAGTGAATTCTACTCCTCTTCTAGTTGAAAACGCTTCTGTAATAAAATTGGCCAAGAATCCCAAATTCCATGATCAAAACAAACATACCAACACATAGTATCATTTGATTCGATATCATGTAGAGGCCAATACTATTCATTTAATACATTGTTCCAAAAATAAGAAAATTATAGAAATCTTCACTAGCACTTGGAAGAGAAAAGTTTGAAAAATTTAGCATGATGCTTGGGCTCACAAACACCCCTTTGGATTAAGGGGGAATGCAGGACATACTCCTTCAGGATTTTTATCCTAAAATTGTAAATAAATAAAGTTGGAGAATATGAAGGGACACTTAGACAATGAAACAAAGAGTATCCGCCTTGTATAAATTCAATTTCAAATTAATAGAATGGAACACATGGAGTTACCTGTGTTCATTCTTCTTTAAATCTAGTGCTATTCCTTCCTCATAGATGATGTGTCCTAGGTAATCAATAGGTCTTTGATATAATCAACATCTAGTGCTTGTAGTTCTCACCTGAAGTACTCTTCATGCTCCTCTTACTTTGAATAAATAATAATGTATTATAGGAACACAATAACAAAATTATCCAACTAATTTCAAAATATTCTATTCGTAAGACACAAGAAGATAACTGGTTCATTTTTTGTCCAAATGGTACCACTACAAATTGACAGTGTCCATACTTGGTTTTGAAATATGCCTTTATTGATGTCTTCATCCTTTATCCTATTCAATGTTAGTTTGAATCTTAGATCCATCTTCGAAAATATCTTAGCTTGTTTCAATTGATTAGATAGGTTATTAATTTTTGGCAAAGTAAATTTATTGTTCATAGTGACTTTATTTAATGGTAAAAGGTCAATGCATAGCTACAAAGTTCCATTTTTCTTCTTTACAAACAATACTGGTGGTCTTGGAGGATAGACACTAGGGTATATATACCTTATCTTTGATAATTTTTCTAATTTCATTTGCAACTCCTTGAGTTCGAATGTACTCATTCTATATGGAGCTCTAGATACTAGAGCAACTTTAGGGATCAAATCAATAGAGAATTCAATTTACTTTTGGTGGTAAACCTAGTAGCTCCCCAAATACATTTGCATACACCTACAACATTGGAAAGTCCTCATAACTTGGGCTTATACACTTTCCTTTTTCCTCCCCAAGAGCTACATACAATTGACACCGTTTCTTGAAGCATCTCTTCAACGATAAGGATGAAATCTCCATTTTAGAAAGGGGTTTGTGAACATCTTTTCTTGTCTTATGCTTTCCCTCTTCATCAGAAAAGTGAAAGTATTATTATGACATTCTAGGAAAATATTGTGTGCATCCAACCAATGCATTTCAATAAGAAAATCATATGAATGAAGTGGTATTATGTGCATGTATGCAATTGTGTTGACACAACCCATATATAATTGGCAACTTTTTGACAATTTTTTAAATTTTCCTTTTATTCCTAGTGGCCAATTGAATCAACCATGATTTTTCATGCTTCTTTTCAAATGAAATATTTCAACCTTAATCATGTTGGACTAATAGTCAATTTCTCAGATTGGCACATATTCTTAGAATGTTCTTTCCCACATATTCCACTATTCTTTCCCACATATTCCACTATAGTTACCTAATTCAGGTTGTATACAATCCTCATTTTGTGTTAATTTTGAGGAAAATATCTATACAAATGTTCTCCTTTACATGTTTCACATTATAATAGTTTCCTTGCCCTCCCCCCCAAGAATTTTTCCATCTTAGATCCACTATGATTAGGGTGGATCTACTAATATGTATAAGCATTGTTTTGAAGGAAGGGGGTTGAAATATATTATTCCTCTAATCTTACAGATGTTTTTTTTTAATCTCTCTAATATTTTTGAAAGTAGGTTTTAGCTCTAGTCATATAAGTATTTGTCCCTTTTGGTTGTTTCTTTAAGAGTCTTGAAGGAAGGGGGTTCAAATATATTATTCCTCTAATCTTCCCTATGTTTTTTTTTAATCTCTCTAATATTTTTGAAAGTATGCTTTAGCTCTAGTCATATAAGTATTTGTCCCTTTTGGTTGTTTCTTTAAGAGTCTTAGGTTCATCCAATTAAAATTATATCTATGTAGAATGCATGCAACCCACTTAGGAATCTCTTATCTTTTAGTTCTCATCTTTAATGTTGGTAACATGTTTTAGAAACTTCAAAATCCTTCTCATATACTTCCATAGCTATTTTTCCCAACTTGAGTTCGAAAAATTCCTAAATTTTATTGTCATAGTAGTGCTAAAAAATATACCACTTGTGGAAATGATTTTGAATTGCTTCCAAGAAATTCTCCTTGTATTGATGTGCTTAATTTTCATTTGCTAGTCCCACTGTATAGAAGCTTTCTCTTATAGATTGTGTATAGAAATTATTGCCTCTAGGTTGGATGAGTAGTTATATAATTAAAATTAATTTCTTATTCCTATCAAATAATATTGAATGTCCTCTCCCATTTTGTTTCTAGCATCAAAGGTTGGTGGTTTGATCATCATAAGCTCTCCTCTTGCAACTAGTTTTTCCCTTACCTTTCCTTCGATGTTTGATTGGGGACACCTTTGGAATTCTAAGTGATTTTCAAATATGGTTATGTTGTTGAATGTGTTGGTGAGTAATGAAATAAACCATAATAATTCAACATTAATTCAACACTATGCATAGGTACATTCATGAACATTTATTTGTCTAAAATTTATCCACCAACTCATTCTAGAAGGGGATGTTTGACCCAAGCATAAAACTCATGCTGCAACAAGTATCTTTTCCATAGAGGCCACCCCTGAGTTGAGGATAGGAATCCACTAGGGAAAATTCCTCCTATGATTGGTTCTAATTTCTTTTCTCATAGCCAAATTCTGAGATTCACAATAGATATTTCAACTTACAACAATGTGTATCCATAGTTCTCTTACCCATTAGTTTTCCAAATCCACGGAATGCGATCTCTTTCTTTACTCAAGAGTCCCTTAGGCTATCCCATTTCCCTGTAGGGATCCAACATAGGATGGCCATAAAATCTCACAATTGGTATTCTAAGGATTATCAACTATAGTGATTGACTTAAGGACAACAATTATCACCTAATTGCCACAATTCTCACACAATTCATGGTTATAGATTCCACACTTCAATTTCAATGTGCTCATGGAAATTCACTTAGAAATAACTCCCTCAATTTCCTAATTGAATAGTAGTTCACAAGGTAATTTAAACTTCTAATAGTTCAATTGTCAAATAATTTGAACAATGCCTCTCTTGAATTCCTTCCATTGAATACTAATTCACTCTTGAATTCCTTCAATTGATTACTAATTCACTTGCATGAAAAAAAAAGGTAAAGCTTAAGTTGCATGGCATGAAGGGGCCATGTATCTTTACTAGGACCCATGTACCTCCTTTATGTGCTAACCCACCCACAACTTAATAAAACAAGCTTAATTAATAATTAAGGAACACAATTAAGGTGGTGCAAAAATTCTAGGTTAAGTCATTTACTAAGGTCCTTTCCCTTACCCTACCAAATACTCCTCCTTCCCTTACCCTACCAAATACCCCTTGCATTCCCCTATTTTGGAGTCATAACCACCCTTCTTTTTGTCCTTCTCCTACTTAGCAAGTGATGTATTTTATTAACACTCAATGTTTAGTGACAAATTGTAGTTTCTAGCTTATAGTTGTTCATAATGTACATACACAATACTGAACTAGGGATAAAAAAATATGGTATTACATAGTGGCATGTTCTCTGTGAGTCACACTAGTGTCTTACGTACATTAGCTTATCCCTTATCCGCCATAAAATCCGTAGAACAAGGTTTGTTCTCACTTGATCGACTGTCATCCGTAGTTTTCAAAAACCATTTAAAACTTGCTGCAATTATTGGGTTGTCATCTATGACTCAGCTGCTTTGAAAGCTGAGAAAGAAGGATACCAAGCAGGTGAAAAGCAGAAGGAGAAAATAAATAAACCGAAAGCTCGGTGTCTGGAATATAAAAATTGTAAAAATATAACGTTGGTGGCAACTGCAAAAACCACTAAAACCTGTGACAGCAGAAGACGAGGCTCTTCAGGTCTCAACGTAGATAAGGAAGCCATTGAAAATATCTGTGAAGATAACACAAAGGTGGACTCCTCTACAACAGACAGCAACCGCTCATGCTTTCAGAAATATCCGGATAGGGCCCATCCTTTAGTCTTTAGCGCAGTAAACGATAATGAATCAAGGACAATCACCGTTGTCGTAGCTGTAAATCCGTCAAGCCGTAGCGAAAACTCCATTCACACCCATTACTTTGCAATCCAGCACGGAAATTGCACCTGCGTAGACACCATGAGTTATTCTTCAAGCGATGACAGTAGTTCCAGTTCTCCAACTATCCAGCGTACATACACAATATTGAACTAGGGATAAAAAAAAATAGGGTATTACATAGTGTCTTAGGTCATGTTCTTGTGAGTCATCATAGTGTCTTAGGTACATTAGCTTATCCCTTATCCGCCATGAAATCCGTAGAACAAGGTTCTCACTTGACCGGCTGTCATCAGTAGCTTTCAAAAACCATTTAAAACTTGCTGCAACTATCAGACCTGACCTTTGGGTTGTCATCGATGCCTCAGCTGCTTTGAAAGCTGAGAAAGAAGGATGCCGAGCATGAAAAGCAGAAGGAGAAAATAAATAAACTGAAAGCTCGGTGTCTGGAATATAAAAATTGTAAAAATACAATGTTGGTGGCAACTGCAAAAATCACTAAAACCTGTGACAGCAGAGGACGGGACTCTTCAGGCCTCAGCGTAGATAAGGAAGCCATTGAAAATGTCTGTGCAGATAACACAAGGGTGGACTCCTCTACGACAGACAACAACAACTCATGCTTTCAGAAATATCCAGATAGGGTTCATCCTTTAGTCTTTAGCGATGAAAATGATAATGAATCAAGGGAAATCACCGCGGTCGTAGCTGTAAATCCCTCAAGCCGTAGCGAAAACTCCATTCACACCCATTCCTATGAAGTTCAGCACGGAAATCGCACCTGCGTAGACACCATGAGTCATTCTTCAAGCGATGACAGTAGTTCCAGTTACCCAACTATCCAGCGCAGTAACTCGGATAATTCGACCTGAGTGAATTCCTTTAACAACGAGTTGGATCCAACGGGCTGCGTAAACCCCGGCAGCCATTTACAGAATTTAAGAAATTCGAATCTAATTAGTCCGCTTAATATTAATAATTCCAATTCGTTTTCCCACGTTGATGAGAATCATGGGCTGACATGTTTAGGGCATTTGAGTAGCCTTTCTCCTAATATTTGTAGCAATAAAAAACTAGTTAGTAAAAAAAGTAGTTAACATCTGTTCATACAATTTATCAAAAGAGGAAGTTGAAGTTCTTAATAAAGGGTTAAATTTTGCCGTCAGACCTAATGGGATTCCCTTTGAAGAAATTATTTGCAACATTGAAAATGGAATTCAAGCTCTTAGAGATGAAGACAAAGAGCAAATTAGACCAGAGTGTGTCGTCATTTTAAGTAAAGCAAGACTTCCTAAAGGTAATTTAAACCATGAACAGTTAATGACCCTAAAGAATCTAAGAAACAATAAACACATTGTCATCTTGAAAGTAGATAAAGGAGGTGGGAAAATAATTATGAACATAAATGATTACATCTCCAAAATGAAAGACCACCTTTATAATAGTGGTAGATTTTCAAAATGACTAGAATTGTTAAAAAAAAGACTCGAAGGCCTTTTACAATTAGACTAAAAGAACATGGTGCTTGTATAAAAAATGGTAGAGATCGATGCCTTCGCAGGAACATTCAGAAAAAACTTGTCACCATATCTCTCTCAAAGACACCAAGATTATCATCAATGAGAACCATAAGTACAAGCTAGAAATTATAAAACATCGGGACGGGGGTTTAGAAGTTAGCAGAAGCTCGTTTCCCTTACTGCCTTATTCCCTTCTCCATTGACCATCTTCACCCTTCCCCTCTCCTCCTCTCTTTCCTCTAGTGATACACTTGTTCCCCCTACTTTCCTACCCGTCCATGCACTAATATTTAATAACCCTCCCCTCCCTTCTTATAGTTGGTCCCTTTTATTCTTTCTTCCTTAAAATCATCTTAACTGCCCCTATCTTTTGTGCCCCCTTTTATTCTCATCATCCTTATTTCAGCTTCCCTTGTTGATTTATTATTAATCATAATAACACCACATATTAATAACCCCATATTAATCATAATAAACCCCTCATATTAATAGCACTTCTAATTTAGTATAACTCCCCTTGTCAATTTATTAATCCAAAAAACCCCACATATTAATAACAAAGTAGCTTATTAACTTATTATCTATCTTATTAACTGTTATTATAATACATTAGGAATAATAATATAAAGATTAGCTCTAGATATTTTTATATCATAAGATTATTAATTAAAATATACCTTTTAAAATTCTTAGATTTATTATATCCAAGTAACTAAGGAAATTAATTAAAGCACTTCACATTAATATTATTGATAAGATTGAAATTTATCTAGTATGTTTGGTCATTAAATTATAAAAGTAAAATAAAATTAATTTATTATTCATATTAATATTATTGTAATTTGATCTTTAAATTATAAAAGTGATATTGAATTTATTATTAAATTATAATAAAAATAGTTAGGTTAAGCTTTAATGAATAATCTATTTTATATGAACTTTATCAATATTAAATTAAAAATAAAATAATTAAAATCTTTAATAAATAATCTATTTCTATTTTTAGGCCAATGTGCTGGTCGACTCTATTCTCTTTTTCTCATCCTTCTCCTATTTATCCCTCCATTTCTCCTCTTCTCTCAAGGTTTTTTCGTGATGATGGGTCATGGTATTAACTCGAAACTTCAAAAACTCAAAATGAATACCGTGGAAGTTCTGAATTCTCATAATCAAAATCCTTACCACAAAAATCTACAAACTCTAAGGAAAGTGAGTGTGAAATATAGGAGGGATTTGAGGGTTACTCAATGTTGTTGATGGAAATGACCTCTTGATACTTACCCTCCTCTACATCCGAAAACATATGCATGGTCAATTTAAACATCCTTATGACATTTCCAATCTTTTCCTTCAAAGTTTAGAGAAACTAGTAGTTCATAGTTGAACCTTGGGCACTTAGTCTCATAGAAATATTGATTTCTCCATCATAGTAAGGGCCATGGAATCCTCCATCACCTTGGAGAGAGTGCAAATTCTAGAGAAGAGGTCTTGCTTGTTGTAGGTATTGCAAGGGTCATGTAATGGGGTCTTAGAAAGGAATTCATTGTTTTTCTTAGTAAGGAACTAGACCGTTTCTCTTGCCTTGACCTCCAACTCTTCCACACCCTTAGCAATGTGGTTGGCAAACATTGAGGTGAAGATATTTCCTTTGTCCATGCCAAACGTAAAGAGATTGCAAGGAGGACATTAGATGAAATCTTAGCCTAAAAGTGTCCATGAAATTTTCATGTAATTTCCATGTCATAATATGTAAACCAATCAAAATCTTTTAAATTAAAAAATAGATACATGTAAATATTTTGGAGGGAAAAGAAGAAAATATTTTTTTTAATTGTATTTTGCCTTATCTCCTTATAGGTTTACTCAAAGTTCAAGTGTAGACACTTGTTGGATGCAGAATTAAATTCCACATACAACAGGTACCCATTATACATACTTCTCAGAATACCCACAATGATAAAAAATTAAAGATAAATTAAAAAGCGTGTTGAAATAAGCTAAAAATACAATAAAAAAGTAGTTTTCTTCTTTTCCCTCCAAAATTCATAACTCTTATTTTATTATTTTTCCTTAGGAGGCCACTTTTATGTTGAAATTTCCTCTAATGACTCAACTAACCTGCTTACCTTTGAGATGAGCATAGCACTTGGTATAAGAAGCAACAAGGGAAATTTGTGTAGTGAGAGATATACTATTGGGGTAGCCACCAAATCTTATCTTAGGATGTTTGTTGAAGGCATCCTTACTCATGTGGGCATTGATTCCATCATACTTATGCTAGCGGGAAAGAAAAGTAACTATCAACCATAACCTCCATTAGAAAAAGCACTATCTCTTCTTCCCTCTTCTTTCCAACATTGATGTCCATGATAATAGTAGAGAGTCGCCATGATTCAAAGGACATTTTTTCTGAGGTGCTAATCATTTGAAGGGAGAACCAATTTAATCTAGATAAACACCTCCATGATGAGGATGAGAAGCCAAAAATACAATTTCATGATGGAAAGGAGAAAATGCAAAGGAATAGGACCATCAACACTGATGAGAATGATGGAATGAAATGGGGTATGAAGTGTCTTCCCCATCTCTCCTATCTTACATTGTTTCCACCAGCTATTGTATATACAACTATCCATGTTTCATATCATGTCCTGAAAGCATCCCACACACACACCACACACACACACACATAGTAAATCACAAGCTACAACTTGTGTATTCTTGTAGTTGGAAATTATAAAAAACTAGAAACTGTCTACAATTCAAAACCACATATAGAAAATCCCAGAAGAGACATTACAACATAGGTCCATTTGTAATCTTGGGAAAAATATTTTGAAACACAAAGGAACAATATAACTTTACCAAATATACCATGACAATCTTCCAACTGAATTATCTATGAGATGTAAATCAATTGGTTTGTGTGAGGTTTAGTCCCCATTAAGTCTCAGGTTTAAACCTCATGCACTACAAGGAAAAGACCATCTAGTAGAGGTTTTTGTGGAATCCCTTATAAAAATGGCCCAAAAATCCGTTTGTAGCAAAGGTGGGCTAGCAAATGTTTTATTGGATGTTTTCTTAATAATGCATCTATAATAAAAAAGGTGTTGATGCTTTACTATACATATAACCACTAGTTCCTAGTAGAACACAGTGCACCATGGCAGCTTTTTATTTTTAAATTAAAAAAAGATGTGTTAAATAAAAAAACGCACATATGCATATATTAATTGATAACACCAGAAAAGGGTTAAATTTACAAAAACATAGGTCGTAAAATTCATTTTACCCAGTCTGGTGTTATCTTGTGATGACACCTCGGTGCTAAACCAATACAATAACGCCCCAATGAGTACACTATTGGTGACATTGGAACAAGGTTAAATTTAAAAAATGTCATTCCTAAAATTATTTTCACCGTATGAGTGCCATATTCACTAGAAGCACCTGTGCTATTCGTGTATTGAAACGCCCCAGTGCGTACTTCAAAAGAGCATCGCTTTTGGGTTTTTAATTTAAAAAAATGATGTGCTATATTCCCGAGAAGCACTGATGCGGTTAATGTATTAGAATGCCCCGATGCGTCTTATCAAGAGAATTGCTATAGGGTTTTTAATTAAAAAAAAATGTGGTGCTATATTACCACGAAACATTGATGCTGTTCATGTATCAAAATTCTTGGGTGTGTTCTAGAAATAACACCGCTAGGGGTGTTTTTAATTTTAAAGTAATGCGATGCTTTTTTTCCACGAAGCACTGGTGCGTTTCACATATTGAAACACCTCAGTGTGTCTTAACAAGAGCACTGCTATCATGGGTTTTTAATAAAAAAAATAAAGCGGTACTCTTGGAAATAGGGCGCATCGATGTTGTTGAAATAATGCACCGAAACAGAGTTAAATAAAAAAAACTACCATCAGTATAATCCATTTTTACCATTTGCAGTGTTGTAGAGCTCTGAAGCACTGGTGCCACTCTTGCCTCACACAAGCACCCTGCTGTCTGTGCTTCTCTTGCTCACCATCGTTCCATACCATGCTCAATGTGTAGCTTTCCAATTTTCTAAAAAGGTGGTGAAATTTGTTTTTCTCATTTACATGTCAATTATATCTCCCCGATGACCAAATGTCCATGTAAAGTTTATGTTTCTTCCTAATTTAATTTTTTAGCAGATTAGAATTGAAAAATAGCTCCAAAAATTCATTGTTTTTGAATCCCCTCCCCTACGCGGTGCGTTCAATAGGTTCAACTCACACCGATAGCGATGCACCCTGTAAATTTGTAAGGTGCACCGTAGTTTGATGCATGAACCTAACACACTATGGTGTTGTAGGTGCATCTTTTAAATTAAAACACATTGGGAAAATATATAAATTGTACCTCTGTGCGTACATTTTTAAGTTACTCTTGGTGCGTTTATATTTACCAAACGTACTATAAACATAATATTAAAAAAATATAGCTCGATGAGTTCTATAACCTGAACATTTTGTATTGGTGTGAAAAGGCTATACATACAAATTGGTGCATATGGTTGTCGACGCACCATGTTGAAAATGTATTTATGTAGACCAAAAGTGGTGCGCCATATGTATGTATGAACTGTTGCTATTGCTCTTCTGTTTGGTATTGCACTAGAGCCGGCACATTACTATTTTTTGGGTGCACCAGGGATGATTTTTTTTTAATTGAATGCTATGTGTCCATATTTATAAATACATTTTCCATTTAATAAAAAAATATATTTATGTATGGGGTTGATGTATTTTCTATGTCAATCATGTAGTAGAGATGTCAGCAAAGGGAGCACAAATAGGAGCATGAGCAAATGGCAGATCAATACAATGTGATATGACCATGGGAGGCATGAGAGAGGGAGAGGAATTTATACCCTCACCCTATTAGTGTAGTGACCCAAGCACTCTTGAGGAATGTAGGCCTCCTTAAGTACTATGAGGAGGCTACATCCCTAAAGGCGCACTCTGGCTTGCTGGCACAACTGATCTGTCAGTGGGATGTCCACCAACAATCTTTTTGTGTCGGTCCTAACACGTGGTATAGGCCCTATGAGGAGGATATATATATTTTATCATTGGCCTATCCAAGAGAGGGGAAGATTTTCCCAAGTTCCCTGATGTCTCCCATGGGGTTGTAGCAAAGAGTCAACTTGTCTACTCTCAAAGATATGTTGGGGGTCATGTAGTTCGTCCAACAGATTTTCAGGTGTGTGGCAGACAACTACGAATTGCTTCTTTTTTTGCACATAAGGTTAGGTGCCTCTCATTATTAGTGACTGCCATTGCACACTATACTAGTGATGGGAAACACATTAATTTCCTCTTTTTTTTTATATCGATTCTTTGATGCAGGCACCGTGATGTATTAGGTGGTTTGCCATTTTTTTGAGGCAGTTTTGTAGGGCTTTATATAAATGTTGTGTGATGATACATGGGAGGATGAACTTCCCTTTCGCTTCAGAGATTTTTTTATTTATTTTTGAGAGGTTTCTAGAGATGAGGCCTACATTTGACTATCACCCTCCTAGGCTGATGACTGAGGTGTGAATGTGCATGTGGGGCTAGATGATTCCCAAGAGGGGTGTGCTGGAGTATTCGACAAGATTTATGCCCATGCATTGGCACTACTGGCCAGTGATGATGACCACACATTATCTTGTTTCCATTTCCATATGCGGGTATGGATTGGAGACAATGTCCCAACATCCTCTTCACACCAAATGAGCCTGCAGATAGTAAATGTAATATTAGTGTGTTCTTTAAATTAATCTAGTTTCATTTTAATGTCTTAATTAATTAGAATAAAATTTATTCTAGCATGTTATTTAAGTTGTTTTATTAAATTGTTTAATGAAATTGTCTAATTATTATTGTGTACTATATATTTTGTAGACATTGACACATTCCTTGGGGACATGCCTCCTCCCCCAATGGAGGGAGAATATAAGGAGATGGATAAGCCCCAAGAGGGTGAGGCATATCCTTAGATGCAGAGGGGCATGGGCATCTGAGCCTATAGGGCTAATATCAAATTTAGGATGGATCACTGTGACCGATTGTCTAGAGTTTTAGTTGAGGAGGGAGTCTGTCCTGCGAGGGCTTGAGACATCAGTGTAGATCCTAGGTTTGTGGATCTCTTGAGGGACTGTTCGTGCGATATGATGAGTCTTATGTATCATATCATTGGAGCTAACAAGCTACTGGTAGCGAGGAGGGATGCAGGGCATGCAACTCCAGATATGTCACATGAGACTTCATACAATGATACCTTGTTAGATCATGATGACGAGGGTGGTGATCATGCTTCTGGTAGTACTACCCCATCAGATCATGGACAAGGTTTCGATGATCCTTCTGGTAGTACTTCCCTATCAAATTATGGTCAGGGTATCCGTGATCCTTCTGGTAGTACACCTCCTCATGATTCGCCTGATGATCACATCCTAGAGCTAGATGATGTGCCTCATTTTCCTCCTAAGGCAATGCTTGACCATCTATCATCTTTTGCTAAAGACTATGCTTCCAATACTACGTCTGTTGTATTAGATATCTGATAGCATTATTTAACTTATATATATATATATATATATATATATATATATATCATTTTTTTGTTCATGTTTATGTACTTAATTTATATGTTGGTGTCGATGTGTATATTGTTAGGTCATGTTAGATATGTTCATTTAATGTGCTTGTAGATAGATGTGTATGTGATAACAGTTATTTGACATGAGATGTATATTTATTTGAGGATGTGTGTGATTATGATGTTAGATTACAATGCTTGTGTTTTGTTAGATGTGATCAAGATGATGATGCACTGTTAGATTATTAGATTTGTGTGCTAGCTAATGATGTTTATATGTTCTAGAGGGGTACATAGTTAGATTATGGTAGTGAATTTTAATGTGTATCTTAGATAATGCTTATGTTTGTTACATGGTTATCATCATGATGTTTATTTTTATGAAATAATATTTATTATAGATTATGTATTGGTGAGCTTATATAAAAATTTTATATATGAAATTGAATGCAAAATGACTTTAAAAAAACATGAAAAGATATTTTTATAAATTACAAAGTTTAGTATGGTTGAAACTATGATTGTAAAATTATGATAAATATTTTTCTATTACTTAGATAGTTAATTCATATCCATTCTAATCTAAATGGTAAAATATTTCAATACTCACAAGGAAAAAATAATTAAAGGTAAAACAATTTTCTTATTTCATAATAAGATGAAAAATGTGTAACTCATTCAATTTTTTAATATAAAATAGTAATAATAATAATAAATTATTCAAAAATACAATTTAACCAATAGAAAATTACATTATGGTTGATCTATATTTAGATATAGAAAACCAGTACTATAGATCAATCTTAATCAAATTTATCGATCACTAAAAGAGATTAAATCTTTTCACATGTACATATTTTTTCAAGTTTTACTTTTAAAAAATATTTTTTCATATAATGAGATTTGATCCCTCTTAGCTCTTGGTAGATCCATTGTTAAGATGGATCTATATTGATTTATAAAATTCAATCTATTGTTACATTTAAAAAAAATAAGTCATAATTTTTTATAATTAATTTATATTTAATATAACTTAAAAAATTCTATTTTAATAACATTTAATTTATCACTACAGTTATGAGATTTTCGAGAAATCTAAATTTAATATTTATAGCAACTATTACCCATTTAAACTAGAAATTTCTCTCTCTAAATATGAGGATCAAGAAATGTAAAATAAGGCTCGTGAATTACTTGTAGTTGGGAATTTTCTCTATTGGAAGTTGTCCCTTAAAGAGGCAAGTGAAATTTTTTTCTAGTGATAAAGATATAACATTTTAGTGCTACTTTGGTTCTTTATTTTCTATTGTACTGATTTAAATTTATCTTTTTTTTTTAATAATAAATATGGGTTAAATAATACAAAAATCATACTATATTACATTTAACTTTTTGAAAAATTATATATTTGATTATTTCTTAATGAACAACTCAAGAAATATTATTTTTTCCACGTACTTATCACTATATAGTCACTAGAATTCATGTTTTCATATTTCTCCTAGCTAATATTACATCATGTTCACAATGATACAAACATGTCTACTTTGAATAATTTACTTATAAATACATACAAATAGATATTTATTTTACATAATCTAAATAAGAAAGAAAAATGCATCACCAAGTCTATTAGAAAGTCAAACAAATGCCTCTTAATCACCATCACATTATTTATCATTTAATTCTTAGCCATAAAATATTTATTAATTCAACTTTTATTTATAATTACCATTGAAAAGAAAAGTCAAAACCCTTCTATTATCCATGAAGAAAAAAATTAAAACCTCTCATGCATCCATGTAAGCCCATTTGTTTCTCTTATGGTCCAGTTGATGATGTCAGGTCTAAATTGACATCATGAACATTGGGGAAAACACAATGTCAATTTTAGTTTACATAATGTTGCAAGAACTATAATTTAAATATAGTAAACATGACTTTACCTCTCATGTCAAGAATTTAATTTTACATATTAATTCACAATTTTTTCATTGTTAAAGTCCTCATTGATTTATCACTACATGATTTATATTGATTTTGAAATAGACATGAAGATAAACCATGTGAGTTATTTTATATCACTTTGTGAGTTGATTTATATCACTTTGTGAGTTATTTATCACCTTTTATCCATTTTCTATCACTTTGTGAGTTATTTAATTAGATTGATACAAATGATGTCATTTGAGAAAGGAGATACTATAAGTATATTTAGATAAATATCTTCATAAAATTTAGTTATAAATTGATAACTCATGCATAGAAGTACATTGTTTTGATCCATCCCGATGTCTATCAAAAGCCTATAGAATGTTAGGATATTCTGACACATAGGAAATAATTAAGAATAACTTGGTCTAGTGTACAATTAGGTAAAGTGTGTTTATTTATTATGTAATTTTTGTAACTTACAATCCGATGGTCACGATATGTTCTAGACATGAAGTGATCCATGATTCATTCTCTCCTCGGTATTACCGACACTTGATCCGTGGCTTAACACCTGATTGGTCCATGATCTCTATTTAAAGAGCATGGAGGGTCATTTGTAAGGTGAATGTTCATGAGAGAAGCTTATGTAAATTTTCTTTCTTTTACATTAATAAATTGCTTGAAGTGGCCGCGTTGGCTCAAGCCGTGGACTGTTTCTCTCTTTGAGGGTTTTAACCATGTTAAGAACACTGGTGTATCGATCTGTCATTTTTTTGTGAGAGGTATCCTTTGGTGTTCTATCTAAGGAACTTACCCTATTAATTCCTACATGGTATCAGAGCTGTTCAAGGGACGCATCCATTGGTGATCCAAATCCGAAGCCAGTACAATTGCATTCGACTATCGTTTCCTAGATCTATTGTTTCTGACCATTTTCATGCCAAGAGGACTGCTCTATTGTGTTAGGGGCATCTGTTCCAGTGAGGAACCCCTTTCGTTTCATGCGAAAAGGTTTATGGTAGCCCTAGCTACGTCATTTTTAAGATCTAGAGGTATACAGTCTTTATTTACAGTTACAATTATTTCTCTCTATTTATTTTAGTTTATAGTCCTCTATAATTTTTTTTATTACCGGATCTATACCTTTCATTTCTGTGTATGCTCTTTTCCCCGCGACTCTGTGTGATCTGGGCAAACTAGAAATAGAAAGAAAGAATTTTTCTCATGCATATGCTCTTTTCTGCCGTGCCTTAGTGCGATCTTGGAAAATCTGAAACATTGAGGAAAATATTTAGTTTACGGCCAAATCTATCTTCAAGTTGTAAGGCTTGGATTTCTTTTGCATGTTCATTTTGGTTTGTGTGGTTTTTTTTTTTTGTTTTGTAGGCAAAAAGAGGTTTTTATGCATATGCTCTTTTCTGCTGTGCCTTAGTGTGATCTTGGAAAATCTGAAACATTGAGGAAAATATTTAGTTTCCAGTGAAATTTATCTTTAAGTCGCAAGGCTTGGATTTCTTTTGCATGATCATTTTGGTTTGTGTGGTTTGCTTCAGTGAGCACCGAAAAAAAAAAAAAAAAAAAAAAAACCCTTCCTCCTTCCCAAAAATTACTAACCTTTTAAACTAGCTCACTTGGTCCAAAGTTACTTTATGAGAATAGAGGCCTTGGGTTCAAGCCTTTATTTTTGTTGAGTTACTTTTTCAAAAAACACATGTAACAACATTATTATTCACTTCCCAACATTCACATAGTTCGTTGGCATCTTCAACAACTTTTATTTAAAAAACCATAACTTCTTCATCCGGAAGCTGTTTTTTTTTAATCAACATAATTTTTTGAGATCTTTCCATTGGAACACTTAGTTTCAACATCTTCAGCTTCATTTTATTTTAAAATGGAAATTCCATGCCTAGTTATTCTTGACAACACCAACTATTTCCAATGGTTATCTTACATTGTGGATTTACTTAGAAGTAAAGGTCTTTATAGAATAGCCTTAGGCCATGAATCTAAACCTAAAGATGAAGATAAGGTAGCCAAATGGGAAAATAAGCAAGATCAAGAACGTGGGTTGATAGGGATGTCTATTTCTCCAGACCTTAGATTCTATATCGCAGAAATTGATACCCCTGATGAAGCAATGAAACAACTCAATAAAGTTTTTGGAATTAAAAATGAAATTACAGCCCATTAACTCGAAAATGAGTCACTTACATTGGACCCCAATAATTTTTCTTCCATTGAAGATTTTTTGTCCAAGTTCAAGACCCTTCTATTTCTCTTGGAAGGTGTTAAGGTTAAAAAAGAAGATGGTAGCCTTATCTATTCCATTCTTACTAAGTTAGGACCAGCCTACTCTGTGTTTTTTTCCACCTTCCATTATACTAGAGAAGCCTTTATTTCTCAAGGACAAGACTACAAGTCCCTCTCTTTTGATTCCTTTTGTGATTCTTTAATAAAAGAACAAAAAAAACTTTACATCTTGGTCTTCTTAATACTGGAAACTCTTCTAAGAAAGCCTTAACAGCCCAACAACAACCAAATTCAAAGAATCCTAAGAAGCAACATCCTAAAAAGAATGGTCCTAAACCAAACAAGGGTCCTAAGCAATTTCAGTCTCAAAATGAAAAATCAATTCAACAAAATGATAAAGCAAATAAAAACAAAGGGAAGAAGACTGATAAACATTGCAACTTTTGTAATCATGATGGCCACTTAAAATCCAAATGCTTTAAGAAGATGGAGGCCTTGGAAGCCACAATGAAGAAGCATAACATCCATTTGGCACACTCTTCAACTTAACTTCATCTTTAGGAATAATACTTTCTGCATGTGGTTTTCAAGCATCTCGGTTTGGTTATGCGATAAATGTATCTTCTTCTTCTCATTCTCATGAGTGGCTCATTGATTCTGGAGCTTCTTATCACATGGCAAAAAAAAAGCCATGTTTTCTTCTTTAAATGATTGTAACACCAAAAATATATATGTTGGTGATGATAAATCTCTTAGTGTTGTAGGGATTGGAACTATTCATCTAGACAATGGTTAATTTAATGATGTATTATGTGTTCCTACCTCATCCTGCAACCTTCTATCTATATATCAGATAACTCATTCAGGTGAAGGTTAAATTGTTGAATTTTCACCTCATGATGTTGTAATTAAGGAGCTAAGAGATCCTAGACATATTTTTTCTACTGGAATTACTGATGATTCTACAAGGTTGTATAAGTTTAACAAATTTGGGTCATCAACTCTTCCCTTGGTATTTGTTGCTCATAATGATGAAGTGAGCAAATTTTGGCATGAGTGATTTGGTCACCTAAACTATCACTCCCTTCAAAATCTATGTAAAGAAAATATGTTGACAGGTCTTCCTATGGTATCTTGTAGAGATGGTGTTTGTTCTAGATGTGTACTCAGAAAACATCATCGGGATAGTTTTGAAAAACGTGCCTCTTAGCACGCCTCAACCCCTTTACAGCTTGTACATAGTGATTTATGTGGTCCACGTCCAATTGTTTCATTCTCTGGCTACAAGTATTTCTTAACTTTCATTGATGATTTCTCCTAACACACTTGGGTATACGTCTTAAAACTCAAGAGTGAAGTCTTTAACATGTTCTTGGCCTTTAAGGCTTTTGTTGAGAAACAATCTAGAAATTAAATTCTTAAGCTAAGATCTGATAATGGTGGAGAATATGTTAACAAAAAATTCATCAACTTTTGCACTGAGCATGGAATTCAATTGCAACATGTTGTTCCATATACTCCACAGCAAAATGGTGTAGCTCAAAGGAAGAATCACACCTTAAAAGAAATGGCTAATTGTATGCTTCAATCTAAAGGACTTAGTCTTAAATTTTTGGTAGAAGCAATTAATTGTGCAAATTACATAGTAAATCACACTCCTACTAAGGTTTTAAAGAATATCTCTCCAGAAGAAACATAAAGATCAATTAAACCAGATGTAAGTCACTTTCATGTTTTTGGAAGTGAAGCATGGGCCCATATTCCAGATGAGAAACATAAAGCCTTAGCACCTAAGAGTGAAAAATGTATTTTTGTTGGATATTCTGAAGATGTCAAAGGATGTAGACTTCTTCAACCTAAATCCAAAAATGTTATCGTTAGAAGAGATGTAAAATTTACTGAAAATGTATCAGCCTATGAGCCTAGTTTGGCAGATGTGCCACCTCTCTCTATCTGTTCTACTTCTGAAAACATTTCTTCTTCAGATGATGACAACGAGGTTGAAAATCATCCCCCACCTTCTTAGGATCCTCTTTCAGCTCTTCAAATTCCAAAATGGGTCTGTGCTACTTGGGATGCAGTAGGTGCTCTTGCAGGTGATCATACAAATCATCGTTGCACACGTTCTCAGTTCGATAGAGCCTCTTCTTTACTGGCTCAAGCTTTAGTGAATCATGATCTTGACACCTTTATAGAAGCTTCAAGAAATCCAAATTGGGACGCAACTATGAATGAAGAATATCATTCAGTATTGGCAAATGATACATGAGGCCTTGTTCCTCTTCCAAAGGGACGAAAACTTGTTAGATGCAAATGGGTTTATAGAACCAAGTTTGGACCAGGTGGAAAAGTTGATAAACATAAATCCTGTCTTGTTGCTAAGGGTTTTTGATAAGTTGAAGGCATTGACTATGCTGAAACCTTCTCCCATGTTGCCAAAATGAACTCTATCCACCTTGTTCTTTCCCTTGCTGCCTCTTTCAAATGGGAAGTCCATCCGATGGATGTTAAATACGCCTTCTTGCATGGGGACTTGCATGAAGAAATCTATATGGAACAACCTCCTGGCTTTATACAAATAGACTCTAGCCTTGTATGTCGGCTTAAGAAATCCCTTTATGGTCTCAAGCAAGCTCCTCGGGCTTGGTATGCCAAAGTTGATGGCTTTCTTTTAGATACTGGCTTTTCTAGGTGTCATTTTGACAATAATGTCTACACCAAGAAAGTGGGTAAATTTCTTATCATTCTTGTTCTTTATGTTGATGATCTTATCCTTACTGGTAGTGATCCCAACCTTATAAACCATGTGAAGTATATCCTTGAAAAGTAGTTTGAAATGACAGACTTAGGACACTTGCATTATTTTCTTGGTCTTCAAGTCTTGTAATCCAAAGAAGGTATTTCCCTTTCCCAGTCCAAGTATGCTTGTGATCTTCTATGCCACTTTCACATGGAAGACTGTAAGCCAACCCCTTCTCCCTTTCAGTCTGGAGCCAAACTTTCAGTCACTTGTACTTCCCCTAAAGTTGATGCTACCTTATACTGTCAGCTTGTTGGAAAAATTTTGTATTTGACCCATACCCATCCTGACCTTTCCTTTGCTATTGGGCTTATTGCTCGGTTTATGAAAACCCACATGAAATTCATTGGAAAGTAGCTAAAAGAATACTTCATTATGTTCGAGGTACAGTTCAATTTGGGATTCATTACAGTGTAGAAGCATCTCCTCTATTGGTTGGTTTCACTGATTCCGATTGGGCTGGTGACCTTGATGATCGGAAGTCTACTACAAGTTATGTCTTCAATCTTGGTTTTGGACCTATTACATGGGTTTGCAAGAAAAAAAGTGCCATTTCTCTTTCTTCAGCAGAAGCAGGGTATCATGGCGCTGTAGAAGATAGTAATGAAGCCCTGTGGCTTTGTCAGATCTTGTCAGAGTTAGGTTTTTAGCAACAACATCCGACTACACTTTGGTATGATAATCAAAAGTTCCATTCAACTATGAAAAGATCCAGTCCAACATCAGCACAAAAAGCACATTGAACGACACATGCACTTCATCAGAAAGCTCATTCATGACCATGTTCTTGATGTACAATATTGTTCAACTGATGATGACGTTGCAGACATCTTTACAAAGGATCTCACAGAGGTGAAGTTTACTAAAATTCGATTTATGGTAGGAGTTTAGGAAGTTTTCACTAAGGGGGGATACAATATAATGCCTCCTTCCTTCTCCTATTGTGTCATATTTGTACATCCTTCAATCCTATCCCAAGTTGTTCTTAAGGGGGGATGTTAGGATATTCCGACACATAGGAAATAGTTAAGTATAACTTGGTCTAGTGTATAGTTAGGTAAAATGTGTTTCTTTACTATGTACTTTTTGTAACTTACAATCTAATTCTCAAGATATGTTCTAGACATGAAGTGATCCATCGGTTCATTCTCTCCTTGGTATTATTGACACTTGATCTGTGGCTTAACACATGATTGGTCCATGATCTCTATTTAAAGAGTATGGAGGGTCATTTGTAAGGTGACTATTCATGAGAGAAGCTTTTGTAAATTTTCTTTCTTTTACATTAATAAATTCCCTGAAGTGGCCGCATTGGCTTAGTTCGTGGACTGTTTCCCTCTTTGAGGGTTTTAACCATGTAAAGAATATTGGTGTACTGGTCTATGATTTGTTTGTGAGAGGTGTCCTTTGGTGTTATATCTAAGGAACTTACCTGTAAATTCCTACATAGAAGAAGTATACTGTAAATCAGATTTAAATACATTAAATTTTTTATTAAAATTTTAATTTCTAAATTATAAATTACACAATTGGAAATACTTAGTTTTGTTAGGTAAAATTGATTCAGGGTTTGAGTTAAGGTTGACCTGGTTAAATAGTAGTGGCTTTGGGCACATGGTATAGTGTACCCATGGTATTATGGTCCATGGTATTGCATGTAATGGAGCCTATAAAAGGCTGGGAATACTTCATTGTAATGTAGGCGTGGAGGTGAGCGGTGAAAGCTAACTTGGCTGGATTGGCCAGGGTTTTGGATAATGCTAATGAGATCTCATTGGGTTGGGTTTTTCCTGGTTAAATCTTGTGTGTATTGTTTATGTGAATAATTGTTGCTGGTTATTTTTATTTTTCCTCTTAGTAATTATTTATGTTCTGTAGTAAATCCTTGACAAGTTTTAAGTGTAAAAATGTTTCCACTACAAAACAAAACATGTAAAAACATTTGTTAGTCTTACCAATTGTATAAAATGCCAACAAGATGAATAAAAAACAATATAATTAGTGAAATAAGGAAAATAAAAACATACAACAATAATATAAATGATGAAATAACACAAGTACATATCACTCTTCGTTGTCCTCACCCTGATTATCTTCCTCGCTAGGTAGGATAACAATGTTGTTCTCAAAAATAATTTTTGATCTAGGGTCGTGTCTTAATACGAACCACTAATCCATATCCAACACATCTGGGTAAAAAAAATGGTTGCAATGTTTGGGGAAAACATAAAGCTCCCTAGCTTCATGCCACATCTTTCTAGAGTTGATAGATATCAACCCACTATCACAATCTTCCTTCATATTATTCTGATCAAAGGTTTCCCACCACTTGCACTTAAAATTAACACATTGGAATGAAGATGAGTCCACTTGAATGATCTATTGTATCTTTCTGAGTTAACCTAATGTCCCATGCATTAAGTTTTTATTGCAATGTCTAGCATGACTAGATTGGATGAACTCGACTTCCACTCCACAATCTTGTGTCATGCATCCATCATCAACATCCTCCATGTGAAAATGATGTCCATATGCCCACATAGATGAGGACAAATGCACCTATAAAAAAGTGAAAAAACCATAGTTTCATTTGTAATAACCCTAACATAGTTAAAAATATAAAATATAGATGTTATAATTAAAAGGTGCATTATGAAGTTAAAAATGTATATAAATATATTATTACCAAGTTGATGCACCCAATCCCTATGTTTAGCGCATCCTCTTCAACATGCGGGTAATGACCAAATGCACCATATTTCTCTCTGACTTGATAAATAAACCAACTGTTAGGGCATGTCATTGACATACTTTCTTTTAAATGATCAGGATAAGATACACTTCTACCATTTAACCATTTGAGTTATTTCTTTTCAATGTCTCATTTCCTCCTCTTCTTCTTGTACAATGTGACCCATGGTTGTGTCACTTCCATATTGTAAAGAATGAATTTGTTGATGGCTTGAATTTCTGAATTTGCTGATGAAATCAAACCAAAAAATATAGTACGTATGATATCAAAATATGCATTAATATGATGTTCAGTGTGAATAGCTATTGTGTATAAATTTGACAAATGATAAGTCACTTACTCTTTATCATGCACCTCTTTCCATTCATTTGGAGAAGCTCCCCTTCTCTTTTTTCTTCATCCCTTTCGTCATCCCAAATCGTGGTAACTGGTGTGTTGTCGATCTGCTTGATGTACTCACTGACATAATAGAAAGAATCATATGATACATACCCCTATTCCATAAACCCCTCAGGTTTTTCCCTTTGTCGAACAAAACCTTTCAATTTCTTCATGTACCTCTCTAAGAAGAACATCCAATGACAAGAAACTACCCTAACTAATTCAACCTCATCTACTAGGTGAATTAGAAGATTAACCTGCAAGTCCATGAAACTTGTCGGTAGTTCCTTCTCAAACATACAAACAATCTCAACTATCTCTTGAGGCCACTATAGAACGCTAGACATATGAATCTCCTTTGATGTGATCCAACGTACAAATGAATATTATTTAGATATGGCACACCGTATGTATTGGGGGAATTCATGGTTCACACACCCACGCATGAGCAAAGGATAATGCCACTAAAAATTAAATAGTAGATTACACAAAAATTAATTATAAAATATCCCATTGTATGAAAATAATAACAAATAATAACATCATGTCTTTGACATACGTACTATTAGAAGGTTCAAATGTTCATGCAATTTCAACCTTGACAAATGGTCTTCCACAGTGAAGCAGTGCCATAGTGAAGACCCATATAAAGAAGGAACCCTCACACCCATTATAACTTCCTTTGCCAAAGAAATATCATATTTCTTTAAAATCTGTGGGACATCACCTTCTTTGAAAGACCAACACAGACCAATCACTCCTCTAGTTTCTAGTCTTGGCCAATGTTTCTTTTTAGTTTTTGAAGAAATAAGATCTCTCCTAACATCTAATGTGTCACTTTCTTTCGATGATATGTGCCTCCATAAAGAATATGAAATATTTTTAAATATATGCATGGGATCTAGTAAGTGGGAAATCTTAAGATGCTCCCAATATGGGAGCTCATAAAAGATAATTTTCCTTTTCATCCCAATGGGAAATTTCTCAACATAGGTGTCAAAGAATTCTGGATCATTGAACATAGGCTCCCCATTTGAATCAAACATTTCTACAAACTCCTTCTCCTTCTCTCTCTCATATTCTCTAAGTCATTCAGTTGGTGTCATTATTGCAGGCCTTTGGGTTCTCTCTGGTTTACCATTGAAAGTAGATGTTGCTCTTATGTAAGGGTTTTCTTTTGGGAGGAATACCTTAGAGTAGTCATACACTGCTTTTGGTAGGTGGTCAGACCACCTATCCTTTAGAGAAGGTACACAACATTTACATCCATGTGTTATATAGTAATTTGTCACACTCCCTGTCTCATACCTTGAGTTGTTGAACTTTTCCCAAAATGTCGCAAAGCGACAAAAGATGTCAATGAATTCATGTTATGCTCTTGACCTACGAGAAATTCTAGAATACCAAATATGCGAAGAAATACAACCCAGAACACTGAACAAAATGAGAAAAATAACAAGTATTTTATTATTCAGAGATGAAAGCAATGCTCACTTGCCTCTTTGAGGGGGCACCCTCCAACAGAGCAGAGCTCGATTACAAAATAAGACTCGATATATCTCAATGGGGAGTCTCTATCCTTTATATAGGATTCATACATACAATACCATGGGTCATTACCATGGTTATCTCAACACCATCTATCTAATACCATGGCCCATTTGCAACTAACTGTGGTCCCTTTCTTAAATGTGGGTCAACCACTTACAATTATTAATATGGGCTTTATTGACTCTTTAACTAACTATAGCTATGACTCGACCCTATTACATAAATAAAGGGGTTAGGTTTGAACCCTAACATGCCCTTCCCCATCAAAAGCAACCTTGTCCTCAAGGTTGAAGCTACGAAAACTACTGAAGAATAGTGCCTGGTTACTAGGTCACATCTTTTGGAGAGATGTCTTTCCACTTGACGAGGACTTCCTTGATTGTGTGGCCGCACAGATGTCGTTCTCGCGTATCGAGTGCCTGTTCAGGTTGGAGCAAGAGTGAACCTTCTTCATCCAATTCAGGTAGACTGGTTCGAATTCTGTAATTGTTCCCCACCACTTTCTTGAGGCATGATACATGGAAGACTGGATGGATTTTTGAAGTTGGTGGCAAGGCCAGCTTGTAGGCAACTACTCCAATGTGCTAAAGTATTTGATAAGGTCCATGGAATTTTGGAGCTAATTTTTGGCAGCCCTTTTCTTTGAGTGATGTTTACTTATATGGTTGCAGCCGCAGGAATACCTGATCCCCTTCTTGAAATGTGAGCTTTGAATGATGTTGGTATGCTTGTTGCTTCATTTGATTCTAAGCTTGATGGAGATTATCTTTGAGACAGGCTATCATGGCTGCATGGTTTTGTAGGAGTTGATCCACTGCATGCACCTTATAGCATCCAGGGATATAAGAAATAGGTGAAGGTGGGAGTTGGTCATCCACTGCTTCGTATGGAGTCATCTTGGTGGCTAGATGATAGTTAATATTATACCACCATTCAACTAAAGGTAGCCACTATACCCATTGATGTTGCTTTTCTGAGGTGAAGCACCTTAGGTATGTCTCAAAACATTTGTTGACTACTTCAGTTTGACCATCAGTTTGGGGATGATAGGAAGTACTTAGTTGGAGTTGGGTGCCTTATAGCTTGAAAAGTTATTTCCAAGTGTTACTGGTCAAAGTTGGATCACGATCAGACACAATGGAAATGGGAATGCCATGCAGTTTGAAGATCTGGTCCATGAAAGCTTGAGCCACCAAAGTGGGGGTAAATGGGTGGGGTAGAGCACACAAATGAGCATATTGAGAAAGTCTGTCCACAACCATCATGATGATTGATTTGTTGACTGACTTCAGGAGACCAGTAATGAAATCCATAGAAACATCTGTCCAGATGGAGGCAGGGATTGGCAATGGTCATAAGGTGCTTGGTAGCTTGACTGTTTCTCCTTTATGGCGTTGACACACCTCACATTCAGCTACAAAAGTAAGAATGTCAGTTTTCATGCCTGTCCAAAAGAAAGAACGACGAGTGCGAGCATAAGTCTTCTGAAATCCTTCATGGACTGCAGTGGAAGATGAGTGCATCTCTGCCAAAATGAGCGTTTTGAAGGTGGATGTCTATGATATAACTACTCTATCCTTGTAGCGAAGAATCTCATGCTTCCAAGAGTAGCCAACTGAGGAATTAGGATTTTCTCTCAAGTTATTAATGAGTTGGGAGAGAGAGGGATGTGAAAACCATTCCTTGTGGGCTTCTTCAATCCAACCAAGTATGGGAAGAGAGATTGATAGCATGGTGCATTCATCCTCAAATTGGCGTGATAAAGAATCCACTACTACATTGTCACACCCTTTCTTGTAAATTATCTCATAATCATATCCCAACATTTTGGCTAGCCATTTATTTTGTTGGGGAGAGGATAGACGTTGTTCCAAAAAATATTTGAGGCTTTGATGGTCTTTATAGATTTGGAAATGCCGCCCCAATAAGTGTGGTTGCCATGCATCTATTGCATGTAATATGGCCATCATATCCTTCTCATAGGTAGATTGTCTTATATGTTTCCCACTCAGTTGTTGGCTGGTGAAAGCCAAGGGTTGACCTTCCTACATTAAGACAACACCAATACCAGTACTTGAAGCATCACATTCAATCAAAAAATATTTGGCAAAGTCTGGTAGTGCCAATACGGGAGTGGAACACATGACCTGTTTGAGAGCCATAAATGTCTGTTGTGCTGCATCAGTCCAGAGGAATGAATTTTTCTTGAGAAGGTTAGTGAGGGATATAGCAATGTGACCATAATTGCAGACAAATTTGCGATAGTAGCCATGAGACACAAGAATCTCCTCAAACTCTTCAAGGTTTTTGGTTGGGGTCAATATTGCATTGCCTGTGTCTTTTTGGGATCCACCCAGACACCTTCACAACCCACAATGTGGCCCAAATACTCGACTTCTTCCATGCCAAAGAGCGTTTGGACAATTTGACAAATAATTTGTGATTCCAGAGAAGTTGCAAGAGCAGGTATACATGCTGAAGATGTTTTTCCCAGGTTAGGCTGTAGATGAGAATGTCATCAAAGAAAATGAGGACAAATTTTTGGAGATATGGTTCCAGTAGGTGATTCACGAGGCTTTCAAAAGTGGATGGGGCATTACAGAGACCAAATGTCATGACCAGGAATTCATAATGGCCTTCATGAGTTTGGAAAGAAGTCTTGGGAATGTCTACTTATTTCATGCGTATTTGGTGATAGCCAGAGTGAAGATTTAGCTTAGTAAAGAATTGAGCACCATGTAGTTCATCAAGCAGATCATCAACGACTGGGATAGGGAATTTGTCTTTGACAATGAAATTGTTGAGGGCCCTGAATTTTGGACACATGTGCCATTCCCCATGTTTCTTGAGCATCATGACCACTGGTGATGAATAAGGATTGATGCTAGGATGAATAACACCAACTTCAAGGAGTTCCTTGATGATTTTTTCAATTTCATTCTTTTGGGTGAAAGGATATCGATAAGGGCACACATTCGGCGGCTGTGCCCCTGGGACCAAATTGATGCTATGATCATGTTTCCCTATAGAGGGTGGAAGCTCTTTAGGTTTGTCAAATACCTGTTGGTGGCAATTTAAGACCTATTGCATTTGAGGATGAATATGAAGAGTAGTGGGCTCTATGGCCTGGATGGCATTAAACTGAGCGATAACTCCATGACAGACCTTTTTCAACAAATTTTCCATACAATGTGAGCTGATGATAGAAGGAGAACCTGCGTGGAGTCCACGGAGGGTATGCATGTGGTCATTATGCTTAAAGCTCATATATAACTCCTGGAAATCCATGGTGATTGGGCCTAGTGTGTGAATCCATTCAGCACCCAAGACAATGTCACAACCACCCATGTTAATCACAAACATGTGGGTCTTTAGGTGGTAGTCGTCCATATGAAGTTTGATATTTTCATAGCGGCCTTCACATTTCATTGTCCCCCCATCAACAATCTGGACCTAGAAATTAGAGACTGCCCTGAAAAAACAATGAATAGCTTCGACGATTCGCTGATGGATAAAATTATGAGTGCTGCCACTATCAATCAATACTACTACAGGGAAATGTTTAATAAATCCTCTGATTTTGAGAGTTTGGGGTGCAGAAATGCCTGCCAAAGCATGTAACGAGATAACTGGTTCCTCTGGCGTAGCTGGGAGTTCATTGTCCTGTTGGGTTTCCTCAACTTCGTCCTCTGGTCCCTCAAGGGTTGGGGCTTCCTCAGATGAGCTGTGATCAGTAACATCAATTTGAAATAATTTGGGTTCCTTGCATTTATGCCCGGGGGAGTATTTGTCATCACAGTAGTAGCAAAATCCTTGTTTTCTTCTTTCAACCATTTCTACTGGAGACACCTTTTGAACCTTAAGTGTTTGGGTAGGGCCCTGAGCCTAGGTGAGACATCCCTTGGCTATGGAATTTGGACGAGGCGACTGGGCCTCTAACGTACGTTCCACTTCGATAGCCTTTGTGCAAGCATCCATCCATGTAGGTGGGTGGTGCATCCAGACATGGGCTTGGATGGCTTCTTTGAGACCACTTATAAAAAATTCCAAGTAGAATTCATCTCCCAGACCTTCTGTGCGGATGGCCAATGTCTCAAAGGCTGAAATGTAGTCTTTTGCTGTGCCAGTCTATCAGAGCTTAGTAAGACGACCTAAAAAATTAGATTCTTTGTCAAAGTGGTCATAAAGAGAATTTGAGAACACCTGCCAAGTTATGTTCCTGAGATAGCATTTTCGATGCCATTGCCACCATTACCATCTCTCTTGGTCCAAGTAAAGGGCTCCCACACGTATTTTAGTTTGATCATCTCGGATATCATTTAGAATGAAATATTGTTCCATTTGAGCTACACATAATGCCAGATTAGAGCCATCAAATTTATACATGTCCAACTTGGGTGGACAAGGGTGGGAATTTTTGTGATTTCCATGGAAGTGAATATGATGGCTAGATTCTCCTTCAAGGTCTTCATTAATACCATGTGCCTCTAGATGCAACCCCGACGTGCTCATTTTGAATTGTGCCATGAATTGTTGCATCTGTTCCACTAGGGTTTGGAAAGAATCCAACTTTTGTTCAAGGCACTCGATCTTCTCGTTGGCCATGACTTGAGCTCTGGTTTCCACCATACACAGATCTTGGTCACTTGTCGTCACATTGAAAAAAAATGAGACTGCCCAAAAATTGAAGCTGAAAAGTGAATGGTACCACTACGACCAGCTCGTCGTCCTGAACCTTATGGGCTAAGTCTCTTGTAAGCATTCCAGGAAGGCCTTAGATTATTATTTTTTATTTATTTATTTAATATTCTTTTACTCCGAATGGAGTTTTACTCCTTGCTGATCAATACTACAGTGGCCAAATTCCAGGAAACTTGATCCTTCCCAATGTACTGCAAAAATTGGGCCCAGACTATAGGAGCCACAAGCCTCACTGCGCAAATGTTTAGATCTTCCTACGAAACCCCAAATGCTAAATGTGAGTTGGACCGCGACGACGACAGAACCCCAACTGCTAGATCTAAATGGTATTGTGGCAGTATAACCTCAAATGATGGATCTGATTGTTGCGGCAGTGACAGAACCCCAATTGCTAGTTCTGATATGGTAAATAAGATAATGGGAGATCTTCAGAGAGTCGAGGGAACTATGGTCTCAAAGGAGTGTTAGGTGCTATAGATCACAATATACATAAGGGTCCAACAATAGTACTCAACCCAATCTTTTAGGGCACTAACTAAGGATGATCAACCATACCCTTAGCTATACTACTCGACTACCCTATCGTACGCGCAAGTAATCTCCCTGAGTGCTGTTCTCATTGTACTGTAGTAGCAAAACGACTGACAGTTTATCTAAGGCGAGATTTTAGGTGAGCCTAGGGGGCTTCTGATATACCCAAAGGGTACATGGAAGGCAGTCTGTGCACGGTTCTGTCTAATGTGCTACTACTCGAAGGGGTACCCATAGGGGTTATAAGGGAGTCCAACAAGCATGACCACCTCTTGTATTTCCTACATGCTTGCCTCCCCAAATCCGTAGGTTTATGCGCTCAATGATAGATCCTGTGGTTTAAAGACGCCATAACATGTCTCTAGCTTAAAATAATTTCTGCCAGAAATGGAGGTACCACCGGCCCTGGAAAGTGCTCTGATACCACTTTTTATGCTCTTAACGTGTGAGAAATTCCAGAATACCAAATATGTGAAGAAATACAACCTAGAACATAGAACAAAATGATAAAAACAACAAGTATTTTATTATTTAGAGATGAAAGCAATGTTCACTTGCCTCTTTGAGGGGGCACTCTCCAACAGAGCAGAGCTTGACTACAAAATAAGACTTGATATCTCTCAATGGGGAGTCTCTATCCTTTATATAGGATTCATACATACAATACCATGGGTCATTACCATGGTTCTCTCAACACCATATATCTAATACCATGGCCCATTTGCAACTAACTGTGGTCCCTTTCTTAAATGTGGGTCAACCACTTACAATTATTAATACGGGCTTTATTGACTCTTTAACTAACTATAGCTATGACTCGACCCTATTACATAAATAAAGGGGTTAGGGTTAGACCCTAACAATTCACCATGAAAAATATTGATCAGAGCATCCCTGAAGAAAAGAAGAAGAAATGCCTTGAAGTAATTTTGGAAGAGCTTGTCAAAAAACCCTATTTGCAAGTCCAGTGCTATTGTTACCAGTAAAACCCATGCTAGTAACCCTCTTCATAACTAATGGATAGCGCTGTCAACCCGAGAACTCTTTAGGCAATTTCTCTAAAAATGGAGCAGAAGCTTCTCTTACTAGAAGCCTCGAGGACGACAATCTGGTTATTGTTGAATAAGGATATGGTCGAGTTCTCCAATTTTGAGTCCTTGATCCTACCTTTTGGGGATCTTCCCCTTAATATGTGGGAGATCCCTAACTCCATCTCCTTCCCTATAAATGCATTACACCCTCAAATGGTTAGTCAGACTAGATTGGTCATGTTGCTGCTAAATTGTGCCTAATTTATGCCAATTTGTGAAGGAGAAAGGAGAGATTGAGAAGTCTTGGCTTGGAATTGGAAACCCATCTCTAAGGAGGATTCCAAATCAAGGTGGTGGTTTTATTCTTCCCTCTTGTGTTTATTACTAATACAATACATGTTTACTTTCCATAAGCATCTAAATGACTACTTTTTTAGTATGATGCTTCTTGATCTATCATATGGTTTACATTAGAATGCATATGCTATGTGTTTCCTTTGTTGTCTTTGTTTGATCTCTCTTGTAGGTATTCATTTGAAACATGATAGCGAGCATTGAGCTTGGAAGTGAGGAGATCGAGATTGACATCAAAAAGCAACCACATAGGAGTGAGGTAGGCCATCTTTCCTCTCTCATGTCATTCTGATTTTAAATAGGAGAGTTTTTCATGTATTTGTTTTTGAGAAATCTAGGGCATTTAGGTTAGGGTAAGATTCCTCTGATGATGATAACTATTTGTGAGGTAATTTTTACTTTTTCTTATTAGCACAATATTCTCTTATTATTATTAGTGTGTGTTCTAATACTTCATCAAACAATTACCAAAACAAAAGAGACAATAACACAAGATGGCTCTCAGCCATGGAAAAAACCTCTCTCACCTAGAGAGGAAAACCCTTCTACAAATTTCTCTTATTAAAGCTTCAATTGACAAATTCCAAACCCTAGACCCTTGACAAGTAGATCCTCCAAGCACAAGTCAAGACTTCCCTTTGATCCAAGATTAGTTCCTCTTGCTACACGTTGACCTTCTTCTTTGTACTTCTCAACTAATGGCTTTACTACAGAAACCCTAGTCATGCATACCCTAGGAGAGACACTCTACTTTTTACCTCTTCGCTTGAGGTAGAGCCTTCTTTACTTGAGGAGGAGGCCTTATTTCTATCCTTATTCTTGTCTAACCGAGCTCCTTATCATTTTTGTGATTATTGATTTCATTTAGTAGCATAATGTACTTCTTCTCTTCGTACATGTGACATAAATAAAACCTACAAGTAATCCTTCAATCTCGGCCTATCAAAAAAATCCTTCTTTTGATGTTGGAATGATGAATAACTTATTTTGTGACACCATCGAACTTACTTTCTATGGCTATGATGTATTTTCCTTTGTCACTGTGGAAGTGTGCCCTAATTTGGCACGTGTGGTAGCCCTTCTTACCCAAAAACAGAGTTACCCTACTCAGCCTTCCTTTCACTGTATATGAGACTTCTTCTCCTCACTTTTTTCGTACCTCTTCCTCTTTTTATTTTAGAGTGGATGTGTGTCCTTCTAGTGTGGCTGAGTTTCCCTTCTTATAGTGATTCTGTCCCTTCCTTTTTGAGATGACATGACCTTCTTAGAGGGCCGACTTGAGCTTAACATGGAGATGACTTGCTGGACTGAAATTAATTCTTTAGAAGAGGAGGCTTGACTCGCTTGGAGGATTTTTTCTTGACTCAATTTCATGACGCTTTCACTTTACATTTTTACATAGACATATTTACATAGTGTAACTTGCCCTCAAGGGGTATTCAATAATTACAATGACTCTTTGACTTTCCTATAACACTTTGACATGTGATAGACCTATGCAATGAGCAAGAAACCCATTTTCAAATGACAAAAATAATAATTCTTTTCTTTTACAAGTACAAAGATCAACATTACATTTATGAAGACCGAACCTAGTTACACTTTATTCAACACTCCCTCTTAAATAGGGAGGTATTCATAAATCACTTACAAGGTGTTTAGACATTTTCAATCTGAAGAATTCAGATAAGAAAAATCATATTGGCAATCCATTTTTTATAGAATCATAGTAAACAACATTGTTTCCACACCAAGGCCTTGATTGAAATCTCTATCTCTCATCAGTTTAGAGCACAATGTTGGCGAGACCAATGACTATAGACACCTTCATCATTGTCTCTTAAGGTAGATACCCACCCAGGTGTTCACTGAGTATGACCTTCTAGGACTATTCTTGTCTTGGGTTCCCAACCCTCAAATAATATCGACCCTCTTTCCTACTCTTATATTAGATTCCCTACACATCTTCAAAGAGAACCGGATGCTATATGATTACCCAATTCTCCATTATTTCTTCCCAAGTGAAGACAAGAATGTTGTGTCTATCTATCCCTCTCAACTAGGGAAGATATTCCCATTCCTATAAAGGAATGTACCCAAGCTCCCTCTAACTAGGGACTTTCCCAAGCTCCCTCTTAATTAGGGACTTTTTAGAGCTCCCTCTCAACTAGGGACTCTCCTTTTCATCAACAAATTCTTTTTGTGGGTCCATCAGCTGCTTGATCAATTTCTCTCCTTGGTTTCACGAAATTCAGTCAAGCTTCTTCCTTCTTGGTTTATCATGTTATTCCTTTCTTCGTGGAAAGTGGCCTTCTTGGTACATATCTGGAACCTTCTTCATATGGCAACTACTTTATCATCATGCTTCTTTCAGGAATTTCCATCCACCACATGAATGCTAGTTGTACTTTCACTTACAACTCTTGTTCCGATAGCCTTGCATGAACCCATCGAGATATTATTCAAGAAATTAAAACATAACATTAAATCAAAATGTACCTTACGATATGGTTCTTTATTATGACATCTTGTTGGCTTGAACCATTGACATCCTGAATGTTCACATCTCCAAGGCCTTTCCAGGTGTCAAGGGTTCTTTGATATTTTTCTTCTTTTGTCAGAATTCTCACGCCTTCTTCTTGGAGATGTCTCAACAAAGCTATCGGTTGTTGATTCCTAGTGTCATGGTGTCCTTTTATCCCTGGTCTATTTATCTCATATGATTCTTTATAGTTTCTCTTGTCAACCACATCATACTTCATATGAGGACATTTCTCATGTTGACCTTTATCAGTGTGTGAACCATGCCTTCATGCATATTTTTAATGAAAGAGATATATCTTTTTCTTGACCATGCTACCATAGAAATTCCCCATGCTCATTAACATAGACAATGACATGACTTAACTGAAAACATAGATGCATACATACCTCATATTAGTTCTTTCCTTGATCATTTCAACTTTCATTGACAACTTCCTAGATTGAGATGACCTCAATCTCCTTTTCTTTGCTACATCTTCCCTGCCTACATATCATTCTTTTTTGAATCCCGAAAATTGGAATTATTCTTAATACATCTACTTTTTTGAAAGTCATGAATATTCTACTCGAGTATCTTTATAATCCTCATCCTACAAATGCTCCTTTTTGCTGATAATAGTGGCTTTCTAAGATGATCTTCCTGATCATGATCACTCCTTTATGAATTAATGAGGTCATTCAATGACAACATCCTTCCTATATTGAATATTTTTATCTGAGATATTTTTGCATAATTATCCTATATTCCTGAAGATATCATTCATAAATAATGCATTCTATCCTACTGCTACATATTCCTATGATACCTAAAAATTTAAAGAGAACTTATGTGAAGAAGTTGATCTCAATCATAATAGAGATCTGGACGGTCTTCCTTCTTTTGCTTCTTCTCTTATTCTTTTACTTCTTGGGTGATGTGGGCTTTTTCTCCTTTCTTTTTATTGTTTTCCCTTTTGAAATTAGGACAATTCCTTTTATAGTGTCCAAATTCTTGGTAGCCAAAACATTGGACTTTGGACATATCTCTTTTACCCTTTCTCTGTGGACCAAACTTGACAAATTTTCCCTTTCTTTTGGCCATAGGAAAAAGTGCTTGCTCCTTTGATCCCACATATTCCTTGGATTTGAGTTGAGTCTCTTCAATTTTTCATAGAGACCAAATTTCATTAAATGGGGTATCTTCCTTCTTGGCATATATACTGCATGTAAGTTTGCCCCATTCCTTGGGTAATGCATTGAGCATTACAATATTCATCTCTCTGTCTGACATGCCTTCTCCTAGTTCTTGTAGCTGGTCTCTCATCTCAGAGACCTTCATGAAGTAGGGAGCTATTCCTTCTTCCTTAGAGATATTCATTTCATATAATTTGTTACACAATGATATAAATTCTCCAACTGTACTAATTGAGAATAACTCCAACAGTTTATCATAGATTTATTTAGATGATTCTCGCTTGGATACATAAGGTATGAGAGGGTCCTTGATGGATTCTATCAGAATCCTTTGAGCCCTTATTTCATCCTTATTGTACTTTGCTAGGGCTTGAGTTTGATCCTTTGGAGGAACAATGACAGTCCCTTTGATGTAGTCCATAACATCATTCTCTTTGAGAATGAGATCATTCCTATTTTTCCATGCAAGGAAATTTGTGGTCCCAACCAATTTATTTCTCTCCTTGCAAAAATACATTTTGATATTTTCAGAAGAGGACATAAATGTACTTACTTGATAGAGATGGTGATGAAGAGATCTTGTATCTTCCTTGATAAATGATGATTTAACTTCTGGGATAGTCTTGGATCTCAGAGTTCTTCAAGATGCTTTCTTCAAAGTGCCTTGTGAGAGACTTGCTTGATGATGAAAACTTCTCAATATGTAGATATGGAGATCTTCACTGATGGGCCTTGATTATGGTGCCTTCCTTTGAAGATGATGGATCTTTGATGGAGACTCTTCTTGGATGTACCTTCTTGTAGATGACTTAGATGGAATGCCTTCTTCTTTTCAATAATTTCTTTGTTCCCAAGATGCCTTGAGGGATATGATGATAGATCTTCTTGATAGATCTAGGAGAGGAGATAGTAATTCTTATTGCCTTTGATATATTTTGTACCCTTGATTCTTGATCCGATGCTTCAATTTGTGATGCCATTGCTTCTTGATCAATTGCTTAAATCTTCTATGTGTCTTTGAGATTCCCTTCCTTGATGTGTCACCTTAGCTCTGATACCATGTTGAGGAATCTAGGGCATTTAGGTTAGGGTAAGATTCCTTTGATGATGATAACTATTTGTGAGGTACGTTTTACTATTAGTATGTGTTCTATTACTTCATTAAACAATTACCAAAACAAAAGAGACAAGAACACAAGATGTTGGCTCTCAGCTAGGGCAAAAACCTCTCTCACCTAGAGAGGAAAACCCTTCTGAATATTTATCTTATTAAAGCTTCAAATTACAAATTCCAAACCCTATACTGTTTATAAGTAGATCCTCAATGCACAAGTCAAGCCTTCCCTTTGATTCGAGATCAATTCCTCTTGCTGCACCTTGACCTTCTTCTTCGTCCTCCTCAACTGATGGCTTTACTGTAGAAACCCTAGTTATGCATACCTTAGGAGAGACACTCTTCTTTTTCCGTCTTCGCTTGAGGTGGAGCCTTATTTACTTGAGGAGGTGTTAGTTTAAGGGGGCTTGACCCAGGTTCAGAGTGTGTTTTGCACCAACAAAATCCTCAACAATTGGCTCTTTCAACAACAACCTGCAAGCAGATCGCAGTCTCACCAGAAGCGGTTATGGGAGGTTAAAGAACTAGGTTTCTGTAGCCAGAGGTATATGCGCGCTATTGCATCCATGTATTTACTTATTCCCTAGATATTCCTACAACTTCATGTACATGAATAAATTTGTGCTAATGATTAATCTTACAGATTGGTACTTAACGCATAAAAATAACAAAAAATATCCTAACATGTATTATTTCGCGTAATTCAGTAACAAGCATGCATAACGATATCAATAACAATAGAGAATGAACACAAAAAGATACACAATACTTCACCAAAACTTCTTCTTTATTAAAAATGATATTCAATACTCTTTCCTGACCTACGCACCTAGCAACAGGTGGTTTGCGCACTTAACTGCAGACTCTTCAAGGCCTCCACACACTCAGTTGTAGAGCCTTCCCCAGAAATACAGACTCAAGACAAAGAATACGAACAATCTATCCTTAGTTATTCTATCTCTTTCGAAAAAGTATTACATCTCCTTATATAGGTTTCAATACTAAAAAACAATGGTCCACATACTATGAATCCAACAAAACAATGACTAAAACCAAATACCCATTACAAAATAAGGGGTGTTTGACCCGCCTTAAAGCCCATAAGACCCCATGCGATGAATATAACTTCATCGGCTCCACGCACTCCTCTCTATGGAGTTTTTGAGCCAAAAATTGGACCAAGTTGGGCTACGCCCAACAAGCCCCAACACTCACCCCTGACTCGTCCCGAGTCACTCAACTTCTGTTCGCTTAATTTTCACTGCAATTCTATTGTAGACTGCATTATACTCTTGGACTGTCTTTGCCATTTGTTTCTCTTGTTTGCGCACTTCCTTGAGAAATGGTTCCATGGTTGGGCCAAAAAATTTTTGCAGTATTTTTTCCTCCCTTTTCTTCAACTCTTAGGGCCTTTCATCCATTGCCTGAGATAGTTTCAGGGTGTCATCTTACCACAACTGAGTCCTCACTTGCGAAATTTTCTCCTTCCTCCGAAGCTCATCTATCTTCTTTTGAAGGTCCTTCCCTTTAGTAATACTGACGAGTCTCTGTAAGACTAGTAGGGTCTTTACAACTGCTAAGATTTTTTCGTGCTGCTTCTGCTTCACCTGTAATTCCTCCTTGATATTTTGGATGTTTGGATCCTCCTGCAGTGAGGTCCAAATCTGCATCGTGTCATCCAATAATTTTCCATAGTCCGCCATTGTGTTAGAGATGCCTTTCAATACTTCCTTTAATTATTTATGCCTCTGCTCCCACACTTTTGGTGGCATGGCTAGCTGTAGCCTTATTTGCAACTCTGATATCTACACTCCATACTCAAACTTTATCTTCATTCTTTGATTCCTTAATCGTGAGGGTGAGCTTCGTGACCTTATCTGCTAGTGGTTCCTCCTCACCAACCTTCACAGTCGGGACTGTGCTGCAACATTCTTCAATGAATTTTTCCAACTGTTCTTGTTGCTGATATGCTTCGTCTCTTTTCTTAGATACCTCCTCCAACTACTTCTTTAGTGAAGCTTTCTCCTTTTCTCTCTGCACCATCATTGCCAAGGTCTTCTGCTCATGCTCCTGCAACTCAGTTGTTAAACTTTGATGGAATTCATGCAACCTCTGAATAGGAAGTGCGACAATATTTATGCTAACATTATTCCATGTTTTGGCTCTTTCTTTGTCCTCTGGTGAGTACCAGTGAAGTGCCCCAGCTGGCACCTACAAAATTCTAACGTTGAATTGCATGTCTATTCTTTGCTCTACCTGTAGTGGCTGAGATCTTTCTTCTGATTATTTTTCTACTTGGGTAAATGCCTACAGCTCTGTGATTCCCTTCTATAATTTAGGTAAGATCATTCTATATCTATCATTAATTATATCCCATGTCTATGCTATGATCTCTTGGACCTTCTCTCCGATCTCGTTGATGTCCCAAATGTTTCTACGCCTTCTACTTTTTCCTCTTTCCTGTCCCAGTGGTTGTGTCTCTCCTAATAATAAAATGTGACTCTTATAATACTCCTGCAACACTGAGGGGTTCCTCGTGCTCCTACTCTGTTTCCTCTGTTTCCACCTCTGCATCATTTCCACTTGTACTTGCATCCTGTGGGGTACCTTTCTCTGTCCCAACCACTCCACCTGGTGGAGTCATCAATTGTTTGGCCATTATTGTACTATGATGAGAAAATCATATTCAGTTACTAAGTATGGAAATTGGTTCCATGTCTTAGTTGGGTCCTTCGTTGCCTTCACATAAGCTCTATGGAAGTCTTCTTTGAAATCTGCAATGTGACAATACTGCTTATACAAACTAGGTGACAACCTTGGATGCTGATTCACCACCATGTGTAGATCCATTGACATCACCACAAAGAAAATCCTATTCTCTATTGCACGTGTCGGATCCTTAGTAAACTAGAGGGAGGCATACCTCGCTACCTCACAAACATCCACCTCGACAGATGGAAACTGCGAGTCTTCTGGTTCTTTCCATGCAATCAACGTGATGAGTATTAACAACCAAGCATAGTGGAACAACTTCCCCTCTTCCCGTGCTTCCCTACATTCTGTAAAAAATTGCTTGCATAGATAGGAAGCAAAGTTAAACTAGAATCCTACATTGCACTGCGCAGCCAAAAACACTACAACTGCAGGCACCTCATTGGCCCTGCACTTCCTCATTATTGTACCTGCCAAGATGTGCACGATGAAACACACCCCTTGGTCATCAATTGAATTGATGTCATATCCCCACGAATTATTCACTAATCTTAAACTTTCCTTTATCATTTGAGCCATCTTCTCATCCTTATTCTTGCCCACAAATTATTTTGCGGGGTCTTTTCCCTGATGGGGCAATGCTGTAATTTTTATGATTAACATGTCATCAATCGAGATTCTCATCCCTAGCCAAATGCATCCATCATGTACCAGTGAGAGGAGATGCCGCACACAAATTGTATTGGATGTGCTTCGGTCGAAATGTGGCACATTAAACATATTCAAGAGGCCCACTCTCTGTAATCTTGCAACCCACTAGAATGGCTCTAGCCTCGTAACTCGACTTTTTGAGTACCGAACTTGCTTAAGATATCTACTTGGTTCAAATTGAGGGCATTTTCTTCATTTGTTAAAGTCCCAATCTTCCGTATTTATCTAGGGAATCCTCCCCAACACTTCACCCTCAAACGACACTTCCTCTAGAAGCAACAGAGTGAACACGTCAAACTTTCCATCCTTGGGCTCCTTAACTGGCGTGGTGTTTGGTTTTCTTGGTGGCATGTAAGGTGGGAACACAACAAGATCTCTTCATCCTCTATCTACATGCATTGAAATTAGGCCTCCTCTTCACTATCATTGATCTACAGAGGCGGATTATGTTGTATCAACTTCTTTCCTTTCTACACTAACTTCTTCTCTTTATCTTCTTTCTTCTTCGTGCGGATTTCTGTCTGTGTTTTCTTCCTCGGGGATGTTCTAAGTTCCGCCCAAATACTTCAGCTGGTCTCTTCTCCTACTTCTTCTGTGGATGCAGTTCTATGGGTACCTTATTTCTCGGTGACCTCTGGTATCTTGGGGACTTGGGTGCCTTTGCTCCTTTTCCCTCCATAATACCCGCTAATCCTTTCTTTGCAAATATTCCAACAAGTTCTTCAAAACTCCTCTTAGACATACAATAACTCTCTTCTATGCAATTTCTCAACTTCTCTAGATAGTAAAGTGTTAAATGTGGCATGGGATATGAGTTTTATAACAAATTTGAATTCCATCCTCATGATTGCTCCAATATTTTCTCATTTAATACAGGCATAGGGCTAGATATAACCATCTGTGCTTCATAAATGCTCTTTTTCCACGTCCCTTAATGACAATTTCCTTTTAACGATAGATTTTTCCTTCCAACTTTCATATTTCTGGACAACTTTGATGAACCTTCCCTCGTAGCATAGTCACCTTTTCTTTTTCGCAGCTCCTTCAGACTTCGTCATACTCCTGACTATCGCGCAGAAATCTTCCTTTAGTGAAGTCCCTTTTTGCAGAGTAGTTTATAATCCCATTGTTACACAGGAAAATGACCTCCTCACCAGCTTAGAAGAGAAAGGAAAGATGAATGAAAGACTGACCAAGTTCACAGTCCTATTTGTCAAGCTAACGCTCTCCAAGAACTAGCAACCTGCTTTATAAAGCTTCCTAGCAATGCATTAGGTGCGTTAGTGCCTAGGGTAACTCTGTTTATTGCCTTGGGAAGAGCATTAGTCAACCTAAGTGAGTTTCCATGAGTCAAAGGAATAAGTTGACCAAGAAATATCCCAATATTCACTCCTATGTCAACTCATAAAAGCAGGGAAACATCCATATTCGACCTGTTTGGAGGAATTACTATTCCTAACGAAGTCTACAAATGGGGAAAGAGCATAAAAGCTTGGAAAAATCTCTGCTTTTTCCCAAAGGAACTCATGAAGGATTTGGAAAGGCTTATCCTCTCATGCTATATATGTGAGGTTAGGGCCATTGTGGAAGAGGTCGAAACATTTGAAAGGATTGCGTATTTGACTATAAAAGCTAGTATCCGACAAAGGCATTGCAAGAGGTTAAGAAGGGAGAGAGAGAGGGGAGATGAAGGAGTAAGGGAAGGCTGATACAATCGATGGTTGTAATCACCATTACTATCATTAATATAGAACTATGATTGTGTTTTCCACTCCATGGCATTGGTATTCTAATTAGTTTACATGTTTGTGCAATGAAGTTATTATGAGTGGCTTAGATACATGTAATTAGATATCTGTATATGTTAGTGCATTGATTTGTCAAAGTTATATGATGTGATATTACACCTTGTCTTATATATGTGCAGGTTTTGATCTTGGAGCTAGCTGAGGGGTCTTCCACTCCGCTACTTTGCGCTCTCCAGCAACACCACACCAAGACTTGAGGTAATACGTCCTTCTTCTTGCTTTGATTCTCATTTGACTAACATGGATATGCATGTATCTCTTTGCTAGCTGCAGCTAATCTGATAGTCTGCTAAGGATCCCGAGAAGATCCTTGAGGGTATCTCCATCACCAAACACCCATGCATTAATCCCTATAGCAGAATTGGTGACTCTGCTGGGGACTACACTTAGTTCCCCGTTTTCTCCCAGAAATTTCCTAGATCTCTCTTTATTCTAGGCCTTCCTGTACTTCTTGATCCACTTTCTGATGACTTAGAACTATACAACGCCCTTCTGTCTGTGCTCAGCCCTAGATCTGATCCCCATAACCTTCTTTTTGAGCCTATTTCATCACTAACTCACCCTGCTAGTGCAAACAATGCTTTATAAAGCATCGTGGCTTTGTACACAGAGCGTTAGTGTAGTCACTAACTCTCTATACCTTTTGTTACAGTGTGTTAGCGAGCCACTTCCTGATAAACAGACTATTTTGTGACCTCACAGGTTGGGAAATCGGCTTGTAGACTGATCAGGGATCTGCAGCTGTGCATGTTTGATTGATATTTGTCTCCTGAGCAAAATTTTCTTTTAGAGAAATAAATTTATTGCCTAAAGCTTTTTTTTTCATAAAAAAGAAAATACAATTTTTTTTACAGTTTTCTACTTAGTTGGTTAGATCTACATTTATTTGGTTTCAAAAGTTGTTAGTGAGAATTATAGTTCTGTCGATTGTGCCTATGTTTTATTGTGCTGGATGCATGATTTATATATATTGATGTATAAATGACTTCCTTTGTAGAAGAAACTTATTCATCAAAAGTGAAATTTAATAGCATTGTTTTTGCATGATTTGAGTCAGAGTCCCACATAACTTCATACGTTAACACCCCCACCGAAGACTTTAACAAAACATATTTAAAATTTACCTAATAAAATCAATCAACAACTCTTTTTTGAGTAAACACATATTAGTTTAGGCTAGGTGATCCAGATTTAAATAGGAACACAACAAATTACAGAGATAACCATAAACATAGAGATGCAGTGGAAATAATACTTCATTTCATTAATGTAAAATATTGAAATATGCTTACAAACAGAAATGGAAATAAACTAGCTAGGGCGATGGTAGCTTATCTCTGAGAAGAGATGTGGCAACTACATCCTATGAACTATGTTACAATGAGGCTCAAAGGTCTATTTATTATTGAGAAAGATTGGAAAACCCTTAACATCCCAAAGCCTAACCCTAGAAGATGAAACACCAAATTGTGGGCCCCGTTTGGGTAAATTGGTACATCAACTTCCCAGGGTCGTAACTTTGGAACCCGATCTCCGTTTGATGCGTACAATAGCTCATTAGACAGATCTATTCGAAAACTATAATTTTGGGAAGAGAAAAATTGGTCCATGGACCCATGTTGCTCCTAGATTCCCAAAAAACATCGTTTAGGGCCTCAAAACGGCTCTAGAAGTTCAAGACCCAAAAAATTGCTAAAAATAGTAAATTGTGCTACAATTACGGAAACTGAAAAATTGAAAGAGACAGTTGTGGGGGTCTAAGTGGGATAGGTGGGTGGCCACCAACATCCACCTGGATCACTAGGATCTTGGGTTAGGCAGTTATGAGTTAACTGCCCAAGGTCACACACCAAAACTGGTGTCACTAATGAGGGAAATCCTTCTGCACTCATGCTATCCGGGACCACTCCAGTAAAAATGGAGCTAAATATGAGACAAAATTAGACTGTAAATGAAGGTAGCCCACCTTTTCTTACATATCGTTTGGGTATTCTGTGTATTGGGGATCCCTTCCTGGATATCAGAGCTTAGTCAGGGACTCAGGTATCTTGTCCACACAGCATACTATCTGTGACTATGTCCCCCCCCGGTAGTGTCTATGATTTGAGGTAACCTTAGTGGCCATACTTTTAGGGACGGACACAAGGTGATTGGGGCGAGATGCCCTGGTGCCTAACACAAATGAACCTACTCTGTCTTTGATTTTTGGGAGGGGACTTGTCTTCACGAGAGTACTTGGCCCCTTAATCTAAGTTTCGGGCGAAGCTCAAGAGTAATTGTAACTGTACATTTGGCCGACTCTCTCTTTTATCCATTGTGATATTGGGTTTCATCTCCAAAAAACAATGGTTATCAGATAGGGTCATACCCTCTGCTTGTTGATTGATTTATTTAGATTATTTTTTATTTTTTAGGTGTTAGCTTATTATCACCGAGACTTTAATAAATATCACTGTAAAATATATTGATAAAATTTATCGGTCACCGTGGCTACATACGGCCCTCGTCGTCAATCTAGATGGCTGTTAGGTCTTCCCCCACTCATTGTGGAGGATCCACCAAGCCCGAGTGAACTGGTTTACCTATCTTCAGCCAATCAGTCTCCAAGATATAACACTGAATTAGTTTGGACATCCCACGACTCAAGCTTACCGGAAGATTTCTTTATGAAGGCTTCATTCCTCCATACAATCCTTCGAGCACAAATCCATTGGGACCACTCTTGATTCTAGTTACATTTGTACCTCCTATGGCTTTTGTTGGACCTATACCTACCATCCCATCGATGACCAATAGGTTGTGGGCTTTTGTGGACAATTTCGGTCCACATCCACCTCCCTAGTCAATAGTCAGTACTACACCTTTGATGGAAAACCTCGCTATCCCAACTATCCTAGGTTCGAACCCTATCGTGACACCCAACATGAGTGGAACCCAGTACATACTAGTTTCCACCCCTTTTGTGTCAGCTCTCAGACCTTTGACAAGTGCTACATATAGCGCTCCTTATAACGCTGCATATAGAACGGTTAGCATAGGTCCCTTCAACAACCCTTTTGGTTGGAATCCATTGTTTAGTTACAACCCCCAGGTTCACATGCCTAGGGGAACCGTTCCTAATATGCACATACGGCCGGGAATGTCACAGTTCCCCCTCTGTTTACAAGACAACAGGGACAATCATTGATTGACATGAACCCTCCTTATGTCAGTCAAGGGCATATGACTAATTACGTGGCTAGCGAGATCCCTCAACAAGGTCTCACTCAATCCATATGGGCACCCCACTCTCAACCTCAAATGAGTCAAGGGGGAACTCCTTACCCTAGGGGAACTTATATCCCCCAGCATAAAAACCCCTATGGACAACCACAATATATGACTGTACCCCAAGGAAATTATTATTCCACGCATCCTGTGTATAATATTGGGAACAACACGATGGGAGGACCGCAAGGATCCTCAAGTCATGTGTCATCGCCTTGGTTTGATTTGGGGGCATCAAACACCTTGCCTTTCTTGGCAATGCTTGACATCCCCGACTTGTACAAACTCACCAATGACCCCATCTATCACAACTTAATTTGGCCTTCAATCCTGCACAAAATTCTTGCAGACATCCCAAAGTTTGAAGGGAAATAAGGGGAGGATCTGGGTACACACATCACCACCTATCATTTATGGTGCATTTCTAACTCCATGGTGGATGATAGTATCTGGCTTAGGCTCTTTCCCCGCACCCTTATTGGCAATGCAACCAAGTGGTACATTGAGTTACCACGTGCATCAGTCAATACCTTTGGCACTTTAGCGATGGAATTTTTAAATCACTTTCAGCTACCCATCCACTATGAAACCGGGATGAAACACCTTACTTCTTTACGTTAGGACATTGCCACCCACATCTCTGATCACATCCATGAATGGAGACATAGGTGGAGGCTAGTCAAAGCTCCCCTCCCAGACTATCTATTAGCAGATTGGTTCTGCAAATCTCTTCTCCCTCAAATCACTAAAGATGTCACCTTAGGTCGTGCGGTCATGGAAGACCAATCCATTCATTGTGCCCAACACTTATTTTTTATTTATTCACAGTCTGACACATTATACGACACCATCCCCAATGCCCCTAGAAACTCCAATTCTCCTGCTACTCAGCAACTCGGTGCATGTTGATGGTATTATCGGTGCTACCTTTGAAGCTACTGTAAAACAACTTAGCGGTCACATTTCCCAGTTGTCAGTTGACCTCGCTACCCAATCGACTGTTCTTCCTACCGCCATGATAAAATCTATGCAGTCTACACAAAAACCGGCGGTATGAACAAGAAGAACAAGAAAAATACTACTCCTTCTAAAGAGTAGTCACCTAAGCAGTACAACCCAAAGTAGAAAGCTGCTGCAGCTCCTGACAGTGGAAAAGACAAAGTTATCAAGTTCCCTTGCAACATATGTGTAGAATACCATATGACACATCATTGTCCGCGTCTCCACAAATGCATAGATTTCCTTTCTCAAAAGGACACTGGCTAGACCCCTGCGGTCCTAAACAACCCTTTCCTTGCTCAGCAGTAGCAACATCTTATTGCAAACCAACCCCAACCCCCGCAAGGTGGCAATGGAGGTTCACATCATCCTTTAGCTGGTGAAGGAAAATCTATTGTTTACACCTTTGAAATGGTAGATCTTCAAACAAGAGCCAAAAATTATGGAGCTCTAGTCACTAATGCTGAGGAAGCCTCCTTGAGTCAAAACCCACTGCCGCCTAACGATCTTCATATCAAAAGGCTGGTTGCCGATCTTGTGATTCACCCCCCAAAAGGGGCACTTCATCAGACAATGCATAATACATCTACACGTGCTACCCAGAAATACAATATTGTAGAAGATTTGGTGCAAGCACCATCAGCTATGTCGGCGCTCGAAGTATTACAAACCTATCCAACGAAAAGGAAATCTCTGCTTTCGGCAATTGGTGGGGTCGACCTTGAGGATTCCATGCTTGAAATTTTTGACATGGACAAATTTAAACCTCCCCTTTCACACCAGCTTTCATTTTAGGTGCAAATATTTTGAAAGGGCGAGGGGTACACAAAACTGTCATTGACAAAGGTGCCTCAACCTGCATCATGTCAGATTCATGTTGGCTCGCTTTGGGTTCTCCAACCCTATCACCGCCGTCGAATTCCCTTAAAGCTTTCGACGACCACACTTTCATCCCAAAAGGTTACCTTGCCAGCTACCCCATCACTTTGAGGGGGAAAAGGGTAACGGTGGATATTGAAGTCGTGGATTGAAAACTCAACTATAATCTACTGTTGAGTCTTAGTTGGACTTACGCCATGACTGTAATTGTGTCTATTGTCTTTCATATCATCTTATTTCCCTTGGATGGAAAGATATTCATACCAGACCAGATGCCATTTTTCACCCCATATTACTCCCCGTTACTTAGTATCTCCATACTCTTAGTGGGTGGTGTTCCTGACTCTTACGTTAGTATTGGTACTGTCTGTTGAAGGGATCTTCCCTGATGGGTTGTTTTCCTCTCCCATCGCCTGCGGTTCCATAGATGGTCTCTATGGTCTCACTTATTTCTCATGAACCAATCAATCTTTGGATCCTCCCAGCACCTTCAGACATTGACTCTTACGGAGAAAAAATGCCACTGTCACCAACTGAATTGGCCTACCAAGCCATTCAATCTACATATGAATCTCCAGTCACTTTGGTCATGACCAATGGTGCTGCATCCTCTCCCATAAATGCTCCTTCTAACGATCTCCTCAATCAAGTCCTAACTTCGGACGAAGCTATTCAAGAGATCATGTGTTTAGAAGAGCGACCTTAGGAGGATTCTCACCATCATGTTTCGATAGCTGATTCAGACATGATGCCCATTCAAATCCTGTCTTTGGAAACACCTGAAATCGTTCCCTCACCTTATATGACTATCCAAACTTTGGACTTAGAAGGGAACATGGGAAATCTTTCAAAGACATTGCTCATCGATATTTCAGTCAAGACAGGCATCGTGGAAAACATCCAGGTCAGAGCGGATTGCACTCACTCCTGAGGAAATTGGAAGCTTCACCTACCTTTTCAAGGAATTCCGCGATGTATTTTCTTGGTCTGATAAGGAAATTACTGACATAGATCCATCTATTGTCGAGCATGAGATGAATGTATGTGAAAATGCCAAGCTTGTCCGTCAAAGGCTTCGACTAGTCCAGCCCCGCAAAACTGTAGCCATCAAGACTGTGGTGGAAAACTTGTTACGTGTTGGTTTCATCTATCCCGTTCCCTTAACAGAATGGGTTTCCAATCTAGTTCTTGTAGAAAAGAAACATGGTACCATCCATGTCTGTGTCGACTATCGGGACTTGAATGCTACGTGTCCAAAAGATAATTATCCGACACCATTCATCAATCAAATAATCGACGACTGCACCGATTGTGAATCCTTCTCATTCATGGATGGTTTCTCAAGTTATAACCAGATCTACATAAAACCGACAGACCAACACAAAATCACCTTCATTTTCCCTTGGGGAAGCTTTGCATATTGAAAACTCCCATTTGGTTTAAAGAATGCTGGAGGAACATTTCAACGGGCCATGGAATATGCATTCCATGATATTAGACATATTGTTCAGGCTTACTTGGACAACTTCCCAGCCGATTCTAAGAAGCGAACTCAAAACCTAGTTCATTTACGAGCAATGGTTCTTAGTTCCAGGTTCTATAACATACGTCTGAATCCACATAAATGAATTTTTTTTGTTGAGTTTGGACGCCTACTTGGTTTCATTGTCTCCAAGTACGGGATTAGGTTTGATTCCGATAAGGTAAAGGCAATTACTAAATTGCCCGAACCACAATCCATTTTGCAGCTCCAACGTTTGCAAGGGAAAGCAAAATTCTTACGACGGTTCATTGTAAATTATGTCGAGTTAACGAAAGGCTTTATGTGCCTACTAAAGAAAGGAGTACATTACTTGTGGGATGATCAAGCCCAATGATCATTTGATGCCTTGAAAAAGGTACTGATATCAGCCCCACTAATCAATGCTCCCAACTATGGACATGATTTTCTTTGCTATCTAGCAGCCTCGCCATCCTCTCTTGGAATGGTGTTGGTCCAATCTCACAATGACCTAAGTGAGCATGCGATCTATTATCCGTCGAAAGGCCTGGCTGAACCTGAACTCAGATATTCACATGTGGAAAAGCTATCCTTGGAAGTTGTCATTGTTGTCAATTGATTCTGACATTATATACTGCTGCGACAGACTACCGTCATCGCTTTGGAGAATCCCATGAGACACATTTTGTCTCGTCAAGTCATTGGAGGAAAATATTCCAAATGGATAGTTATCCTCCAATAATTTGATTTGGTTTTTGCCACTGCCAAGGCAAAAAAATCCTTAGTCTTCACTAAAATTTTGTTGGATATTCCCATTATCGAGCCCAAAGAGATAGCCCATGATCCTCTCCCAAATGAAGCTGTCTATCTCATCGACTCTACAAACCCTTGGTATGGTGACATTCTTGTCTACCTCCAAGCACAACGTTTCTGCCCTGAACTATCGTCAAGTGACCGTCGTCGCATCCACCACCAAGCGCGACACTATTTAGTGCTAAATGATACTTTATATCACCGTGGCACTGATACAGTTCTTCGACGTTGCCTCACTCATGAAGAGGTAGAACACGTTTTAAATGATTGCCATGCTGGGGCATGTGGTAGTCATATTTCTGGCATGTCTACTGCTCAGAAAATTTTACGCGCAGGCTACTACTGGCCAACCTTGTTCAAATATTGTATCAAGGCTATCCGACAGTGCCACCCTTGTCAAGTTTTTACAAAGAAAATGCACGCTCCTCCGGCCCTACTGCACCTGGTCATCTTTGTCGGCCCCTTTTCGAAATGGGGTATCGACTTTGTCACATGAAATCCCACTTCCTTTTCCAGACACAACTACATTATTGTAGTTGTGGACTATTTCACAAAATGGACCAAAGCCCTTCCCACTTTCCGGGTAGATGGAGAAACCGCGGTGCTATTCCTATTTAGTTAGGTTATCTGTCGCTTCGGTGTGCCCTGCACGATCGTTATAGACCATGGGTCTCATTTTCATAATCACATGATGTCTGACTTAACATCATTTCTTGGTTTTTGCCACAACCAATCATCCTCCTACTACCCCCAAGCTAATGGCCAACTAGAAGCCATTAATGGCGTCTTAAAGACCATGATCCACAGATTAGTAGGTAATCACAAAATCCACTGGCATCGAATGTTATATCCCGCGCTGTGGGCATACCGAACTTCAGTAAAAAAACTACCAGCTTTACACCATTTCAACTAGCTTATGGCCTGGAAGCAGTTTTACCTATCGAATGTTAGTGCTATAGGATGCACGGTGTATGGAGAATGAAGATACCCTCAAAGGTCTTCCCGGGACCTTTGGCAGACTGTAAGATTATCTGCAACCATCACAAATTTACATGAATTTTCATAAACAATAACTAACTGTCAAAGTAGGACAAGTAGATTACCTCAAGCCTCCGTGTAGATTTGCTGGAGAGCACAATGCAGCTAGGTGGAAGTCCCCTGAGCCGGCTCCAGATCAGGTCCTGCACATAGAAGAGACAAGCATAATCACAACATACAACCTTGATAACTAATACATGAATACATAAAGAACACCTATTTACACATAACTAAGCTACCCATGCTAAAAGGTATTGGACAAACAAGTAAATGAATGATAGTGCCAACACCACGAAGTAGACAGTACAACTGCAGTTCTATATTAATGTCGGAAGAGTGATGGCAACCATCTGTTGCATCAGCCTTCCCTTACCCCTCCAGCTTCTCTCTCTCTCTCCCTTCTTACCAACTTCTTCTAATTTGAGACAATGCTCAACAATCAAGTATGTTATCCTTTCAAATGATTTTACCTCTATCACCATAGCCCTAGCTTTGCTTATGTAGCAATTGAGTTAGGGTCTCCAAGTTCCTCCATGAGTTCCTTAGGGTAAAAGAAATGAAGTTGCCATGCTTTTCAGCTCTTTCCCATTTGCCTCCTTCGTTAGGATTAGAAATCCCCCAAATAGGTCAAACTTGAGATTTTTCCTTGCTTTCCTTGAGTAGATTTAGGAGAAAATATCTAGATATTTATGAGTCAATTCACTCCTTTGACACTTAGAACTTCATTAGGATCCACTAACACTGTTCCCGAACTAGCAACTAGAGTTAGTAGGGTCACTAACGCACCCTTAGGCTTACAGAGAAGCTTTATAAAGTAGGTTGTCAGTGCATAGCCAACGTTAGTGTGGAAACAAGGCATGTGATCTTGGTCTTTGCTTCAGCTATCATGACTTGCCCCTCTGAGCTGATGAGGGGGTCAATTTTCTATATAACAGATGCCCCCTAAAGTGTGAGATCAGAGGCTGCAATGATGGCTGAAGTACTTTACTTAACTGTAATTTTCCTTCTTCGACAAAAAGAAAGAGAGGATCGGAGCTTCAAGAGGTACGGGAAACCTGATACAACACATATATATAAAACTACTAAAATCATGTCCTGAGTCGGGCATTCCCATGCTCAGTAGCTATGTCAGAGTGATTTTCTCCAAAGAGATATGACGATGCTGGCCACTGATAAGCACAATGCGGATCCGGTGTCATAATAGAATCATCCTGATAAGTTGTCTCCAAAAAACAATATACGCAACTTGGGAGAGGAAACAAGGCTGAGTGATGCAAGCCTTTACCCAAGGTCTTGATTTCCGCTTCACCAAACAACATAGATTGATACATGTGAATATATGTGTTGATGTCGAACATGCACGAAATCATCTGATTACCAGTCAATAATGGAGACCGTTAACAAATGCGAGGAAGGCCACCAATAATGGTGATGGTCTCAAAGATGCACAGTACAATCTACGAGTGTGAAATATGTTTTTTTCATCGAACACCCATAGAATCACTTAACCACGAGCCAATAATGAGAACCCCTGATCAAACACAAGGAAACCTGCCACTAATGTTTGCAAGTACCAAGGTATTGAATGTTTTTCTGGGTTGTCTTCCTAGATAGAGTGTTGAAGTCGATAGGAAGATAACTGTTGAAAGGTATGAAATAATGTGTCCTACATCAATCGACACAAAACAGGACAAGAATGATTTGTTTTTTGAGGAATCTTTGAGCATTGGGTCTAAACAACAGAGGGCACAATGAAAGGATATGCTTGATGGCTTGATGGAGGAAACAAAAGGTTAACCCTTGAACAATAGAAGGCACGTCAACGGTTTTAACCATGTCAGGGTCCCACCCTAACCCCCTTATTTATGTCAGGGGATCACGTCATAGTCAAGAGTCAATAAAGCCCATATTAATAATTGTAAGTGGTTAACCCGCAATTAATGACGGGACCACAGTTAGTTGCAAATGGGCGGTAGTATTAGTTAGATGGTAAATGGGCGGTAGTATTAGATAGATGGTATTAATAAAACCCACGATAGTGGCTCGTGGTATTGCATGTATGAGTCATATATAAAGGATAGAGACTCCCTGCGAGGAGCATTGTGTCTTGTTTTGTAATCGAGCTCTGCTCTATTGGAGGTTGCCCCCTCAAAGAGGCCTGTGAACATTTCTCTCTGGATAATAAAATCATTGCTATTCTGTGCTCTGGGTATATTTTCTTCGCATTATTTTGTGTTCTCGGTATCTTTTCTTCGCAAATTCTATGTTTGGGTATCGCTTTGCAGGTTAAGAGCATAACAAGTGGTATCAGAGCACTTTCCAGGGCTCGGTGGGATCTCCAAATTTTAGCAAAAATTTTTTAGGCTAGAGACGTGTTCCGGCGTCTTTAAACCACAGGATCTGTCGTTAAGCGCATAAACCTGCGGATTTGGGGAGGCATGCACGCAGGAAATACAAGAGGTGGTCACGTCTGTTGGACTCCCTTGTAACCCCTGTGGGTACCCCTTCGAGTAGTAGCGCATTAGACAGAACCGCGCACGGACTGTCTTCCACGTACCCTCTGGGTATATAGGAAGCCCCCTAGCTCCCTTGAAACCTCGCCATAGATAAACCTTCGGCCGTCTTGTTGCTACAGTACACCGAGAACAGCACTCGGAGAGATTACTCGCCCGTACGATAGGGTAGTCGGGTTGTACAGCTAAGGGTACGGTCGATCCTCCTTAGTTAGAGCCCTGAAACATTGGGCTGAGTACTACTGTCAGACCCTTATGTATATTGCGATCTGTAGCACCTGACACTCCCCAAGACCATAGTTCCCTTTCTCTCGAGGGATCAAACATCATCTATTCCAGGTCAGCAACAGCAGTTGTTCCACCATTCAGATCTCTCAGATCCACCAGATCTGATATTCCAGATCAGCAGCAGCAGTTGTTCCAGCATTCATATCTCTCAGATCTGATATTCCAGATCAGCAGCAGCAGTTGTTCCACCATTCAGATCTCCCAGATTAGCCAGATCGGAGTAGTTGGAAAGGGTTCCTGTACTTGGATATAATTTTCGCAGGACTTTTGGTGGCATTGACATTTTGAGGATTTGGCGACTGCAGTATTGATCAGAAAGGAGTAAAACTCCGTTAGGAGTTAAAAAAAAAAAAAAAAAGTCTGAGATCTTCCAGGGCGCTTATTGGTGACCTAGCCCATCAGAATCAGGACGACGAGCTGAGCAAGGTGGTACCATTCAATTCTTGGCAAATTTTTTTTTTTCGGCGGTCCCAAATTTTAGTCAGACGGGTGTATGGTAGAAACTTGCGCTCAAGCAATGGCCAATGAAAGGACTCAAGCAATGGCCAATGAAAGGACTCAAGCAATGGCCAATGAAAGGATAGAAAAAATAGAAGAAGAGGTGCACTCCCTCCACTCTGTGGTGGAAAGGATCGAAAATCATCTTAAAGGATTAGAGTGCCTAATACAGGACAAGGGCAAGGAGCCAGCCCACGAGGAGGCGTATAAGGGTCATGAATACCATGAGGGAGAGTCTAGCCACTCTCCTCACGTATGGCACACCCATCCACCACCCAATCAGAGACCTCCCAAGTTGGATATGCATAAATTTGACGGTTCTCACACGTCCACATGGCTAGCACAAATGGAGCAGTATTTTCAATTGAATCATATCATAGATGAGGGGACTAAGCTTATGGTGGGCACCATGTACTTGGACAGTGAACGATGGCAATGGAAGGAATGGTATCAGCGTTGCAATGGACAATTTCAGAATTGGGGCCAATTTACCAAAGCTCTTCGAAATTGCTTTGAACATGAAGACTCTTTTTTGGGGCGTCTCACTAAGCTCCGACAGACGGGTATAGTGGATGAATATATTACCGCTTTTGAAGCCTTAGCCTTCCGCACTAAGGGTCTCACAGATGAATTCTACATGGAATGCTTTATCAGCGGTCTTAAAGAAGCCATCAAAGCTCAGGTTCTACTCCACCATCCCACCACATGGAACGAGGCTTGCCAGGTAGCCCGTAAGGTGGAACGGGCATTAACAGCTCAATCCAGCCGCCCCAACTTTCCCGCTAAAGGTCGTCCCTCACAGGCTCCCAATATGACCCAAACACTTAAGATTCAAAAGGTGTCACCTGCAGAAATGGTCGAAAGAAGGAAGCAAGGACTATGTTACTACTGTGATGAAAAATATTCCCCGGGTCATAAATGCAAAGAGCACAAGTTTTTTCAAATAGATGCCACTGACTACAGCTCCACCGAGGAAGATCCACCACTTGAGGAACCAGAGGCGACCGAAGAAGATAACCAACAGGAGATGGTATCTGATGAACCAATGATTTCGCTACATGCATTGGCAGGAATTTCTTCACCTCAAACTCTCAAAATCAGGGGTTTTCTTAAACATCAGCCAGTAATAGTTTTGATTGATAGTGGAAGTACCCATAATTTCATCCACCAAAAGATCGCTGAAGCAGCACATTGTTATGTCCGAGCAGTTTCTAACTTCCAAGTCCAGATTGCAGATGGAGGCACAATGAAATGTGAAGGTCGCTGTGAAAATGTCAAAATTCAAATGGGGGATTATCAATTGAAAACCCACATGTTTGCAATACACATGGGGGGTTGCGACATTGTCCTAGGGGCGGAATGGCTCCGCACTCTTGGGCCAATCACAATGGATTTCCAGGAGTTATATATGAGTTTTAAGCAGAACGAATACACACATACCCTCCGTGGGCTACAAGCGCGAGCCCCTTCTATCATAAGCTCGCATCGTATGGAAAAATTGTTAAAAAAGGGCCATCATGGAGTAGTAGCTCAATTTAATGCCATACAGGTAGTAGATACCATGTCTTCGCCAATTCATCCTGAGATGCAACAGATTTTGAATAAACATCGGACGATCTTTGACAAACCTCATGAACTTCCACCCTCGCGAGGGGAACATGATCATAGCATCACATTGGTCCCAGGGGCCCAACCCCCAAATGTGCGGCCATACAGACATCCGTTCACCCAAAAGAATGAAATAGAAAAAATCATCAAGGAATTGTTGGAAGCAAGTGTCATTCGTCCTAGTATTAGTCCTTACTCATCTCCAGTCGTCATGGTCCTCAAGAAAGATGGGGAGTGGCGGATGTGTCCAGACTTCAGGGCCCTCAATAAGTTAACAGTCAAAGATAAATTTCCCATCCCAGTGGTTGACGATTTGCTGGACGAACTCAATGGGGCTCAATTCTTCACTAAATTGGATCTTCGCTCAGGCTACCACCAAATTCGCATGAAGGAAGTGGACATTCCCAAGACAGCTTTCAGAACTCATGAAGGCCATTATGAGTTCTTGGTCATGCCATTTGGTCTCTGTAATGCCCCCTCTACTTTTTAGAGCCTTATGAATCACCTCCTCAGACCATATCTCAGAAAATTTGTCCTGGTCTTCTTCGATGACATCCTCATCTATAGTGGCACTTGGGCGGCACATCTTAAGCATGTAGATATCCTCTTTCAACTGCTCAGCAAGCATAAACTATTTGTCAAATGTCTAAGTGTGCTTTTGGCATGGAAGAAGTTGAATATTTAGGCCACATTGTGGGCCGTGAAGGTGTCAAGGTTGATCCCAAAAAGATCCAGGCAATGCAAGAATGGCCTCAACCTAAGACCTTGAAAAGCTTGAGAGGATTTTTGGGTCTCACAGGCTATTATCGTAAATTTGTCCGCAACTATGGCCGCATAGCGAAGCCCCTGACGCAACTTCTCAAGAAAAATTCCTTCTTCTGGAACGAAGAAGCACAACAGGCATTTACCGCTCTCAAAACTGCCATGTGTTCCACTCCGGTCTTAGCACTACCGGACTTCACCAAAACATTTGTCATTGAATCTGATGCTTCGGGAACAGGTATTGGAGCAGTCTTAATGTAGGAAGGGCGACCATTGGCCTTCACCAGCCAACAACTAAGTGGGAAGAACTTGGGCCAATCTACCTATGAGAAGGAAATGATGGCCATCTTACATGCAGTTGAGACCTGGCGACCTTACTTGTTGGGGCGACGTTTCCAAATCCGCACAGATCATCACAGTCTTAAATATTTTTTGGAGCAACGCCTATCTTCCCCCCAACAAAATAAATGGTTAGCCAAAATGCTGGGTTATGATTATGAGATCATTTACAAGAAAGGGAAAGACAACAGGGTAGCAGATGCATTGTCACGACAATTTGAGGAGGAAAGTACTTTGCTCGCAATATCCCTCCCCATTCCAGACTGGATTGAAGAGGCTCGCGGGGAATGGTTTTCACATCCTGAGCTCTCCCAACTCATTTCTCAATTACAGGCAGATCCTAATTCCAGCAAGGGCTACTCGTGGCAGAATGATATTCTTCGCTACAAGGACAGAGTCGTCATATCACCAACTTCCACCCTCAAAAGTCGCATTTTGGCAGAATTGCACTCCTCTCCCATTGCAGGACATTCGGGCTTTCAGAAGACATACGCTCGCACCAGAAGATCATTTTTTTGGACCGGCATGAAACAAGACATCCTTACTTTTGTAGCAGAATGTGACGTCTGTCAATGCCACAAGGGGGAAACCGTCAACACACCAGGCACATTACAACCATTGCCCATTCCGGCGTCAATTTGGATGGAGGTCTCCATGGATTTCATTACAGGTCTTCCAAAGTCTGGGAACAAATCAGTCATCATGGTGGTTTTGGACCGACTATCGAAGTATGCTCATTTCTGCGCTCTACCCCAACCATTCACACCTACTTTGGTTGCTCAAACTTTCATGGATCAAATCTTCAAATTGCATGGCATGCCCACTTCAATTGTGTCCGACCGCGACCCAATCTTCACTAGTAATTTTTGGCAGGAGCTCTTCAGAATACAAGGCACTCAACTCAAACTCAGTACTTCATATCATCCGCAAATAGATGGTCAAACTGAAGCAGTCAACAAATGTCTAGAAACCTACCTTAGGTGTTTCACTTCAGAAAAACAACACCTTTGGGCACAATGGTTACCTCTGGCGGAATGGTGGTATAACACCAACTATCATGCCACCACCAAAATGACTCCCTATGAAGCAGTCTATGGACAACTTCCGCCGTCCCCTACTTCTTATCTCACGGGGTGATCCAAAGTACAAGCAGTGGATCAACTCTTACAACACCGTGCAACCATGCTGGCCCACTTGCGCGAGAATCTTCATCAAGCTCAGAACCGTATGAAGCAACAGGCTGACCAACATCGCTCAGAGCGCCAATTTCAAGAAGGGGATCAGGTCTTTTTGAAGTTGCAACCATATAAGCAAACATCACTCAAAGACAAGGGCTGTCAAAAGCTCTTTCCAAAATTCTACGGACCATATCAAGTACTTCAGCGCATTGGAGAAGTGGCTTACAAGCTGGCTTTGCCACCTACAGCAAAAATCCACCCACTTTTCCATGTATCGTGCCTCAAGAAAGTGATTGGGAACAATTGCCGAGTTCAAACCAGTCTACCTGAATTGGATGAAGAAGGATCAATCTGGCTTCAACCTGAACAGGTTCTAGACACACGAGACAAGCACCTGCGTGGCCGCGTGATTAAGGAGGTCCTAGTCAAATGGAAAGACACCTCGCCGGAAGATGCAACTTGGGAACCAGCCGCTATTCTTCAGCAGTTTCCGCAGCTTCAGCCTTGAGGACAAGGCTAGTCTTAAGGGGGAGGGCATGTTAGGGTCCCACCCTAACCCCCTTATTTATGTCAGGGGATCACGTCATAGTCAAGAGTCAATAAAGCCCATATTAATAATTGTAAGTGGTTAACCCGCAATTAATGACGGGACCACAGTTAGTTGCAAATGGGCGGTAGTATTAGTTAGATGGTAAATGGGCGGTAGTATTAGATAGATGGTATTAATAAAACCCATGATAGTGGCTCGTGGTATTGCATGTATGAGTCATATATAAAGGATAGAGACTCCCTGCGAGGAGCATTGTGTCTTGTTTTGTAATCGAGCTCTGCTCTATTGGAGGTTGCCCCCTCGAAGAGGCCTGTGAACATTTCTCTCTGGATAATAAAATCATTGCTATTCTGTGCTCTGGGTATATTTTCTTCGCATTATTTTGTGTTCTCGGTATCTTTTCTTCGCAAATTCTATGTTTGGGTATCGCTTTGCAGGTTAAGAGCATAAAAAACCATGCAGCACTAGACTCATGAACACCAAAGAGTGTTAGGATACAGAGATGCAAGAACATCGGGGTATTTAGGCTAAACTCATAGGATGGTAGGATTCATATTGAGAGGCCATCACAAGGAAGGTCTATTTGAGGGAGTGCCATGTTCAAGGGAACGACTGCTGCTAAACCATGTTTTCTAATATTGAATGCAGTTGTATTGTCTACTTTCCCCGTCTGATTAGTTTAGTGAGTCAAGACAGGTAAACTCGTCGATATTTTCATATTTTAAGAGTCTGAAAAGGGATGCAAAAAGAGCGACTCTATGCCCTATCTTATTAGTTTAATGAGTCCAGACAGGCAAGCTCGTTGATGTTTTCATGTTTTGAGAGTCTGAAAAGGATCGTAAAAAGAGCGAATCTATATCTTGTCTGTGTAATTTAATGAGTCCAGACTAGACAACTCGGTGGTCTTTTCATATTTAGAGAGTCTGAAAAGATCGTAAAGAATGACTCTATGGTGGTCCCTTTGTCATAGTTGTTAACCGGGTACGACAAGAGGTTAATAGTATACCCGGATCGGTTACTTTTATGTGAGTTAATCTATTGAATCTGGATAAAGTGAAACCTATGTTCAATAGATGTCGACCTCATTTTGTTATGAGTATGAGGAGATGGACTAAACTCATTTTTTGTCGTGAATTTTTAATGAGTCACGTGATGACAAACTCAATACCTTCATCAAATTTTAATGAGTCAAATGAAGAAAACTCAAGGTATCTTTTTCAGTTTATTGAGCAAGGAAAACGAGGTAAAAGAACTACTCATTCCTTCTTCGTAGATTTAATGAGCCCAAAGAAGGGAAAAAACTCAGGGATTTTTCGATTTAAGAGCGAGAAATGGTATCAAAAAAGCAAGTGCTCTGGTTGCTGCTGTAGATTTTTAACGAGCCCAGTGAAAAAAACTCAGGATTTTTCAGTTCAACGAGCGAGAAAAGTACCTAAAATAATGCTTGGGTCATCTTTATAAATATTTAACGAGCCTAAAGAAAAAACTCGAGATTTTTTCAGTTTTATGAGCGAGAAAAAGGAGCCTAAAAAGAATGCTCTAATGATCTTTGTTTAGTTTAATGAGCTAGAGAAAGAGTGAAAAATAGTTGGTCGGACCATCGTCGTATGTGTTTAACGAGCCCAACGATGACAAACTCAGGGATTTTTCAGTTTAAGAGCAAGAAAAAGTCCCAAAAAAGAACATGCTCATATCTTCTTTGTAGTATTTTAACGAGCCCAAAGAAGGAGACTCGAAGTTTTTCGGATTAACAAGCAAGAAAAATACCATAAAAAGAACGCTCGATCTTCTAAATGGTAGTTTAACGAGCCTAAAGAAGGAGAATCAAGGATTTTTTGGATTAACGAGCAAGAAAAATACCATAAAAAGAATGCTCGATCTTCTTCATGGTAGTTTAATGAGCCCGAATAAGGAGACTCGAGGATTTTTCGGATTAACGAGCAAGAAAAATACCATAAAAAGAATGCTCGATCTTCTTCGAGGTAGTTTAATGAGCCCGAAGAAGGGGACTTGAGGACTTTTCAGATTGACGAGCAAGAAAAATACCATAAAAAGAATGCTCGATCTTTCTTGATCTCATGCTTGACAATAGAAGGGTCTATGTTGGGCATGAGATCCCCCGCAGCATGTTTTGGGGCTCAAAGCCCAAGTTTTAGTCAATTGTATTGTAAGACTCCGCGAATTGCGGGCACGGAGCGTGAAGTCTAGAATGAGTCATAGAGCTATCCGCCCTAAAATATTGTAATTTAAGGTAAAGTTGTGTCGGCCTACCCATGGTCCACGGACCATGGGATTGTATAAATAGAGTGAGGCTCTAAGTGTAAAGATAGCTAAGGAAGGAAAGATAGAATAGCAAAGGCATGGTTCAAGGTTAGAGTGGAATTTGAAGTGTATTGGGTCATAGTAGTAGGAAGAGGCTCTGTAGCTGAGTGTGCAGAGGCCTAGTAGACTCTACCGCTGAGTGTGTGGACCCCTACATTTGAGTGCGTAGGGTGGAGTTAGGTCTGTACTTGGGATTGAAAGTTAATAAAGAGAATTTTACTCTGTGCATATGTTCTTGAATCTGTATTTTGATGTTATGCATTACTTGTACTCTATTTATTTATTGCGCGCAATTGATAAATAATTGTATGAATGCTCATATATGAAAATAATCTAAGTAATCAGCTAACAGAGCCTAACAAAGGAAGACTTGGGTAAATAACACGGGTCGCGCTGCAGCTAGAACTGCGCGAAGATAGTATTGTAGGGCGTGGGGTGCCCGCTGGTGCGTGTAGCATAGTAAGTGCGAAGGTTAGACTGCGAACCAATCACCTCATATCAGACATCCCTAGGGTGTAGAAACTTGGTTCTAGCACCCTCCCATACTACTGCGGGTGAGACCTCAGTCCACGCTCCGTGGACTGTTGCCGAAAGGGCCAGTAGTACCGGGATTTGCTTGGATAAATCACTTTTGAACCTGGGTCAGGCCCCACTAAGCCAAAAAATGGTTCCGTTTCCAAGACCGAGATCCGCATAAGGGATGTCTGATGTCGTGCCATTGGAACCCAACAAAGAAGGAAATTGAAGAGTGGTTGGACAAGAAGATTCACGGGTTTGCGACACAGGAAAACAAAACTCCATAAGTATCCGAGGAAAAGTGGTTGGAGCACTACATGTATACAGAAATCCATGAGATTTTCTTTGCATCCTTTCCGTATGAGCTGTATGAGTGGATCGTGAGGTTAGATGATAGCCAGGGAAGGTGTAGGATTGACCAATCGATAGTGTGGACTGCGGAATTAGTGCGCAAACTAGAAGCATCAAAAGATAAGATCGTGCAAGCTATGGATCATTGGATCAATGGATAATAGGGGGATTTATCACTGAGTTTGCGGTAGACACGACTGTGAGCTACAACGAAGCAGAGCGACGCTTTCTCAAGGGACCGTGAGGTAAGTATATTAAGTCTTTGAATACTTGGATTAAGATGCTATTGTGTGAAAAAAGGGTCATGTGAATACATTAATGTTTGGGACTACGCGGAGTGGAAAGATCTACAAAAGTAGCGAAGAATTAGAAAACAGTCCCTTAATTTCACCCTTGCGAGAGAGCGAGGAAGAGTTCACTAAGGTTTCTCCGAGAAGCACGGTTAGTTTGATAAGGCAGCACATTCTGCGGTTACCACCTCCACCCACACCGCCACCCACTTCGCCTCCCTCACCTCCATCTCCACCCACTCCACCTCCACCACCTCCACAGTGCAGTATGGCAAACGTGATCAAACTACTAGTATTTAGAGGGGTAGGGAATGAAGATCTGAACCAATTCTGGTTCCTGGTAAGAGCAGTATGGGAAGCACAACGTGTCATGGACGATAATATTAAGAAGGCTACATTGGTGAGTGCACTGCAGGATTGCACATTAACATGGTATATCAAGCACTCTAACGACTACCCAAACGTAGGGATAGCAGAAATACAGAACGAGCTGAATAGGGAATTTAGCAGGCCAAAGTCAGAAACACAATCAATCATCAGGTTTAAAGAAATTGCGATGCTCTCAAGCGAGACTCCCTGGGATCTAGATCAATGGCTGAAGAGTATAATCTGTGAAGCCAATATGACATTGACATATGGACAACATCGTGCTTGGTTTGTAGCATCTCTGACACCACACTTGAGGATGACGCTGTCACAGCAGAAACTTTCTACCCAGGTCGAAGTGTTGGAAATGGCAATGAGATTACATGAGACCCCGATACAAGACCCTAGGTTGGGAGTTCAAAATATCCACGGGCAACTATAGAATCTGTGTTTGGAAATGCAAAGCCTGAAGCAGGATAGGGCACGTGTCTAGAGGCGCACGAGGAAGTATGGTGCATAAAATGCAAAGGCCAGGGCCATGACAAGGATCACTGTTTGATGTTCGCGAACTACTTGGTAGGAGGAGGGCCAATGCTGTTGAGACCGGAGGCACAGGTATGGCTGAGTGCAGCACTCGCTTTATGGTGCACGATCTGCCAGATAGGAGGGAAACACACGATAGATAATTTTCATTTGTTGCATAAGTATACACAGACACCCCAACAATTGTTTTGTAATTTCTGCAGGTTGGTAGGCCACGATGAGCACACTTGCCATAGCTACGAGCTAATGATGGATTGGACCCCTACCTATAGGATCCAGGTCGAAATGTGAGCCCTCGACCCAGATGCGGGGATGGCGCGCGTTGGATTTCAGGGGCGAGGTCGAGGATGAGGTGGAATGGGACCAGGAAGGGGCCACAGACAATTAATTTGTTACAATTATGGAGGACCAGGGCATTATGCCCGCGATTGTACCAACCCGACAAGGATATCCTATACGTATTGTGCTCAGTTTGATCATGAAACAATAGATTGTCCTATGTTGATCACAAGGATGCATGAAAAAGGGGTATTCTAGCCTCCCCTGACTCAGAATATACAAATTATGAGGTCTGAACCGCGTGAAGAGGACTCGAATGTAAACATGATGCTCAGAAGCGATACAACCATGGAGAGGATATAGGGAAGCAACTAGAGGACAGTACGTGGGTTCACAAGGCTCCTGCAAAGGAATTCGATTTTGACTTAAGACGCGCAAAGGAGACATTCATGGAAGCTAACAAAAGCTTCACGGAGGCCTCCACTTTAGCTAGTAAGGATCAAACAGAGCCAGGAATGGATCCTTCAATGCTCACTACCTTTCTGGAGACATGCATGAAACTGCTGTGTGACAACAAGGCAGTTAAAGGACTACATGAACTGATCACTAGGTGCGCAGGGTCAGGAGAACCGTCCGTAGTACGAAAATTGGGGAAGCATGCATTTCGCACTGGAAGGGAAATGAGGTTGACTACACAGATTGGTGAGTATGAAATGGATCAGGTAATCCTAGATATGGGTTCGGACTTGAATGTATTACCGAAGCAAACATGGGAATGCATGGGTAGGCCCGCGTTACAATGATCCCCTACTCAATTACGAATGGAAAACCAACAGAAGATTTTGCCCGTGGGAAGGTTGCAAGGGGTAACAGTTGATATTGAAGGCATGAGCACGCAGGCGAAGTTTGAAGTAATAGAGATTGTCGATGACAATAATCCCTATCCCGCATTGTTAGGAATAGACTGGGCCACTGATATGAATGGAGCCATCAACCTGAAGAAGAGAAAAATGATCTTCGAGAAAAAGTCACTACGCGTAGTAGTCCCATTGGACCCAACTGAAAGAGTGCGCTACACTGAACTAGTGCGCAATAATGATAGCGATGATGATATTGATTGTATTTACAAGATAACTGCATGAGACCAGGATTGGATGAATCTGACTGCAGATGGGAGGATCTTGTGGGAGTGCGAAAGCTCCTACACTTCAGATTCAGACGAAGAAGTAGAGCGATGGCAGAATTGGTTGCACGAAGTAATGACGCTGAATTGCAACATGATGGTTAGATTAGTGCATTGTGTGACAGCAGAGGCAAGAGAGCGACCGACATATGATGGATTGACAGCGGTGGATGAATTCCTGAGCAAATTTGAAAGCGTAGTACCGGAATAGTAGCGGTTCGATGCATTGAAATGGGCATTGCACGCAACACCCACATGATGGTGGGGTACACATCAAGGAAACTTTGAAGACTAGTGTAGATGTAGAAGGATGATGCGCCTGCGGTTTGGAAGCCCCCAGCTTCGAACAAGAATCGGTCAGCAAGCACAGAGCAACTTGCATGCCCAAATGGGTACAGACGTTCTGTACAGCTCACACAAGCACACCCCAAACTCAAAATCGAAAATTGGAATAGGACGCAGCAGCAGGAAAGGTGACACGCACCATAAACATTCCACGTGGAAGCATTCAATAAGGTATGCGGAGTCCTAAACAAGGTTCACCAGGTGAGACGAATTGATTCGGACCTGTGCGTGCCAACGATTCGATGGGCCTATAGGGACATGTGCAAAAACCTAAGTGCGGAGATGATTTCGAAGCCGAGGAGTAGATTCGAGACCATAATCTTGGAGGACCAGGACGAAGGAATCATGCAGCTACGCGAGGGTGAACATATGCGGATTCAGGAATCCATTCGGCGAGGGAAACTTAAACTTCATGAACTCGAAGAAGATTAGGTACGACTGAGGAAGAAAAGCATGTTAATGGACGTGGAAATCAAAACACTGGAAAATTAAATCGTGCAAGCATGTCTCATCGATAAACTAAGAATGACAAGACAAGATACGGACAACCATACTACTGCATTAGAATATTTTCGCTGAGAATTTGTGACTCTGCTACCATGGCTGCAACCACACCTTACCACAAAGTAATCAGGGGAGTGCACCACATGAGGAAGAACGCGCGATGTTGACTGTCGCAAGGGTAATTGAGGAGTGCCCGTGGACTAGGGTGGAAGGTGAATTGAAGTCTCGTATAGGTGGTGCGACCACCTGACTAGCCGTAGGGAGCACAGTCTCAGCGCTCCAAGCAGTTGAAAGAGAGCGTGGGACTATAAAAGAGTCTGTGAGGGAGTTGTGCGATAAGGAGGTTTCACGCAGGATCGACATGTCACAAGGGTCACGCCCGGGCAGAGGGTGCTGCACTGCCATGCGAGTAGGCTGGGAAGTGACCATTGGTGTCATTGTTCGTGACAAGATATCCAATTTAAGACAAAGAGGAGTGGGCAGTGGGCAATTAAGACACGAATTAAGAGCTAGATTTGGGATGATCTACTGCCAAGAAGGCATTAATGACTTAGGAAAGGAGAGAATGGTAGCCGCCTACGGTGTCGTAGGTACATCGGCAATGGAGCAGTTGTTGCGGGCCAAAATGGATAACACCATCATGCTGTTGGAAGGAGCACTAATAGCGGAAAGCATGGAGGACAGAGCTGCGGTGGGCTGGATCAAGGGACTTGGCCTAAACTTGGCTGCCTTTCTAAAGGATACATTATACCGGCTACAGGACGGAGTGACAACAGAACTACGTGCTAGGGAAGGCAACGTAGCATATATGCTTAGCGAATAGAGAATCAACATCGAGTAGCTTAGTTTATAACGCGATGAAGTGCTGGCGCATAATCAACAGCTAGAGCAAATGGTAGAGGAAGCATGTCACTGCGTTCTAGATCTAGAAATAACAGCAGATCTACCAGTAGGAGTGCGAATTCACAAATTGGCTAGTGGATTCTGTGAGGCAAAGGAGGAAGCAATGAGGATACAGCTGGACCTCAACCTTAATATTGCCAAACTACGATTAAATGCGCATTCATCCACGCCCCCGAAAGTTAGGGAACAACGCATTGGCACTATCCAAAAAGGGTTGGAGGAAATAGGATAGGCAGTGCAGAACTATACTACTATGTTGGAAGATTCCTTCGCAGTCCTCACTTCCTTACAGGAGGACCCCACCATACAACGCCTAGAAACAAAGGCACATGAGCTTCAAGCGTAGTATGATAGTATGCATGGAACGACACAGATAGTTGTCTTGACCCAATGGCTAGCGAAGCTACAACAGGCGAAGGCATTGAAGGAATAGAGAAAGAGGCATTACTTAAAGCATGCATGCTGCCTTGGATTGATGAGGCCTTCCTCATCACTACCGCTATCAAAGGAAAGCTCACAAATAAGTCGGGGATTTGCCCCTGACAGTGAGAATTCTGCCGAAAGAGTAGAGAAAATCTAGCAGATGGCAGAACAATGCACTGCGGACCTTCACGCAACATAGGCACAGTTGGAGGGGATCCATGCCAAGATCATCGTACCAACAAAGTGACTCAGGACGAGTCACGATGATTGTGCTGGGGGCTTGTTGGGCATGGGATCCCCCGCAACATGTTTTGGGGCTCAAAGCCCAAGACTCTGCGAATTGCGGGTGCGGAGCGCAAAGTCTAGAATGAGCCACAGGGCTGTCCGCCCTAAATATTGTAATTTAAGGTAAAGTTGTGTCAGCTTACCCATGGTCCGCAGACCATGGAATTGTATAATAGAGCGAGGCTCTAAGTGTAAAGATAACTAAGGAAGGAAAGATATAATAGCAAAGGCATGGTTCAAGGTTAGAGTGGAATCTGAAGTGTACTGGGTCATAGTAGTAGGAAGAGGCTTTGCAGCTGAGTGTGTAGAGGCCTAGTAGAGTCCGCCATTGAGTGCACAGACCCTTGCAGCTGAGTGCGCAGGGTAGAGTCAGGTCTGTACTTGGGATTGAAAGTTAATAAAAAGAAGTTTACTCTGTGCATCTGTTCTTGAATCTGTATTTTGATGTTATGCATTACTTGTACTCTATTTATTTATTGCGCACAATTGATAAATACTTGTATGAATGCTCATATATGAAAATAATCTAAGTAATCAGCTAACAGAGCCTAACAAAGGAAGAATTGGGTAAATAACATAGGTCGCGCTGCGGCTAGAATTGTGCGAAGATAGTATTACAGGGTGCAGGGTGCCCGCTGGTGCGTGTAGCGCAATAAGTGCGAAGGTTGGACTGCGGACCAATCACCTCATATCAAACATCCCTAGGGTGTGGAAACCTAGTTCTAGCACCCTCCCATACTACTTCGGGTGAGACCTCAGTCCGCGCTACGCGGACTGTTGCCGAAAGGGCCAATAGTACCGAGATTTTCTTGGCTAAATCACTTCTGAACTTGGGTTAGGCCCCACTAAGCCAATAGTCTATGCCATGCATTTCCTCATAAGAACAAGGGAAAACATTGTGGAAATCCTTAAAAGGGTAGGTGAAGCTCACAATTTCCTTAGGGTTGTGATTGGCTCCAATCTGTTTGTTTTCCATGATGCTTGTCTTGACTGAAATATCGATGAGCAATGTCATTGAAAGATGGCCCATGTTTCCCTCAGAGTCCAAAGTTTGGATAGTCGTATAAGGTGAGGGGACGATTTCAGATGCGTCAAATGACAGGATTTGAAGAGGCATCATGTCTGAATCAGATATCAAAACATGATGGTACGAGTCCTCCCAAGGTCGCTCTTCTAAACTCATGATTTCTCTAATAACTTCATCCATAGGTAGGACTTGACTGAGTGGATCGAAAGAAGGAGAGGTTATGGGAGGGGCAGTGGGACCGTTGGCCGTAACAAAAGTGGCTAGAGATTCGGATGTAGATTGAATGGCTTAGTAGGCCAATTTAGCTGGTGACAACGACATTTGTTCTCCGTAAGTGTCAATGTCTGAAGGGGCTGGGAGGATCCAAGGATTGGTCTGTTTGTGAGGAATGGATGAAACCATAGAGACCGTCTGTGGAACCGTGGGCGGCGGAAGAGGGAAACAAGCCATCAGGCAAGAGCCCTTTAGTATACCGGTACCGATACTAATGTAAGAGTCAGGTACACCACCCACTAAAGGTACAGAGCTGCTAGGTAAAGGGGAGTAATCTGGGGTGCAAAAGGACAGCTGGTCTACTATGACTATCTTTCCATCTAAGGGAAATAGGATCATACAAAAGACCGAAGACACAATGGAATTCATGGCATAAGTCCAAGTGTGGCCCAAAAGTAGATTATAGTCGAGTTTATGATCCACGACTTCGATATCGACCGTTAGTGTTTTCCCACTCAGAGTGATGGGGTAGTCAGCAAGGTAAACTTTTGGGATGAAAGTGTGGCCGTCGAAAGCTTTAATGGAATTTGACAGCGGGGATAGGGTTGGAGAACCCAATGTGAGCCAACATGAAGCCAACATGATGCAGGTAGAAGCACCTTCGTGAATGACAGTTCTATGTATACCTTTACCTTTCGAAAAGATTTGCACCTAAAATGCAAGCTGGTGGGAAAGGGGAGGTTTACACTTTTCCATGTCGAAAATTGCAAGCATGGAATCCTATGGGTCGATACCACCAATAGCCGAAAGCAAAGCTGTACTTTGTGTTGGACATGTTTGTAATACTTCGAGCGTCGACATAGCCGACGACACTTGCGCCAAATATTCTACAATTCTGTAGTTTTGGGCGGCATGTGCATATGTATTGTGCATTGTGTATCGAAGTGCCCCTTTGGGGGGGCAAATTACAAGGTCAACAACCAGCCGTTCAATATGCAAATCGTTGGGTGGCAGTGGGTTTTGACTTGAGGAAGGTTCCTCTACATGAGCGATAGGAGCTCCATAGGATTTGGCTCTTGTTTGTAGGTCTACCGTTTCAAAGGTGTAAACGGTAGAAGATCCTTCACCAACTGAAGGATTTTGCGAACCACCATTGCCCCCTTGCGGGGGTTGGGGTTGGTTTGAAATGAGGTGTTGCTACTACTGAGTGGGGAAAGGATTATTCAGGATAGTGAGGGTCCTACCAGTATCCTTGTTAGCAATGAAATCTATGCATTTTTGAAGACGTGGACACAGATATGTCATGTGGTATTCAACACAGATTTTGCAAGTGAATTGGGAGGTTTTATCCTTTCCATCGTCATAGGGATCAACAACCTTCTGCTTTTGGTTTTGCTGCTTTGTTAACTGCTCCTCAGAAGGAGTGGTCTTTTTCTTATTCTTCTTCTTCTTACCACTGGGTTTTTGCATAGACTGCACAGAGTTTATCACGGTGGTAGGAAGAGCAGTCGATTTGGGAGTAGTGGAAGCATTGGAATTGCGAGGGGCATTGGGGATTACGTCGTAAAGAGTGCTAGACTGTGAATATATCAGATCTAAGTGCTGGGCATGACATATGGATTGGTCATTTGTGACCGCACCACCTAAAGCGACATCTTTAGCGATTTGCGGGAGTAGGGACTTGCATAACTAGTCCACTAAGAGATAGTCTGGGAGGGCAGCTTTGATTAACCTCCGCCTACGTCTCCATTCATGTATATGATCAGATATGTGGGTGGGGGTGTCCTGACGTAATGAAGTAAGGAGCTCAGTCCCAGTCTCATAGCGGATGGGTAGTTGGAATTGCTTTAAGAATTCCATCGCTAGAGCATCGAAGGTATTTATTGACGCGTGTGGTAACTCAATGTACCACTTAGCTGTGTTGCCAGTGAGGGTGCGGGGGAAAGACGTGACTGAACACTATCATCCACCATGGAGTTGGAAACACACCAAAGATGATAGGTGGTGATATGAGTGCCCGGATCCTCCCCTTGTTTCCCTTCGAACTTGGGGATGTCTGTTGGTATCTTATGTGGGATCAGTGGCCAAAGTAAGTTGTGGTAGATGGGGTCATTTGTAAGTTTGTACAAGTCAGGGATATCCAACATTGCCAAGAAAGGAAAAGTGTGTGGTGCCCCCAACTCGAACCAAGGCGATGACATATGACTTGAGGAACCTTGCGGTCCTCCCATCGTTTGAGTCCCAATATTATACATAGGCTGCGTGGTATAGTAGTTTCCTTGGGGTATGGCATTGTAGTGTGGATTTCCATGGGGAATCTGATGTTGGGGTATAGAATTTCCCCCAGGATAAGCAGTGCCCCCTTGAATCATTTGAATTTGTGAGTAGGGTGCCCCCATGGATTGGTTGGGACCTCCTTGAGGATTCCCGCCCACCACATAACTAACCATATGTCCTTGATTGACATAAGGAATGCTCATGTCAATCAATGACTGACCATGCATGCCTGAGAATGGAGGGGGAACTGTTACGTTCCCGACCAGTATGTGCATATTGGGAATGCCCCCAGATACTTGAATCTGGGGGATTGAACTGTACAATGGCTGCCGACCATATTGTTGGTGGACGAGAACCATGCTAATAGTGCTATATTGAGCGTTATAAGGAGTGTTGTATGTAGCACTTGTCCAAGGTGTACAGTTTGACACTAAAGGGGTGGAACCTAGCATCGGTTGGGTTCCACTCGTGGAGGGTGTCATGTGAGTGGTTTTACCTGGGACAAATGGAATAGCGGGGTTCGCCATCAATGGTGTGGTGGTGACTGTCGACTAGGGAAGTGGTGGAGGACCAAAAGTGTCCACGTCCTGTTAGTTGTCAACGGGATGGATGGAAATGTTCCTTCTAAAGAGATAGGGAGTACAAGTGCCACGAGAACCAAGAGTGGGTCCAACGGATTCGTGAGTGGAGGGTTAAAGGGAGGAAGAAATCCTTCATTAAAGAAATCCTCCGACAAACTTGAATCGTCGATTGTCCAAACAGATTTTGTGTGAGATCCAGGAGACTGATTCCTTGAAGATGGGGAATCCGGTTCATTGGAGCTTGACGGATCTTCCACAATGAGTGGAGGAAGTCCTAACAATTGTCTATATTGATGACAAGGGTTGGATGTAGCCATGGTGACCGTTAATTTTTATCAATAACTTTTATCGTGATATTTGTTAAAGTCTTAATGATATCACACAGGTACCTAAAAAATATAAAAAATACACTAAGTTGATCAATCAGAAAACAAAGGGAAATCACCCTGTCTGATAAGAACCAATCACTAGAGATGAAACCAAGTATCACAATGAATAACAGAGAGGGCTGGCCAAATGTGTAGTTACGGTTACTCTAGATCTTTGTCTGAACCTCAGATTGAGGGGCCAATTACTCTCGTGAAGACGAGCACCCTCCCAAAAACTGAAGACAGAGTAGGTTCGTCTATGTTAGGTACCAGGGCAGCCCGCCCCAGTCACCTTGTGTAAGTCCCTAAAAGCTTGGCCACTAAGGATACCTCAGATCATAGACACTACCGGGGGGGACATAGTCGCAAATAGTACGCTGTGTGGGCAGGATACATGAGTCCCCGACTCAGCTCCGAAATCCACGAAGGGATCCCCAATACACAGAATACCCAAAGGAGTTGCAAACGAAGGCGGGCTATCTTCACTTACAGTCTGATGTTGTCTCGTATTTAGCTCTGCTTTGACTGGAGTGGTCCTAGTAGTATGAGTGCAGAAGGAATTTTCTCTCTTTTAATGACACTAGTTCTGGTTTATGATCTTGGGCAGTTTACTCACACTTCCTATCCCAAGATCCTAGCCTGAACTAATGTTTGTTTGCTCAATAAAGAGTTACTAATTGATTTTAGATAAATTTTATGTGTACTTTTTTAGTGTCTTCGGTAGGGGAGTTGACATATGAAATGTGATGGGACTTTGACTCAAAAATCATGCACAAGACAATGCTTTAAAAAATATTCAATTCGATGAAAACAAGCTGTATTATATAGGTGAGAGTCTTTCACATATTCATATTTGTTCCATGCATCTTAAGCATTATAACACATGCATAACCAACAAAAATCTTTCCAATGCTTTCCTAACAACTATTTGAAACCAAAATAAAGCAGTTTTTAACCAGCTAAACAAAAGAATGAATAAAAAATGTGGATCTTTCTTTTATAAAAAATGTTTTAAGAAGGAAAGAAAAACTTATTTCCTAAAAGAAAATTTTCTTTCTGGACATCGATCTTGCTAAAAAAATGCAGTTGCAGACCCTATTTCAGTCCATGAGTAGGCTTCCTATCCTCTTGAGTTTGCAGACACAACTGTATATCAAGATTTTAAGGGACTAACGCTCTGTAGCAGTGGCCACAGAGAGTTACTGGGTCCACTAACACTCTGTGTATGCAGACACAAAGCTTTATAAAGCACTGTGTAGTTTTCTAACCTACGTTAGTGTGGGAAAACAACTCAAAACAGGGCCTTTTGGATCAGATTCAAGGTTGAATATGTGAAGGCAGAATGCAGCAAGGTTTTGGTGGGTCAGAAAGGGAATGCAGAAGTATAGGGAGGTCTTAGAAGGAGGAGGAAACTGAGAATTGTCTGGGTAAACCGGGAACTAGATGTATAGTCCCCAGCGGAGTCGCCAATTCTACTATAGGATAAAATGCACGGTGTATGGAGAATGGAGATACCCTCAAAGGTCTTCTCGGGACCTTTGGAAGACTGTAAGATTATCTGCAACCGTCACAAAGTTACATGCATGTTCATAAACAATAAATAACTATCAAAGTAGGACAAGTAGATTACCTCAAGCCTCCATGTAGATTTTCTGGAGAGTACAATGCAGCTAGGTGGAAGTCCCCTGAGTCGGCTCCAGATCAAGTCCTGCACATAGAAGAGACAAGCATAATCATAGCATACAACCTTGATAACTAATACATGAATACATAAAGAACATCTATTTACACATAACTAAGCTACTCATGCTAAAAGGTATTGTACAAACAAGTAAATGAATGATAGTACCAACACCACGGAGTAGAAAGTACAAATGCAGTTCTATATTAATGTCGAAAGAGTGATTACAACCATCTATTGCATCCGCTTTCCCTTACCCCTACAACTTCTCTCTCTCTCTCTCCCTTCTTACCAACGTATTCTGATTTGAGACAATGCTCGACAATCAAGTATGCTATCCTTTCAAATGATCTGACCTCTATCACCATAGCCTTACCTTGCTTATGTAGCAATTGAGTTAGGGTTGCCAAGTTCCTCCATGAGTTCCTTAGGGTAAAATCAATGAAGTTGCCATGCTTTTTATCTCTTTCCCATTTGCCTCCTTTGTTAGGATTAGAAATCTCCCAAATAGGTCGAACTTGAGATGTTTCCTTGCTTTTATTGAGTAGATTTAGGAGCAAATATCTAGATATTTATGAGTCAATTCACTCCTTTGACCCTTAGAACTTCATTAGGATCCACTAACACTGTTCCTGAACTAGAAACTAGAGTTAGTAGGGTCAATAACACACCCTTAGGCTTACAGAGAAGCTTTATAAAGTAGGTTGCCAGTGCATAGCCAGCGTTAGTGTGGAAACAAGGCATGTGATCTTGGTCTTTGCTTCATCTATCATGTCTTGCCCCTCTGAGCTGATGAGGGGGTCAATTTGCTGTATAACAGTTAGATTCATTCCTTACAAATTGTTGTTGAACTCTTGCCCGACACCACTACGGAAGAAGAGCGCCTGATATACCTCAATCAATTGGATGAAACTTGTCAAGATGCCGAATTGGCACTCGAAGCCCACAAGTGCTGGGTCAAAGCCCAGTATGACAAAAAGGTCAAGCCTCGTTCTTACCAAGAGGGAGACCTTGTTTTACTCTATGATAAAAAACATGACCTCTTGGGGGCATGAACACTTCAACCCTTATGGGTTGGCCCATATGTCATCAAAAAGACCCTCTCAAAAGGGGCATATGAACTTCAGCAATGGGAAGGAATCCCACTCGATGAGCCCCGAAATGGGCTCTACTTGAAAAAGTATTATGCCTAGTACTGCACTAGACATGTTCTTTGTAATTCTATGTATTTATAAGGTTTGCTTCTTTTTTATGTGACTGGATTTTTTGGTATTTTTCGAGTAGTTTTCTCATACATATTTCTCGTTGTGTAGATGTCTTGATTACCCTTAGCATACGTAGGATACGCGGATGGTGTCAGTCATCACACATGGCACATTTCACCAACTATTTCATCAACTACTTGGTGTTGTATCTCTGAGATGATAATGGTTAGCTATCATGCCAGGGAATCTACGATGATTTTTTTGGAGGACCAATGTATGAAACAAATGTAACAATGTAATCCCTAACCTTTTGAATAATATTAATATTAAAACAGAGGGTTGCTATTAAAATTCACACAGTGATATAGCTTGTATGGTGGTGAGAAAAAACAAAGAAATGATATGATTATCACAGCCTTCAGATTGAAAATTAAATAATCATAAGTATGAAAACCTTTAAATGATGTTCAGAAGGTTTAACAAAATATGCTTAAAGCATGAAAAATATGATAATGATTTATTGATTTAGATGGAATTAATTAAACAAACAGTTCATCAATTCATTCTCTTTATAGATTATCACTTTAGAAGCTTATAGGAATAAATTAAAACCCAAATATTCCTACCTAGTTATCTTTGCAAGACATAAGAATATGAAGAAAAACATAATGAATAATACTGGAAAAACTTACAGGAAACACAAAATTGTGTAAATCAAAATTCAAAATCCTTTGCACTTATATTAATGATCCAGAAAATTCAAGTACATCAAATGCTTCTTCAAGGCTGCAACCCATAATAACTTATGAAGAGAGTTATTTATACAACAATAGAACAGAGAAAAAATCCTCAACTTTTTTTGCAAACATAGATCATTACAAAATCAAAATAAAAACTACTAGTTGATCTGGCACTATTTTGGTGCTGAGGTGTTGATGATTGTCGCTGGAAAAATTGAAAACTGTTGAAGCTAGCCGACAGTTCCTCCAAAAACCGAATGCTGTTAGATTACCCTTCAGTCAAGTAAATCTTTCAACTCTTCCCAACGTTTCTTTTCTGGGATAGATATATTAATTACTCTTCTATAGATTTCATCCATCTCTGTATATTTAGTGAAAGTGGGTTTGACTAAAAATATGTGTTTGATTTAATTCAAGATAAAGAAAGTATCCCTGAGTGTATTTACTATTAGTGCTGGTGTTGCTAAACCTCTAATTTTTGAAACTGAAGCTACATGTTTGCCCACCTCTGTCATCTTTTGAACATAATCCTCAATTGGCATCAATTTTTCATTGATCACAAGCATAGAGGGTAAACTCTTGCTGGTCAAGGGTTCTATTTAGTTGAAAAACCTCTAAACTATGGTATTGACATTGCTATACTTTTCCTGGAGCTGAAGGATGAGGTTTTTCTTGGTGATGATCTTCTTTATCTCCAATATAGTTGATGTTCTGTCACTTATGCCTAATTACTCAAGCTCATAGCTTTCTTTGGAATTTAGGAACTTGATTATATCAGAGGCAATTTCTGGCATATCCTCAAGTTGTTTAGTAATGGTTTCAACTACTTCCTGAGCTTTCTCTAAGAGACCTTTCTTAGAGAATGCCTCCACTAGTCTGAACTACCTGCTGTTCATGAGAAGTATTGGAATGAGTTGGGGACTGTGTAGACTGTCCACCGGACTATGTATAAAGCATAGTCTCTCCCAGTCCATCAAATGATGTCATTTGAGGTTCATTTGTGGCACTAACAATCATAGAGATCCCAAGTCTCTTTTTCTTGTGTACAATCCTAAAGCCCTGGCTTGTTGCTTCAGTGGTAGGTGAAGGATGTTCTTCCCTCCCTCTCTTGGTTGTCTTTTCTTGTGTAAGTGGAGTTTTCACATTCGATGTAGAAACTGCCTACTCTTCAGCCTCTTGGATGGTGTTCTCTATCTATTCGAACTGATTTTTATATTGTTTTATCTCAGGCCTGGCTGTGTGATGATATGATGTAAGTTTATTCTCCACCTTGAGTTTGGAAATCACTCCTAATGGGTCATAAGACCAAGTGAAACTAAGACCAAACTTCATCTCCTTTAGTAATTTGTTTGCTTCCTCTCCTGTTGCCCTGGTGTTACAGATGAATGGACCAACTTGGGCTTTCAGCTTGAATTGTGATTTCTTCTTGGCAGCCACAAAGTGTACTTCATCTGCATTTAACCTCTGCCTTAAGTATTCTAGTGCAAATATTCTGATAGGGAGGTACTTGGGTAGTTTGTAGGGTGGAAGCTCACAACCATAAACCCTGATCTCTATGTAGTTTTGGTAACAATACCAATCCCCTATTGTAGCTTGATCAACCAACTATAATTCTTTAATAATCTCCTCACTGATCCTTGGTACTGGAGTGCTGCTCATAAGACTGATAGCTGGATGAATAAACAATTCTATGAACTGTTTATATGTGAACTCTTCTTTTTCCTTCATCCCCATTGAAGTCCAGAATATCACTGATTTTTGATTTCCTTCCTCATCTAACTTCTGTAAAGAAAATGGGAATTTGTCTCCCTGAAAATATATAAAAAGGTAAACAAGTATTGAAGCATACTTGAATACTTCTTCAACGTTGAACTTGACAAATTTCTCATGTATGGTTTCGGCAACGAAATCACTGAAATCATAAATAATAGTGGGTTTAGAATCAATGGAAAACATAGATAAGAAACCAAGGATAGCTTCATTGAAAAACTGATCAGAGTTATAACCAAGAAAATAGGAAAAAATAGTGGTAATTTTCTTGGTTGTATAAGGAAACATGGATGAATCATAAGGAGGATTTATTTTTGGAAGAGGACTATCAATAGCTAGAAACAGTTCAAGGGCCTGGGATCTTCTAGTAAAGTCAAGTTTTTGATAAGCTTCTATTAGGTTTTCATGGGAAAAAAGATGGGTTGGTGTAGTAGAAGGGGCATGCAACATTTTTTCAATGGAATCAGAATTAATTGAACATATGATTTCTCCTGTGGGTGAAATAATTACTCTCTAGTTGGGATCATAAAATTCATGGCATTTTCTTACAAATTAAGGTGTTCTGTGTATCTAAGGGAAAATTTAGTGAGGCAATTGAGAGTCCCAGAGCCCTGTTTCATATGTCTGGTCAATCAGCTGATCTTCCATTCAGCAATAGATTTCATATAAATCGAATTGAGAAGAAGTCTCAACGATTTTACAATATTTATCGACCAATGAGGTATGATGGAAGTCGACCTGTGGGTGAATCAAAGGAATTGGGACTTTTGTGATTTCTTTTCCCTTGGGAGACATTTTGTCAAACAAATTGCAGACTGTAAATGAAAGAAATTGGTCTGAAAGAGAGTGATCACAGTAAAAATAGATAACTAATAAAGAGGTAAGTGGACCTGGATGTCAGATTCGTGAATAGGACGAATGATTGCTTTAATGTTGGACAGTGGTTGGGCTGTAGGCGGGAAAAATTCAATGATTAATCTGGTTGCAGAAATTCACTGTGTAACCATTCTCATGGATAATACAGTGTTTATAAATGAAAAAGTGGAGCGGGGGTGGTACTGAACATTTGAATTTACATTAATTATCCAATGGATTAATTAACGGATGTTTGAGTCATAAATTCACGAGAGCAGAATTGAATGGGAAACAGATAGGCGACAATTGATTGGATGGCAGACATGAGATGGAGTGTGACATGGAGCAGTGGTAAATGGTCCTTTAATATACCACGTTCAGGGGTAAGGTGAGGCGGTAAGTAGTTTCGGGATTTTAAGTCTCGAAACACTAAAAGTGGAAAAGGTTGTTTATGTGGGCGGTATAGGAAATTGCCCATTTTGGACCCCCCCTGCCGATAAAGTTCGGATAGTGTATGAGGGCCAAGGAGGACCATGGGCCATTAGATCATGGTAGAGTGTGCAGGATGAGAGGTGAGGTGGGGGGTATTTAACATATGAGTGGAAGTGATGGTGGGATCACGACTTCGAGGGTGGATGTGATAGCTGTGGGTCATGGCGATTAAATGAAATAACATTGGCTTATAAAACTTTCGGTTAATTAAAACCCGTCATATATATGTTTTCCCAATTTTACAACTTAGGATTAAAACATTTGATACTTCAATTTGATTTCACATATCTACCTACCCTTTTACTCCTAACATTTTCACTTATTTTTCAGAGTGGATATAAGCTAGTAGCTCAACATTTTCTTTTTATGCCTAATCTACCTCTATGCCTTATTTCGACCATTGGCTCAGATTAAACTGTTGAGCCAATTTTATTTTCTATCTATGACAATCAATTTAAATCAAATCCAATCATGATTAAACTATATAATTGGATCAAATAAACTAGTGTGGCATCTAAACAAACTATACACAACTATTGTTTGCAAACTGAATTAGACCCAAGTAGTGGCATTTAGATTTGCAACACTTTCATAGTTTATTGTTTTTTGATTTTCTTTGTAGCCTAACATTTTGTTTTTGCCTTCATTTTTTAGGGCATCTATTCTAACATTTTCTTTGATATGGACATATTTATCAAAATATTTCCTAAGATTTTAATTCAATTTTCTTTTTTTCCATATCCTATCTTAACATTTTTTCAAATATATTTTTCATTTTTTGACTAATTGATTCTAATCTTACCAATACCAAAAATGCTACAACACTTGGGTCATTTACACACCTGAGTTGGAATTGCCTTGTTCCAGGGGAGTCTTTATTGGTACTTCCACCAACAATATTGCTGAGTATATGTTTGTAATTTCACTTCTCACTAAGGCATCATCTCGGGACATCTCCAATCTGGTGGTGAAGTTAGACTCTTAGCTTGCCGTTGTACAATTGATAAATCATTATCACATTCGTAGTCCAATCTTGTTATGTCATTATTTAAGGGTACGACTCTTGGAACGTCACTTTGAGTTTATTACATATGAACACATTCCTCGAGAATTTAATGCAATTGCTGATTCATTGGAAAACTATGTGTTATATTGGCATTTGCCTCATTTATTATAGATACATGTATGAAAGTAAATATTTACAAAGTAAAAAATGTACCATAAAAACACTTAAAAAACATTTACATCATAAAAATACCAAAATCACTGTATATATCTATATATATATATATATATATATATATCAAATCCAGTGTTTTACATCAGAAAATTTCCCAAAACTTGGGTGTTTTTAAGTACAAAATGGCTACTAAGCCTTACTATAAACACCCACTAGCTATACCATGCACTTGCTAACATAGTCTACTACTCCTGAAAAAACAAGACAACTCTAACTATCCTCCGAAGAGGAACCATAAACCGCTCAGGCACACCAACAGTGTGTCGCTGCATGTGAGTGGGATCTCCTTCATGGTAAGGGGGGGAACACCCATGCTCAGACCTACGAGATTCCTCAGAACCTTCAGAGACTTTGAGCATCACCTACACCTTCGGGTAGTTGGCCCCCTCGCCTCACTTGGGGAGGCTCGCTTGCGGGTCACAGCGGTGCCACACTTGTGTCAAGCAGAAAGCTTCATGTCAGTACATGTTCACCCATAAAATAAACAAAAACATTACATAAATATTCAAAAGCTCAAAAATACTTTATGTACTCTCAAAAACCTTCTTACCTTGAGGCCCCTAGTTTGTACCAGGCGACAATATCAAGTCAGGGTCACCTGTAAAGTCCATGCCCTTGTAGGCATAGTCATCTATCATCACGATTTGACCACTGAGCCATTCGAAGAAATCTTCTTAAAAAAAATGCCAGATGGGTTCCCCTCTAGTGCGAGGATTGAGATATACCCATCACCTTTGCATAGTCTCTCTCAGATCAAGTGGAGCTAAACTCATCCATGGTAGCATAACTGGCACCCTCTCAAGTATAAAGGATACAATGACAGTACCATACCCAAAACTCTATTGGCTCAGAGTCTTACATGCAGTCAACTCCGCCTTTAGGTAATGAAGCACCGCCTCACACTAGTTGAAGATCTACGGCTGGACACAATCAATGGCAAGCAATAGTTGGGCCTTTGTTGCAACATGGGGACTCTTAGACCCCACCAAGTGCACAATCATCCATAATATGGTCCTCATAGACCTGGATTTGATCCGCTCTATAGGGACCCTATTTCTCACAAGTCCGCTCTCAAGGATATCATAAGCTTGGATCAGCTCTAAGGTGGATCGAGGATCGGGCCTACCACTGGTCAAGTTTTCTCGTTCTCCTTTGCATGAAAAACCAGTCAGAAAATATATGTCATCTTTTTCGATCGCAAGCTCATGGTACCCGATCCTGAATACCCCTTGGTGTTCATCCCAACAATGAATGATCCAGCTTAAAAGTTCCTCTTGACCTTTCATTAGGTCAAGCTTTTCATATTTCATCAAACCACATTGGCGCAATGCAAGTATACAAGCTTGATAATTTTTCATAAGTAGTTCTTGTTGATCATGGGCCCATTCCCTCCATAAACTAATCATGATTGATCAAAACCTACACAAATCAACCCAAAAATCAGTGCAAATGGGGAAAAATGTTTGGGAAATCACTTGTTGAGGTTTTAGAATGCACCCTCATGCATTAATGCCCCCCTTTATGGAAATCAGGGTGAACTATCTCCCCCCTCTAGGTTGTGAAGGGCGTTTAACGCTCCCTCTAGACCTAGAGGGGGGCGTTAGTCAGATTTAATGACCTAGGGCTTCCCCAAAGTCTAAAATTCCACCCCTAATGCAACAAAAAAAGGTTAAATAATGTAGGATAAAGGTTTTGGCATCTACTTGGGACAGAAGGCAAGTCAAATGGTCGCCTGGATATCCCGCAATCATCTGTGGAAGATCTGCTCCTCTTTAGCTCCAGAACACTCTTACAACACTAAAATGATGCAAATGGTTAAAGTGGAGGCTCAAAAACTCCCTTATAGTCACTCAGGAGGTATGAATTGTATTAATCAAAGTCATTAAAGTAGAAGTAGTTCATTTCCTATGATATTTATTGGGTGCCATGTCAACATATTGTCGAAAATTACTCATGTTTTGATGAAAGGACTTTCAGGGCTGAATTGCAGAAATGACCATGCTCGATTCTCTATGAGCACTTTCTTTTATGGGATCTTTTCTTGCTCTTGAACTAAAAAATCCCTGAGTTTTTCATCATTAGGCTTGTTAAACTCCTACTACGATGACATGAGTGCTTTCTTTTTTGGGACTCTTTCTTGCTCTTAAATTGAAAAATCCCCAAGTTTTTCCCTTATTTGGGCTTGTTAAATATACGAAGAAGGAATGAGCAGTTCTTTTACCTCTTTTTCCTCACTTATTAAAATAAAAAAGGTACCTCAAGTTTTCTTCATTTGAATTGTTAAAATTTGATGAAGATCTATTGAGTTTGTCATCGCGTGACTCATGAGTTTACTCCATCTCCTCGTACTCGTAACAAAATGAGGCAAACATCAATTGAGCGTAAGTTTATCTCTTTAGCCGGACTCAGTAAATTAACTTACAGAAAAGGAACCTTTTTAAGTATACTATTAAACCTTTATCACACCTGGTTAAAAACCATGACAAAGGGACCACCCTGGGGTCATTCTTTACGATCTTTTCAGACTCTCGAAATATGAAAAGACCACTAATTTTACCCGTCTGGACTCATTAAATTAAACAGATGAGGTGTTGGGTGCGGGATCCCCCAAGGGAAGTTTTGGGGTTTAGAGCCCAGATTTTGGTCAAAGATTGTAATTCCGATGTAAAGACTCCACACTTTGTGGGCGTAGAGCACGTAGTTTGTAAAAGAGTCATAAGGTTTTCCACCCTTAATTTTTTTATTGTAATGTCGGCTATAGAGATCTAGTTGTATACATAGAGCAAGGCTCTAAGAAGTTAAGAGATAAATTGATAAGAAAAGATGAACATATGATGTACGCGAGATATATCTGTGGAGCAAAGTCTAGTTTTGGGTTGTAGAGTAGGAGAAAGCTCTGCAACTGAGTGCACAGAGGCCTAGTAGTCAGTAGCTGAGTGTGCGGACCCCTGCAGCTTAGTGCGCAAGGCGAGTCGAGTCTGTAACAGTTGGAAGTATTAATAAAGAGAATTTTCCTATCATTTATGTGTAGTTATTTCCTGTTTTATGCATCTGTTATCTTGGGTATGAAATTCACTTATAATACTTATATGATGTGCGAATGTGTATAATTGTATTGATTAAGTGAATGCAAGATAGAATATCTGTTTACGCGAAGTTAACTAAGATATGTTAAGAAGATAAGTAAGATACGTGGTGTAGTTTGGGGAAATAGTGTAGTTCGCTACCCTAGCAGTGTGAAAGCATCTCAACCCCTGGTTAGGGCTACACGAAAGACAATTATAACAGATCGTGAAGGTATTGAAGGTTGGAACAGTGCGCAAAATGACCTGCATGAAGACAGATCTAGTTGGACTAAATAAACATCTCAGACATCTCAAGGGTGCGGAAACTTGGTTCCTGTTGAGAATGCAACAAGATGATGGAGCTTAGTGGAAAGAAGTTGTCTTCACTAAGTGGGCCCACAGGGTATTTTTGGCGCAAAGTCTATTTCTAGAATATGTCTATTTTTAGACATATGGATCATGGTCTATGGGTTGCAGTATGCTATTTGTGGATGATTGGTCATGTTGGTAAAACAGATGGAATTCTATTTTTAGACATATGGGCAGGTTTCTATTTTTAGACTACCAGGCTAAAAATAGAACAGTCAAATATTATTGTCTCATAATAATATTTAGACTATAAACATTATCTTAAATCTTGGAGCATTTCAGTTTGAGCTACAGATGTGGCACATGCAGCTGTCAGAAGGAAATACACTTTCTTTGTGGTTTAGTTGAGCTATTGCATGCAGGACTTCAGTTAGAACTCATGTGGTTGAGTTTGGTGGAGTTGATTGTGGAGTTGATGGAGTTGTGTTCAGTTTGACTTGGTTGAACTAGTTGTATTTTAGTCTAACTAAAGAATACACTAGTGATGAGTTGTGTGAATTAAATATTAATCAATTCACTAATTATTAACTCATAAAGCAACTGAAGAATACATCAGTTAACTCAGTGCATGTATAGTTCAGTGGAGACAGGTGTTAGAGGTTGAGATTGCTATCAGTTGTGACTATAGTTGTGCATGAGATCTTGCACAATCAATGGGATTGAGTTATGCCAATGAGGACTCCGTAGTGTGGGCCAATACCAAGGAAATTGTAGCTTGTGCTCACGTGATTTTCACTTTGGATTGTGCAGTGGAGGCAGGCAAAGCAGTGGAGGAGATTTGAGCTGTGATTGATCAGATCTGAGCTAGTTTTGTGTGTAATAGGTGGAGATAGTACTGAGTACTTGTGAGGAGTATTGTACTATGTATTGTTACATGTTCTCAATCATTATAATATACATATAGTGTGGGGTTTTCAGCTGTATGCTTTACCCAGGTTACATACTGTGTTAATGTGTGCATGCGATTGATGTTTCCTTGATTTTAATGCTGCTAAATTGATGATCAACGTAGAGGAGGTTATGTATTGTGCATGTATTCCACAATAGTGTATAATCAGGATAATCTCTATGAATAAGTGTTTATTATTCAAAATTTCTACATGGTATCAGAGGTGTTGATCATCAGATCTATTATTCAGAAAGTGTTTACATTTTATTTCTTCAGGCAGAGTCTGTAATCGGGCCAGGTAGCCTCTGGATTCATCCTTCCTTTGGAAGGTGAGATATCCGGTAAAAGTCCATATAGTCAATATCTGTACGAGAAATACTTTGTTCTCACGAATTCTAGATTAGAGGCGGTTGAGTTTGGAGCTGGTGGAATTCGAATTTGCAGCAGTGTTTTCTTGGTATCAACGTGGCAATGTCTTTGAACGGATTGCGATTGGAGTATGCTCTTGAGGGCAGCTCGAACTATATTGCATGGAAGGATAGGATGGAGGTAGTGTTAGATGATAACGGGCTGAAGGAGTTCATAGAGGCTGATGTCCCAAAGCCTACTGATACTGCGCAAGTTGATGCTTGGCAAAAGAAGACAACAAAGTGTCAAAGGATTCTGTTGGAGGGCGTGAAGGATCACATTGTGTCTAGCCTGCATGGAAAGTCTTCTCCATACTTGATGTGGAAATAATTGACAGATCTATTCTAAAGCAAGAGCGATCAGAGGAAGCTGGCGTTCAAAGATAAACTTAGAAACATCAAATGCGAGAAGGGAGACAGCATGCCCAAGTATCTCACGAAGTTCACTAAGTGCAGGGATGAGCTGGGAAGTGTGGGGGTGACTGTCGATGATGAGGACTTGGTGAGCTTGGCTCTCCTTGGTCTTCCGAAGAGTTGGCATTCCTATCAGGACTCTATCAATGGTCAGGAGAAATTGCCAGGATGGGAGAGACTTTGGTCAGATCTTGTGCAGGAGGAGATCAGGCGGAATACCAGGGACGGATCTTCATCAAAGGTAACTGATGAAGAAAATTGCGCTTTGGCTGCCAAAGCAAAGAAGGGGAAGAACAATAAAGCTTCTCAATCCGGTGAAAAAGGCAAGAAGCAAGATATGTCCAAGGTGAAGTGATTTCACTGTCACCAGCATGGACACTATGCCACTAATTGTCCACAGAAGAAGAAGAACAAGCAAGCTGCTGGATCTGCAGTAGGAGAGGCACTAGCCTTGTATTTTGAGCTTGATTTTTCATTGATCACATGCTTGGTATCAAGTGTGATGGGATCCGTATGGTTCTTGGATAGTGGTGCATCTTTTCACATGACAGGAGATCGAGATTTGTTTTCTGATCTAGAGGAGAAATATCTTGGAGTGCACATCGAGATTGGCGATGATGGTAGATACAATGCGACCAATATCGGTACCATTTCCTTTGAGAGGGAGTCTGGTAAACCCTTCATATTGAAGGAAGTGATGCATGTTCCAGGATTGAAGAAGAATCTTATCTCTGTGGCGATGTTAGAAGACAAGGGATATGATGTTGTTTTCAGTGAGGGAAAGGATTTCCTGAGCAGCAAGACAACTGGAGAAACCCGGAAGATAGGGGTTTGAGTGAGGAACCTTTATCAGTTGCATGTAGATGGCTGCACAGCAATGGCATGCAAGGCAGAAGGATTGGTGAACCAGGATGATGGCGAGATGTGGCACAGGAGATTGGGTCACCTTCACCATGGAGCCTTGAAGATACTACAACAGATCACTATAGGGCTTCCTAAAGGCACTCTTGCGCAGTCAGATCAGTGCAAGGGGTGTACTTTGGGAAAGTTTGTGAAAGCCACCTTTCACGAGAAGGATAGTTGCACCACGACGATCCTTGAGAGAATTCACACAGATGTGTGTGGACCTTTCTCAGTAGCTTCGACATAAAAACAAAGGTATTATGTGATCTTTTTTGATGATTTCTCTCGAAAGTGCTGGATCTTTTTCATGCAGAAGAAGAACGAGACATACTCAAAGTTCTGTCAGTCCAAAGCATTGGTTGAGAAGGAGTCAGGGAAGAAGGTGAAGGCTCTTAGGAGCGATAATGGTGGTGAATACATCTCTGGCGAGTTCAAGGACTTTTGCAGTGCAGAAGGGATTCGAAGAGAGCTCATAGCTCCCCATAATCCACAGCAGAACGAGGTTGCTGAGTGGAAGAACAGAATGATTGTGGGTGCTGCACGGGCGATGTTGCATGATTAGGGCCTACCCCTTCACTTGTGGGTGGAAGCATGCAATACTGTAGTATATGTGCAGAACCATTGTCCTCATAGGATACTTGGCATGAGTACACCCGAGGAGGCTTATTCTGGTAAGAAGCCTGATCTTTCTCGTTTGAGGATTTTTGGTGCTAACGTTTACATGCATGTGACGAAGGATGCCAGAAAGAAGTTGGAGCTAACCGTAGAGGTTGGGATATTTGTGGGGTACACTGATACGCCCCACAACTATCGTGTGTATTTGCCAGACAGTGGCAAGACTGTTGTGCGACGGGATATAAAATTTTAGAAGGAGAAAGCCATGAAGTGTTCGCTTGAGAGGGAGCCACACTTGCATGCAGATGAGGAGCTATTAGTTCCTAAATATGAGCTTCAGGACGTGGATCAGCCACAGGACGAAGTTCATGGAGTGGAAGAGACCACTCATGTAGCGCCAACCATCAAAGGGCGAAAGTGCTTGATAGAAGCTGAGCGACTGGCTCAAGATGCAGAGAAGGTTGTAGGGACACCTACAGCTCAATGTAGACAGAGACAGTCACCCGATCGGTACATTGGATACATGGCTCTTGTGAGCAAATGTGTTGTGACTGAGCCATCCTCTTTCGAGGACGCTGTGGAGGATCCCGCATGGGTAGACGCTATGGTGGAAGAGTATGATTCGATTGTCAGAAACAGTGCATGGGAGATTGTCCCAAGACCGGAAGGGAAATCAGTGGTGGGTTCGAGATGGATCTACAAAGTTAAGCAGGCAGCTAACGGGAGTGTTGTGAAGTACAAGGCAAGATTTGTTGCCCGAGGTTTTTCATAGATAGAGGGGATTGATTATGAGGAGACCTTTGCACCTGTCACAAGGTATTCTTCCATACAGACGATTCTTGCTCTCTCAGCGGAGATGGGGTGGCACATTGATCAGATGGATGTGAAGACTGGTTCCTCAACAGAGTCATTGAGGAGGAGGTGTACATAGAACAACTCGAAGGTTTCGAGATCTTCAGCAGCGAGTCACATGTGTGTAGGCTCAAGAGAGCGCTGTATGGGTTGAAACAAGCACCACGTGCTTGGTACACACGGATAGACAACTATTTCACCGGACTTGGATTCTCCAAGAGTGAGGCAGATCCTAACCTATACCAGATTGTGGTGGAGGGTAAGTTGCTTATCATTGTACTTTATGTAGATGATTTGATTCTAACAGGTGATGAGCTGTTGATACTTTCATGCAAGGATGATATTGCTAAGGAGTTTGAGATGAAGGACTTGGGCCTCCTTCATTATTTCCTGTGATTGGAAATTTGGCATCACAGTGATGGACTATTTGTTTCTCAGGGTAAGTATGCTCGGGAGATACTGGAGAAGTTCAACATGCATGGCTGCAAGCCTGTTGATACTCCTCTTCCTGGAGGTTGGAGGAAGAAGGATGCCACTTCAATAGAAGAAGTGGATGCCACTGTTTATTGACAGTTGGTGGGGTCACTTATGTATCTGGTCAATACACGACCCGATATATGCTATGCTGTTAACCAGCTTTCACAAGCTATGGTTAAGCCAACCAAGCTCTTCTGGAAGGTAGGCAAGCATGTATTGCATTATTTGAGAGGCACATTGGGATATGGATTGTGGTACAAATAGGAGGATGAGGTGAAGCTATGTGGCTTCACGGATGCAGATTGGACAGGGAGCCCAACGGACATAAAGAGCACATCTGGAGGGATCTTCACTATTGGGTCAACAATAGTTTCTTGGTACAGGAGGAAGCAGAGATCCGTGGCACTCATTTCAGTAGAGGCTGAGTATATGGCAGCCAGTTTGGCTGCATGCGAGGCTATATGGATGAGGAAGATCTTGGTTGGGTTGTTCGGTTCATACTTGGAGGCTACTGTGATTTACTGTGATAACCAGAGTTGCATTAAACTCTCGGCTAATTCAGTATCTCATGATAGATCCAAGCACATTGACATCAGGTACCATCACATCAGAGATTGTGTGCAGCGGAGAGTCATGTTACTTTCATACATTCCAACGGAGGATCAGGATGCTGATATCTTGACGAAGGCGCTCACCAGGAGCAAATTCGAATACCACCGAGGCAGGATAGGAGTTGCTGATAATCCATATCTTGTTGAGAGGGAGTGTTGAGAATGCAACAAGATGATGGAGCTTAGTGGAAAGAAGTCGCCTTCACTAAGTGGGCTTGCAGGGTATGTTTGGCGCAAAGTCTATTTTTAGACATATGGATCATGGTCTATGGGTTGGAATATGCTATTTGTGGATGATTGGTCATGTTGGTAAAAATAGATGGAATTCTATTTTTAGACATATGGGCAGGTTTCTATTTTTAGACTACCAGGCTAAAAATAGAACAGTCGAATATTATTGTCTCATAATAATATTTGGACTATAAACATTATCTTATCCTCTTGGAGCATTTCAGTTTGAGCTACAGATGTGGCACATGCAATTTTCAGAAGGAAATACACTTTCTTTGTGGGTCAGTTGAGCTATTGCATGCAGGACTTCAGTTAGAACTCATGTGGTTGAGTTTGGTGGAGTTGATTGTGGAGTTGATGGAGTTGTGTTCAGTTTGACTTGGTTGAACTAGTTGTATTTTAGTCTAACTAAAGAATACACTAGTGATGAGTTGTGTGAATTAAATATTAATTAATTCTCTAATTATTAACTCATAAAGCATCTGAAGAATACATCAGTTAACTCAGTGCATGTACAGTTTAGTGGAGACAGGTGTTAGAGGTTGAGATTTCTATCAGTTGTGACTATAGTTGTGCATGAGATCTTGCACAATCAATGGGATTGAGTTATGCCAATGAGGATTTCACAGTGTAGGCTAATACCAAGGCAATTGTAGCTTGTGCTCACATGATTTTCACTTTGGATTGTGCAGTGGAGGCAGGCAAAGCAGTGGAGAAGATTTGAGCTGTGATTGATCAGATTTGAGCTAGTTTTGTGTGTAACAGGTGGAGATAGTACTGAGTACTTGTGAGGAGTATTGTACTATGTATTGTTACATGTTCTCAGTCATTATAATATACAGATAGTGTGGGGTTTTCAGCTGTATGCTTTCCCCAGGTTACATACTATGTTAATGTGTGCATGGATTGATGTTTCATTGATTTTAATGCTGCTAAATTGATGATCAACGTAGAGGAGGTTATTTATTGTGCATGTATTCCGCAATAGTGTATAATTGGGATAATCTCTATGAATAAGTGTTTATTATTCAAAATTTCTACAGTTCCAACATCCCCCCATACTACTTCGGGTGAGACCTCAGTCTGCCCTCCGCGGGATGATGATGAAAGGGCCAGTAGTGTAGGTATTTGTTTGGCTAAATAACTCCGAACTTGGGTCAGGCCCCCATAAGAGAACAAATGGTTCTGTTGTGAGGACCAGAATCTACATAGAGATGTCTGATGTCATATCATTGGAATCCAACTAAGAAAGAAATTGAAGGTTGGTTGGATAGAAAATTCATGAGTTCGCGACGCAGATCGCGTGCGCCGTTTATCATTGGCTTGATTGTATTATAGGAGTATTCATTATTGAGTTCGCGGTTTACACCTTAGTTAGATACAACGAGGCAGAGCAACGCTTTCTCAAAAGACCGTGAGGTAAGTATGTAAAGTACTTGAATACTTGGATTAAAATGGTACTGTTTGAAAATAGCATTATGCAGTTACCTTGATGTTTGGGGCTACGCGAAGTGGAAAGATTACAGGAACGAAGGAAATAATGGACGAGAAACTAGCCCCTTGATTTCACCTCCGTGAGGGGATGAGGAAGAGCTTGCGAAGGTCTCAACGTGAAGTGCGATCCATTTGATAAGGCAAAGAATTCCATGAATACCACCTCCACCCACACCGCCACTAGCTTCACCACCATCACCTCCATCTTCACCCATACCACCTCCACCACCACCGTGATTCAATATGGCAAGTACAATGAAGTTGCCTGTGTTCAAAGGTTTTGGAAATGAGGATCCATACCAATTCTGGTTCATGGTAAGGGCTGTATGGGAAGCGCAAGGAGTTATAGATGACAATATAAAGAAAACGACACTGGTTAGCACCCTGCAGGGCTGCACGCTGACTTGGTATATTAAGCACTCGAATGATAATCCAAATGAGGGAATCACGGATATCCAAGCAGAACTAAATAAAGAATTTAGCAGGTTGAATTCTGAAACATAATCGATCATTAGATTCAAAGAGATCACGATGCTACCAGGTGAGACTCCATGGGAACTGGATTAGAGGCTGAAATGTAGGATTCGTGAAGCTAATATGAATCTGATGGATGGACAACATCATGAGTAGTTTGTAGCTTCACTAATGCCACATTTAAGGAGTGCACTATCACAACAGAAGATAATGACTTAGGCGGAGGCTTTAGAGATTGATATGAGGCTACATGAGACCCTGATGTAAGATCCTAACTTAGGAGTTCAGCAGATCCACATGCAGCTGAAGAATTTATGCCTTGAGATGTAGAGTCTGAAACAGGATAGGACAACTCGACCAGAAGTGCGTGAAGAGGTATGGTGTGTAAAATGCAAAGGTCAGGGTCATGACAAGGACCACTGCCCAGTTTTCACAAATTACCTTGTAGGAGGAGGACCGATGCCCTTATGGCCGGAAGCGCAAGCATGACCTAGCATGGTACCTTCTTTGTGGTGAACGATTTGCAAATAACAAGAAAACATGCCATGGGCAATTGTCACTTGTTACAGAAGTATACGCAAAATTTGCAACAGTTGTTCGGAAACTTTTGTAGGTCAGTGGGACATGATGAGCGCACTTGTAGAAGCTATGAGTTGATGATGGATAGAACTCCCACCTACAGATTTCAGGCTGAAATGCGGCTCCTTGACCAAAATGCAGGAATGGCGCGAACAATATTTTAGGGGCGCGGATGAGGTCGAGGCGGAGGAGGACCTGGAAGAGGTGTTACAGATCCATTTGGGCACATCACTCCCATCATCCAGATCAGTGTTTTAGGGCTCATCAAACCCTAATTTTAGTTGCTACATGCCCTAAACAAGTCAACGTATTGAATGCTTCCTTCCCAGACAGTTTCATGGCCTGAAGACATCCTAAAATGACTCCTTGAAGGACTAGCGCAGGTAGGCCCATGTAAGGGTGCTCTGCAGAGCACTTAGGCACATGCAAGGGTGATTTGTAGAGCACCTAGGCCCACTTTGACCTATGCTAGGCGAGATTGAGTGAAATTTGCATAGGGTTCTAGGAATATTCCTTGGTTCTAGATCATTATAGAAGGATCCCACCTCTTATCCCCTCCTATGAGCTCGAAATTGGATAGGATAAGGATCCATTAACCTCCTATTCTCTCATCCCTTCCTCCATTGAAAATAACTCTAAGTTTGGAAGGCCATTCAATACCCTCATTTATGACAAAACCTCCTCCATCTTCCTATAAATTGAGCACTCATCTAAGTGATCAAGGGTTGGACTTTGATGATTGCAAGGAGATAATTTAGTTTGAGAATTGAGACTATTGTAAGTGTTGTTATGTTGTCGAAATGTCATTCTTATGATGTGATGTGGATGGAACCAAAGTTGGAGGAGTGACTTTGAATTAGACTTGATGGTTGTAATTCCTTCTTCTATTTCAATAAAGTATTTGAACCTTTTTCCCATATGCTTATCTTGTTATATGATGCTTATATGTGTGAATGTATTTGATTCCATTTACTTGTATTCAATAGATCTTTTTCTTTGATCAGTTCTTTGTCTTCTGTTGATGTTTACATGTACTTCTCAAGCGTGTTAAGTATGTGAAGGAGCGATAGGATCGATACAAAGGAGACAAGAGGAAAGCAGAACTACAAGTAGGTCTTATCATCTTCTTTGTCTTATCTATTGCTTATAGGAAAAGGCTAAATTTCTTTAAACTATTGTTCTAGATATGGCTACTTATCTAGGGAATTAATATTTATACATAGATACCAAATTCTCCAAAACAAATTGGTAACTCCACTGGGGAACAATCATCGTTCTAAATAGCTTATCCACATCCTAGGAGACTCTAGTAGACCTTACTTCCTCTCATTGATTGTATTTCGGCCTTGTTGAAGTGAATTTTGGTCAAACACTGAGGTTAGATGACTCTTGAGTGGCCTCTTAGGAATCAACACAGGCTTGGTGATGGGACAGTGCTCTGCAGAGCACCCTTGAGTGAGAGACAATGCTCTGCAATGCAGTTAGGACCTCTTTGACATGCACTGATCCACCTTAGGAAAATTTTCAACTTTGGATTGGGTTTTTTCTCCAAATTTCCTTCTGTTTATGCTTGCTGAAAGATCAATGATTGTAGTATCTCTAAAATCAACTTGTATTTCCTCTTTCCAGCCCTACTTTGGCTTGATTGATTAATGTTTCTTAAATGATTTATTTATCATTATCATTTCATTGCCAAAGTTAGATTATAATTGATTAATCTTTGTTCAAAAGAAAGTGTCGTAAAAGTCTTCATTTCTTTCGAAAAGGAACTGTCGTAAATTCTTCGTTCTTGCAAAAAGATTGATTGATTGTATGTGCATTAGTTTCCTTTTGTCCATCTTAACATTAAGGAAATTGAAAATAAAAACTTGCATCATTCATATTGTAGTTTGTGAATGCTTGAAAGGAATAGCTAGGGAAATTGCATTAGATGTTCTCTTTTCTCTTTGTCAAAGATCTATTTGCTCTATCCCTACTAGCTAAGGTTTTCATTGTTCAATTGAATGAGAAGAATTCTTATCATATTAGTTGAATTTTAGGAATTGCAAACATACATCACGTGGTGAACCTTGAAAGGAAAATTCTAAAGAAGATCAACTTAAAATTCGTCTGAATTAACCTAATGGAGCATTGTCACTTAGCAGAAAACATTTAGAAGTCTAGGCTAGAGACATGTTCCAGCGTCGTAAAACATAGCAGTTGTCGCTAACTTGTCTGAAATACATCTTGAGTGTGATACCTCATTCCAAGTATGTGAGTATATCGTAGCTCGTCCACGTAACTTCGGGTTTATAGGGTGGTGTTACAGTACGTAAAGTATATGGGAATGCTCTCACTGTGTGATTTTTCATTAGACAGCGCTAATACGGATTGGGTCTCCACGTACTTTCAGGTATATATGAGAGGACAAAACTAGGTTACTATCCATCCTTAGGTAACCGAGTTGGCCGCCTTGTACACTGTGATACACTGAACACAACATTTGGGGAGATTGCCTGCTCGTACTTGTCGATTCGCTGGGAGGTATTCTGTAGTTCACAGTTGCTTGGTAAACCTTTTGCCTAGATTATCCCTCTTTTGTTTTGTTATGTTACTTTGATTAAAATAAAATTAATTGACCACAGATAACATCCTCCATGCTCACTCCTTAGTTGAACTTAGGTTGAAACATATGGTGACAAATCCAGAGTCCATCGATCAAGGAGTTCCTTTTGATGGGAATCCTAGTCCTTTTCCTCCTTTTGGAAATATTGGTACTCCTTATATGGCTACATTATCCCTACTGGGATTTTCCATTGGCTTACCAGTATGGTTGTTTTCAACCTCCTTGGTTCAAAATATCATGATTTCTCTGCAATCGAGTACACCTCCAATTGGACAAAATCAACCTCCAGTTGACCCTAAAGTTGAACTTCTTCCTTCTTCATCAGTTGTTTCTTCCTCCCCTTATTACTCTTTTACTGGTGGAAGTATTGGTACTAGTAACCAAGTGGCTAAGAAGAAGAAAGGGATGAAGAAGAAGAAGAAGAAAATTCAGCAGAAGGGCAACCAAGCAACCATTGCTTTGAATGTAACATCCGATGAGAAACCATCCATCAAGCCTCACAAAGTTCGATATCCATGCTAACTTTGTGCGGGATACCATCTTCTTTGAAATTTTCCTGATATTCCTCAGATCTTAGAAGAATGGTCTTCTCATTCACATCATCTTGTGTCATCAACTTCTAGAGATCATGCTGGTGACACATCATCAACTAGTGGTAGTAAAGTTCATGGAAAAAAGGGTAAAGTTAAGTTTCCCTGTAGGTTATGTGAAGGGAATCACCCCATTCACCTTTGTCCCTATCTGGATGAAGCCAAAAAAGTGTTGGATAACCATCCTGATTCACCATAATGACTTCCATATGGTTACAAGAGACTATCCCTTAATCCTTCACTAGTTGATGAAATGATTGATGTTGGGCGCGAGATCTCGCAAGGTAAGTTTTGGGGCTTAAAGCCCAAATTTTGACCAAATACAATGTAAAGACTCCAAGTTTTATGGGAACAGAGCACGAATATTGTAAATGAGTCATAAGGTTGTCCTCCCTCATTTTTGTAATGTAATGTTGGCTTTAGAAATCTACCCATGGTCCGCAGACCATGGGATTGTATAAATAGAGTGAGGCTCTAAGTTGTAAATGACCAAAGAAGAGAAGTGGAAGTAATAGATGGAGAAATGAGAATTATATAAGTGTAGAGTTGAGTCTTTGGTTTGTAGAGTAGGAGAAGGATCTATATCTAAGTGCGTAGAGGCCTAGTAGTCTGCAGCTGAGTGCGCAGGGTGGGTCCAGTCTATAACCTTTGGAGAAGTAATAAAGAGAAGTTTTACATCATTTATGTGTACCTTTTTCCTATTTTTTGCATTGAATGTATTGGATATAAATTGCATTTCTATTGTCTATATGATGCACAAACTTATATGAATGTGTTGATAAAATGAATATAAGATAAAGTATCTGTTTACGCGAAGATAACTAACTGTTATAAGAAGATAAGTAAGCTACGTAGTTTAACTAGGGGAAGTAGCGTAGATCATTGCTAGGGCAGCGCAAAATAACCTCAACTCTTGGTTAGGGCTGCGTGAAGGCAATTATAACAGATTGTGAGGGCCTCGCAGGTCAGGATAGTGCGCGAAGTGACCTACGTGAAGGTATTCATAGTTGGACTAAACTGACCCCTCAGACATCTCAAGGGTGCAAAAACTTGGTTCCAACATCTCGCCATACTGCTTTAGGTGAGACCTCAGTTCGTGCTCCGCGAGCTATTGCCGAAAGGGCCAGTAGTACAAGGATTTGTTTGGCTAATTAACTCCAAACCTAGGTTAGGCCCCCTCAAGCCAACAAATGGTTTCGTTGCCGGGACTAGAATTTGCATAGAGATGTCTGATGTCCTATCATTGGAATCCAGCTAAGAAGGAAATTGAAGGTTGGTTGGACAGAGGAATTCACGAGTTTGCTTTGTAGGAGAACAGGAATCCGCGACTAACGAAAGAAGAGTGGTTAGACTGCTACCTATACACAGAGATCCACGAAATCTTCTTCACATCTTTCCCTACTGAGCTGTACGAGTGGATCGCGAAGCTAGCAGATAGCCAAGGAAGGAGGAAGCTTGACAATCCTACTATGTGGACCCTAGAGTTGGTGCACATATTGGAAGCATCAGAGGATAAGATCACGTGCACTGTTGATCACTGGCTCGATCAGATTATAGGAGGATTAATTATTGAGTTCGTGGTAGATACTTTAGCCAACTATAGTGAAGCAGAGCGACGCTTTCTCAAAGAACTGTGAGGTAAGTACGTAAAGTCTTTAAATACTTGGATTAAAATGCTATTGTGTGAAAAGAGGGTTATGCAATTACCTTGACGTCTGGAGCTACGCAAAGTGGAAAAACCTATAGAAATGAAGAAAGTAAGGGACCAAAGAATAACCCTTTGATTTCACCTCTGCGAGGGGATGAGGAAGAGCTTGCGAAGGTCTCACCACGAAGTGCGATCAATTTGATAAGGCAGAGGATTCTGTGCATACTACCCCCACCCACACCACCACCAGTTTCACCACCTTCACCTCCATCTTCACCCGTACCACCTTTGCTACCACTGCGAGTCAATATGTCAAGTGCGATAAAGTTGCCTGTGTTCAAGGGAGTAGGAAATGAAGATCCGAACCAGTTTTGGTTCGTGATAAGAGATGTATGGGAAGAACAGGGACTTACATATGATAATATAAAGAAAGCAATGCTGGTGAGCGCTCTGCAGGATCATGCGCTAACCTGGTATATTAAGCATTCTAATGACAATCAGAATGTAGGAATTGCGGATATCCAAATTGCGCTAAACAGATAATTTAGTAGGTCGAAGTCAGAAGTGCAGTCGATCATTGGATTCAAAGAGATCACAACACTACCAGGCAAGACTCCTTGGGAGCTAGATCAGAGATCGAAGTATATGATTCACGAAGCTAATATGACTCTGACAGATGGAAAGCACCGCGAATGGTTTGTAGCATCGCTAACGCCGCATTTGAGGAACGTGCTGTCGCAAAAAAGGTTAACGACTCAGGCAAAGGCCTTGGAGATCACGATGAGGCTGCATGAAACCCCAATGTAGGATCCTAACTTGGGAGTTCAGCAGATCCACACACAGTTGAAAAACTTATGCCTTGAGATGCAAATTCTGAAACAGGACAAGACAACCCAACCAGAAGTGCGCGAAGAGGTGTGATGCGTAAAATGCAAGGGTCAGGGTCATGATAAGGACCACTGCCCTATGTTCACGAATTACCTCACGGGAGGAGGACCGATGCTGTTAAGATTGGAAGCAAAAGCAAGACCTAGCGTGACACCTACTTTGTGGTGCACGATTTATCAAATAGGAGGAAATCATGCTACGTACAACTACCATTTATTGCAGAAGTACATGCAGAATTCACAACAATTGTTCTGTAATTTTTGTAGATCGGTTGGACACGATGAGCGCACTTGCAGAAGCTATGAGCTGATGATGGATAGAACTCCCACCTATAGAGTTCAGGCTCAAACGTGCCCCCTAGACCCGAATGCAGGAGTAGTGTGAACAAGATTTCAGGGGCATGAACGAGGCAGAGGTGGAGGAGGACCTGGAAGAGGTCGCAAATAACTGATATGCTACAATTGCGGAGGGCCAGAAAATTATGGCCGTGATTGTACGAATCCATTGTGCCCATCATGTCTATATTGTACCTTGTTTGATCATGAGACAGAGGATTGTCCTACGCTGATAGCCAGGATACGCGACAAGGGAGTGCTACTGCCTCCCTTGACTTAGAACCTGCAAATGATGAGGTTTGAGCCGCGCAAGGAAGATAAAAATGTGAACATTGTGCTCCGAAGTGGAATCATGATGGGAGATGATAAAGGAAAACAACCCGAAGATAGTACTTGGGTTCGCAAGGCTCCAAAGAAAGAAGTAGAGTTTGATTTGGAGCATGCTAAGGAAACCTTCATGGAAGCTAAGAAGAGCTTCGCTGATGCCTCCACTTCAGGAAACAAAGATAGACTAGAGCGAGAAATGTACCCATCTATGCTTATGACGTTCTTGGAAACATGCATTAAGCTACTGCGTGAAAGTAAAGCTATAAAGGGACTACAGGAACTCATTAACAGATCCACTGGGACCGCGATAGGAGAACCGCACGTAGTCCAGAAGATTGGAAAACACAAGACTAGGACAGGGAGAGAAATGAGGCTAACCCCGCAGATTCGAGAATATGAGATGGATCAAGTAATTTTGGATTTAGGATCGGATGTGTTACACAAAAATATTGTCACCATGATTATTTGCAGTCAGGATGGGTCTATCATCACTTGTACTGTCCTCCTAAGCAAGTCTCAGACCTCAGCTCTTCAAGTCAAGCTTTGAAAATAAGAGAAAGACATTAAAAATCAATGAAACTCTGGTTCCACACTTTCTCTCACTGTTACCTGCGGTCCCGCACCTTATGTTTACAAAAACTGCGGACCTGCCTGCTTTGTCCCTAAAGGTGTGGGTGCAGACCCCTGTGAAAGTCAAAAAGGCGCAAGTTTATTCTAAAAACTCACTTTGGGTTAATTCTAGATGATTCTAGAAGGAATTTTGATGTGGATTTGCCGCTCTTAGGTGGTTCATGCATCCCAAAAGAGAAGGAGCTAATCCCTTGATGAAAGGAGCTATCCCTTTGAAGGAGGGCTTTATCCCTTTGAAGGAGGACCTAGTAACCTCCCTCCATTGCACTATAAATTCAGGCATTGGGCTGGTTGCTGGGGAGGTTAGAAGCTGAAGATTTTTGAGGGTAAATTCTGGTGAAATTAAGACTTCCTAGTTGAGCTTAAGAGGATAGATCACATACCTTTTTGGCTTCATTGGGAAGTGAGTGAAACTTGTCAAAGTAGAGGAGACTTCTTGCTGGACCCTGGTAGGAGCTTGTACAACGTCAAGGCACAGCTTGTAAAGTTCTTCTTCTTTTGAATTAATAAATAAAACTCATTTTTCTCAACAAGTACCTCATGTTATTTGTTTCATGAACTCCTTGACTTTCATGTTAAATATGTTTTATGGTATTGGCTTTTGAGGTGCTATTTAATTTGTTTGCTTGTTTGTGTTTGCAGATTCGCGACAAAGGAGCTCATTTGGATCGAAGGAGCGAGGGCATCCACAAACTTGCGTTGGACCTAAGGTAGGCCCTAAAAACACTTATTTGCCTTTTTTTATTAAAACATATTTAGAGAAAGATAGTGTCTGGTTGGTTTGCTTATCATTAGGTCTTCTTTAGATTCTAGGAAGGTCTATCTTGTCCGCAAGATCGACTTATTCCGTGTGACAAAATGGCGACTCCACTGGGGACTTGATTGTTTTCCTTGTTTTTACTTTGCCCTGAGAAACTGTGTTTTTGTTTCTTTTTTGGCTTGTTGTGTGTAAAATTGGGTAGAGTTTGTAGATCTAGGGCTATTTTTCGTTTTTCGTAGCTTTGGGAGAGGACCACACCCTAACCTTTTGACACAGTGCGTACCTATCCGCACCTTTGCTTTTAGCACAGAGCGGGACCGCACCTGTGTTAACTATGGGCCTGCGGACCCTGTCAAAATTTTGAAAAACCTAAGATTTCCTCTGTTAGTCAGCTTAGTTTTTGTTTAAGAAATTGTTATCCACTGCCCCGACCTGCATATAACTTTTCAGAAGCTTTCCTTAGGTTGATTTCATTAGTGTTAGGGTTTTAGGTGAAATTCCTAGGAGTTTTGCTTGTTGGGCTTGTTTTTCATTTTGGTTGTGTAGTGGCTCTGAGCTTAGAAGCTGTAGGGACCTCAGATCACCTTGGTGTCTACCAGCCTTCTTATGAGTCTGACCATTTATGAAATCTCCCCTTGTTGAGGAATCCACTTTGAGTTTTCTCTTTACAAAACTTCAAAAAGCTTGTGTTTGAAAGTTTGGATTTTCATTTTCAAAAAGAAAACAAAATTGGTTGTTCTTGACTGATTTGTGATTCTGCATAAATTGGTCCTTAGCTTACATCTAGCTAAGTAAAACATTCTTAAAAAAGACATCTTGTAGGCTTTGACTTCAAATAGGTTTTTATAATTTATAGATCTCAAAGTTAGTCATTTCCATAGTTTTGAGTGTTTTATAAAAAAAATAAAAAATCTCTTTTGAAAAAAGTTTGTTTTTTGTAGTGGTTGAGTGCTTTGAAACGAAAAAGGGAAATTTTGTGAAATAACTAGTTGTCTCGTTTTGAGTGCATTGGAAAGGACAAAATCTCTTCTTTTAATTTGTTTCTTAAGAAGGATTTGTGTTTACAAAGTATTTGCATTCTCAAACTCTCTCTTAGTTTAGAAGTTCATCGAAGAGAAAAGATTGTTTAAATCATCTTAGGTGCATTTTTAGTGATTTTGAGTCGAGTCTTCATACCACGAGTTTCGTCTCCGCACCTTTTGACTTAAACAAAAACCAATAAAAAATAACGCTTAAAGTAAAATTCATCTAGCAACATTTTTATTTCTAGGGCTCTGATACACCAACTTAGCTTAGAATAGTGTCTTGGAGTAGGAGAGTAATTAACTCTCCAAGACAGTAAAAACAAACAAGTAGTTGTATCTTGTGGTAGGGAAGAAATCCAGTTGTTGCATTTATGCTCTGAGAAAGCTCCTCTTAAAGGAGAAGCATGAGATCGTGTCCAAACCAGTGTGGGAATCAATCCTTCCTCATTGGGAACGACGCTAGATATTCACTTATTAAAAACGGTAAACCTTAGATTAACCATTGTCGAGGAGCTTGGGGTCACTTGTTGGTAAACCTTGGATTATATCAAGGAGCCTTCAAGGGGATTGAGCTTGCTACTCTGCCCTTGCGTGCGTATCGGATCGTAGACTATTCCCCCAGGTATATTTGTTTTAGTTGGTAACCTTAGTGGCCATATTCTTTAGGATTCTTCCTAAGGTGACAGTGGTGGGAAGATCCCACTGTACCTGGAGCAGACGCCGGCTAGACTCACTTGGATTTTCTGGGGGGTTCTCTTCACTCGAGACGGTTAAGTGGAGGAACTTGTGCCAGTCTATTCATTAAGCAGGTTGCCGGGGTAATTGTTCCAACCACCATTTCTGTATTGAACTCTGCGACATTGGATTTCATCACCAACTAGTGTTTTCAGTATGGAAAGTTACTGTTTGTGTGTGTTTGATCTCCTAGATTCTTTAGGCGTGTGATTCAAATTTGTTTCGTTCTTTAGAGGCTTTAGGGGGTTTTCATTGAGATTTTACTTTGTTTGTGTGTGAAGTAGTTAAAAGTTTTTAACCGTGGCTGAATTACCAAGGAAGTCCCGTAGACTTCGACGCCAACCTCTTGAGTTTTCATTGAGCCAGCTTGAAGGCTTGAAAGTCCTCGTAACTCCTAGAGACAGTAGAGTTGGGTCACCTGAAGAAGGAGAATCTTCTTTGATAGTACATCCTGATTTTGAGGTGTTAGTAGCAGATTATAATCCACAGTCAGTGTCTGTTTCCGAAGTTACTGGTAGCTTTTCATCTACTAGTGATATAGGTGAGGAACCTGAAATATCCGATCCTGAAAGTGAATTTGCTGCTACTCCGACATTGGGGTTTGCTTCTCTAGCTTCTAGTGGTCCTGGTTCACCTAGGGTAGAAAGAGTAATCACCCAAGATCTTCCTTCTGGACTTATTGCTATTGAAGAACTTGCTACTCTGGAAGAAGAAGTAGGCATCCCTATCCCTGAAAATCAACCTGTTATTGAGCTAAGGGAGCGTGAATCAATTTTTTACAGTCTGCCTAGGAGCAATACTTGGTATCTTTCTTTGACTAATTTTTTAGAAAACCCAGGGTTAAGTTTTTCACCACCTCGCGTTCCTTATCACCCAACACCTAGAGGTTATTATCCTCTGTTAAATATGTCAAGGCAGTCGTCCATGTTTACTCAAGTGCCCGAATCTTTATTGTAGGGCGGTCCTTCTGTTCCCTCTGGGTATCAGTCACTTTCTGGTACTTTTTCGAGAGCATCTCCTCAACCCATTGAGCAAGGGTTATTAACTGGAAGCAATGGTACTAAGCCATTGAGCGTAGAAGACATTCTCATGATGTCAGGTTCTATTCCCAATCCTCAACCTCAAGGTGGCCAGTTACCGCCTGGGGGTCAGCGTCAATTATCACCTGGGGGGCAACCTCAAGGTACCTAATTTGCATATGGGGGGCAACCTCAAGGACAGTACATACCTATGGGATAGTACGTTCCTCAAGGTCAACCCCAGACTCAATATGTACCCCAAGGTCAACCCCAGTATCAATTTATACTTCAAGGTCAACCCCAGTATCAGTACGTGCCTCAAGGGTATCAACCCCAAGGTCAGTACTTGAATCAAGGTTTCCAACCACCTTTTGGTCAACGTATGTTCAAGGAACGAGAAATGTACCTTTAAATTATCAATCCTACCCTCAACCCGATTATGGTCCTCAATATTCTCAACCTGTTATGGGTCTGTCACACGGAATAAGTCGATCTTGCGGATAAGATAGACCTTCCTATAATCTAAAGAAGACCTAATGACAAGCAAACCAACCAGACACTATCTTTCTCTAAATATGCTTTAATAAACAATGGCAAACAAGTGTTTTTAGGGCCTACCTTAGGTCCAACGCTAGCTTGTGGATGCCCTCACTCCTTTGATCCAAATGAGCTCCTTTTCGCGAATCTGCAAACACAAACAAGGCAAACAAATTAAATAGCACCTGAAAAGCCAATTGCATAAAACATATTTAACATGAAAGTCAAGGAGTCCATGAAACAAATAACATAAGATACTTGTTGAGAAAAATGAGTTTGATTGTATTAATTCAAAAGAAGAAGAACTTTACAACCTTTGCCTTGACGCTGTACAAGCTCCTCCCAGGGTCCAGCAAGAAGTCTCCTCTACTTTGACAAATTTCACTCACTCCCCAATGAAGCCAAAAAGATGTGTGATCTCTCCTCTTAAGCTCAACTAGGAAGTCTTGATTTCACCAGCATTTACCCTCAAAAATGTTTAGCTTCTAACCTCCCTAACAACCAGCCCAATTCCTATATTTATAGTGCAATGGAGGGAGGTTACTAGGTCCTCCTTCAAAGGGATAGCTCCTCTCATCAAGGGATTAGCTCCTTCTCTTTTGGGATGCATGGACCACCTCAAAGCGAACAATCCACGTCAAAATTCCTTCTAGAAACCTCTAGAATTAACCCAAAGTGAGTTTTTTAAGATAAAACTTGCGCCTTTTGACTTTCACAGGGGTCCGCACCTACACCGTTAGGGACAGAGCGGGCAGGTCCACAGTTTTTGTACACAGAAGGTGCGGGACCGTAGGTGACCATGATAGAAAGTGTGGAACCAGAGTTACATTGATTTTTAATGTCTTCCTCTCATTTCCAAAGCTTAATTTGAAGAGCTGAGGTCTGAGACTTGCTTAGGAGGACAGTACAAGTGATGATAGACCCATACTGACTGCAAATAATCATGGTGACGATATTTTTGTGTAACAGATTGCCCCCTAAAGTGCGAAGTCTGTAGTAGATGGGGATTTCTTATCATTTAGGAAGAGTGAAGTACTTTATCATTTCGAGGATTATCTTGTGAGAACCCGGTTGGAACCTGTAAAAACATTCAATGCAAGATATATATATGAGATCATATCATCGCTGAGGTAGGCATTCCCATACTCAGATAAAAACTGACTAGAAACTAACTACTGCTCTGATACAGGAATGATCTTGTAAAACATCACAAGTATAGACTCATGTGGACACAGTATGGACGCAACCATCTGTTTATCAATAGTCCATTATATAATGAATACAAAATTCCTTGTAGCCTGGATTGTGGAAACTAGATCCAGGGTCTTCATTTCTACTTCCCGAAATAGTACGATTCTATCCATGCGAATGAATGTGTTGATGTCGAACATGGTAGAAACCACTTGATTACCAGTCAATGATGTAAAGTGTTAACAAGTGTGAGAGAAACCACCAGTGATGTCAATGGCTTTCAAAGTACCCAGTACAATCCATGAGATGCGAATAAATGTGTTGATGTCGAGCATGTCACGGAATCCTTTGATCGAAAGTCAATGATGTAAACTGTCGTCAAAGGCGAGAAACCTGCCATTGATGCATGCAGATCTCAAGGTACTGACGATTCCTAGATCATCTTTCTAGATAATGAGCTGATGTCGATAGAAAGCGATCCGTCATAGGCAAGCCCACAACACGAAATCATAGATCAAGTTGAAGAAATTTAGTTGCAAGGATTGACTCAGGGAAGGTCAAGATGGATGACAGATATTTTGCAAATGAATGGCTTATTTGCAGTGACCTCTTGAACACATAACGACATGACAGATGGTTTGGTGACAATTGACCCAAAGTTAATACCCAGAAACCGGCTGAAGACTTTCAATGTGGTTTGATCAACTGTTAGGCAAAGGATTTCCCAACCCAGGTGAATAAAAGTGTCGTGTTTAAGAGTGGTTACAAAGTATGACAAACAGACTCATTTTTCTCTCTTTTCCCCCACCATTTCTGGCAAGTACCTCTTTATTTTTGACAAGCTTGAGGAGGATAACATTTGCTTGATTATAAGCTCATCCTTCGGATGAGTCCAACTTAGTTTAAATTCGAACCCTAAGAAGGAGTGGTTCGTTCCTGTTTGTAATTGAACAGGTCCTTTACTGTGAAATTTTAACGAGTCCAGCATAGGAGAAACTCGACGTTTTTCAATTTTAGAGAGTCTGAAAAAACTTAAGAAGACTCCAGGGTTGACCTTTTTCGTAAATTTGTGTCTCCCAAGCCCGAAAAAGTATAAAATAATACTTGAGAGAACCACTTGATCTTTTACAACCAAGGAGTACTTTTCGTCATTAGTGCCTTTGACCCGAAAAAGTAAAAAAGCGATCAATGACACGTCGTTTTATAACCAATATCGAATTTGAAACGACAAAAATCCGGTAATCTTTTCATGTTTTTACGGTCGGAAAAGAGTTGTAAGTGGACCGTCTTTTAATTCCGTTTTAACGAGTCTAAAAGAAACACTCAACAATCTTTTCATGTTTTAGGAGTCAGAAAAGAGCTTAAAGATGACTCTACATGTTTTTTCGTTGAAAATGATAGATTTCACCTGAATAATCCTTTATTCTGCACAAAAACACAAACATTACTCATACCTGTTTGAAATGGATAAAAATGTCGCAAAATACCTTTTCAAAGTGAAACATAAACAAATTTGCAATTTATTTACTCAAAAAACTTATAAAAAGGGCCTTTGTCAATTCATTTTTACCGTTTGAGTTTGGGTGAGAAAATAGTGCTTTTGCTCAGAAAACTTCCCGTGAAGATTGCGGAAAATCCAACTGTCAGAATCGAACACCGTCTTCTCCAGGTAATCCACATCATCCCACTCTTCATTTTTAACCGTTTAATTTTTTGTTTTAGTCCTTTATTTCATTTTTGGGAGGGTTTTTAGGCGCAAAACCCGCGCGCGGGGGCCCGCAGGTTTACCATTGCGGGCCTGCGGACCCCAACTTTTTCTCCATTGGGAAAAAGCTCGGGGTCCGCACCTTTCATGTAGACAATGTGTGGTCCCACGCACTATGTCTAACCCGGAGGGTGCGTACCCCGCCACAAGGGTTTTGAACCCAAGAATTCTAAAAAATGGACCACACAAAATATTTTCTAGCAATTTAATTAATCTTTGTACTTGATGCAGAGAGTACATCATGCTAGATTGGCGTGAACGAGAGCATGAGGACGTGAATGCTGCCGCATGGAATCATCAACCTTCACTTGATGCTTTGAGGGCGTGCAGATTGTACAAATTCTGGGCCATTCCTGGCATGAGGGCTCAGGTGGATTTCTTACAGTGGCTGGTTGACAGATGGAGCATACAGGACCAGTGCTTCTTTATTGGCGGCCACCAGCTCGAAATCGAGCCGGCGGACATATATTTCTTGACTGGTTTGCCTGAGAGAGGCGAAGACTTGACTCTACACGGGACTAGGCCAGGTGGCCAGTCTGTCGATAGCCTCCGGCTAGAGTACTGCAACAGCCAAGCTAGAGACAAAGGGATAGACATAAAGACCATATCCCGTCCTGAACTCATGGTGATTGCATTTACTGTCACCAGACTTTGCGGAGCTGCCGCATTACATATTGCCACCGGATCCCAGATGCGTATGGCAGTTGATTGCTTTCGAGGCACCATCTTCAACTGGTGCGATGCCGTGTTGGCCAATGTGAAAGGCCAACTGACCAGGGCCAAGAACGGACGACTAAAGACCTTTGGTTATGGGGCTTTGGTCATGAGTTTTGGCATGGAGAGGGTTCCTATGCTGATCCCACATCACCTTACTGTTGGAGTTGGGCTTCCTCGAGAGCCCAAACTGATGCGATGGGTTGCAATCATGGCCCGTCACCCAGACGAGAGGACAGAGGTTGCTCGGTTCAAACCTGAGTATTTCCAATGGTTGGAAAACTAGGTCTTTTCCATTCAGGACTTCCCTTACGCTGGGATAGATTTTCGTGGTGACCCAAACATGGTTCTTCCACCAGGAGAGCAGTAGGACGAGTCAGGTAAAATCCTTTTCAACATTTTCCTATTTTAATTTTTTTTATTATTTTTCCATCTTCTCAAAACTGATAGTAAAAAATTTTAAAATGCAGATGTGGGTCCACAGCGACCAACTGCTCTCTAGCCTTTCGAGAGGAGACAACCAGTTGCACCCACGCCAGCCCCACAGGACGAATCGACAGAGGTTTTGGCCGAGTTGGAGGGTCATCTCGAGCGCTTGACAGGAGATATTACTGAGACCACTATAGACAACATTCCTCGTCGACTTCAGCGCTATGTGATTGGAGTCCCGGGACCCTTTAGGAGGTTCCTTTGCAAGGTGGCCCGTGCAGTGGTTTCTTATAGAGATCATCACCAGTGATAGGATGATCGCCTATTGTGGGCACATGTGACATTTTTGTTTTTGTACTTATCATTTTTGCCGATCATAAGGTGTTTTTCAACCTATGATCGAGGACGATGTATTTTTTGACACACTCCTATATATATATATATCACTATTACCAGCTTATCTTATAAATCATGTTATGGAATGGTTTTAAATTTACATGTATGATTATTGCAAATGTCTATTTAACATTCGAGAAGCAATTGCATCTGCTAATGTATTTAAAGATCTCGGAATATGCTGATATTCAATGTAATCAAATTCACGCTCCAAGGGACGCACTCTCAAAAATAATCTTAATAACACTGGATTTCTAATGGCATACACTCTATTAAGCTGTAATACAACGAGTTCAGAATCTAACCTCACTATCAAGCTCCAAATCCCAAATGAAATAGATTCAAACAATAACTCAATCACTGCACTGTACTCGGCAATGTTGTTTGTTGTTTGACTGAGGCTTACCCCATGCATAGATACTAACTCGTCAGAGGGTGAATAGATAACCCAAGCTACGGAAGAGATGTTCCATGTATTACGACAAGCACCATCAGTGAAACCAATGTATGTTTGGAGAGGCATCGACATCTGCAATATCAAGAGTAAAACCAAGATAAGCAGGAATAATGATGAAAAAACACTCTCTAAGCTAAGCACACTGTTTAAACTAAAACACACCAGCTAGAAAGAAAAACTATCCTAACTAAAAATCTCCATACCCATTCTTTTAAGCATAATACCTCTTCAAGTAAAGGCCATTTCTGGGTTTACCCAAAGAGTCCCCGTCAAAGTCTACCAATTCATAAGCCCCTTTGGCTAGATTTCGCTTGACAACATAGGGACCATGCCACATAGGAATGAATTTTCCAGCGCCCAATTTATCATTAGCTTGATCATAAACTAGGACTAGATCTCCTTCCGAAAAATTTCGAGGGGTCACATTTCGATCATACTGAGCTTTCATTCGTTTTGCGTGAGTCTCGATTGCCAATGCAGCATCACGTCGATTCTCATCTAATTGAGCCAAGTATAAAAAACGCTTTTCCTCTTCGGAAGTGGCTGGAAGTAACTTGATGGTCATTTGCAGTGACGGGATTTCGCATTCAATGGGTAACACGGCTTCCAAACCATAGACTAGTTGGAAAGGAGTGAACCTTGTTGATGTTTTTACTGAAGTTCGGTATGCCCAAAGTGCTGAAAATAGCATGTTGTGCCAATTCGACCGATGAATCCCAATGATTCATCAGATCATGATAACTAAAACTTTGTTGATGGATTCAACCATACCATTCACTTGTGGATAATAAGGGGTTGAACTATCGTGACGTAAACCAAGCTGGCCTGTACGTTCGGTCATCATAACGTTTCGAAAAGGACGCCCATGATCAGTGATTATCGCTTGTGGGACACCAAACCTAGCAATTATATGATTGAACATGAAAATTGCAGCTGTCTTGCTGTCTGCCTCGAATGTAGGCATCGCCTCGGCCCACTTAGTAAAATAATCTACCGCAAGGATGATATACACATGCCCCCCGGCCGAGTGAGGGTTACATGTAATAAAATCGATACCCCATTTGGAAAAAGGACCAACGACAATTATAGGGTGGAGAGGAGCAGGTGGAGCGCGCATCTTACGATAAAAAATTTGGCAATTGTGGCATTTTCGGACCGCCGTAATACAATCTTTAAATAAAGACGGCCAGAAGTAGCCAGCGCGCAATATCTTTTGGGTTGTGGCATACCCAGACATATGAACACCACACGCTCCAGAGTGACAGTCATTTAGAACCCTTTCAACTTCCTTGTGAGTTAAGCAACGTCGAAAAACAGAGTCCGCCCCACGGCGATAAAGAGTATCTCCAATAATTCTGAATTGTTGGGACTGGAATCGAATTTTCCGACGTTCTGACCTTGAAATTTCTGGCCAAAAGGATTGGTTATGGAGATAAACGATGATATCCGCATACCATGGATCTAAAGTGCTGATTAGAAACAAGGATTCGTCCACAATGGGCTCCTCCGCCACAGTTTCCGTGTCAGCACGCGGGAAGTCACACATTAATTCCACAAAAACTAAAGATTTCTTAGACTTATATTTCTCAAATTCCAAGTCGAAATCTTGCAGGATAAGGATCCATTTAGAGTACTTGCCCCCTAGCAATTGCTTGGTCAAAATGTAGATCATAGGGTTGCAATCCGAAATTACCGTAGTTTTACGTAGTAAAATGTAGTGACGAAAATGTTGGACAGCTTGAACGGCTGCCAATGCCAATTTCTCCACATGTGAGTATTTTAGCTCAGTTGGATTTAAGGTTCGACTGAGGTAATATATCACATGTTCCGTTCCGAATTCATCTTCCTGAACTAAGACCATTCCAATGGTGGAATGAGAGGCGGCGAGATACAAGAAGTAATCCTGGTTGTAATTGGGAGGATGCAACAACGGTGCATGGGTCAACGCGTGTTTGAGTGCATCAAAATATTTCTGAGCTATCTCATCCCAATAGAATTGAGTGTTTTGCTTCAACAACCGGGTAAAACCCTTTGTAACCTCGACGTAGTTAGGAATGAATCGTCGTAAAAAGTTTGCTTTCCCCTACAAACTTTGGAGTTGGCGAAGACTCGAAGGAGGAGGCAATTTGATGATAGCTTCGACCTTTGAGGGATCAACGCGAATGCCGGCTTTCGAAACTACAAACCCCAGCAATCGACCCGTTTCTATACAGAAGACACATTTGTGTGGGTTCAAGTGAATACGATAATGCCTACACCTCATAAAGATTGCTCGTAAATGGACGAGCTGATCAGCTCGATGTAATGAATGAGCAGGCAAATCATCGAGATACGGTTGCACAATGTGCTTGATGTCATGAAACGCATAAGACATCGCCCTTTGAAAAGTTGCTCCGGCATTCTTAAGCCCAAAAGGTAATTTGCAATAAGAAAATGTCCCCCATGGACAAATGAAAGCTGTTTTTGGTTGATCGGCAGGTAGAATATTGATTTGATTGTATCCGGAAAAACCATCCATAAAGGAAAATATTTCGCTGCTGGCACAATCATCAATGATTTGATCGATATAGGGGTTTGGGTAATTGTCCTTTGGACAGGCTCGATTAATGTCCCTATAGTCGATGCATATTCTTATTGTTCCCTGCTTTTTGTTAACCGGAACAATATTCGATACCCAATCCGTTAACGGGATCGGATAAATGAAACTTGCTTTCAACAGTTTTTCAACTTATGCTTTAATTGCAACAGCTTTTCATGGGTGAATCTGACGCAAACGTTGCCGGACGGGTTTAGCGTCTGAGTAAGTCTTTATCTCATGAACAAAAATTGCGGGATCAATTCCTGGCATTTCCTCATAGGACCAGGCAAACAAATCGCGGAATTCTTGAAATAGGGCCTTATATAATTGAATTTCGTCATCTGTACACAAGGCACCTATATGAATGTTCTCAACAATTCCGAGCTTAACCGAAATGTCAATAGGAATAGTTCGAGAGATGTTTCCCAAATTTAACTCTGAATCAGGATGTTTCATTGGATTCTGAGGTTCCTTGACATATTCAGTTGTAAAAATTGATGAGAAATCATTTTCAAAACGATCATCCTCAGGTAAAAACGAAGATCTGTGATGGAGATCTTCCCATGGTAAATCATCTACACATAGGATTTCACGAATTTTCTCATCAGAGTGAACAAGTTCAGAAAACGTAGTTAAATCCGAGGTTGATGTGAAAAGTGATTCCTCACGGACCACATTCATTAAGTCATTTTTGGTTGAACACGGGTCGGCAAAAGACTACACGGCTTCATAGGCAATTTCATATGGACTCAAAGGCATGGAATTACCAAATGAGTCTATCTCAGATTCAGAAGGAATGATCCAAGGATCATCATAAACAATGGTGTCTGATGTAATCATATGAATGGTTGCAAATGAAGATGATGCGTTGATTGGAGGAAAAGGAAAAGTTCCCAGTAAACCGGTATCTTTAACTAATCCTACTCCAACATCCTTATATGGGATAGTCGTTTTACCAACATGCTGAATACTCTCCGAAGAGGCTGGGTCGGATGAAAAGTAAGCCAACTGGTCTATTGTTACGATCTTTCCATTGTGCGGAAACTTTATTACTCGAAAGACCGATGAAACAACCGCTGTCATAGCGTAAGACCAACTTCGACCCAAGAGAAGGTTGTAGTCTAGAGGGGCATCAACCACCTCCACATCTAGACTAACAGTTTTTCCTTCAACCCCTATAGGCAAATCCTGTAGAATGCCAAAAGGATGAAACCCATGGCCATCCAAGGCCTTTAGAATCATCGGGGATTGATTTAGCGAAGGAGAACCAAGCGATCTCCAACATTGTATCGACATAATACACGTTGAGGCTCCCTCATCAATTACAGTCCGATGAATAGGCCTGTTTTTGACTATCACTGGAATCTGGAAAGCCATTTGATGAGGCAAACGCGGTGTACTATTTTCTAGATCGAAAATTATTAGGTTCGGGTACTTGTGACAACCGTACTTAAACTAGGTTGTCCTACAGGCATCTGAACCGAAGTTTGAATCGTAGGTCCAGACGGTGGTAAAGATGTCTGAGGAGTAGATACAGGAACAGTAGAAACCAGAGCTGTCGATACTCCAGAAGTAGGTGGGGTAGATTGAACAGATGTAGTGGCAGTTGTAGCAGTCGTTTGAGGCGGAGTACGAGGTGTACTAGGCCCAGGCTGAGAAACTACCGAAGGTACAGAAGTTTGAATGTTAGACTGGACTGGTTGCTGGGGTGTACCAGAAACTAAGGGTTGTCCAGTTTGAGATGACAACTGTACACTTGGCTGCAACACCTGTTGGGTTTGCGATGGATCCCACACTATATTCATTCTGGGGTACTGACCCATAACTGGTTGAGAATATTGAGGACCATAACCGGGTTGAGGGTAGGATTGATAATTGAAAGGTACATTTCCCGTTCCTTGAACAAACGTTTGACCTTGGGGTGGTTGGAAACCTTGGTTCGAGTATTGACCTTGGGGTTGATACCCTTGAGGCACATACTGATACTGGGGTTGACCTTGAGGTATAAATTGATACTGGGGTTGACCTTGGGGTACATATTGAGTCTGGGGTTGACCTTGAGGAACGTACTGTCCCGTAGGTATGTACTGTCCTTGAGGTTGCCCCCCAGATGCAAATTGTGTACCTTGAGGTTGCCCCCCAGGCGGTAACTGGCCACCTTGAGGTTGAGGATTGGGAATAGAACCTGACATCATAAGAATGTCTTCTACGCTCAATGGCTTTGTACCATTGCTTCTAGTTAATAACCCTTGCTCAATGGGTTGAGGAGATGCTCCCAAAAAAGTACCAGAAAGAGACTGATACCCAGAGGGAACAGATGGACCGCCGTACAAAAAGGATTCGGGCGATTGAGTAAACATGGACGACTGTCCTGACATATTTACGGGAGTATAAAAACCTCTAGGTGTTGAGTGATAAGGAGCACGAGGTGGTGAAAAACTTAACCCTGAGTTTTCTAAATAATTAGTGAAAGAAAGATACCAAGAATTGCTCCTAGGTGGACTGTAAAAAATTGATTCACGCTCCCTTAGTTCAATATCCGGTTGATTTTCAGGGATAGGGATGCCTACTTCTTCTTCTTCCGGAGCAAGTTCTTCAATAGAAATAAGTCCAGAAGGAAGATCTTGAGTGATTACTCTTTCTACCCTAGGTGAATCAGGACCACTAAAAGTTGGAGAAACAAACCCCGATGTCAGAGTAGCAGCAAATTCACTTTCAGGCTCGGATATTTCGGGTTCTTCACCTATATCACTAGTAGATGAAAAGCTACCAGCGATTTTGGAGACAGACACTGACTGTGGATTATATTCTGCTACTAGCGTTTGAAAATCAGGATGTACTATCAAAGAAGATTCTCCTTCTTCCAGTGACCCAACTCTACTGTCTCTAGGAGTTACGAGGACTTTTAAGCCTTCAAGTTGGCTCGGTACTTCCTCAGGAGGTTGGCCCCGAAGTCTACGGGACTTCCTCAGTAACTCAGCCACGTTTATAATCTCAGGAGACTGGCCCCGAAGTCTACAGGACTGTCTTGGTAATTCAACCACAGTTAAAGACTTTTAACTACTTCACATGCAAACAAAGTAAAATCTCAATAAAAAGCACCAAAGGTCTCTAAAGAACCAAACAAATTTGAATCACACGCCTAAAGAATCTAGGAGATCAAACACACACAAATAGTAACTTTTCGGACTGAAAACACTAGTTGGTGATGAAATCCAACATCGTAGAGTTCAATACAGAAATGGCGGTTGGAACAGTTACCCTGGCAACCTGCTTAATGAATAGACTGGCAGAAGTTCCTCCACTTAACCGTCTCGAGTGAAGTGAACCCCCCAGAAAATCCAAGTGAGTCTAGCCGACGTCTACTCCAGGTATAGTGGGATCTTCCCACCATTGTCACCTTAGGAAGAGTCCTAAAGAATATGGCCACTAAGGTCACCAACTGAGACAAATACACCTGGGGGAACAGTCTACGATCCGATACGCACGCAAGGGCAAAGTAGCAAGCTCAATCCCCTTGAAAGCTCCTTGACATAATCCAAGGTTTACCAACAAGTGACCCCAGGCTCCTCGACAATGGTTAATCCAAGGTTTACCGTTTTTAATACGTGAATATCTGGCGTCGTTCCCAATGAGGAAGGATTGATTCCCACACTGGTTCGAACACGATCTCGTGCTTCTCCTTTAAGAAGAGCTTTCCCAGAGCATAAATGCAACAATTGGATTTCTTCCCTACCACAAGGTACAGCTACTTGTTTGTTTTTACTGTCTTGGAGAGTTAATTACTCTCCTACTCCAAGACACTAGCCTAAGCTAAGTTGGTGTATCAGAGACCTAGAAATAAAAATGTTACTAGGTGAATTTTACTTTAAGCGTTAATTTTAGTGGTTTTTGTTTAAGTCCAAAGGTGCGGAGATGAAACTCGTGGTATGAAGACTCGACTCGAAATCACTAAAAATGCACCTAAGATGATCTAAACAATCTTTTTCTCTTCGATGAACTTCTAAACTAAGAAAGAGTTTGAGAATGCAAATACTTTGTAAACAAAAATCTTTCTCAATTAAACAAATTCAAAGAAGAGCTTTTCCTTTCCAAAGCACTCAAAACGAGACAACTAGTTATTTCACAAAAATTTCCCTTTTTCGTTTCAAAGCATTCAATCACTACAAAAAACAAACTTTTTTCAAAAGAGATTTTTTTTATATTTTGTAAATAAAACACTCAAAACTAATGAAAATGACTAACTTTGAGAGCTATAAACTATAAAAACCTATTTGAAGTCAAAGCCTACTAAAAGTCTTTTTTAAGGATGTTTTACTCAGCTAGATGGAAGCTAAGGACTAATTTATGTAGAATCAAAAATCAGTCAAGAACAACCAATTTTGTTTTCTTTTTGAAAATGAAAATCCAAACTTTCAAATACAAGCTTTTCGAAGTTTTGTAAAGAGAAAACTCAAAGCGGATTCCTCAAACAAGGGGAGATTTCATAAATGGTCAGACTCATAAGAAGGCTGGTAGACACTAAGGTGATCTGAAGTCCTTACATCTTCTAAGCTCAGAGCCACTACACAACCAAAATGAAAAACAAACCCAACAAGCAAAACTCCTAGGAATTTCACCTAAAACCCTAACACTAACGAAATCAATCCAAGGAAAGCTTCTGACAAGTTATATGCAGGTCTGGGCAGTGGATAACAATTTCTAAAGACAAACTAAGCTGACTGACAGAGGAAATTTTAGGGTTTTCAAAATTTTGACAGGGGCCGCAGGCCCACAGTTGGCACAGGTGCGGTCCCGCTCTGTGCTAAAAGCCAAGATGTGGGTAAGTACGCACTGTGTTAAACGGCTAGGGTGCGGTCCTCTCCCAAAGCTATGAAAAACGAAAAATAACCTTGGATCTACAAACTCTACCCAATTTTACACACAACAAGCCAAAAATAGAAACAAAAATAGAGTTTCTCAGGTCAAAGTAGAAACAAGGAAAACAATCAAGTCCCCAGCGGAGTTGCCATTTTGTCACACGGAATTAGTCGATCTTGCGGACAAGATAGACCTTCCTAGAATCTAAAGAAAACCTAATGACAAGCAAACCAACCAGACACTATCTTTCTCTAAAATGCTTTAATAAACAATGGCAAACAAGTGTTTTTAGGGCCTACCTTAGGTCCAACGCTAGCTTGTGGATGCCCTCGCTCGTTTGATCCAAATGAGCTCCTTTTCGCAAATCTGCAAACACAAACAAGGCAAACAAATTAAATAGCACCTGAAAAGCCAATTGCATAAAACATATTTAACATGAAGGTTAAGGAGTCCATGAAACAAATAACATAAGATACTTGTTGAGAAAAATGAGTTTGATTGTATTAATTCAAAAGAAGAAGAACTTTACAACCTTTTCCTTACGCTGTACAAGCTCCTCCCAGGGTCCAGCAAGAAGTCTCCTCTACTTTGACAAGTTTCACTCACTCCCTAATGAAGCCAAAAATATGTGTGATCTCTCCTCTTAAGCTCAACTAGGAAGTCTTGATTTCACCAGCATTTACCCTAAAAAATGTTCAGCTTCTAACCTCCCTAGCAACCAGCCCAATGCCTGTATTTATAGTGCAATGTAGGGAGGTTACTAGGTCCTCCTTCAAAGGGATAAAGCCCTCCTTCAAAGGGATAGCTCCTCTCATCAAGGGATTAGCTCCTTCTCTTTTGGGATGCATGGACCACCTCAGAGTGAACAATCCACGTCAAAATTCCTTCTAGAAACCTCTAGAATTAACCCAAAGTGAGTTTTTTAAGGTAAAACTTGCGCCTTTTGACTTTCACAGGGGTCCGCACCTACATCGTTAGGGACAGAGCGGGCAGGTCCGCAGTTTTTGTACACAGAAGGTGCGGGACCGCAGGTGACCATGATAGAAAGTGCGGAACTAGAGTTACATTGATTTTTAATGTCTTTCTCTCATTTCCAAAGTTTGATTTGAAGAGCTGAGGTCTGAGACTTGCTTAGGAGGACAATACAAGTGATGATAGACCCATACTGACTGCAAATAATCATGGTGTCGATATTTTTGTGTAACAGGGTCCGTACCCCGGAATGAACATAGTGTGGGATCCATCACAAACTCAACAGGTGTTGCAGCCAAATGGACAGTTGTCATCTCAAACTGGACAACCCTTAGTTTCTGGTACACCCCAGCAACCAGTCCAGTCTAACATTCAAAATTCTGTACCTTCGGTAGTTTCTCAGCCTGGGCCTAGTACGCCTCGTACTCCGCCTCAAACGACTGCTACAACTGCTGCAACATCTGTTCAATCTACCCCACCTACTTCTGGAGTATCGACAGCTCCGGTTTCTACTGTTCCTGTATCTACTCCTCAGACATCTTTACCACCGTCTGGATCTATGATTCAAACTTCGGTTCAGATGCCTGTAGGACAACCTGGTTCAAGTACGGTTGTCACAAGTCAACCACAATTTACTTATCAACTGTACCAGGGACAGTACCAATTTGGTCCTACTGTGCAGCAGCCAGTCTATCAGTATCAACCGTACCTTGGGTACACTTATCAACAACCTCAACAACCCCAGTATGGTCCGGTTAATCCTGGTTTTCCGAGAGGATACAATATCTAAAATGCAATTCCTATTCCTAGTTATCCTGGATATCCTCCTCCTGGGGTTGGTCTCATGACCCAGAGTTTTAGGGATCGTAATCATCAGTTACCGTTTATCGCAACTTTGGACTTACCTGACTTGTCACGCCTAACGAACGATCCCATTAATTATCTTCCGTTTTGGCCGCCAATGCCGAATAAGTTGCCCAGTGACATTCCTAAGTTCGAAGGTAAATCAGGAGAGGACCCGTCAAACCATGTGATGACTTACCACCTCTTGTGTGCGTCTAACTCCATTTCAGATGATTCAATCTGTCTTAGACTTTTCCAGTGCACTCTAATTGGTCTCGCGGCCAAGTGGTACATTGAGTTACCGCGAGGCACTTTTTATAATTTTAGTCAGTTAGATACCTCGTTTTTAACTTATTTTCAGTTGCCAGTCCGATATGACAATGGCACAGAATTGTTAACTTCATTAAAACAATCGACATCCACTTACATTTCCGATCATATTCATGAGTGGAGACGTCGACGGCGTTTAGTGAAGGTTTTTATTCCAGATCAGATCTTGGCTGAGTGGTTTGTAAAATCTTTGTTGCCAAAGATCACTGAAGATGTAGCTAAAGCCGGATTTGTTACTGAGGAGCAAGTAATTGCTCAAGCACAGTACCTCGACTTGGTCTATACTCAGTCAGGTACATTACATGAGAAAATCCCTGATCTTCCCAAGCAAAATCAAATCGCTGCAGCTCCTTCGGGATCTCATGCCGCCGATGGTATGATTGGTACGGTTAACACTAAAAGTAAGAAGAAATCTTCCAAGAATTCTTCTCCTATCATAACCTTGCCTGATTCCCCAACAGGAGATTCTTTTGCAGAGATTTCCGCCGATATTCACGTTGTAGAGTCATCTACAGCCAAATCAAAATCTGGTGGAAAGAAGAAAGGAAAGAAGAAGAATAAAACAGACAAAAATTCAAAGGAGAAACCTGAAAAATCAGAATCCAATGATGAAAAAAGCAAACCTCGTTATCCTTGTCTCATTTGTGACGATGAACATTTTACAAGAGACTGCCCTCATCGTGCAGAGGTTGCGAAGATTGTCAAAGGTTCCCAAACTCCTGCTGTTTTGAAGGATCCTTTTCCAGCTCAAGACAGTAAGATGATAGGTTCTTCCTCAAGTGCCAATGAAGAACCCATTCTGATGATGTCCCATGTTAGGATTGCGACTCGATCACAAGATTATGGTAGTAAAAGTCCTGTTGATGGTAAAGAAGCAGAATCTTCTCATTCTAATCCATCAACCTCAGCTCCCGGTTCCAATCCACTACAGATCGATAAACCTAATCCAGACTTGGTAATCAAACCGCCCGCCAAGGGTATACTTCGAAAGTCAGCTTTCAATCCACATACGAGAGCGGCTCAGAACTATAACATTGTTGAGGATTTAGCTGTTTCACCCTCAGCAATGTCGGCTTTGGAAGTGCTGCAATCATGTCCAGCACAACGTAAATTACTTTTGTCGGCTATAGGAGCTGTTGATGTTCAGGACTCGAACCTAATAATTTTCGATCTAGAAAATAGTACACTGTGTTTGCCTCATCAAATGGCTTTCCAGATCCCAGTGATAGTCAAAAACATGCCTATTCATCGGACTGTGATTGATGAGGGAGCCTCAACGTGTATTATCGATACAGTGTTGGAGATCACTTGGTTCTCCTTCGCTAAACCAATCCCCGACGATTCTAAAGGCCTTTGATGGCCGTGGGTTTCATCCTTTTGGCATTCTACAAGATTTGCCTATAGGGGTTGAAGGAAAAACCGTTAATCTAGATGTGGAGGTGGTTGATGCCCCTCTAGATTACAACCTTCTCTTGGGTCGAAGTTGGTCTTACGCTATGACAGTGGTCGTTTCATCAGTCTTTCGGGTTATAAAGTTTCCTCATAATGGAAAGATCGTAACAATAGACCATCTGGCTTACTTTTCATCCGACCCAGCCTCTTCGGAAAGTATTTAGCATGTCGGTAAAACGACTATCCCGTATAAGGATGTTGGAGTAGGACTAGTTAAATTTGTCGGTTTACTGGGAACTTTTCCTTTTCCTTCGATCAACACATCGTCTTCATTTGCAACCATTCATATGATTACATCAGACACCATTGTTTATGATGATCCTTGGATCATTCCTTCTGAATCTGAGATAGACTCATTTGGTAATGTCATGCCTTTGAGTCCATATGAAATTGCGTATGAGGCCGTGCAATCATTTACCGACCCATTTTCAACCGAAAATGAATTCATGAATGTGGTCCGTGAGGAATCACTTTTCACATCAAGCTCGGATTTAATCACGTTTTCTGAACTTGTTCACTCTGATGAGCAAATTCGTGAGATCCTATGTGTAGATGATTTACCATGGGAAGATCTCCATCACAGATCTTCGTTTTTACCCGAGAATGATCATTTTGAAAATTATTTCTCATCAATTTTTACGACTGAATATGTCAAGGAACCTCAGAATTCAATGAAACATCCTGATTCAGAGTTAAATTTTGGAAACATCTCTTGAACTATTCTTATTGACATTTCGGTTAAGCCCGGAATTGTTGAGAACATTCATATAGGTGCCTCATGTACAGATGACGAAATTCAGATATATAAGGCCATATTTCAAGAATTCTGCGACGTGTTTGACTGGTCCTATGAGGAAATGCCAGGAATTGATCCCACGATTGTTGTTCATGAGATCAAGACTTACCCGAACGCTAAACCCGTCCGGCAACGTTTGCGTCAGATTCACCCAAGAAAAGCTGCTGCAATTAAAGCAGAAGTTGAAAAATTACTCAAAGCAGGTTTCATTTATCCGATCCCGTTAACGGATTGGGTATCGAATATTGTTCCGGTTAACAAAAAGCAGGGAACAATAAGAATATGCATCGATTATAGGGACATTAATCGAGCCTGTCCAAAGTACAATTACCCAACTCCCTATATCGATCAAATCATTGATGATTGTGTCGACAACGAAATATTCTCCTTCATGGATGGTTTTTCCGGATACAATCAAATCAATATTCTACCTTCCGATCAACCAAAAACGGCTTTCATTTGTCCATGGGGGACATTTGCTTATTGCAAGTTACCTTTTGGGCTGAAAAATGCTGGAGAAACTTTTCAAAGGGCGATGTCTTATGCGTTTCATGACATCAAGCACATTGTGCAACCGTATCTCGATGACTTGCCTGCTCATTCATTACATCGAGCTGATCACCTCGTCCATTTACGAGCAATCTTTATGAGGTGTAGACATTATCGGATTCGGTTGAACCCACACAAATGTGTCTTCTGTATAGAAACGGGTCGATTGTTGGGGTTTGTAGTTTCGAAAGCCGACATTCGCGTCGATCCCTTGAAGGTCGAAGCTATCTTCAAATTGCCTCCTCCTTCGAGTCTTTGCCAACTCCAAAGTTTGCAAGGGAAAGCAAACTTTTTACGACGATTCATTCCTAACTACGCCGAGGTTACAAAGGGTTTTACCCGGTTGTTGAAACAGAATACTCCATTCTATTGGGATGAGATAGCTTAGAAATCTTTTGATGCACTCAAACACACGTTGACCCATGCACCGTTATTGCATTCTCCCAACTACAACCGGGATTACTCTTGTATCTCGCCGCCTCTCATTCCAACATTGGAATGGTCTTAGTTCAGGAAGATGAATTCGGAAATGAGCATGTGATATATTACCTTAGTTGAACTTTAAATCCAACTGAGCTAAAATACTCACATGTGGAGAAATTGGCATTGGCAGCTGTTCAAGCTGTCCAACGTTTTCGTCACTACATTTTACTACGTAAAACTACAATAATTTCAGATTGCAACCCTATGATCTACATTTTGACCAAGCAATTGCTAGGGGGCAAGTACTCTAAATGGATTGTTATCCTACAGGAGTTCGACTTGGAATTTGAGAAATCTAAGTCTAAGAAATCTTTAGTCTTTGCGGAGTTAATGTGTGATTTCCCGCGTACTGATACGGAAACTGTGGCAGAGGAGCCCATTGCGGATGAATCCTTGTTTCTAATCAGTACTTGAGATCCATGGTATGGGTATATCATCGTTTATCTCCAGACCCAATCCTTTCGGCCAGAAATTTCAAGGTCAGAACTTCGGAAAATACGATTCCAGTCCCAACAATACAGGATTATTGGAGATACTTTATCGCCGTGGGGCGGACTCTGTTTTTCGACGTTGCTTAACTCACGAAGAAGCTGAAAGGGTTCTAAATGACTGTCACTCTGGAGCGTGTGGCGGTCATATGTCTGGGTATGCCACAGCCCAAAAGATATTGCGCGCTGGCTACTTCTGGCCGTCTTTGTTTAAAGATTGTATTACTGCGGTCCGAAAATGCAACAACTGCCAAATTTTTGATCGAAATATGCGCGCTCCACCTGCTCCTCTCCACCCTATAATTACCGTTGGTCCTTTTTCCAAATGGGGTATCGATTTTATTACATGTAACCCTCACTCGGCTGGGGGGCATGCGTATATCATCCTTGCGGTAGATTATTTTACCAAGTGGGCCGAGGCGATGCCTACATTGGAGGCAGACGGCAAGACAACTGCAATTTTCGTGTTCAATCATATAATTGCTAGGTTTGGTGTCCCGCAAGCGATAATCACTGATCATGGGCGTCATTTTTGAAACATTATGATGACCGAACTTACAGGCCAGCTTGGTTTGCGTCACGATAGTTCAACTCCTTATTATCCACAAGCTAATGGTCTGGTTGAATCCATCAACAAAGTTTTAGTCATCATGATCCGATGAATCATTGGGATTCATCGGTCGAATTGGCATAAAATGCTATTTTCAGCACTTTGGGCGTACTGAACTTCAGTAAAAACATCAACAGGGTTCACTCCTTTCCAACTAGTCTATGGTCTGGAAGCTGTGTTACCCATTGAATGCGAAATCCCGTCACGGAAAATGGCCATCGAGTTACTTCCAGCCACTTCTGAAGAGGAAAAGAATTTGTTATACTTGGCTCAATTAGATGAGAATCGACGTGTTGCTGCGTTGGCGATCAAGACTCACGCAAAACGCATGAAAGCTCAGTATGATCGAAATGTGACCCCTCGAAATTTTTCGGAAGGAGATCTAGTCTTAGTTTATGATCAAGCTAATGATAAATTAGGCGCTGGAAAATTCGTTCCTATGTGGCATGGTCCCTACGTTGTCAAGCGAAAGCTAGCAAAAGGGGCCTATGAATTGGTAGACTTTGACGGGGACTCTTTGGGTAAACCCATAAATGGTCTTTACTTAAAGAGGTATTATGCTTAAAGAATGGGTATGGAGATTTTTAGTTAGGATAGTTTTTCTTTCTAGCTGGTGTGTTTTAGTTTAAACAGTGTGCTTAGCTTAGAGAGTGTTTTTTCGTCATTATTCCTACTTATCTTGGTTTTACTCTTGATATTGCAAATGTCGATGCCTCTCCAAACATACATTGGTTTCGCTGATGGTGCTTGTCGTAATACACGGAACATTTCTTCCGCAGCTTGGGTTATCTATTCGCCCTCTAACGAGTTAGTATCTATGCATGGGGTAAGCCTCGGTCAAACAACGAACAAGATTGCCAAGTATAGTGCAGTGATTGAGTTATTATCTGAATCTATTTCATTTGGGATTCGGAGTTTGATAGTGAGGTTAGATTCTAAACTCGTTGTATTACAGCTTAATAGAGTGTATGCCATTAGAAATCCAGTGTTATTAAGATTATTTTTGGGAGTGCGTCTCTTGGAATGTGAATTTGATTATATTGAATATCAGCATATTCCAAGATCTTTAAATACATTAGCAGATGCAATTGCTTCTCGAATGTTAAATAGACATTTGCAATAATCATACATGTAAATTTAAAACCATTCCATAACATGATTTACAAGGTAAGCCGGTAATAGTGATATATATATATAGGAGTGTGTCAAAAAATACATCGTCCTTGATCATAGGTTGAAAAACACCTTATGATCGGCAAAAATGGTAAGTACAAAAAACAAAAATGTCATATGTGCCCACAATAGGCGATCATCCTATCACTGGTGATGATCTCGATAAGAAACCACTGCACGGGCCACCTTGCAAAGGAACCTCCTAAAAGGTCCCGGGACCCCAATCACATAGCACTGAAGTCGACGAGGAATGTCATCTATAGTGGTCTCCGGAATATCTCCTGTCAAGCGCTCGAGATGACCCTCCAGCTCGGCCAAAACCTCTGCTGATTCGTCCTGTGGGGCTGGCGCGGCTACAATTGGTTGTTTCCTCTCGTAAGGCCAGAGAGCGGCTGGTTGCTATGGACCCACATCTACATTTGAAACTTTTGCTATCAGTTTTGAGACGATGGAAAAATAATAAAAAAATTAAAATAGGAAAAATGTTGAAAATGATTTTACCTGAGTCATTCCACTGCTCTCCTGGTGGAAGGGCCATGTCTGGGTCACCACGAAAATCTACCCCAGCATCAGGGAATTCCTAAATAGAAAAGACCTGGTTTTCCAACTATTGTAAATACTCAGGTTTGAATCGAGCAACCTCTGTCCTCTCTTCCGGGTGACGGGCCATAATTGTGACCCATCGCATCAGTTTGGGCTCTCGAGGAAGCCCAGCTCCAACAGTAAGGTGCTGCGGGATCAACATGGGAACCCTCTCCAGGTCAAAACTCACAACCAAAGCCCCATAACCAAAGGTCTTTAGTTGTCCGTTTTTGGCCCTCGTCAGTTGGCCTTTCAGATTGGCCAACACAGCATTGCACCAGTTGAAGATGGTGCCTCGAAAGCAATCAACTGCCATACACATCTGGGATCCGGTGGCAATATGTAATGCGGCAGCCCCGCAAAGTCTGGTGACGGTAAATGCAATCACCATGAGTTCAGGATGGGATATGGTCTTTATGTCTATCCCTTTGTCTCTAGCCTGGCTGTTGCAGAACTCTAATCGGAGGCTATCGACAGACTGGCCACCTGGCCTAGCCCCAAACAGAGTCAAGTCTTTGCCTCTCTTAGGCAAACCAGTCAAGAAATATATGTCCACTGGCTCGATTTCGAGCTGGTGGCCACCAATGAAGAAGCATTGGTCCTGTATGCTCCATCTGTCAACCAGCCACTGTAAGAAATCCACCTGAGCCCTCATGCCAGGAATGGCCCAGAATTTGTACAAGCCGCATGCCCTCAAAGCATCAAGTGAAGGTTGATGGTTCCATGCGGCAGAATCCACGTCCTCATGCTCTCGTTCATGCCAATCTAGCATGATGTACTCTCTGCATCAAGTATAAAGATAAGTTAAAATGCTAGAAATTATTTTGTTTGGTCCAATTTTGAGAATTTTTGGGTTAAAAACCCTTGCGACGGGGACCGCACCCTCCGGGTTAGACACAGTGCGTGGGACCACACCTTGTCTACATGGAAGGTGTGGACCCCTGACTTTTTCCCAATGGAGAAAAAGTCACGGTCCGCAGGCCAGCAGTGGTAAACCTGCGGGCCCCCGTGCGCGGGTTTTAAGCCTAAAAACCCTCCCAAAAAATGAAATGAATGACTAAAACAAAAAATGAAACGGTTAAAAATGAAGAGTAGGATGATGTGGATTACCTGGAGAATACGACATTCGATTCCGATGGTTGGATTTTCCGCAATCTTCACGGGAAGTTTTCGGAACAAAAGCACTATTTTCTCACCCAAAACTCAAATGGTAAAAATAAATTGACAAAGGCCCTTTTTATAAGTTTTTTGAGTAAATAAATTGCAAATTTGTTTATGTTTCACTTTGAAAAGGTATTTTTGCGACATTTTCATCCATTTCAAACAGGTATGAGTAATGTTTGCGTTTTGTTCAGGATAACGGATTATTCAGGCGAAATCTATCATTTTCGACGGAAAAACATTTAGAGTCACCTTTAAGCTCTTTTTTGACTCCTGAAACATGAAAATATCACCGAGTTTTTCTTTTAAACTCGTTAAAACAGAATTAAAAGACGGTCCACTTACAGCTCTTTTCTGACCGTAAAAACATGAAAAGATTGCCAGATTTTTGTCGTTTCAAATTCGATATTGGTTATGAAACGACGTGTCGTTGATCGCTTTTTTACTTTTTCCGGTCAAGGGCACTAATGACGAAAAGTACTCCTTGTTCGTAAAATATCAAGCGGTTCTCTCAAGTATTATTTTATACTTTTTCGGGCTTGGGAGACACAAATTTACGAAAAAGGTCAACCCTGGAGTTTTCTTAAGTTTTTTTCAGACTCTCTAAAATTGAAAAACGCTAAGTTTCTCCTATACTGGACTCGTTAAAATTTCACAGTAAAGGACCTGTTCAATTACAAACAGGAACGAACCACTCCTTCTTAGGGTTCGAATTTAAACTAAGTTGGACTCATCCGAAGGATGAGCTTATAATCAAGCAAATGTTATCCTCCTCAAGCTTGTCAAAAATAAAGAGGTACTTGCCAGAAATGGTGGGGGAAAAGAGAGAAAAATGAGCCTGTTTGTCATACTTTGTAACCACTCTTGAACACGACACTTTTATTCACCTGGGTTGGGAAATTCTTTGCCTAACAGTTGATCAAACCACATTGAAAGTCTTCAACCAGTTTTTGGGTATTAACTTTGGGTCAATTGTCACCAAGCCATCTGTCATGTCGTTATGTGTTCAAGAGGTCACTGCCAATAAGCCATTCATCTGCAAAATATCTGTCATCCATCTTGACCATCCCTGAGTCAGTCCTTGCAACTAAATTTCTTCAACTTGATCTATGATTTCGTGTTGTGGGCTTGCCTGCGACGGATCACTTTCTATCAACTTCAGCTCATTATCTAGAAAGATGATCTAGAAATCGTCAGTACCTTGGGATCCGCATCCCTCAATTGCAGGTTTCTTGCCTTTGACGAAAGTTTGCATCATTGACTTTCGATCAAAGGATTCCATGACATGTTCGACATCAACACATTTATTCACATTTCATGGATTGTACTGAGTACTTTGAGAGCCATTGACATCACTGGTGGTTTCTCTCACACTTGTTAACAGTTTACATCATTGACTGGTAATCAAGTGGTTTCTACCATGTTCGACATCAACACATTCATTCGCATGGATAGAATCGTACTGTTTCGGGAAGTAGAAATGAAGACCCTGGATCTAGTTTCCACAATCTAGGTTGCGAGGAATTTTGTATTCATTATATAATTGACTATTCATAAATAGATGGCTGCATCCATACTGTGTCCACATAGTCTATACTTGTGATGTTTTACAAGATCATTCCTGTATCAGAGTAGTAGTTAGTTTTCTAAGTCAGTTTTGATCTGAGTATGGGAATGCCTACCTCAGCGATCATATGATCTCATATATATATCTTGCATTGAATGTTTTTACAGGTTCCAACCGGGCTCTCCACAAGATGATCCTCGAAATGATAAAGTACTTCACTCTTCCTAAATGATAAATGAAATCCTCATCTACTACAGACTTCGCACTTTAGGGGGCAATCTGTTACACAAAAATATCGTCACCATGATTATTTGCAGTCAGTATGGGTCTATCATCACTTGTACTATCCTCCTAAGCAAGTCTCAGACCTCAGCTCTTCAAGTCAAGCTTTGAAAATAAGATAAAGACATTAAAAATCAATGAAACTCTGGTTCTGCACTTTCTCTCACTGTTACCTGCGGTCCCGCACCTTATGTTTACAAAAACTGTGGACCTGCCCGCTGTTACACTAAAAAATGTCACCATGACTATTTACGATTAGGATGGCTCTATCAACAGTCATGCTATCCTCTTAGGCAAGTCTTATGCCTCTGCTCTCCATGTCAAACTCCAAAAAGAGAGAAAGTCTTTATAAATGTATTTATCTCTGGGGACGCAGGTTCTCTCAACCTTATGGTGAGCTCCAGTATTGTAGCAATAATGCTACAACTCCTGGGGCTTCCTGTCTCTCATTTTATCAACCTGGTAGTTCGTACAAACTTGGAAGCGACGGTGCTATATGCACAAGTACTAGCTCTTGTCGCAGATGTCACTTGGTCAGCTGGCACAAGTCCGCTAGGGCTCAAGCCAACTTCTATAGGCTCTCAGAAGAAGCTTGCTAATTGATGGACGAAAGCTAATCTCAAAGGAAAGCTACTGTACTTGACAAAAATGAACTGAAAGCAAATCAAAGCATGTAAACCTAGGAAACCCTAATTTAACTAGTCTAACCTCTACAATGCAAGAAATGTGAATGAAACTTCTACCAATGCTTCTGTTACCTCTAATAAGTGCAAATGCATGGATCTAAACTACTTGCATCATGAAAGATATGTTTTTGTATTTTCCCTTTAAGTGTGTGGAATGATTGTGATCTTGTGCTAACTAGGGTTTGGTTGTGCAGATGGGATGGAGAAGGAGGGAAAGCGTGGGATAGGTTGGGGAGGCTAGGAGAGGTCCCTAGGGATCCTTAGCATCCATCCACAGATGTTCCTTGCATTCAGATGCTCAGCAACCGAGAGAGTGGCCTCCTACAGGATGGTTGTGGAGGATCCTACAGGATACTCTGTTTTCTACAGGATGTCTACAAATGGCTACAGGATGACCTACCGTGAGTGTTTGGAGTGATGGAGGAGTAATGGAATGGTAGGGGGAGATGTGTAAGGTAGGAATGAGGCTGGTGATGGCTATAGAAGTGGAGGGATAGGATAGGGAGTGAATGTAGGGAGTAGGTTGGAAGATAGAGGGCTAGGTCAATGAAAGGGCTAGAGAATGGAAGTACGTGAGGAGTGAAAGACTTTGGGAGATAACAGAGTGGAGCAGGGGTCGAAAATGTGTGTGCATGCGGGATCAAGATGGAGAATGAAGTAATGGAATGAGAGAGAGCAGTGTAAGTGAAACAAATGCTTATGACTGTCACCAAACCGAAAATGCATCAACCTAACTATCTGTGCTTATAAATTCAATGAACAACAATTTAAACGCGAAGGAGAATGTGCATGAAGCTGTGGTAAAGGAGTGTGGTGCAGGTGTGAATCATGTGGAAGCATCTAACATAACGTGACTATGTTTGCAGCAATCATGGAATAAAGAAATGCGTATTTTTGGTGGCTAGTCATGGACTGCACTCCAATCCCAGATGAGACGGCAGTGAGCCTTAACAACCTTTTTGTTGGAGCTCCAATCGATTATATCTATCCTCTGCTACACTACGCAAGTGGAAACAAATTCACCATAAGCAACTCCTATCTAACTCAAGAAAAAGACCAACTTAACAACCTGTAATTCGAATTGCATGTGCAAATGAAAAGCTCAAAGTGCTGAAATGAAATGGAAACAACACTACAGTAGAGGGGACCTATGGCTCTCAGGTTAGGCCCTAACTTGAGAGCTATAGTCTCCTTAAGAAACTCAGAACTAGATCACAAACTGCTTTCTTTATTCATAATCTGATGTCATGCCAAATTGGCTTACAAAAAGGAACAAAAACTGAACTGTGCTCCAAAATTGCAATAGCAATACGAGAGTTTCAACAACCTATCCAAGGCTAAGGCCTCTATACTTATACAAAAACGATGATCCAACAAATATCCTTGATTTTAGGAGCTCGACTGTCCAACTTCGAGTTTAACTGCTGATCCTGTAGGACAGTCATAACTACTGTTCCTGTAGAACAATTATAACTGCTGTTCCTGTAGGACAGCTGGCTGCTTCTTAAGCTCAGAGGGGAGATGGATTGGAGCTCGGAGTTCTTGGTGGGAATCACGAGGAATGTCCCAAGACTGTGGACATCCTCTCCTAAAAACCAGCAGTGCCACCTCATTGTCTCCTTATCTCCCTTTTCGTTGTCTCTTGCTCCCTTTTAATGCCAAAACCTGGAATCACAATGCATTAGTCACGTAGATAGAGTGCCTACCCTTCTTCCTACAAACAACATGAATAAACTAAGAAATGCATGCATAAGCAATAAAAAAAAGAATGGTTTGAGCAAGTAGAATAGGCCAAAATGAGCCCAAATTGTACCAAAATTGGGGCTCATCATCACCCCCCAGCTGAACCATTTGCTCATCCTTGAGCAATTTTGCCCCGGCTCCTTGTCCTTGGCCAAGAGCTGGGGCCCAGAACCTGCTCCTTCTTCTCTATTTTTGGGGCCTCGGTTTTCTCTGCCTCAGGTGGAGACGAGGGTGGTGCTTCTTCCCCCTTTTTCATTTCCTTGAGCCGGGCTTCAGAAGGTGACTGGCCTATTTTCCGCGTCCAGGAAGTGACTTTTGGGCTTCCCTTCTCAGGGGTGGCCTGTGTTTTAGAGGGAGTTCTTGTACTGGGTGAAGTAGGGATGTCTCCTGAAGTGGGTTGGCTGCTGGGTGGAGGCTGCGACTTGTCTGTTTTCATTCTCTGACTCCTCCTTGCTTTGGAAGGTAGAGGGATCTCCCTCTCTCTTTTTTCTTTGGGTTTTGCCGGTGTGTTGAGGGCAGCCAGTGCCGCTGCCGCCTTCTTTTCGAGGATGCTAGACTTCTCTTTCTTGTGCTTTGCTCTCTCAGAGCTCCTTGTAGAGGGTCCCTCCTCCTTTGGTTTCGGGTTTCCTGCAGAAGACCCTTCCTTGACCGGTTTTGGGCTCCCTGCAGGAGCATCTTCCTTAGCTCTTGGGCTTCCCGTAGGAGCCTTTTCTTTTAGCACGTCTGGGCTTCCTGCAGGAGCTTTTCCTTTTTCTTGAATTTTTGGGCTTCCTGTAGAAGCCTTTGTCTTTGTTTCCAGACTTCCTGTAGAAGTCTGTTCCTTAGTGATTTTCGGGCTTCCTGTAGAAGACCCTACTTTGTCCACTTTCGGCCCTCCTGTAGAAGACCCTTTCTTTACGCTCTGTGGGTCTTTTGTAGAAGATCCCTTCTCTGTTTTTGAGCCTCCTGTAGAAGCCTTCGTCTGCTTTCCTGTAGGTGTTGTTCTTGGGCTTCCTGTAGAAGCCTGCGTTTGTTTCCCTGTAGATGCAACTGTCACCACCTTTTCTTGCTTGGCTGCATGGATTTTGCTTTTGGCTTTGACTGCAGGAGCTGACGAGGTGCTTGGGCTGACAGGGACCACCTCCGCTTTGTCCATTCTGCTCTTCATCCTCTGTTCTCTTGCTGTCAAAACAGGTGTGTCACCCTCCTCTTCGTCTTCCTTTTCTTCTTGCTTCCTCTTTTGTTCCTTCCTCTGCACTGTGGCAGGGGTCTTCGGACCTGGTTTCCTCTTTTCTTTGGCCACTGCCTCTTTGTCTTCACTACTGGAGGAGCCACTATCTTCGACCAGCATTTTGATGTCCCCATCTCGTGTTAGATTTCTAAATGACTCCCAGGAGAGGGGAACTTTATAGCAGTGCAGTGCATCCTCTACAAGCAACTTGATCAGTCCATGGTGTGCCACCTAATCTGGGACGCCACCCTTCAGCTTCGTAGCACATTCCATTAAAGATTGCAACAGGAAATAAGAAATGCTTAATTTCTTTTCTACAGGAAGCTCACTTCGGTGCCTTAATTCGTTCAGCAATCTGAAATGGTACCCGTAGACGATGCTATAGCGCCCCTCACATGTAATATATTTCATAACCTCTAAGCTGACCTCGTTCCAAGGTGGTGTCAAACTGTTCCTTCGTACTCCATTCTTATCCTCGGAGAATTCTTCCTCAGGTGGAAAGAATTCCTTCTTTGCTTGCTGGCTCTGTTTTCGTTCTTCTTTATCCCACGGGAGACCCATAGGAAGCTCAGTGATTCTACTGATGGACTGCGGGGTTATCTTGAGGCTTAGGCCTCTGAAATTGACTGTGGCCAGCACCTTGGATTTTGGCCTCAGGGCCTGCAAGAATTCCTCGGCCACTTCCTCATCGTACCCCTGCAACTTATCACAAAAAGACATCCACTGTGCTTGTGTAAAGAGCTCTACCACTGCCTGATTTCTCCTCAATGTGGTTGAATCAGTGGGCTCTCGCCTGATAAACCCACCAGGCATGATGAACACAGTGGTTTTGACCAAAGGCGGTAGATACAAAGGAAATTCGGTCTTATAGACAGAGCATGCAATGAATTCACAGACCACAGTCTAATTATACTGCTATCCTGTAGAAGCGATAGTATAGGCACGGCAATCCAATATTTTTTTTATGACCAGACTGTGAATAATGACCTTGCCACCTTTGAAAACCAATTGCGGAAGGAGTTTCAGGGTTACCTCTTTTCCGCCACCTTTTTTTACGTGAAGACTTCACCTTCCTGTAGAGACTGCTTTCCTGTAGATACTGCTTCCTGTAGGACTGCGTTCCTGTAGAAACTGTTCCTGTAGGAGCAGTGCGCAGACTTCGGGGGGAGCTATAGTTGGACAGCGGTCGAGAGGTGCCTTACCAGCGTTCAGGTAGCCGAGAGCTTGGCGTATCAACATGCAGAGGTAATCAGAGGAGCTACTCGAGTTTTGCAGTGAGGTTGATGGATATACATGCTTAATCGAGCCGATTAGATTTTGAATCGGCGCAGCTCGTGGCGCGGGGGGTGAGCTGTCCCCGCCGGACCGTTGGGTGACATCACCCATCATCCGCCTGCACATTCGCTTGCTGCCGCATTCATTCCCACAGATCTACCGCCGCCCTTTTCGGTTAAACTCGTTTCACGATTGACGGGACTAATCTTCACGTGCGTGCTAGTGTGTCTTTTGTCGTGGCTGCCACCTCATCATCTGACTATCCCTTCACTAGCCGATGTGGCCAATCAACTGGCCTTACGGCCGCTCAACCATTCACCTTTATGCCATGCAAAACAAATCAAAGTAATATCCATGCGATTTGATGGAGAGAAGGATTAGAACACTTACCTGCGCGCGGCTGCACATGATTTCCAGTTTGTGGACGATGGATTTACTTGCTGCACGCGGCTTACACAGACCCGGAGGCACATGGCTACCGGTTGCTGACGCTGGAGTGGATGGTTTTGCGTTCATGTGCCCGTGTTTTATCTCGGATGGCGGTGCTGTGGACGGTATTCACTCGAGCAGGTTGAACTGTTACAGGATCCCCGCGAGGGGTCTTGTCACAGTCCTTTCTCCTTGGGTGCATGCTGCATGCTGGCGGTTCTGGCTTCTCGATCACGATCCCAGCGCTTCTGATGCATAAAGTGGATGTGGTATGGCTCTCGGTGCTTGGTTTTTCTTTGACAGATGTTTTTTCACGAGAACTCATTGCTTTGTTGTGCTGCTGCAGGGATCTTGGTTGCATGGCGACGAGGATGGTGGAGCAAGATAGTAGCAATGTTCGGGGGTGCCATCAGTGGCATGCATGCATTCAATCCACTCCTCAGTCGCTAGATATTCATTTGAAACACATTTCGGTCGTCGCAACCTTCTACAGGAAGTTTCCTGTAGAACACAGAGCTTCCTGTAGAAATTTTGCACTTTCCTGTAGAAGATCCGCGTCTTCCTGTAGGAAGACTGTCTGTTCCTGTAGAAAACTGTATCTTCCTGTAGAAGATCCAAATCATGATAAAAATTGCACATACCTTGAAAAACATTGTTATTCTTGGAGGAGGTGTTGATGACATCCTTTGATAGCATGATGAAGGCCCCTGGCTTGGAGTGGAGAGTCTTCTTCTCCTCCATAGAACATCTGCATGCAAAACTTTTATTGTGCTTATTGTTTTTTCTTTTTTTTTCTCTCTTTTTTTTTTTTTTTTGAAAAGATAGCAGGGGCGCCCCAAAGAGGTTTTCACCCTTGCTACCTGCCCTGAGCGCCTCAAAGAGGTTTTCACTCAAGGATCTTTTTTAAACTTTCTTCTTTTTTTTTTTTTTTGAAAGACAATAGGAGCGCCTCAATGAGGTTTTCACCCCTACTGCTTGCCTTGGGCGCCTCAGAGAGGTTTTCACCCAAGGATCTTTATTTATTTATTTATTTATTTTTCTCTTCAGGGTATGCCCACAGTGGAGGCAGAACCCTTCTCTATGACCAAAAGAGATTTCTTCATAGTGCTGATAAACTCTTGTCTTGAGAGAGGTCTTCTGTAGATCTTCAATCGGTGCCCATTGACAAGCATGGGAATGGCTTCCTCATCAATGGTTCGAATGAGGACAGATCCATTGTCATGGCACTGCTCCACTACATATGGTCCTAGCCATCTGGTTCTCAACTTCCCGTTGAAATCTTTGAATCTGGAGTCATACAACAAAGCCCAATCTCCCGGCTGGAATTGCTTGTCATGGAGATGTTGGTCATGCCACACCTTTCTCTGAAGTTGAACCACTTCTGAGTGAAGGAGGGCCTGCATGCGGTGCTCATCCAGTCCATTCAGCTGCAATAACCTTTCTTGCTGTGCATGGCTGAGATCTAGGTCCAGCTGAGCTGCCATCCTCAAAGTGTTATACTCAAACTCAATCGACAACAAAGCTTTCTTCCCATAGACCAGCTCATAAGGTGTGAAGTCGGTGGTGGTCTTCCAAGTGGTGTTGTAAGCCCATGTGGCCTCAACCAGGCGATCTGCCCAGTCCTTTCTGCTGCTGCTCACCACTTTGGTCAAGATCCCTTCTAATGCTCTATTGGTGACTTCCACCTGCCCATTTGCTTGAGAGTGATAGGGGGTGGAAGTCCTGTGCTTGATCTTGTGATGAGCTAGAAGATCTTCAATCAAGTTGGATGTGAACTGGCTCCCCTGATCGGTCACCAGCTCTCTTGGGTAGCCAAACTTGTAGAAGATGTTCTCTCTTAAGAACTCGACCACCTTCTCTTCTGTTGTTGCTTTGATTGCTTTAGTCTCTGCCCACTTTGTCAAGTAGTCAGTACACACAATGATGTAGGATCTCTGCCTCGAAGAGGGATTGATTGGACCCACAAAGTCCATGCCCCACTTCTCAAATGGCTCAAGAGTCACTTGAGGTTGGAGAGGCATCTCATCCCTTTGGGTCGGTTTCCCCATTCTTTGGCATTGGTCACACTGGCTGACATATCTTCTGACATCTTGATGAAGTGTGGGCCAATAGTAGCCTGCCTGCAGGATCTTGAAGGCAGTTCTCTTTGATGCAAAATGTCCTCCACAAGGCCCATCATGACAGGTGAGGAGGATGTCAAAGACTTCCTCTTCCCTTACACAACGCCTTAAGATCTGATCGGGGCCAAGCTTGAACAGATTGCCCCCAATCCATGTAAATGAGGCACTCTTTCTGATGATTTTTCTCTTCTCTTTTGAAGAGAGGTGCAGAGGGAACTGAGTCGAAACAAGGTAGTCTGCTATATCAGCAAACCATGGAGAGAGTACTGAGATAGCAAACAGATGCTCATCAGGCATCTGGTCATCCACCGTCCCATCTTCTTCTGCAGACAAATCCAATCTAGACAAGAAGTCAGCAGCAACATTTTCTCTCCCTGGTTTATCAACAATGGTTAGATCAAACTGCTGCAATAAAAGTAACCATCTAATAATACGAGCATTTACATCTGGTTTATTCATCAAATATCTAATAGCAGCATGGTCAGTATGTACAAAAGTCTGGTAACCAGTAATATAATGTCGGAACTTGTTCAGTGCATGGACTACAGCTAAGAACTCTTTCTCGGTTACAGTGTAATTCAGCTCTGCTTTGGACAAGTTTTTGCTGACAAAGTAAATGGCATATGGAAGTTTTTCCTCAACTTGTCCTAAAGCTGCACCTATAGCTTTGTTCGAGGCATCAGTGTGGATGTGGAAAGGTAGGGCCCAGTTTGGACCTCTCAAGATTGGTGCTGACACCAACTTGTCCTTTAACTCATTCAAACTCCTCTGACAATCGTCAGTCCACTTAAACTCCACATCTTTTGCCAACAGACCAAACAATGGTGAGGCTAACTTGCTGAAGTCCTTAATGAATCTCCGGTAGTATCCTGCTAATCCCAAGAAACTCCGGACATCCCTTACTTTTTGAGGAGGTGGAATCCTCTTGATGAGAGCAATTTTGTTAGGATCCACCTGCAATCCTTGAGAAGAAATGGTATGGCCTAGCACGGTCCCTTCAGTCATTAGGAATTCACATTTTTCAGGGCTGAGGGACAGGTTCATCTCGGTGCATTTGGTTAGGACTTTTCCCAAGTTGGACAATGCTTCCTGGAAGTTGGCCCCATAGGGAGTAAAGTCATCCATGTATATTTCCACTGCATCATGGACCAACTCCGAGAAGATGCTCAAGACAGCTCTCTGAAAAGTAGCAGGAGCATTGCATAGCCCAAAGGGAAGGACTTGGTAGGCAAAGGTACCCCAAGGACAAGTGAAGGTGGTCTTATCTTGGTCTTCCGGGCTGATTTGGATTTGATTGTACTCGCTAAACCCATCCAGGAAAGAGAAGAACTTCTTTCCTGCCAGTCCATCCAACACTTGATCTATGAAAGGTAGAGGGAAATGGTCTTTCTTGGTAGCTTTGTTCAGCTCACGGTAATCTACACAGATCCTCCACTTCCCATTCTTCTTGGGAACCAACACTAGAGGGGACACCCATTCACTATCTGAGATGGGGTAGATGAATCCGGCATCCAACAGTTTTTGCAATTCTTCCTTGACAATGTCTTTAAGGGCTGGATTCATTCTCCTCTGAGGTTGCCTAACCGGTTTACAGTCCTCTTTGATGTATATATGATGAGTACAGACCGAGGGATGGACTCCTTTCATCTCCTTATAGCTCCAAGCAAAAGCATCTAGGTGGCTGGCCAACAGGTTGCACAGCTCCTTTTCCTGAGAAGGAGATAGGGAGGAGCTGATTTTCAATGCTCTCTCAGGGCCGAACTCCACATTCTTAACTCTGGGAGTGACAGGGTTGGTTGTACAAAGATCCACTAAGGTGCTAGCTTGGGCATCCTCCACCAATTTTTCTAAAGGTAGGGCACTGGTAGGTGGGTTTTGGATCAAGTTCTCGATCAAATCATCCTCGGTTGGGGGATTTCTTCTATTGGTTTCTATGGTACACAGAGGTGCTGAATACACCTCGTCTTCTTCTCCTTCTTCCAACCAGAGTGGTAAGTCATGCTCCAAAGAGGGTTGGGCAGGAGGGTATACGACAAGTTGCTTGGACATAGGACCATTTTTGATGGTCATATTTCCGGCACGACAACTGATATAGGCATCTGCAGTGGCTAACCAAGGCCTTCCCAAAATGAGGGGATATCCAGTAAGCTTTGCCTTTGGTTGCAGAACCAAGAAGTCTGCAGGATACTCCCAAGAGTCAATAGAGACCAAGACATCCTCCACAATCCCTTCGGGAGTCACAATGGAGCGATCTGCTAATTGCAGTACTGTCGAGGTCTTCCTCAAGGAACCTTGAAGATTGAGCTTGAGCATGGTATCCCTGGTCATTACATTAATGGCAGCCCCCAGATCAATCAGGGTGTGGGGTATGATGGTGCCATTGATGTGGACATCTACTACAGGACTTCCAGGATCTAAGTACTTTGGGCAGATGACTTGTCCTAGCATAAGGTCAGACAGTTGTCCTATGACATTGATAGTTGAAGCATCTTTCTTCCGTCTGCCTGGATGTTTGAAACACTTCTCCTTAACCAGCTTGTTATAGATTGGCACATCCTTGATGGCCTGGAGAAGGGGTATCTTCACACACAACTGCTTGAGCTCTCCCAGAAGCTCATCTTCTTCTGGGTTGGGTTGTGTGGTGGCTGTAAGTCTCTCAGGAAAGGGTGGAATAGGCTTTGGTTCACTCTCCTGATGGTTTTCCTCATCCTCTGGGGGAGGAGGTTGGCGATCTGGAAGAGTCTTTCCAGATCTAAGATTGATCTCCTGGATCTCCACAGCATAGGTAGGGCATGAGGTCTCCCCAGTATATACCTGCTGAGCCTGTCTATTGTTGGGGTTCGGGTTCGGTTGGGCAAGCATCTGAGGTTGCCTTGGAGGAGCAGGAGGTAATGGTTGTGGCTAAACTGGAGGTGGAGGCAGAATGGCGGGAGGAGTGTTGTACTGGGGACTCCACCCCGACTGAGGTGCACTCCATTGAGGCTGCGACTGGGTGTGTGAGTGATATGGATGAGAAGTAGGTTGAGTAGGGTACTGAGGTGGATAAGACCATGGAGGAGGCACGGACCATGAAGGATGAGCAGGGGGACCCCAGGAAGGCATAGGAGTTGACTGGTTGGGGTTGTAATAAGCTTGAGATGCCCCTTGCATTCCCTGCTGATAAGGTCTAGATCCTTGAGGCCTCCTTTGGTTGATGAAGTAGAGAGGTTCAGTGGGGGCTTCGGTTCCCTGGTACATGGCTTTAAACCCAGGTAAGGTTGGACACTGATTTGTTGGGTGGTCCTCCTCACAAATGAAACACACTTCAACCGAATGCAATGGACATTCGTTCTTAGGGTGTCTTCTGGTGCACCTAGGACAGAAGACAGCCAAGGCTCTCTCAGCTTCTTCTTTCTTCTGCTGGATCCTGAATGTGTCCAGCTGCATGGCGATGGTCTGTCTCACCTCACTCTTAAGATCTTCTAATTGGTTTGTAAACTCATGTTTGGAGAAAGGGACACCAGTGGAGAGGAGATTTCCTCTACCTCGTTTTCTAGCTGCCCTGGAATGATTTCGAAACACAGTCTTGATGTCCTCATAAGGCAGTTGGTAAATGTCCCCCCCAGCTAACATGTGAAGGGTGTCTAAGAGATCTTCAGGGACTCCTCGGAGTAGAACCAACTTGAGGGATTCAGGGTCAAGTGTGCACCTGGCCCGTTTATAGCTAAGTTGGAACCTCTCCTCATAGTCCTCTAAAGACTCATCATTCCCCATGGTCATTCGAAAGATCTCTCCCTTGGTTTCCTTGGACCTACAATAATCCCTATACTTGGTATTGAAGGCTTGCTGCATCTGAGCCCAAGTAGCGATGCTATTCCCAGGTAATCCCATGAACCAGCGTAGTGCTGCATCCTTAAGAGTGGAAGGGAAAAGCTTCAGCTTTTTCTCATCTTCAGTATAGTCATAGGTTCTACAGAGGACAGCAAACTCAAATAGGAAGATATCAGGATCCTCAGTGGTCAGTCCATGGAAGTGAGGCAAAGCAGAGGGGCTATTGTTTTTCATTTTCATCTCTCCATTGGTCTCTCGGATGGGGAAAGCTCCTTCTATTCTCTCATCTTCTCTATTGTCAGCCATAGCTTCGGATGGAGTGGTCTCTAACTCTTCTTCTTCTATAGGGTCTTGGTATATCTCAGGATGTTCACCTATAGGTTCCTCTGGGTCACTGTCACCAAAGAAGAGAGAAGGGTGACTCAGTGATGTGGTGGGGGTGTTTGGTAGGAATTTTCCTGATCTATCTCGGTTCCTACGAGGCATGAAATGGAAAGGACTTTTTTTTTATTGCTTTTGCCTTTTCTTTGGTACCTGCAAAACTGAAACAAAGTGATCTACAACTAACTATATTGCTCAAATGAAATTGCAGAATTGGAAAGCTAATCTAGGAAAGCAAGAAAAATTACTCTAGGAAAGCAAGAAATATTAATCTAGGAAAGCAAGAAATATTAATCTAGGAAAGCAGGAAATGCTAATCTATGAAAGCAGGAAATGCTAATCTAGGAAAGCAGGAAATGATAATCTAGGAAAGCAGGAAATGCTAAGCTACTTTTGCAGAATGGAAATGAAATAAACTACTGAGCAGAAGTAAGAGTACGAAAGTAGAAGAAAAGCAACAATTACTAATACTCTGACGCTCCCCGGCAACGACGCCAAAAAGATGGTGAGCTCCAGTATTGTAGCAATAATGCTACAACTCCTGGGGCTTCCTGTCTCTCATTTTATCAACCCGGTAGTTCGTACAAACTTGGAAGCGACGGTGCTATATGCACAAGTACTAGCTCTTGTCGCAGCTGTCACTTGGTCAGCTGGCACAAGTTCGCTAGGGCTCAAGCCAACTTCTATAGGCTCTCAGAAGAAGCTTGCTAATTGATGGACGAAAGCTAATCTCAAAGGAAAGCTACTGTACTTGACAAAAATGAACTGAAAGCAAATCAAAGCATGTAAACCTAGGAAACCCTAATTTAACTAGTCTAACCTCTACAATGCAAGAAATGTGAATGAAACTTCTACCAATGCTCCTGTTACCTCTAATAAGTGCAAATGCATGGATCTAAACTACTTGCATCATGAAAGATATGTTTTTGTATTTTCCCTTTAAGTGTGTGGAATGATTGTGATCTTGTGCTAACTAGGGTTTGGTTGTGCAGATGGGATGGAGAAGGAGGGAAAGCGTGGGATAGGTTGGGGAGGCTAGGAGAGGTCCCTAGAGATCCTTAGCATCCATCCACAGAGGTTCCTCGCATTCAGATGCTCAGCAACATAGAGAGTGGCCTCCTACAGGATGGCTGTGGAGGATCCTACAGGATACTCTGTTTTCTACAGGATGTCTACAAATGGCTACAGGATGACCTACCGTGAGTGTTTGGAGTGATGGAGGAGTAATGGAATGGTAGGGGGAGATGTGTAAGGTAGGAATGAGGCTGGTGATGGCTGTAGAAGTGGAGGGATAGGATAGAGAGTGAATGTAGGGAGTAGGTTGGAAGATAGAGGGCTAGGTCAATGAAAGGGCTAGAGAATGGAAGTACGTGAGGAGTGAAAGACTTTGGGAGATAACAGAGCGGAGCAGGGGTCGAAGATGTGTGTGCATGCGGGATCAAGATGGAGAATGAAGTAATGGAACGAGAGAGAGCAGTGTAAGTGAAACAAATGCTTATGACTGTCACCAAACCGAAAATGCATCAACCTAACTATCTGTGCTTATAAATTCAATGAACAGCAATTTAAACGCGAAGGAGAATGTGCATGAAGCTGTGGTAAAGGAGTGTGGTGCAGGTGTGAATCATGTGGAAGCATCTAACATAACGTGACTGTGTTTGCAGCAATCATGGAATAAAGAAATGCGTATTTTTGGTGGCTAGTCATGGACTGCACTCCAATCCCAGATGAGACGGCAGTGAGCCTTAACAACCTTTTTGTTGGAGCTCCAATCGATTATATCTATCCTCTGCTACACTACGCAAGTGGAAACAAATTCACCATAAGCAAATCCTATCTAACTCATGAAAAAGACCAACTTAACAACCTGTAATTCGAATTGCATGTGCAAATGAAAAGCTCAAAGTGCTGAAATGAAACGGAAACAACACTACAGCAGAGGGGACCTATGGCTCTCAGGTTGGGCCCTAACCTGAGAGCTATAGTCTCCTTAAGAAACTCAGAACTAGATCACAAACTGCCTTCTTTATTCATAATCTGATGTCATGCCAAATTGGCTTACAAAAAGGAACGAGAACTGAACTGTGCTCCAAAATTACAATAGCAATACGAGAGTTTCAACAACCTATCCAAGGCTAAGGCCTCTATACTTATACAAAAACGATGATCCAACGAATATCCTTGATTTTAGGAGCTCGGCTGTCCAACTTCGAGTTTAACTGCTGATCCTGTAGGACAGTCATAACTACTGTTCCTGTAGAACAGTTATAACTGCTGTTCCTGTAGGACAGCTGGCTGCTTCTTAAGCTCGGAGGGGAGATGGATTGGAGCTCGGAGTTCTTGGTGGGAATCACGAGGAATGTCCCAAGACCGTGGACATCCTCTCCTAAAAACCAGATGTGCCACCTCATTGTCTCCTTATCTCCCTTTTCGTTGTCTCTTGCTCCCTTTTAATGCCAAAACCTGGAATCACAATGCATTAGTCACGTAGATAGAGTGCCTACCCTTCTTCCTACAAACAACATGAATAAACTAAGAAATGCATGCATAAGCAATAAAAAAATGAATGGTTTGAGCAAGTAGAATAGGCCAAAATGAGCCCAAATTGTACCAAAATTGGGGCTCATCATCACCCCCCAGCTGAACCATTTGTTCATCCTTGAGCAACTTAGTCAAGATCCTCATCCTTCATGGCTTCCACTGCTCCCCTTACATCCCAAGCTTCTGTGGTGATGTCTTCTTGGTCGATATGAAACCCTGTTGTGTTTTCTACTTTTTCCCATTGTGCCTGGTCATCCTTTTCTGTACTTCCTTCGACCAATCCTAGCAGCAATGGAGGGCTGAGTTTAAGGCCAATCCAGCTGGCCTGAAGTCTTTGCATGGATATCTTGTAAAGGTCCACTCTTTCCAATGCCTCCCTCATTCTGGTCGGGGTATGGTACTCCTGGATCTTCAAACTATGTGCCAAGGCATGCCACCTACGTGCACAAGCCTGGGCAGCAGTTTCCCCCAATAATCTGTCCATGTCCTCAAAGTGGGCTATTGCTTGGGCTTGCTGGTCCATGAACTTCAAGGAAGCTGTGGGATCATTGGATAACTGCTAGCGGGCTGAGATGAGGGCAACCGGATCCTCTGGTTCTGCCCGAATGTACAGTGGCTCCCTCACTTCTCGGCTCATGACCGATTTTTCTTCAGTGGCTCTCTGATCCTCATGATTCAGCCACGAAGCAAACGCCATCAACTGTAGATCGCCCAAGGTGATATTGGGATCCCAAGAGACTTCATTGGGCAAAACCAGATTGTGGATGTAGAATTCTGCTAGCTTGGCTTTGTCCTCTGCTGAGCTAGTACTGCATATTTCAGCAAATTGCTGTGGGTTATTGATTTGCTCAATACCTCTTTGTGCTAGTGTGTTTATCTGGAACTGTAGCCACTGATCCTTTAAGTACAACCCATAAGACTTTGCAGGATGTCTGCACTGCAGGGCCTCCATGGCCCAACTGGCCATGCAAGCCAATTGTGTTTCCTTTTGTTGCAGCTGTTCCTTTAAGGCTTGCACTTCAATTCTTATCTGCTGTTCTTCTTCCTATAGAAGTGTCTTTGGCCCTTCAAGATTGGTGGTCAGCTCCTTCTTGCCTTCTTGTTCACTTGTGATGCCCTTGGAGGATGTTTCTGGCCCTGCCTTGAGTTCTTGTAGCTGCAACCTTAACTTCTGGTTTTCTTCCTGTAGAAGTGCCTGCTGGCAACTAGCCACATGTTTGGCCATGGTGAACTCGCTCCTGACCTCCCTGAGATGATCTTGTAGAGGGCCTATGTCCCCCACCCCCTTTGATTTGGCAATTTGCATCCAGGTATGGGAGCAGACTCTTTCTTTCTCTAATTCAAAGAATAGGGGTACAGTAAATTTTTGTGGGATGACCTTGCCCTAGCATAAGGTCAAACAGTTGTCCTATGACATTGATAGTTGAAGCATCTTTCTTCCATCTGCCTGGATGTTTGAAACACTTCTCCTTAACCAGCTTGTTATAGATTGGCACATCCTTGATGGCCTGGAGAAGGGGTATCTTCACACACAACTGCTTGAGCTCTCCCAGAAGCTCATCTTCTTCTGGGTTGGGTTGTGTGGTGGCTGTAAGTCTCTCAGGAAAGGGTGGAATAGGCTTTGGTTCACTCTCCTGATGGTTTTCCTCATCCTCTGGGGGAGGAGGTTGGCGATCTGGAAGAGTCTTTCCAGATCTAAGATTGATCTCCTGGATCTCCACAGCATAGGTAGGGCATGAGGTCTCCCCAGTATATACCTGCTGAGCCTGTCTATTGTTGGGGTTCGGGTTCAGTTGGGCAGGCATCTGAGGTTGCCTTGGAGGAGCAGGAGGTAATGGTTGTGGCTGAACTGGAGGTGGAGGCAGAATGGCGGGAGGAGTGTTGTATTGGGGCCTCCACCCCGACTGAGGTGCACTCCATTGAGGCTGCGACTGGGTGTGTGAGTGATATGGATGAGAAGTAGGTTGAGTAGGGTACTGAGGTGGATAAGACCATGGAGGAGGCACGGACCATGAAGGATGAGCAGGGGGACCCCAGGAAGGCATAGGAGTTGACTGGTTGGGGTTGTAATAAGCTTGAGATGCCCCTTGCATCCCCTGCTGATAAGGTCTAGATCCTTGAGGCCTCCTTTGGTCGTTGTAGTATAGTGGTGAGTATTCCCGCCTGTCACGCGGGTGACTCGGGTTCGTTCCCCGGCAACGGCGCCAAAAAGATGGTGAGCTCCAGTATTGTAGCAATAATGCTACAACTCCTGGGGCTTCCTGTCTCTCATTTTATCAACCCGGTAGTTCGTACAAACTTGGAAGCGACGGTGCTATATGCACAAGTACTAGCTCTTGTCGCAGCTGTCACTTGGTCAGCTGGCACAAGTCCGCTAGGGCTCAAGACAACTTCTATAGGCTCTCAGAAGAAGCTTGCTAATTGATGGACGAAAGCTAATCTCAAAGGAAAGCTACTGTACTTGACAAAAATGAACTGAAAGCAAATCAAAGCATGTAAACCTAGGAAACCCTAATTTAACTAGTCTAACCTCTACAATGCAAGAAATGTGAATGAAACTTCTACCAATGCTGCTGTTACCTCTAATAAGTGCAAATGCATGGATCTAAACTACTTGCATCATGAAAGATATGTTTTTGTATTTTCCCTTTAAGTGTGTGGAATGATTGTGATCTTGTGCTAACTAGGGTTTGGTTGTGCAGATGGGATGGAGAAGGAGGGAAAGCGTGGGATAGGTTGGGGAGGCTAGGAGAGGTCCCTAGCGATCCTTAGCATCCATCCACAGAGGTTCCTCGCATTCAGATGCTCAGCAACCGAGAGAGTGGCCTCCTACAGGATGGCTGTGGAGGATCCTACAGGATACTCTGTTTTCTACAGGATGTCTACAAATGGCTACAGGATGACCTACCGTGAGTGTTTGGAGTGATGGAGGAGTAATGGAATGGTAGGGGGAGATGTGTAAGGTAGGAATGAGGCTGGTGATGGCTGTAGAAGTGGAGGGATAGGATAGGGAGTGAATGTAGGGAGTAGGTTGGAAGATAGAGGGCTAGGTCAATGAAAGGGCTAGAGAATGGAAGTACGTGAGGAGTGAAATACTTTGGGAGATAACAGAGCGGAGCAGGGGTCGAAGATGTGTGTGCATGCGGGATCAAGATGGAGAATGAAGTAATGGAACGAGAGAGAGCAGTGTAAGTGAAACAAATGCTTATGACTGTCACCAAACCGAAAATGCATCAACCTAACTATCTGTGCTTATAAATTCAATGAACAGCAATTTAAACGCGAAGGAGAATGTGCATGAAGCTGTGGTAAAGGAGTGTGGTGCAGGTGTGAATCATGTGGAAGCATCTAACATAACGTGACTGTGTTTGCAGCAATCATGGAATAAAGAAATGCGTATTTTTGGTGGCTAGTCATGGACTGCACTCCATTCCCAGATGAGACGGCAGTGAGCCTTAACAACCTTTTTGTTGGAGCTCCAATCGATTATATCTATCCTCTGCTACACTACGCAAGTGGAAACAAATTCACCATAAGCAACTCCTATCTAACTCATGAAAAAGACCAACTTAACAACCTGTAATTCGAATTGCATGTGCAAATGAAAAGCTCAAAGTGCTGAAATGAAATGGAAACAACACTACAGCAGAGGGGACCTATGGCTCTCAGGTTGGGCCCTAACCTGAGAGTTATAGTCTCCTTAAGAAACTCAAAACTAGATCACAAACTGCCTTCTTTATTCATAATCTGATGTCATGCCAAATTGGCTTACAAAAAGGAACGAAAATTGAACTGTGCTCCAAAATTGCAATAGCAATACGAGAGTTTCAACAACCTATCCAAGGCTAAGGCCTCTATACTTATACAAAAACAATGATCCACAAATATCCTTGATTTTAGGAGCTCGGCTGTCCAACTTCGAGTTTAACTGTTGATCCTGTAGGACAGTCATAACTACTGTTCCTGTAGAACAGTTATAACTGCTGTTCCTGTAGGACAGTTGGCTGCTTCTTAAGCTCGGAGGGGAGATGGATTGGAGCTCGGAGTTCTTGGTGGGAATCACGAGGAATGTCCCAAGACCGTGGACATCCTCTCCTAAAAACCAGATGTGCCACCTCATTGTCTCCTTATCTCCCTTTTCGTTGTCTCTTGCTCCCTTTTAATGCCAAAACCTGGAATAACAATGCATTAGTCACGTAGATAGAGTGCCTACCCTTCTTCCTACAAACAACATGAATAAACTAAGAAATGCATGCATAAGCAATAAAAAAATGAATGGTTTGAGCAAGTAGAATAGGCCAAAATGAGCCCAAATTGTACCAAAATTGGGGCTCATCACCTTACCTGCGGGGACGCACCCAATGTTCACAAAAGCTGTGTCTTTGGACGCTCTGTATGTAAAGGGGCAGGTGCGTCCCCCTGTAAAGGTTAAAATGCGCAAGTTTCATCTTTAAAAAGTTACTTGTGGTCATTTCTAGAGCATTCTAGAAGGTTGTTCGACGTGTATTGAGCGCCTCCAGATGGTTCATGCACTCCTACCAAAGAGGAACTTATCCCATCAATAAGGGAGCTATCCCATCCAAAGAGGGGATTATCCCATTGATGGTGGACCTGATTAACTTCCTCTTGAGCACTATAAATACAGGCATTGGGCTAGAAGGAGAAGAGGTTGGAAGCTATACATTTCTAAGGGTAAATGCTGCAGGAATTAGGACTCCCATTTAGAAACTTGTGAGGAGAGATTGCCATCTTTGCTTGTTCTATTTGGAAGTGGGTGAGCTTTGTCAAAGTAAAGGAGAACTCTTGATGGACCCTGGGAGGGACTTGCACAACACCAAGGCTCAGGTTGTATTTGTTCCTTTTGTTACCTATTAATGCAAATGAGTCCATTCTTCTCAATAACTTGTTATTTATGAGTTGTTTCATGTACTCCTTGGTCTATGTGTTAAATATGTTTTATTCTATGAGATTTTCAAGTGCTATTTAATCGTTTGATTGTTAGTGGATGCAGGTTTCAAAGTGAAGGAGGAGCTCATCCGGATCAGAGAAGATGGACTGCTACAACAGCGCTGGACTACAGGTAGGATCTAAACACTTGATTTCCCATATAGTAAATGCATGTTTAGAGAAGGATTGCTCTTGTTTGTCTTGTTTGTCACTAGAGAGTCTTAGGCTCCTAGGGAGGTTGGTTGTGTCCGCACAATTGACTCTTTCCACCTGACACCCGCTCTGTCCCTAAAGGTGTGGGTGCGGACCCCTGTGAAAGTCAAAAAGGCGCAAGTTTATTCTAAAAAACTCACTTTGGGCTAATTCTAGATGATTCTAGAAGGAATTTTGACGTGGATTTGCCGCTCTTAGGTGGTTCATGCATCCCAAAAGAGAAGGAGCTAATCCCTTGATGAAAGGAGCTATCCCTTTGAAGGAGGGCTTTATCCCTTTGAAGGAGGACCTAGTAACCTCCCTCCATTGCACTATAAATTTAGGCATTGGGCTGGTTGCTGGGGAGGTTAGAAGCTGAATATTTTTGAGGGTAAATGCTGGTGAAATTAAGACTTCCTAGTTGAGCTTAAGAGGAGAGATCACATACCTTTTTGGCTTCATTGGGAAGTGAGTGAAACTTGTCAAAGTAGAGGAGACTTCTTGCTGGACCCTAGGAGGAGCTTGTACAGCGTCAAGGCACAGGTTGTAAAGTTCTTCTTCTTTTGAATTAATACAATCAAACTCATTTTTCTCAACAAGTACCTCATGTTATTTGTTTCATGAACTCCTTGACTTTCATGTTAAATATGTTTTATGATATTGGATTTTCAGGTGCTATTTAATTTGTTTGCTTGTTTGTGTTTGCAGATTCGCGACAAAGGAGCTCATTTGGATCGAAGGAGCGAGGGCATCCAAAAACTTGCGTTGGACCTAAGGTAGGCCCTAAAAACACTTGTTTGCCTTTGTTTATTAAAGCATATTTAGAGAAAGATAGTGTCTGGTTGGTTTGCTTGTCATTAGGTCTTCTTTAGATTCTAGGAAGGTCTATCTTGTCCGCAAGATCGACTTATTTCGTGTGACAGGATGCGAACGTTTTACTGAAGCAGACATGGGAGCGCATGGGGAGGCCTAGACTGTAATGGTCTCCTATTTAGCTACGAATGGCGAACCAACAAAAGATAATACCCATGTGACGATTGCAGGGAATCACCATGGATATTGAGGGAGCAAGCACGCTAGTAGACTTTGAAGTGATAGAGATTATTGATGACAATAATCCCTACCCAGTGCTCTTAGGAATTGATTGGGCCGCTGACATGAATGGGGTGATTAATCTGAAGAAGTGTAAGATGATTTTTAAGAAGAAGTCTCTGCGTGTAGTTATACCCTTGGACCTTGCGGAAGGATCGCGCTATACCGAACCGGTGTATGACTTTGATAGTGACGATGATTTGGACTGCATCTACAAAATAATTGCGTGAGAGCAAGGTTGGTTAAATCCCACCACGGATGGATGAGTTTCATGGGAGCGCGAAAGCTCCTGCACTTCAGATTTGGATGAGGAGATAGAGTGATGGCAGAATCGGTTACATGAGGTAACCATGCTAAACTGTAATATGATGACAAGATCATTGCACTGCGTATCAACAGAAGTGAGAGATCTTCCTACGTATGATGGTTTAGGTGAGGTAGATGCTTTCTTGGAAATTTTCGAAAGGGAGGTGCCGAAAAAGCAATGTTTCCAGGCCTTGAATTGGGTATTATGCGCTACGCCCGCAAGGTGGTGGGGTACGCATAGAGGAATCTTTGAAGACTGGCACGCATGTAGGAAAATGTTGTTCACGTAGTTTGGGAAACCTATAGTGTGATGGGAAGATAAATACAATGGACAAGATGGTTTGCACGCGCATCTATCCAGGTGGGTATAGGCATATGGTAAACAACCTGCATGGATGCACATGAGCTTCGGGCGTTGGGAAATATGGTCAATAAGCCTGTGTTGGGGGGGAAATGCATGGATGGTTCCTCAAGTTGGAACGATAGAGTGTGGAGAGAATGAGCGTGCAGAAGGTTATCCACGCGGAAGCATTTAACGAGGTGTGCATAGCGTTGAACAAGGTATATAATGCGCAAAAAATTAATTGGGACCTGACATACTAGTAGTTTTACGGGCTTATAGGGCGATGTGCAAGAAACTGATAGAACAAACACCTTCTGGGCTAGTCTATGGAGTGAACGCTGTAATACCGATAGAGTATATCATGTCTAGTCCACACATAGTAGCACCCGTGGATATGACGGATCGTGGAGCCTTGGAAGAAGGGATTGCGTAGTTGGAAGAACTCGAAGAAGAATGCTTGGGACATGATGAGGAGATTCAATAGGGTGATCTTAGGGTCCAAGAACTCATGAGTGAAAGAGTTCGGTTGAGGGAGAAAAGTGCCATGGTGGAAGCAGAAGTAAAGAAGCTTGAGGAAGGAATACAAAAGGAATTTCTTGAAAAAAAACCCTGGCGATAAAACAGGATGCACATGATTACGTTGATGAATTTTGGGACTACCGCTAAGAGTTGATTAGTTTGATGCCTTGGATTGGACCGTATATTACTAAGGGGATCACAGATGGTGGTGCGATGCAGATAGTAAAGTTAAAAGGCAAAATTTTCCAGGAAAAGCGATTGATGGTTGGTTGAAGCCATATACAGGTGTCCCGGCCACCTGACTAACCATGGGAAGCACAGTCTTAGCGCTCTGGGTAGTTGAAAGGAGGTGCGGGACTATAAACTACTATATCCGAGATTTGCGCGATGACAGAACTGTGCATAGGAGCGAAGTTTCACAAGGTCCGCGAGAACGCAAGGGTAGCTACGCTGCCGCGCAGGTTGGCTGGAAAGTGACCATTATAATCATTATTCATGATTTGATGCTTGGTTTGAGACCAAATGGAGCAGGAAATAGGCATTTAAGGTAGGCTTTATGGGCTAGATTTTGGAAAATCTTCCACCAAGGTGTAGAGTCGTTAATATGCCATTGTTATTGTCACTTTTGAACACTTATTCCACCCATTTCTACCATTCTTCATCATGCCATTTATTATAATTTATCATTTAAATCCATTTTATTAATTATTTATGCTCTCATGAATAAATATTATTTATTCTCCTTTATTTCTAATAAATTGATTATTATGCATTATTTTACCAATGATAGTGCTAATAAGTTGGTTATAACATTATTCACCATTTTTAGCCTCCAAGGTAACTTCCAGATTGAAGATTTGATTTTTAAATCTGCCAACTCAGAAATTCGCTGGTTTAAGGAGTGACAGTTTTGCGGTTGAGATTCTGAGCAAATGAAGACGAATTTGGAAAATCCGAAACATGGGTTTTGTCCAGAACGGGCCCAATTATCTTCTAAAGAACAGTTTGCCCAAATTCGGCTTGTACAGGGAGAAACACAGGGTTCTTTGAGCACGATTTTCTCAGATTTGCAGTTGCGGCCGTCCTCCAAATCTCAGCTGCCAACCCAAATTCGTCTTGCTTTTGTTGAAGAGATGAAGTTAGAATCAACCTAAATCTGTAAAACAAATCATGTTGTAATTATCTATGCTCTCTGATCTCTCTATTTAAATGAAACTAAAGATCAGAGAGGGGAGGCGGAAGAGGATGACTGTTGTTGTAATTATAAGTTTCAGAACAACTTTGATCATGGAGTCTTGTTGAGATCTGATTTTGTATACTTTTGTTAATGCAATTAATATAAAGGATTTGGTGTTCAATTCGTCCCTGCATCTGAAGTAAGTTACGGCGGTGCCATTGGAAGCTACGGGCCCGACTCTAACGGACACTTGCCGTTGTATTGTTATACGGTAAATTGTGTTTGGTTTGCTTATTTCTATTGTTTCAGCAATCTGATATATCTTTCATATGATAGACTATGCTTTATACTTAATATCTGAATCTGAATAAGTTCTTTAACTCATGTCTCTGTATTACGCAAAGTGAATCTATTTGAATTGCATCTATTTCCATAGCAAGATATTTGTATAAATGTTATCATCATTGGATTCATATAAAATAAGTATTTGCGAGGCTTGAAGACAATATTACTTTGTTCAGAAACGTAATCATATCATTCGTTATTCTCAGATTGCTATAGTAGTATAGAACATGTACATACGGATGATGATTTGCTGTTCCATTTACAAAAGATTGCTCTTTCTTTGTATGTAAGTTGATGCCAAGAATTGAGAGTGTTGAACTCGCGAGATTTAGTTTCTTTCTTGCTGTTTCATTTTACTGTTGTCCATTTCATTTCATGCTGCTTTTTGCCATTTCCTTTTTCTTGCATTTATTGCTTTGGTGTGAGAGGAGGATCAAGGCTGTCGTGAGACACAGCAGACGCTATTATGCTCCCAGAACCATGATCCATACTCTAATTCCTTTTCCTTCATCAATTTCTAGAGGACTGAGTTATTGCTACTATATCCTCGATTGATGGTTGTTTGAATGAATGATTTAGTTTAAGACATTTCAGTTTCTTGCTGTTCCAATTAGATTTTGTTTCAAGCATTCATTTACTTGTGGGTTTTAAGCACTATACTGCAAAACATTACTCTTAAGAAAATAGCCGCCTCAGACAGAGTACACTCTTGAAATAAAAAGTCGTCCCTGGGTTGATAATTAATGTGAAGGTAATTAGGAGTTCGAAAGACACCTTTTTATCGCTCCACATTTTGGCGCCGTTGCCGGGGAGAGTGTAGCCATTTCTAAAGAGTAGTATGAATCTGATGAGTCCCTGCTAGGGAAGAGTTGGATCTTAAAAACGGAAGGTAAAAACCTGCGTACGGAGCATGTAAAAGCCCTGCTCCACCGTCCGCTTTCCAGCAGGACTCTAAAGAACCTAGAGTAGAAATAGATGTTTGAATTTTTGTGTGAATGATTAGGAAAAAGATAGAAATTTTTAAAAAATGAATCACATGATCTCACGCAAGTGGTGATGTAAGCACCACCCATTTCACTAACCGATTGACAGGAACATTTGAAGAAGGAGCCTTGAAGAAACACATGAAGAACATCTTCTATTATGGTAAGAAATGGATCACATTTTTACTTTTGAATTTCCTATCAAAGATCTAGGAGTGACACAAATGCACATATTTCCCCCATCTTTACCAAATTTTCATGGTTTAGCAAATGCAGATTCACATACATTTATGTTTGAGTTTGAAATACTTTGTAGAGGATATGATTATTGTACTAATGATCAAAGATTGAAGGTGTTTCCTCTTACTCTAAAAGGAGCAGCTCTCCGATGGTTCATGAGCCTAGGTGGGAATTGCATCCAATCATGGGAGGACATGAAGAACATATTCTTGAAGAAGTACCAAGACTATTGCAAAGCCAATGAAGATATTTTCGATATGATACAAGGGGAAGATGAAAGTTTGGAGGACTATGTAGATCGATTTCATTATAACCTTCAAAAATCAAAGCATAAGCATTTGGAAAAAGAGATCTTAAAAACACTCATTCTTAAAGGAATCAAAGATGAATTTTTAGAACTTTTAAATCTGATAGGAAAAGGTGATGTTTTTCAGTTATCATATGATGATGTTTGTGAGTTGTGCATAAGGTATTCAAGAGGAATCTCCAAGGCTGGTAAGAATCCTAGAGATGTTTTTTCTTTGTTTTCCAAATCTGCTACAAGAACAGGAGACATAAGAGCTGAAATCAATGTGTTATTTGAACATTTTAAAGTTGATTTTATTAGCTCTCTAAATGAAAAATTGGATGTTTTGCAAGTTCATAAAAATGAAGAATTTGATGAAGTGTTTTGTTCTCATGACCAAAAGGAGCATCTCATAGATACTCACTCTTCCTTATCTACGATGGAAGTAGCATATCAAAGAGATGAGGAAGCTGCAACAAGGTCAAAACCACGGAAATCATGGCCTACAGGTATGGTTCAAAACACTCCCTCTCCACTTTCTTACTTGCATAATCCATTATGGAATACTAATGTGTTAGGGCAGCCATGTCAATTTCAATTTAACCACCTATCTTGTTTACAACTTGGGCATGGTTCATCTTATGATGGCATGATTACTCTCCCTCATCTTGTAGCACAAACATATTCTCCATATTTTTCACCAGCTCTTCCACAACATCCTGCTTGCATACCAAATTCATTCACTCAACCCAACCAACCACATCATCACAATGCTCCATTCTTTAGACATTTTCCTGCTCAACTAATTCCACACCCTCACCATAATAAACCAGTACAACATGCTTACAATGTTGAGATGGCAAATTTACCCACCCTTCCCACCCATTCTATCTCACATGTGTTATTAGAGAAAACCTACAATGAGATTCAGAATGTTTCAAATGCAAAAATTGTAGAAGCTATGGAAGGAAATGAGGTTTCGTGTAGGATGCATCAACAAGTTATTTTAAAAGACCAAGGACTTCATGATCTGATGGATATGAGAAATCAACAAAGTAACGCATACATTGAAGATTGGTTTCACTCCATCACTTGTTTGCAACATTGCTCCACACTTCAACAATTTTTGACTCCATCTTTTCAAGGGAAGTTGGCTTCTCATACCCTAATTTTTATCAACATGTATTTTTCAAATTTGGGTATGTGCATACTAGAGGCCTTATTTCTAAAATGGTTCCACTGGAAATACTCTTATACATAAACATATTCGATTCTCAAAGAAGAGTAGGATAGTGGAGAAAAGAAAATAAAATAAATAAGGGAATAAATAAATGCATTTTGTTTTTCCATGTAAAACTAGGGTTTTTTTTGCAACATGCTATGCAAATCAACATCGGTGATAATTTTTTTATAATTTGTGTATGTAGATGATTTACAATGGAAATAATAAGTTCTACAAACACTCATTTTCATTTTTTATCACCAATTTGAAAAAATGCTTGAATATCATTTTTTTGGCTTGCGGGCTTGATGAACTTTCTGGAAAAACAGTCGGGACAGTCATGTTTTGAGGGACCAAAATTGAATATTTTTAAAACCTGTTTCTATCCTAAGTAGCCCTTGATGTCTACTTTCCAATCCAATTTTAATCACTCAATTTGGATTTGCAACGAAAAAGTTAGAGCCAAAACATTGACCGGATGTCTAGCGGGCAGCTCAGGAACAGAGTTGGGACAGTCAGTTTTTGGAGGCCTAAATGAATGAATTTTTAAAACCTGTTTCTATGGTAGATTCCCCTATGAATCTAGTTTACAATGCAATTGGAATCACTCATTTTCAATATCGTATGGGGAAGTTATGATCAAAATACTGACTGCCTATCGTAAATCAGCACTCTTAAAACTATGTCTTTCCAGCTGTTCCTTAAAGTATTTGACCTATCAATTCTTCTTGTATTCAAAACCTGTTTCTATTGGAGATCAATAAATGAATCTATTTTCATTTCCAATTTGAATCATTCGAATCCGACATCAAACGAAAAAGTTACGCTTGAAATATCAACTGTTGGTCTAAGCCGGGTAATCGAAAATGACTATGTTATGCAGGTTGTTCTAGCTAAAATTGACATATCATATCATTGAATCTTTAAAACCTATTTCTACTGGAGATAAACCTTTGAATTAGTTCTCATTTGGCTTTGGAATCACTCGATTTCGACGAAAAACAAAGAAGTTGTCATTAAAACACTGCGGGCTAGGATGATTGGCCACTGCTCTCCCGCAAGTGACATATAAATTTTACTTTGTTATTTTCTCAATGGATTTGTTATACAGAGTAACTACTTGTTGTTTTTTGCATAATTCTTGGATTAGGGGAGCCCGCGCACCTCTCTTTCTCCATGATTGAATGTTTTATTGCAGGTAGACACTCGTTTTTTTGCAGGTCCTGGGAAAATAAAGAAGGTCAACTTATGGACGAGTGATTTTTCAAAGAAATTTTTTTAAAACAAAGGAATTTTATCCAAATCATTACCCAACGGATTCATAATAGAAAAAATGAAGAATTGATTTCAATTTCAAAATTCATGTCTTGTTACTACTGCCAAAACACTTTTCAAAAAGATCATTTTTTTTACATAATATCATAGCTGTTGTAACTTAATTTACATATTGTTTTTAAATAAAATGTTGTTTTTTTCTAATTTCTTTTATATTTTGTGTTTCAGGTGTTGCTTCATTCAAAGTGCAACTCATCCTCAGCATCAATGCAGTGAACAGCTAATTCATTCTTTGCGTGTTTTTGCTGTTCCTTTTCGAAATGGAACAACATTTGTGTGTTTTTGCTGTTCCTTTTCGAAATGGAACAGCATTTGTGTGATTTTGCTGTTCCTTTTCAAAAGGAACAGCACTTGCGTGTTTTTGCTGTTCCTTTACGAAAAAGGAACAGCACTTGTGTGTTTTTGCTGTTCCTTTTCGAAATGGAACAACATTCGTGTGTTTTTGCTGTTCCTTTTCGAAATGGAACAGCATTTGTGTGATTTTGCTGTTCCTTTTCGAAATGGAACAGCACTTGTGTGACTTTGCTGTTCCTTTTCAAAAAGGAACAACACTTGCGTGTTTTTGTTGTTCCTTTTCGAAATGGAACAGCATTTGTGTGATTTTGCTGTTCCTTTTCGAAATGGAACAACACTTGTGTGACTTTGCTGTTCATTTTCAAAAAGGAACAGCACTTGCGTGTTTTTGCTGTTCCTTTTCGAAATGGAACAACATTTGTGTGATTTTGCTGTTCCTTTTCGAAATGGAACAGCACTTGTGTGACTTTGCTGTTCCTTTTCAAAAAGGAACAACACTTGTGTGTTTTTGCCGTTCCTTTTCGAAATGGAACAGCATTTGTGTGATTTTGCTGTTCCTTTTCAAAAGGAACAGCACTTGCGTGTTTTTGCTGTTCCTTTGCGAAAAAGGAACAGCACTTGTGTGTTTTTGAAATGGAACAGCATTCGTGTGTTTTCGCTGTTCCTTTTCGAAATGGAACAGCACTTGTGTGACTTTGCTGTTCCTTTCCAAAAAGGAACAGCACTTGCGTTTTTTTTGCTGTTCCTTTGCGAAAAGGAACAGCGCGTGCATGTTTTTGCTGTTCCTTTGCGAAAAGGAACAGCACTTGTGTGTTTTTGCTCATCCTTTGCGAAAAGGAACAACATTTGAGTTTCTCTGCTGTTCCTTTCTCAGAAGAAACAACATTTGTGATTTTTCGAACGACATTTGCATTTTCACGTTTTTTGTATGTATTTTTGCTTTTTTGGTGTGCATTTTCTTTGATGTTCCTTACACGAAACACCGCTTTGTGAGTATTTTTGCTGTTCATTCAAAAGAGCAACACTTGGGAATATTTTTGAGGGCAACCCTTTTCTTTCTCTTGTGAGATTATTCATAGTCAGCTCAACCACATTCTCCTGATTCTCTTTTATGGCATGAAGTACACTATTTTTATGAGGACAAGAATTATGGATTCTTTTGAAGCAAGTATTATCATTTACGTTATGATCTTTAACAGGACAGCTCCTTGATGACAGATTTTTTTTTCAAAAAAGACAATTATTTATATACTACTTTACTGCATTGTTTTCTGTTGAACATGATATTGATTGATCATCTTAATACCATGCTGGTTCCATCATCCCTGGTTATAATCTTCTTTGTCTGTAATAAATGAGATTATGGGTATATTTTTTTTTCTATTGACATCTTCAACTTCTTCCGCCATCCCTGCTCTTAAGGAGTACTGAGCCTCCCTCTTTTTATCATAAAAATGTGAAATAACAACAAAATTTTGTTCGCAGATGGAGGATAGGGGGTCTCATTACGAGCCAGCCTACCATGTTCATAAGGCTATAACAAAGTGACATTCCCATTATGGCCACCACACCAGGGTTATGATCCATTGGATAGCCAAATTATCCTTGGAACAGGAGGTCTCATCACGAGCCGGCCTGATCACTTTTGCTACCTCCTAGTGAATGGCAGTGTGGTTGTCTGGTTACCACGCCAGCACACTGATCTCTTCTGTAGAACAGCACTAAAACTTTCCATTTATAAATTGAGGATCCTGGCTCATATGGGTTAAAAAGCAACCCTGCCGAGGCTATGGACGCCTGCTGGCAGCAGCGGCTCTGCTTATGGTATTGAAGTTATATCTTTTCGTCAATTATTATTATAATACCCTTTTCTTATTTTTTTTTTATCAGAAAAGTTATTTCCTTAACTTTTTCCCTGTTTGAACCTTTATGCATGGGAAATTGTTTTATGATCAATCACATCATTTTCAGCTAGAATACCGTCAGCAAAGCATCTTTTTAGCATATTGTTGTCCTTTTTCGTTTTGTATAAACTATCATCAATCCAAAGCGTCCTATCTCTTATTCATAACTATCTTTACACACTTTGCTCTCAACATAACCATAATTTTCACCGTCCTATCATTGATAAGTGTACTCTGCTTTACTTACTGATATATTGTTCATTCCATTGCCTTGTCGTCCGCACCACCCCTCTCATATGCTTTATGGTTATGGAACCCATTTTCCAATTGGAGGGGGGGAATGTATGCATTATGGGATTGCATGCGATATGATTACTACACTTTGCCATACCTTGTTGATTTGACAACATAGTAGTATTGCATGTATACATAAGTTTTTCTAATTGCAATTTTGCATGCATTTTCTCTGTTGCTATTCAAAGCTAACACTATGGATTCAAGAACATTGTATGCAAAATAGTGCTTTGTTTACAGGAGAACAACAAGTATGGGCAGAATTCTATTCGTAGCATGACCACACTATTGCACTTCACAGTAGAGGCTCGTGAACGTGAACAATTCTTCAGACATGATGTGCTTCCCTGGATTCTACCTTTTGCATCACTTTCAGCACCAACTCTGCCTACATCAGCTTCAACAACTGCCAGTATTTATATGTCATTCCACATTTTTGGAGGTAAAACTTGAGGTAAAATTGCATAGTTTTCTAATTTATTATAAATTTAGGAGAATCTAATGAAAATCCATTTTGAGCATTATTTGTCATCCTTCATTCCACATCTTTACCACTTCTCCTTTTTCAGCAGCCTATCATTTCCGAGTATGGGGGAGTGTTCCTTCATTTCTTTCTTATGACCATGTCATTCATATTCTTTATCATCCCTTGCTATTCTTATTCACTCTCACCACCTCCCTTATTCCATGTTGTTTTACACCAAGCATAGAATTCAACAGTCGGTAGCTACCACCTCTATTTGTTTTCTAGCATCGCATGAGGGCATGCTAATTTTTCAAAGAGGGGGAGGAATTGCTACGCATGATGGATGTTTTCTATTTTCTCTCCTTTAAGGCATACAATTTCAGTGTAGAAATTGATTTCCCTAATATTTTAAAAAAAACTATGAACTCAATTCTTGTGATCTCTAGGAAACAAAGACATACTATTGAAATACACATACCTAGATAAATTCAAGAAATATTGGTTCATAAAATTTCGGAAATCATGCACTCTCACTTACAGCCATTTTGTTTATATCTCATGATCCGTGCATCAAAACAATATGATTTTTGGATCATAAAGGCATTCATATATTGTAAATTTACTTGCCAAATTTCAACAAAAGCTGGTTTGTAGTTTTTGAAAAAATGGTTCATGAAGTTTGCTGTTACATATATCATATTTTGTTGCAACTTCATATATACATATAATTGAATGTCAATGTAAAAATTGTTATGCCTTCATCAAGATTACTAAAATTGAATATTCATTAATTAAGGAAGCATTCATTTATTCTCAAATTTTTATTGCTTGGTTAACACATGGTTTTTGTCTTTGGGTTGCATGAGGACATGCAATATATTCAGTTTTTGTTGCATGAGGACATGCAACATATTGAGTGTGGGGGTGTGTAGAGTCGTTAATATGCCATTGTTATTGTCACTTTTGAGCACTTATTCCACCCATTTCTACCATTCTTCATCATGCCATTTATTATAATTTATCATTTAAATCCATTTTATTAATTATTTATGCTCTCATGAATAAATATTATTTATTCTCCTTTATTTCTAATAAATTGATTATTATTCATTATTTTACCAATGATAGTGCTAATAAGTTGGTTATAACATTATTCACCATTTTTAGCCTCCAAGGTAACTTCCAGATTGAAGATTTGATTTTTAAATCTGCCAACTCAGAAATTCGCTGGTTTAAGGAGTGACAGTTTTGCGGTTGAGATTTTGAGCAAATGAAGACGAATTTGGAAAATCCGGAACATGGGTTTTGTCCATAACGGGCCCAATTATCTTCTAAAAGAACAGTTTGCCCAAATTCGGCTTGTACAGGGAGAAACGCAGGGTTCTTTGAGCACGATTTTCTCAGATTTGCAGTTGCGGCCGTCCTCCAAATCTCAGCTGCAAACCCAAATTCGTCTTGTTTTTGTTGAAGAGATGAAGTTAGAATCAATCCAATTTTGTAAAACAAATCATGTTGTAATTATCTATGCTCTCTGATCTCTCTATTTAAATGAAACTAAAGATCAGAGAGGGGAGGCGGAAGAGGACGACTGTTGTTGTAATTATAAGTTTCAGAACAACTTTGATCATGGAGTCTTGTTGAGATCTGATTTTGTATACTTTTGTTAATGCAATTAATATAAAGGATTTGGTGTTCAATTCGTCCCTGCATCTGAAGTAAGTTACGGCGGTGCCATTGGAAGCTACGGGCCCGGCTCCAACGGACACTTGCCGTTGTATTGTTATACGGTAAATTGTGTTTGGTTTGCTTATTTCTATTGTTTCAGCAATCTGATATATCTTTCATATGATAGACTATGCTTTATACTTAATATCTGAATCTAAATAAGTTCTTTAACTCATGTCTCTGTATTACGCAAAGTGAATCTATTTGAATTGCATCTATTTCCATAGCAAGATATTTGTATAAATGTTATCATCATTGGATTCATATAAAATAAGTATTTGCAAGGCTTGAAGACAATATTACTTTGTTCAGAAACGTAATCATATCATTCGTTATTCTCAGATTGCTATAGTAGTATAGAACATATACATACGGATGATGATTTGCTATTCCATTTACAAAAGATTGCTCTTTCTTTGTATGTAAGTTGATGCCAAGAATTGAGACTGTTGAACTCGCGAGATTTAGTTTCTTTCTTGCTATTTCATTTTACTGCTGTCCATTTCATTTCATGCTGCTTTTTGCCATTTCCTTTTTCTTGCATTTATTGCTTTGGTATGAGAGGAGGATCAAGGCTGTCGCGAGACACAGCAGACGCTATTATGCTCCCAGAACCATGATCCATACTCTAATTCCTTTTCCTTCATCAATTTCTAGAGGACTGAGTTATTGCTACTATATCCTCGATTGATGGTTGTTTGAATGAATGATTTAGTTTAAGACATTTCAGTTTCTTGCTGTTCCAATTAGATTTTGTTTCAAGCATTCATTTACTTGTGGGTTTTAAGCACTATACTGCAAAACATTACTCTTAAGAAAATAGCCGCCTCAGACAGAGTACACTCTTGAAATAAAAAGTCGTCCCTGGGTTGATAATTAATGTGAAGGTAATTAGGATTGGACCGTATATTACTAAGGGGATCACAGATGGTGGTGCGATGCAGATAGTAAAGTTAAAAGGCAAAATTTTCCCAGGAAAAGTGATTGATGGTCGGTTGAAGCCATATACAGGTGTCCCGGCCACCTGACTAACCATGGGAAGCACAGTCTTAGCGCTCTGGGTAGTTGAAAGGAGGTGCGGGACTATAAACTACTATATCCGAGATTTGCGCGATGACAGAACTGTGCATAGGAGCGAAGTTTCACAAGGTCCGCGAGAACGCAAGGGTAGTTGCGCTGCCACGCAGGTTGGCTGGAAAGTGACCATTATAATCATTATTCATGATGTGATGCTTGGTTTGAGACCAAATGGAGCAGGAAATAGGCATTTAAGGTAGGCTTTATGGGCTAGATTTTGGAAAATCTTCCACCAAGGGAGCATTAATGAACCGGATTTGGGGGGAACGGTGGAATTCAAATTCAAAATTTTCTATAAATTGCAAAGGGCTACCTAGCAAACAACACTTGGCCATTTGAGAATTGAGCTATTGTGCGCCCAGAGATCTATGAACCTAGATCTATTTGAAGTTTTGAATTCGAAGGTGTTGTTTGAGAACTTACCTGAGCCATTGAGAGATTTTTGGAACAAAAGTATGACGACACTAGAGGAAGCCATGGATATCAGCTAAATGACCGCTAAAGAGTCCGCGCAGGCCATGACTATAGGAGAAGCCCCTGAGAGTGCTGGGATAGTTGCAGAAATCCCTAAATCACTGTGCACACTGAGACCCAAGAAAGATAAGCAGCCCATGGTCCCAGTGCATGTGTCCCCTATAAACCCATTGCGAACTAAACTGACCATGGAATAAAAGGGGAAAGTGGTTAATCTAGAAACTGATGAAGAGGAGAAAAACCTTGAGGAAATCCTTGTTGAAGAGGAGGAGGACGAAGACATGGAGGAGGAAATTGAGGGCGCGGACCCTCTAACTAGGATGCTCGCTATGTTCCTCCGTGGAAGGGAAAGGAAAAGGTGCCCAAGGACCTAGCTTAGAGCAAGAGTTCTTTGCAAACTTCGTTGCTACCTGACGATATCATTTTTGAAGGAGCGCACTTGGGAGCCTAGGATCTCACGGACCACGAAAAGTTTCCACACTTGGCAACCACGTAGCTCATGAAGCCGAAGAAAAACACTGTGGCAGGAGTCATAGAGTTGGAGCCGCACAAGTGGTTGCGCGGAGTAGAGAAAGCAGGGTTGTTGAACCTACTCTGGGTGCCGCATTACCATCATGCCCCAATAACTATATTTGTCATCAGGTAGCTACTTTGCCTGGTGCATGATGGGTGTTTGTGGTTGGAGGAGCTCATCCCCATCACGGACCGCCTGATTCATATAATTACCTGACTCCCTTGCAAGGGGGAGGATCCAACGGATATTTTAGAGGGTAAGAGCACCGAGTTGGCCATCATGAAGGCCATGAAGGAAAAATTCAAGCTGGAGAAGAAGAAGAGAGGGTATGAAATCTCCAATATCAATAATAAGGCAATCAAATTTGCCACCTAGATATTGGCTGGCAAGGTTATGCGGAAGTGTCGCATAGATGAGGTGCCCGCGCTAGTTGTAGAACTTGCCGCACAGTGTGTGGATGGTGTCTAGTTTAATTGGTTGGAGTACCTGTGCAAGGAGTTCATGGAGAATTTCCGTGAGGCACAGGAACAGGGGAAGACCTTCCACTATGCATGGATTCTACTATCCATAGTGCTGGTAGTTTGGGAGTTGCCTAAGGATAGCTAGTTCCCCACAATTGTGTAGGATCTTCCGAATGAAGTGAAGTACGCTTCGTTATGGGTCACTAAAGATGCAAAAATGATTTGAGGCAGTAAGATATTCTGGGTGTTCATGGAGATGACATTAGAATGGGGATTAACCAGAAGCTGTAGTTATCGCCCACTGTCTACAATAGCCTAAAAAGCTTCGTGGAGTTCAAGGCAGACTTCCATCACGTGTACATCAGGGCGTGCAAGGACCCTGCGAAGAAGTGGAATGAACTATCGTACCTGACCACAGACAATATTATATTCATCATGCTTGAGTCATGGCCAATGGAGTGGTGCACTCCAGCCATATCTGAGATGGAAATAAAAAATTCTGTTACACAACGGAATAAGGAGGAGGCAAAACTGCGGATGGCGCAGTTGGCAGAGAAGAGAAGAAAATAGGTAGTAATAGCAAAGGTACAGGAGGCGCGGGATGCAATGCAAGTAGTAGCAGAACAACAGAAGATAGCCACAGAACATCAACAGGCAGCAGAGAAGGAGTGTGAGGGCCATAAGTCACCCTCACTTGAGGAAGAGTCTGAGATAGAGGAAGGTGGCACGGACCCAGAAACAACACCTACACAGTTGAAGTGCCAGCGCCCGAGAGAGCAGGTGGGGCCATGAAAGAAGTCGAAAGCTTCTAAGACTTCTTTCGACTTGATCACCCTCATTGAAGGAGATCCCCATGAAATAGGGGAGACAGTGTGCGACATCACCGCGGAGGCCCTCTAGGCACAAATACAGGAGTTGTAGGTGCACACTCCTCAAGCTGGTACTCTCTCGACCATCCTTGTAGTAGGAACGACCGCGGCTGAGGAAATGTTGCGTGCCCACATGACCAACACCATAGTGTTGCCAGAAGGGGCATTGTTTATAGAGAATGAGGCCGATAGGCCTACGGTCAGTGCTTTGAAGGGAGAAGGGATCAACATGGATGCGCTCCCTTGGCAGACACTCTATGCCCTGCAGGACGGAGTGACTGCAGAACTGCGGGCCAGGGAGGGTTGCGCACTATAGGTGTTGAGCGAGCAGAAAAATAATATGGAACAACTGAGCTTGCAGAGTAACGAGGTAGTGGTGCAGAACTAGAAAATGGTGCAGGTGGTTGAGGAGGCCTGCCAGATGTTCCCTGAGTTGGTCATCCTGGCAGAGGCACCAGTAGAGGTGCGCATCCAGAGGTTAGCAACAAGGGTGCGTGAGGCATGAGAAGAGATGGCTAAGGTTCAATTGGAGCTGAAACTTCAGATAGCAAAGCTATGGTTGAAGGTGCAACCTTCAACTCCTCCAGAGGTGAGGGAAAAGAGTGCCAACACCATTACATCGGGGATGGAGGAGATCAGCAGTGCAGTAAAGGACTGCACCAAAATGTTGGAAGAGTCGTTCGAGGTCCTCACCACTCTACAGGAGGACCCAAACAGACAACACTTAGAAACAGAGGTGTGTGAGCTGCAGCAAAGATATGATGATATAAAAGGGACCGCGCAGACGATGGCCCTTACACATAGGCTCATGCGGATGTAATAGGAAAAATTGCTTAAGGAGCAGGTAGACACAACGCAACATAAAGAAGCGGTTTTGAAGGTGCACGTCTAGCCTTGGATCGATGAGGCATTCATCATTATAGCCTCGATTGAAGCCAAGTTCACGCAGATGCAGGGAACGCAGGAGTAGATACAGGGAAGCAGTTCAGCTACAGTGGTCTCTGAACAATGTATCCAGGAGATATAGCAGGCAGCTGCTTAGTGCGCTACTGACCTTGCAGAGGTTCAGGCATAGTTGGGAGGTCTCTGTGCGAAGATCTTCGCACCAACAAAGTGACTCAAGGTTGAGTCATGATGTTTGTGTTGGGGGCTTGTTGGGCGCAGGATCCCCCAAGGTAAGTTTTGGGGCTTAAAGCCCAGATTTTGACCAAATCTGATGTAAAGACTCTGCGTTTTGTGGGCGCGGAGCATGGAGGTTGTAAATGAGTGATAAGTGTGTCCACCCTCATTTTTGTAATGTAATGTTGGCTTTAGAAATCTTATAAATAGAGCGAGGCTCTAAGTTGTAAATGACCGAAGAAGAGAAGTGGAAGTAATAGATGGAGAACTGAGTCTTATCTAAGTGTAGAGTCGAGTCTTTGGGTCGTAGAGTAGGAGAAGGCTTTGCAGCTGAGTGTGCAGAGGCCTAGTAGTCTGCAACTAAGTGCGCAGGGCGGGTCGAGTCTGTAACCTTTGGAGAAGTAATAAAGAGAAGTTTTACATCATTTCTGTGTATCTTTTTCCTATTTTGTGCATTGAATGTATCATATATAAATTACATTTCTATTGTCTCTATGATGCGCGAACTTATATGAATGTGTTGATAAAGTGAATATAAGATAAACGTATCTATTTACGAGAAGATAACTAACTGTTATAAGAAGATAAGTAAGCTACGTGGTGTAACTTGGGGAAGTAGCGCAAATTGCTGCTAGGGCAGCGTGAAATCACCTTAGCCCTTAGTTAGGTTACGTGAAGGCGATTATAACAGATCGTGAGGGCCTCACAAGTCAGGATAGTACACAAAGAGACATGCATGAAGGTATTCATAGTTGGACTAAACCGACCCCTCAAACATCTCAAGGTTGCGGAAACTTGGTTCCAACATCCCCCCATACTGCTTCGGGTGAGACCTCAGTCCGCGCTCCGCTGGCTGTTGCTGAAAGGGTAGTAGTACAGGGATTTGTTTGGCTAATTAACTCTGAACCTAGGTCAGGCCCCCTCAAGCCAACAAATGACCCAATTCAACTGTCAGTCAAACCCACTCTCTCTGAAAGTGAATCCTATGAATCTATACTTGACCCAAATCAATAGGCCGAGGAAACAGTTGACCCAATTTCACCTTTAGTTAATCGTACCTTTCCCGTAGAGAGTGAATATGATACCACACAGGTTATTGTCATTTCTTCAGATTCCAATGAGCCTGGGGGCAACCCTCCCGTTCCATCAAGACAGGAGGAAAATCCTCCCATTCTTGTAACTCAAGGGGTTAATTATCCCATTTCTACAGTACCCCCTCCAAGTAGTCTGGTCACTTCCTTTGATTGGAATCAATTGGTAGGATTCTGTCTTCCTTCATATGTGTGTTTCCAAGTCATAGTACATGTTTGTAATATGATTTTATCGGGCACTATTATAGATGAAGGTGCATCTGTGAGTATCCTTTCCTCAACTACTTGGCAGGTGCTTGGTTCTCCGTCACTTGTGCCTGTTACCCAAAATCTGTTGGCTTTTAACAGAGGAACCAGTCAGCCATTAGGGATCCTTCCTCATTTACCTATTACTTTGGAAGGAAAAATCATTTATCTAAATGTGATGGTAGTCCTAGTCCCTTTAGATTACAATTTACTTCTTTGGCGCAACTATGTTTATGACATGGGAGCTATTGTTTCAACACTCTTTCGAGTGATGTGTTTCCCGCATGAAGGCATAATTGTCACCATTGACCAACTTTCATTTCCCGGTACAAATATGGCTTCCAGTCAACCATCTTCCCTAAGTGGTCCTTTTGTACCAATTGTATCATCCCCGCCACGGGTTAATTATGTGGCAACCCGTTCCATGCCTACATCAAATGACGTTCAATTAAGTGATGTTGTACATTATGTACTGGGGGCATTGGAACTAGATCTCTCTAATGGATTCCTTGCTACGGATCCCTTCCAGAGCATTGTTCTCTCATATGATGAGAACCTCTTGGAAGTCATGACCTCTTATGGGTCGTGATCAAGGTCCATGAGGAAAGTTCCTTGTCTTGTGTCAACCTCGTTAAAAAATGAAACAAGGAATATGAGGAGAGTTCCTTGGCTTGTGTCAACCTCGTTAAAAAATGAAACAAGGAATATGAGGATAGTTATTTTACTATGTCATTCTCATTAAAAAATGAAACAACTCTCATGAGGAAAGTTCCTTGTCTTGTGTCAACCTCGTTAAAAAATGAAACAAAGGGCATGAGGATAGTTCCTTGTCTTGTGTCAACCTCATTAAAAAATGAAACAAGGAATATGAGGATAGTTCTTTTACTTTGTCAACCTCATTAAAAAATGAAATAGTTCCCATGAGGATAGTTTCTTGTCTTGTTTCAACCTTGTTAAAAAATGAAACCAAGGATATGAGGATAGTTCTTGGTCTTGTGTCAATGTTATGAAACCAGCTCACAAAAAGATAGAAAAGAGAGATCCACGCCTTAGAATTCAGCCTCTTCGAGGGGGCAACCTCCTTTACATTACATAAATGAACAATTCTTGGATGATACAAATGAAAATACCTCCTTTCTATATATAGGAGTCTAAGTGGTCCCAATACAATCAAAGCCTACATAACAATAATATTGTAGGGCACAACAATAACAATAGTGGGCTTCTATGTGGCACAATAGTAACAATATGGGCACTACATGGGTACATCAATATAAATAAGGGGTATAACTACAATAGTAATGGGGTAATCACTAGTATTATAGGGACCCAACATGCCCCTCTCCTTCAAAAAAGTGTTGTCCTCAACGCTTGAGTAGTTCAGGATACTTCTGCATAAAATTCTCGTCCTCCCATGTGGAATCTTCAGCGGATAAGTTCTTCCACTTGATAAGGTACTCTGAAATTGATCGATTTCGTAGCTGTCGAGTTCTTGTTTCTATAACTGCTTCCGGTTCCAATATAATTTTTCCTTCTTCGTCAAGTTCTGGCAATATTGTTTGAACTGGGAGCTTGTCACCTATAACCTTCTTTAAGCATGAAACATGGAAAACTGGGTGCAATCGAGAAGCTGCAGGAAGCTCCAATTTGTATGCCATAGTACCAATCTTTTGCAACACCTTGTACGGACCATAATACTTTGGTGATAATTTATTATCCTTCTTAGCTTGCTTGAGGGACATTTGCTTATATGGTTGTAGCCGTAGGAATACCCAATCACCTACATCAAAACTTCTTTCACTGCGATGCTGATCTGCCTGTTGTTTCATTCTATTCTGTGCCAACACAAGGTTATCCTTTAAGAGTTGGAGGACTTGTTGTTGATGTTCGATGTGATGTTCCACTGCCTGAACCTTAGAACTTTCTCTTAAATATGATGTGATGGATGGTGGTTGATACCCATAAAGTGCCATAAATGGGGTCATTTTTGTTGCTGTATGAAAGGAAGTGTTATACCACCATTCAGCCAGAGGCAACCATTTGACCCATTGTGTCTGTTTACCAGATACAAAGCAACAAAGGTATCCTTCCAAACATTTGTTTACTATCTCAGTTTGCCCATCAGATTGAGGATGATAAGATGAGCTATGAGCTAACTGAGTACCAAGACAAGAAAATAATTCTGTCCAAAAATTTCCAGTGAAAATGGGATCTCTGTCACTTACAATAATCTTTGGGTTTCCATGTAGCTTTTGAATTGTTTCCATAAATGCAGTAGAAACTGTACTGGCTTTAAATGGATGTGATAATGCACAAAAGTGTGCATACTTGGTAAGTCTGTCAACTACCACCATGATGACACTCTTTCCCTCAGACTTGGGTAAACCTGTGATAAAATCCATTGATACCTCCTCCCAACGTTGGCTTGGAATGGGTAAAGGTTGTAATAGACCCGGTGTCTTAATTGTTTCAACTTTATTTTGCTGGCAAACCAAACATTCTGCCACAAACTTATGAATATCTGATTTAAGGCCATCCCAAAAAAATTCCTTCTTCACCCTGTGGTAAGTTTTTAAAAATCCTGAGTGCCCTCCTAAGGGAGAAGTGTGCAATTCCATAAGAATCTTTTGTTTTAGCTGGGAATTCTTACAGAGGTATAAGCGATCTTTGTACCATAACGAATCATTTTTCCAGCTAAATGTATCAGACGTACTGGAATCTTGTTGTAGCTTTCGAATAAGTGCCCATACTTCTTCGTCATTCTTCCATTCCTCCCTTGCTTCATTTATCCAATCTGGTTGGATGATAGAAATAGCGCACAACAATGCTTCCACATCCTCATCCTTCCTTGAGAGTGCATCTGCCACCACATTTTGCTTCCCCTTTTTGTAGATGATTTCAAAGTCATAACCCAACATCTTTGTGACCCACTTTTGTTGCTCTTCAGAGGATAATCTTTGTTCTAAAAAGTATTTAAGGCTATCATGATCTGTTTTTACCTTGAAGTGTCTTCCCATTAGGTAGGGTCGCCATTTCTTGAGTGCATGGAGTATTGCCAACATTTCCTTCTCATAAATAGCTTTTCTTAGAAACTTTCCCTTGATTGGACGACTTTCAAAGGCAATGGGTCTTTCATCTTGCATTAGAACAACACCAATTCCATTTCCTGAAGCATCACATTCCACAGTAAAGGTTTTTGTGAAGTCCGGTGTAGCTAAGACCGGTGCTTGGCACATTGCCTCTTTAAGATGTTCAAAGGCCTTTGTTGCTTCCGGAGTCCATGAAAATGCATCTTTCTTCAATAATGTCGTTAGAGGTGCTGCTATTCTCCCATAATTCTTAACAAACTTGCGATAATACCCTGTCAACCCAAGAAATCTGCGCAAATGCTTTATGGATGTGGGGATTTTCCATTCCTTAATGGCTTTAATTTTGGTAGGGTCTACCTTAACTCCTTCATGAGATACAATATGACCCAAATATTCCACCTCCTGTACTCCAAAGAAACATTTGGATCTTTTGGCATATAATTGTTTCTCTTCCAATAGTTGTAGCACCCTGTCGACATGTTCAACATGATCCTTCCAAGACTTGCTGTAGATAAGTATATCATCAAAAAATACTAACACAAATTTTCTAAGGAATGGTTTGAAAATTGAATTCATCAAACCTTGAAATGTTGAAGGTGCATTGGTAAGGCCAAAAGGCATGACCAAAAATTCATAATGACCCTCATGAGTTCTAAATGCCGTTTTCGGAATGTCTTCAATCTTCATTCTGATTTGATGATATCCTGAACGAAGATCCAACTTGGTGAAGTAAATTGATCCATGCAATTCATCCAGTAATTCATCAATGACAGGAATGGGGAACTTATCTTTAATAGTGAGCTTGTTGAGCTCCCTATAATCCGGACACATGCGCCATGATCCATCCTTCTTGTGCACCAATACTACTGGAGCAGAGAAAGAACTTTGACTCGGTTGAATTATACCAGCCTCTAGCATTTCTGCAACCATACGTTCAATTTCACTTTTTTGGACATAGGGATATCTGTACGGCCTGATGTTTGGAGAAACACTTCCTGGAATCAGATGAATAGCATGATCATGATCACGCATAGGTGGGAGACCTTTGGGAGTCTCAAATACCTTGGAATGATTGTCCAGGACTTTTTGGAGATCTGGAGAAATAGATGATTCTAATGTGGAAACATCTAGCGAACATAATTGTGCAATTACACCCCTTTGCTCCTTTTTTAGAAGCTTTGTCATACCATTAGAGCTGATTATCTTTCCTGGTTTCCCTGCAATACCCCTTAATTCAACTTCCTTTCCTTCCACAGAAAATTTCATGAAAAGTTCTTGAAAATTAAAAGCTATTGTACCCAAGGATTGTAGCCATTGGACTCCTAGTACAACATCAGCACCTCCCATTGGAATGGAAAGCATTGGGCTAGTCAATACATATTCTCCCATGGATAGCTTGATATTATGGCACTTTCCAGAGCAATTTATTGTTCCTCCATTTGCAATCATTACTTGACACTCTGGTGCTGGATATAGGAAGCAATTCAATTCTTTTGCTACCCTACAATGAATAAAATTGTGGGTGCTTCCTGAATCAATCAACACTATCACCTTTTTCTTCTTGATTTGTCCTTCTATCTTGATGGTTTGAGGAGTGGTAATTCCCGCCAATGCATTACAAGATATGGTCGGATTTATTTTTTCTTCATATAGGCTTTGTTCCTGGAATATATCCTCTTCTTTTGACCTTTCTTGCTCCTTTTCTTCTTCCTCTTCACAATCTATGTAGAATAATTTCTTCTCAGCACACTTATGACCTTTTGTGTATTTGCTATCACAATTGTAACAAAGCCCTTTTGCTCTTTTTTCTTCCAATTGTTGTGGTGTCAACCTTGTAGGTTGTGGAAGACTATGGGCAACAACACTTCCATATTTATAGTTGTGAATGGTATGCTTCCTAGTTGCCATAATTTTGCTTTCCATTTTTCTTGCTAACCTGAATGCCTTCTCTAATGAATCAGGTTCCCAAAGGCGCACATCATGTTGGATATTATCCTTTAAAAACCCTATGAACACATCAATCCTATGCTCCTCTGGAATATCTTTTACCCTTATGTTCAATTTTTGGAACTCCTCAATGTGCTCCATTATTGAACTCTTTTGTTTGAGACTCAACAATTGACTAAAAAAAGTGTTGCTTTTTGTATCCTCATAATGTGCTATCAATTCTTCCGTAAAAATTGCCCAAGTGATAAATTGTTTACGAGAACAAAGCCATTGATACCATACAAACTGATTTGGTTCCAAATATAAAGTTGCCATACGTACCTTTTGTGTGTTTTGCACATTATTGAGATCGAAGAATTGCTCCATCTGTAATATCCATGTGGCGGGATCCTTGCCATCAAACTTCCTCATATCGATTTTTGGAATGTGGTGATTCTTCGATCCAACATTAGCATCTATGGAATCATGATTAACGTTTCTTTTGTTCTCATCATGAGGTTCCTTTACTACCTTCTCACCATTAGTAACCCTTTCTTGTAGCAACTTCTTCAATTCTTCCATGTCTGTCTTTATATCTATCTTCAAATCATCCATCTTAGCTTCCATGTCTGTCTTCAAATCTATCTTCAAATCATCCATCTTAGCTTCCATGCCCTTTATCTTAGATTCCACGCCATTTACCTTAGATTCCACGCCACTTATCTTAGCTTCTGTTAGCTTTTGTGAGCGTGACATTTGTTGCACTTGTTCTTGTAATTTTGATATATCATGTAGCATTTCTTCCTCTTCTTCATGAGTCATGCTAGAGCTTTCAGGTTCCTTACTAGGTGTTTGCATTTTCTTTCCTCGGGGCATCAGTTACCGATAATAATGCTTTACTATGCCCTTTGAATTCCGTTAAACCAAGCTTACACAAAAATTTAAAAAAAAAACTACACACCTTTTTTCACTCTATAGAAGCCTGATATTGAATCTGATGTATCTCTGTAATTTCGGATCATCCACTTATGAAATTTCTACCTGTAGTAGCCTTCTGCGTTCTCTTTCCAATGCCACAAGTCTGAGCCAAATTGGATTCTCCAAGGAAGAGTTATGTGAAATCTCCCATAGTGACTTGCTTTTAGACTAGTTCAGCAGAGCGAACTTGTATGACGTGCCACGAGTCACTGTTTCAACCTTTGAATCTGAAACTCACACACAAGAAACTACAGTCCGTCCTCTTTCTGTACCTTCTTACGCAATTTCAATCCTATCCTCAGAGAGAAGGTTATGACGATTTTCCCCAGGTCACCTGTTTTGAATGTAATTCAGGAGTCTGCAAAAAGGCCAACTTCCTCAGATCATATCTCTGACAATATCGCGCGAAAAGCTCTGAAATTCGGACCCAAGGTTCAGCGCCAATTCTTTGCAAATGGGTTTTTTTTGTGACTTCTGAAATGTCACAGAAAAAAAGTTATAGCGAAAATGCCACGATGACCTGTTTGGAGCAGCGAAACCCTGGAATCCAAAGCTCTGATACCAAATGTTATGAAACCAGCTCACAAAAAGATAGAAAAGAGAGATCCACGCCTTAGAATTCAGCCTCTTCGAGGGGGCAACCTCCTTTACATTACATAAATGAACAATTCTTGGATGATACAAATGAAAATACCTCCTTTCTATATATAGGAGTCTAAGTGGTCCCAATACAATCAAAGCCTACATAACAATAATATTGTAGGGCACAACAATAACAATAGTGGGCTTCTATGTGGCACAATAGTAACAATATGGGCACTACATGGGTACATCAATATAAATAAGGGGTATAACTACAATAGTAATGGGGTAATCACTAGTATTATAGGGACCCAACAGTCAACCTCGTAAAAAAATGAAACCAAGAATATGCGAATAGTTCCTGGTCTTGTGTCAACCTCATTAAAAAATGAAACCAAGGATATGAGGATAGTTCCTGGTCTTGTGTCAACCTCGTTAAAAAATGAAATTAAGGATATGAGGATAGTTCCTGGTCTTGTGTCAACCTTGTTAAAAAATGAAACCAAGGATATGAGGATAGTTCCTGGTCTTGTGTCAACCTCGTGTAAAAATGTAACCAAGGATATGAGGATAGTTCCTGGTCTTGTGTCAACCTTGTTAAAAAATGAAACAAAGGGTATGAGGATAGTTCTTTTACTGTGTCAACCTCATTAAAAAAAAAAGAAACTTGTCCCAGAGCATAGTTCCTTTTCTTGTGTCAAGCTTGTTAAAAAATGAAACAAGGAATCTGAGCAGAGTTCCTTGACTTGTGTCAAGCTCATTAAAAAATGAAACAAGGTCCCCTGGAGAAAAGTTCCAATTCGAGTCTTTGATTAGATCTCGTAAAATCCCAGTGTAGTCTTTCACTTGATCTCGTAAGTGAACCTTCATTCCATCTACCTCATAGTCGCGAGTAGTCTACTTAGGTGAATGCAATGAAGCTTGGGGACATGCGCCTAGTGGTAAAGTTAAGTTTCCCTATAGGTTATGTGAAGGGAATCACCCCATTCATCTTTGTCCCTATCTGGACGAAGCCAAAAAAAGTGTTGGATAACCATCCTGCTTCACCGCAACGACTTCCATCTGGTTATAGGAGACTCTACCTTTCATCACGTTGGGGGCATGTAAACCAATTTCAATCATAGTTTTTCCTCCTTTCAAGCTTGTGTAAAAATGAAACTAGTTTCAAGCAAAGTTTTTCCTCGTTTCAAGCTTGTGTAAAAATGAAACTAGTTCCAAGCATAGTTTTTCATTTCAAGCTTGTGTAAGCATGAAACTGAATCCAAGCATAGTTCCCTATGGTTCAAACTTGTGTAAAAATGAACCAATCTCCATTTTAACCCTCGTGATTTCCATTTTATCAGCCTCTTCCATCATTTGAGCCTTGGTTTTTCTCCTTCCATTGTCACTATCTGCTTGGCCGATCATACGCTTTCACTTGGTTGTTTTACCCTTTCTGAGGAACAGTTGCAATGAGTGGTCTTATTATTTGGCCTCTTCACAAAAATCAACATGTTTTGAGAAGTTCCAACATCACTAGAACTAGTTGCTACCCTAGACACCACTCGTTTCCAAAATGGAGTCCTCTTTAAGCTCTTTTCAAACTCTCAAAATATGAAAAGATTGCCGAGCGCTTGCCCTTTTCAGCTCGTTAACGGATTGGAAATAACATCTACTAAGTATAAGTTTAACCCTTTTTCGGGTTGAGATAGATTATTTATGAAAAAGGAATACGTTGATTGAATATGGTCAATAGGTTCTCTCTCGTATTGTTTTATGCTTTTTCGGGCTTGAGAGACAAACCAACGAAAAAGAACTTGTGGAGTTTTCTTTTTGTCCCTTTTCAAACTCTCTAAACATGAAAAGGACCGAGTTATCTTTGTCGTTGAACTTGTTAAAACATCAAATAGCGACAAACTTGTCCATCTAGACAAGACCGAGTTTCACCTTCGCTAGACTCATTAAAACATCACATAGTGATGGATTCACTTGAAAGGTGGAATTATGCAACAAGCATATGTTATCCTCCTCAAGCTTGATTAAAAATAAAGAGGTACTGGTCAACAATGACTGGGGAAAATTGGAAAAAGGGGTAAACCATTTTATGGTAGCAGGTCGCTCTTGAACATGACACTTTCACTTCATCTCCATGACTATTTGGGTTGGGTTATCTACTTGACGGTTATCATACCTATGGTCTATCACACCATACATCGCTTTTGGTTTTGCGTCAATGTTTCCAATTCATTTAGAATATTTGGGTTGGGTTATCTGCTTGATGGTTATCATACCTATGGTCTATCAAACCATCCATTACTTTGGTTTTGGGTCAATGCTACCAATTCATTCAGTGTCACCGATATGTTCAAGAGAAGTCATTCAGTTAAAATTCATCCTATGCAATACCCATAAACCTTGATTTTCATGACCTCCATTCTTGAACCTTGTGTCATTAGTCAAATTCTGTCTCCAAAATCATTACACTCGTTTCATGTCATGGATGTGGGATACATCAAGGCCCTCCTGTGATGAGTTGCTTCTTATCAACATCAGCTCATTATCCAAGAAGTTGACTTAGAAACACCATTCCAGTACCTTGACGCTTGCATACATCAATGGAAAGTTTCTCACTTCTAGCAATAGGTTGAAATCAATGGCCTTCGATCGAAAGACTTTGTATGGTGTTCGGCATCAAATCATCCATTCACACCATGCAGAATGTACTGCAATACCTTGAGGATCATTATCATTATCGGTGATTTCTCTCGTGTCTATTAACGGCTTACATCATTGGATGGTAATCAGACAGTGTCTTCCCATGTTCGACTTCAGATCACATATTCACATGGTTAGACTCATACTTGAGAGAACGATTGAACGAGATAGAAGACCCCAGATCTAGTTTCATCCATCCAGGCTGTGATTTCAGGAAATGTACTAAATCATTCATACAATGGCTATACATTGATGGTCATTCCGATCATGGGTCTATATCTGTAGACGACTATCTATGTACTTGTAATGAAAGTTTATATGTTGAGCATGGGTATGCCTTCCCTCAAAAATTCATGAGAAAAAATCAAAACATCATGATATTATGTATTGTAATCAATGCAAGTCACCAACCACTTTGGAACCTCCTCATCACATCGTAAAGCATACCACTTGACATTATTATTTTTGACTTCATGCTTTAGGGGGCAGCTGTTACAGATCCATTTGGGCACATCACTCCCATCATCCATATCAGTGTTTTAGGGCTCATCAAACCCTAATTTCAATTGCTACATGCCCTAAACAAGTCAACCTATTGAATGCCTCGTTCCCAGACAATTTCATGGCCCGAAGACATCCTGAAATGACTCCTTGAAGGACCAGTGTAGGTAGGCCCATGTAAGGGTGCTCTGTAGAGAACTTAGGCCCATGCAAGGGTACTCTGCAGAGCACTTAGGCCCACTTTGACCTGCATTGGGCGATATTGAGTGAAATTTGCATAGGGTTCTGGGAATATTCCATGGTTCTAGATCATTCTAGAAGGATCCAACCTCTTATCCCCTCCTATGAGCTCGAAATTGGATAGGCTAAGGATCCATTAACCTCCTATCCTTGCATCCATTCCTCCATGGAAAATAACTCTAAGTTTGGAAGGCCATTCAATATCCTCATTTATGATAAAACATCCTCCATCTTCCTATAAATTTAGCACTCATCTAAGTGATCAAGGGTTGGACTTTGATGATTGTAAGGAGATAATGTTAGTTTGAGAATTGATACTATTGTAAATGTCGTTATGCTTCTAGAATGTCATGCTTATGATGTGATATGGATGGAACCAAAGCTAGAGGAGTGACTTCAAATTAGACTTGATGGTTGTAATTCCTTCTTCTATTTCAATAAAGTATTTGAACCTTTTTCCCATATGATTCTCTTGTTATATGATGCTTATATGTGTGAATGTATCTGATTCCATTTATTTGTATTCAATAGATCTTTTTCTTTGATTGGTTCTTTGTCTTCTATCGATGTTTACAGGTACTTCTCAAGCGTGTTAAGTACGGGAAGGAGCGACAGGATCGATAAAAAGGAGATAAGAGGAAAGTGGAACTATAAGTAGGTCTTCTCATCTTCTTTGTATTATCTATTGCTTACAGGAAAAGGCTAAAGTTCTTTAAATTGTTGTTCTAGATATGGCTACTTATATAGGGAATTAGTATCTATCCGTAGATACCAAATTCTCCAAAACAAGGGTTCACAGACAGTTGATATGCTACAATTGCAGAGGGCCAGGATATTATGCTTGCGATTGCACGAATCCAACACGCCCGTCATGTTTGTATTGCACCTTGTTTGATCATGAGATAGAATATTGTCCTACGCTGATAGCTAGGATACGTGAAAAAGGAGTGCTACCACCTCGCCCGACTCAAAACCTACAGATGATGAGGTCTGAGCCATGTGAGGAAGATCCAAATGTGAACATTGTGCTACAAAGTGGAATTGCAATGGGAGATGACAAAGGAAAATAGCCAGAAGATAGTACTTGGGTTTGCAAAGCTCCAGCAAAAGAAGCGGAGTTTGATTTGGAGCACACTCGGGAAACCTTCATGGAAGCTAAGAAGAGCTTCGTTGATGCCTCCACTTCAGGAAGCAAAGATAAATTGGAGCCGAAGATGGATCCATCTATGCTCACAACATTCCTGGAAACATGTATGAAGCTACTGCGTGACAGTAAGGTGGTGAAAGGGTTACAGGAAATCATCAACAGATGCGTTGGGACTGCGCCAGGAGAACTGCGCATAGTCCGGAAGATCGGAAAGCATAAGACAAGAATGGGAAGAGAGATGAGACTAACAACACAGATCAGAGAATATGAGATGCACCAAGTAATTTTGGATTTGGGATCAAATGCAAATGTTTTTCCGAAGCAGGCATGGGAGAAAATGGGGTTGCCTATGCTATGGTGGTCTGCAATTCATCCAAGGATGGAAAACAAACAGAAAATAATACCCGTGGGGCGATTATAGGGAATAACTGTGGATATTGAGGGAGCGAGCGCACTGGCAGATTTTGAAGTGATAGAGATTGTTGATGATAGTAATCCCTACCCTGCACTCTTAGGAATTGACTAGGCCACTGACATGAATGGGGTAATCAATCTGAAGAAACGCAAAATGATTTTTGAAAAGAAATGATTGTGCGTATTTGTACCCCTGGATCCTACTGAAGGATTGTGCTATACGGAACCGGTGCGTGACTATGAAAGTAATGATGATTTGGACTGCATCTATAAGATAATAGCATGAGACCAAGACTGGGTGAATCCCACCACAGATGGGCAGATTGCGTGGGAGCGCGAAAGCTCCTGTACTTCAGATTCGGATGAGGAAACAAAGCGATGGCATAATTGGTTACATGAGGTAACTATACTGAATTGTAATATGATGACAAGGTCACTGCACTATGTATCGACAGAAGTAAGAGACCTACCTACTTATGAGGGTTTAAGTGAGGTAGATACCTTCTTGGATAAATTTGAAAGAGAAGTACTGGAAAAGAAATGATTCTAAGCCTTGGACTGGGTACTGGACGCTACGCCCGCAAGATGGTGGGGTATGCACAAAGGGAGCTTTGATGACTGACGCGAATGTAGGAGAATGATGCGCACACGATTTGGGAAGCCTAGGGTGTGACTGGCAGATAAGTACAATGGAGAGGATGGTCCGCACGTGCATCTAGCTAGGAGGATGTAGGCCTATGGAAAAGAGCCCCAACCTGTGCGGATGCACATGTACTCTGTGTTGAAAGACCTGGTCAATAAGCGTGTGTTGGCGAGACAAAGGTGCAAATGGCTCTTAATGTTGGGAAGACATTATGTAGGAGGAGCTATCGCACAAAAGATTCTATGTGCAGAGCCACTCAACAAGGTGTGAAATGCACTGAACATGGTATGTAACGCGCAGCGAAGTGATTGGGACCTGCACGTACCTGCAGTATTATGGGCTTATAGGACGACATGCAAGAAACTAATGGGACAGACACCTTTTAGGCTTGTCCATGGAGTGGAAGCCGTAATGCCCATGGAATACATTGTGCCTAGTTTGTGCATAGCAGCACTCATAGGTATGATGGATCATGGAGCCCTGGAGGAGAGGCTCGTGCAATTGGAGGAGCTCGAGGAAGAACGATTTTTGGCTGGATTTCACCAGCAGGTCCAAAAGCAATGCGAAAAGGCTTGGCATGATCGACATATTAAGTTGCGCACCTTCAAGGTGAATGATTTGGTGTTGTTGTATGATAGTAAGTTTGATAAATTCCCATGGAAGCTCATAATGCATTGGATGGTACTGTATGTTATTAAGGAGATCACAGATGGTGGCACGGTGCAGTTGGTAAAGTTAAATGGAGAACTCTTTCTAGGAAAAGTCAATGGAAGTCATTTGAAGACATACACAGGGAGCTCAACCATCTGACTAGCCGAAAAAAGCATAGTATTAGCACTCCAGGTAGTTGAAAGGAGGCACGGGACTATAAATTACTCTGCCGGAGGACTACACGATGTCAGGACTGCATAGCACCGAAGTGTCACAAGGTCCGCAACAACGCGACGGTAGCTGCGTTGCCGCATGGGTCAGCTGGAAAGTGACCATTACAGTCACTATTCACGATGTGATGCTTGGTTTGAGACCAAATGGAGCGGGCAACAGGAATTTAAGGTGAAATTAATGGGCTAAATTCTTGAAAATCTACCGCCAATCGAGCATTAATGGACCAAATGTGGGGGGAACTGTCGAGTTCAAATTCAAAAGGCGCTATAAATTACAAAGGGCTATCCAACAAATAACACTTAGCAATTTGGGGACTGAGTTGTTGTGTGCACAGACATTCATGAACCTAGACTTGTTCAATCTTCTGAAGGCGAATTTGTTGCTTGAGCAATTACTCGAGACATTGAGAGAATTATGGAATCGCACTATGACAGCACTTGAAGAAGCCATGGATATCAGAGTAATGACCGCCGAGGAAGCCACACAGGCCATTACGGAAGTGGAAGCCCCAAAAAGTGCTAGGATAGTTGCAGAAATCCCTAAATTTCTACGCACACCGAGACCCAAGAAAGACAAGCAGGCCATGGTACTGATACGCGTATCATCTAGAAATCCATTGAGGACTAGGCTCACCATGGAAGAAAATGGGAAGGCTATCAATTTGGAGGCTGATGAGGAGGAAGAATTTGAAGAAATCTTGGTAGAGGAGGAGGATGTAGAAATGGAGGTTGAAACCTAGGGTGTAGACCCTCTTACTAGGCCCGCATACATTCCTTCGCAGAAGGGTAAAGTAAAGGTGCCCAAAGATATAGATGAGAGCAAGAGCTCTCTGCAGACTCTGCTAATCCCTGATGACATTATTTTTGAAGGAGTGCACTTGGGATGAGTGCTCGTGCTGAAGTTTGAGGATTGGGATCTCGTGGACCACGAGAAGTTCTCGCATCTCGAAACCGCATAGCTCATGTGCCAGAAGAAAGACACGCTGGCTAGAATCATAGAATTGGAGTCGTGTAAATGGCTAAGAGGAGTTGAGAAAGTAGGGTTGCTAAACCTATTCTGTGTGCCACATTACCATCGTGCCCCAGTGACCATTTTTGTCGTCAAGAAACTGCTCTGCCTCGTACATGATTGGTGCATATGGCTGGAGGAGCCCATCCCCATCATAGACCATTTGATTCACAGAATTACCTGGATCCCTTACAAAGGGGAGGACCCAACAAACATCTCAGAGGGAAAGAGCGATGATTTGGCCATCATGGAGGCCATGAAGAGGAAGTTTAAGTTGGAGAAGAAGAAGAGAGGGTATGCCATTTCTAGCATCAACAACCCTGCGGTTAAAGTCGTGATGAAAATATTGGCAAGGAAGGTTATGCAGGAGTGCTGTGCAGATGAGGTGCCATGCCGGTGGTTGCACTAGCAGCGCAATGCGCAGAAGGGGTCAAGTTAAACTGGGCAAACTATTTATGTAGAGAGTTCCTTAAGAATTATTGCGAAGCACATGAGCAGGGAAAATTTTTTCACTATGTGTGGATTCTGTTGTTAATAGTACTGGTGGCACGGGAATTTCCCGAAGATAGCCAGTTCCCGACGATCACGCAGGACCTTCCGAAGGCAGCAAAGTACGCTTCGTTGTGGACAACCAGGGATGCATAAAGGATAAGGGACAAAAAAATATTTTGGGTGCTCATGGAGATGAACATCAGAATGGGGATTAATCACAAGCTGCGTTATCGCCCATGGTCTACAACAGTCTACAGAGCTTCACGGAATTCAAGGACAATTTTCACCATGTCTACATCAAGGCACGAAAGTACCCCACGAAGACGTGCTGCACGTTACCCTATCTAGAAATAGATGATGTCATCTTCATGGTCCTGGAGTCGTGGCCACCGAAGTGGCGCGCTCCAGCTGACTCCACAGTGGAAGCAAAGAAGTCCGCCATGTAGCGGAAGAAGGAAGAGGCGAAACTACAGATGGCACAGTTGGCAGAGAAACATAGGAAGGAAGAAGCAGTGGCTAAGGCCCAGGTGGTGCACGATGCTGCGAATTTGACAGAAGAGCAGCAAAAGATAGCAGAAGACGAGCTCAAAGGATAGAAGTCACCTTCGCCTTAGCTGAAGACTGATATAGAGCAAGGTGGCGCAAACCCACTGACAACATCCACCCAGCTGAAACATTGCACCCGAGAGAATAGGTAGGGCCGCGAAAGAAGTCAAAGGATTCAAAGATTTCATTTGACCTGATCACCCTGATTGAGGCGGATCTTCATGATATTGGTGAGACGGTGAGGGACATCACCGCGGAGGCCCTCCAACAGTTTGAGGAGCAACACCAGATGATGTTGGGGGCTCTCCGGATGCATATACAGGAGTTGCAGGTGTGCACTCCACAAGCTGGTACTATGTCCACCAGCCTCACAGTAGGCACATCCACGACTGAGGAAATGTTGCGTGCTCGAATGACTAACACAATGGTGCTACCATATGGCACACTCGTTATAAAAAATGAGGTCAATCGGCCTATGGTCAGTGGGTTGAAGGGAATTAGATTAAACGTGGTTGCGCTCCCTCGGGAGACACTCTATATTTTGCAGGATGGAGTCACTGCAAAACTACGAGCCAGGGAGGGTTGCGCACTCCAAGTAATGAGCGAGCAACACATCAACATGGAATAGTTGAGCCTGCAGTGTGACGAGGTAGTGGCGCAGAATAGACAAATAGTGAAGATGGTAAAGGAAGCCTACTAGATGGTCCTAGAGTTGGTCATCCAAGCAGAAGAACCAGTGGAGGCACGCGTCTGAAAATTAGCATGAGGGGTGTGTGAGGAAAAAGAGGAAATGGCTAGGGTTCATTTAGAGTTGAACCTTCAAATAGAAGAACTGCAGTTGAAGGTGCAACCTTCAACTTCGCCAGAGGTTAAGGAATAACATGCTACCGTGATTACCACAGTAATGGCAGTGGTCAACACTACAGTGACAGACTGCACAAAGTTGTTCGAGCAGTCGTTCGAGGTGCTCACCACCCTGCAGGAGGACCTGAAGATACAATGCCCAGAGGTAGAGGTGCACGAGCTATAATAGAGATAAAACGAAGTAAAAGGGACCAGGTAGACGGTTTCCCTTACATAGAGGCTCGCCAGGATGAAGCAGGATAAAGCGCTTAAGGAGAAGGTGTATGCTGCTTGGCATAAGGAAGTAGTTTTAAAGGTGGGCTTACAGCTATGGATTGATGAGGCGTACACCATTACAACCTCCATTGAAGCAAAGCTCATGCAGCTGCAAGAAATGCAGGAAAGGATCCACGGTAGAGTTCTACCACAACGGTCACTGAACAGCGTGTCGAGGAAGTACAACAGGCAACTGCTCAGTGCGTTGCTGAACTTGCAGCGATCCAGTCAGAGTTGGGAGGTCTTCGCGCAAAGATCTCTACACCAATAGAGTGACTTGAGGGCGAGTCACGATGTTTGTGTTGGGGGCTTGTTGGGTGCAGATCCCCCAAGGGAATGTTTAGGGCTTAGAGCCCAGATTTTGGATAAAGATTGTAATTCCGATGTAAAGACTCCGCACTATGCGCAGTTTGTAAAAGAGTCATAGGGTTGTCCACCCTTAGTTTTTTATTGTAATGTCAGTTATAGAGATCTACCCATGGTCCGTGGACCATGGGATTGTATAAATAGAGCGAGGCTCTAAGTAGTTAAGAGATAAATTGATTAGAAAAGATGAACATATGATGTATACGAGATAGATCTGTGGAGCAAAGTCTAGTTTTGGGTCGTAGAGGAGGAGAAGGATCTACAGTTGAGTGCACAGAGGCCTAGTAGTTCGTAGATGAGTGCACGAACCCTTGCAGCTGAGTGCACAGGGTGAGTCGAGTCTGTAACAGTTGGAAGTATTAATAAAGAGAAGTTTCCTATTATTTATGTGTAGTTATTTCCTGTTTTATGCATTTGTTATCTTGGGTATGAAATTCACTTCTAATACTTATATGATGCATGAATGTGTATAATTGTACTGATTAAGTGAATGCAAGATAGAATATCTATTTACACGAAGTCAACTAAGATCTGTTAAGAAGATAAGTAAGATACATGGTGTAGTTTGGGGAAATAGTGTAGTTTGCTGCCCTAGTAGTGCGAAAGCATCTCAGCCCCTGGTTAGTGATGCACCAAAGATGATTATAATAGATTGTGAAGGTACTGAAGGTTGGAACCATGCACAAAACAACTTGCATGAAGATAGATCTAGTTGGACTAAATTGACATCTCAGACATCTCAAGGGTGCAGAAACTTGGTTCCAACAGCCCCCCATACTGCTTCAGGTGAGACTTCAGTCCACGCTCTGTGGGATGATGCCGAAAGGGCCAGTAGTGTAGGGATTTGTTTGGCTAAATAAATCCAAACCTGGGTCAGGCCCCCATAAGCCAAAAAATGATGTTGGGCACGGGATCCCCCAAGGGAAGTTTTGGGGCTTAGAGCCCAGATTTTGGTCAAAGATTGTAATTCCGATGTAAATACTCTGCATTTTGTGGAAGCGAAGCACGTAGTTTGTAAAAGAGTCACAGGGTTGTCCACCCTTAGTTTTGTTATTGTAATGTCGACTGTAGAGATCTACCCATGGTTCGTGGACCATGGGATTGTATAAATAGAGAGAGGCTCTAAGTAGTTAAGAGATAAATTGATAAGAAAAGATGAACATATGATGTATGTGAGATAGATCTATGGAGAAAACTCTAGTTTTGGGTCGTAGAGTAGGAGAAGGCTCTACATCTGAGTGCGCAGAGGCCTAGTAGTCTGCAGCTGAGTGCGCAGACCCCTGCAGCTGAGTGCACAAGGCGAGCCGATTCTGTAACAGTTGGAAGTATTAATAAAGAGAAGTTTCCTATCATTTTTCTGTAGTTATTTCCTGTTTTATGCATCTATTATCTTGGGTATGAAATTCACTTCTAATACTTATATGATGCACGAATGTGTATAATTGAGTGAATGCAAGATAGAATATCTATTTATGCGAAGTTAACTAAGATATGTTAAGAAGATAAGTAAGATACGTGGTGTTGTTTGGGGAAATAGTGTAGTTCGCTGCCCTAGCAGAGCGAAAGCATCTCAGCCCTTGGTTAGGGCTGTGTGAAAGACAATTATAACATATCGCGAAAGTATTGAAGATTGGAACAATGCACAAAATGACCTGCACAAAGACAGATCTAGTCGGACTAAATCGACATCTTAGACATCTCAAGGGTGGGGAAAATTGGTTCCAGCATCCCCCCATACTACCTCGGGTGAGACTTCAGTCCACGCTCCGTGGGTTGATGCCAAAAGGGCCAATAGTGTAGGGATTTGTTTGGCTAAATAACTCCGAACCTAGGTCAGGCCCCCATAATACAACAAATGGTTCCGTTATCGGGACTGAAATCTGCATAGAGATGTCTGATGTCGTATCATTTGAATCCAACTAAGAAAGAAATTGAAGGCTAGTTGGACAAAAAAATTCACAAGTTCACGGCGTAGGAGAACGGAACCCATGACTGTCAAAAGAAGAGTGGTTAAACTACTACCTGTGTATTGAGATCCACGAAATCTTCTTCACGTCCTTCCCTATTGAGCTATATGAGTGGATCGCGAAGCTAGTAGATAGTCAATAAAGGTGGAAGCTTGACGGTCCTATTGTGTGGACCCCAGAGTTAGTGTGAAGGTTGGAAGCATCAGAGGACAAGACCACATGCATCGTTGATCATTGGCTCAATCGTAGTATAGGAGGATTCATTACTGAGTTCGCGGTTGACACCTGAGTTAGCTACAGTGAGGCAGAGCAATGCTTTCTCAAAGGACCATGGGGTAAGTATGTAAAGTCTTTGAATACTTGGATTAAACTGATATTGTGCGAAAAGAGGGTTATGCAGTTACCTTGATGTTCGGGGCTACACGAAGTGGAAAAGCTTACAAGAACGAAGGAAATAAGGGATCAAAAACTAGCCCCTTGATTTCACCTCTGCGAGGGGACGAGGAAGAGCTTGCGAAGTGCGATCCATCTGATAAGGCAAAAAATTTCGCGAATACCACCTCCACCCACACCACCACCAACTTCACCACCATTGCCTCCATCTTCACTCGTACCACCTCCACCACTACCGTGATTCAATATGGAAAGCACAGTGAAGTTACCTATGTTCAAAGGTTTCGGAAATGAGGATCTAGACCAATTCTGGTTCATGGTAAGGGTTGTATGGGAAGTGCAAGGAGTTATAGATGATAATATAAAGAAAGCGACACACGTTAGTGCCCTACAGGACCGTGCACTGACCTGGTATATTAAGCACTCCAATGATAATCCAAATGCGAGAATCACGGATATCCAAGCAGCGCTAAATAGAGAATTTAGCAGGCCGAAGTCTAAAGCATAGTCAATCATTAGATTCAAAGAGATCACGATGCTATTAGGCGAGACTCCTTGGGAACTAGATCTGAGGCTGAGATGTATGATTCGAGAAGCTAATATGAATCTGACAGATGGACAACATCGCAAGTGGTTTGTAGCTTTGCTAATGACACATTTAAGGAGTGTGCTATCACAGCAAAGGATAACGAGTTAGGCGGAGGCCTTAGAGATTTCTATGAGGGTACATGAGAACCCGTGCAAGATCTTAACTTAGGAGTTCAGCAAATCCACGCACAGCTGAAGAATTTATGCCTTGAGATGTAAAGTCTGAAACAGGACAAGACAACTTGACCAGAAGTGCGCGAAGAGGTATAGTGTGTAAATTGCAAGGGTCAGGGTCATGAAAATGACCACTGCCCAGTTTTCACAAATTACCTCACATTAGGAGGACCGATGCCCTTAACGCCAGAAGCGCAAAAGGGACCTAGCCCGGTGCCTTCTTTGTGGTGTGCGATTTGTCAAATAGTAGGAAAACATGCCACAAACAGTTTTCACTTGCTACAGAAGTATATGCAAAATTCGCAATAGTTGTTCTACAACTTTTATAGGCCAGTGGGACACGATGAGCGCACTTATAGAAGCTATCAGTTGATGATGGATAAAACTCCCACCTACAAAGTTCAGGCCAAAATGTGACCCCTTGACTAAAATGAAAGAATGGCGCGAACAACATTTCAGGGGCGCAGACGAGGCCAAGGCAGAGGAGGACCTAGAATAGGTCGCGGATAATTGATATGCTACAATTGTGGAGGGCTAGGACATTATGCCTGCGATTGCATGAATCCAATGCACCCATCGTGTTTGTATTGCACCTTGTTTGATCACGAGACAAAAGATTGTCCTACGCTAATAGATAGGATACGTGGAAAAGGAGCGCTACCACCTCCCCTCACTCAGAACCTACAGATGATGAGGTCAGAGCCGCACGAGGAAGATCCGAATGTGAAAATTGTGCTTCGAAGTGGAATCACAATGGGAGATGACAAAGGAAAACAACCAGAAGATAGTACTTGGGTTCGCAAAGCTCGGGTGAAAGAAGCAAAGTTTGATTTGGAGTGCACTTGGGAAACCTTCATGGAAACTAAGAAGAGCTTTACTGATGCCTCCACTTTAGGAAGCAAAGATAAACTAGAGCTAGAGATGGACCCATCTATGCTCAAAACTTTCCTGGAAACATGTATGAAGCTACTGCGCATCAGTAAGGTGGTGAAAGGGTTACAAGAACTCATGAACAAATGCATTGGGACGGTCCACCCTTAGTTTTGTTATTGTAATGTTGGTTATAGAGATCAACCCATGGTCCATTGACCATGGGATTGTAAAAATAGAGTGAGGCTCTAAGTAGTTAAGAGATAAATTGATAAGAAAAATTGAACATATGATGTATGAGAGATACATCTGTGGAGCAAAGTCTAGTTTTGGGTCATAGAGTAGGAGAAGGCTCTGCAGCTGAGTGCGCAGAGGCCTAGTAGTCCGTAGATGAGTGCGCGAACCCCTGTAGCTGAGTGCACAGGGTGAGTCAAGTCTGTAACAGTTGGAAGTATTAATAAAGAGAAGTTTCCTATCATTTCTGTGTAGTTATTCCCTGTTTTATGCATCTGTTATCTTGGGTATGAAATTCACTTATAATACTTATATGATGTACGAATGTGTCTAACTGTATTGATTAAGTGAACGCAAGATAGAATATTTGTTTACGTGAAGTTAAATAAGATCTGTTAAGAAGATAAGTAAGATATGCGGTGTAGTTTGGGGAAATAGTTCAGTTCGTTGCCCTAGCAGCACGAAATCATGTTAGCCCCTAGTTAGGGTTGCGCGAAAGACAATTATAACAGATCGCAAAGTTATTGAAGGTTCGAACAGTACATGAAATGACCTACGCAAAGACATTTCTAGTTGGACTAAATTGACATCTTAGACATCTCAAGGGTGCGAAAACTTGGTTCCAGCATCCCCCCATATTCCTTTGGGTGAGACTTCAGTCCGCGCTCCACAGGCCAATGCTGAAAGGGCCAGTAGTATAGGGATTTTTTTGGCTAAATAACTCTGAACCTGGGTCAGGCCCCCATAAGCCAACATGAGGAATGGAGTCGCTCTTTACGATCTTTTCAGAGTCTTGAAATATGAAAAGACTAATGATTTTACCCATCTGGACTCACTAAATTAATCAGATGGGGAAAGTGGACAATAAAATTTCTTTATGTCAGTATTTTGAAAAGAGTTTTTTGGCAGTAGTCGCTCCCTTGAACATGGCACTCCCTCAGCAAAAGCTTCCTTGTGACAGCCTCTCGATATGAACCTTACCATCTTATGAGTTTAGTCTATATACCCTGATGTTCTTGCATCTCTGTATCCTAACACTCTTTGGTGTTCATGAGTCTATTGCTGCATGGTTAAAACCTTTGTGTCGTTCCTTCTATTGTTCAAGGGAAAACCTTTATCTTCTCTTTCCTCCAGCAAACCATCAAGCATATTATTCCATCATGCCCTTTTTCTTTTTGACCCAATGCTCAAACTATTATCCAAAAAATAATAATCCTTGTCCCATTTCATGTCGACTGATGTAGGACACATTATTGCCTACCTTTTGACATGTTTATTCCTATCAACTTCAACACTCTATCTAGGAAGCAAACCCAGAAACACTTCAGTGCCTTGGAACTTGCAGACATTAGTGGCAGGTTACCTTGTGTTTGGTTGGGGGTTTTCATTATTGGCTCTTGTTTAAATGATTCTATGAGTGTTCGATGACAAAAACATTATTCACACTCGCTAGATTGTACTGTGCATATTGGATACCATCACCATTATCGGTGGCCATCCTAGCATCCATTAATAGTCTCCATTATTGACTGGTAATCATATGATTTCGTACATGTTCAACCTCAATTCCTTTATTCACATGTATCGAACTATGTTGTTAAGCTAAAGCAGAAATCAAGACCTTGGGTAGAGGCTTACATCACACGACCTTGTTTCCTCTCCCAAGTTGCATATATTATTTTTTGGAGACAACTCATCAGAATGATCTTATTATGACAAAAGTTCGCATTGTGCTTATAGGAAGACATGATCATTATATCTCTTTGTTGAGAAATCGCTCTAACATAGCTATTGAGCGTGGGAATAACCGACTCAGGACATGATTTCAGATTTTTTATATATATGTGTTGTATCAGGTTTCTCATATTCTCGAAGCTCCGATCCTCTCTCTCTTTTTTCCAAAGAAAGTGACATTTATATAAAATATTTCAGCCATCGTCTCTCCCTCTGTTCTCACACTTTAGGGGGGCATCTGTTACATAGGAAAATTACCTCCTCACCAGCTCAGAGGAGAAAGGTAAGATGACTAAAAGACTGACCAAGTTCACAGGCCTATTTTTCAAGCTAACGCTCTCCAGGAACTAACTACCTACTTTATAAAGCTTCCTAGTAATGCATCAGGTGTGTTAGTGCTTAGGGTAACTTTGTTTGTTGCCTCAGGAAGAGTGTTAGTCAACCTAAGTGAGTTTCCATGAGTCAAAGGAACAATTTGACTGATAAATATCCCGATATTCACTCCTATGTCAGCTCATAAAAGCAGGGAAACATCCAGATTCGACTTGTTTGGAGGAATTACTATTCCTAACAGAGTCTACAAATGGAGAAAGAGCATAAAAGCATGGAAACATCTCTACTTTTTTCAAAAGGAACTCATGAAGGATTTGGAAAGGCTTATCCTCTCATGCTATATATGTGAGACTAAGGCCATTGTGGAAGATGTCAAAACATTTGAAAGGATTGCCTATTTGACTGTCGAAGCTAGTATCTGACAAAGGCACTGCAAGAGGTTAAGAAGGGAGAGAGAGAGAGAGGAGCTGGAGGAGTAAGGGAAGGATGATACAATCGATGGTTGTAATCACCCTTTTCTATCATTAATATATACCTACAATTGTGTTGTCCACTCCACGGCATTGGTATTGTAATTAGTTTACATGTTTATGCAAAGTCGGTATTATGAGTGGCTTAGATACATGTAATTAGATATCTGTATATGTTAGTGCATCGATTGTCAAAGTTACATGATGTGATATTATGCCTTGTCTTATCTATGTATAGGTTTTGATCTTGGAGCTAGCTGAGGGGTCTTCCACTCCGCTACTTTGCACTCTACAGCAACACCACACCAAGAATTGAGGTAATAAGTCCTTCTTCCTGCTTTGATTCTCATTTGAATAACATGGATATGCATGTATCTCTGTGCCAGCTGCAGCTAATCTGACAGTCTGCCAAGGATCCTGGGAAGATCCTTGAGGGTATCTCTGTCACCAAGCACCCGTGCATTAATCCCTATAGCACCCGTGCCCACTTTCAATTATAGGTGGCCCTAAGAATTCCTTCCCTTCAATGTTTAGTGTGAAGCTCTAAGAACAGAGTCATACTTGTATATATTTAACCTACTACCATTCACTCGTCCTGGAATTAGTTGACCATTCAACTTCGCACGCTAGACTGCACCACCATCAAAGATGTGGTTGATGATATATGGTCCTAACCAATGTGTTTTAAATTTTCATGGGAACTTCGTGAATTTGCTGTCATATAATAATATAAGATCTCCTTCTTTGAATGTCTTCTTCTTGATATGCTTGTCATGCCAAGCTTTCTCCCTTGCTTTCTGCACTTGTTGATGGAACCCTGCTATGAACCTGTCTTCTTCTAGAGCTAGTATCTATGACATTCTTTCCTTCATAATGCCAAGGTCTACCATATCTATGACAAATGCAATTCTCAAACTTGACATAATGTATTCCATAGGAATAACTGCCTCTTATCCTTATACCAACCTAAATGGTGTCTGCCCTGTCAATTTATTGCATGTTGTTCTATATGCCCACAACACCATTGGAATTCTCAAATCCCAATCATCTCTATTCACATTGCATACCTCGGTCAATGCATTCTATAGAATCTTATTGAATCTTCCACTGTTCCATTTGCTTGAGGATGATAAGGAGTGCTCTTCTGGTGATAAACTTGGAATTCCTCAGTTAGTGCTTCAATGGTCCTATTCAAGAAATGTGTGCCTTGGTCACTCATCAATATCTTGAGACAACCAAACGTGGAAAATATATATTCAAAGATGAACTTCACAATATTTTCTGTGTTGTAATCTTTCAATGGTTGTGCCTTAGCCCATCTTGTCAAATAACCAGTTGCAGTGATTATATACCTCACACTAGTCATCTTTCCTAACGAGTTGGTAGGTTCAACAAAATCAATCACCCATTTGTTAAAATCCTGCAATGTTACATGTGGCACTAGTGGAATCTCGTCTCTTCTAGATGTCTTTCCTTTTCTTTGACATACATCACATGCTTGATAAAATTATTTTGCATCCTTATGTACTATGGGCCACCATACCCCAACTCTCAATATTTTCCGCGCAATGGATTTTCCTACATAGTGCCTACCTTCGAATCCTCCATGAGCTTCTATTAGAACACTCTGTCGTTCATGTTCAAGGACATATCTACACAGTACTTCATCTGGTACCATTTTGTACAAGTTTCTAGAAATCAACAAGAAATAAGCTACTCGAATGACCAACTCCTTCTTTTGCTTCATAGTGTACTCCATGGGCGCCATTCCTCTGGTCAAAAGCTGAATAATATTTGTGAAGTGATAATCTGTGACTCTAATTGCGAATAATTGTGCATCAAGCAAGTTATCTTTGATATGTGTGGGTCCTTCTCCTATCTCCATTCTTGATAGATGATCAGGTCCAACATTCAATTTCCATGGATTTACTATAACTTTGAAGTCATACTCCTCGAATAATAACAACCATCGACAAATCTTTCCTCCTAAAACAGGTTTATTCACCAAATATTTTAGCATGGAGTGATTAGTGAACATTTTTAAATGTGCCCCCAATAATTAGTGTCTAAACTTCTATAATGCATAAACCATAGCTAATCCCTCTCTTTCCATCATGCTATAGTTCTTTTCTGCATTGGACAGTTTCTTGCTTGCAAATTCTACGCGATGGTCAATTTCCCCTACTCCTAGCTGTGCTAGCAGTACACCCAATGCTATGCAAGATGCATCAACATGTACATGTAACTCTTCTTCCAATCCAGGAAAACTAGAATAGGTGCAGTTACCATCTTCTCTTTCACTACATCCAGGCTCTTATGGCACTCTTCGCTCCATTGAAAAGTCACATCTTTCTTTAGCAATTTCTCCACCGACACAGTTATCTGCACATATCCCTTTATAAATTTGTTGTAGTAGCCAGTATGTCCTAGTGTCATGCACAATTGTCTCACTATTTTTGGTGTTGGGAGGTTCATAATAACTGCGATATTCACATGATCCATCATTAATCCTTGTTTACAAACTACATGTCTCAACAATATACCAAATGGTGCACAAAATATGAACTTCTTCAAGTTCAATGAGATTTTGTATTGCCTACATGTATCCAACATCAACCTTAAGCTTTCCACATGCTTCTTTAATAGACCAAAGACTGTCCAATCGTCGAAGAATACTTCTAGAAACTTGTGTGTATATTATTTGAAGGTCGCAATATCAACTGTAGAAAATATAGTAGGCACATTATTTGATCTAAAAGGCATCACCATGTACTGATAACAACCCCACTCTATTGCAAAAGTCATTTTATGTCTATCTTCTGGCGCAATTCTGATCTGATGGTATCCTGAAAATCCGTCTGTGAAAGAATAAACCTCTTTCCCTGCTACATTGTCCAATACTTCATTTGTAAATGGTTTAGGGAAGGGGTCATGTAGGCATGCATCATTCAATTTCCTTAAATTCAACACAATTCTGACTTCCCCTATTTGCTTCTTTTCCTAAACCACCATGGGACTTACCCATTCCGACACTTTGATAAGTTCAATTATCTTGGATATTAACATTTTGTCTAATTCTTCTTTCACTTTCTCCTTGTATTTTGGATTCAGTCTATAAGGTCTATGCTTAACAAGATTCACATCCATCTTCATAGGAATACTAATGAATCCCAAATCTCCTAATATGCCCTTCATATCTGAAAAATTAATAGGGAACAACTCCAGATATTCATGCAAGAGATCTGCTATCTTTCTAACTGTGTCTTTGTCCTAGTAATCTACTATTGTTGCATACTTCGGTTTAACCTCTAGTTATAGATTCACCTTCCTCATCTTTAATTTATTTGTTATATCAGGCATATCTATCTTAGGTCCATTTACTTCGCGATGACCCTCTGATTATTTGATGTCAATGTTGTGAGGATCTTCATCCTCTTTGTTTGTGAGATTATAACATTCCATTACATTGCATTCCTGCGTAGCCCAATCAGGTTTCCAAATAACTGGAACTTTGTTTTCAAAAATCTTCTTCTTAACTATATTCAGGGCTGCATCTATATGTGTATAGTCATCTTCAAATCTGAATGTCATTATAAATCCATCAACCATATTTGCCTAGCTAGCAGTGCCATGTCAAATCTCGGTTTCCAGATACCAATTCCAAGGAATTCTCTCTAAGGTATGGATGAAGCTATGCATCCATTCTTCTCGCGGATTTTCTCCCCAAGCTATCATACAGAGTTGTATGTGGTCTCTAGGATCATTCTGGCAATCATACTTGTCTATGAGCTCTGTTTCTACTTGACCAAATCTTACCCACATCAACCTTCTACAATCTTTCCGGTCTCCTATATTCTTCTTATGAGTGCCCCACCATCTAGCATGAGTAGCCCTCAATGCTTGATCAAGAGCTAACAATCTCTGGCATTTGGGTACCTATCTTTCATAATCTCTAAAGAAAGTATTTACATCACCTAAACCATCATACAAAGGTAAATCACATACCTCAACTGTCATACAATGCACTACTTTAGTGATCCTTGCACATTGCCTTGTAGACACTTCATGCAACTTGTTTTGCCAATTTTCCAATTCTTCTTCTAAATCTAAAGTGCAAGAACTATCTTTCTCCCAAGTCGGTTTTCCATCTGTAGTAGGGTTAATCCATTCTTCTTCTTTTGTTGTTATGTGGTAAATGTTGTCAATGCCATCCATGCTGTATTCTTCTATGACAGGTTCAGTATATCTCGCTCCCTCTGATGGATCTAATGGCACAATAACTCTCATATTATTGGTTTAAAATATCATTTGCATTTTCTTCAGGTTAATTATATCCATGTTATCAAATGCCCAATCCAATCCAAGCAACACGAGGTAGATATTACCGTCATCCACAATCTCAATCACTTTGAAGTCAGTGGTAGTGTGCACTCCATCAATGTCTGCTACGATACATGAAAATATTCCTAAAGGGACGATCTTCTATTGATTTTCCATATTTAACTAGATAACTAACCATTCCAGCTTCGAATTACCCATCAATTCCCAAGTTTGCTTTGGCAAGACATTGGCATTAGATCCTAGATCCAAGATAACCTGATCCATGTTGCATTCCCCAAACTGCGTTGTAAGCCTCATTTCCTTTCCAGTCCATTTCTTGTGCCTATGTAGATTATTCACGGTGAACATCTCACTATGCAGTACCTCTCTAGGGGCATAAGAGCCTATCAATTCCTGCAATTGATCTACGACCTTCTGATTTCTCAACAAGTCCATGCAAGTTTGTAGAAAAGACTTCAAAATATTCAGATCCACATCTTGTGTCGCAACCGGTACTATCTCACAGTTATTCTTCTGATTCAGCTACATGGTAGAGGTCGAGGCTCCATCATCCATAAAGCTTCACCTCGCCCCCATGAATACTTGATTTTCCTTCAGGATATCAAATTCAAGAGATTTTTTAGTAGTTTTCCTTACCTTTGTAGCTTTAGCTTCCTTTTTCCCAATGGCTTTATCATTTCTAGTCGCAGCTCCGCTTCTTGTTACAATGCCGATGCATGGTTGATCCTCCCTTGGCTTAGTAGTCATCATTTGGATATTTGCTTTAGGTTTCTGGTTTCTTTTCTCCTAAATCTTTGCACTAAGGATGGGGCACTCTTTTATCACATGATCAAAATACTTATATTAACTGCAGGTTGTTGTAGTGTTCTGATAGTCTGTTGTGAAGTGTCTGGCATGTCCACAATTGTAACAGATAATCTGGCCATGTCCTCGACCAACCCCTTGTCTTCGTCATCATCCTCATCCTTGAAACCCTCCTTGACCAACGTGTTGGCCTGGCTCCTTGTATGTATGTCCCTTAGCTTGTAGTCTATAAGTATCAACAATGCACTCCATCATTAAGTCATAACTTCGACAATTTTTCTAATCATGGCCTATTGATCTAAAGAAGTTACAAAACATCTACCTCAGGGTCTGTACATACTTTTGTAATAGGTAGCAATCTTCAAAGCGATGTCGACCTCTCGTTATAAAAATCTCGCACCACAGACCTAGGTTTACTGGTTGAGGCACTCCACTTGCCAAATAATCTCTGAACATAGGGAAATGATCCTTATAATGACCTTTTGCTTTGTATTTTGTACACCATACTTCTAATTTGGTCTCTTTACTTTTCTCGAGGTCCTGTAATTTTAAGGCTAGATTGGCTAGCTGTAGTCTTGCATGAGTATCCCCAATCGAAAAATCTTCCATCTTCATCACAATCTCCAATGCTTCAGCTTGAGTCATGATCTTATTTTGTGTCAAAGGTAACCTAATATGTGGTAGTAGCGCGACTATGAACCATTATTTATGATTTTTTGGTGGTATGTTAAAGCTTACCTGACCCATCAACATCTTGAATTGCTAATCCAATGACCACATAGATTTAGTCACTGTTTGTTTGATTTCTTTTAGCTATGTGATACACCATGATTCTGATTTCGGCTTCTTGAATTTTGATACCAATTCTTTCTTAATTTCATCCAATGAAGTAGTCGGGTTAGCCACAGAGTACTTCATATACCAGGTTAGCACTCTTTTTCAAAACAACATGACGAGCTGTGCCTTCTTTACATCATCACTAGTGATCTGTCTTGTTGTCCATACTACATCAACTACAAACTAGAACTGATCAGGATCCTCTGATCCTAGTCCTTTAAAAATATTCAACTTAATGTCATAGACCATTCAACTTCTCAGGGGGCTAGATGGAGGGTGAGGGGATGGAGGTGTAGCGGAATTATGGGGAGGGGGATGGGTTGTAAAGGGAGTGGATGGATGGGGAATCCCAAAGATGCCCTGATTATTCTCAACTCCTAGCTTCAATGTGCCTTTAGGATGGGTAGGGGGATGTCATGGGGTTGTAGGGTTACTTATTTCTTCTTCACTCTAAGATCGTCCTAACAAGGGGCTATAGTCAGTTTCAATAAAATTCTTCAGATATTTTCTATATCATTTTCCACTTCGTGTAGACCCTGGTTCAGGCTTATTTCCTCTTCATCCAAACATTAATCTAACAACATTTGTAGAATCCTGTTATCGGGAAAACTAGTGTCTATGCAGAGCTGCTAGTCCCACTAAGGCTAGTAGCTACCTTAGAAACAAACAAACTAAAACTACTTTCGTTTTCCCTTATGAGAAATAGATAAGAGGGGAATAAGGAGAACAACCTCTGTCTTGTGTTTGGTTCCTTGCTCGATTCCTCTCCCTTCTGATAGATCTTTGCTACTCGCTTCCTTGTCTAGCCAGCTTCACAGAGCACCTGTAGAATCAAAGTAGCATAATACTATCCAAGAGCATAGATCTATTATCATAAACAATATAGGACCAGATATATATTGACCACACAAATGCACATAACATCAATCATACAAGAATGTGGAGGAAAACTTGAATAGCTTTATTGATAATCAAGAAAGAGCAAAGAGGATTACAACCAATTGTTCTGACCCAGCATCATCCTCTCAGCAAGAAAGCCCTTCTTCACCTCATGAAAAGCTTAGATCACCCAACACTATGATATTGCACCAAGAAACCAGCAGCACTTCCTTACAAGATACAAAATTCTAGCCCCTGGATCTCTGGGATGAGGGATCCATATATAGATGTTTGCAAGGGGGGTGAGTCAGCTTTTGAGATTTGATTAGTGTCCTCTCTCTGATAGTTCTTGATTCCACTTGGAGATTGATGATCTCTTACTCATCCTTGGGTGAATGCAGAGAGGCAAGTGTCACAGGAGAAGTTTCTAGAAGATTCCATGATTCTCCACCTTGCAGATTGACCCTGCCATTTGTCCACTCTCGCCCATCGCACCCCATAGAAGGGCTTTTCAAGATGCATTGTACCTACTGTGTGTATTTAGGTGGGATGTAGTACACTTTGACCATGGAGCAGGTGAGATGGTCCAGTTTTGACCAGTTCTGAGCAGTTTTTCATGGAGAACTTCTGGGAGAAGATGTAATCAGTTGACCTTGTTCTTTTAGAGGTTGGAACAACACTTTTAGGGACTTAAGAGCCCTTGGTTTATGGAAATTTATGATTGGGGTTGCAGTGCCCAAAAATGTCTATAACAAATCCCCTTTTTCACACAATAACGTCTTAATCCAGAGATTAAAATATGTTAAGAACTTACCTCGTGGTCCTTTTAAAAATCTCATTCATACTCAGTATAGGACACGATCACATATATGATGAAATCAATGATAAATCCTCCCAAAATGTTGTCGATCTAGAAATCAACATCCCTTGAGATACTGTTACTGACATTCTTGAGTTTCTGTATCAATTCAGGATTCCACTCCTTAGGTTCGTCGTTCTTGAAACAATTCTTCTGCTCGATGAACTTAGATACCCACTCGTACAATTCAATGTGGAACGAACCAAAGAAGTTTTCGTATTGCTCTTCGAATATATACTTCTGTAACCAGTCTTAAACTGATAATTGAGAGTTTCTGTTCTCTTTTTCGATCAATTCTCTTTCTTTCTATTCAACCCACTCTTAGATTTATTTCTTCGAAGGATGCCAAAACATATCCCATTCCCAGTAACAAAACCATTTGTTGGATTAAGGGGGCTTTACCCAATTTCAGATTGTGATGCACACCAGCCAAACCCTCAACCACTAGCCCTTTTGGCAACGACCTACAAGCATATCATAGTCTCAGCCAAAGCGGTTATGGGAGGATGCAGAACCAAGTTTCTGCAGCCAGAGGGATATGCATGCTTTTGCGTCCATGTATTTAATTACGCCTTATATCTTTCGACAACTTCGCATATAAGAATAACTTTTCACTAATGATTAGTCTTACAAATTGGTACTTAACACATAAACATAATAGAAAACAACCTAACAAGTATTCTTTCATGTAATTCAGTAACAAGCATGCATAGTGATATCAATAACAACAGAGAATGAACACAGAAATATGCATAATACTTCGCCAAAACTTCTTCTTTATTAATAATGATATTTAATACATGCTCTTTCCTGAATCGTGCACCCAGTTGCAGGTGGTTTGTGCACTCATCTGCAGACTCTTCAAGGCCTCCGTGCACTCAGCTGCAGAGCCTTCCCTAGAAATACCGACTCAAGATAGAGAATACGAATAATATATCCTTAGTTCTTCTATATCTTTCGACAAAGTATTACATCTCCTTATATAGGTTTCGATACTACAAAACAATGGTCCACATAATATGGATCTGACAAAAAAATGACTAAAACCCAATACCCATTACAAAATAAGGGGTTTTTGACCCGCCTTAATGCCCCTAAGACACCACGTGATGGATATAATTTCGTCAGCTTTGCGCGCTTTGCTCCTCAAAATGCAGAGTCTTTGACCCAAAAATTGGACCAAGTTAGGTTGCACCCAACATGATGAGGCCTTATTTCTATCCTTATTCTTGTCTAACCAAGCTCCTTATCATTGTTGTGATTACTGATTTCATTTAGCAACATAATGGACTTCTTCCCTTCACATGTGTGACATAAATAAGACCTACAAGAAATCCTTCAATTTCGGCTTATCAAAACAATCCTTCTTTTGGTGTTGGATTGATGAATAGCTTCTTTTTTGACCCCACCAAACCTACTTCCTATGGATGTGATGTCTTGTCCTTTGTCATTGTGGAAGTGTTCCCTAATCTGGCACATGTGGCAACCCTTCTTACCAAAAAATATAATTATCCTACTCGGCATTCCTTTCAATGTATAGGAGAATTCTTCTCCTCACTTTTTCACAACTCTTCCTCTTCTTATTTTAGAGAGGATGTGTGTCCTTCTAGTGAGGCCTAGCCACCCTTCTTATAGTGATTATGTTCTTTCCTTTTTGAGCTGACATGACCTTCTTAGATGGCCGACTTGAGATTAACATGGAGCCGACTTGCTGGACCGAAATTAATTCTTTACAAGAGGAGGCTTGACTTGCTTGGAGGATTTTGTCTTGACTCAATTTCATGACACTTTCACTTGACATTTTTACATAGACATATTTTCATAGTGTAACTTTCCCTCAAGAGGTATTCAATAATTACATTGACTCGTTGACTTTCCTATAGAACTCCAACATGTGCTAGATCTATGCAATAAGTAAGAAAATCATTTTCAAATGACAAAAATAATAATTATTTTCTTTTACAAGTACAAAGATCAAAATTACATTTATGAAAACTGAACCTAGTTACACTTCTTCACCATTTGTTTCAGTTGTTAATAGATCCACTAATTGGACTAGAGGGATCACTTCTATCTGTAAAATGGATTGCCTAGATAACAAATTGGTGACTCCACTAGGGAGACTATATCCATTTCAACCATCCTTTTGCATTTGTCCTTTTTGATTAGTTTTGCCAACATTTCAATGATCCTTGGTTTTGATTGCCTTTGAGTCTTTATTATGATTAGTCGATCATTTTGGTATCAGGTCTAGGTTTTTTCTCAAGATATACTTGTTTTTCCTAAAATTTCCTCACTCAACACATTTTTGACAATTACAGTTGCACTGAAAATGCTGACTTTTCCCAGTATAAATGTGCTGGAAACCCTATCTTCCACTATCTTCGAGTGCTGGTCCATTTTCTAGTGCAACACAATTTTGCTATGTAAAGTAGTGGAGCCAACATGAATTTTGCTATGTAAAGTAAAGCATATTTCATTTTCAACACAAATTTTTCTATGTAAAGTAGTGTTGATCTTAAAATTGAGAATTTTTAGGGTTTTTGCTAAAAATCTTAGTGTGTCCTAATTTTCTTTGATTTTTGTTAGCTCTTTTGTGGTGTGAAAAAGTCCCTTCGATTGTTTGAAGTGGTGAAAGTAAATTTTGGTTGAGTCTTTGATTCTTTGAGTCATTTTTTTTTGTTTCTTGTATGATTGGAAGGAATATTGGTTTGTTGTTGTTTGAGCATTATTAGTTCTTTTGAGACCATAAAGAAATTGATTTTGCATTCATTTAGTTTTCATCTCATAATTTACTTTTTGTAAAGTGCATTAGATCACATTGCATTGAAAAGTCATTTTTTGAGATTTATCATTGGACATAGACTAGATTGTTTAGTGATTGAAATATAAAAGTGCATTCTCATTCATTGAAAGAAAAATTGAAATCATTTCACTTTTGGTGGTTGCATTTGGAAATGAAAGTGAAAGATCTAGTTAGGAAAACTTTGTTTAATGGATTCTCATGATGGTTGCATCATAGGTGTTCAGGTGACCTTGTTTTGAGCCTTAAAACTGAAACCTAATTGTAGATAAACTTAAAATTTACCTTAATTAGCCTAAAGAGCATATGGAACTTAACACAAACATTTAGATTTCTAGGCTAGAGATGTGTTCCGATGTCATTAAACGTTGGATTTGTCATCATTAGCCATCATTGTATCCTTGGGGTGAAATATTGTTCCACGTTGGGAAGTGTATAGGACCGTTCTCTGGTACTTTAGGGTATATCGAAGGTTCTCCATACATGGTAAGTATATGGGATGCTCTCATCGAACGATTATGCATTAGACAACACTACTATGGATTTCACTCCCATGTATTGTCATGTATATTTTCGGAGTCCCCTATAGGTTTCTATCCATCCATAGGTAACCGAGTATGCCACCTTGTATACCGTGATACATATAACACAACATTCGGGGAGATTGGCTACTGTATGTTAAGTCCTTGGTTTGCCAAGGTGTATATTGCAGTTCACGGTGGCTTGGTAAACCTTTATCCCTAGTTACCCCTTTTTGATTTATTTGTTGTTAATTTCTAAAATTAATTGACCATGGAATAATATACTTCATGTGGAAATACTACTTAGCAAATATTAGGTTGAGACTAATGGGAACAATTCCTGAGTCTACCATCCAAAGAAACCCCTCTGACAGGAATCTCAGTCCTTTTCCTTATTTTAGAAAGTTGGTGCTCCCTATATGGCAACATTGTCCCTTCCTGGATTTACCATTGGTTTGCTGGTTTGGTTATTTTCGACCCCTATAGTTTTGAATGTCCAAAATCCTCCTCAACCGGGCTCTCCTCCACCTGAACCATATCAAACTATAGTTGATCTTAAAGTTGACCCTTTTCCTTCTTTTCATGTTCGATCTTCATCCTCCTCTTCTTCTTCTTCTGGTGAAAACATGCAAGTTAGTAACCAGGTCGATAAGAAGAATAAGAAAAGGAAGATTAAGAAGAAGAAAAATAGTCAAGGGGGAAACCAAGTAGTCGATGCTACTTTCCAATCAACCTCATCAAGTGAAATTCTCTTGCAAGATTTGTAAAGGTGACCACCTTGTTCAATAATGTCCTAGTATTCTTAAGATATTAGAAGTGTGGTCCGTAGGTTCACATCGACCTTTGTCATCAAGCTCTGGAGATCATGTTGGTGATAAACCTTAAACTAGTGACAAAAAAGCCCATGGGAAAGAGGGAAAAGTCAAATTTCCCTGTAGGTTATGTGAATGCAATCATCCTATTCACGTTTGATCTCATATGGATGAAGCCTCAAAAGTGTTGGATAACCTTACCGCTTCTCAACCTCATCTTCCGACTGGTTATCAAAAGATTTCTCTTGATCCTCCACTAGTTGATCAAGTGATTGATCAAAACTCATCTTTGGTCAATCCTACTCTCTCTAAAAATGAATCTCATGAGTTCATTTCCGACCAACCATTGGTTGAGGAAATGGTTGAACCGATTCCACCTTCAGTTTATCGTATATATCTTGTAGAGAGTGAAGTTCATACCTCTCAAGTTCTTCTGGTTTCTTCAGATTCCAAACAATTAGGGGGCAATCCTCCTTTTCTCATGGTATAGGGGGTGATCCTCCTATTCCCACGATATGGGGTGGGGGGGAGATCCTCCTATTCCCGTAATGAAAGAGGGAAGTCCTCCCATTTCGATGACACCCTCTCCAAGTAGTTTAGTCACTTTATTTGATTGCAATTGACTGGTAGGATATCGCCTTATTTATTATGTGCCTTTTTTGATCACCTTATATGATTATAATATACCCATACCTGGCCTAATCATAGATGAAGGTGCATTTGTTAGTATTCTATCATCAACTACTTGGAAAGATTTAGGTTCTCCGCAGCTTGTGCGCATTACCCAGAATTTGTTAGCTTTTAACAGAGGAATCAGTCAATCATTAGAGATCCTTCCTAAGTTGCCTATTACTTTGGGAGGAAAAATCATCTATCTCGATGCAATGGTTGTCCAAGGACCTTTGGATTTTAATTTAATCCTCGACTGTGACTATGTTTATGTCATGGGACTCTTGTCTCTTCTCTCTTTTGTGTCATATGTTTCTTGGATGAAGGAAGAATTGTGGTCATTGATCAACTTTCATTCTTTGGTCCTAATTTGACTCTTGATTAATCGTCTTCCCTAAATGGTCCTTGTATGAAAGTGGTATCTCCCTCACCATAGGTTAATTATGTGGCCATCTGTTCTATGCCCGCGTCTACTAATGATCTAGTTAGTGATATAGTGCATCATGTACAGGGGACATTGGAACCTGATCTTTCCATTAGATCCCTTAACAGGTATCCCTTCTAGAATGTTGTTCTCCCATCTGATGAGAACCTCTTTCTTATTGGGAAATCTAGTGTCCACTCGGAGTTGCTAGTCCCACTAAGATTGGTAGCTATCTTAGAAACAAACAAACTAAAACTACTTTTGTTTTCCTTTATGAAAAGTAGATAAGAGTGGAATGAATGACACCAACCTCAGTCTTGCACTTGGTTCCTTGCTCGATTCCTCTCCCTTCTGAAAAATCCTTGCTACTTCTCCTTCGTCTACCTAGCTTCAAAGAGCACCTGTGGAATCAAAGCAGCATAATACTATCGAAGAACAGAGATCTACAATCATAAACAATATAGGACCAGATATATATTGACCACACAAATGCATATATCATCAAACATACAAGAATGTAGAGGAAAACTTGAATAGCTTTATTAATATCAAGAATAGCAAAGAGGATTACAACCAATTGTTCGTGTTAGAGCCTAGATTTGTCTCAGGCTGAAAAGACAAGGTTCTAGGTCCACATCAAACCACACTCAGCCTCGTAGCTAGCCCTACGAGGACAGGAGAGGGCTCTCTCCGGGTCAATCTTGGCAAAAGGTGGTCAATGAGGCTCGAGATGACCAAATTGATAATTGATCTTAGGCTAGGTATGAAGTACAAGAAGTTTGTGTTTGATTTTTGAGGTTTTTGTTGAATCAAAGGAAAAGGCAATTTTGGGTGCGGGGATGAGACACAGTTTTTGCAGAGGTCTACTTGGGGCAAGGTAGGCGATTGTCTTGATGCTTTTAAAGAAAATGAATGGCTAGATTTGACTGGTGAGAAGCTAAGGAGAGAAAGAAGCTTTCAAGGATTCTCCTTAAACAAATGAAAACATGAAAAAATCAAACAAATTTAAAGGCAGAGCATAACAATCTATGGATTCTACCTTAACACTTCATTTTTTCAATTGCAGAAGATGAGAGAAGGAATATGATACACATAACAACTTACAAATACTGAAAGAAGCACACCATAAACACATAAAGCCACATGGATCCCAAACAGTGCTGCAAAACCCTGGTCTTTCCTTTGCCAAAAATGCAGAAGTGAATGTACATTAGAGTGTCAAGCTTTTCCCAAGAGTGCAACCATGAAAATGACTTAGAAATTACATAATATAGGCAAGCCAACCTCTTCCCTTGCCTCTAGGGGTCGAGCTCATCATTCTAGGAACTGTTTCAACCAATTCTAAACAAAGCACTAAAATCTAGGCAGTCAAAACAACTTGCCCCTATAAGGTAGGAAACTGATTCATTCATTAAATTTTCACTCTTTGGTGAATGAATCTTCTAGAAAAAGTAACTAAGTGTCAAAATTACATCATGTTCAGTCAATTACATCAAGAGAAGTCAAAAATTACATTACAAAGCAAAACTAGTCAAACTGGCCGAATTTCTGAGCTGAAAGATGAAAATTTGGGCAAAAAATCTATATGCGCCGCGCTAATTTCTATATGCACCGCGCTACTTTGCTGCCGATTTTGAGGCACTTTCTGAAGTCCAAATTGAGCTCAGGTTGGCTTTTTGGAAAGCCCTACCTGTCTACTTTCCAACCCAAGTGGAATTTTCCAATTTGGTGTCCATTTTGCCCTCCAAAAGTGCATTCTCCCAAGACTGCTTCCTATGTGTCAAAATAGGGGCATTGATGTCATTTTTTGCATGTTTTTTGACCTTTTGGGGACCCAAAATTTGCCCAAATTTCTTGTCCAAGTACCAAAATTCATGATTTTTCATGACAAATCCAAAACTGCAAGCCATTTGTGATTTGGAGCTCCCAATCCTAAGCGTCGCACAAGGTGCGCGACGCATATAGAGAAAAAGCCTGTTTTTTAGTGCAAAAATTCCAAAATGTCAAAAATTTCTCCAAATTTCTTGAAATTTGGACTATAGATTACCCATCAAGTGCCATGCTCAACCAAAGAATCTTCGGTCAATACTTGGAGCCGATCATGTGTTTTGTGAATCCTCAGTACCCTCCTGGTGTATGCAGTTTCAGTTGTAGAGTCATTGTCTTGGTCATATGATGTATCGGTGCCCGCCTCCATGGTGTTGAAAGTCTATGCAAAGTGTATGTTTGATTTGTTGAAAATGAGAAATAAAGGCTTGATGTCTTTGTCTCCAAGTGCCAAATATGCCAAGGGAAATGAGGAGCTGTGAGGAATATGGAACAATAGGTATAATGGAGTGAGGGTAAGGATATTGTTCAATCAAGTGAAGTCTGCAATGTGAGGACAGTCACTTGATTGTGTTTTAGGAGTGTGAGGTTTGGGGATTTATGTATAGGAATAGGGTTTAGGGTTTGGGATTGTTGTATAGGGTTGGGATATTTTTACAAGGGCTAGGGTTTTGGGGTTTTAAGATTTGAATGGGTAGCAGGGATTTGGGAATAGGGATGTAATGATTTTTAGGGGGTAGGAAGCAATAGGATTTGGGGAAAAATGGAGTCAAGGGGAGGAGAAAATGATGGGAAAATGATATATTTAGTGACAAACTATTTTTCAAAAACCCTGGTAGCAATTATCTTGAGGATCTTTAGAAGTAGGTTTTGAGACTTTTTGTTGCAACCACTATCACCCATCGACCACGGTCTCTTATCATAAAACTTGATGCAATAGCAAGATAGAAAGCCTACCTGGCAAATTCATGCAAAGTATGGGTGAATTGGTGAAGTTTCCAGCAATTTTTTGGGCTTGACGCTATATGCACCGCGCACTCTATATGCGCCGCACCAGTGTAAATTTACACTGGAAATTTTCTCCCTGTGCGCTGCGCTCTTTATATGTGCCACGCCTTTTTCCAGGCGACTTTTGGAGGTCTTCCTGGTATCCAAATTGGGTGCAGGATAGCTCATTGGAAAGGTATTTGAGTCTACTTTCTAACCCAACTAGAATTTTTCAATTTTGAGTTCATTTTCCCTGTCAAAAATCAAATCTCCCAAGACTGGTCAAAATGTGCCAAATGAGGCTGCCTTATGCAGAGTGCTGTTGCAGTCAACTTTTGAATGCCTTCCTCAACTCCAAATTGAGCTTATGATAGCTCATTGGAAAGATATTTATGTCTAGTTATCATTTGAATCATCAAAAAAGTCATTTGGCCAACCAAGCTAGGAGAAAACTTGATTTTCCCAAGGTCACTTTAGAGGTGCATTCAATTCTCCTGAGGCAACGGTATTTTTGACATTTCTCTAAAACCATGACACCTGTGTAAAACGTGAAGGAGGTTTTTCTTCCTTGGCCTGTTTTGGACAAAAACCTCTCTCAGTTTTCCAAAATTCATCTTTGATTGCTCAGAAACATCATTTGAGTAAAACTTACCCCGGTGTGCGGAACAAGAGATTTGTCGAAATGAAGCGAAATGAAGGGGATAGGGAGCTTCTAAATTCTTGAGGAAATTTTGGTAAGTAGGAAGGGATGTTAGAAAGTAGGGGAAAGTGGAATCTCAGAAATTGAGTGAGGGGAAGGGGTCCAAAAGGGAAAAACACAAGCCCAACCTAGAAAATGACTTAGAAATTACATAATATAGGCAAGCCAACCTCTTCCCCTGCCTCTAGGGGTCGAGCTCATCATTCTAGGAGCTGTTTCAACCAATTCTAAACAAAGAACTAAAATCTAGGCAGTCAAAACAACTTGCCCCTATAAGGTAGGAAACTGATTCATTCATTAAATTTTCACTCGTTGGTGAATGAATCTTCTAGAACAAGTAACTAAGTGTCAAAATTACATCATGTTCAGTCAATTACAACAAGAGAAGTAAAAAATTACATTACAAAGCAAAACTAGTCAAACTAGCTGAATTTCTGAGCTGAAAGATGAAAAATTGGGCAAAAAATCTATATGCGTCGCGCTGATTTCTATATGCGCCACGCTACTTTGCTGCTGATTTTGAGGCACTTTCGGAAGTCCAAATTGAGCTCATGTTGGCTTGTTAGAAAGCCCTACCTGTATACTTTCCAACCCAAATGGAATTTTTCAATTTGGAGTTCATCTGCCCTGTCAAAAATCAAATCTCCCAAGACTGGTCAAAATGTGCCAAATGAGGCTGCCTCAAGGTAGAGTGTTGTTGCAGTCAACTTTTGAATACCTTCCTCAACTTCAAATTGAGCTCATGATAGCTCATTGGAAATATCGTTGTGTCTAGTTACCATTTGACTCATCAAGCAAGTCATTTGGCCAACCAAGCTAGGAGAAAACTTGATTTTCCCAAGGTCACTTCAGAGGTGCATTCAATTCTCCTGAGGTAACGGTATTTTTGACATTTCTCTAAAACCATGACACCTGTGTAAAAAGTGAAGGAGGTGTTTCTTCCTTGGCATTTTTTGGACAAAAACCTCTCTCAGTTTTCCCAAATTCATCTTTGATTGCTCAGAAACATCATTTGAGTAAAACCTACCCCGATGTGCGGAACAAGAGATTTGTCGAAATGAAGCGAAATGAAGGGGATAGGGAGCTTCTAAATTCTTGAGGAAATTTTGGGAAGTAGGGAGGGATGTTAGGAAGTAGGGGAAAGTGGAATCTTAGAAATTGAGTGAGGGGAAGGGGTCCAAAAGGGCAAAACACAGGCCCAACCTAGAAAATTGCTAGGTTGTAGCAAGAAACTAGGGTTTGTGCGAAAATGAGGAATTTGGGGGATCTCAGTGATGGGAAGTGTTTGATAAGGTACTTTAAGGATAGGGGAAGGTGTATGAACATCAGGATACAAGTTTTGCCGATGATTTGACCGTCCAAGAGAAACTGCCTTCAAAACCCTAGGAGAGGGAAATGACCTTACCTAGGCGCAATTGAGGCATGAACAAGATGTAAAATGACCCAATGGAACCTAACATGATGATGACAACCCTCTGAATGATGATAGACTCGGCTAAATAGTGACATAGACTAACATTTGGGCAACTTTGAAAGGAGTGAAAGCAAACCCTAGACCTAATGCCTAGTGACCAAATTGTGCTTGAAGACTCACTGAAATGACAAAATTTGACCTTGACACTCTGAGACCACTTTGTAAGAGCATATTTGATCACTGGAGGAAGGCTGGAAAGACTGACACTAACAAGTTAAACTGGACCCCCTCCGTTCACTATTTAGCAAGTGCTATCATCGACGCGGGTACCTCGTCTGCATAGCACTTGCACATAACCTTACCTGCCAGTATTTGGGTCGCCACTCTCACTACTTTATTGTTGATGATGCATATGGTGTAGCCCCTTTTCTTCTTTGCCATATTGTCTTCATCGCCTTTGCGATGGCCAAGTCACTACTCTTCCCTTCTGACATATCTGCGGGGTCTTCTCCTTTTCATGGAGATGCGGTGAATCAAGTCTGTCGTGATGGGGATGGGCTCCTCCAGCCACAAAGATCCATCATGCACTAGGTAGAGTAGCTGCCTAATGACAAAAATTGTTATTGGGGTGCAGTGGAAATGTGGCACCCAGAGCAGGTTAAGTAGCCCAACCTTTTCCACTCCACACAACCACTTTCACGGCTCTAATTTTGTAACCCCTATTGCGGTGTTCTGCTTGGTCTTCATGAGGTGTGAGGTCTCAAGGTGAGGGAATTTATCGTGGTCAGCGAGGTCCCAATCTTAAAATTTTAACCTCAACACCCTTCCCGGGTGCGTGTCCTCAAAAATAATGTTGTCTGGGAGGAGCGGGGTCTGGAGCGAGCTCTTGGTCTCATCAAAGTCCTTGGGAACTTTAGCCTTCCCTTTCCGGGGGGGACATAGGCAATCAACTTTGTCGATGGGTGCGCAAGCTAAGTTTCCTCCTCCATGATTTCGTCCTCATTGTCTTCGATGATAAGGTCCTCCAGGTCTTCTTCTTCCTCATCGGTCTCTATGGTAATGACTTTCCCCTTCTCCTCCATCGACAACTTTGGTGCACAGTGTTGGGTGCAATATAGGGTCTATAAATGTACCAGCATTTAATTTGTCAATCCAGAGAGTTCATGAACTTCGAGACGTAGAATTGGAAATGCCAAACAGAGTCTCTGGTAACCTACAAAACAAATTCTAGTCTATCTTGCAATTAATCTTGAAAATAAATGTAATCCTGCACTAGTGCGAGAAACACCAATCCTACACTAGTTCGAGAAACACCAATCCAAACAATTAAAAGCATGTGGGAAAGTAAAAGAAATCAATGTGAAAGGAAATTCTAATTGCAAGTAAACAGAAGGGAAATCAGAACCGAAAATCAAGCGGTGTCGGCACAATAACGAAAAGACTGTAAATGCTGGAATAAATTCAAAAGCAATTCAAACTATTCTTCTTGCACTAATTCTGCCTATATTAATTCTACTTGCACTAATTTTGCCTGCACTACTGTATATTGTAACGTGCTTGCACTGGTGCAAGCAAAAAATCTGCTTGCACTAATTATGTGTAAGAACAATCCAGAAGTTAAAGGAAACCATAATATTAATGAAGAATTTATCAATTCAAACATCTAGTTTTTGTATTTATAAATATCGGCTCAACAAATGTAAAAATCGCAGCATTAAATATAAATTAATAGATCTAGATTAATTTACAAAATTAGAGTTAGAGCTTATAATGGCAGAGCCGATCTTATGGATTTTGACAATCTGGAGGGCACAATCATTGTTTAAAATATTTCAGGTGCAAGAATAATTAATAATGCGGCAAATGATATAGAAACAAATTGCGGCAACTCAAATTAACCTTAAAGCTTGGAATAATGGATTGCAGCAAATCGAATTAATTTTTTGGAATAAAACATCTGCAGCAAGTTAGATAACATCAATCAAATGCAGAAAGAAACTGTAAAGAAATCAAATTCACACAGCAAACAAACAAGAATTGAAATGCTATTTAAAAGATGAGAGTAGTGTCGAGCTGTCTGGATGCCAACCCAGCCAACTCGTACCCTCTTTATGTGCCTGGTTCACACAGAAATCTAAATCATTAGATGCAGTAAATAAGTAGACAGAACATGGATAAAAATTGCCTCAATTAATTACTTAAAATAATGTTTTACATAATGCAGACATTGGCTAATCCCAACAAGTAGGAGAAGCATTCCACACTATAATCCACATGCTGCTACATTGGAAAAAATTCCCCTCCCTTCTGCCCTATGCTTGTGCGTGATTCTTCCCTCTACTTAGTTGATTGACTAAAATTAATTAGCTAGGCTTGGAGCCATAGCTCTTCTTTAATAATCTTTTTACATTCCAAACTTGGCATAAAACAAGCCAATCCTTTGCAAACATCATGGGGATTGAATCCCAACTATTTATCAATAATAGAATACTAGTACAACCATTTCCCTGCTGAAATAATGGATATTTACCACGAATTTCCCAAATCTGGGCATTTTCTAGAATTCTGGAAAAGTTGGTATTTTTAACAAACTTCCTCCAAAGCTCCCTTCATATCTCCTTAACCATTACGAATTTTGGAAAATGGCATAAGGCTTACTCAATTTCCTATGTTGGGAGAAAAACCCATGTTTTAGAATTATGAGATTCACTATGATCGATGCAGAAATCGAGGTGTAAATAGGTAGTCTGGAAACTTCTACAAATTCGGGGCTGTAGCATTAATTAATCTATAAATATAAATCTCTATGACCTGGGTGTGTCTTGGCTTATGTGGAAGTGTTAAAATGACATTTTGATCATAGAACTCTTTCAGATTCTCCAATAAATGTGTCAATGTATGAAATCCCCAAATTGTTGGAGGCACGCTGTAAAACTTGCACTGGTGCAGGCACTCTAACTGCACTGGTGTAGGCACGTTGTAAGAACTAAATTGGTGCAAGAATCTATTGCATAGTGCAGGCAGGCAAGTGTAGGTTCAAAACATGATCAAATCAACTTTAACTTGCAACATACAAACCTTTATTAAACTTCCATTAATGGTATTTTAATCTCGTCAAAACAAAAGAAGTAACAAATGCTTGCAACAATAATCATTTAATCAATGAGAGATTTTGAGTGAAAAATGAGACAAAATCAAGGCACAACATCCCCCCATGCTGACCATCTTGCATGTCCTCATGCAAGAAAATCCGGTACTATTATTCCTTTGCAAAAAAACAAAATTAGAAACATGCATAAACATTCATAATGATGTTCCTGCAATTATGCATGATTACATTTCATGCACTTGATAAAGTTTGCTCTTAAAAACAGAGTTTCTTCTAGACTCTTTATTTACTTAAAATGATTTCAAGAAAACCTAAAATGCAAACTACCATGGAAAAAATAAATTGCAAGGATGGTGTTATTACTTGAGAAAAATAGACAACTTTTAAAAATTCCAAAAATAATATCTCCGAGGCATCCGTGATCAAAAGTTTCACTTTAACATCCTCATTATAAACATGAGTGACATGATTTAACAGATATGGTGTTACAGGTAGACATAGTAATGCCTTCTCATAATCATTATTTTACCATTATCCATGTATAGTTAAAGCTCCTCTTATCCAAGCACAGTGAATTACTTGCACTAAGGGTCCCACATCCATAGAAATCATTAAAAAAGATAGAACTCCAAGGCATTACAACATAAGGATTTTAAAGCGATGATGAGTTCAGGGAAAGCAAAAACAACCAAGTAAATCATAGTGTAAAATTAACTTTAATACCACAGGCACGACCCTGCTGCTAGCAGGCGTCCATAGCCTCGACAAGGATACCTTTTAACCTTACAAAATGCTCATGTCCCACCTATTAGATATAGATTCAGAGTTATTTATGAGCATTTAATTTTTCTCTTTTTATAAGTTAATTGAAGGATGTTGTCCTGTCCTAGTAACCAACTAACGACAATGCTATTCACAAGAACTAACAAGAATTAATAAGCCGACTCGCGATGAGACCTTTGTCTTTCAGTTTTTCAACTGAAAGCCATTACCCTGGCTTGGTGACCAGCATGGTAATGTCATTCCCCATAGGACCCATAATCATAGTAGGTCAGATCCCAATGAGACATCCTATCCCTCAATTAATTCATTTATGTTTTTGGAACAAAGCTCTGATTATGATTAACCTCAGATGTATTACTTAATAGGTGGGGAAGCAAATCTACTCCTTAAGAGTGCAGGATGGCGTGAAATGTTTTTAGTTACTATTCTTTACTGGTTGGTCATGCTACCCTAAGAACTTATTAAAAAAACATCTCAGATAATGACCAAATAGATTCCTTGAGTTTATTATGCTAGGTTTCTTTATGAAAGCTTATTAGATTTTTGTAGGTGTGGTCCACCATAAGAGGTTTTTCACTGGTCTCTTCGAAGAGGAATTTGAAAAGATTTTCTAGATGATAGTTTGTTAGAATAAGAGAAAAGTATTACATGTAACTTATAACAATACATATTGATCCACAATCAAAGTCACTTTAAAAATATGAAGCGTTAAGTGTAAAGTACTTTTGACAAGTTTTACCATGAGAATGCATAATAATAAAAATTTCAAAAGCTGTGCTTTTATGGAATCACAAGTTCAAGAGTGTTGTTATTCATATTTATTCATTATTTTCCTATTATCCTACCCTATTTTTAAAGAAAGAAATATCACCTTTAAGTGTAGGCATACTTCCAATGAAGCCATGTGCGTAACAAAACGCTGATTATACTCACACTTAGTTTTAAAGAATAAACTTCAATACATACCAAAGCGTGAGAAACCAGTTTCTTTAATTGACATGGTACCAAGATTTTTTGAATGATGAAGAAATAAGATGGGTTGATGGCTATTCAAAACCAGGATTCAATGGAATCCACGTATTTATGATTCTCCAACTAATGCAAATCTTCCACAGTTTGATAGTCATTCTCCTATAAGCATAAAAAATTTGGTGAAAGACAAAAGATAAATCCCTCAAGTTCTGGCTCAGATATTTGATTTTCAGATTCACAAGAAAGGTTGAGAGAGATTCTAGGGTTTTGAGTTTCAACAACATTTTCAGAACAAGTTCCAATGAAAGATTGATCCTCAGGTGGTCTTTGAATTATATCTTCCCAGGGTAAATGTTCTGGGATAATGGGGGAAGTTTCCAAATTCATTCCCTTTCCCAATATGGAAGGTGTAACATCTTGTTCAATATGGGATTCTACAGAGAGAATAGGAGGTTCAAACTATTGTGCAACTTGATGGTTTGGATTAGGGTTTTGGTTAAGGCTTGGACTAAGGTTTGGATTGGGATTATGGTTAGGGTATGGATGGGAGCATGGACTAGGGTTAGGGTATGGATTAAGGTTAGGATATGGATGAGGGTATGGACTAGGGTTAAGATAAGGTTGCACATGTAGCTGGGAACATAGAGGAGGATAACATATTGGTGTATTGGAAAGAAATTGTGATTGTTGTTGGTGCTCATATGATTGAATTTGCATGGGAGATTTCCCTAGAGAAAAAGATCCAAACGATTCTTGAGGCCATGAAGATATTTGGCTCGAGGATGAGAGCTAAGGAGAGGGCCATTGTGGCCATAAGGTGGGGTAATGAATCAAAGGAGGATTATAAGTCTTCCATGGAACTGTGGGGTTGTAGATGTGTTGAGGGACCTACTAGGGACAATAAATATTACTCCAAGTATTAAATGATGATGAGTTTGGAGTTATACCTGACGGTCGATTTATTTCCTTACTTGATTCCTTAAATACCTATTGAAATCCCAACAATGATGGAAAATAATATGTTGAATGATTCTCCTTACATTGCTTCCATTCTTCCTGCAAATCATCCAATTGTAAATTTAGAAAAGATTTTGTAGCTCCTATTTTTGTGGTAGATTCCAAAAATTCAGAAGAAAGTTCTCGAGAATTTCTACCGATCTTGGAGATTCCTCTTGAATAACTAATGCACAATTTACAAACATCATCATATGGTAAGTGAGAAACATCACCTGCTCCTATAAGATTTAAAGGTTCTAAAAATTCATCTTTGATTCCTTTGAGTAGGAGTGTTTTCAAAGTATCTTTTACCAAATTCTTATGTTTTGATTTTTGGAGGTTGTATCTAAATTGCTCCACATAATCCTCCAAGCTTTCATTTTCCCCTTGTGTTATTCCAAAAATATCTTCACCAGCCTGACAATAGTTTTGATATTTCTCCAAGAATACATTCTTCATGTCTTCCCATGTTTGAATGTAGTTCCCACCAAGGCTCATGAACCATCGAAGAGTTGCTCCTTTAAGAGTAAGAGGAAACACTTGCAACCTTTGAGAATTAGTACAATAACCATATCCTCTACAAAGTACTTCAAACTCAAATAAGAATGTATCTGGGTCTTCATTTTCCAAACCATGAAATTTTGGTAGTGCAGATGGGGAAATATTATGCATTTCAGCCACTCCTAGATCTTTGATAGGAAATTCAAAAGTAACAATGTTTTCCATTTCTTACCAAACTAAAAGAGGTTCTCCATGTACTACTTCGAGACTCCTTCTTTGAATGTTTCTTTCGACTAATCAGTAAAATAGGTGCATTGAATGATTGATGCTAGCCTCACACTCTTCATTGAAAAATGCCTCAAAATACCATTTTTCTATGTTCAACGAGACCACTGCTACATTTGTTAGCACATGAATAGTGTATATATATATGTATAGGGTGGGTGGGAGGTTCTTACAACATTAAATAAAATGAGAAACCTTAAAGCAAAAATGCAGGAAATAAATAAATTCAAAGAACATAAAATTGCAAGAGAAACTAGGTGAAGGAATAGAAACCAAATGCAACAGGTCACCAAGGTCAATCCCCTAAGCGCCTCCCCGACAACGACACCAAAATGTTGGGTGCAGTATAGGGTCTATAAATGTAACAACATTTAATTTTTCAATCCACAGAGTTTGTGAACTTTGAGACGCAGCACTGGAAATTCCAGAGAGAGTCCCTAGTAACCTACAAAACAAATTCTAGTCTATCTTGCGATTAATCTCGAAAATAAATGTAATCCTGCACTAGTGCGAGAAACACCAATCCTGCACTAGTTCGAGAAACACCAATCCAAACAATTAAAAGCATGCGGGAAAGTAAAAGGAATCAATGCGAAAGGAAATTCTAATTGCAAGTAAACAAAAGGGAAATTAGAACCAGAAATCAAGCGGTGCCATCACAATAACGAAAACACTGTAAATGCAGGAATAAATTCAAAAGGAATTCAAACTATTCTGCTTGCACTAATTCTGCCTATACTAATTTTTCTTGCACTAATTCTGCCTATACTAATTTTTCTTGCACTAATTCTTCCTGCACTACTATATATTGTAACGTGCTTGCACTAATTATGTGTAGGAACAATCCAGAAGTTAAAGGAAACCATAATATTAATGAAGTATTTATCAATTCAAACATCTAGTTTCCGTATTTATAAATATCGGCATGAAAAATGTAAAAATCGCAGCTTTAAATATAAATTAATAGATCTGGATTAATTTACAGAATTAGAGTTAGAGCTCATAATGGCAGAGCCGATCTTATGGATTCAGACTATCTGGAGGGCGCAATCATTGTTTAAAATATTTCAGGTGCAAGTATAATTAATAATGCAGGAAATGAAATAGAAACAAATTGCAGCAACTCAAATTAACCTTAAAACTTGGAATAATGGATTGCAGAAAATCGAATTAATTTTTTGGAATAAAACATCTGCAGCAAGTTAGATAACATCAATCAAATGCAAAAAGAAATTGTAAAGAAATCAAATTCACACAGCAAACAAACAATAATTGAAATGTTATTTAAAAGATGAGAGAGCTGTTGAGCTGTCTGGCGGCCAACCCAGCCAACTCCCACCCTCTTTGTGTGCCTAGTTCACACATAAATTGAAATCATTAGATGCAATAAATAAGTAGACAGAACATGGATAAAAATTGCCTCAATTAATTACTGAAAACAGTGTTTTACATAATGCAGACATTGGCCAATCCCAACAAATAGGAGAAGCATTCCACACTATAATTCACATGCTGCTACATTGGAAAAAATTCTCCTCCCTTCTACCCTATGCTTGTGCGTGATTCTTCCCTCTGCTTAGTTGATTGACTAAAATTAATTAGCTAGGCTTGGAGCCATAGCTCTTCTTTAATAATCTTTTTACATTCCAAACTTGACATAAAACAAGCCAATCCTTTGCAAACATCATGGGTATTGAATCCCAACTATTTATCAATAATAGAATACTAGTACAACCGTTTCCTTGCTGAAATAATGGAGATTTACCACGAATTTCCCAAATCTGGGCATTTTCTAGAATTTTGGAAAAGTTGGTATTTTTAACAAACTTCCTCCAAAGCCCCCTTCATATCTCCTTAACCATTACGAATTTTTGAAAAAATCCCTAGACTTACTCGATTTCCTACGCTGGGAGAAAAACCCATGTTTTAGAATTATTAGATTCACTATGATCGATGCAGAAATCGAGGTGTAAATAGGCAGTCTGGAAACTTCTACAAATTCGGGGCTGTAGCATTAATTATTCTCTAAATATAAATCTCTATGACCTTGGTGTGTCTTGGCTTATGTGGAAGTGTTAAAATGGCATTTTGATCATAGACCTATTTCAGATTCTCCCTAAATGTGTCAATGTATGAAATCCCCAAATTGGTGGAGGCACGCTGCAAAACTTGCACTGGTGCAGGCACGCTAACTGCACTGGTGTAGGCACGCTGTAAGAACTGAATTGGTGTAGGAACATGTTGCACAGTGCAGGCAGGTAAGTGTAGGTTCAAAACATGATCAAATCAACTTTAACCTGCAACATACAAACCTTTATTAAACATCCATTAATGGTATTTTAATCTTGTCAAAACAAAAGAAGTAACAAATGCTTGCAACACTAATCATTTAATCAATGAGAGATTTTGAGTGAAAAATGAGACAAAATAGAGGCCCAACATCTCCCCATGCTGACCATCTTGCATGTCCTCATGCAAGAAAATCCGGTACTATTATTCCTTTGCAAAAAAAAAAAATTAGGAACATGTATAAACATTCATAATGATGTCCTGCAATTCTGCATCATTATATTTCCTGCACTTGATAAAGATTGCTCTTAAAGACAGAGTTTCTATTGGACTCTTTATTTACTTAAAATGATTTCAAGAAAACCTAAAACGAAAACTACCACGGAAAAACTAAATTGCAAGGATGGTGTTATTACATGAGAAAAATAGACAATTTTTAAAATTTTCTAAAATAATATCTCGGAGGCATCCGTGATCAAAAGTTTCACTTTAACATCCTCATTATAAACATGAGTGACATGATTTAACAGATATAGTGTTATAGGTAGACATAGTAATGCCTTCTCATAATGATTATTTTACCATTATCCATGTATAGTTAAAGCTCCTCTTATCCGAGCACAATGAATTACCTGCACTAAGGGTCCCACATCCATAGAAATCATTAAAAAATATAGAACTCCAAGGAATTACAACATATGGATTTTAAAGCCATGATGAGTTTAAGGAAAGCAAAAACAACCAAGTAAATCATTGTGTAAAATTAACTTTAATACCATAGGCACGACCCTGCTGCCAGTAGGCGTCCATAGCCTCGACATTGTTACCTTTTAACCTTACGAAATGCTTGTGTCCCACCTATTAGATATAGATTCAGAGTTATTTATGAGCATTTACTTTTTCTCTTTTTATAAGTTAATTGAAGGACGTTGTCTTGGCTTGGTAACCAGCTAATGACAATGTTATTCACAAGAACTAACAAGAATGAACAAGCCGACTCACGATGAGACCTCTTATCTTTCAGTTTTTCAACTGAAAGCCATTACCCTGGCTTGGTGACTAGCATGGTAATGTCATTCCCCATAGGAACCATGATCATAGTAGGTCGGCTCCCAATGAGACCTCCTATCCCTCAATTAATTCATTTATGTTTTGAGAACAAAGCTCTGATTATGATTAACCTGAGATGTATTAATTAATACGTGGGGAAGCAAATCTACTCCTTAAGAGTGCAGGATGGCGTGAAATGTTTTTAATTACTATTCTTTACTGGTTGGTCATGCTACCCTAAGAACTTATTAAAAAAACATCTCAGATAATGACCAAAAATATTCCTTGAGTTTATTATGCTAGGGTTCTTTATGAAAGCTTATTAGATTTTTGTAGGCATGGTCCACCATAGGAGGTTTTTCACTGGTCTCTTCGAAGAGGAATTCGAAAAGATTTTCTGGATGATAGTTTGTTAGAATAAGAGAAAAGTATTACATGTAACTTATAACAATACATATTGATCCACAATCAAAGTGACTTTAAAAGTATGAAGCGTTAAGTGTAAAGTACTTTTGACAAGTTTTACCATGAGAATGCGTAATAATAAAAATTTCAAAAGTTATGCTTTTATGGAATCACAAGTTCACGAGTGTTTCTATTCATATTTATTCATTATTTTCCTATTATCCTACCCTATTTTTAAAGAAAGAAATATTACCTTTAAGTGTAGGCATACTTCCAATGAAGCCATGTGCGTAACAAAACGCTGATTATACTCACACTTAGTTTTAAAGAATAAACTTAAATACATACCAAAGCGTGAGAAACCAGTTTCTTTAATTGACATGGTACCAAGAGTTTTTGAATGATGAAGAAATAACATGGGTTGATGGCTGCTCGAAACTAGGATTCAATGGAATCCATATATTTATGATTCTCCAACTATTGCAAGTCTTCCACAGTTTGATAGTCATTCTCCTATAAGCAAAAAAAATCTGGTGAAAGACAAAAGGTATATCCCTCAAGTTCAGTCTCAAATATTTGATTTTTAGATTCACAAGAAAATTTAGAGAGATTCTAGGGCTTTGCGTTTCAACAACATTTTCAGAACAAGTTCCAATGAAAGATTGATCCTCAGGTGGTCTTTGAATTATATGCTCCTAGGGTAAATGTTCTGCGATAATGGGGGAAGTTTCCAAATTCATTCCCTTTTCCAATATCGAAGGTGTAACATCTTGTTCAATATGGGAATCAACAGAAAGAATAGGAGGTTCAAACTATTGTGCAACTTGATGGTTTGGATTAGGGTTTTGGTTAAGGCTTGGACTAAGGTTTGGATTGGGATTATGGTTAGGGTATGGATGGGAGCATGGACTATGGTTAGGGTATGGATTAAGGTTAGGATATGGACTAGGGTTAAGATAAGGTTGCACATGTAGCCGGGAACTTGGAGGAGGATAACATAATAGTGTATTGGAAAGAAATTGTGATTGTTGTTGGTTCTCATATGATTGAATTTTCATGGGAGATTTCCCTAGAGAAAAAGATCCAAATGATTCTTGAGGCCATGGACATATTTGGCTCAAGGATGAGGGAAAAGGAGAGGGCCATTGCGGCCATAAGGTGGGGTATTGAATCAAAAGATGAATATAAGTCTTGCATGGAACTGTGGGGTTGTAGATGTGTTGAGGAACCTACTGGGGACAGTAAATATTACTCCAAGTATTAAGTGATGATGAGTTTGGAGTTATACCCGACGGTCGATTTATTTCCTTACTTGATTCCTTAAATACTTGTCGAAATCTTGATAATGATGGAAAATAATATGTTGAATGATTCTCCTTACATTGCTTCCATTCTTCCTGCAAATCATCCAATTGTAAATTTAGAAAATATTTTGTAGCTCCTATTTTTGTGGTAGATTCCAAAAACTCAGAAGAAAGTTCTCGAGAATTTTTACCGATCTTGGAGATTCCTCTTGAATAACTAATGCACAATTTACAAACATCATCATATGGTAAGTGAGAAACATCACCTGCTCCTATAAGATTTAAAGGTTCTAAACTTCATCTTTGATTCCTTTGAGTAGGAGTGTTTTCAAAGTATCTTTTACCAAATTCTTATGTTTTGATTTTTGGAGGTTGTTCTAAATTGCTCCACTTAATCCTCCAAGCTTTCATTTTCCCCTTGTGTTATTCCAAAAATATCTTCACCAGCCTGACAATAGTTTTGATATTTCTCCAAGAATACATTCTTCATGTCTTCCCATGTTTGAATTCAGTTCCCACCAAGGCTCATGAACCATCGGAGAGCTTCTCCTTTAAGAGTAAGAGGAAACACTTGCAACCTTTGAGAATTAGTACAATAACCATATCCTCTACAAAGTACTTCAAACTCAAATAAGAATGTATCTGGGTCTTCATTTTCCAAACCATGAAATTTTGGTAGTGTAGATGGGGAAATATTATGCATTTCAGCCACTCCTAGATCTTTGATAGGAAATTCAAAAGTAACAATGTTTTCCATTTCTTACCAAACTAAAAGAGGTTCTCCATGTACTACTTCGAGACTCCTTCTTTGAATGTTTCTTCCGACTAATTAGTAAAATAGGTGCATTGAATGATTGATGTTAGCCTCAAACTCTTCATTGAAAAATGCCTCAAAATACCATTTTTCTATCTTCAACGAGACCACTGGTACATTTGTTAGCACATGAATAGTGTATATATATATATATATATATATGTGTGTGTGTGTGTGTGTGTGTGTGTAGGGTGGGTGGGAGGTTCTTACAACATTAAATAAAATGAGAAACCTTAAAGCAAAAATGTAGGAAAGAAATAAATTCAATGAACATAAAATTGCAAGAGAAACTCGGTGAAGGAATAGAAACCAAATGCAACAAGTCACCAAGGTCAATCCCTTAAGTGCCTCCCCGGCAACATCACCAAAATGTTGGGTGCAGTATAGGGTCTATAAATGTACCAACATTTAATTTTTCAATCTGGAGAGTTCATGAACTTCAAGACGTAGCACTGGAAAGGCTATAGAGAGTCCTTGGTAACCTGAAAAACAAATTGTAGTCTATCTTGCAATTAATCTCGAAAATAAATGTAATCCTGCACTAGTGCAAGAAACACCAATCCTGCACTAGTTCGAGAAACACCAATCCAAACAATTAAAAGCACGTGGGAAAGTAAAATCAATCAATACGAAAGGAAATTCTAATTGCAAGTAAACAAAAGGGAAATCAGAACCAGAAATCAAGCGATGCCAGCACAATAACGAAAAGACTATAAATGCCAGAATAAATTCAAAAGCAATTCAAACTATTATGCTTGCACTAATTTTGCCTGTACTAATTCTGCTTGTACTAATTCTGCCTGCACTACTGTATATTGTAACGTGCTTGCACTAGTTATGTGTAAGAACAATCCAGAAGTTAAAGGAAACCATAATATTAATGAAGTATTTATCAATTCAAACATCTAGTTTCCGTATTTATAAATATCGGCTCAACAAATGTAAAAATCGTAGCTTTAAATATAAATTAATAGATCTGGATTAGTTTACAGAATTAGAGTTAGAGCTCATAATGGCAGAGCCGATCTTATGGATTCGGACTATCTGGAGGGCGCAATCATTGTTTAAAATATTTCAGGTGCAAGTATAATTAATAATGCAAGAAATGAAATAGAAACAAATTGCAACAACTTAAATTAACCTTAAAACTTGGAATAATGGATTGCAGCAAATCGAATTAATTTTTTGGAATAAAACATCTGCAGCAAGTTAGATAACATCAATCAAATGCAGAAAGAAATTGTAAAGAAATCAAATTCACACAGCAAACAAACAAGAATTGAAATGCTATTTAAAAGATGAGAGAGGTGTTGAGCTGTCTGGTGGCCAACCCAGCCAACTCCCACCCTCTTTGTGTGCCTAGTTCACACAGAAATTGAAATCATTAGATGCAATAAATAAGTAGACAGAACATGGATAAAAATTGCCTCAATTAATTACTGAAAACAGTCTTTTACATAATGTAGACATCGGCTAATCGTAGCAAGTAGGAGAAGCATTCCACACTATAATCCACGTGCTGCTACATTGGAAAAACTTCTCCTCCCTTCTTCCCTGTGCCTGTGCATGATTCTGCCCTCTGCTTAATTGATTGACTAAAATTAATTATCTAGGCTTGGAACCATAGCTCTTCTTTAATAATCTTTTTACATTCCAAACTTGGCATAAAAGAAGCCAATCCTTTGCAAACATCATAGGGATTGAATCTCAACTAATCATCATTAATAGAATATTAGTACAATCATTCCCCTACTGAAATAATGGAGATTTACCACGAATTTCCCAAATCTGGGCATTTTCTAGAATTTTGGAAAAGTTGGTATTTTTAACAAACTTCCTCCAAATCCCCCTTCGTATCTCCTTAACCATTACGAATTTTTGAGAAAAGCCCTAGACTTACTTGATTTCCTACGCTGGGATAAAAACCCATGTTTTATAATTATGAGATTCACTATGATCGATGCAGAAATTGAGGTGTAAATAGGAAGTCTGGAAACTTCTACAAATTCGGGGCTGTAGCATTAATTATTCTCTAAATATAAATCTATATGATCTAGGTGCATCTTGGCTTATGTGGAAGTGTTCAAATGACATTTTGATCATAAACCTCTTTTAGATTCTCCCATAAATGTGTCAATGTATGAAATCCCCAAATTGGTGGAGGCACGTTGTAAAACTTGCACTGGTGCAGGCACGCTAACTGCACTGGTGCAAGCATGCTGTAAGAACTGAATTGGTGCAGGAATCTGTTGCACAGTGCAGGCAGGTAAGTGTAGGTTCAAAACATGATCAAATCAACTTTAACTTGCAACATACAAACCTTTATTAAACTTCCATTAATGGTATTTTAATCCCGTTAAAACAAAAGAAGTAACAAATACTTGCAACAATAATCATTTAATAAAACGGTAGCATGAGATATTTTGAGTGAAAAATGAGACAAAATCGAGGCCCAACACACAGTGGGTTCCACGGGGACACACGTACGAGAACCATCGCTTGTTTGTCCTTCTTTGTTCTTGGCGTGCGTGGTGATTTCGGGATTTCTGCCACAATCTCGGTGCCTTTCGAAGCATCCCCAACAGTCAGGGCTTGCACGGCCTCTTCGGCGGTCATTTCTATTATTTCCATAACTTCCTCAGTTGTTTCCATCGTTTCCATCATGAAATCTATCGCTCGCGAACTCAGGGGTTCAATCAATGCTCAGCACAAAACAAACAAGGCTCTGCTCAATAGCTCAAATCGGAAATGACCAAGTGTTGTTTGCTGGGTAGCCCTTTGTAATTTATAGCACTTTTTGAATTTGAATTCGATCGAACCTCCCAAATATGGTTCATTAATGCTCCCTTGGTAGCAGATTTTCCCAAATCTTTCCCATAAGTCGTGTCTTAAATGCATGTTGCCTGCTCCATTTGGTCTCAAGTCGAGCATCCCATCATGAATAGTGACTTCAATGGTCACTTTCTGGCCAACCCGCACGGAAGTGCAACCCACTGTGTGCAATCGTGGACCTTGTGACTCTTTTCTTTTGCGCACAGCTCCAACATTGTGCAGCTCTCGGGCAAAATAGTTTATAGTCTCGCACTTCCTTTCAACTGTCTGGAGCACTAAGACTTTACTTCCTTCGGCTAGTCAGGTGGTCGCACCACCTGTATAAAGTTTCATCCTATCATCCATCACTTTTCTTAGAAAATACCCATCTTTTATTGTTACGGGCAGCATCGCGCACTTTATCATCTTCAACGCACTACCCTGGTCGATTCGCTTAGTAATGTGCAGTCCAAGCCAAGGCATCAAACTAATCAATTCACAATGATAGGCCTCAAACTTATCAGTGTGATCATGCGTATCCTGTCTTATCAGCCTGGTCTTTTTACCGAGAAAATATTCCTTTATCTCGTCCTCCAGCTTCTTGACTTCCGCGTCTACCAGAGCACTTTTATTCCTTAATCATACCCTTTCTTCTTCAAGTTCTTGGAGCCTAGAATTTCCCTATTGGATTTCTTCTTCCAAGGTTCTGCAAACTGTTGTATCTACTGGTGCTATCATGTGTGGTCTAAGATTTTCATGTACTATAGGGCTTATAGCATTTGCTTTATACTCTAGCCTTGGTGGTGCCTACACGGTCAGGTTCTTGCACGCGGTCTTATAAGCCCATAGAACCGCTGGTATGCGTAGGTCCCAGTCAGTCTGCTTTGTATTGTGGACCTTGTTCAGCGCTTTGCATGCTTTGTTAAAGGCTTCTGCATGGATATCCTTTTGCGCACTTGTTCTTTCCATACTATGTGTTCCCAACCAGAGGGGTCATTCGTGCCATTGCCTTGCCCGCACCTGCTTACTGATTGTGTCTCCTATCACGAGGATTGTGTGCTTTCGTGCAAGTTTCGCACCATATGCCTATATCCACCTGGATAGGTGGGTTTGCGGGCTGTTTTGTCTGACAGTCTTGTCTATTAAATGCATTGGAGGCTTTCCAAACCATGTGCACATCATTCTTCTGTAGTCGCGCCAGTCCTCAAAACTTCTTTGGAATGTACCCCACCGTCTTGTGGGCATAGCACACAGTACCCATTTCAGAGTGTCAAAGCACTACTGTTCCAGCACTTCTCTTTCAAATTTGTTTAGGAAGTCATCCACCTCACTTAACCTGTCATACGTAGGCAGATCTCTTACCTTTGTTGATACGAAATGCAATGATCTCGTCATCATGTTATAGTTGAGCATGGTTACCTCATGTAACCGCTTCTACCATTATTCTATCTCCTCGTCAGAATCTGATGCGCAAGAGCTTTTGCGCTCCCATGAGATTCGGCCATCCACGATTGGATTTACGTAGTCTTATTCCCACACGGTTATCTTGTAGATGTAGTCCAGATCGTCGTCACTGTCGTAGTCGCGCACTAGCTCCATGTAACGCGATCCTTCTACAGGGTCTAAAGGTACCACTACATGCAGAGACTTTTTCTCAAAGGTCATCTTGCGCTTCTTCAGATTTATCACTCCATTCATGTCAGTGGCCTAATATATTCCCAATAACATGGGGTAGGGATTGCTATCATCAACAATCTCTATCACTTCAAAATATGCTAGCACACTTGCTCCTTCGATATCTACTGTGACTCCCTGCAATCTCCCCATAGCTAGGATCTTTTGCTGGTTCGCCATTCATAGTTGGATAGGAGACCATTACAGTGCCCGCCTGCCCATGGGCTCCCATGTCTGCTTTGGTAGGACATTCGCATTCGATCCTAGATCCATAATCACTTGGTCCATCTCATATTCCGCAATCTGCGTGGTCAATCTCATCTCCCTCCCCATTCACGTCATGTGCTTCCCGAGCTTTCAAACTATGCGTGGTTCTCCTGGCACGGTCCTAGCACATCTAGTTATGAGTTCTTGTAGCCCCTTTATAGCCTTGCTATCATGTAGCATCTTCATGCATGTTCCCAAGAACGTAGTGAGAATTGATGGGTCCATTTTTGGCTCCAATATGTCTTTACTTCCTGAAGTGGAGGCATCAGTGAAGCTACTCTTAACTTCCATGAAGGTCTCCTTAGTGCGCTCCAAATCAAATTCTGGTTCCTTCATTGGAGCCTTGCGAACCTAGGTACTTTCTTCAGGCTACTTGCCTTTATCATCCCCTATCGTAATTCCATGACAGAGGATGATATTTACATTAGGGTCTTCCTCGCGCGGCTCAGACCTCATCATTTGTAGGTTCTGAGTTAGGGGAGGTTGGAGTTCTCCTTTATCGTGCAACCTCGCCATCAGTGTGGGGAAATCCTTCGTCTCATGATCAAACGATGTACAATACAAGCATGATGGTCACATTGGATTCATACAATCGTGGGCATAATGCCCTGGCCCTCAATTCAGATGTCCACGACCTCTTCCTGGTCCCCCTCCACCTCGACCTCTTCCACACCCCTGAAATCCGGTGCGCGCCATTCATGTGTTTTGATCGAGGGGCTGTGTTTCGGCCTGAACTTGGTAGGTAGGAGTTTGATCCATCATCAGCTCATAACTTCTATAGGTGTGTCATCATGTCCCACAAACCTAAAAAAATTACAGAACAACTGCTGTGAATTCTGCGTATACTTCTGTAATATATGGTAGTTATCTGTAGCATGCTTACCTCCTATCTGGCAAATCGTGCACCATAGTGTAGGCACTACACTCGGTCCTACTTGTGCCTTCAGTCTTAATGGCATTGGCCCTCCTCCCGCAAGGTAATTCGCGAACATCGAGCAGTGGTCCTTGTCTTTCCCTTGGCCCTTGCATTTTATGCACCATACCTCATCGTGCATCTATGGGTAGGTTGTCCTATCTTGTTTCAAACTCTGCATCTCAAGGCACAAGTTTTTCAAATGCACGTGAATCTGTTGAATTCCTAGGTTGGGATCTTGTATCGGGGTCTCGTTCAATCTCATCGCGACCTCCAAGGCCCTGGCTTGAGTGCTTAGCCTCTGTTGTGACAATGCGTTTTGTAGATGCGGCATTAACAATGCTACAAACCATTCATGGTGTTTCCCATCTGTTAACGTCATGTTCACTTCACAAATTGTGCACATCAGTATTTGATCCAACTCCCACGAGGTCTTGCCTAGTAGCATTTTGATTTCCTTTAACCTAATGATCGACTGTGCCTCTAACTTTAGCCTACTAAATTCTTTGTTTAGCGCAGAATTGATATTCGCGATTGTGGCATTGAGATTATCATTGGAATGCTTAATGTACCAGGTCAGCGCGTGATCTTGCAGAGTGCTAACCAACGTTGCCTTCTTTATATTGTCATCCGTGACTCCCTGTGCTTCCCATACAGCTTTTATCATGAACCAAAACTAGTTTGGATCTTCATTCCATACTCGCTTTAACACTGGTAGCTTTATCGCACTTGCTATACTGCTTCACAGTGGTGGCGGAGGTGGTATGGGTGAAGACGAGGGTGAAGTCGGTGAAATCGGTGATGGTGTGGGTGGGGGTGGTATGTGCAGAATTCTCTGCCTTATCAGATTGATCGCACTTCTTTGTGAGACCTTCAAAAGCTCTTCTTCGCCCCCTCGCGAAGGTGAAATCAAGGGGCTAGTTTCTAGTTTTGTGCTACCTTCGTTTTTGTAGATTCTCCCACTTCGCGTAGCCCCAAACATCAATTTATTCACATAATTCATTTTTCACACAGTAGCATTTTAATCCAAGTGTTCAAATATTTGATGTACTTACCTTGCAATCCTTTGAGGAAGCGTCATTCTAGCTCGCTATAACTGACTGAAGTATCTACCGTGAATTTGGTGATGAATCCTCCTATGATTTGATCGAGCCAGTGATCGACAGCGCATGTGATCTTATCTTCCAATACTTCCAGTTTGCGCACCAATTCTAAAGTCCACAAAATAGGTCTGTCAAGTTTACACCTTCCTTGGCTATCTGCTAGCCTCACTATCCACTCATATAACTCAGTGGGGAAGGATGCGAAGAAAATTTCATGGATCTTTGTATATAAGTAGCAGTCTAACCACTCTTCCTTTGATATTCGCAGATTCTTGTTTTCCTGTGCTGCGAATTCATGAATCTTCCTATCCAACCAATCTTCAGTTCCTTTCTTTGTCAGATTCTAGTGATACGACAACGAACATCTCTATGCAGATCCTAATACTGGCAACGGAACCATTTTTTGGCTTGTTGGGGCATAACCAAGGTTTGGAGTAAATTAGCCAAACAAATCCCTGTACTACTGGCCATTTTGGCAACAGTCCACGAAGTGCAGGCTGAGGTCTCACCCGAAGTAGTATGGGAGGGTGCTAGAACCAGGTTTCCGCACCCTTGAGATGTATGAGAGGTTCGACTGGTCCCACTATTTGTCCATGTATGTGGGTCACTTCGTGCACTTCCCTATTCCTCACACCCTGATACACTGCCTTCGTGCAGCCCTAACCAGGGGCTATGGAGCTTCCATGCTACTAGAGCCATGCTCTGTGCTATTACCTGAGGTATTACTTATCTTCCTATACCAGTTAATTACCTCTGTGTACTTGGAAGTCTTACGTTATAATTATTTATACAAAACATTCATATAAGTTCACGCAACGAATAAACAATATACTTGCAAATTATACCCAATCATATATTAAAACAGGAAAAGATGCACAGAAATATGCTAAACTTCTCCTTATTGATTCTTCCAATGGTTACAGACTCGACCTTCCCTTCACACTTAGCTGCAGGGGTCCGTGCACTCATCCGCGGGCTACTAGGCTTCTGCACACTCAGCTACATAGCCTTCCCCTACTCTATGACCCAGAGACACACTTTACACTTTTACTCAATCACTTAGACTTCTCATGCTCTTTTGCTCTTCTCTACACTTAGAGCCTCACTCTATTTATACAATCCCATGGTCCACGGACCATGAGTAGGTCTATTAAGCCAACATTAAATTAAAAAATGAGGGCGGACAACCCTATGACTCTATCATAATTTCGTGCTCCGCGCCCATAATTCATGGACCTTTTACAAAAATATTTGGTCAAAACTTGGGCTTTAAGCCCCAAAACATACCTTGGGGGGATTCATGCCAAAAAATTGGCTTGCCAACCCAATGGGAAACCTTATCAATATTTGGCAGATATTTTTGGTCTTGTGTGTTAGGTTTCTTTAGCTTTGACGAGGGTGCTCAAACTTAGTTTTGTAGTCCATTACCCTCTTGTTCCTTTCTCATTCAGAATCTTCATAGAGGTCATTAGATATCTTGGAGATTTACTCAGATTAAGCTTTTAGTCATGGAGGATAGTGATTCTATTTTGTACTATGTCATGTATAAAAACACAACATTGACTTTATGTCTAGGGAGTAACAATAGGTTTTAATTTTGTTTTAATTTTGTAACAAAACCTTGTGTTGTGACCATTGGGAGTGCTCTTGCACATAGTTATAAGTTAAATTTATGGATAGTGAATGTAAAACTTGTTGTTGATCATTAGGGGAATTTTGAGGTCTAAAATGGGCTTCCTAAGGAAATTATAAAATAATAGTGGACATAATAAAATAAGATTAGATTACATCATCAAATTTTAGAGGGAAAAAAGAAAAAAATATTTTTTCAACTCATATTTTCAACTTATCTCCCTATGGGTTTACTCAAATTTCGAGCAAAAACACTTGTTGGATGCATAATTTGATTCTTCATCCAATTAGTACCCATGTTGCATACTTTCTATGGACCCTACTTCACGAAAAATTAGAAACACATGAAAAACATGATTGCAATCACGTTTTTTCATGTAGCAGGGTTCATCAAAAGTATGCAACATGGGTACTTGTTGGATGAGGACATAAATTTTGCATCCTGTTATCACAAAATCAACCCCTAATAGGCTGCTAATCAGGAAGACTCTGAGTAACTATTTCAAACCAACTTTTGGCTGATGCTTAGCCTCGTCAACCTGAGAGAGCTCTCTCACTAGGTTAAAGATTTTGATAATGGATTAGATGGCTAACTCTATGAAACAAGTGAAGAAGTGTAAATGGTTGAAACATAGTCAATAAACATCCATTGGGCTTATGGGGTCAGAAAATGCTTAGTGTGACAACAATATCAGCTAAAAATGGAAGTCATTGCATCAAAAGTTCAATATATCAGATAACACATAGAAACATGTAGGAAACACAGTCTACAAATGCATGAAGGAAGTTATAGCATTTCCAATGATTTCTAAGTATCATACATTCATAATAATGCAAGTAAGGAAATGAGGACAAACATAAAACAAGCCACCATTGAACTCTTTCTGATTCCTGAGAAGTAAAGCCAAAGTTTGTATTCATAAAAACATAATCTTCTACAATGACACAATATGAGTGTTTTCTCTGAAATTTTCCAACCCTTGATGCATTACAACTCTTGTCATATATAGAGTTTCCTTACAAGCTTGAATTCCTTCCTCCAGCAAGAGGGGAATTCGAATTTCTCTAGACCTGACACCTATTGCACTTTAAACAGACTATTAATTACAACTGACTGTAAACTAACAGTCTTAGAGACCTAATTTGACTAGGAGTGTAACTCCTTATCTATGCTGGCAACAACCTTAGCTATGAAACAAACTCGTTCTTTGACATCTGTCCCTCTTCATCTTTGGCTTGAGTGATGACTTTAAACTCCATGCTGGCCTTTGATTGCTTGTCCTTTAACTGTCCCTGGATACTAGGAAAACTGCCCCTGTTTTTCTGCTTTGGTCTCCAAAGTGGTTCCTCGAATTCTGCTAACCATTTTATCCCTTTTAATAACATGTAATGCCTTGAATTAGACCAAAGGTCCTGCTCATATACTCGTGCTAAGACAAAACCCCTTAGAAGCTGATTGAAGCATGACAACTGTCTGAGCTACAAAAATGACTGTTGTTTTCGTAGCTCAGAGTTTGGAGATATTAAATGCCTTTCATTCTTTGAATTTTCCTTTGCTTAGTATTCAAAACTTCTGAGGTGGCCCTTTTGTGTCTTCTACAATAGCATTCTTTCATAATGGTTCCCCCCTTTCATTTCAAAATTGATTCAAAAAAACAAAACTGGCAGCTTGTTGTGCATTATATGTCATTTTTGGTAGTTTCGTAGCGCACTACGAAACTACTGTGTGATTCAAGAACACAGTTTTTGTCATTTTTTGGAATTTTTCGATGGCTTATCCACATGCTATGAACCAAATAATCTGACATTATCTATCCAAAATAACCTTCAATCTTCAAAAAGTAGACTTCACATCAAAATTGTCTCAAAATTGCTTCACTTACTGTTTGCTTCATTTATGTTGAGGTTGTTCTTCTGGTTCATTCAGTTGAATCTTCAAATCTTCGATCTGTCTTTTCATCATTCGGATTCCAGTTCTCAATTTTTCATTGACCCTTCTAATATATCTTGCCTCTTTTATTGCAGGGATCGTCTAAGTGAAATATTGAGCATGACAACTAACTACTTCAGGTATTGAAATTGTTTTATCTTCTCGCAGAGCCTCCATTCTGTTGAAATTGGCTTCCTTAACTACATGTTTCCTTGCTTTTTTTCTAAGTTTGGCAATCTCAAGATTGGAAAGATTCAATTTCTTTTTTACCTCCTCAAAACAACATTCCTCCTATTGAGTGATAATTGCCTTACCTCTGTCATCTTTGTGCAGTTGTGATGATGTTTCTGATGGAACCACAGGTTCTTAATGTAATTCTGCTACCTCCCCTGTCTCACTTGCTTCTAGCTATGCCTCTTGTATCCTTATTGAATGCCTTGTCATAGGTCTTCTCGGATTGAACACAAACTCTAAGACCTGGTCATCAAATTGAAGCTTTTTGGAAGATTTAACTCTTTTGGTTTTGTTCTTGCTGGCTTCAGGTAGCTCTGCTTGGACTAGAGGAGTTTCTTCTATGTCGATGGCCTAGAGGAGATCGTTCAAACTTCCCTTTGAAGCTGGGATTTCATTAGCAATCACATTCTTCCCCTTTTCCTTGGCTAATTGACTTCTTGTTACTCTTCTTTGGATAGTTTTATCAATAGACTACTCTTGTACCACCTCATTGATCTGAACCTTCTTCCTCTATGACTGTTGAGGGGTGTCTTGAACTGCTAGTGGTGTCATAGGCTCCTTCACCTGCTTTCTGGCTTTCAATTTTACAAATCTTCTTGATCTTGTTTCCTCCTTATGACTATTGTTGGTGCAGAAATCTCCTTAGCCTTAGGGCTAAGTCCTGTTTCAGTTTTAAAGCCTGTCATAAACAAGAAAGTAGACCATTCTCTTCCAATCTTCTGAAGCTCATGTAAAACAATCAACTTGATCAACCCATGATGGAATAAGGAGGTTTCACAAGCTTCTTTCTTCAATTGAACTTTATCAGACATTTTGCCTAAGCTACGAAACAGATAAAAAGGTAAATCAAGAGATATCTTTCCAGTGAAATGCAAGAGGAGCTTAAAATGGTAAGAGTACACCTTATGGTATCTCCCCCCATAGGTAAAATATCTTTGGATGCATGTCAGCAGGTTGGCATATGAATCCTTTACATAGCTTCTGGGCAATGATTTGGTTAAGTCCGAGCCTTTTGTTTCCAAGAAAACTAGTGTCTTTTCGATCTGGTAGTCCCACTAGGATTGGTAGCTATCCTAGAAACAAACAATCAAAGCAATTTGCGATTTCCTTTATGTATGATATATAAGAGAGAAGCAAAGGGACCAACCTGGATCTTCGGCTTGACTCCTTGCTTGATTTCTCTCTCCCTTGATAGAGCTTGCGCCTCTTCTCCTACTTTTCATGCTTAATGAATACCTGTAGAGACAAAGTAACAAAACAACATCAAATCATCTCGATCTATTATATCATAACCAATGCAGGATCAGAAATACTTTGAACATACAATGGCATTCACAAATAACAACATTCATAAATACATTATTGTATGGAGGAAAACTCAAAGAACTTTATTAATAATAGAAGGGAGAATTACAACCCAGCTGTCTAATCCAGCATCATCCTCCCAGCATCAAAATCCCTCTTCACCTCATGAAAAGCAAGATCACCCAACAATACAATGCCTTTTCTCAAAGACAAACTATCAACACTTCCTTACAAATTACAAATTCCAACCTCTAGATCTCTCAGATGAGGGATCCATTTATAGATGTCTGCAAGGGTGTGAGTCATCTCTGGGTTTTTGATTAGTGTCATTCCACTTGTTGTTCTTGGTTCCACTTGGAGATTTCTTGGATCTCTTACTCATCCCTGGGCGAATTCAGAGAGGCAAGTGTCATAGGAGAAGTTTCTAGAAGATTCCATGAACATCCACTTAGCGAACTGTCTCGGACATTTGTCCATCCTAGCTCATCACACCCCATAGAAGGCTTCTTCAGTATGCATCACACCTAGCTAGTGTAGGAGTTAGTATGCATCACACCTTGATAGTGGAGCAGTCAGTATGGTCCAGGTTTGGCCAGTTCTGAGTGGTTTTTCAGGTGGAACTTTTGGGGAATGATGTAATCAGTTGACCATGATCCTTTAGGGTATGAAACAACACTTTTAGGGGTTAAAGAGCCCTTGGTTCATCGACATATAAGATTGGGGTTGTAGTGCCCAAATATATCTATAACACCTATGAATTCTAACTTCAAAAATACTTGGCAGGGTGCCATTTCGAACTTAAAGTTCTTGAACCATCTTTCCTGGCCTCTTGGTATCTCGATGACTGCAGATATGACCTCAGGAGAAATTGGAATTTCTAGCACTCCAACTCTTGAATTCAAACCAGTGAAATTGAAAGTAAAATATTTGGTTACTTGAACATGACCACCTTGAAATTTTTTGTAGAATCTCCAATAGCCCACCTGTTCGAATGCATGTTCAACCTCTCTACTTCTCATGAGCATATCTAAACCTTCAGGCTTAGCTCTAAGACACCAGCCTGATCTGTGATTTTTCCTTTCTTCAGACATGTCTATGAAATCCCTGCAAGGAAACTTGAAGATAAACCTGCATTGTATTGGTTTGAACACTGCCTCGCTTGAATTTGAAACTGAGAACTAACTCGCTTGAGATTTCAAAAAGTTTTGATGAATGCCATCCTTAAGCTTGCCAATTGTCTTCTTATGCAGAAAGGAACACAAGAAAAACCAAAACTAACTCACCTCACCTTACTTTTTTTTTGAAATTTGAAAGAATACGTACAAGACATCTAATGAATCTAATAATGAGAATGAATGGTTGCATGTGATAGGCATGGTTCAAGGACTGGCACATGGTGATGAAACATTAACGGATTTTGATGGAAAATATAGCTAGACAAGATCTGGCACGAATCCCCGATTTTATAGTGCATCCAGTGCAAATTCTGGGTTTTGTGCTACAAAATCTCCTAGTTGCGAATCCTTGTTTTCGTAGTGCACATAGTGTATTTTTATGAGCTTGCGCTATGAAAACTCCTAGTAGATTCTTTAGCGCATGCCAACTTTAAAACAGTCTCGACACATGAAACTTATGAACCAGTATGGGACAAATGATAGTTAAAACAAGATTGTTGACCTTATTTAACAATGGGAACAAGACTCTATCCTATGTTTTAGACTCCCTAAACAAAACAATAGAAATGACTTGACCAAGACTGACTTACAACTTTGAAACCATACAAGTTGTCCAATTTGTTTTTTTAGTGATAACACATCCAATGAGTACTCCCACTCAAAATTCGAGTAAAACCTTAGGGAGCTAACTTAAAAATACGAGTTGAAAAAGTAGTTTTATTATTTTATTGATTTTTAATATTTTTACTTTTTTACTCCAAAAATGGTGAATCATCCCCCATGGTTGACATCCCCATCCTCAATCTTATTGGTTCTTATAAAGTTTATTTTGGTTGTACATTTTTCTTAGGAGGCCCATCTTAGACCTCAAAAATCCCCTAATGTGGTTAATTTGTGCATTTAGTGATAAATTATAACATGAGTTATGTTTTATTCAAGGAAATGCTACTGGCTGGAAAGGGCCCACCAACCTAGCACATTGCCTCATTACTTTTGTGTGATTTTAATACAAGTGTGGCATGCCATCAAGTTTAGTAAGTAAGACTGTATTATTGTGTGATCTATTTTGATTCATGATAGAATTCTAATTTTATATTTGATGTGTGAGTGTGTGTTAGACAACTCTGGGATATAACATACAGAAGTTCAATATTCTTTGTGAGACACTGGATGTTTGGATTTGTTGTGTTATGATCATATTCAGGTTATAACATGCAAATTTGACTTATAATATTTGCATTTTCTATGTATGATACAAAGATATATTTCATAGTTATCGAACTTATCATATAACCTTACTTTGCTTCGAATTGCAATTACATGATGATGTATGATATGCTTTGATGTATGCAGTAGGATTTCATGTCTGAATTTGGGTTTTTTTCATTTCAATAAACTCTGCAATTGTGTTATGAATATTATTTCATGGGTCTAATACTATCAACACTAACCATAATTTGTAGTCTCAAGTTTTCTTTGATCACCATTAAAAAGTTCAGAGACCTATCAGGAAGTTGAGACACTTTAGCCCCTACTAATCATTATGTCAGGTTATCAATATCCTGTTAAGATATTCAAACTAAGTTGGATCCATATTTTCATGTATAACTTATTCCTTAACAATTTTCCACTAGTTGTGAGTTCATTCTTAAAGTACTTTCGATATTTTCAAGTTGATATTCATGATATTTAAGATATCATTTCTAATTAGATGAAATATTCTTGTTTGTTTAATTATTCATCATGTGAATCCCTTGAACCATGCCAAGGGATGGAGTGCACATATTTTGTGGATCTACACAGTCTCAAATCCTATCATTATGTTATCAAGATGAAGGTCATTTTAGGTTGAAGGATTTCTCTTTGTTAAACACTTCTAAGATCAATCACCTTCTTATCCCTCTTGTGTATGTCATAAGGTTAATAATATTATATGTCTTATTGAATGACAGAAAATTCTTCAGACATTCAGTGAAACGAAACCCTTGTGTTGATATGAATACCTGGTTTGATTTGACCCTTGCTTCCAATCTTTCGCCAGCTTGGTATCCTGATTGGTTTCCTAAATTTACAATGTCAATGATTGATTTAAATGCTTTAATATTTTATATTGCTGGCATGGTGTCAAATAAAATGGGAATCAATGGAGAATCAAGGATCTTATATCCACCAATATCGTCATAGTTGTTTTACATTGATTGATTTTGTTGAATCTAGTGATATTCATGGTTTATCATTTCATGTCAAGTTCTCGCCATCTTGACAAGGCTTCTGAAGAAGATTAGATCAAACTCGCCTCAGTAAATTATCTTTGTGATTTGAATATGTTAATTGAACATTCATTTTCTCATCAAGGTTTTCAAACTTGTTGTTTTGGATGTCATGATCCAATCATTGAATGGTTAGAGAAATCTTACATGGAAAGCTCGATCACAAATAACAAGTTTTTCTCTTTCTTGATGTTTGCTAAAATTGAAAACAAAAATGAATGTACTTTCATGAGTAGCCATAAAGGTTTGTATGATCATCATTGCAAGCAACAAGGTAAATCTCAAGACTAGTTAAATCTAGTTAGTATGGCACATTCTCTTGTTAATAAGTGATACCTTTAATTCATTATGAAAGATTTAAAAAAAAAATATTTATTCTTGCACAATGCTTATATTTCTTTTAATTGCTTATATCTTTGCGATTGCGGGTCGAGAGCAGTTACAGTGGTTACACTGGAAATTCTATTACACATAGCCCTGACCTTCTAGTCCATTAGGTTAGGATTAGGTTTAGGTAAATTATAGCTCTCTAGTTATATTACTGATTTTGAATTTCACCCTGGACTATTCCATGCATTTTGTTTGTTTGGTTTGTTTTCTTTTGTCTTCTTGATATGCCTTGTCTTGTATTTATTTCTTTTGTTTAATAAGGCTCTGCATGAAAATGGTCTTTCTTGGCTCAAAATACAATGCAAAAAAACTTGAAAAGGGAAATTGTGACAATGAACAACGATTGGACTATCTATCATCCTCTTCTCTATCTTGCGTTTACAAATATTTAAATCCAAATATTTTTGAACGGAAAATATGATTCATTCCAGACGAAAATCCTTTGGTCAAACTACGGAAGCCCGTACCTTTATTAGGATGTTCATTCTGACTCAACCTTTTAGTTAAATGGTGTTCTTATTGTTGATCGAATTAAGTAGAAGGGATAATCATTAGCAAGAAAACCAATACTAGAGGTATATATAATCTTATCTAAGGGAAAAAACTATTCTGCTCTTAATAAGTCGGGATCCCTCTTCCACCCCAGTGAAATAAATATGTGCCTAAGAAGAATCCTATCAATAAATAATAAATGTCAAAAGAAGAGAAAGGCTTCCTACATAGAGAGGTGAAGCAAGTAACTTTGTTAGGGTATTGTTCAAGCTCACTGAAAGTGAAGCAATGTCTGTGTTCATGCAGTGACTCCGTCGGGGTATTTTTGATGCCTGTTGGCAGCGGAGCAACACTAGAGATGAAAACTAAGACTTTGATTATCTTAAACTCACAATTTTATATTTCCCTTCTCTTTAATCCAAATAATTGTGATTTGGAAATATTTTTCAATGTGTTTGGCCGAGAAAAGGAATAGAGGAGAGTATATCTATAACTGGGTCTAATGGGGGAGCTAAGGTAATCCATGCAATGAATCAATACTTCCTGAAAAACTGAGACCTTGCACTTAAGGATAAATACTGAACATAGAAGCTGGATTTCTACTAGTGTGTTGCCAAGTGTTGACGCTATGATCAACACCCTACAAAATTTTACCTACACATGAATTTTGGAGCCTATTAAGGATCTAACAATTTTTTTGTTCCATAGTTGCTTCATGATTCAATAATGCTACACTAAGGGTTTAAGTCTTTCGGTTTCTAAGTGTTGAAGTCACTTACTCACACATGTTCAATCTGTAACAAGTTCATGATTGCATTAATTTATGCAAGCTTGAATAGGCATAGCACAATCCATCAATCATGTGTCTGTGAAATTGTCAACCTATGTCGATAGTCAGTGTGCACTGTTATTAATAGTTTCTCACTTTTGGTTGTGATTGTATTTCTATTTCAGTGTGTTTTTCCCAAATTTCACTTTTGTACACCTTCATTTTCACATGTGTCGCTTTCATATTTACAAATATCACTTTTTCTTATTTTCACTTTAATAAGTGTCATTTTCATGTTATCTTCACTTTGTCATGTCTCACATTCAATTTCGTTCATATTTGCAATTGTCATTTTCACTTTTCTCTTATCATCGCAAGTGTTGTCTTTTGGTATGGGAAGTGTCACAAATTGTAAAAGAAGAGTCATCGTTTATTGTGAGAGGAATATTTTGTACCAATAGGTCCTATATACCATGTAGACATGTACTAGACCCACTCAAAAAATTTTATGCATTTTCGTACTAGTGTCATCACTGTCATCGCAATGTGTATCTTATGTATCACACCTAGTATAAGGGAGTCAATTGTACATTATTAAATGCAAATTTTGATGTATTATCCTACACTATTGTTTCCTATTCACCATAAGTAAATACATCAGACATATTCCTCAAGTATTGAGCATTTTCATACAAGTGTCATCACTATCGTCGAAAAGATTACCCTAAGTGTGGCAATTAGAGGAGGTTGTTGTATTGTCGTCACATTTAGGGGATTATGATTGTTCTTTTGTACTGAGTGTTCAATGTTGTGTCATCAATTTTTCTGAGTGCGTTTGATCATTCATAAAGTCAAAACCTAGTTTCACTTCTATGTCACTGATCCCACACTTAGCCAAATTCCAGAAAATTCTTACCCAACCAATCTTGACCTCACTTAGCCTCCCTGAATTGCGCATTTCATGGTAGCAAGGCCCAAGCTCCCCACTTGCCTCCTAGAACCACAAAATGTGTAGTTCCTACCTCCAAGGTGCACATTGCACATCCACAGTGCTCAAGGATTCCCTCCCTGCCCTAAAAAATTATGCAATATTGCTTCCCATCCAGTCTCTTGTTGCACATTATGTAGTCCCAGTCATACAATTGCCTCCCTAAGTCCTTGAACTATGTAACTGCGTAATCCATTAACTAGTTCTTGCCTCCAAGGACTATGCATTGTGTAGTCTCAGTGCTAAATCTTTCCCTCTTGACCTTGAAAACTGTGCCTTTTAACCTTCCAATCAGTGTTCTTCTACACATTGCGCAGTGGCAAGCCTCACGTTTTTTCCCTACCTCCCTACGTTATGCAATTGCATAATACCTAGGCTTGCTTTTCTCTTGAACTATGCATTGTGTAGTCTCAAGGCTCAAGCCTACCTCACTGAGCTCCAAAATTATACATTATTCTTGCCCACGCTTCTAGAATTGTACATTGTGCAATCTTAAGCCTTAGTGCCTCACTCCTGGCCATTGGAGCTTTGTACAAACCATGATCTTTCCTCTCAATCTAGTACCTAGTTCCTTATGAACTAGTGGTTTTCAGGAAGCAAGTTAGATTAGGATATTTTTGAATTGATTTCATCTTGTCATGAGTATATTTCACTTTCAGGTACTATATCTTGAATTTACAAGATGATTCTTGGAGAGAAAGAGAATGAGACTATGCCAAAAGGCACTTGTGAAGATAAAACCATGAATAAGTCATCGAGCAAGATGATGAAGAGACACTAGCTTCCAACAAAATATCAAAGATAAGGGTCAAATGAAGACTCCATATCAACTAGCCCCTTGGAGGATGAATATAAATCACATGCAAGATCCATCATGAAGATGAAAATAAAGCAACAAAAAGAACAACTTGGCAATGTCACATCATCATGAAGTTCCATGTCATCATTGTCAAGAATCATCTAAAGATTCACATTTGTCATAGTATCTTTCCACATCATTTGTGGAAATTAATTATGTACTTTTTTTTTAAATGAGAAAATGTAAAATATGCATAACAACAAGGACCCCAGATGGAATATGAAGAGTCACTATTGAGTTCTAAAGTTATATAGAAGCTCAAAGGTCATGTAAGAATTTGAAAAGTTATTGTAGAATATCAAGAGTCATGAGGGAGGTCAAGATTCCCATGGGATGTGAAGAGTCACCTCTTTTTTTATAAATATGCCCTCATAACTCAAGAAATGTGGCTTTTGGGACTATAACTTCCCACCTTGGCTTCTCTAGCATTGGAATATGAGAGAAGATATTTCTTTGGAGGAGAAAGTGGTGACTTAATGTTCCACTATTGGGGCTAGTGTGGCAACATTATACTTGGATATCTTGGCACTTCCACTTAATATATAAAGCTCAATGAGGCGACACATTTTTATGCATGTATCGTGAATATAGTAATATTATTCTTTATATGTTTGTGGAATATGCTTTTTTCACATGTACTAAGGAAATTGAACTACTTCGGTGGCTTTGGTACTTGTTGAATGTGTTTTGTATTTGGTTTTATGGTCGTGGTTTCTTGTGAACTAAATTATAGGTTAACTAATGATTCTCTTATGTTCTTATGTATCTCTATTAGGATAATACTATTACTTTTCTTATAGAGGCCCACTCTCTTCCTCCTTGTCGTGAATGCACCTTGTATACATCACAATTGTATGCCTCACAGTGTCAGCTTACTTGCTTGTTTCAAAGAATGTTTGTATAACCTCTTATGTTAGTAATGGGATCTAAGGAAAATACCTAAGGACAATGGAAACTAGTTCTATTTTCAGTTGGGGCTCCTACTCCAAATAGTGTGAGGTATAATTGGGACTCCACATTAGAGAGACCCCCTTGGTTGACATATTTCCATTGTCAACAATTGGTGCTAGAAGGAGTGCTAGATGAAGAGTTGTTCTTGTTGATTCTATTTTGAATCTCTTATCTTAAATGGCTCTTTCCCAAATCATAATCTTGAAATGTTTTTCCAAGGAACTTGATCTTACTATCTTTACGGAAATTATTCATAACTTGTCTCAATTTAGGTTTGATGGTGAGGGTGAATTAACTGTCCTTGGACACTTCCTTCAATTTATTCATTTTTTTCTCTCTAATTTAATTCATTGTAAATATATTTAAATTAGGTTGTTCACCCTCACAATAGAAGGTCGATTTAAAAAGTGGTGTCATACGTTATCCGCTGCTTCCATCCATTCACTCAAGCAACTTGTTAAGGAGATTCATGAAGCCTTTGATAGGTATAACTATCAAGATGTTCTTAAAATAATTTATTTTCTTACAATGAAACCTGGTGCATTTGTAGAGGATTTTCTTAATCAGATTCTTCACATTTTCTATGAATATCCCGAGGGAGTGATTGATTCTAATTTTATCAATGAAAAATTTCAAAGTTTGACTCTACTTAACTTTATATCTTTTGAATCTGAACCCCTAGATGATTATCCTTTCCTAACCTCTTCAAAACATGAGGCACCTCTAATTTTAGAGGAGGAACCTACTATTCCATTTTTTTCATGTCCTCCTTTTTCTAATACCAATTTGGGTGCCTCTTGGTGATGATGTTAAAGTTGGGAAATCTAAAAATAAAATTTTTGATCTGTCCATTCAACCTCCACCCTTTTCCCATGATATAGATCCTATTGAGGAGATATTGGATTGGTTCAACAATGGCATGGAGCCTAAAGTGAAGGTTGATCACTTGGCTTTTCAAGATCATATTAGTGCACATAAGTCTAGTCTTGAGGCTAATGCAAATGAAAACTTGGTCTCGTCAAGGGATACCCTTCAACCTCCATCTTCTATGTCTCATGATTCCTTGTTTCATGATCTATTTGATCAACCTACCTCAACTCTTAAAGATGTTAAACCTCTAGTTTCAAGAAGTAATCATATACAAGGTAGTTGCATTTCACAGGTAGAGGAAAAAAGCGGTGAAGATATGTTTCATATTTCTTCCCTCTTTCAAGATGACCATATTGCATTTATGGCTAATCATCGATCTCACAATCTTGATAACATGTCAAATGATTCCATATCCTTCATTCAAGTCAATACTTAAGAAAAACCATCACCATGACATCCTCGTTTCCATTAACACATGTGGTGATGGATATCCAAGTACATCAAACATAATATTTCCTTCTTCTGAACACTCAGAGTTGTATGGTATTGATTCAGAATCTACTTCCCATAGCTTACAATCTACAATTTAGAATGATTCTGAATTTTCTTTGATCCATGAATCTTCAGATGACAAACCGGAAAAGATAAGTTTTCAAGTCTTTGAATCCTTTGCATACTCTATTGAGGAAAATCAATATCAATCTAAAAGTTACATTGGTATGCTTGTCTTCGATCATTATGATGATGAAAATAATATCATGGGTTATAACATGCATGTTTATCCACTATTCTCACAAGCTAAATTTGATTTAGTTACAATTGATGCTTCTCCCATCCTTCCTCACCTCTAGCACACTACTCATCATACTTAAATATGTGCGATAAGTTTGTTATACTAGTAGTCTCTCTAAATCCTTTAGATATTTATCCATCTAGTCATGGTTGCAATAAGTTATAGGATGGTGTGGTATTACGATGAGAGGATGAAAATCTTGAATCTATTACTCATGATCTGTTCAATTGTAAATATTTCATATGTCAGGAGGAATATGTTATAATTCAAAATGATTAAGGGATTTTTGGAATTGATGTATATCGATACTCTATACATCAAGAATATGATATGTTTAAAATTAATTCTAAGCAAACTTGTGGCATTAATAGTGTTTTCATAGATATATTTGTTGATAGTGGTGCATATCTACCTGTTGATTTTTTTAAACCAACAAAATTTAAAGATCCACCATCAAAAAGTTCAGAGACATGCCAGGAAGTCTAGACACTTCAGCCCTTATTGATGGTTATGTCAGGTTCTCGCAATCCTATTAAGATCTTCTAACTAAGTTGGATCCATATTTTCATGCATAACTTAGTCCTCAACAATTTTCCACTAGTTGTGAGTTCATTCTTATGGTATTTTCGATAGTTTCAAGTTGATATTCATGATCTTCAAGATATCATTTCTGATCAAATGAAATATTCTTGTTTGGTTGATTCTTCATCATGTGAATCCCTTGCACCAAAACCAGAGTTGAAGGATTTCTCTTTTTCAAAAACTTCTGAGATCTATCACCTTCTTATCCCCCTTGTGTATGTCATAAGGTTAATCATCCTTTTGGCATAATCTCTCTTCTTGAATGATAGAAAATGGTTGATTCATTCAGTGAATCAAAACCCTTGTGTTGATATGAATACCTAGTTTGATTTTACCCTTTATTCCAATCTTTTTCCAGCCCGATATCCTGATTGGATTCCTACATTTTTTATGTCAATGCTTATTTTAATTAAATGAATTAAGATCTCATATTGCTAGAATGGTGTCTAATCAAATGCAAAGGGAATCAATGTAGAATCAAGGCTCTTATAGCCACCAATCCAGTCATAGTCATTTTACATTGACTGATTTTGTTGAACCCAATGATATTCATGGTTTATCATTTCATGATTCAAATGGTTTTTAGATAGTTGATGCACTTCATGAACTAATGGTTAGATCAGGTTCTCACCATCTCGTCAAGGTTTCTAAAAAAGATAATATCAAACTCCCTGGCATAAGATTCTCTTTGTGATTTTAATGTGTTAATTGAAAATTAATTTTCTTATCAAGGTTTTCAAATTAGTTGTTCCGGATATCATGATATAATCACTAAATGGTTAGAGCAATATTACCTGGAAATATTTATTGAAAATGACAAGTTTGGATATTTCTTGATGCTTGCTAAAATTGAAAATACAAATGAATGTACTTTTGCGAGTAGCCTTAAAGGTTTGTATGATCATCATTTCAAGCAACAAGGTAAAGATCGATACTAGTTAAATCTAGTTAGTCTGGCACATTCTTTTGTTAACAAGCAAGACCTTCAATTCCTTGTGCAAGTTTTTCAAATTTTTTTCTTTACTCTTGCACAATCCTTTATATTGATTTTAATTGCTTGTATCTTTTTTATTGTAGGTCAGGAGAAGTTACGATGGCTACCCTGTAAATTCCATTACACTTAACCCTAACCTTCTAGCCCATTAGGTTAGGAGTAGGTTTAGGTACATTCTAGCTCTCTAGTTGCATTGCATGATCTTGCATTTCACCCTGTAATAGTCCTTGCCTTTTGTTTGTTTGGTTTGTTTTATTTTTTCTTCTTGATATGCCTTGTCTTGTCTTTCTTGCTTTTTTTTAATAAGACACTGCATGAAAATGTTCTTGCTTGGCTCAAATTACAATGTGGAAAAACTTGAAAAGGGAAATTGTGACTACGAGTAATGCATGGCTTATCTGTCATCCTATTCTATATCTTTGGTTTACAAACCTTTAAATTCAATTATGTCTGAACAGAAAATATGATTCATTCTAGAGGAAAATCATTTGGTCAAACTATGAAGCCTATATTTTTATTAGGGTCTTCATTCTGACTCAACCTTGTATTTAAATGGTGTTATTCTTGCTGATCCAATCAAGTAGAAGAAGGGAAAAGGGAAAATAAATAATGATAAAACCAATATTAGAGACATATATAACATTCTCTGAGGGGAAAACCTCTTTTTCTATCAATAAGTCAGCATCCCTCTTCGGCCCCAGTAAAATAAAAAATTTCAGAAGCACATTCCTATAAATACATAAATAAAGGGTGTAAGAAGAGAAAGGTTTCCTGTGGAGAGAGGTGAAGCAAGTAACTTCACTGGGGTACCATTCAAACTCATTGGCAGAGAAGTAATACTTGTGTTCCTATGGTGACCCTGTCAGGGTATTGTCCAAGCTTGTTGGAAGCATAACAACACCAGAGATGAAAACTAAGACTCTAATTATCTTAAACTCATAATTTTATGTGTTCATTCAATAAAGGGAATAGAGGAAACTATATCTATAGCTGGGTCAAATGGGAGAGCCAAGGTAGTCCATGTGATGAATCAATACTTCTTGAAATATTGAGACCTTGCACTTAATGATAAAACCTGAACGAAGAAGTTGAAGTTCTACTAGTGTGTCACCAAGTGTTGACATTGCGATCAACACCCTCCAAAATTTTTCCTAAAGGTGAATTTTGGAGCCTACTGAGGATCTAAATATCTATCGTTCCATAGATACTTCATGAGCGATTAATGTTACACTACATGCTTAAGTCTTATTCTCAGTCTCTAAGTGTCGAAGTCACTTGCTCACACATGTTAAGTCTATAATAAGTTCATGAGTGCATTATTTTATGCAAGGAACATGCATAACATAGTCCATCAAGACAGTTCCTATGCAATGTTCAACCAATGTCAATAGTTAGTGTGCACTTTTATTTATAGTTTCTCACTTTCGACTGCGATTGTATTTCTATTTTGGTGAGTTTTTTCAAAATGTCACTTTTACGCACCTTCGCTTTTGTAAGTATCACTTTCATGTTTATGACTATATTATTTTGCTTGTTTTCACTTTAATAAGTGTTTTTTCATGTTATCTTTGCTATGGAATGTATCATTTTCAATTTTTTTCGCATTCTGAAATGTTTTTTTCCCCTTTCTCTTATCGTCGCAAGTGTCATCTTTTGGCATGGGAAGTGTCGCACATTGTAAAAGTAGAGTTGTGGTTCATTGCGAGAGGAAAATTTGGTGCCAATGGGTCCTGTTTACCATGTAGACATTGTTTGAAACCTTTAAGCACTACTGAGAGGGGGGGTGAATCAGTAGTGTGATCTTCTTAACAATTTTACCAATTAAAACTTCACTTACTGAATCATGGATATAACCAACAACATATTATATCATCACATGAATATAACATTGTAAGAAACTAAACCAAACAACCAAGAGAGAAGAAAAACCATCAAACACAACAATAAAAACCATCACACAAGAGACACAAGATATTCGGTGGAAAACCCTTCACCGGTAAAACAATCACCCTTGCTGCTACTGCGTTGCTTTGATCTTCTATTAGGAAAAATGTGTCTTTTACATATATTGTTGACTCCCATCAACTAGGAGACTCAAACTCATATAAAATAAAATGAGTTTCATCGACTACGAGACTTGATTCAATTGATCGGCTCAAAAAACTACGTTCTCATGCAGATCTAAATACTGCCATCCACTGAAAGCCACCACAATCAATCGATCCTCGCCCAACTTCAATTGGACTATCCAACTACCATTGGATTGATAAATTGTTCCTTTCATTGAAACTTTTCAATCATTTCTCCACACCCATGAAGTCACTTCTCCTCTATTCTATGTAGCCCTCATTTCATAAATTTTCAAATTGGATACTAGACTTTCTTCTCAACTTGATTAAGGTTTGCTATACGACCTCTAGAAACAAGACAATCTCATCAATCAAATAAAAATAGCAAAAACATATTCTCTCCACACAAGAAAAATAGTGGATCCCATCCACACACCAAAACACCAACAAAAACACTATCTAGCAGAATGCAAAACTCTCCAAAACAATCTCCACTACAACAATTTCAAATCTAATATATTCTACAACATGCTTTAGATCTGCTCAATATGCAGCCATTTTCACTCATATACTGAAGAAATGAAGCTCACTAATGGGTCTAAAGCATACCCACTCAATCTAGCCTTCTCTTAAACACATACACTCACCATCAACTAATCTTCAACTCCAAAGTGAAGTATATAAAAAATGAAGGGCGAAATTGACCTTTGCATTGGGATCAAAGGTGAAAAAATTGGAAAATATCAATCCACTAACATCACTACTTGTGCACTAAATGTGTTAGCATCATGGGAGGAACTTTTCAAACCATTCCTGACCTTTACAACTTATTCTAGAAGTCTTTGGGAATTTCCATATCAATTTTCATCTTTTTTGTGCAAGGAATGTGAAGAATATTTTGTGATAAACATCAGATGCATGCACAACATTGGCTAAATTCAACTAGAGACCTTCAGTCACATGAACAGACTTGTCTCCTAGCGATTGGAGCCTTTTAGTTGCTTACATAAACCTAGCTCCATGTGACTAGGGTAGAGCATAAGGAAAAACCACAATCCCTCAACTCAAAATCTCTTCCACCTATCAGATCCTCTTCTTGAGCATTTTAAATCACCTCCAAACCTATCTTAAGCTCAATAAAACCCCTGCAAGTGGATCAAACAAGTCTCCCAAGTTTCATTTCTAGGTTGACCAAGAAGGCCAACAAACAAGGTTGGCAAGAGTGTGAACAAGGCCCCCACTCTCCAACAAACATTTGCACAAGATGAATCACCTCTGACATACTTGTAATATACTATAGCACATCTCCATCATCAACATAAGGCCATCACACCACAACAATTCATATCCATGAGCATAAACATGAATACCTAGAGTGCCAACTCATTAAATGTGTCATCATCTCCATCACATGAAGATCTGAATCATCCACTTGTAACAGTAACCCCTACCTCCATGAACACCATACTGCCATCATCTAGCCATCATGAGTGTGACATCATACAGTTGACATCAATTCCAAAACCAAAAAATCAATGTCAACTAAACTAGTTGCAACCATGATACAATGAATGACATCAACACATCAACTAGACTAATTAGGTTTGACATTAATGCCAACATTAGATAGCTTCCATCATGAACCAATTCCAACATCAGCTAGCTAGATCCACACACAATAATTTCAACAATATCCCCCTCTGGCATTAATGGCAACCACACACAAACTCCATACCAATCTCCTTTATCAATCCACCTTTAACATCAATGGAAAAGGGACAACTCCATTTGAATAGACAACAAAATTGAAACACAAATATTGGAGAAACTAACATGGATGAAAATTAATGCATATCAAGCAATAACCATACTCTCCATATAATAAACAAGAAAAATATATGACCAATCATTATCCAAAGCAGCATACCAACCAAAAATCTCTTGTAACAAGCAATAATAAGCACAATTGTAAGCATCATCAATGATATACAACAATATGCACACGAGGCACCAATCAACACTCTTCATATAGCAACAACATCAATAGGCAACATCAACCTCTCTACTCATACCATGAGGTGAAAACCCAACAAATATAACATAGCATGAGGCACATCATGAACACCTCCAAGAAAATAATAATGCCAACAATGGATGGCTGAAATAAAAAAGAGAAAACATATGCCCCCCCTAAACAAATTCCATCTCCAACATCAATCCATGCTATAGTGAACTTCTTCCTATTGGCTTAAGGGGCTTGGACCCAAGTTTAGAGTGTATTATGCACCAACAAAACCCTCAACCAATGGCCCTTTCGGCAATGACCTGCAAGTAGATTGCAGTCTCACCCACAGTGGTTATGAGAGGTTACAGAACCAGGTTTCTGCATCTAGAGGGATATGCACATTGTGGCATCCATGTGTTTACTTATGTTTTATACCTATCTACAATTTTTCATACATAAATAACTTCACACTGATGATTTACTTCACAAATTTTCAGTTATCACATTAACATATTAGAGAATAGTATAACATGTATTCTTTCAAATAATTCAGTAAAAAACATGCATAACAATATGTATAAACATAGATAATGAACAAAAATACACAAGACTTCACCAAATCCTATTCTTATTTATTAAGATGGATCTTTCAATACATACACTTCTTCGACCTACGCACCCAGTTGTAGGTGGTTTGCGCACTCAGCTACAAACTCTTCCAGGCCTCCAGGAACTCAACTATGAAGCCTTCACTTAAGCCCCAAAAAACAAAAGATGTGATAAATGATTCATCTATGAATTCCTTTTATTTCCTCCACAAATTATTACATCTCCTTATATATATTTCATTACTATAAGACCATGGTCCACATATCATGGATCCGACAAGCCAATGAACTAACACCCAATACCTGTTACAAAATAAGGGGCTTTGACCCACCCCAAATCCCCTAAACACCGCGCTGTAAATATAACTTTGCGGACTCCACATGATAAGCTCCTCAAAATGTGGAGTCTTTGACCAAAACTGGACCAAGTTGGGTTGTGCCCAACAGGCCCCCAACACTCACATGTGACTCATCCTGAGTCACTCAGCTATGGTACCCTTTATCTTTTCTTCAATTCCATTGTACACTGTGTTATACTGTTGGACTATTTCTTCTACTTGTGTCTCCTCTCGACACACTTTCTCCAACAATGCCTCTGTAGTTGGACCAACAGTCTTCTACAGTACTTCTTTCTCCCTTTCCTTTAAATCCTTGAGCCTTCCGTCCACTTCCTATGAAAGTTGGAGGGCCTCATCCTGCCAGGACTCAATCCTCTCTTGCAAGATATGCTCCTTCATCCAAAGATCTTCTATCTATTTCTAGAGGTTCTTTCCTTCAATAATGTTGGCAAGCTTCTGCGAGACTGGTAGAGTCTTCGCAGTTGCCAGCATCTATTCCCATCGATTCTACTTCATCTATAACTCCTCCTCAATCATTTGGATGTTTGGATCTCCTGGAGTGAGGTCCAAATTTTCATAGTGTCATCTGGTAATTTTCCATAGTCCACCACTATGTCAGAGATGCCTTTCAGTGCAGACTTTAAATCCTTCTCCCTTTGCTCCCGTACTTCTGGTGGCGTGGTTGGTTGCAAGTTTATTTTCACCTCAAAAATATACACTTCATATTCAAATTTCATCTTCGCATGCATATTATTTGATTATTTTATCGTGAGGACAAGCTTCACGACCTTCTCTATTGGTGGCTCCTCTTCACAGACCTTCACATTCGGAACTGTGCTACAAGTGTCTACAATGGATTTTTCCAGTTTCTTCCATGCCTCATCTCTTTACTTAGCCAACTACTCTAGCTCCCTCTTCAGTGAAGCTTTCTCCTTTTCCACCTGACTTGTCAACAACAAAGTTCATTCCCGCTCCTACAATTCAGTCATTATACCATAGTGGAATTCATGCAGTACCTAAATCGATAGTGCGAAAATGTTTATGTTGACGCTACTCTAGGATTTAGTTCATTCCATGTCCTCTAACACTTCAAACTGTAGTGCTCTAGCTGGCACCCTCAAAATCCTAATGCCATATGTTGTATCTATTTGTCTCTCTGCCTGTAGTGCTTGAGTTGTCTTCTCTGGTTGTCTCACTATCTTTGGTAGTGCCTTCAATTATGTGATACCTTGTTGAACCTCAGTTAAGATCACTCTATAGCGATTTTCAATTCTATCCCAATTCTCTGTTGTTACCTCCGGGACCTTTTCCATGATCTCATCGATGTCCCCATTAGTGAGGACAAGTGGTATAGCACCCCTAGATTTGTCAAACTTCTGCTTTTTCCTCATGCCCGATGTGGTTGTTGCAGGTACCCTATTTTTAATGATGAATGGTGACTCCTCTAATAATACTTCATTGCTAATGGGTTCCTGAGTACCATGTTCTTGTTCTGGCTCTGTCTCTTCCATGCCTTACTCTTTTTTGTATCCTTTCCACTCGAACCTACATATTGTGGAGTACCCTTTTCCGTTCCAATATCTTCGCTGGGTGGAGTCATCGACTCTACTAACCAACGTTGTACTGCTGTGAGTAATTCATACTCGATCGCTAAATATTGCAATACGTTCCATTTCCTCATCGGGTCCCTCCTTGCCTTCACATAGACTCGATGGAAGTCTTCTTTAAATTACGCAATGTTGAAATATTTCCTATACAGACTAGGTGACAGCCTTGAGTGTTGATTCACCAACATGTGTAAATCTATTGACAACAATACAAGAAAATACTATTCTCCATAGTGCGTGACGGCTCCTTAGTATACCAGAGGGAGACATACTTCACTACTTCACAAACATTTTCTTCGACAGGAGGAAACTACGAGTCCTCCGGCTCCTTCCATGAAATTAGCACAATGATGATGATTAACCATGCTTAATTAAATGTCTTCCCCTCCTCATGTGTTTCCTTTCAGTCTACCAAAAACTCCTTACACAAATAGGCGACCCAATTAAATTGGACCTTGATGCTGCACTGGGCAACCAAAGAAACCACGGCCGCAGGGACCTCATTTCCTCTACACTACCACATGATCTTTCTTGCCAATATGTACGTAACCCTTGATCATTGATGGAGTTAATGTCATACCCACATGATTTCTTCATTATTCCAAATCTATCCTTCATCGTCTGTGCCATCACCTTGTCCTTATTCTTGCCCAAAAACTCTTCTGTGTGGTCTTTTCCTTGGTGGGGCAGTCCTATAATTCTTTTGATCAACATTTCATCGATCAAGATCCTCGTCCCTAGTGAGAGGCAACCATCATGTACTAATGCAAGAAGTTGTTTCACACAACCTATGTTCGATGTGCTTCTACCAAAATGTGGCACATTTAACATATTTAATAGGTCTTCTCTATGAAATTCTACAACCCATCGGTACAGCTCTATCCTTGTAACTCCACTTTTTGGGTAATATACCTGCTGCAGGTATCTACTCGACTCAAACTATGGGCATTTTCTTCGATCATTGAAATCCAAGTCCTTCATCTTCAGCTTTGGGATATCCCTCGACACTTCACCATTAAAGGACACTTCCTACAGTAGCAATGGAGTGAATATGACAAACTTCACATATTTTGAGTCCTTGACTAGCTTGGTGCTTATTTTTCTCAGTGGAATGTAAGGTGGGAGAATAGATTAAATATTTGCACCCTTTGTCTCCATCCGGTGCACCTCAGCCTCCCCCTCACTTTCATGAATCTCCTGAGGTACCTTTTTCTACATTGGCTTCTTTCCCTTCTACGAAGGTTTCTACCCCTTTTCTTCCCTCTTCTTCGTTCGCAGCTCTTTCTATGCCTTCTTCCTCAGGGATGTGCTTAGCTCTACCCCAGAGACCTCAGCTGGCCTCTTTTCCTATTTCTTCTTTGGGTGCGCTTTTGTGGGTACATTCTTTCTTGGCGACCACATGCGCCTTGGGGACATGGGTACAATTATCGTTGTGGTTTTACCGTTCTGTGCTTCATAATACTTGCTAATCCTTTCTCTGAAAGCACTCTAGCAAGTTCTTCAAATCTCCTCTCAAACATACAATAGCTTACTTCTCTCTCATGTTGTACATGTTTCCCGTAGGCAGTCCTTGGCTGCAAAAACTATACCAGGAAACCAACTCAACCAGCCTTTAGGTTCAAGTTGGCACTTGAACCAGAGGGGGATCCCTCAGAGGTTACAAGGCTTTATTTAATGCTATTCATTTGTCACTGAACATCAACCTTTGAAGAACAATGGACATATTTATGGTTTTAATTGGGGGTGGTTGGCGATCAATGACAATCCCTAGCCATGATTAACGACCTCTCTCACAGGGTCCCTTCAGAATGTGTCAGCTTCCAGCCTGATAGAATGACTTAGATTTTCAAGGATTATGATAGAAGAATATAAGGAGATTCCTAATAATTAAGCAGTCATATAGACTTCTTAACAACAAGGGAAATTTGGATGCGTGTAGAAAATTTCTATAGCTCAACAAAACACATTGCAGAGTATTCAAGAAGGCCAAACTGGAACCAATTCTAAGAGGATATATTTCAGATAGATATTCCAATAAGCTAATATCTTTTAATGGCTATGATTTTATAGGGGATTTTAGAGAAATTAATACTTAATCTACACTTACCCACACCTTCATATAAATGCTTTGAACATGTGTAGAAATAAGATATGAAACACTAGAAGGACATACTAGAAAAAACAAAATTCTGTCAAACTGGAGCCAGAAGGCTTTCATTAGAAATACTATAATAGAAGCTCTTACAAAATTAAGAGCCTTGCAATCAAAAGCCCACACATATTACTTCAATTGATGAAGTATTTATACAATTTCCTCACAAAATATCTTGATAAAAATATCAAGAGATATTACAAATATGAATACTCTATTATAAAAATAGAACACAGATAAAGGTAACTAAAAATATTTGAAGTGTTCTAGTACTATCCTTGAGGATTTCTATTGATAAATAAGATAAATTCAAATTTGATTGCAACTCATATTTGATGAGGTGGCCTCCAAGTCACTAACTGTCTTTGAGCTTTTTCCTCCTAAAATTCTAAACAATAGGGTCCTGTAATACCTTTTTTTCTCCCAAACCATAATATTTGTTAAAAAGATGAGAGATTTTTTTTCAATTATGATGTTGGTAACAAAAGCTTCTTTCATTTTTTGAAAATTCATTTCCACCTACTTGGAAACCACATTTGAAAACACTGACTAAAAATAGGGAAAATTCGGGAAAACATACCTGCAAATAGTCATCTGAATCTCCCAAACCATAACCTCTGTGAAAAGATGGAGAGAGGTTTTTGTAGAGTAGAATCGAAGGAACAGAAACCTACACCTATTTACCACAATTCATTTCTAATTATCCATAATATTCTCTGCAAAAAGGTGACTAAAATAGGAAATTTCTGGAAAATATGCCTTTAAAGAATCATTAGCATCCCAAATCATAACAGCTGTGACAAAATTGAGAGAGGTTTCTGTATAAGAGGATTTAGAAACAAAAAACTCTTTCAGTTTCTGAAAATCCATTCTCATATGTTAGTAAACCATGTTTGAATTTACTTTATTACGTCATTTAATCATGTTTAAATGCACGATTAACTAAATCAACCAGCTAATGAAACTTAAATTTACATTTTGAGGGTTCATTTACTCTTGCAGACCCATTTATTATTTCTAAAGTACTAAAACCTATTATATTAGTAAATTTAAATTATTGGCAAGTTCTCAAACTAAATTCCCAAGACAACAAGTTCTCAAAATGAGTTCCCAAGACAACAAAGTGTAAAATGTGGCCTTGGATATGGTTTTTATAATCAATTTGAATTCCCAGCCCCATGGTTGGCTAAGATATTTCTCATTTAGTGCATGTATGGTGCTAGATTTTTGGCCAGCGGTGCCTCTTTAAGGCATTTCTCCCGTGCCCTTTAATGACAACTTCCTTTTAACAGTAGTTTTTCCTTCCAATGGTCATATTTCTAGCCAACTTCGACAAACCTTCCCTTGTGGCATAGTCATCCTTTCTTGGTCATAGTTCCTTCATAATTCTTCATAATCCTGAGTATTGTGCAATAATCTCCCTTCAAAGAATTCCCTTTTTGAATATTAGTTTATAGTCTGGTGCCCACTTTCAACTGCAGGCAGAACTAAGACTTTCTTCCCTTCACTTTTTAGTGTGAAGTTCCAAGGACATAGTTGTCCTTGTATACTTTCAATCTACTACCATTCACTCATCCTGGAATCAGATGACCATTTAACTTTGTGACCTAAACTACGCCACCATGAGAGATTTCCTTGATGATATATGGCCCTAACCAATGCATTTTAAATTTTCCCAAGGACTTCACGAATTTGTTGTCATATAATATTATAAGATCTCCCTCTTGGAATGTCTTCTTGTTGATGTGCTAGTCATGCCAGACTTTCTCCCTTGCTTTCTACACTTGTTGATGGAACCCTGCTATGCACCTGTCTTCTTCTATAGCCAGTAAATGCGACATCCTTTCCTTCATAATGTCAAGGTCTTCCATATTTGTGAACTCTGCAAGTCTCAAACTTGGCATAATGTACTCCATAGGCGTAATTTCCTCCTTTCCATATACCAACATAACATATGTCTACCCTGTCAATTTCTTGCATGTTGTCTTGTATGCCCACAACAAAACTAGAATCCTCAAATCCCAGTCATCTTTGTTCACATTTCATACCTTGGTCTATTCATTCTCCAGAATATTATTGAAAGTTTCCATTGTTCCATCTGCCTGAGGATGATAAGGAGTGCTCTTCTGGTGGTAAACCTGAAATTCCTCAGTTAATTCTTCAATGATATTATTCAAGAAGTGTGTCCCTTGGTCACTCATCAGAATCCTTGGGCAGAAAAATATGGAAAATATATATTCAAAGATGAACTTTACAATAGTTTTTGCGCTACAATCATTCATTGGTTATGCTTTGGCCCATCTTGTCAACTAATCAGTTGCACTGATTATATACCTCACACCAGTCATTTTCCCTGATGGACTAATAGTTCCAACAAAGTCAATAGCCCATTTTTCAAAATAATGCAAAGTTACTTGTGGTACTAGTGGCATATCACCTCTCCTAGATGGGTTCCCTGTTCTTTGACATACATCACATGCTTGGTAGAATTATTTTGCATCCTTATTTACTGTGTGCCACCATAAACCAACTCTCAATATTTTTTGCCTGTGGCCTTTCTTACATAATGTCCACCTGCAACTCCTCCATGAGGTTTTATTAGAATACTCTGTCTTTCTTGTTCAGGGACTTATCTGTGCAATATTTCATTTAACCCCATTTTGTACAAGTGTTCAACAAAAAACAAGAAATCAACTGCTATAACTACCAACTCCTTCTTTTTCTTCATAGTGTACTCCGCGGGCACCATTCATGTAGCCTGAAATTGAATAATATCCATGAAGTGATCATTTGCGACTCTAATTGTGAATAATTTTGCATCAGGCAGGTTATCTTCAATATTTGTGGGTTCTTCTCTTGTCTCTATCCTTGATAGATGATCAGGCTTGTCATTCAATATTCCTGGCTTTACTATAACCTCGAAGTCATACTCCTGGAAAAATAACAACCATCGACAATTTTTTCCTTCTAAACTAGGCTTATTCACCAAATATTTCAACGTGGAGTGATTAGTGGACATCTTGAAATGTGCTCCCAACAAATAGTGCGTGAACTTATGCAATGCATATACCATAGCTAATCCCTCTCTTTTTGTCGTGCTATAGCTCTTCTCTTCCTTGGATAGTTTTCTTCTTGAAAATTATATGGGGTGACCAATTTCTCCTTCTCCTAGATGTGCTAGCACTATACCCAATTCTATGCAAGATGCATCAACATGTACATAAAATTCCTTATTCCAGTCTGGGAAAACTAGAATAGCTGCAATCACCATCTTCTCTTTCAATACATCTAATCTCTTCTAGCACTCTTCGCTCCAATGAAAAGTGACATCTTTCTTTAGCAATTTCTCCATTGGCACAGATATCTGTGCATACCCCTTTATAAACTTTCTACAATAGCTAGTGTGTCCCAGTGTCATGCACAATTGTCTTACTATTTTCGGTGGTGGAAAGTTCACAATAACCGCGATCTTCATGGGATCCACCATTAATCCATGCTTACAAACTACATGTCCCAACAATATACCAAATGGTGTACAAAAGATACACTTTTTCAAGTTTAATGATATCTGGTATTGTCTACATGTATCGAGCATCAATCTCAAGCTTGCTACATGCTTATTCAACATCCCAAAGAATATCTAGTCGTTGAAGTAAACTTCCAAAAAAATTGTAAATATTCTTTGAAGGTTGCAACCACAACTCTGGAAAAAATGGCAGGAGCAATCTTCAAACTAAAAGGCATCACTGTGTATTGGTAAGAGCCCAATCCCGTAGTAAAGGTTTTCTTATGTCTATTCTCTGGTGCAATTTTGATCTAATGATACCTTGAAAATCCATCTGTGAAAGAATATGCCTCCTGTCCTCCTACATTATCCAATACTTCGTCTATAAATGGTGTAGGGAAGGGGTCATGTAGACATGCATCATTCAATTTTTTCAAGTCCACACAAATTATAATTTCCCCTTTTACCTTCTTTTCTTGAACCACCATGGGACTTACCCATTCAGACTCTTCAATAGGTTTGATGATCCCAACTACTATCATCTTGTCTAATTCTTCCTTCACCTTTTCCTTATATTTTGGATTCAATCTATAAGGTCTCTGCATGACAGGATTTGCATCAAGCTTCAAAGGTATCTTCATAACTCCCAAGTCTCCTACTATGCCCTTCATATCTGAAAACGTAGTGGGAAACAAATCCTAGTACTCATGAAAAATAATTTTTATCTTGCTTATTGTGCCTTCATCCTAGTAATCTCCTATTGTTGCAAACTTTGGCTCATCTTCTAACCCTTTATTCACCTTCTTCGTCTTTAATGGCTTCGTTATATCTAACATCTCTATTTCAGGTACATTTACTTTGCAGTGACCTTCAGATTATGTGATATCAATATTGCAAGGATATTCCTCCTTTTCTGTAGTGATATTGTATCATTCCATTACATTATGTAACTACATGGCCCAATTAGGTTTCCATGTACATGGAACTTTGTTTTCAAAAATATTCTTCTTAACTATCTAAAGGGCTAGATCTATATGTGGACAATCATCTTCAAAACTAAATGTCATTATAAATCCATCAACCATCTCTACCTATCTTGTAGTACCATGTCGCAGTTCTATTTCCAAATACCAATTCTAAGGAATTCTCTAAGGTATGGATGAATTCATGCACCCATTCTTCTCGCGAGATTTCTTTCCATGTTGTCATACAGAGATATATGTGTTCTCTAGGATCAATTTGACCATCATACTTATCTGCCATTTATGTTTATACTTGACCAAAACTTACCCACATCAATCTTCGATGTTGTTTCCAATATCATATATTCTTCTTATGTGTAACCCACCATCTAGCAGGAGTAGCTCTTAGGGATAGATCTAGTGCTAACAACCTCTGACATTCTCACACCGATTTTTCATAATCTCTAAAGAAAGTGTCGACATTACCCAAACCATCACAAAAGGGTAAATCACTTACCTCTGTTGTCATACAACATACTGCTTTAGTGATTCTTACACATCATCTTGTAGATTCTTCATGTAACCTATTTTTCCAGTTTTCTAATTCCTCTTCTGAATCTGAAGTGCAAGAATTATCTAGCTCCCAAACCAATTTTCCATCTGTATTAGGGTTAATCCATTCTTCTACTTGTATTATTATCTGATAAATGTTGTTGATGTTATCTGCTCTATACTCCTCTTCAATAGGTTCAGTATACATCGCTCCCTATGATGGAAATAACAAAACAATGACTCTCACATTATTGCTTTAAAATATCATTTGACATTTTGTCAAGTTAATTATAGCCATGTTAGAAAATTCCCAATATAATACAAGCAATGCAGGCTAGGGATTACTATCATCCATAATTTCAATCACTTCAAAGTCAGTAGTAGTGTTCACTCCTTCAATGTCTACCCTCATACTTGAAAACCTTCCTAGATGAACAATATTCTATTGGTTCACCATATTAAGCTAGATCAGTGACCATTGCAAATTCATCTTACCCATCAATTCCAAAGTTTGATTCCGCAAGATGTTGGCATCTAATCTTAGATCCAGGTTAACCTAATAAATGTCATATTCTCCAATATGTGCAGTAATCCTCATTTCTTTTCCAGTGCTCTTCTTGTGTCAATGTATGTTATTTATTGTATGCATCTCACTCTTTGGTACTTCCTTAGAAGGACACGAGTTTATCAATTCCTGCAATCCTTCTACAACTACTTAGTTTCTTAACAATTTCATGCAAGTCTGCAAAAAAGACTTCAAAATATCTAGATCCACATCTTGTGTCACAGATGGTACTATCTCACAGTTATTCTCTTTTGTTGGTTGCACAATAGAGGCCGAAGCCCCATCATCCATAAAATTTTACCTCACCTCCATGAATACTTTCTTTTCCTTTTGAATATCAAATGTAGGGGATTTTTCACTAGTTTTTCTTACCCATGTAGCTTAAACTTCCTTTTTCCCATTGGCTTTATCATCTCCAGTCATAGCTCCGCTTCTTGTTACAATGTTGATGCACAGTTCATCCTCCCTTGGCTCATTGGTCACCAATTGAAGATTTTCTACGGTCTATTGGTTCCTATTCTCTTGTATCTTCGTGATAAGGATGTGACATTCTTCTATCACATGATCAAAAGACTCACAATAGTTGTAGGTTGTCATAGCGTTCGAACAATCTCTTGTCAAGTGTCCTTCCCACCCATAGTTATAACAGGTAATTTGGTTGCGTCCTCGACCAAATCCTCCTCATCCTCATCCTCATCCTTGGAAACCTACTCAACTAGCATACTGGCATGCCTCCTCATGTGTGTGTCCTTTATCTTGCAATCTATAAGCATCGGTAGTTCACTCCATAATTAAGTCATAATTTTGACAATTTGTCTCATCATGCCCTATTGATCTACAAATGTTGCAAAATAGCTACTTTGGGGCCTGCACGTACTTTTGTAATAAGTAGAAATCTTCATATTGATGTTGGCCTCTCATTCTACAAATCTCGCACCTCAAACTTGATCCTGCGTTTACTGGTTTAGGTGCTCCACTTGCCAAATATTCTCTAAACACCAAGAATTGATCCTTATAATGGACCTCCGCTTTGCATTTTCTACACCATACTTATGATATGGTTTCTTTATCTTTCTTGAGATCTTGCAATTCCAAGGTCAAATTTTCTAGCTGACTCTGAATCTGTTGTACTACTGCATGAGTATCTCTGATCGGTGAAGCTTCTAACTTCATCGCAATCTCCAATGCTTCAGCTTGAGTTGCGATCTTCTGTTGCGTAAAGGGTAACCTAATATGTGGTAGTAGTGTGACTATAAACCACTCTTTATTTTGTTTTGGGGGTATGTTAATGCTTACTTTTCCCATTGACACCTTGAATTGTTGATCCAACTCCCACATAGACTCAATAGCTAACTGTTTGATTTCCTTCAACTCCATAATGCACTATGATTCTGATTTTGGATTCTTGAATTCTAATACCAACGCTTTCTTAATATCATCCAGTGAAGCAGCCATATTAGGCACAAAGTACTTCATGTACCATGTCAACACTATTCCTCATAGCGTCATGAAGAGATGCACCTTCTTTACATCTTCATAAGTGATTTGTCTTTCTTTCCATAATACATCAGCTACAAACCAGAATTGATCAGGATCCCATGATCCAATTCCTTTAAATATAGGTAGCTTAATGTCATCAGCCATTTTTCTTCTTAGGGAGCTAAGTGGAGGGGGAGGTGGAGGTGGTGTAAGGGAATTATGGGGATGGGGACGATGGTTAAGGGGAGTATATGGATGGTTAATTCCAAAGATGCCCTTATTTTTCTCAACTCCTAACTTCAACGCATCTTCACGATGGAAGGGGGGATGCCTCAGGGTTGTGGGATTACTTCCTTCTTCTTCACTCTTAGACCCACCTAACAAGGGACTATAGTCAGTATCAATAAAGTTCTTTAATACATGTTCTACTATATACTCTATACCATTGGACCTTTCGGAAACAACCTACAAGAAGATCATAGTCTCAATAAATTTCTTTGGTTCGTGATCTACTCTATACAATTTTCCCCTTTGCATAGACCCTTGTCTTGGTTCAGACTTATTCCCTTTTCACCCAAAAAATAATCTGACTATTTTCATAAGGTTCCCATTTCACACAACAACATCTTAATCTAGATATTAAAATATCTTAAGAGCTTACCTCACAGTCCTTTGAAAAATATTCACTCAACTTCGCTATAGGACACGATCGAATCTACTGTGAACTCAGTGATAAATCCTCCCAAAATTCTATCGATCCAGAAATCAACATCTTTTGAGATCCTATTATTGATGTTCTTGAGTCACTATATTAATTCAAGATTCCACTCCTTACATTCGTCTCCTTTAAAATAAGTCTTATGCTTGGTCAACTTTGATACCCAATCGTACATTTCAATGTGGAATGAACCAAAGAATATTTTGTATTGATCTTCAAAGATATACTTTTGCAACCATATTTCAGTCGATAGTTGATTGTTTCTATTTTTTTGAACTATAAATTCTGGCTCATTTTGTTCAACTCACTCTTGGATTTCCTTCTTCGACGGATGCCAAAACATATCCCTCAAACAGATCTCGGTCCCAACAATGGAACCATTTGTTGGCTTAAAGGGCTTGGACCTAGGTTCAGAGTGTATTGCACACCAACAAAACCTTCACCCAATGGCCCTTTCGGAAACAACCTGCAAGCAGATTGCAGTCTCACCTAAAGCGGTTATGGGAGGTTGCAAAACCAGGATTTTGTAGCCAGATGGATATGCACTTTGTGGCATCTGTGTGTTTACTTATGTTTTATACCTATATAAAATTTTGCATACATAAATAACTTTTTACTGATGATTTACTTCACATATTTGCACTTATCACATAAACATATTAGAGAATAGTATAACATGTATTCTTTTGCATAATTAAGTAAAACACATGCATAGCAGTATGTATAAACACATATAATGAATAAAGATACATAAGACTTCGCCTCTTCTTCTTTATTAATATGGATCTTTCAATACATACACTTCTTCAACCTGTGCATCTAGCTATAGGTGGTTTGCACACTCAGCTACAGAATATTCTAGGCCTCCACACACCCAGTTACAGAGCCTTCCCATAAGGCCAAAAATATAGACTAAAGACAGAAGATATGATCAATGATTCATCTATGAATTCATTTTCTTTCGTTGACAAAGTATTACATCTCCTTATATAGATTTCATTACTACAAGACCATGGTCCACATACCATGGATCTGACAAAACAATGAACTAACACCCAATACCTTTTACAAAATAAGGGGCTTTGACCCACCCCAAAACCCTAAACATCGCGTGGTCAATATAACTTCACGGACTTCGCTCCTCAAAATGCAGAGTCTTTAACAAAAACTGGACCAAGTTGGGCTACACCCAACACTTCCACTGCAAACAATGTTTCCTTTTGACAAAAGAGAAGCACCATATGGACCAAGACTCCACATGACGATGACTGAATGACATATAATATTATATATACATGTTTGTAGCAACAACATAAGACCTCATATATGACCATAAAATGACCTCATGAGCCATGACTATAAGGCCAAAAGATAGTACAATACAAGTACATGGCTCCATGAGCATATTACATATATTTTCAATGAGTTACATTGTTTCTATGATCATCTCCTATGGACTAATGACTCAAAAAAATTATGCATCATGAATATTACGTCATCATTACCCCATACATGTGGCTACAAAATAGACTCATGATACTTCCCTATCACCATGATGACTCAACTCACTAAGGACATGACTCTCAACCAACATAAGATGATAAAAAAATAACAAGTACATGGTAGTAATAATCATCATATACCAACCCATACATGGTTGGTTCATGTCTCAAATCTCGTAGGTACATGGTTGTAATAAATATTCCAATCTATGCATGGCTGCATGTTGGCTTGAGGGGGCCTGACCCAGGTTCAGTGTTAGTTAGCGAAACAAATCCCTACACTACTGACCCTTTTGGCATCATCCCACGAAGCGCAGATCGAAACCTCACCCGAGGTAGTATGGGGGATGTTGGAACCAAGTTTTTTCACCCTTGAGATGGTTGTGATGTCGTTTGATCTCTTATATCCCTGCCTTCACGCAGGTGATCTCTCTCTAGGGCTTGTAAGACAAACCCTCTGTTTTGGCCTTCAATACCTTCGTGAAAGTGCACGATCGACCTTCGTGCAGCTCTAACTTGTAGCTCAAGTACTTTTGCGCTGCTAGGGAAACGAACTGCGATATCTCCCAAACTAGGCTAAGTGTCTTATTTATCTTATTAACTAATCTTAGTTAATCTTCGCGTAAATCGATGTTCTTACTTGCTTTGACTTAACCAACACATTTACATACATTTGCGCATCATATAAGAATTATAAGTGAAATTCATACCCAACATAACAAGATGCATAAATAGGAAATAAAGACGTAGAAATTGTAGAATACTTCTCTTTATTGATAATTCCAGATGATTATAGACTCGACCTATCCTGCACACTTACTTGCAGGGGTCCACACACTCAGCTACGGACTTCTACCCTAGGCCTCTGTGCACTCAGATGTAGAGCCTATACCTATGCTACAACCCAAACTTAGACTTCTACCTCAGAGCTATGTGTCTATCTTCTATTATTCCCTTGCTTTCTCTCAATCTACTTAGAGCTTAACTCTATTTATATAATCCCATGGTCCACGGACCATGGGTAGAACTTTTACAACCAACATTACATTTCCAAAATAAGGGTGGACAACCATATGACTCTTTAACACCTACGCGCTCTGCGACCACAAAATGCGGAGTCTTTACACTTGGATTACAAAATTTGACCAAAATATGGGCTTTTAGCCCCAAAAATACCCTTGTGGGATCCCGCGTGCAACAGGCCCCCAACACAAACATCGTGACTCACCCTTGTGTCACTCTGGATGATCACAACCTCCTAGCTCCGTTTGGATGATCGCAACCTCAGTAACGCATTGAGTAGCCGCTTGCTGGACTTATTCCACTCTCTGCTCTGTGGTTGCCGCTGAACTACCACCCTAAATATTCTGTTGAGTTTCCTGCAGTTTCACGATCTTTCCTTCAGTGGAAACTATGATCGTATATGCCTCATCTATCCATGGCTGTAGGCACGCTTTTAGGACTGCTTCTTTGTGCCGAGCGGCATCCACCTGTTCCTTAAGCACCTTTGCCTCCTACATCCGTGTGAGCCTTTGTGTAAGGGAAATCATTTTTACGGTCCCTTTGACCTCGTTATATCTTTGTTGTAGCTTGTGCACCTCTTTCTCCAAGCACTCTACATTCGAGTCCTCCTAGAGGGTGGTTAGGACCTCGAATGACTATTCAAAAAGTCATGCACAGTCTGCTACTGCATTGTCGACCACCGTTATTGATGTTGTAACAGTGGTGGCACACTATTCCTGACTTCCTGTGGAATTGAAGGTTGATCCATCAACTACAATTCTGTGATCTGGAGGTTCAGCTCCGGCTAAATCCTGGCCATCTCTGTCCGAGTGTCACGCACCCTTGTGTCCAACTTGTGGATGCGTGCCTCAATCGGTTCTTCTGCCTGAATATCCAACTCTAGGAGTATTTGACAGGCTTCCTCCACTACCTGCATCATTTGCTTATTATGTTCCATTGCCTTGTTGCACTACAGGCCCAACTACTCGATATTGATGCGCTGCTCGCTCATCACCTGTAGCGTGTGACTCTCCCGGGCTCTAATTTTCGCAGTGACTCCATCCTACAGGAGGTGGAGCATCTCTAAAGGGAGCGCAACCATATTCAATTACAACCCTTTCAGGCTACTGACTGTGGGCCTATCGGCCTCATTTTCTATAGTAAGTGCCCCATCTGGTAGCAGTATCGCATTGGTCACCCTTGTGCGCAACATCTCCGTGGCAGCGGAAGTGTCAACCACGAGTCTGGTGGACACTATGCCAGCCTATGGAGTGCGATCCTGCAACTCCTGTAGCTCTGTCTGAAGAGCCTCTAATACCAATTGCTACTGCTCTTCGAACTATTGGAGGGCCTCCACAGTGACATCCCTCACCATTTCTCCAATATCATGCAAATCCCCCTCAGTGAGGGTGATTGGATCCAAGGATTTCTTTGAAGCTTTGGTTTTCTCCCATGGAACTACCTTCTCTTGCGGTCCCTGATGCTTGAGTTGAGTGGATGTCATCTGTGGGTCTGTGCCACCTTGTTCTGTTTCTGCCTCAGTCCCTGGAGGAGATGACTTCTGTCCTTTGCGTTGTCGCGAAGCCTGTGACACTCCCCTAGTTCGCGCAGTCCTGAAAACGCGCAGCTCCCCAACTTGGGAAGTGTAATTTAGTCCCACACCTCATTTCAACTACTTGGAGTGCTAATACTGTGCTACTTTCATTTAGTCACATGGCCAGACTGCCGGTGTATGGCTTCAAGTGACTTCCATTCACCTTTCTTGGAAAGGGTTCTCCATTTAACTTGACTAGCTGTATTGCTGCTCTGTCGGTAATCTTCTTAATAACATAAGGCCCTAACCAATGCATCTAGAATTTTCTGGGGAATTTATCAAACTTACTATCATACAAAAAAACCAAATCATTTACCTTAAAGGTGCACAGCTTGATGTGTCGATCATGCCATGCCTTTTCATGCTGTTTTTGGACCTGTTGGTGAAACCCAGCCAAAAATCTTTCTTCTTCGAGCTCATCCAGCTGTTCAAGACTGTCTTATAGGGCTCCGCAATCCATCATAACTGTGAGCACTGCTATGCATAGACTAGGCACGATGTATTCCATATGCATTACAGCTTCCACACCATAGACAATCCTAAAAGGGGTTTGTCCTGTCAACTTTTTGCATGTTGTTCAATAAACCCACAATACTGCAGGTATAAGTAGGTCCCAATAACTTTTCTGAGCATCGCAAACCTTGGTCAGTGCATTTTCAAGCTCTTTGTTGAATTCCTCCACAGTCCTGTTGTCCTGTGGGTGATAAGGTGTTCTCTTCTGGTGATATACCTGAAATTCCTCAGATAGTGCACTAATCGTCTCATTCAGGAAGTGTGTACCACGATCACTCATCAAGATCCTTGGGCATCCAAATCATGTCAGTACATGCTCAAATAGGAACTTTTCATCTGTCATGCCCGTGCAATCCTTCACCAACTGTGCTTCTGTACAACGAGTCAAATACTCCGTCGCAGTGATAATGTACCTCGCCCCTATCTTCCCTTGTGGATGAATGGATCCTACAAAATCTATTGCCCACTTCTCGAAGGATTGCAACGTCATTTGTGGATTCAAAGTCATTTCATCCCTTTACAATGGCATGCCTTTTCTTTGACATACATCACACACCTTGCAATATGCTTTAGACTCTTGGTGAAGGGTTGGCCACCAAAACCCTACGTGTAGAATCTTTTATGCAGTTGCTCTCCTTGCATAGTGGCCTCCCACGACGCCCCCATGAGCATCCGCGAGGATGCTGATTCGTTCGAACTTAGGTACATACTGTCACAATATGTCATCAGGCCCCATCTTGTATAGATGCCTAGCAATGACAGAGAAATCTACCGCACACCAGTAATTCCTTCTTTTGTTGGACAGAGTATCCTTCTGGTGCAGTACCTGCTATTAGGAAGTGTATTATATCCTCAAAATGACCATCTACGACACATACTGTAAATAGTTGAGAGTCAAGCATCCTTCTTCCAAGTTAGTAGGTTCCTCCCCTATTTCAATGCGTGACGGATGGTCTGGTCCTGCCTTCAATCGTCCAGGCTTCACAACAACCTCAAAATTGTACTCTTGGAACAATAAGAGCCATCTGTAGATTCCCCCCCCAACACAGGCTTATTGACCAAGTAATTCAGCGTGGAGTGATCTGTATACATTTTAAAATGGCCTCCTAGCAAGTAGTGCTGATACTTCTAGAGCACATACACCATAGCTAGCCCCTTGCGTTCAGTGGTAGAACAATTCTTCTCCGCTTTGGATAATCTGTGACTTGTGAACGCGATAGGATGGTACAAGCCTTCACCTCCATCTTTTGTTAGTACTGTCCCTAGCGCTATACATGATGCGTCAACATGTACATGAAACTCTTTCTTCTAATCCAGGAAGACTAGAATTTGCGTGGTAACCATATTTTATTTCAATATATCCAAGCTTTTCTTACAGTTGTTGTTCCAGCAAAACGTGACATCCTTCTTCAACAATTTTTCCATTGGTGCGGTGATCTTGGCATAGCTTTTGATAAACTTTCTATAATGTCCCATATGTCCCAGAGTAGTGTGTAGCTGTTTCACACTCCTCAGCACTTCCAAGTTTAGTATCACCGCGCTCTTCGCGAGGTCTACGATCAATCCTTGTCTACAAATCACATGCCCCGATAGGTTCCCAAAAGAAATGCAAAACAGACACTTCTTCAGATTGAGCACGATCTGGTATCTTCAATAGGTATCCAGCATCAGGCACAAGCTTGCTACGTGGTGCTTAACTAGTCCAAATATAATCCAGTCATCAAAATATACCTCTAGGAACTTATGAATAAATTCATTGAATGCCGCAACAACCACACGTGAAAAGATTGCACGCACATTCTTCAATCCAAATGGCATTACGGTGTATTGAAAAAAACCCCACTCAGTCGCGCGGGTTGTCTTGCTCCTATCCTTCGGTGTGATTTTGATTTGGTGGTACCCAGAGAACCCATCAGTGAAGGAATATGCTTCCTGGTCACCTACATTGTCCAACACTTCATCCATGAATGGAGTCGAGAAATGATCATGCACACAAGCGTCATTCAATTTTCTGAGATCCATGCATATCCTTATCTCATCCTTCTACTTTTTCTCTTGCACCACCATAGGGCTTACCCAATCAGATTCTTCCATAGGCTCAATGATGCCTTTCACTAGTAATTTGTCTACTTTGTGTGGTCCTTCTCCTTGTATTTCAGATTGAGGCGGTAAGGCCTATGCTTAACTCGCTTCGTGTCAAGATTTAACATGACCTTCATCACTCCTAGGTCTCCTAGGTCTCCGATTATTGCTTTCAGATATGTAAACTTGGTAGGGAATAAGTCCTAGTATTCATGGAGTAATTCAACGACCTTATCTACAGTCACATCGTCCTAGTAGTCTCCAATATTCATGAATTTGGGCTCCACCTCCGTACTGATGTTCACTTGTTTTGTTTTCACTGGCGCGGTTATATCAGGGTTCTCAATCTGCGGTCCTTGAACCTCGCAGTGTCCTTCTGTTTTTGGAATGTTGATCTTCTATGGATCCTCATCCTCATCTTCAGTAGTTACATGATAACATTCGAGCACGTGACTTAGTTGAGTAGCCCATTCAGGCTTAATCAAGTCCAAAGGATCCTGCAGTATCCTAGAGATGGCTACTTTCACATGTAGCACTTCGTCAATACTATCAAACCCATCCTCAAAACTGAATGTCATTAGGAACACCTTCACACAAGATATCCCATTTACCTGTGCCATGGTGAAGCTCTATTTCTATATACCAATTCATTGGGATAACATCCAGGGTATGACAAAACAAGTGCGCCCACTCAAGTTGGGGTTTTTCTCCATAAACTTGCGTCCATTTGGCTAGATGTGTGCATGGATCATTCTTCCCATCATACTTGTATGTCAATCACATCTTAGGCTTCCCAAATCATGTTCTCATCATCCTCCTACATTTGCACCAATCATCAAAGCTTCCGTTGTGCGTACCCCACCATCTTTCGGGTGTAGCACACTGTGCCCATTCCAAGGCTTGGAAGAGTTTCTTTTCTGGTATCTCCCTTTCAAATGCATCCAAAAAGATATCTACCTAATTTATACCATCATAAGTAGGTAGATTTCTTGCCTCTAACGACACACAATGCAGCGACCGGGTCATCATGTTGCAATTCAGCGTAGTTACTTCATGTAACAGATTCTGCCAACATTCTATTTCTTCATCAAAATCTAAAGTGCAGGAAATCTCACGATCCCACGTGATCCATCCATCCATGGTGGGATTCATCCAATATTGGTCTCGTACTGTTATCTTATAGATGTAGTCCAGATCTTCATCACTCTCATAATCATGGACTTGTTCTGTATAGCGCAATCCTTTGGCAGGATCCAGGGGTATTATTACACATAGTGATTTCTTCTCAAATATCATCTTTCACTTCTTCAGATTGATCACCCCATTCATGTCAGTAGCCCAATCAATGCCAAGGAGTGCAGGATAGGGGTTACTGTCATCCAAAATGTCTATTATTTCAAAATCTGCCATCACACTCGCTCCCTCAATGTCCACAGTCGCCCCCTACAGCTACCCCATGGCGATGATTTTTTGTTGATTCTCCATCCTTAGCTAAATCAGAGACCATTGCAGTGCAGGTCTCCCCATTCACTCCCAAGTTTGCTTTGATAGGACATTCACACCTGACCCTAGTTCCAAAATGACCTGATCCATTTCATACTCTCCTATTTGTGCGGTTAGTCTCATCTCCCATCCCGTCCTTGTTTTATTCTTGCCAATTTTTCATACTATGCATGGTTCACCTAGCGCAGTCCCAACACATCTATTGATGAGTTCTTGTAACCCTTTCACAGCCTTACTGTCACACAATAACTTCATACAAGTTTCCAGGAAATTTGTGAGCATAGAAGGGTCCATCTCCGACTCAGGCTTATCCTTTCTTCCTGAGGTGGAGGCCTCAATGAAGCTCTTATTAGCTTTCATGAAGGCTTCACGAGCATGCTCCAAATCAAACTCAGTCTCTTTCATTGGGGCTTTGCGAACCCATGTACTATCTTTTGGCTATTTCCTTTTGTCATCCCAAGTCGTGATCCCACTCTTGAGCATTCTATTTACATTTGGATCCTCCTCGCATAGCTCAGATTATATTATACTCGACACTCACCTGAGAGACCTGAGTTCAAGTCCAAACAACAGAACCATTTGTTGGCTTGAGGGGGCCTGACCCAGATTCAACTTTAGTTAGCCAAACAAATCCCTACACTACTGGCCCGTTCAGCATTAGCCCGCGGAGTGTGGAACGAAGTCTCACCCGAAGCAGTATGGGAGGATGCTAGAACCAAGTTTCCACACCCTTGAGATGGTTGTGATGTCATTTGATCTCTTCTATCCATATCCTCGTGCAGGTGATCTCGCTCTAGGGCTTGTAAGACAAACCCTCTGTTCTGGATTTCAATACCTTCACGAAAGTGCATGATTGTTATAGACATTTTTGGGCACTGCAACCCCAATCATACATGTCCATAAACCAAGGGCTCCTAAGTCCCTAAAAGTGTTGCTTCACACCCTAAAGGAACAAGGTCAGCTGATTATATCATCTCCCAGAAGTTCTCCACTGAAAAATGCTCAGAACTGGTCACATCTAGACCATACAGACTACCCAGTGCAGAGGGTGCGATGCATCTCACCTGATTAGTGAAAAGGGTGTGATGCATACTGGAAATCCCTTTTGTACGGTGCAATGGGCAAGAGTAGACAAATGGCAGAGACAGTTTGCAAGGTGGATCGTCATGGAATCTTCCAAAAACTTCTCCTGTGACACTTGCCTCTCTAAATTCACCCAGGGATGAGTAAGAGATCATTAATCTCCAAGTGGAATCAAGAACTATCAGAGAGAGGACACTAATCAAAATCCCAGAAGCTGACTCACCCCCCTGCAATCATCTATATATGGATCCCTCATCCCAGAGATCCATAGGCTGGAATTTTGTATCTTGTAAGGAAGTGTTGTTGGTTTCTTGGTGGAATATCATAGTGTTGGGTGATCTAAGCTTTTCATGAGGTGAAGAAGGGCTTTCATGGTGGAAGGATGACGCTGGGTTAGAACAATTGGTTGTAATCCTCTTTGCTATTCTTGATATTAATAAAGTTATTCAATTTTTCCTCCACATTCTTGTATGTTTGATGATATATGCATTTGTGTGGTCAAAATATATCTGGTCCTATATTGTTTATGATGGTAGATCTCTGTTCTTCGATAGTACTATGCTACTTTGATTCCATAGGTGCTCTTTGAAGCTGGGTAGGCGAAGGAAAAGCGGCAAGGATTTGTCAGAAGGGAGAGGAACCAAGCAAGGAACCAAGCGCAAGATTGAGTTTGGTGTCCTTTGTTCCCCTCTTATCTACTTCTCATAAAGGAAAGTGAAAGTAGTTTTAGTTTGTTTGTTTCTAAGATAGCTACCAGTCTTAGTGGGACTAGCAGCTCCGAGTGGACACTAGATTTCTTGATAACAAAATGGCGACTCTGGTGGGGAGCAAATAGGTTGTTTGCTTGTCTATATTTGTTTGTTTTATAAACTTACAGACGGAGCCTAAAGTTAATCCAGCTAGCCTTCTAACTGTGTTTGCTATGCAAGTGCAAAGTAGATCAATGTTGCTTCAGTCTATCTCCAGGTTTTGTTTATAAACTGAACAATCGATTTGCAAACATCCTAACTACCCTAGTGGTGGCTCTAGTAACCTCATTAGATCAGACCCTGTGATTTCTATTTACTAACTATCATTAACTCAGCCAAAATCCCTGAACTAAGCTGCAAACTGTGACCCGGAACCAAGTTGAAGTCTTGTCCCTGGACCATCGCATTTTCTCCTCTTGGGAACCTAGATGCATCGCACCTCCCATGTGCAATAGGTGCGCTGCATCGCACTTTCCCTGTGTTGCAGGTGTGCTCATCACATAAGACCTCTTCTTCTCTCAGATTTTGGTTTCTGTGTTCACTCTCTTCAGCTTTATCCAGGAGTTTTGTTGTTTGTGATCAGTATACCACTGTAGAAATTCCCTTCTTTTGCATGATTCCGCCTCCGTAATACAAAGAATTGTGAATGTTTTTATGTATTGTGTGCCATTTTCAGTTCTCTTTTACAAAGAAGTAGCATAATCAAACTGTCGTCTTTTGATTTGAAAGTGTCGTTTTCAGTCAAAGAAAAGAATTCTATTGTTCTTGATGGTCGATTATACAGCTACTCTTGTATTTGATTTGAATTATTAGTTTTTCAAGTGTCAAAAGTAGTTTTCAATTCAAAATCGCAAAGTGTTGTCATTATCTTCCTTCCGTTTTTGAAGAGAAATTTGTTAGTACTTTCGCTTTGAAAATATAATTCAGATTTGTACTTAGCATTCTTCTTGTCATTCAGACATTAAGAAAGATGAAAACAAATACATGCATGTGCATTTGCATTTAGACTTCTTGTTGGTTTGATTTAGGATAGTGCATCTAGTGTGTGCTCTCTGCTCTATGTTGAAAGAATATCATCACTCTTTCTTTAGTAGCTAGGATTTTCATTGCAAAAAGAAGATTAAACGATTGTTTGTCATCTTAGATTGCATTTTAGGAATTGTATATCCACATCACGCGGTGAACCTGAAAGGAAAATTTCTTAAGAAAGATCAACTGTAAAATAGATTCAATGAACCTAAAAACGCTTTGGAACATAACGCACAACATCTAGAAGTCTAGGCTAGAGACATATTCTGGCGTCATAAAGCCTGGTAACTATCGCTTTCATTGTTGGTTGGGTGATTCCTCCTCTTTGAGACGACAAGTACGAGTACGGACTTGTGCTCCCACGTACTGTTGAGTATATATTGGGAGACCACAATAGGCTATATCCTTTATCCATAGGAAGCCGTGTCTGCCACCCTATCGATCGCAATGCACCGAACACAGCATTCAGGAAGATTGACTGCCGTACCGTAAAAAGTATTCTGCAGTTTTGCGATTGGTTTGGTAATCCCTCTGTCTAGATTTCCAGATTAGTCTCTTTCGTTCCTTTTCAGACTCCTTAAAGGAAAGGTCCATCTGAGCACTTTTCACTTCAGGCTCATTAAAAATCGAAGGCAACTAGAGTCATCTTTTGTTTTTTCTCGACTCTTAAAAATTGAAAAAACAAGTTGTGTTAAAGCGTCTAAAATTCATTTAATTCAGAATCATTTTCCCCTTTATTTTTAGTTGATCGAGTAATCCGCAATCATGGAGGAAATTCAATTGAAACCCTATAGACGCTATAGAATCCCTTGCACTAGGAAGCGCAAGACCCTCCGGACCTTCCGTTCACCCTCCTAAATAAGCTAAATAATCATTGACGTAGCAATTGACGTTCTAAAGCTATTGACATATCAATACTTTCGATTGACGACCCTCATCGTTCGCGGAGACTTACGAGTCAACCGTCTTTGTCCTTAGAATCAAAACTATTTCGGACAAAGCGAACTCATTTAACCGGTTCAAAGTCCCCTGGTCTGGTTGGAACAAGTGTTCCGACACCCTCAGAGACTCCGGTTACTCCAAACATTTCTAGTATCCCTGCCATTACAGAAGAAGTTCTGCAGCCACTAGAGGACAGTAGAACTGATCCTAGTGTGAAGGTAAACACTTCTATTCCTGAACTGGCTCCATCTGTAGCTGATTTGGAAGGTGTTATTCGCAAAACATCTGTCGCTGCAAAATTATACCTTCTTCGACACCGGAAATATTTTACGGACCTGACGGTCTACCTCTTCCACCTGGATTGATTGCTATAGAAGAGATTGTGGAGGATCTCCCATCTAGTACTCCATCGCATTTTGGAGTTGGGATCACCCTATATCCTTCTTCATTAGAAATTAGTCTACCATTATCAGAAGTTCCTGTAGAATCACTAGGAAATATTTTGGATAGACTAGATATGTCTGAACAACTGTTGACATCTAGGACTGTGTCATCTGACACAGCAACGACAAAACTTCCTGCTATCACTCCAACAATGTTTGCCGGCATACCATTTGTCGCAACTAGCTCTCAATCACTGGATGGAATCCATCCAGGGGCTGTTTCGACAGTATGGTCTGTTCTCATTTGTTCGTCTGGAATAATATCTGGAATCTCTTATGTTGAGTCTCAACAAATTGATCCTTCGCGATGTCAATTTGGGCAGTTCGGTCCTCAAAGGAAAATCATTCCCTTAAGCACCAGATTACCGCCATATGGGGGGCAATATGACCTTTCATTGTCTCCTCCAAGAGAATAAACATACGAGAGTTCGCAACAGAATTCAAGTTATGCTGGAATTACATCTAGTGGTTGGATGCCAATACTGCCTCAACAACCAAGAGTTGTATACTCAATGCAACAAAGTCTGCCTATGTCAAATATCCCCACTACACCGGCTATTGTGATGGTGTTGCAAGTACAAGCGTTACCTGTTGTATACCAACCTCAAGTCTCTCAGGTCGCAATCCAACAGCCCCTTGTCCCTGCGACGCCACCACAATCATCGATTAGTGGCTCCTTAACTGGAGTGACCCAGGCTCAAACGGGTACCATTACCTCTCATCTTGGTCAAACAGCCAGTATTGGACAACAACACATCGTCTCACAACCATGGCTGGTGCAATATCAACAACCGCAATTCCAGTAGGTTTACCAAGGATCTGAACACCAAATCTTTGCAAGTAATGGGCAGCCGTATCTTCAAAATGGTCAACATCAACCATTTCATAATGGTTATGCCCATCAAACTTACCAAAGTTATTAGCATCAAATGCACTATGCTGGTATGCAAAGACCCACTGCTCAGGCAATCCCATCTTATCCTAGGTATGCTTCGCCAAACCTGAATCAATAGTTTCCCTTCATGGCAACTTTAGAGTTACCAGATATAAATAGACTAACAAACGATCCAATCGCTTATGCCCTTTGGTGGCCAGTGATTCCTCACAAACTTCTGTCAGATATTCCTAAATTTAATGGAAATCCAGGTGAATATCCATCGAATCATGTGATGACCTTTCATTTGTGGTGTTCATCTAACACTCTAAATGATGATTAGAATAGGCTTCACCTTTTTCAGCGAACGTTAACTAGTCCAGCAGCAAAATGGTATATCGAATTGACTAGAGCTTCATTTGATAACTTCACTACCCTAGCCACAACCTTTTTAACCCATTTTCAGATACCCATAAGGTACGAAATGGGAATAGAGATTCTTACCAATTTCAAGCAAACGACGGCCACTCACATATCCGATCATATTCATGAGTGGCGACGTCGTTGTAGAATGGTAAAAACATATGTTCTTGATTAGCTGTTGGATGAATGGTTTATTAAGTCATTGTTACCTTCTATTATAGAAGATGTGGCAAAGGGAGGAGTCGTCACTGAAGAGCAAGTCATTTATCGTGCGCAATATTTAGATTTGATCTATACTAAGTCTGGCATGCTCTACACTAAAATCCCTGATTCTCCTAGACTGGAATTTTCCGTTCCTCCCTCTCCTAAATCAAACAAAGACTCTCATGCTGGGGACAACATCATAGGAACGACCAGCTCGAAAATTGTAAAGGCTAAGTCGAAGAAGGCCCGTATGGTTTTAGGTGAAAATGAAAATGAAGAACTTCTCACCTCGGAAGTAAATGTCGTATTGAATGACAAAGGCAAAGAAACCAAGCAACCAGGAGGCAAGAAGAAAAAGAAAGGGAAGAAGAAGAAACAGGAGGAGTTATCCCCTGAAAAATCTTCTGCAAACCCTTCTGGAGATAGGAAACAAAATTGTCCATGACTTATATGTGATGAGGATCATTGGACAAGAGAGTGTCCATATAAAGCTGAGCTTAGAAAATTCTTCAAGAATTCAAGAACCTCGGCGGTATTGACTGATCCGTTTCCAAATCTGGGAACAAATATGGTTGCTAGTGATAATGCTTCCCTGTCCCAAGTGCTAATGTTGTCGGTTTCGAAGCAGCAAAATGATGCTTTGATATTGACAAGGAACAAAGAATATGGGAATCCACAGATGTCGGACAACAAGGCTAATAATCAACCTAGTAGTTTGACAACAACTTCGACCGAATTTGTGCCACCCACCATTCCTGAACTAATGATAAAGTCGCCAAAGGGAGTAGTACACAAATCGAAATTTAATCCTCGTGCCAAAGCAACAAAGCATTATAATATAGTGGAGGATCTGGCCCAATCGCCATCTGCTATGTCGACACTTGAGGTACTGCAAAATCGTCCCTCCCAAAAGCAGGCTTTATTATCGGCGATAGGTGGGATTGACCCAACGGATTCCAATCTTGTGTCCTTTAATCACAAAGGATATGACCCTCAGTTACCAGCTCAACTAGCTTTCCTTATTCAAGTGAAAGCCCTCATCAAAACTGTTCATCGAACAATTATTGATGAGGGGGCATCTACATGTATTATGTCGATGAGTTGCTGGAAAACTTTAGGATCTCCACCCTTGTCATGATCTTCGACGAAATTAAAAGAATTCGATGGACGAACATACACCCCATATGGGATTTTAAGTAACTTGCAAGTTGAACTGGGGGGAAAAACAATAGAAATAGATGTTGAAGTAATCAACGGAAACCTCAATTACAACATCCTACTAGGAAGGCCCTGGATATATGCTATGGTTGCCGTTGTGTCGACCTACTTCTGGAAGATTGCATTTCCCTTTCAAGGAGGAATTACAATCGTCGACCAACAAACATTTCTCCCCAACATTTCACAAGTTACGGGAAGCATTCCAATGATCCATGGAAGCCCTCATTCGCTTCAAAATATTGGAGTAGGCCTACTAAAAGACCCTATATTAATGGGGACTTTTTCCCTACCACCTCCAATAAATCTGGCAGAAGTGGAAATGGTGGGAAACTGCAATATGATATCTTCCATTCAAAAGATATCAAAAAATGATATTAACATGGATCATCTACAGGTATTATCTCCAAGCCCAATAGAAATATTGTAGCAATCAATGTTTTCGGCATGGGAGGCAAACCCACATCAACGCTCATCGAGTGTTTGGATAGGTAGGTCTAACGAATATGGCACCTCTTCAGATCCTTGGTCGCATGTAGATTCTACAGATGAAGGAATCAATAAATCAATTATGATAGAAGAGGCACCATGGGAAGATTACCACCATCATTCCCATCTTCCAGATTACCACGAACATTATTCCAGCAACCTTAATCATCCTTCAGTTTTTGATTTTCTATCAAATACAGTAAATACGGCGGATTATGAGGATAGTTCTTTTACTGTGTCAACCTCATTAAAAAATGAAATGACTCCCTTTCCAAATTGAGTCTTTGATTACGATCTCGTAAAATCCAAGTCGAGTCTTTCAAAGATCTCGAAGGTAAACCTTCGTTCCAACCACAGTGTTGAATGCAATGAAGCTTGGGGGGCATGCACCTCAATTTGCGTTATTATGCAAGGGCATGCAAACTTATCACTAGTGTTACTGCAGGGTTCAAGCTCGTTAAAAAATAAACCCGCCATGAGCAGTTTTACGCAAAGTTCAAGCTCGTTAAAAATTAAACCTAACAATGAGCAAATGTTTCCCCCAGAGCTTAAGCTCATTAAAAAATGAACCGATTTCCGATAAATAACCATTTTGAATGCATTATCATCAGTTTTTGAGCCTTGGTCGTGTTCTCATCATCACCTCCACTCTATTTTAGCCAATTATATGCCTCCATTTCATTGTTTACCATTTTTGAGGAACAATTGCGAAGAGTGATCCTGTTAGCCATCCTTGTGACACTACCATGATTGGAAAATTCCAAACCTTACCTGGAATCAGCTACTACCTGAATTATCACTCGTTATTCAAAAAATGAGTCTCCTTTAAGCTCTTTTTGTCTAACTCGTAAAATATGAAAAGATTTCTGAGTAGTTGGCCTCTCCAGCTCGTTAAAGCTACCGGGAGTGCTATCCCTCCTATAGATTTTAATCTTTTTGGACCTGAGGGATTATTACAAAAAAATATCGAGCGCTTGTTTTGTTCGGCTCGTTAAAATTACCAAAAATTCATCCCTTTCGTATTATTTTATACTTTTTCGGACTTAAGGGATTATATGACGAAAAAGGATTATTTGAGTTTCCTTTACATCCCTTTCAAACTCTCTAAAATTGAAAAGGACCAAGTTATCTTTGTCGTTAAACTCGTTAAAACTAAATAGCGACAGACTTGTCCATATAGATAAGAACGAGTTTCACTGTCACTAGGCTCGTTAAAACATAGCGACTGGTTTTCCTGAAGGGAAAATTATAGAACAAGCATATGTTATCCTCCTCAAGCTTGACAAAAATAAAGAGGTACTGGTCAGCAATGACTGGGGAATAATTGGGAATAAAACTTGAAGAAACTTTATTGGTAGCAAGTCGCTCTTGGACATGACACTTTCACTCCACATCCGAGTCGGGTTGGGTTATTCCGTTCACCGGTCATATCACCATTGGTCCATCACACCATCCATATTTGGGGTTAACACTACCAATCCATGTTAGTGTCACCGGTATGTTCAAGAGAAGTCGCTCAGAGAATTCACCTGTGTCTCATCCGCTGCAATACATTAATGCTCCATTCTTTCATGACCGCCACCCTGAACCCTATATCATCAGATAGTTTTCATCTCCAAAATCATTTGCTCCGTTCTGTGTCATATATGTGGAATTCATTAAGGCCCTCCTAGAATGGGTCGCTTGTCGACATCAGCTCATTATCCAAGAAGTCGACTTGGGAACAACCCTTTCAGTACTATGAAGCTTGCATGCCTCAATGGCAAGTTTCTCACTTCCGGCGACAGGTTTACATCAATGGCCTTCAACTGAAATATTTTGTGTGGTGTTCAACACCAAGTCCCTTTTCACACTACGTGAATTGTACTGTAGTACCTTGAGGGTCATCATCATTATCGGTGATTCCTCTCGCGCTTGTTAACAACTTACATCATTGGCTGGTAATCAGGTGATGTCTTTCCATGTTCGACTCCAGAACATCTTTCACATGGATCGACTTGTATTCCGAGTGAAGATTGAACGAGTTTGAAGACCCCAGATCTAGTTTCATCCATCCGGGCTGCGATATATTCAGGAAAATAAAGACATCAAATGTACATCATTGCTGCACAGATGATCATTCGAATCAAAGGATGATGACTCTATCAGAATCATCAGTCTACCACACAGACGGTTGTCTGTCTTATGTACATGAAAATGAATTTATAAAGCTAAGCATGGGAATGCCCGCCTCAGCTAGATCATGAGAAATATTATGAAGATAATGTATTTTATTTTATCTTATTACAGGTTGCCTTCCAGCTCGAAAAAACTTTGGATCCTCATGATAAAGCATTTCACCCGACATCAAAAGATTAACGACCTCATGCTTTAGGGGGAAACTGTTATAGAAATTTTTGGGCACTGCAACCCCAATCATACATGTCCATAAACCAAGGGCTCCTAAGTCCCTAAAATTTTTGCTTCAAACCCTAAAGGAACAAGGTCAGCTGATTATATCATCTCCCAGAAGTTCTCCACAGAAAACTGCTCAGAACTGGTCAAAGCTAGACCATATAGACTGCCTAGTGTAGAGGGTGTGATGCATCTCACCTGCTCAGTGCAAAGGGTGCGACGCATACTGGAAAACCCTTCTGTAGGGTGCTATGGGTGAGAGTAGACAAATGGCAGAGACAGTTTGCAAGGTGGATCGTCATGGAATCTTCCAGAAACTTCTCCTGTGACACTTACCTCTCTAAATTCGCCCAGGGATGAGTAAGAGATCATCAATCTCCAAGTGGAATCAAGGACTATCAGAGAGAGGACACTAATCAAAATCCTAGAAGCTGACTCACCCCCCTGCAATCATCTATATATGGGTCCCTCATCCCAGAGATCCAGAGGCTGGAATTTTGTATCTTTTAAGGAAGTGTTGTTGGTTTCTTGGTGGAATATCATAGTGTTGGGTGATCTAAGATTTTCATGAGGTGAAGAAGGGATTTCATGTTGGGAGGATGACGCTGGGTCAGAACAATTGGTTGTAATCCTCTTTGCTATTCTTGATATTAATAAATTTATTCAAGTTTTCCTCCACATTCTTGTATGTTTGATGATATATGCATTTGTGTGGTCAATATATATCTGGTCCTATATTGTTTATGATGGTAGATCTATGTTCTTCAATAGTACTATGCTGCTTTGATTCCACAGGTGCTCTTTGAAGCTGGGTAGATGAAGGAAAAGAGGCAAGGATTTGTCAGAAGGGAGAGGAACCAAGCAAGGAACCAAGCGAAAGACTGAGGTTGGTGTCCTTCGTTCCCCTCTTATCTACTTCTCATAAAGGAAAGTGAAAGTAGTTTTAATTTGTTTGTTTCTAAGATAGCTACCAGTCTTAGTGGGACTAGCATCTCCGAGTGGACACTAGATTTCCCGATAACAATGATTTACCTTTGCCCAATTCTAACCTATAGCTCAGGTACTTTCGCGTTGCTAGGGTAGTGAACTGTGATATCTCCCAAACTAGGCTAAGTGTCTTACTTATCTTATTAACCGATCTTAGTTAGTCTTCGTGTAAACAAATGTTCTTACTTGTGTTGACTTAACCAACACATTTACATACATTCGTGCATCATATAAGCATTATAAGTGAAATTCATACCCAACATAACAAGATGCATAAACATGAAATAAAGATATAGAAATTGTAGAATACTTCTCTTTATTGATAATTCTGGATGATTATAGACTCGACTCGCCCTACGCACTCAGCTACAGGGGTCCACGCACTCAGCTATGAACTTCTACCCTAGGCCTTTGCGCACTTAGATGCAAAGCGTCTACCTATCCTACGATCCAAACTTAGACTTCTACCTTAGAGCTATGTGTCTATCTTCTATTATTCCCTTGCTTTCTCTCAAACTACTTAGAGCTTTGCACTATTTATACAATCCCATGGTCCATAGACCATGGGTAGATATTTTACAGCCGACATTACATTTCCAAAATAATAGCGGACAACCCTATGACTCTTTAACACCTACGCACTTCGCGACCACAAAATGTGGAGTCTTTACACTTGGATTACAAAATTTGACCAAAATATGGGCTTTTATCCCCAAAACTACCCTTGGGGGATCTCACGCCCAATTCAACCAACTTGTCAATGAAACCAAAAGCATATATATGGATGAAAAATGTACTCTTTTTCACTCATGAAAACACATATAAATATGTCACAAATGACTGAGTGAAAAGTAGTGAAGAAAATGCGAAATATCACATATAAATTCCATACCATTCATAGCTCCCCCTAAGCTCAATATACCTCCAATAGGCAGGTTGATCCTACGGACCTGAAAGTGTATGAGCCTCAAATGAACTCATCATATGTTGTTGCAATAACTTCTACTCATCAAGCTACCAAACTCCCCCCCTAAGGTTGTGCACCTCTGATGAACTCTGCAGTCCTCTATAAATATCCATAAGATAATCATGTGTTGTAGGAGGGCATGTTATTCACTACTTGAATAGTTGTTGCTCCATTTTTCTCCACATGGTATTTGGATGCTTCTTTTCTTCCTTAATCTTCTTCTTTTCTTCCTTCACTGGTTTTATGGTAGGTCCTATTTGTTTTTGTTTCTTTTGATAGTTTTTCCTTGAGTAATGGGAAAACAAACAGTCTCTTTCCATATGGCCAAAATTATGCAATGTCTAACACTCCACATGGCCAAGATATGTAGCAAGAGGATTAGATCTCTTGTTTCTCATGTTAGGTCTATACCTTGCATCCAATGTGCTTCTCCTCTATTGGTTAGACCTGCAATTTATTTCCTTATGGCGAAACAAGTGACATGAGTAACAATAACCATAAAAATCACGATTATGCTTTTTGGCCAATCTCCTTGGCCACTAATATGGTTACAAACTCTGATGATTGAATCTATACATTATATTCCTGTAGTTAGCTAAAACATGTCGATACTTGTGACAATTGTAGCATTGTACCTCATGCATCAAAGGAACATAAGGACTTTCTTTCCTTTGAAATATAATAAAGCTATAATGATCGTCTCTAGGAGAAAAGGCATTTCTGAATGTAGGAGATCCTTGACATTTTCTTCCTTGCTGCTGGTTTTGTTGCTTGATTGGTTGATGGCTGTGCTTCTTATTTCCTTGGATATCACTCTTGTTGCTGGTATTGTTTCCTACAGGTTTCTTGGGTTCTTCTTCGTTGTTTTTACATGCATGCAAACTAGACTCACCCTTTTGCAATCCAAAACCAGATTAATCCAATGGTGATCTCTGTATCTCAAGTAAACTATTCAATGCTACCGTGCTATTCTCCATCTTCCAATACTTTCTCAAGGACACCACTTCAACTTCTAATTTCTCACACTCGTTTTCCTTCTCTTGGTACTGCTTCCTCATACCTTCATCAACTTTTTATGCTTCTGCCAATTTAACTTTCAGGCTGACAATCTCTTGCTTGAGCTTGGCCTTCTTATCATCACAGATCTGCAATAATTTTTCTTGATCCTTGAATGTAGTTGTTAGTCTACAAATATTAGCTCTAAGACCCTTAATAACATTCTCATCTTCATTATGTGCTTCAACATGATCAAAATATGAATCATAAAATTATAAATTAATAGAAAATAATTAATATTTATACCTTTGGGTTCAATATTTTATGATCTCTTCTCATCATCAACTAAATCATGTGCACTAGATGAATTAGACTCTTGGTGGTTGAGGTTCTTGTGTTTGTAGGCCCTTCTACATGTTCTTCTTTTTGCTGCTCTTTTTCTCATTCTCCATATTGCTACTTGTACCATTTCCAAATAAAAACTCTATCTTGTCCCACATATCTTTGTCATATTTCAAACCTACGAGCCTCTTCAAATCATCATTAGGAATATTCTTATAGATTATGCATCTAGCTTGTGCATCCTGCTGCAAAAATTTATCTACAATTGGATCCTTGCCACAACCTTCACATACTAATCTCCAAATGTTAGATCCACAAGACAAAAATTGATGTTTAACCTTTTTTTCTCCACACCTTGTAATTTACAGCAGTAAGGACAGTCATTCCTTTAGAAGTCGCTTCGAAAAAAAAATCAAAATTTTCTCCAACAAAATCCTGATCTACTCTCTAGCAATCAAGTTGCAACCAAGAGACCCACTCTGATACCAATTGTTTAAAACGTTTGAGCACTACTGGGGGGGAGGGGTGCGTGAATCAATAATGTGATCTTCTAAATAATTTTACCAATTAAAACTTTCACTTACTAAATCATGCATATACCCATCAACATATTATATCATTGCATGAACATAACAATGTAAGCATCTAAATCAAACAACCATGAGAGAAAAAAAAAACATAAAACAAAAACACAAAAACCATCACACAAGGGGCACAAGATATTTGGTAGAAAACCCTTCACCAGGAAAAAAACTGTAGGTTTTAACCCCGTATAGAAATTACCTACATACGAATTCTAAAACACAGAAAATAAACAATGCGAGAGCATAACACATAAAACACATATACACATAGATTTTCCCCTGGATCCCAAAACTGGGACTACCAGCTTGATTTTCATTATATTCCTTTCAATATTACAATACATATGTATACATGCCAAAGAATCCAATACCATGGACCGAAAACCATGTGCGAAAACCATGCACAAAACCATAGATGGGTCTGCCCAACCAAACATAGGGTCCAAAACCAAAATTTTCTGGGGCGCTGCCCCAGACCCCATAGAGTGGGATTACCTACACCCCTCGAACCCCCTGTGACGCCCCCACTATGCAATCAGTGCAACAAAGGGGGGGCTCTGCCCACCCTCTAACCCCCCAGTTAACTACGTGGGCTAGTCATGGAAAGAATATAACACAACCCAACATTCTCCCACTTGTTGTTTTCTTTCCACAGTGGGCCACAAGAGAGCTTAGTCATTTATCCAGCCTAGCAATGCCCATTGTTTCTCTACACCAAGAGAACTTCTCAGAGCTCACAGATTTTTTCAATGCATCTACAGTATTCTTCAAAGTGTCCACCTTTACGAGCAACACCTTTTTGTCTTCTATCATATCCCTCACAAAGTGATACTGAACATCAATGTGCTTTGTCTTTGAATGATATGTAGGGTTTTTTGTCAATAAAATTGCACTTTTGTTGTCACAGTCTATCCTTATAGCTCCCTGTACTAACCGCATACTTGAACACAATCTCTACAGCCAAACTGCTTCCTTGCTTGCATGAGTGGCTGCCATGTATTCTGCCTCTGTAGTTGATAGTGCTACTACAGATTGTTTCTTACTCGTCCAACTGACTGCACCTCCAAATAGGTTAAACACATACCCACTTTTAGATCTTCTCTGATCTAGATCTCTAGCCTAGTTTGCATCAACAAAGCCATGAATATCCAACACTCTGTCCAATGCTAGTCTTCCTTGGTAGCATAAACCATAATCACTAGTTCCATGCAAATACTTGAAAACCCGCTTCACTGCTGTCCAATGCTCCTTTCCTGGTTTTGACATAAACTTGCTCAATACTCCCACTGCATGTGAAATGTCTGGTCTAGTACAGACCATTGCATACATCAGGCTACTGACTGCACTTGCATATGGAACATGAGACATGTCCTCTTCCTCTTCTTGTGTCTTGGGACACTGTTCAGCAGATAACTTTACACCTACATGAATAGGAAACTTCACCGGTTTAATATCTTGCATATTAAACCTCTGTAGTATTGTCTCGACATACTTCCTCTGGTTCAACCATAGTTTCCTCTTTTCCCAATCTCTTTTAATTTCCATGCCCAAAATATAGTTTGCAGCACCAAGATATTTCATGTCGAATTTGGAGGACAATTGGGTCTTCAAATCCTGGATAATTTCTTTGTCATTTCCAACCAGCAACATATCATCAACATACAAGACTAGATAAATAACACGGTCACCAATTAATTTAAAATACACACAGTGATCTGCTTTTCTTCTGGTGAAGGCAAGTCCTCGTATAAAGGTATCAAATTTCTAATACCACATCCTTGGTGACTGTTTTAACCCATACAAAGACTTCTTTAACTTGCATACCAGTTCTTTCTTACCCTTCACCGCAAAACCTTCAGGTTGCTTCATGTGGATCTCCTCTTCCAGATCCTCATGAAGAAATGTTGTTTTCACATCCATCTGTTCTACCTCAAAATCAAAAGCAACAATAACAGATAATAGTAATCTAATAGAAGTTACGTTGGCAACAAGAGAAAAAATATCACCAAAATCAGTTCTCGGCACCTAGGAATAACCTTTTGCTACCAACCGACATTTGTATTTCTCCACCTTCCCTTCTGCATTTGTCTTCTTCTTGAACACCCATTTGCTGCCAATGGGTTTCCTTCTAGCCGAAAACTCCACCAGATGCCATTTCATTAACCATGGCCTCTTTCCAGAGTTTTCCATCCTCTGAATCTACCGCTTCCTTCATAGTTCTGGGATCATCATCAGTAATAAATAAAGCAAAATTTGAACAAAAAGCAGATGGACTATACCTTTCTGGCTGCCTTCTTTTTTGAACTGATCTTCTCACACCCGGAGTTTGTGGCTCTTCATCTTCTAATTCCTCCTCTGCTGTAGAGTCTAATTCTTTCTCCTTTAGATCAAACTCTATCTTCTCAGGTTCCTTTGGTTGGACTTCATGTTTAATAACATATTTCACCTCTCTGAAAACCACATCTCAGCTATACACAACCTTCTTTGTTACTGGGTTCCAAAGCTTATAACCCTTTAAACCATCCTTATACCCAATAAAGATGCACTTTTCAGATTTACTATCCAAATTTGTTCTTTTCTCATTTGGAACATGTACATATGCATCACATCCAAATACCCTCAGATGTGAAAGAGAGGGTTTCTTACCAGTCCATACCTCTTGTGGAGTCTTCTCCTCCAATCCTGATGAAGGTGACCTATTGACCAGGTAACATGCAGTCTCCACCGCCTTTGCCCAAAATTCCTGTCCTAACCCGACACCACTAAGCATGCTTCTTGCCCTTTCCATCAACGTCTTGTTCATTCTTTCTGCAACTCCATTTTGCTGAGGTGTATATGGAGTAGTCTTCTACTATGATATACCACAATTCTTATAGAATTCTTCAAATTCCTTACTACAAAACTCTCTACCGTTATCTGTCATCAGCACCTTTATCTTCTTCTCTGTCTGGTTTTCCTCTAGAGCCTTAAATTCTCTAAACCTGTCAAACACTTTAGATTTCTTCTTAAGGAAATATATCCATGTATTCGTTTGAGAAGTCCTCTATAAATGGTACATAGTACACAGAATTACCCAATGATGGAACCTTCACAGGTCCAAACACATCACTATGCACAAGCTCTAATATATGTTTCGCCCTCTTACCAACAAAGGGGAAACTCACCCGATTCTGCTTCCCATATACACAATTTTCATAGAAATCAAAATCCAGAGAGCTATTACTCATACCTTCTACCATACCTTTACCATGAAGTATTCGAAGGCCCTTCTCTCCAATATGTCCAAGCCTTTGATGCAACAGAATGGTCTTCTCTCCAGAGACCACTAGATTTTTTGCTCCACTTTCAGGAATCACAGAACTATTGCACCCATCAACAATCGTGCTACCTTGTAGCTTGTATAGAGTTACAGTCTGAACTCCCCACATCAATACCAGTGCTCCCCAAACCATCTTGCAGGTATCCTTCTCGAACACTGTTTTTACACCTTCATCATCCAACTCGCTTACAGAAATCAGATTTCTAGCCAATGCAGAAATATGCAGAACACCCAGAAGTGTTCTAACCCTTCCACCTTGCAACTTCAACTTTACTTTTCCATGACCAACGATTCTAGCCTTCCTATCATCCCCTAAGAAGACATCACCACCATCGTATTTCTCATACTCGCAGAATCACTCTCTATGGGAAGTGAAGTGAAAGGATGCACCTGAGTCAATCAACCATGCCTCATGATCTACATGTGTACTTGAAGAAGCCAAGTACACATCCCCACCTTCATCTGAGGTGGTTTTTGCCTCTACAGAAGGAGCATCATTAGATCCCTTTCATTTATCAGGAGCTTTAGATTTACAGTCCCTTTTGTAGTGCCCTTCCTTTCCGCATTTCCATCACACCACCTTCACAGGTTTTCCTAGAGATTTAGATCTCCCTCTAGATTTAGATCTCCCACTCGATGACTTATTTTTGTTTTTGTTCTGAGACCGTCCTCGTATAGACAAGGCATCACCATTCTAGCTCTCCATATTTTTCCATCTCATCTCCTCCGCCAGCAAGGATGAGACTATTTCATCAAACTGCAAGGCAGTTTCATTGCTACCTATTGTAATAACCAGACTATCCCATGAATTTGGTAGAGAACACAACAAACTGATGCACTTATATTCATCTAAAATTTTAATATCAACAGATGCTAACTGACTTACCACAGTATTAAATGCATTCAGATGCTCTGTCAGTGAGTCTCCATCTTTCATCCTTAGGTTATATAGCTTTTTTCGCAAGAACAGTTTATTCACCAGAGACTTAGATTGGTACAAAGTCCCTAACTTCTCCCACAAATATTTTGTCGTAGCTTCCCCTGATACATTTAGCAATACTGAATCTGAGACACACAATCGTATTGTGCTCTTTACCTTCCAATCTAACTTCTTCCATTCTTCATTGGACACTCCCGTTGGTTTAGTACTCGGATCTACTGCAATCCACTGATCTTTATCCACCAACAGATCCTGCATCTTGAGTTTCCACAATTCAAAACTCTGACCATTAAATTTCTCGATCTCTATCTTTCCACTGCTCGCCATCTTCTTTTACCACCAGAAACGATCTCGCAGATTTCCCACTAAACAAGGTCTACCACAGGCCCGAGCAAAACCCCTCAGCAACAAAGGCATCCCCTTGAAGCCAAAATTGATATGATACCAAATGTAGGTTTTAACCCCGTACAGAAATTACCTGCATATGAATTCTAAAACACAAAAAATATACAATGCGAGAGCATAACACATAAAACACATATACATAGAGATTTTCCCCTAGATCCCAAAACCGGGACTACTAGCTTGATTTTTCATTATATTCCTTTCAATTTTACAATACATATTTATACATGCTGAAGCATCTAATACCATGGACTGAAAACCATGTGCAAAATTCATGCACAAAACCATAGGTGGGTCTGCCCAACCTAACATAGGGTCCAAAACCAAAATTTTCCAGGGCACTACCCCGGACCCCATAGAGTGGGGTTACCTGCACCCCTCAAACCCCATGTGACTCCCCTACTATGCAATTGGTGCAACAAAGGGGGGCCTCTGCCCCCCCTCTAACCCCTCGGTTAACTATGTGGGCTAGTCATGGAAAGAATATAACTCAACCCAACAAAAACCCACCCTTGTTGTTGTTGTGCTGCTCTGAATCTTATATTAAGAAAAATGTGTCTTTTACATAGATTTTTGACTCCCATCAGCTAGGAGACTTGACCTCATATACAATCAGGTTACTCTAATACTATGTTCTCAAATGGATCTACAGACTACCATCCGCTGAAAGCCACCATGGTCAATTGATTCTCACCCAATTCGAATTGGACTATCCAACTACCATTGGATTAAGAAACTGATCCTTTCATTGAAACTTCGCAATCACTACTCCACACCCATGAAGTCACTGATCCTCTACCATATGTGAAACTCATTTCATAAATTTTCAAACTAGATCCCAGACTTTCTACTCAACTCAATTTAGCTCTGCTATATGACCTATAACAACAAGATAATCTCATAAATCAAATAAAAATACCACAAGCATATGCTCTTCACACAAGCAAAATTGTGGTTCACATCCACACATTAAAACACCAAAAAACATTATTCAGAAGCATGTAAAACTCTCCAAAATAATTTGTGCTATAACAACTTCAAATCTGATCTATTCTGTAGCATGCTTTAGATCTGCTCACTATGCAGCAAGTTGCACTCATATACTAAAGCAATCAAGCTCACTAATGGGTATGAAGCATACACACTTAATGCATCCTTCTCTTACACACATACACTCACCATCAACCAATCCTCAGCTCCAAAGTGAAGTATATAAAACATGAAGGGAGAAATTGACCTTTCAGATAAGGTGCACAAATTGGACCAAATCAATCCACTAACATCACTACTTCTTCCCTAAAGGTGTTCACATCATTGGAGGACCTTTTCAAACCATTACCAACCTTTAAAACTTATTCTAGAAGTATTTTGGAATTTCCACACCAATTTTCATCTTGTTTGTGCGAGGAATGTGAAGAATTTTTCGTGAAAAAAATATGTTGCATGCCAAACACTGGCTAAATTTGATTGGAGACCTTCATTTGCATGCACAGTCCTATATCCCAGTGACTAGATCCTTTTAGTCACTTTCATAAGCCTATATCCATGCAACTAGGGCAGAGCATAAGGAAAAACCACAAGCCTTCAACTCATAACCTTTGCCACCTATTGGATCCTCTTCTTCAGCATTTGAACTCACCCCTAAACCTCTTCTAAGCTCAATAACACCTTTTCCAGTGGATCAAACAAGTCTCATAAGTGTCACTTCCAGGTTTACCAAGAACGAAAAAACACAAGGTTAGAAAGAGTGCCAACAAGTCCTCCACTCTCCAACAAACATATGCACAACCTACAATAGCTCTGACAGACTTGTAATACACTATTGCACATCTCCATAATTAACATAAAGCCATCACACCATGATAATTCATCTCCATGAGAATAAGAATGAAGACCTAGTATGCCAACTCATCAAGTGTGCCATCATCTCCATCACATGAAGATATGCATCATCTACTTGTAGCAGTAACCTCTACCCCCATGAATACCATACTGCAATCATCTGCCCATCATGAGTGTGACATCATACAATTGACATCAATTGTAACAAAACCATTTCAATGTCAACTCAACTCAATGCAATCATGCTACAATGAATGACATCGACACATCAGCTAGACTGCTTAAGGTTGACATCAATGCTAACATGAGCTAGCTGCCATCATGAACCAATGGAAACATCACCTAGCTGGATCCATGGACACCATAATACCAACAGACATGTACTAGACCTACTCCCAATGTTTTATACATTATCATACTAGTGTCATCATTATTGTCACAAAGTGTACCTTAAGTGTTGTACCTAGTCGAAGGGAGTCAATTGTACATTCTTAAAGGGAAGTTCTGATGCATTCTCCTAAACTACTATGTCTTATTCATCGTAAGGAAATATATCAAACATATTCCCCAATTATTGATCACTATAATACAAGATTTGTCATTATCGTCGCAAAGTGTACCCTAAGTGTCGCACTTAGAGGAGGCTGTCATATTGCAGCCACATTGAGGGGATCATGATTGTTCTTGTGTACTGAGTGCTCAATGTTGTGTCATCAATTTTTCTAATTGTATGTGATCATTCATAAATTCCAAACCTAGTTTCACTTCTATCTCACTGATCCCACACTTAGTCAAATTCATGAAAATTCCCGCGCGACCAACAGTAACCTCACTCAACCTCCTTGAACTGTGCATTGCATAGTAGAAAGGCTTAAGCTACCCCCCTTTCCTCTTAGAACTACACAATGCATAGTTCCTGCCTCTAAGGACTATGCATTGCATAGTTATAATGCTAAAGGATTACCTCCCTTCCCTCATAAAATATGCAATCTTTCCTCCTATCTAGTCGCTTGTTGTGCATTATGCAGTCTCAATCATGAATCTACCTCCTTGAGTCCTTGAACTATGCAATTATGAAATCCACTAGATAGTTCCTTTCTCCAAGGACTACACATTTCATAGTCTCAGTGCTCAACCTTGTCCTCTTTACCTCCACAACTGTGTAGTTTACCCTTCCAGTTAGTGTTCTTTTGCACATTGCATAGTGGCAATCCTTACGGTGTTTCCCTACCTCCCTGAGCTATGCAATTGTGAAATACCTAGGCCTCTCTCTCTCCTGAACTACACATTGTATAGTCTCAAGGCTCAAGCCTACCACACTAAGCACCAAAACTATGCTATATTCCTTCCTAGGCTTCCAGATCTATGCATTGTGCAATCCATGAGATTTCCTCCCGGTCTAGTACCCAATTCCAGGTTAACTAGTGGTTTTCAGGAAGAAAGTTAGAATAGGATATTTCTAAACTGATGTCATATTTTCATGAGTATATTTCACTTGTAGGTACTATATCTTGACCTAACAAGATGATTCTCGGAGAGGAAGAGAAGGAGACTATGCTAAAAGACACTTGTGAAGATGGAACTATGAAGAAGTCATCGAGCAAGAATATGAAGAGATACTAGATTCTGATAGAAGATCAATGATTAGGATCTTGTGAAGACTTCATACCAACTAGACCCTTAGAGAATGAATGCAAATCACATGCAAGATTCATCATGAAGATGCAAAGAAAGAAGAAAAAGGAGCATCTTGTCAATGCCACATCATCATGAAGTTCCATGTCATCATTTTCAAGAGTCATCTCAAGAGTCACATGTGTCATAGTGTCTTTCCACATCATTTGTGGAATGTAATTATGTAAATATTCCAAAATGATAAAATGTAAAATATGTGGAAGACCAAGGGTCCCACATGGAATATGAAGAGTCACTATTGAGTTCTAACATTATATAGAAGCTCAAAGGTCATGTAAGAATTCAAAAAGTCATTTTAGAATCTCAAGAGTCATGAGGGAGGTCAAGATTCACATGGGAAGTGAAGAGTCACCTCATTTGTTATAAATACACCGTCATAACTCATGCAATGAGATTTTTGGGACTCAAAATTCCCACTTTGGCTTCTCTAGAATTGTTATGGGAGATAAGATATTTGTTTGTAAGTGCAAGTGATGACTTTGTGTTCCACTATTGGGGCTATTGTGGCAACATTGTACTTCTGTATCTTGACACTTCCACTTAATATATGAAGCTTGGTGAGCCAAAAAATTTTCATGTATGTATCATGAATATAGTAAGACTATTCTTTATATGCTTGCGGTATATATTTTTTTCACATGTACTAAGGAAATTGAACTATTTTGGTGGCTTTGGTACTTATATTGTTGAAGGTGTGTTATATTTGGTTTTATGGTTGTGGTTGTCTTGTGAACTACTTTATAGGTTAACTAATGATCCTCTTATTCTCTTGTGTGTCTCTTTTAGGATAGTGCTATTAATTTTCTTCTATAGGATCACTCTCTTCCTCCTTGCCATGAAAGTACCTTGTATGCATCACATTTGTATGCCTCAAAGTGTTAGATTACTTTCTTGTTTCGAAGAATATTTGTATAACCTCTTATTTTAATAATGGAATCCAAGGAAAATCCATAAAGAAAGTGGAAATCATCTGTATTTCTGGTTGGGTTCCTACTCCAAATGGTGTGAGGTCTAATTGGGACTTCATATCAGGGAGACCCCCTTGGTTGATGGATTTGCAACACCATTAATAGATCCTTCAGTGATTCCATATGTAGGATTGCAAACCCATGGATACTCCTCTAGGTGCTAACTGGATGAAAAAGGATGCTTCTACAAGAGAGGCAGTAGATGGCACTATCTGCAGACAGTTGGTGGGGTCCTTGATGTACTTGGTGAACATAAGGCCTGATATTATTTTTTTAGTGAACCAACTTAGTCAGTTCATGGTGGAGCCATCCAAGTTTCATTGGAAAGCAGCAAAATATGTTATAAGATAACTCATAGGCACATCAAACTTTTGTTTATGTTACAAGTAGAATGATGGAGTGAAGCTCCAAGGCTTCACAAATGCAGATTAGCTAGGGATTCCCTTAGATAGGAAGAGCACATCAAGAGTAGTCTTCAATGCTAGGTCAACAAAAGTTTCTTGGTACAACTAGAAACAAATATTTGTAGCACTCAACTTAGTAGAGGCCAAGTCTATGGATGTTAATTAAGCAACATGTGAGGCTACTTGGATGAGGAAGATATTGGTGGGTCTCTTCAGTCAGGGGATGGATCCTACATTGATCCACTGTGACAATCAAAGTTGTATAAAACTCTATGAAAATCTAGTGTTTCATGATAGGTCCAAGCATATAAACATTAGGTACCATCACCTGAGATATTGTGTGTAGAGGAGGATTGTTATGTTACAATACATTCCTATAGAGGAGCAGGATGCAAACATATTCATAAAGGCTTTGTTAAGAGGCAAGTTCGAGTTCCACAAGAGCAGGATTGGGTTTGTTTAGGGCCCTTTTCTTGCTAAGAGGGAGTGTTAAATTGTAGTAAGAAAAGGATTCATTTGACTTGTGCCTTGGTCAAATGAGGAAATTCAAATTTCCACTTCAACAGGATGCGGTTTTAGGAAGTTAGGAGGAGTGACATGGCTAAATAACTCACTTAAGTCAATCAATTCAAGTTTTTGGGCTAGAAGTAGAGTTGTGTGCAAGTTGGTGGCTAAGATATAGCTATCTAGAGGTGTTATCTTTAGTGAAAGTCAGATATCTGAGCTCTAGTATAGAATATAGTCAGTATGAGTTTAGTTGAGTAGTTGTAACTGTTGTAAACTCAACTAACTCTCAGTTAAATAGTAAATTTACTAAAAATATCCCTATTCATGCATGCAATTCGAATTTCCTAGTGAAGTTGGAGAGAAAAGGCACATTGTAATTATCATGGTATATTAGTGAGTTTAAAGTGTTTGCATGTAGCAGGCTCAACTAATTCTCATGGATTTACGCAAGGAAATAGGACCTTCCCTATTCTTTAGGAGCAGAAATTATGCAAGGAAATAGGAGGAGGTAAGAGTTCTATTTTGGCTAAGTATTACTATGGCAGAGACATGAGGAGATCAATATTGCATTGGAGAGGGAGCTTCAAGCATTGAATTTATCATTATAATATATCATTGTTCTCATATGATATAATACAAATAGAGGATGGTTTTTCCCCAGTTGGTTTCCCTAGTAAAAACTGTGTTCATTGTGATTGAATGATTGCATGTGTTTCTATTGCCAATTTTCCTTTCACAAAATTTAGTATAAGATCTTTTTGTCTATTGGTTTTAGTCTGAATTCATTAGAAACTAAAAATTATGATTTATTTCTACACATACATAAATGGAAGACACTTCAAAGTAAAAATATATCATTATATTTTGAAGTAGTGATTGGAAAAAATTATTCATAAGAGAAATAAAAATGGGTTATAAAGATGCTAAGTTATGAGTTTGAAACTATCTACAAAAAGGGAAAACAAAATATTGTGGAAGATGCAATCTCAAGGAAGGAGGAAGACATAGAGGGTTTACTATGTGTTATTTACATTCCATAATTTGATAGGGTGGAAAAGGCAAGGATATAATGGAAGCAATATTAGATTCTATGAAAGATAAATAACAACTAAAGGAGGACTCCATTGCAGTAGAAATGTTTATGTGAAAGAATGATTTGTTGTGGCATCAAGATCACTTATACTCATTTAATAATTCTCAATACAAACAGAAGGTCCTTTTGGAATTACACACTTCTCCTATAGGAGTACATTTAGGGTTCTTGAAAATGTATGATAGGATCGTGAAGGATTTTTTGGGAAGGTATTAAAGTAGATGTGCAAAATTTTGTGGCTGAATGTGTGGTATTCCAACAAAATAAGGGAGAGATAATCAATATCCCAGGGATCCTACAACCATTATTCATACTAGGCTAGCATTGGGAATAAGTTTCAATGGATTTAATTATAGGTTTAGCCAAAATCTAAATGAAAGAGTGTCATTATGGTAATGGAACATCAAATGTCAAAGTATGCCCATTTTTTCTCTCTTTCTCATACTTTTAAATCAACTACAATGGCAAAATATTTCATGGAATTAGTCCAAAATATACATGGAATACCGAATATTATTGTAAGTGACAAAGATCCAATTTTTATTGGAAATTTCTATATTGAATTATTTCTTGTTTGGCTACTCAATTGGATCATAAATCATCTTATAATTCTCAATATGATGGGAAATTTGATATTGTGAATAAATTTTTAGAATGATATTTACATTGCTTTGGATATGATAAAAATACACAATGGGTTAAGTGGTTTCCCTTGTCAAAGTGGTGGTACTACACATCCTTCTATACTTCATCACAAATTTCACCATTTAGGAAATTTATGGATATCATTCTCCATCCATCACATCACCCTTAAAAGGGATTGTAAAGTCTCAAGTAGTAGAGGACCACGTATGACACCGATAATAATTCTCAAACTATGAAAGGAAAACTTGACTATAGCATAAAATAGGATCATACAAAAAGTAGATCAACATCATAGTGAAAGATAATTTAAAGTGGGAGATTAGGTAGTTATGAGGCTACAACCATATAAATATATGTCCCTCAAGAAAAAAAAGGAGGAAAATAATTTATCAATGCTGTATTATGGCATGTTACCACTCAAACTAGCAGGGCTCCTAGGATGGGATCCTATAGTTCAATTACTAGGTGAAGGGAAACAATGGAGTGATAGCCCACTGCCACCTCAGCTAAGGCTCCTTGCTCTTTACGGAATTTCACCGATGGGAGGAGATCTAGTATAAGAGAAATCACAATAATGGATATGTCAATTAAAGGATGAAGGTTTATTCCCAAACACATATTCACAAGAGAGACTCAATGATATGGCTTTCTCTCTTGGGAAGCAAGGTTATATGTTCTCTAGGAAGGACTAGGAGGATTATTACGGCTAGGGTTTGGGGATGTATATTGTAAATATGATACCTAGGCCTATAAGTCCTTATGAAGAATTGGCCTTTATTTGATTTTTGTGAAATTGGAGTTATTAGGTTGTGGGACCACACGAGGCCAAGCAGACCAAAAAGGGAATGTGAAATTATCAAGGGCTACTAAATCCCAATACAAATGACGATGATGAAAATAAATCACCTCACTTCTATTTATAAATTCACTAATGAGTTTGATTCTTATAAATTGGCCTAATTGAGCCCCAAATAATAAAATAATGTGCAATAATAACATCCCTTGGTGACAAGCCCACCAAGATATCTCAATGACATAATAATAAGCCTCTCAAGAGGGTTGAATAATTAATAAAGTGAGTCGTTGGGTATTTTAGGAGGCCTAATGAAATCCTGTGTTCCATGATGTGAGAATGAACCTCAAACATAGTGGACAAGGGGTTGGCCCCTTATTTCTATTCAAAGCCCTTTGGTGCCCCCAAGTGGGTGTGAGGGGCACAAGGACATCCTCATGGGTCTCCAAGTGGATTAAAACTACTTGTAAACCATCAGGAAGGGCTAGGAGGATGTCGTAAGCCCTCATTTGGATCCTAAATCATTTGCTAAGTTTATGGTACAAGTGTGGAGTTGGATGGGCTTGGTGAACTAGGTGCATCATCCTCATCCAAAAATGTGGAACACAAGCAATCAATGAGTGGTGCTAGGGATCCATGAAGTACTCTCTGTTATGCTGGAGACCCATGGCTCTCAACACTCACCCTACAAGTGCCAATGTGACCTTCTAGAGGGCTAGGACCCTATATAGGGAGACCAAGCCCCAAATGGAGACCCGCCTGCAATCTTTCATAATATCCAATGCAACCCCTTTCCCTCCAATACAACAAATAATTAGAATAATCAAGTAAAATAGCTTACAAGTCATGGAATCAATGGGGCACTTCATGGTGGCATGCCCTTCCATAGTGGGCGTTGGCATGTAAAAGTGTCTCCAAGCTCAATGAGGGGGTTAATCAATGACCCTATTAGGTGCTTTCAACCTTTAAAGGGGGTGAAATGTCCATGGTACATCCCTCAAGTGGTATCTGGTAAATGATATGAATATGGAACAGAGTGGGGATCAGGGGAATCATCCAGAACACATGTCATGGTACAAGGGTAGATATATTAGGGTAATCCAGCACCAGGGTATATGAGTTTAGGAGGGAGAAAATCACAGCATGTGAGTTACCCTGACCTCTATTTTTCCACCCTTCTTCATAATCCTTTTTCCTTTGATTGACTCTTCATGATAACTGCTCAGGGCTCGAAGGGATGAGAGCATGTTGTGTAATATATAACAATGGATACCCATTTAAGGTAGGTCAGTTCATCACCCACCAAGGGTTGGGAAAATAATGGGTTCCTTGATGATGGAGGAGGCTCATCTAGGGCCCATGGGAACTAGGGTGGTGGCCATGGATAAAGGGGTAGAGCTCATGTTTGGATTTTTCCCACGTGATAAATTTGTATGTCATGAATATGTTTTTAATTTTGTGGTACATTTCCTCTTGAGAGTGTCCAAATTATGATTTCAGGTTGAAGGATTTATATTTTTCAAACACTTCTGAAATCGATCAACTTCTTACCCCTCTTATGTATGTCATAAGGTTAATCATCTTTTTGGCACAATCTCTCTTCTTAAATGATAGAAAATGTTTGTGTTATTCAGTGAATCAAAACCCTTGGGTTGGTATGAATACCTGGTTTGATTTGACCCTTTCTTCTAATATTTTTCTATCTTGGTATCCTGATTGGTTTCCTAAGTTTTTGATATCATTGATTGTTTTAAATGCTTTAATATTTCATATTTCTATCATGTATTCTAATCAAATACGAAGGGAATCAATGGAAAATCAAGGATCTTATAGCCACCAATATGGTCATAGTCATTTTACATTGATTGATTTTTTTGAATCCAGTGAACTTTAAGGTTTATCATTTACAAATTCAGATGCTTGTCGAATAGTTTAGGAACTTCAACATGAGCTGATGGTTATGTTAGGTTCTCGCCATCTTGACAAGGCTCCTAAACAAGATCAAATCAAACTACCCTCATAATATTCTCTTTGCAATTTGAATATGTTAATTGAAAATTCATTTTCTTATCAGGGTTTTCAAATCTATTGTTTTGGATATCATTATCCAATCGCTAAATGGTTTAGACAAATCTTACCTGCAAAGCTTCATCGCAAATAACAAGTTTCTATCTTTCTTTATTTTTGCTAAAATTGAAAACACAAATGAATGTACTTTTGTGAGAAACGTTAAAGGTTTGTATGATCATCATTTCAAGCAACAAGGTAAAGCTCGAGGCTAGTTAAATTTAGTTAGTATGGCACATTCTTTTGTTAATAGGAAAGACCTTCAATTCATTGTGAAATATTTTCAAATTGTTTTATTTACTCTTGCATAATGTTTTATATTTCTTTTAATTGATTCTATCTTTGTGATTGCAGGTCGAGAGCAGTTATGATGGCTACCTTGGAAATTCCATTACACTTAGCCCTGACCTTATAGCCCATTAGGTTATGAGTAGGTATAGGTACATTCTAGCTCTCTAGTTACATTGCATGATCCTACATTTCACCCTTCACTAGTCCTTGCATTTGGGTTGTTTTCTTTGTTTCTTTTATCTTCTTGATATGCCTTGTCTTGTATTTCTTGCTTTTGTTTAATAATACTCTGCATGAAAATGTTCTCACTTGGCTCAAAAGACAGTGTGGCAAAACTTGAAAAGGGAAATTGTGACGACGAGAAATGCTTGTCTTATATGTCATCCTCTTCTCTATCTTGGGTTCACAAATATTTAAAGTCAATGATGTCTAAATAGAAAATATGATTTGTTCCAGATGAAATCCTTTCATTGAACTATGAAGCCCATGTTTTTATTAATATCTTCATTTCAAATCAACCTTGTATTTAAATGGTGTTCTTCTTGTTGATCTAATCGAGTCAAAGAAGGGAAAAGGGAAAATAAATAGTGAGAAAACCAATATCAAAGGTATATATAATCTTCTCTCAGGGAACAACCTCTTTTTATCTCAATAAGTCAAGATCCCTCTTCCGCCCCAGTAAAATAAATAAGTTCCTAAGCACAATCCTATAAATACATAAATAAAGGGTGAAAGAAGAGAAAGGCATCCTACGTAGAGATGTGAAGAAAGTAAGTTCATCAGGGTATTGTTCAGGATCACTGGTAGTGAAGTAATGCTTTTGTTCCACTAGTGACTCTGTCAAGGTACTGTCCAGGCTTGTTGGAAGTAGAGAAACACTAAAGATGAAAACTAAGACTCTAATTATCTTAAAATCATAATTTTATATTACCCTTCTCCTAAATTGAATCAATTGTGATTTGGAAAGCTTTGTGAGTGTGTTCAATCGAGAAAAGGGATAGAAGAGACTATATCTATAGCCGAGTCAAATGAGAGAGCTAAGGTAGTCCATGCAATGAATCAATACTTCCTGAAAGGCTGAGAATTTTCACTTAAGGATAAAACCTGAACAGAGAAGCTAGAGTTCTATCAGTGTGTGACCAAGTGTTGATGCTGCAATCAAAACTCTCCAAAATTTTGAATATATGTGAATTTTCAAGCCTAATAAGGATCTAACGATCTATTGTTCCATAGTCACCTCATGATCGATTAATGTTACACTAATTGTTTAAGTATTCTTTTCAGTTTATAAGTATTAATGTCACTTTCTCACACATGTTCAGTCTGTAACAACTTCATGAGCACATTCTTTTACACAATCTTGAATAGGCTGTTTGGAAAAACACTGAGAGGGGGGGGGAGTGAATCAGTATTTAAACTTTCATAATAATTATTTTCTTTTTCAAACTATATACGCTATTTTACAAAAAGCAACCAGCGTATGTCCGTGCATATAAAGAATGAAACCACTGTATAGATAATAAATTTTGAGAAACAATTAATTCATTGTCTTAAATCAGATGTGATGCATTTACTAGGCAGTAAATAGATGCAGTAAGAACATAATAAATCAAAAAAATAAGAAGAAAAAATGAACACCAGGATTTTTCAGGTGGAAACCCAATGTGTGAAAAAACCACCGCTGATGTCGTCTTAGTCTTCAATCTTCTTATTATAAAAAGTGTTTACAAGTTCAATATCAGTGCAGAATTTTTCCAGTAGGCAGGCATCTACTTGCTGAAGGCTACAACCTTCACTCATTTTCTAGCTTCTACTGGAAAGGAGCTCCAACCCAATAGCTCTTGTACTAGCTGATATGTTTACCAGTATGTAGGCGTTGACCTACAAAAGGCTACTACCTTCACTCTTCCTCCAGGGACCACGTTTCATAAATTTTCAGACTGGATACTCTTGGTATGCAATATGTAGGCCACGTTTCATCACATTTTAATTAATAAACACACTTACACACAAAAGAACACCTTAAGTGAAGGTCACTTGGTTTACACCACCAAGCCAAGACTTAACATAATAAATTTATCTCCCCACACAGAGACAATGGCATATTGTTGATCTACCTTCACCATTTCCGTGTCACTTGTGTCTTACCACCATTGCACCACCAAGGTGTTTATTTCGGAGACTCTTAGGCCTTCATCGCTAGTTTCTACTTGGGCATATTACTCCTCCCTGCAGGGTTCAATTTCATAGTCCCTCGAGTCCCCATACCAGCTCTCCTCCTAGTTCATATAATTCCGAGCCTCCTTCACCGCATATCGTCACCATGTCTCGACCCATTGCTGATGCAAGAACCCAACCTGGTGTTGGCTCTGGTTTTACCTCGGTGGTCACATCTAGCGTAACAGTCTCAGGAACCATTCCAATAGCCCCCATGCTCCCTTTTATTTTTTGGTTAAGTATCCCAAATTTTAGCCAGTTGATAAATGACCCTATACACCACGATTCTGGTTGGCCTGCTATGCCGACTAAGCTTCCCTCAGACATCCAAAATTTTGAGGGTAATTCTGGAGAGGACCCTACTAATCATGTCGCTCCTTCCACATGTGGTGTTCATCCAATTCCATTACTGATGACTCCATTCATCTTCGTCTGTTCCAACACACGCTCACTGGAGACACTGCAAAATGGTAAGTAGACCAGCCTGTCGCATCTCATTCCATTTTCACGATGCTTTCTAAAGCGTTCCTCTCATATTTTGAATTACCTCTCTAGTACGACACTGGTACAGAGATATTGACCTCATTTTGTCAATCCTATGCCACTCGTCTTTCTAATCATGTTCAGGAATGGTGTAGAAAGAGGAGCACATGTTGAGCCCAACCCTTCAAATACCTTGTCTACCTATATGGGTTTCTAAGGAGCCTTTTATCACCCATTGGAAAAGATGTCACATCCCATTTTCCTCAAATAGAGGAAGAATCTCTCCAAACTGTTCTGAGATATGACGTGATTTATGCATAATCCAGTTATGTCTATACCGTCATTCCACACAACCCCCATTCGGGAGGTGAAAATGCACTGGGGCAATCTCACACCGCCAATGGTATCATTGGAACCCTCTCACATCCTTCACCATATACTTAGAAAAATTATGGCTATTCATAGGGGGCACTAGTTCCTCCAACACTTATGCCCCTCCTGCTAGAAATATCTTTTCAGGGCCACCCAAAGCTCAACTTGTCTACTAAACTGTTGCTCCTACCTATGCATAGCTAAGTGATCTAGCCCCTCAAGCATTGGCATGAAAGCCTCCCATGCATCCTCAGCCCTAGCAGCAACCGCCCCCTTAGGGTCAAGTGTTTTTTGCAGCAGAGTGCAACCAATCCCCAAAATTTGAAGAAAAATAATAAGGGGAAAGGTAACAAGGGTAACCAGGGTAATGAAGGTAATCAACCTAGTGAACCCTAGGGGAACCAACCTAACACTAACAACCATCAACAGGGAAGTCAACCCAAGAAAAACAAGGATATTCGTACGAACAATCCTTGTGCATGTTGTGGTGTACATGGCCATTATACACATGATTGTCCTCTCTTTCCCCATATGTGCCAAATGTGGGAAGTTCAAGTAGCTTCGAGAGGTCAACAATCACCTCAGAATATTGTTCCATCTCAACTAGCAGTGATTACAAATCCTTTCCGTCAATAAGGATTTGTTGTTGCTCAACGTTAACCAGGTCAAGCAGCCCACCCCCCCAACCTTCTGGTCCCAGTGACTACCATATCCTCATGATGAATTTTGATGAGGTTAATCCCTCCGATTTCAACCTGCAAACTCAGTCACGTCAATATGAAAAGCCATTTACTTTGCCCACCAGTGAGTCTAAAACTAAAACATCTACTAAGCCTCTTACAAAATCAAATGGTCCACTACAAATACCTCAACCTAAACTTGAGGCAATTCCTAAGATCCCCAAGGGACCATTATGCAGTAACGCGACTTCTAACCGAGTTTCAGATACATACAATATAGTAGACGACTTGGTGCAATCACCTACCACCATGTCAATGCTGGAAGTACTCAAGTCATGCTAATCTCAAAAGAAAGCTCTACTAACTTCTTTGGGCATAGTAGATCCTTCTGACGATCATTTGATTGTCTTCCTAGTTGATAAATCATAACATCCCCCATTACCTTCATTTGTTGCCTTCTAGATACCAGTCTGAGTCTGTAATTCCATCATCTCCCGATGCATTATTGACGATGGTGCATCCACCTGTGTGATGTCTGCTACCATTTGGAAACAAATTAAGTCATCTGAGTTTTCCCCATACACCATCACTTTGTGTGCTTGGGATGGACACTCCTCCGAGCCTCTTGGCATGTATTGCAATTGTCCTGTGACTCTTGTAGGCATGTATCGAAAGATTCCATTGGATTATTGGAGTTATTATTACTGTTTCATTTTTCTATTTAACTATGATTGTGGCATACATCAGGACTTGGCAAGTTTTGTTTCTATCAGTTGCTGTAGATCTAAAATGTTTAGCAGCCTTTTATATTATTGGCATTGTTTGTCATCGATAGTCTTAAGTGTTTCGTTTTTGTACATACTCAAGGAGAAAACACTATAACAATGGAAGAGAAGAGGATCAAAGGAAAAATATTCTTAGAGAATAATGCAATGATCCAAATGAGGACACTAGCCAAGGTAAACCTAGGGAAATAAATCATCCTTCAGCTAGGGCTTACCTTATCTCAAGATCCCACCATCAAAATTTCTTGAAATTCGGGTGGCCTCTAAAGGAAACCATAACACAGTAATGGACAAGAGTTAAAAGTATTTTGATGGCTAGAATGTGAGATAAGTAATGCCCTATATTAGCTATGGAGGCTAGGCCTGGATATAGAAGGAGAGGTGAGAGGAATATGGGTTAAAAGTGACCACCTTTCGAACGATTAATGCCTTTTACCTTGGGAGAGATGGATTAAAGGAAATTTTATGGTTTGGAAGAGGTTTACCCAATCAAGGAGGTCTTCAACCAACTTCGCATGACATTAGGGCATGAGAGAATCTACTTGAGATCTTTATACTTCGATATGAAATAATTGATGACTTATCGTGATGTATTTCAACAAAATAATCTCTAGGAACATTCAAACATTCACACATGTCCCATGAAATTATGCAACGCTACAAAGAATCCAAATCCCCACAAATTTCACATACGAAAGCAATAAATTTCAAACTTGTATAGTGAAAATCCTAGAAAAATTCATGTGGCAAAGTAAATAACAAGAATATGAATGAAAAAATTTACTTACATGTAAAAATGAGTATATCTAATCACCAGCTTATTCCAATAATGAAGCTCTAAGGCAAGAGAAATAGATCCAAACAACAGAATTCATCCATAACATCCAAACCCATCCTCTAGTAGGGAATTTGAAATTCTCAAGAGCTACTAAATCCCAATCCAAGTGATGATGATGAAAATGAATCACCTCACTTGTATTTATACAATCACTAATGTGTTCGATTTTCCTAATTTGGCCTAATTGAGCCCCAAATAATAAAATAATGTGTAATAATAAGATCCCTTGGTGACAAGCCCACCAAGATAACTCAATGAAATAACAATAAGCCTCTCAATACGGTCAAATTATAGATAAAGTGAGTCTTTGGGACTTTGAGGAGGTCTAATGAAGTATTGAGTGTACCATGATGTCATAATGGACCTCAAAATAGTAGACAAGGGGTTGGCCCCTTGTCTCCAAGTAAATCCCGGCGGTGCCCTCAAGTGGGTGTGAGGGGCATAAGGACATTCTCATGGGTCTCCATGTGGATCAAAACTTCCTATAAACCACCTGTAAAGGATAGGAGGATGTCATAAGCCCTCATTTGGACCTCAAATCATCTGCCAAGTGTATGGTGCAAGTGTGGAGTTGGTTTGACATGGTGAACTTGTTGGCATTGTTGTCATCAATGGAAAAATAACTACAAGAGTAGCAAGACAAGAGTAGCTTGGGAAGACGAACAACAAAGAAAAATGAGATCAATAAAAGGGAAGAAAGGAAAAAGAGAAGCAAAAGATCCGCAAGGAAAAAGAGAAAAGGAACAATAAAAGATCAATAACAAAGGTATGCAAGGTATTCACAAAGGAATAGTTTCTAGAGCAAGGCATGTTTGATATACAGGAAAAAGAGCAAGGGTGATGGAAAATGCTTCAGGAAATATGTTGTTGCAAAGATGCAAGGAAAAACATAATCATGATCATTATTGTGATGCAAGGAAAAGGAAAGACTCCATGACGACAAAGGAAAAACTCCATGACAACAAAAACAAGACAATACTGAAGGTGGTTGAGGAAATGGCATGAAGAAAAGATGGTTTTGATCATATATATGGCTTTAGAGAGTGAATTGTTCATACATATACTTGCATTTATTTCATATGTTGTGTGCATATTGTTTACATTGGAGAATGCTTGCACTATGTGCATGAGTTGTGATTTTATAATGTTTCTTTTGGCATTATGTTTATATTGGTGTACCTAATCATTATAGATGGATGAAATAATATGTGGTGGGGAAATTATTTATTTTCTAATATTAAAAATATGAAGAGCTTGGAAATGAATGAGTGGAAGGTAAAGAGTCAAGCCTATTCACTTCATATTCTTATGTGGGATACAAACAACCTGCAAATCATCTTTATAAAAGATGTGATTTTGGAAGACGTGGAGAGGTTAGAGAGTTGGAGAATGTGTGAGAGATAATTTAGGTGTTATGAATTAGTTACCTGGCACATATGAATATTATTTGAAGCAAATTTTAAGGAAAGAAGAGGCAGAAATGAAGATGGAGATATGAAAAATTTATTTAGGTAGGAGAATATTGTTATTATGTGCTACTGTGATGTTTTGGTTTTCTTATTACTTGTTGTTCACATGTTCAATCTGCTAGTCATTATTTGTTAAACTACTCATGTAATGTTTCAGTTAATGAGTTTAATGAAAATCATTTTAAATTCCATGAATGGATTAAACTAATTCACCCCCCCATCTCTCAGTTTAGTCATGTTTTCATTAATTGGTATCAGAGAAGGTTGCTTTTGTATGATCCTAACAGCTTGAAGGTAGGTCTAGTTGACTCATGGACTATCAAAGTGTACCCATTTTGAGTTTTGTTAGTGTCAGTCTTTGCAGCCTTCCTCCAGTGATCAAACATGCTCTTACAAAGTGATTTTAAGGTGTCAAGGTCAAATTTTGTCATTTCAGTGAGTCTTCAAGTAAAATTTGGTCTCTAGGTATTAGGTCTAGGGTTTGCTTTTACTCCTGTCAAAGTTGTCCAAATTTCGGTCCATGTCACCATTTGGCTGAGTGTACCATCATTCAGAGAGATTTCATCATGATTTCATGTTCCAATGGGTCATTTTATACCTTGTTCATGCTTCAGTTGTGCCTAGGTAAGGCTCATTTCCCTCTCCTAGGGTTTTGAAGGTAATTTCTCTTGGATGGTCAAATCATCAGCAAAACTTGTATCTTGATGTTCATACACCTTCCCCTATCCTTAATGTACCTTATTAAACACTTCCCATCACTGATATCCCTCAAATTCCTCATTTTCGCACAAACCCTAGTTTCTTGCTACAACTTGACAATTTTCTAGGCTAGACCTGTGTTTTTCCCTTTTGGACTGTTATAGACATTTTTGTGACTTACAACTTTGAGCATGAAATGTCCATAATCCAAGGGATCCAAAGTCCCTAAAAATGTTGTTCCTGCCCCTAAAGGAACAAGGTCAACCAATGACAGCTTCTCCCAGAAGTTCTCCACCAAAAACCACTCAAACTAGTCAAATCAGGATCAATTCAGAAGCTCCACTAGCTGCCTGCGTTGCAAAGAACCCAAATACACTGGCTAGGTGTGTTGCAACACACTTGAATGCACTACCCAGGTGCGTTGAGTGGGAAATGACAAGTGGCAGAGTCATTAAACGAGGTGGAAAGACCATGGAAGCTTCCAGAATCTTCTCCAATGACACTTGCTTCACTGAATTCGACCAAGTGATGAGTAAGAGGCTCTCAGTCTCCAAGTGGAAGCAAGAACTGACAGAGAGAAGCCACAAGTAAGAACATAAGTTGACTCATCCTCTCTGCTTACATCTATATATGGATCCCTCATCCCAGAGATCCAGGGGCTGGAATTTTGTACTTTGCAGAGAATTGTTGTTGGTTTGAGATTGAGATTAGTACATTGGGTGATTTATGCTTTGTTGGAGGAGAGGAAGGGATTCCTTTGCTGGGAGGTAGATGCTGGATCAAAACTCACTTGGTTGTATCTCCTCTTGGACTTTCTTATCATATCAATAAAATTATTTGAGTTTCTCCTACATGCTGTGTATCAATGATGTTTTGTTATATTTGCATGTTTAGCTTAATCTGATCTTGAGCTTTTTATGAATGTATATCTATATCTTCGTGTAGTTTCTCTCTCTTGTGATCTTGCAGGAATTCGGTGAAGCTGGGCCGGTAAGGGAGGAGGGAGCTGGGAGCTATTGAAGAGAGGAGCGATTGGATCAACAAACTAGCGAAAGACACAGGTTAGTTACATCCTTTCTCCTCATTTACATCTCATAAAGAAGAATACTCAAGTAGTTTTCCTTGTTTGTTGCTAAGGCACTATCACACCTTAGAGTGGGATAGGGGCGTTCTGAATAGATACTTTTCCCAACAACAAATTGGTGACTCCACTGGGGAACGTATCTATTTAGTTTATTTGTGTTTCTATTGTTGTTCTTCTCATAAACTTAGGAGTGGAGAATCAAACTGCATTTGCCATTTACAAATGCAAAGTAGATATCTGCCACTCTAGTCCACTCACTGGGCCTGTTTATGATCTAAACAAGCTGATCCACAAATGCTCTAACTGCCCTTTGTGATAGCTCTTAGTCCTCCTTTAAATCATCCTTCTAATTGTACCTTATTGATAGCTTTTATCCGGCCAAAATCCATAGATTAAACTGCAAACCCTGACCCAGAACCTGGAGACCATTCTCGTTTCTGCTTCAGCGCAGGCTCTGTGAAGAGACTCTGCATTTCAACGCAGGTCCCGAGAGGGATACCTGCGCTGCAATTCAGTTTCTCTGTGCAACAGGTGCGCTGATCAGCCTTTGCCCTGTGCAGCTGTGGTTCTTTGCATCCTTGTGTTCAGTTTTATCTCTGTTTTTTGCAGCCTGTTATCAGTGTGTGTACCTATCTGAAAACCCCTTTTCTCTGCCTTAATTCTGCCTCAGTTGTATAAAAGAAACTGTATTTGTTTTTGTGTATTTGTTACATCATTTGCAGTTTCCCATTACAAAAGTAAACTAGTCATACTGTCGCCCTTAGATCTAGACCTGTCATAAGTGTCGTTTTGATCTTAGGAGTAAATTTGTTTGCTGTTGACAGTTGATTGCGCTTTTACTTTTGTCTTTTGGTTTGAATTTATGAATTTCTAGTGTCGAAACAAGTGTTTACTTCAAAATCATAAAGTGTCGTAATCGTCTTTTTGATTTTAAAAAGAAATTTGTACAACAGCTTTCTTTTTAGGCATCAATATTAAGAAAGTGAAAACAAATACATGCATTTGTGCATTTGCATTTTGATAGTTTGTATGGTTTGATTTAGGAAAAGTGCATTTACAGTGTGCTCTATGCTCTTTGAGAAAAGTTTGTGTCTTTCTTTTCCCCTTGTAGCTAGTATTTTCATTGTTGAAAAGAGATAATGCTTGCTTATCATCTTTAGACTGCATTTAGGAATTGTATATACATCTCGTGGTGATCCAAAAAGGCAAACTTCTAAGAAAGATCAACCTAAAATAAATTGAATGAACTTAACAACACATTGGAACTTAACGCACAACATAGAGGTCTAGGCTAGAGATGTGTTCTGGCGTCGTAAAACCTGGTGACTGTCGGCCTCACTGATGGTTGGGTGATTCCTCCTGAGAGACGATAAGCACCAGTACGGATTGTGCTCCCATGTACCGTCGAGTATATATTGGGAGACCCCTATAGGCATAAAACCTTTATCCATAGGAAGCCGTGTCGGCCGCCCTACTGATCGCAATGCACTGAACACAGCATTCGAGAAGATTGACCGCCCGTACCTTAAAAAGTATTCTGCGGTTTTGCGATTGGTTTGGCACACCCTCTACCTAGAACTCCAGAGCAGTCCCTTTCGTTCCTTTTCAGACTCCTTAATAGAAAAGGTCCATCTGAGCACTTGTCACTTCAGGCTCATTAAAAATCGAAGGAGACTAGAGTCATCTTTTGCTTTTTCTCGACTCTTTAAAATTGAAAAAGCAAGTTGTGTCCAAGCGTTGTTAAAATTTATTTTAAATGGAATATTCATACCCTTTTTCCTACGTTGATCTTTAGGTTGAGAAAATGGAGCCTACCAACCAAGGAATTCCCCTTGGTGGAAATCCTAGTCCCTTCTCCTCTTGGGGAGATGTTGGTGCGCCCCATATGGCCACATTGTCGCTTCCAGGACTGACAATTGGCTTGCCAGTCTGGCTCTTCTCAACCAATGTCGTTCAAAACACCACTATTCCTGAACAGTCGAATCAGCAGTTAGACCAGTCCAGAGTTACCCACCAGCCTTCTACTTCCTCTAATTCTTCCTCTCCTCCTTCCTCTTCGCTTGATGGGGCTGGCAAAGCCAAAAGCCAAGTTCCTAAGGAGAAGAAGGAAAAGAAGAAGAAAGAGAAGAAGAAGAAGGAGCCAAAAGCGACTAGGGGCAAACGAGTGTCGTCTAATAAAAATCCACACACTACACTGACCAGGCCTAAATCGCCATGTGTCATTTGCAAGGGAGACCACTTTCACAGAGATTGTCCCTGCATCCCTCATATACTAAGGGACTGGTCTCCCCGTTTGCACAATCCGGTGGCGTCAACCTCTGATAGCCATGTTGAAAGCACGCCGTCAACTAGCGAAAGTGAAGTCCCAGGACAAAAAGGGAGAGCTAGATCTCCCTGTAAACTGTGTGAAGGCAATCACGCCATCCACCGTTGTCCCTTCTTAGACGAAGCTAAAAGAGTTTTGGATGATCGTCCGGTTTCACCGTTACGACTTCCTCCTGGATATAAAAAAACTCTTGCCAAGTCCTTCGTTAGTTGAGAATCCAGCTGGCCCACTCAAGTGGTCAGCTGAAGCGCCGGTCATTGAAGATGAACCAGCTGAATCCATACCCGACGAAAGTCAAAAGGTCAAGGCGGCAGTTGACCCGGTCTTGCCTTCAGAGGTTTTATCTTCGAATGATACAGTCACTGAAGAGGATAAAGATGACACCATCCAAATTCTCTTCATCAACACAGACTCCGACGAGCACGGGGGCAATCCCCCCATTCCTTTATCGCAGGAAGGAAGTTCGTCAGAGTGATACCCGGCCGTCTACTCGGTCCCACCACCAAGCAACCTAGTTGTCTCCTTCGACTCGAACCAACTAGGCAGACCCCATTTGCCAGCAAGCATACCATTCAGAATTATCGTTCAAATATACAGAATGGTCATGTTTGGCACCATCATTGATGAGGGGGCATCTGTGAGTATCCTTTCCTCTATTGCTTGGAAAGCGCTTGGCTCACCATCGCTTTTGCTTGAAATGAGAAATCTGACAGGCTTTGATAAAGGAACCAGTCGACCTTTAGGGATCCTCCCCAATGTGCCCATAACATTGAAAGGGAAGACCGTTCAAATGAACATGATGGTCGTCCAAGGACCCTTGGATTATAACCTACTCCTTGGACGAGACTATATATATTGCATGGGAGCCATCGTCTCCTCACTCTTTAGAGTAATGTGTTTTCCGCACGAAGGAAGAGTGGTCAAGCTCGTGGACCAGCTTTCATTTCCCGGATCACGCATCGCAAATAGTCATATACCATCCCTAAATGGTCTCTTCACGCAAGAAATGTCTCAACCCACGGTCCGTCCTCCTGATGAGTGCGAGTAATTCAGAGGGATATGACTGGAACCCAGGGGGCATGCATCCTGGTCTGCTTCGGCAGGAAAACTTTGGGTATAAGGTAGGTTTCCGCGGGAGAATATGACTAGTCCATACCCCGTCCGTGATTGGAAGAGGGGTTGTTCTAGAATAAGATTCTTTTGTCAAAGTTATGTGTTTGGCGCTCGTTGTCACTCACCTTTGTTTATCTCGGTAGACATCGCCGAAGAAGTGTTTTGTTTGAAAGATTAATAGAACAATCTTTGGGTGACCTGAAAGAGGTAGGCCTCTCTCGGTAAAACAATTGTTTTGGCGGAAGTGAAGTAGAGGTAACCTTGAAACTCTGTTTTATAACTGGGGGTATGCAAACCTTTTGGAGTGCAAGCAAAGAGCAATTATTTATCTGTTTTTTGGGATTAGTCGTTTCCAAACTTGCATAACGAAAGGATGCGAGGCATAGCTTTGTAAGGCGCAAGCTCCATAAAAAATGGTATCTTACATGAGACATTCTTATCATATGACTGGATTAATCGAGCAGTTTTAGCACATAGTTCATGCTCGTTAAAAAATAAACATAAGATCGACCAGTTTTAGCACATAGTTCATGCTCGTTAAAAAATAAACATAAGATCGAGCAAGTGTTTCAACCCACGTTTAAGCTTGTTAAAAAATGAACTATCCTCTGGTAAATAACCACCGTGAATGTAACATTATCAGCCATTAAAGCCTTGGTCGTGTTTGCACCGTCACCTCCACTTTTCCATTGGCCGATCATTCACCTCCATATGATTGTTTACCTATTTTGAGGAACAGCTACGAAGAGTGATTTCACTAGCCATCCTTGTGACACTGTCGTGCTTGGAAAATTCCAACCCTTACCTGGAATCAGCTGCTACCCATTTTATCACTCGTTCCTCAAAAGACGAGTCTTCTTTAAGCTCTTTTCATTTGACTCGTAAAATATGAAAAGATTACCGAGTTTTGGCCTTCTAGCTCGTTAAAGCGACAGGAAGAGCTATCCCTCCTCTAGATTTTAATCTTTTTGGACCTGAGGGATTATTGCATAAAAAGATCGAGTGCTTGTTTTGTTCGGCTCGTTAAAACTATCAAAAAATCATCCCTTCTGTATTGTTTTATACTTTTTCAGACCCAAGGGATTAGATGACGAAAAAGGACTTTCGGAGTTAACTTTACGTACCTTTTCAGACTCTCTAAAAATGAAAAGGACCGAGTTATCTTTGTCGTTAGACTCGTTAAAAATATTAATAGCGACAAACTTGTCTTTAGACGAGAACGAGTTTCACTATCACTAGGCTCGTTAAAACATAGCGATGGGTTTGCCCGAAGGGCAAATTATAGAACAAGCATATGTTATCCTCCTCAAGCTTGACAAAAATAAAGAGGTACTGGTCAGCAATGACTGGGGAAAAATTGGGAAGAAACTCAAAGAACCTTTATTGGTAGCAAGTCGCTCTTGAACATGACACTTCCACTCCGTGCCTGAGTCGGGTTGGGTTGTTTCATTCACCGGTCACATTACCATGGTCTCGCCATACCATCCATCTTTGGGGTAAATGCTACCAATCCATCATATAAGTGTCGCCGATATGTTCAAGAGAAGTCATCCAGAGAAGTCAACCATGTCCCATCCACTACCATACATTATACTTCATTCCTTCATGACCGCCACCCTGAACCATATATCATCAGATTGTTTTCACCTCCATCAAAATCATTTACTCCGTTCCATGTCATTGATGTGGATTCATTAAGGCCCTCCTTTGACGGATCGCTTCTTGTCGACATCAGCTCATTATCCAAGAAGTTGATCTAGGAACACCCCCTTCAGTACTTTGAAGCTTGCATGCCTCAATGGCAAGTTTCTCACTTCCGGCGACACGTATACATCAATGACCTTCGACCGAAAGATTTTGCGTGGTGTTCAACGCCAAGTCCTTTATTCACACCATGTGAATTGTACTGCAGTACCTTGAGGGTCATTATCATTATCGGTGATTCCTCTCGCGCTTGTTAACAGTTCACATCATTGACTAGTAATCAAGCGATGTCTTTCCATGTTCGACTTCAAAACATTTCTCACATGGATCGACTTGTACTTAGAGTGAAGAACAGACGGGATTGAAGACCCCGGATCTAGTTTCATCCATCCGGGCTGCGATATATATTCAGGAAAAATAAAGACATTGACATGTACAACACTGCAGAACAGATAATCATCCTACCAAAAGGATGATGATTTCATCAGAATCATCAGTCTACCATCAGACGATTGTCTGTCCTATGTACATAAAATGAATTTATGAAGCTAAGCATGGGAATGCCCGCCTCAGCTAGATCATGAAAACAATATGAAAAATAATGTATTGTATTGTATCTTATTACAGGTCTCCTCCCAGCATTGAAAGAACTTTGGATCGTCCTAATAAAGCATTTCACCCGATAAACGGCCTCATACTTTAGGGGGCAACTGTTATAGACATTTTTGTGCCTTACAGCTTTGAGCATGAAATGTCCATAATCCAAGGGATCTAAAGTCCCTAAAAATTTTGTTCCTACCCCTAAAGGAACAAGGTCAACCAATGACAGCTTCTCCCAGAAGTTCTCCACCAAAAACCACTCAGAACTAGTCAAATCAGGATCAATTCAGAAGCTCCACTAGCTGCCTACGTTGCAAAGCACCCAAATACACTGGCTAGGTGCATTGCAACGCACTTGAATGCACTACCCAGGTGCGTTGAGCGGGAAATGACAAGTGGCAGAGTCATTCAACGAGGTGGAAAGACCATGGAAGCTTCCAGAATCTTCTCCGATGACACTTGCCTCACTGAATTCGACCAAGTGATGAGTAAGAGGCTCTCAGTCTCCAAGTGGAAGCAAGAACTGACAGAGAGAAGCCACAAGTCAAAACATAAGTTGACTCATCCTCTCTGCTTACATCTATATATGGATCCCTCATCCCAGAGATCCAGGGGCTGGAATTTTGTACTTTGCAGAGAATTGCTGTTGGTTTGAGATTGAGATTAGTACATTGGGTGATTTATGCTTTGTTGGAGGAGAGGAAGGGATTCCTTTGTTGGGAGGTAGATGTTGGATCGGAACTCACTTGGTTGTATCTCCTCTTGGACTTTCTTATCATATCAATAAAATTATTTGAGTTTCTCCTACATGCTGTGTATCAATGATGTTTTGTTATATTTTCATGTTTAACTTAATCTGATCTTGAGCTTTTTATGAATGTATATCTATATCTTCGTGTAGTTTCTCTCTCTTGTGATCTTGCAGGAATTCGGTGAAGCTGGGCCGGTAAGGGAGCAGGGAGCTGGGAGCTATTGAAGAGAGGAGCGATTGGATCAACAAACTAGTGAAAGACACAGGTTAGTTACATCCTTTCTCCTCATTTACATCATATAAAGAAGAATACTCAAGTAGTTTTCCTTGTTTGTTCCTAAGGCACTATCACACCTTAGAGTGGGATAGGGGCGTTCTGAATAGATACTTTTCCCAACAACATGGACCCCTTCCCCTCACTCAATATTTTAAATTCCACTTTCCCCTACTTTCTAACATCCCTCCCTACTTCCAAAAATTTTCTCAAGAATTTAAAAGCCCTCTATCCCTTTCATTTCGCTTCATTTCGACAAATCCCCTGTTCCACACATCGAGATAGGTTTTACTTAAATGATGTTTCTGAGAAAGAAAATATGAATTTGGAAAATCTGAGAGAGGGTTTTGTCCAAAATAGGCCAAGGAAGAAAAACCTCCTTCACGTTTTACATAGGTATCACGGTTTTAGAGAAATGTCAAAAATACAGTTGCCTCAGGAGAATTGATGCACCTCTAAAGTGACCTTGGAAAAATCAAGTTCTCTCCTAGCTTAGTTGTCCAAATGACTTGATTGATGAGTCAAATGATAACTAGACATAAAGAGATTTCCAATGAGCTATCATGAGCTCAATTTGGAGTTTAGAAAGACCTTCAAAAGTTGATTGCAACAACACTATGCTTTGAGGAAGCCTCATTTGGTACATTTTGACGAGTCTTGGGAGATTTGACTTTTGATAGGGAAAATAAACTCCAAATTGGAAAATTCTAGTTGGGTTGGAAATTAAACTCAATAATCTTTCCAACGAGCTATCCCGTATGCAATTTGGATGCTGAGAAGGCCTCCAAAAGTCTTGTGCAAAAATCACGATGCATTGGGTTTGTGGCGCGGTGCATTGAAAGGGTATGGCGCATTGGGCAGTGCTTTGCAGTGTAAATTTTGAACAAGCACGAGGCATAGAGCAGGTGTGGCGCATTGGGTTTGTGGTGTGGTGCATAGAGCTGCCAAGCTCGATTTTCTTAAAAATTTTATCAATATTACCAAAATCACTCAAGTCTTTCAGTGTGCAAGTAAGTCAAGATCTTTTCCTTGCTAGTGAAGGAGTTTGTCTTAAAAATTTATGGTGGTTGTGTGAAGAAAATCAAACCCTATTTCCTTGCAATTTCTCAAACACCATTGCCTAGGGTTTGCACTATCATTTTTCTGCCAAATTCATTCTACCACTCCCTCACTTTGTCACTCCTCCATTTATTTTCCTAGCTTATCTACCCACTCCCTAAACTCCCATATTCCTAAAAATCATTTACTCCTATCCCCAAATCCCATTTTCCCAAATTTCAATTACAAATCCCCAAACCCTAATTGTTGTCCCTAAAACTCCCATATTGTTCCCTTATCCCCTATTTCCCACAAAACCCTGTCATAATAGTTCGAAAACCCCTCATATCTTCCCCATCCACAATCCCTCACATATTCTCACCCTTGGTGGTAGAAAACATTAAAATCACATAAATCTCTTCATACTCATCAAGAAAACTCACACATTAGCAAGCATGGAGTCTAATCCTTCCTATGACCGAGATGAGGAGACAGCCATTGATTCTTCTAGAGAAATGCATGCACCAAGGAGGCCTCGCAAAACTAGAAAACATAACTGGGAGGAGCCCACTTCACTTGCCGAGTTGCAGCAGTAGCAAAATGAGTACTATATCCACCCAGGGTGGAAGGAGTCTCATTTTCGCCATCGGTAGAGCAGGTACAAGACAAAGGTAAGAAGCCCTTGCATGATCAGGGACCATCAGGAGGTCAAGAGGCAGATTTCATCCTCATTCAGGATGATGACACAGATTTGGGCTCACAAAGCTCAAAGCTCAAAGAAGTCATTCGAGAGCAGCAAGATGACATTTATCATTTGTCTCTCAATCTAGAAAGAGCCAAGTGGATAATTAACTATTTTGAGTAGAGGAACAAACAACTGGAAGATCAAAAAATCATCATGGAGCTCCAAAACATGAAGGTAAAACAACAAGCTGCTAAGAAGAGGAAAACCCAGTTTACAATACTTGAACAAGAAATCCAAGCTGATCGTGAATCTTAGCTTGAGAGAACAAACTTGCACTTGGAGTAGACGCTAGAGAAGGCCAACAACGAGAAAACTATGTTGAGGCACATGGCCTACCACTACCTGGCAAGAAACAAAGTATGCAAGGCAAGAATGAGGAGCGTGAAGGCAAAATTGAAGAGAGCATCAAGGAGGAAAAAGGAGCATGAAGGACTTCAGATATTGGGTGAGGCTTCCTTGGCCCAACACAATGCTTGATGAAGAAGACTCAGCCCAAATTTCAAAAAAATTGGGGCACTTTTTGCGTTTTTGGAATTTTTGGCATAAAAAACAGGATTTTCTGCTCTATGCCCCGCGCCACCTGGCACTCGCTTTTGATGGAGGCCTCCAAATGACAAAAAATAAGCATTTTTGGATTTGGTATGAAAAATTATGCTTGCCTACCAATGGCCAAGAAATTTTGACAGGTTTGGAGCCCTCAAAAAGGTCAAAAACACTTAAAAAATGACCTTACTGCCCCTATTTTGACACACATGAAGCAGTGTTGGGAAAACTGAATTTTAGAAGGGTAAATGGAGGCCAAATTCAAAAATCCCACTTGGGTTGGAAAGTAGACAGCAAGAACTTTCTAACAAGTACACTTGTAGCAAATTTGGACACCGGGAAGGCCCTCAAAAGTGGCTCCAAACAGGCGCTACCCATAGAGAATCAAGCGCGGCGCATAGAGGAAATTTTGCTCAGTTTGACCAAGTATACTCTGTTTTTCGCCTAGCTTTTGCCAGTTTGACTTTTTCACCTTCTTTGTGTCAAATTTGTGATGTAATTCAATGTACATGGATGGATCATGATGTAAATATGTCAAATTTTCACTTATGGAGGTAGATTCATCAGTTTAAAAGTTGTTTGAAACTGAATGAATAGTTCCCTTGTTACGTTGTTTGTTGCTGATTTCTAGTTCTCAGTTTAGAATTAGTTGAAACAGCTCCTAAACATGTGAGCTCAACCCCTAGAGGCTAGGATAAGTTATGGTTTGTCTATATTATGTAGTTTTTGAGTCATTAGCATGGTTGGACTTTTGAGAAAGCCTTGAGATTCATTGTACACTCATATCAACATTTTGGCTAAGGAATTGAGACCAAGATTTGCAGCACTCTTTGGGATCCCTGTGGAATTTTATTTTGGTACAGTGTTTTTCTTTGTAATTGTGAATTTACTTATGTGTTATGTATGCAATTATCTATCTTGTTTCTTCCTAACTAAATCAAACAAGAGTGTAAGTAAAATCCATTGAAATTGCAGTGCTCTACTTGAGGTTTTCTTTAGTTTGTTGATGTTTTCAGGTGTTTGGAGAGGATCCATGATTTCTCTTGCCTTCTTCAACTCTTGACCTCTCTAATCCCTCCATCTCATTCGATTTGAAGTGCTAAAATCAGTTGCCTACCTTGCGCCATTGAGACCTCTGCAAGGTGCACCCAAAATTTGCCTTTCCATTAGAGCCAACAAACACATCATTTTATCCAATCAAATTCTTTGCACATATACCTAGCCTAAGATCAGTAGTTAAATCAGTCATATCTCAAGCCTTTAGTGATCATAATTTTCTAAGATTGACTCGGAGAGAGCCCTCTCTCGACTTATTAGGGCTAGCTACCAGGTTAAGAGTGGTTTGATGTTGGCCCTGGATCCTAGAGTGGTTTGATGTTGGCCCTCCATCCTACCTTTCTCAACCTGAGGTAAATATAGGCACTAACAAGTGCAACAAACTTTCATGAATGGAGAGATAAGGTAAAATCTGAACTAATATCTTATGGACCTGGTGTATGGAAACTTGTATCTGATGGTATTGTAAAGACTCCCCCTCTACCCAAGAACAACAGTGGAATGCTAAGGTAATATGAGTAATGTTTAATAATCTTCATAATAAGGATATTAATATAGTAATAGACTTAAATTTTGAAAAAGAAATATGGGATAGATTGCAACTCATGCATGATGGAGAGACTAGTAGTAACGATGCAGAAAAGAAAAATAGAAAGAGGAAGAAGAAAAGGCACTGTCAAAATGAAATTTTTTAGTGAAATGAAACCTCTACATGTGTGGATGTACCTGGCTCTCATGAAGAAAAGACATATGAACATCTAGCTAGGCTTGACTTAGCATTGATTGAAATAGAAAGATTGAGAAAATAAGAGCAGAGACCTAAAGAAAGTTGTGCAAATATGTGATGAGAGAGAACAGGAGTACAAGGAAGAAATTTCTAGCTTGAAGGCACACCTTGAAGAAGAAAGGAGATTAGGAGATTTTATGAATAATCAATTGAAGGAGAAAGAGGTGCATGTTAAAAGGATAGAAGCTCAAGTTGTATTAGCAAATAAGGAATTAGATAAAAATAGTAGATTACTTAAAGAGTTATAAGAGGAGAATCTCTATAAGAAGAACTCAGAAGAGAAGAACAATAACGGGAAGGAATTCATCAATGAACATAAAAAAACTTAAAAATTAAATCTAAAAGAAGCCAATAGTAGCATGATTAAAAACAAAGGAAAACAATAGAATAAAAATGAAAAGATTGAGTCAAAGAAAATGACTTTTGCAAAAAGGTAAGTTGCTTCTGGAAATGAATTGAGAAAAATTGGAAAATTTCAAAGGAGAGAATAATATATGTCATGCTTCCATTTCCACAGCAAACTGTAAGAACAAGAAAATCAAGACTATTCAACAAAACATGCAACAAACAAGAAGGTATTATCCACCAAGAAAACAAAGCAGAACATCAACAAATAGCTACATAAACTCTTTCTATGGTTATTGTTATATGTGCAATGGATTTGGACGTAAAGAATTTGGATGCAAATTGTAAGCAAAGAAAAGCATGAACTCAAGAAGGAGCAAACCATTTCTTGCATTTCTTGGCAACCAAAAAGGTTATGTAGGTAGAAATATTGGCCACAAAGCCAAAGATTACATGTTGACAAATACTCTAAAGGATGCAAAACAAATGATCGAAGAAAAAACCAAGCAGACTAGACAATGAGCCAAAAGGAAATGCAAACAACAACAGAAGGAAACCAATTAAGGTACGGAAGGGAAAGAAAAATGAGCAGCCTGAAAATTCAATGACAAATTGAAATCTTCTTTAGCTGGGGAGGAGCTAGTCAAGGAAATGAAAGCAATCATCTAGTCAATGTCAAAGCAACAGCAAAAATGTCTTCGAAAGGATAATGGATATGGTGAGACACAACTTTCACAAAAGCTTGAGCAAATCCTAATCAAATTCCTAAGGTTATCATGAAAATTGAAGACTTAATTAAGCGATAAAAGGAAAATTACAAAGAAATCAGAGGGGCATGGATAAAAATTCCTATATAAATTCATGTATCGTAATATGACATTAGCCCTAGAATTGACATTCTTTTATTTTCTCTATTTTGTATTGATATTGGCTCATTCCAAATCATGCTTTTGAAATATTGATGAGGGTGGAATGTTCTTACTAGAAAAGGAATCTATATTTTCCATTTTTATTTTCCTTTTCAAATCTCATGGTCCCAATTGTTTCATTTCATTGGTTGAAAGCAACCATTTACTCAGATAGTTTTTAGAGACAATGGGCTATATTTCAGAAGTTGGGAATCAATACTGCGTTGTTACACCCAAGCTGCCAATAATGTGTAAAAGTAATACACTTCCATATACATTTGTGGAACTAATGAATATGACACAACAATACAAAGGCAATGGAACTAATGGATATGACACAACAATACAAAGGCAATGGAAGAGCGTTTCACTCACTGACAAATTGGCGATAATATTACCAACGGATAAAAGAAATCATGAATTTGTATTGGCAAGGGTGGTGGTGAGAAAGAAAACAAGACTGTGATGGCCAAGTAAATGAAAATGAATAACGAAAGGGAATATTATATTGAATGTTTGGAGATGGAACAGATTCAGATGAAAAGGTAACAGTAACAGAAATATACAGATGGTTAGATGAGCATTATTCAGACTATGACCAGAGATATGCCAAAAACCCTAAATCTTCAGCAATGATAATGAGTGAATATATTGGAGTGTTGCATCACGTTGGCAGCATGAGCTTCCTAGAAATGAAGCGTTATATTACAATGTGCATTGAATGATTATATGAGGTTAGGAAATTGATATTTAAAATGTAGCAATGCATGCATTTGACTAGTGTTATGAGACAAATGCAGAGACTTATTGTCGAAGTTATTATTATGCATTCATTACATTTGAAGGTTCCAGCTAGATTTGAGTTCATTGGTGGTGAGTTGTTTAGTGTGTGATGGTGTGCATTGATTACCTATATTCATTGCGTTATATTACAAGAATACTGAATTCCACTGGATAATGCGTTGGTGCCAACAAAGGTGATTAATATTCTGTAATACAACAGTGTTAATATAATTGCTGAGGGTAAAATTCTTGTTGGAAGTATATATATTTTCTTTGGCATTATATATGGTTTGATATTATGCTACATTATCCAAGGAAAGTATTCTCCAAGAAGTTATGCATCAAGTATAACTGTTGCATGTATCTGGATTAATGAAAGTTTCGACAGGTGAACATGTTGACTCTGGTAAATTCAATGTTACATCGAGGCAGATTTAGACTGTAGAGTTACATATTTTTCCAGATCAGTAAATCAATTACGTTGTCTGGCATTGGCAGAACTGACATCAACGACACATTACTCACCGTTATGGAATAATTAGAACTATGTTAGAATAGTATGGTGGCACTGATCAGACATGGACCAAAGAGACAACAATGAGATAAATACTTTATGAGAACAATGATGCATTATCATGCGATAGTTGATTATCCTGCATTATCCTCTAATGGCTAAATATTATGGTGGCTTGGTGATGTTCATTTTACTATGTTAACAGTGACAACATTGATATTACGGTAATTATTTTTTAGAGGCAAGTCGATATTATTATGACAACAGTGATATTTACAACACATAAGGCAAAACATCATTATTATTGATATTGTTGAGAGCATTGGACCTGCATTGGGTAGCTCGCAAGAGAATGTCAACTTACTAGAACAATGTTTAATATATTGGCATCATTTTTAAAAAACATTATTTTATAAACAATGCTCTTATCTCACGACATCGTGCAACATCCAGTTCTGTGAGCTGTGCAAGCCGCCCCAATCCTGATTTGCTCTGGAGCTTATCGCATTCCACAACATATATGGTTATATAAAATAATATATGGTCGCAGTATGTCAGATACAATGGGTTGAATATTTGGTGTTGGAATATAAAACCAATGATAATAATATGCAACGTATGTTGGAGCTTCGGGCCGATACAAACTGCATTCATTAGTGTGTTAATGTTATCGGCATACATTGGCGTCATTAGTGCGTTAATGATATTGGCATGCATCATTCACATTACATTGAAATTGTGACTACAGTGGAATCCATTTCATCCATGATATGTGCAATTGTATATGGTGTTGTGATATGCATAATACACCGGGTCATATATTCAAGAGAGTATGAGTGTACGTCACTGGAATTTTTTCAGTGTCAACAACAATTTGCATTTCCAGCAACCTGTGTTCTTACATTCTAGCACTCTTATAAATTGCTCCTTGTGTTTATAATGTATTATTAGTTCAATTTTGGAGGTATAGGATACATATTCCAAGACATTACTACTTTAATACTTCACTTTTCTAAATTAGGGTTTTATGCCCTAAATTTCCTTCATTCCTTTCATCATAACTTTCTTTGGATAAGGAGAGTGTTGGATAATTTGAGGAAGAACACAATGTAAGTTAAACATGTAGGTGGGAAATTTAAAACCTAAATTATCTGTCTTTAATTATTCCACTGCTATTATGATCGTTGACCAAGAGAAAGAATTTATAGTCGTATTCAAATTCCATCCCTAGAGACAATTGGTTTTAAATGAGTAGTTTTAATCTCGTGATGAAAAATAAGCATGAAGCTTGTGCAGTGCATGGTCGATAATCTTCAATATTATGTTGGATGAATGGGATTCACATGAAGTTTAATGGAAATGAATAAAATTTGGGAGTGTACCATTGCAGATTATTTGATACATTGGAGAGATTAAAACTGGAGATCTCATTATCAAGCCTTGGAGAGGGCTTATTCTCATGCACCTTTAGAGTAGCGTTATCATTTCCAACATAATTTTTGGAGCAACATATATAATTATATGTTTGAGTTCCAGTGCTATTCATGTGCAGTGTTATTCAATATTGGAGAGTCCACAATATGTAGTGTTCAATATACATTGGCCTCATAAATTTTAAATGGCCTTTCAATGCCTTATATATGTTTTATATCAAATGAGTTCATCTTGTCTAGTAAACTTCATATTCCAATGCATGCACAAATCACTTCAATATTTGGAATGACACATGGTAAACTTAGTTCAGAAATATGGAACATTGTCAAGAATTGGTAGCATGGAAAGGATTAATGCCAATATTCATGGCAATGATGGAGTATTTATGGAATGGTATCATAAGGTGCTTTAATAATTTGAGATATAGCTATTCAAGCAATCCAAGAGATGATCCAAATTCTGTGAGTGGATGTTCTTAGATTGTTTTTGGTGCGACTAGGCATGGAACTCAAAAATGTGATGATCTCAAGAGGCAGTGAGCACCATACAATGCAAGAGACAAAAATATTATATTCAATGGAAAAGTGTATTGACCTTTAAAGATCCATTCTTTAAAAATTTGATGGACACGTTCATCAACCAAGAAAGATCAATTTGTTTCTTATTCAAACAACCAAATTGCAAGTGCTATAATTTCCAGTGATAGAAATGGCTATATATCCAACATTTTCAATGCAAGAGGTTGAAGTTGCAGAGCCATTTAGAAATTTTATCAGCAAAGTATTTGTTAGAGAATTGGGCACTTGTATGAGCACTATTGTGGGCATTTTTTTTTATCCCCTTTCCATTGATGTCAAAGAGGGAGGTAAGAAAGGAGAGGAGAAGTCATTTTCCATCAATTCCAAAGGGGGAGATTATTGGCATTGTTGGCATTGATGGAAAAATAACTATAGGAGTAGCAAGACATGAGTAGCTTGGGCAGAGGAACAACAAAGGATAAAAGGAAGCAAAAGAAAATGAGAGCAACAAGGAAAGAAAGTAGCAAGGAAAAAAAGCAACAAAAGAGAAGTAAGGCAAAAGAGAGGAAAAATTGCAACAAGGAAAAAGAGTAGCAAAAGAGAAACAAGGCAAAGGATCAAGGGAGCCTCAAAAGAAAAGGAGAGAAGTAAGACAAAGGAGCAAAGGAACAATAAAATGCCAATAACAAGAGCGTGCAAGGTATTGACAAACAAACAATTTTTGCAACAAGTCATGTTTGATATACAGGAACAAGAGCAAGGGTGATGAAAAATGCTTCACTAAATATATTGTTGCATAGATGCAAGGCAAGAAAAAAGCATGATCATTGTTGTGATGCAAGGCAAAGGCAAGACTCCATGACAACAAAAGAAAAACTCCATGACAACAAAAACAAGACAAGGCTCAAGGCTATTGAGGTAATGGCATGAAGAAAATATGGCTTTGATCATATAGATGGCTTTAGAGAGTGAATGTTGTATACCATAAGTTGTGTGCATATTATTTACATTGGAGAATGCTTGCACTGCGTGCATGTGTTGTGATGTTATAATGTTTCTTTTTGTATTATATTTATATTAGTGTACCTAATCATTATAGATCGCTGAAATAATATGTGGTGGAGCACTTATTTATTTTCTAATATTCAAAATTTGAAGAGTTAGAAAACGAATGAGTGGAAGGAAAAGATTCAAGATTGTTCAGTTCATATTCTTATGTGGGATACAAACAACCAACAAATTATCTTTATAAAAGATGTGATTTTGGAAGGCATGGAGAGGTTAGAGAGTTTGAGAATGTGTGAGAGCTAATTGAGGTGTAATGCATTAGTTACCTAGCACATATGAAGCTTATGCGAAGCATATTTGAAGGAAAGAAGAGGAATAAATGAAGATGGAGAAATGCAAAATTTATGACCAGGTAAACCAACACATTGTTGTTTCTTGTTTGTATCATGGGATTGTAGTCTCCTTTAAATTTGTAGCTTGATAAATATCTAGTTGGATCTGGTTGAGGTAGGAGCCTCTTATGGGTTATATCTTGCAGAAAACATATGGGAGTTGGATGTTCCTAGCATCTTCGAGCTTGCAGAAAAATGAGGTAGTAGCCTCGTGTAGGTTGGAGCCTATAGAAAATCAAATGTAGTAAGGAGTAGGAGATTTCCTTTGCATCACAACAATAATAAAACTGTGGTTTTCTCCCTTTATGGGTTTCCACTTATATATCTTATCAATATGTGTTTTTATTATGTGCTGGTGTGATGTTTTGGTTTGCTTATTACTTGTTGTTCATATGTTCAATTTGCTAGTCATTATTAATAATATGCTAATGTAATGTTTTATTTAATGAGTTTAATGAAAATAATTTTAATGTCCATAAATGGACTAAACTCATTCACACCCCCCCTCTCAGTTTAATTATGTTTTCATCAGAACTAGGTGCATCATCCTCATCCAAAAGCATGGAACATGAGCAATCAATGAGTGGTGTTGTGGATCCATGAAGTATTCTCTTCTATGGTAGAGGACCACGATCCTCAGCGATCACCCTACAGGTGTCAATGTGGCCCTCAGGAGGGATAGGACCTTGTATAGGGAGACCAAGCCCCAAGTGGAGACCCACCTGCAATCCTGAATAATATCTAATGTGCCCCCATTCCCTCAAATACAACAAATCATTAGAGTAATCAAGTAAAAGAGCTTACAAGTCATTGAATCAATGGGGAAGTTCATGGTTGCATGCCCTTCCATAGTGGGCTTTGTAATGTACAAGTGTCTCCAATCTCAATGAGGGGGTTAGTCAAGGACCCTATTAGGTGGTTTCAACCTTTAAAGGGGGTGACGTGTCCATGGTATATCCCTCAAGTGGCAGGTGACAAATGATATGGCAATGGAACGAAGTGGGGATCAAGCGAATCATCCAGACGGAATGTCATGGTACAAGGGTAGATATAATAAGGGAATCCCCCACCTAGGTATATGAGTGTAGGAGGGAGAAAATTGTGGCACATGAGTTACCCCGACATTAGTTTTTCCACCCTTCTTCATATGCATTTTTCCTTTGATTGGTTTTTCTTCATAACTGCTCAGGGGTCCAAGGGATGAGAGAATGTTGTGTATAATATAGCAATGGATACCCCCTTAACGTATGGAATTTCATCGCCCACCATGGGTTGGGATGATCATGGGTTCGTTAATGATTGGGGGGTGGGGGGGAGGGGGTGCTCATCTAGGGCCCATAGGAACCAGGGTGATATCCATCGATAAAGGGGTAGAGCTCATGTTTTTATTTTCCCCGCATGATAATTTTTTATGTGTCGACCATATTTTGCATTTTGTGGTACATTTCCTATTGAGTGGAAAAATTATGCTTTAATTTTGAAGGTTTTCTATTTTCAAACACTTCCAATATCGATCACCTTCTTATCCCTCTTGTGTATGTCATAAGGTTAATCATCTTTTTGGCACAATCTCTCTTATTGAATGATAGAAAATTCTTAAGTCATTCATTGAATCAAAACCCTTGTGTTGATATGAGTACCTAGTTTGATTTGGCCCTTACTTCCAATATTTTTCCAGCCTAGTATTCTAATTGGTTTCCTAAGTTTTCAATGTCAATGATTGTTTTAAATTCTTTAAGATCTCATATTGCTAGCATGGTGTCTAATCAAATGCGAAGGGAATCAATGGAAAATCAAGGATCTTATAGCCACCAATCTGGTTATAGTTCTTTTACATTGATTGATTTTGTTGAATCTAGTGATCTTCATGGTTTATCATTTCACAATTGATATGCCTGTCAGATAGTTGAGGCACTTCAGCATGAACTGATGGTTATGTCAAGTTCTCACTATGTTGACAAGGCTTCTGAACAATATCAAATCAAATTCCCATCATATGATTCTCTTTTCGATTTGAATATGTTAATTGAAAATTGATTTTCTTATCAGGGTTTTCAAATCTATTGTTATGGATATCATGATCCAATTGATAAATGGTTATAGCAATCTTCCCTCGCAAGCTTCATCACAAATAACAAGTTTCGATATTTCTTGATGTTTAATAAAATTGAAAACATAAATGAATGTAGTTTCAAAAGAAACTTTAAAAGTTTGTATGATCATCATTCCAAGCAACAAGGTGAAGCTCGAGGTTGGTTAAATCTAGTTAGTATGGCACATTATTTTGCTAATAAGAGAGAGCTTCAGTTCATTGTGCAATCTTTTCAAATTGTTTTCTTTACTCTTGTACAATGATTTATATTGCTTTTAATTTCTTGTATCTTTTTATTGTAGGTCAGGAGTAGTTATGATTGCTACCGTGGAAATTTCATTACACTTAGCCCTGACCTTCTAACTCATTAAGTTAGGAATAGGCTTAGGTATATTCTAGCTCTCTAGTTGCATTGCATGATCTTGCATTTCACCCTCCACTCTTCCTTGCATTTGGTTTGTTTTCTTGGTTGAGTTTATCTTCTTGATATGCCTTGTCTTGTATTTCCTTCTTTTGTTTAATTGGGATTTTCATGAAAATGTTCTTACTTGACTCAAAAGACAATGTGGAAAAATTTGAAAAGGAAAATTGTGATGACGAGCAATGCTTGGCTTATTTTTCATCCTCTTCTTTATCTTGGGTTTACAAATCTTTAAAGTCAACGATCTCTGAACCGAAAATATGATTCACTCCATATGAAAGCCTTCGGTTGAACTACAAAGCCCATATCTTTATTAAGATCTTCATTCTAACTCAACCTTGTATTTAAATGGTGTTCGTCTTACCGATCCAATCGAGTAGAAGAAGGGAAAAGGGAAAATCAATAACAAGAAAACCAATATCAGAGGTATGTATAACCTTCTCTAACGGAACAACCTCTTTTTCTCTAAATAAGTCAGGATCCCACTTCCACCTAGTGAAATAAATATGTGCCTAAGAAAAATCCTATAAATAGATAAATAAAGGGTGAAAGAAGAGAAAGTATTCCTACGTAGAGAGGTGAAGCAAGTAACTTCATAAGGGTAATTTTCAGGCTCGCTAGTAGTGAAGTAATTCTTGTGTTCCTGTAGTGACTATGTCAGGGTACTGTCGAGGCTTGTTGGAAGGGGAGCAATGCTAGATATGAAAAGAAAGACTCTAATTATCTTAAACTCATAATTTTATATTACCCTTCCCCTAAATCGAAACAGCTATGATTTGGAAAGGTTTGTGAATGTGTTCAATCGATAAAAGGAATAGAGGAGTCTATATCTATGGCCAGGTCAAATGGGAGAGCCAAGGTAGTCCATTTGATGAATCAATACTTCCTGAAATACTGAAGACTTGCAATTAAGGATAAAAACTAAATAGAGAAATTGGCATTCTACCACTATGTCACCAAGTGTTGAAATTGTGATCAACGCCCTCCAAATTTTGCCTACACGTGAATTTTGGAGCCTATTGAGGACCTAATGATCTATCATTCCATAATCGCTTCATGATAAATTTATGTTAAACTAAGTGTTTAAGTCTTCTTCTCAAATTCTAAGCATTGAAGTCACTTGCTCACACATGTCTAGTCCATAACAAGTTCATGAGCACATTATTATACGCAAGATTTAACACACTTAACAAAAACATCAAGATAGTGTCTATGCAATGTTAAACCTATGCCGATATTCAATGTGCACTTTTATTCATAGTCTCTCACTGTTGGTTGTGATTTAATTTCTATTTCATTGATTTTTTTCCAAATGTCACTCTTGTGCATATTGACTTTTGCAAGTGTCACTATCATGTTATGACTATCACTTTTGCTGGTTTTCACTTTAATATGTGTCATTTTCATGTTATGTCTTCTTTGGAATGTGTAACTTTCAATTTCATTCAGATTTTCAAGTCTCGTTTGCATTTTTCTCTTACCTTTGTGTTGCGGCCTCAGAATTCTGCTGCCGAAACATGGGGGAAAACCACCCAGTCTGGACCTTAAGACAACTCCTTTTCCATTTAAAGTGGTGGCTCCAGTTGGGGATAATGGGACCCGTTTCCCAATGTGGGTTTTAAAATGAGAGTGGGTGGTTCATGAGTGTTTTGCAATAGAATAATGATAATCTAAGTGACTTATTCTATGATGCAATTTCCCTAAGTTACCTTCTTCTAATATAAACCTGGGGGTTCTTGTTGTATGGTATGCTATCTACAAAGATCTCCTTTTAACATGTGATAATAAATATTGAACATAATTAAATAGAGATGATAATGTAAAATATAATTCCTTTGACTAAATAGTTAGTTAAAGAAATTTATAAAATATATCGCATGTCTAATGAGTTATATATGAAAATCAAAACAGTTATGGCATCAATACAAAAGTGCAATTAATGCTTCACAGAAACAATAAATCTCACATATAATTCATGAAAATAAAGTTTTGCCACTAATTAAATGTAAACAGAATTATGCATACACAATAATAGTACAAGATGTACGAAGTCCTACTCATTTGACAAATGACATAGACCAAATTCTTCCTTCAAATCAAATTGTCTCCCAAGAATACAGAAGTGCATCAACAAAGGAAAGTAGTCTGATATCTAAAAGAAAAGATCATGTTCCATCATTTCACCAAAGCATTCACAAACTTACAATAGTGCATTCTTTGCAAATGTTTTTGATAAAATTCTGGACCCTTCTCTAAACGCATGAGAAGGGTATAAATACTATTCTTGTTAAGTATGCAAAAATAGATTATACAAAATTTTAGGAGGTTTCAAACAACCTTCCTCCTACATAGGTAACTAACTCCAAAAATAAATAGAGATCAACTAAACAAAACTAAGAGGATGACTTGTTGTCTGCCAGCTTATCCTTTAAATCACAAATATCGATCATCGGTTGAATTTGAGGAGGTGGCCCAAAATGAGATTTGAGTTTTCCTGTAAAGATTTCATCAGAAAGAGGTGGCAGCATTCTTTGAGTCGCATGGAGAGAACAGTTGAGGGTCATAATATGGCTATGTGTCTTGACTAGATACTGCCAATACGACTCCTAGTCAGTCGTAGTCAGTTTTGTAATTGCATCTCTTTAATTCCCCGCTTTTTCTTGCAAGCCATTACTTAGGAATTTCTTTCGCATTACCCTCCTTCATGAGATTGGTAGCGAATAGGGTATGCTTTACTACCTTAATGATGTTCTTCGATACTCCATATGCCGTCGCGACTGCCAGCTTCGCCTATTTTATCCTAGCATCCCAATCAATAAAGAGGATGTCTTTGTGAGTTTCCTCAATCTCAGGTAGATTGGCATTCATTCCCTCTTTTGATTCCTGCCATTCAATGAAATCAGCGATTTTGGTGTTTAAATCATTAAACTTTGTTCTCCAGTCAATGGCTTTGTTTGTGATTTGGTCGCTGGTAATCAGGTAGGGAGTGATGTGTGACAGCTTTTGGCAGAAATAATCTTGCTACTTGACTAGAAGAGAATTTAGTTCTGTAGCCTCTTTAATGAATTCCTCAGTAGTGGGAACATTCTTGTACCTGTCTCAGGATTTCTATAATTCTTGGAGCTACATGTTTTTGGCCGATAACTCGGTGTCATGGCTTATTTTCAACACTCCCATGTCCTGCTGCAATTGTGCGAGCTACTTAGCTACCTACTTGTTTGTGCTTGCTTTTCCTGTATCAAGCTATTGTTTGAGCTACACAATTCTTTCCTCCTTTTCCTTTAGTAGAGCAGACACCTCAGTAGCCTTACCCATAGTGGCTGACGTGTATTCTCCTCTGAAATGTGACAGTCTAGTCAAGTTCTCAACCAGATTAAAAGGCATGTCCTTCCAAACAACGTCCATTGGCTTATCTCTAGGTGAGAATTAAGGTGCATCTACCCTTCTCCTTTTCCTTTGCCTTCAAACTACAACCTTGTGGAGAGGGCTATAGAATACATCAAGTGGAGGTATCTCCGTCACTTTCAGAATAATTTCTGATGTGGGCAGAGCAGGGATAATTTCAGCATGCTAGGATGTTGTTGTTTATTGATCCATAGGTATAGATTGCTCGCCAATAGACTTGGGCTTTGTATCTTGATGAATTTTCAGAGGAGTTTTGAATTCCTTTGTTTCCTAATTATTTATAGCTTTGGGAGTGTCTTGCAATTTCTGATTGAATTGATCCCATTCTTGCTCCAAACTAGTGCCTTGGGCTTCTGAACTTGTCTCTGTGGTTGGGGTGTCCATTACCTGTTTTTCAGATGGATTCCTAATGGACTCAGCCATATTGTCTGCATCCTAGAGTTTCCCTGTGTCTGGTGTATTCTTAATATTTACCTAAGAGTCCTTTTGAGAGCTAGGAGCTGTGCTATCGATAATGTTACTTGGGGTAGGTTTATCCTTGGGCTTTAATAGATGCATTGGAATGACCCGAAGCCTCTCATTCCTGAATTCCTGAAATCTTTGAAAATCTTCGGGTTTCAAGTTTTCCTTTGCCCATTCAAGTGCTTGCTCAAAAGAAACTGTTGACTATAACAAATCCTCAAAGTAATTATCTCCATGATTGTATGCCTTGAGCTTTAGTCCTGTAGTGACATTGTATGCCACTTTGCTTGGGTCGAATTGCCTTGTAAGCAATGTATGAAGCCTAAGGGCTTCCATTTGTGTTATTCCTTAGTAGCATTAACAAAATTAGCTAAAGAAAAAGAGCCGCATTTGATAGGGAAAGTAGGCCATAATGGCTTCTTTCCATCTTTAAGAACTTTATTCAGGACCTTTCCCACAGTCTGGTAGGAAATCTCGCTTGCTAATAGCTTATCAGAAACATATAAGGGAAGGACGTGTGGATCAACAGTGCAACCAAAAACCCTAATGTAGGTGAACCATTCCTCAATGAAAAATTTGCCTACAACAAGCAACTCTACTGTAGTTCTTGGGAAAACCTACAGGCTTTCTTATAGAAAATCATTTGGTGTAAGGGAAACATGATAGAATGAAATATTTTATAGAAGTGAGGTATGTAATGCAACTCCCATATTTGTTTATGACTGAGATGGATTGGGTAAGGATCTTGTATGCTCCATTTCCAACCCATGGTTGAAAATGTTGTGCAAAAACAGATAGCATCAATAATATAAGTGCAGAAATAGAAGGGAGGGAGGTTATCTGAAGAGGAGGCTTTCTTTTGTTGATATTCAGTAATGGAGGTGGTTAAGTTATTAGATAGGATAGAAGGCTAATTCATGATATAGGAATTAACACAAGCATCGATGAAGGGAATCCATTCTATTGAAAACTTAGTGTTATTTGGTAGCCCATACAGTCTACATAACATTGTTGCTACATAATTGTAGGGGTTTTCCAAAGAGGCTATTGCATACATACCCAATTCGTCATAGTTGAATTTGTTGTCTAACATTCTCCAAGTCTGAATTAACTTGAGGGGATCTGGATTATTATTTGTGAAGTTAGCCACAAATGCGTTGTCGTAGATCTCCTATGGGTTAGGTATGTGATACATTGCCTTCAAGTCTTCTACCCTGAACGATCCTATGAGCTCCATCCTTGAATTCTTAAACTGCTTATCTTCAATGATAAGGTTTTCAATGACCCATCTGATCATATCTGTGTAAGGGAGGATTTTGGATCTTTCTCCTATCCTATGAGGGAAAGAATAGGAGGCATCCCTGCATTGAGGTCCTGAAGGCTTTGTTGACCCAACTATTGCTCTCATAACAGTGATTTTAGGATGCTCGTCCTCCAGTCTATTGTTAATTACTTCCCAAGTTGTTGCGTCTCCAGCTGCATCATAGACTATATTAGAAAAGATAGGAGCCATCTCTATATCCTCTGTTTCAACAATGGTCTTCTTAGTTTTCTTCTGCATCACCTTTCTTAAGGACTTGTCTTTTGTCACTTACCTAAAACAGACAAGATATATCAGCGTAGACAATATCAAATAATTAAGACTAAAATCCTCTCTGAAATGACCTTGGATCGTGAGAAAGGTTTTTATGAGATATTTGATTATAACTGTTGGCTGATAAATGATGTCTTTTAAAACTCCTAATTACCCCACATTAATCATAAACACGGGCAAGTCCTCTTATTCCAAGAGTGTACACAATATGTGCATGCTATGAATCCAGAGAGTAATGTTTCTTAGAATGAAGTATAAAAATTTGATACAAGAGTAAATGGATGCATTTATAAAACTCAAACTGCAACTGCTAAAGGAAATATTACATATAGGCATCAAGACTTAATTCTCTGCTAAAATCGTGATCAAATCTCACACAAGCAATTCAATTGACAATAGTATCAACTGAGAGCGTAGGAGCAATAACCAATCTCTTCTTAGCTGATTCTATCTAAATCACACTCAATCCCAATTAAGCAATCCAAATGGAAATGATGTCAACCGAGAGTTCAATAGCGATAACCAAACTCTTACAACTGATTAAATCAATAAGATTCATTGTCTTAACGGCTAAATAATTTAATCTACAATAAGAATAAATCGAATCAAATGACAATGCTGCAAAACATGTAAAGAACATGTACTACTTCAATACAGGAAAGCGGTAAATAGCAAATAAGATAAACTCATAGAAAATGGGAAAATTATCAAACCAATAAAACTTGTGAGAATAAAAAATATATAACACAAGGAAGCAGTTTAATCCACCAGAGGCCGGGCCCTTAGCCACTAGTGAATACTGTTGAGCTACTTCAGAGAATACGAATGAACAACAACGTCAATTATATATTAATCATTGAACTTAAGTAGCATTACAATACAGTCGTGTTCTCCAACAACACAAGTCTGTAAATTAAAATTACAATTTGAAATAACAGAGATCGATCCCCTTTCCTCCTACAATCTTTTTCTTTTATAGTCAGAAAGAGGTAGAAGAAAAATGCGATCGCTCAGGATCTCCTGATCTTGAGGGAATCACAACTGAATGCTATCTTCTGACACCCTTCATATTTGGCATTGATCCTCCTGATTCGTCCTCCAACCTAACTGCAACTGACGTGCTCCATTCTTCCTTTGTTGGTTTATGTTGTTCCATCACTAGGGAACAACAACTGTTCCTTTCGTCATTTTTCTGCATAAAGAGGAGTAAAAGTTAGTTACAATGGCTAAATCTTGACTGAGAGTAGTTCATCCAGTTCTTATCATAATCCATCGATATGTTAGCATATCAAGATATGAAAGAGATAAGAAAAGAGGAAAAGGTGATGGAATTAAGAGTAAATACATACCCATTTCGTAACTCAACATACTCCCCTGCTTACCCTGTTTCATGTCCTCATGAAAAGTAAGTAGTTCTTATGCAGTGAAGTTAAAGAGTAGGCTGGAGAGGAAGCGTCAAAAATTGGTCTAAAACCATGGTGCTGAGTGAGGAGCACAAAGGCGGGCCCTTCCTTTCCTTCAGGAAATTCATAGCTAGCTCGATAACCTTCAAGGGGATACCAAATAATGGGGCTCTGAAACCGACATCCTAACCAATAAGATCCTTCTCTCAAAATAAGATTGCAATAGGTGACCAAATGGGCTGCAGCTGCTTTAAAAATTCTGTAATTAAATGGTTCCCTATCTTTCACACTGCTAGTGGAGATTGTCCATCTGAGCTTAGATGCAGTCAGAGATCTTTCTTGAATGGAGAGGAAATATGATACTTCTTTCTGTACAATCTCCTTATGTATGGCCCCTAAAGTTTTAATCACCCCTTCTCGTGTCATCAGACTCTTATGGTTGGAAAACATTTGTAAAGGGTTTTTAGGTTCACTTCTCACCCAAATATCCAATCCATGTTCCTGTCTTTGAAATGCATTATAAGCTTTAAACCATTTTAGTTAGTTAACTGCAAACAAAATAAAAGCCTGGAATTGAACATCTCCTACAAAAGGGTTAGGTTTCTTTTCCACCTCATTCTCTAATATAAAATTGTGTAGATAAAATTCACAAAGAATCCTTTGGACCTTTACACCATGTTGCTTGCAGCAATTTATAAAATCTTCGATTGTTCCTAATTCAATTGGTTTACCAGCTCTCACGGCTTTAATTTTCAATAACAGGTACCGTTCTTATTAAAAAAAGGCATACTTGGCAGCGGGAGACCTACATGCCAGGACATCCAAATACAGTGAGCAGATGGTCTTTGTCTAACTTATGACTCTGTCTAGCTTGAGCTTGATCTTCTCCATCTTTTCTTCCACCTTTTCACATCTATCAAAAGTCTCGCTCTCTGTTGTATTCATTTCCCAAAGCTGTTTCTGCAACTCTTGATATTTCTGTCGGGAAACGGTTTCTTGTTCAAGTCATTCCAATGCGAGCCAAGCTTGTGCCAATTCTTCTTGAAGATTCATTAGAATGGGGTCATGGTGTGTCATGATGTCTTTGGCTTGTATGCCTGTCTGAGTGCTTATGCTATAAGAAGGGATATCTTCTGTCTGTATTTCTTTATTGTGGGAGGTCCAAACCTCCGTCTGAGTGCCCATGTTATAAGAGGGTACATCTTCTATCTGTACTTCTTTGTTGTGGGAGGTCCAAAACTCCATCTGAGTAGCTGCATCTACTTACTCTGCATGCGGTTCCTCTTGAGTGATGACTGTTTGAGTGGGTATGGGCTCAGTTTGAGTTCCTGTAGCCCTATCTTCATATAATTCCATTTGCACGACCACATTTACTACCTCAGGGGTATTGTTTGGAACCTTTCCCATTGTGATTTCTTTAATTTTTCTTTAGAGCCTATTGACCATATTAAGAAGCTTTTGGTGTTCTTTTCTTATCTTCTTCAATTTCGTTCTAGCTCTATACCTTTTCGAAGGAGTAACTAGTCTGCTGATAGTCTCATTAATAGCTTCTATCTCTAAAGAGCCTGGTTGTTCACCCTGGATTTGTTCCAATAAGACCGTGTCTCCAGATTGCTTATCAGATTCCGAATAATCTTTGTCTCTGCTTCCTCTTCTTGGCCTTTGTTTTTTGTGTCTAGACCTTCATGACTATTTTCCATTGGGAGCATGTCACCAGATTGGTTCTCTAGTTCCTGAATGGCCTCTGTATCTATTTCCGCTTCACGGTTTGTATCTTCTGAGGGAGACAGAATTCTTGTATAGCCAGAATTCGTGGGATATTTGGTTTCTCCTAAGTCAAGATTAAGCGATCCTTTAGGCTGCATGTAGACATTCATGTTCGCCAAGACCTGGGCCATCCCTATCTTGAAATCGTGCAACAAATTGTCTTGAGAACTCATATTTGGTGTTGGGGGAGGTCCCAATTCGTTTCTTCGTTCATCATCAAAATGCCCTGCTCCTTCCTCAGGTTCTGGTTCAGGGTTATCTTGTCCTTCTGACTCTAGTTGCAAGTCCTGTTCACTTACTGGGCTGGATAATTCTATGGGTTGACTAGCGCTGCCTTGAGGATTTTCAGACGCTCCCTGTTTTGACTTCAACCTTGTGGATCATCTACGTTTGTGAGGTATGCTTCCTGAAAGGGAAATCCTCTTTCTTTTTGGAACAATGTTAGGTGCTGGCAGGTCTTCACCTCTTTCGAGGGCCAATATTAGATCATCCAAAGTTGATTGTTGTTGGGAAAGGTTATGACTAACTATTAACCTAGTCATACAATGGTGGCTAACTACTGTTTCTATGTGTTGAGACCATATCATCCTCTTGGCAATGCAGTAATGAATTCAACAGTGCAGGTAAATTAACAAAGCATTTTTGTTTTAAAACTAATAAAAGTTTGAGTTGTCATGGCCTTACTACATCTTTACGCCCATTGCAGGTAATATAGTTCTAGACAATTCATGCCAATTCTCCCCATGGTTCTCCGAGAGAAGATGGCCGAATGCCTTTGCCCTTCTTGATTAGCTCATGTCTTTCGTCCCTAAAAGCCTCCATAGCGCCATGCAGCTTTAATCGCTTGCTAGCCCATACTGGTCCTTTTGCTGGCAACCCAGACACTTCTGCTATCACAGCTTCCGTTGCAGTGATTTTTCTGCCTCTTACCAAGGATTGTCCGTTCTGTAGATGCCGTAAAAATTCAATAGCGATTTCCTCATTGGGGGGTTGAAATATTTAAAATATGTTATCCATCCTGTGCGAGCTAGAATTTCACTGGCTTCATCAGAGACAACCAGTGTTAAAGGTTCTCGACACACTGTTCTTCCTCCCATGATGCTTGACTTCTACAAATGATTAGTGTAGTGGGGAAAGCACAGTAATGAACAAAGCCAAGAGATGGAACAACAAATGGTTGTAATGGTTCCATCAGGTGATGCTTTATAAACATAAATACCATTATTGAGGACTGTTATAATGCCACACACTCTGTGATCATGGGATGTCGTATTTTTCTACAAAATCAAATGAAAAGATGACAGCGCATGCATAAGTATACTGGAGGTCCTCGCCACCTCTCGAAATGATAGGTCGCTTACGACCAAATGAATGAAAGGATGACATGCTGGCGGCAAAGTACAGGGGTGATGGATTGGGTAATGAAAGTGGCAAGATACATATATTAATGAAAGGATCATAAGGGATATTGGAGTAATGAAAACAAGGCGTGTAACAAGAATTATCAATAAGTGATAAGATACTGTGAGGTGATGTGATAAAGAAAAAGGACAACATACGCAGGAGATAATACTTTACCGCCTTTATTCCACTTAAAACATAAATGGGGTCAATCCCTCTCATATATGGGTAATCCCAAGCGAAAGCCCCTTTATATTTCCTAAGGAGTTGGATAAGCCTTTGCTGCTGGTCATCAGTCAAGTTTTTGTTAATGTTGAGGACTTTCCCTGGCTCAATTTCAATGGGTTTGCTATTATAAACAGTTGTTGTTGGTATTGTTTGGTCATTGATATCTTTTAAAGGATCTTCTTCAATTTTGTTATCTAGGGCTGCTTCAATCATGTGACATTTTAGATTAGATACGGCAGCTGGGTGGTTAATGTAAGTGTTAATAATGTCATCTTCTATTTGATTCTTAAATTCAAGAGCATCTGCTACAGTTAGTGGTGATCGAATATTTTCGGTTAAATATGTTACAGGTTGCTTCCTAGTTTTTATTATAGTTAGGCTTGGCTGAGCTGGAGGATATAAAGCTAGGTTCTTCACTTTATTTCCTCTTGATATAGTCATACTGCCTGTTCGACAGCTTATATAAGCATCTACAATCGCTAGCCAAGGTCTTCCTAATATTAGAGGATGTCCATCTAGCCGGTTTCTAGGGTTAATAATCAAGAAATCTATTGGGTATTCCCAAGAATCTACAAACACCATTACATCCTGTAATGTCCCTTCTGGTTTAATAACTGATCGGTCAGCAAGTTCCAGCAAGGTCATAGTTGGATCTAAGGCTATGATGCCAAGTATCTGACAGGTTGTTGTTGTGAGAATATTAATGGCTACCCCTAGATTGACCAACGCATTGGGGAAGGAACATCCATTTATTTGTACTGTGACAATAGGGTTTCCTGGGTCCTCATATTTCACCAGTATCTCCCTGCCTAATAATAAATCAGACAAAGTTCCGACTACATGGATAGTTGGTGTTACTTTTATTTTCCTTGTAGGCTCTTTGGTACACAATTCCTTAATGTTTTTTGCATAGATTGGAATGTCCTGAATAGCCTAGAGGAGGGGTATTTTTACAAAAATATTTTTTGATTCTCCCATGAGATCGAAATCGGGATATTCGATTGGGCGAGGTATAATCAATCTTTCTGGGAATGGTGGAGAAGAGGTAATAGTTTGTTCGTGGCTTTTCTGTTTGACTGTATTCTCCCTTTGAGGTGTTTGTTCTATAGGTAGTGGTTCTTCCAATTGTATATTTTTATCATCCTCTGACTCGATTATTTGTCCAGACCTCAATTTGAGTTCATTACACTCTCTCAACTCAGTTTCTGGATCCAGACCTTCAATAATTTGTACCGACTGGACTGGTCTGTTGTTGGGATTTCGGTTGGGCTGGGCTAGGAGCTGTGGTCATAGATTGGGTTGAGGATTCTGCTGCAACGTGTAAGGTGTTGGTAGCGTAGGTTGAGGCAGGGGGATTGTTCTTGCTGGATGGTTCATAGGTATTTTCCAGCTTGATTGCTAGTTTTGGTTTTGTGAAGTGGAGAGGGACCATTGAGATGGATATGGATTGTTCTGCCAGAATGGTGGAAAATAAGAGGAATTTGGCCAACTATTGTTCGGATTTGACTGATTGGACCAAGGTGCCATAGAAAATGCTTGTGGTGACCAATTAGGAAAAGGTGGTTGGTTCTGCCATGTAGCCCCTATGTATTGCTAAGAATTATATTCTGAAGGTTGAAAGAACGAAGATGGGTCAGTAGGCATACCTATTTGTTGTGCTTGCCATTGGCGACACTGATTTAACAGGTATACTGGTTCCGCTTCTTCCTTTGCCTCTTTGAAGACCGCTTTTAATCCTGGGAGTGATGGAAAAATTTCTGTGGCATGCTCTTTAGTGCATATGGCACAGGTCTGTACCATATTGAGTGGACATTCTTTATGACTATGTTTCTTCCTGCATCGAGGGCAAAAAGTAACTAGGTTCTATTCTACTTTGCCCTGCTTCTGCTTGGCTTGCATGATATCTAATTGTGTTGTCAAGGTTCCCAGGATATCCATTTTGAAATCTTCCTGCAGGTTGTCAATTTTAGTACGAGTAATTTTTCCTCCAAAGATTTTGTTGTCCCTAGTGATCATATCACGTTCAGTTGGTTTTAGTCTTGTACTGCCCCTCGAGCACCTGATACACAAATCAATAATGTTATCATAGTCTTCTTGATTGATATCACCTTTACCCATGATATTTAATGTCTCTATCCATTGTTCTTTCATCCCTTTAATCAGCGTGGTTTTTAGCACATTATCAGGCAGAGGTAGATTTGCATAGGGAGATCTTTGGAGGTTATATTGGAAACGCTCCACATACTCTTCCAAAGTTTCACTAGGCCTTGCTACCATTTGGAATATCTCATCTTTTAGTTCTCTAGATCTGCAATAATCTTGATATTTTTTAAGGAAAGCAGTTTTCATTTGGTCCCAATCATTTATGGTGCCCCCACCCAGTCCCATAAACCAACGCAAGGTTGCTCCCTTTAAAGTGGAGGGAAACAGGTTCAGTTTCTGGGGGTCGATGGTGTAATCATAAACCCAACATAGGACGTCGAATTCAAACAGGAACACTTCCAGATCTTCTAAAGTGAGTCCATGAAAGGTAGGAATATTTTGTAGAGGGATAGTTTCCATGGGGGCATTGACAGCTGTGTCAACAATAGGATACCGTAATGTAGAGGTCTGGGGTGTTTGTGGATTATTGGCCATTTGATCAAAGATATGCGAGTACCCTTCTGGGATCTCTGGAGCTAGAGAGTTATCCCGGGATGTCTAGAGGAGACAGGAATGATCCTAACAGCACTTCCTTGATATGGGACACTGAGTGTCCTCTGCTCAATTACTATCTCAAGGGATCTTGGTTCCTCGAATTCCCCTATTTCTCCTTCTCCTTCATGGATGTTGCAAGAATTCCCTTCTTGTGAGGGAATTGGTCGCGAATTTTCAATATCTTGAAAACTCTGCTCAGTCCCTTCAGTTTTACTGTGGACCTCGACATAGGCTATAGATGGTGAGCCTGTGGCCCGAAGGGAGACAATAGGTTGTCTAGAAGAAACGGTTCGGGGACCTACTGATGGTTGAGATTTAGCTTTTCTTAAGATGTTGTTGATAAACTTTGATCGTCCAAGGGTCACCGGTCCCTTAAATGTTTCAGGTTTGGGGTGTGGGATTGTATTGTTTTCTGGTCTTTTCTTCTTAGTCATTCATGAAAAAATTCAAATGTTTATTTCTACCTTAAATTCCTAGCAATTCTGCTAGAAAGCAAGCGGGGGAGCAGGCATTTTACTTTCTCTGTACACAGGTTCTTGCCTTCCATTTTTAATACCCAGTTCTCTCTCGCAGACAAACATCAAACACCTACTTCACTTTTCTGTAATTGTGCTAAAAAGTGGGCGGAGGAGCAAGCACTTTACTTTCTCGTTACATAGGTTCTTACCTTCCTTTTTCAATACCTAATTCTTTCCCAACAAAAATTATCAAATATACATCACCCTTTGTAAAATGGCGACACTCTCCCTGGTAACGGTGCCAAAATGTTGGCCGATAAAAGGTGTCTTTTAAAACTCCTAATTACCCCACATTAATCATCAACCCAGGCAAGTCCTCTTATTCTAAGAGCACCACAATATGTGCATGTTATGAATCCAGAGAGTAATGTTTCTTAGAATGAAGTATAAACCTTTGATACAAGAGTAAACGGATGCATTTATAAAACTCAAAATGCAACTTCTAAAGGAAATATTACATTTAGGCATCAAGACTTAACCCTCTGCTGAAATCATAATCAAATCTCACACAAGAAATTAAATTGACAATAGTATCAACTGAGAGCGTAGGAGCAATAACCAATCTCTTCTTAGCTAATTCTATCTAAATCACACTCAATCCCAATTAAGCAATCCAAATGGAAATGATGTCAATCGAGAGTTCAATAGCGATAACCAAACTCTTACAACTGATTAAATCAATAAGATTCACTGTCTTAACGGCTAAATAATTTAATCTACAATAAGCGTAAATCAAATCAAATGACAATGCTATAAAACATGTAAAGAAGATGTACTAATTCAATACAGGAAAGTGGTAAATAGTGAATAATATAAACTCACAGAAAATGGGAAAATTATCAAACCAATCAAACTTGTGAGAGTCAAAAATATATAACACAAGGAAGCAGTTTAATCCACTAGAGGCTGGGCCCCTAGCCACTAGCGAATATTGTTGAGCTACTTCAGAGAATACGAATGAACAACAACGTCAATTATATATTAATAATTGAACTTAAGTATCATTACAATACAGTCGTGTTCTCCAACAGCACAAGTCTGTAAATTAAAATTACAATTTGAAATAACAGAGATCGATCCCCTTCCCTCCTACAATCTTTTTCTTTTATAGTCAAAAAGAGGTAAAAGATAAACGTGATCAACTGAATGTTATCTTTTGACACCCTTCATAGTTGGCATTGATCCTCCTGATTCATCCTCCAACCTGACTGCAACTGACGTGCTCCATTCTTCCTTTGTTGGTTTATGTTGTTCCATCACTAGGGAACAGAATCTATTCCTTTCGTCATTTTTCTGCATAAAGAGGAGTAAAAGTTAGTTACAATGGCTAAATCTTGACTGAGAGTAGTTCATCCATTTCTTATCATAATCTATCAATATGTTAGTGTATCAAGATCTGAAAGAGATAAGAAAAGAGGAAAAAGGTGATGGAATTAAGAGTAAATACATACCCATTTCGTAACTCAACAATAACTACCCATAACGTGGAGAATGATTATCCTCCCTCGGGCCGCTAAACATTTAATAATTTGCCAACTCGTTTGTTCTTTTTATTTAAAACACAATTATTCCACACACTTTACCTCCTTAATCACAAATCGTGGTCGTTAAAGGGGTACCATATAACTCTGATCAAATATATCAAGCGAAATGCGATTGCAAAAATCACAATATCACATTTCGCAAATCATTATCATTTGTCCCAAGGCATGTTCAAGATTTTTTTGAATTGCGGAATGTGATAGGGAAATGACAGGATGAGGTTATCGTAGCGGGAGACCTTTTCGCATATCGCAATTTCGTAAAGGTTTTATAAAATACTGATGTGGAAAAGCGCAATATGCGATTTGTGATATAAGGTTCCTCCTTAGCTTATTTTGCAAGGTTTTTCTAAGTTTTCTCTTTAGAGTTAGGCATTATTATCTAAGGCTTAAAAATTAATTTAAAAAGGGTCCCCATTTTAACTCAAATGTTAGCTATTGTTAGTTAAAAATGGGGGGTTGTTTCGTAGTACAACAATTGGCGATTCACTTGGGAGAACCAGTTATCTCCGAGTGATTTTCTAAAATTTCTAAAAACTTTCAAAGTAATTGGAGTTATAAGAATAATGATTTCATGAGTTATAAGGTAAACAACATTTCTCTTGAACCGCCATTACTTTCTCAGGCCCTTCTGCTTAATTACTTCACCCTTGTAATGATAGAAATATAAATGTTATCATCAGTCAATACTAAGATTTAAAATAATATAGTAGGTGCCTCCTGCAGATTAGTTTTTGTGCGTTTTACTCATTTATCATAGATAGAGCCTCTGCTTCTAGCAGGTGTTCATAGCCTCGATAGGGTTACCTTTTAACCAATAATGATCCATTATCCCATCTGTATGAATTTTTAGATTTCAAAATGATATTCATTTGAATTGAATGTCACTTGGACTTTGTCCCTTTTTTTACCTTTTGAGTGTAATTTTTTTCCTTAAAAGACATTATCTAGGTGTGGTAACCTACTAATGACAATGCCATTGACAGTTTGTATATAAACTGAACAAGCAAGCTCTTGATGAGACCCTTTGTCTTCTGATCAAGAATATCATTAGCTATTACCCTATTTTGATATGCAGTATTGATAATATTAGTTTTAATTACTTCCCTATGAACATGGTAAACAAGCTCGTAATGAGACTCTTTATCTTTTAAGTTTTTATATTTTAGAATTACACTCTAAAAAGGGAAAATTTTAATATATGGGGTGGGCCATTGACCTTTTTAAGGGTTTTGGGTGATAATGATAAAGTTTTTAAGATACTGATCTAGAGGAAGTCCTTGCTAGGTTAAACATTATTTTCTTGACTGATAACAAAACCTTCATATCATATAAAGATAAGAGTTTTTCATAAAATAAATGTTTTTAAGAAAGATCAAGTTTTTCCAAAGGGATGAAGTTTATTTTAGTACTCATATTCCCTAATTGTTCCTTTTAACTACTATTTTCTTATAGAAGCAAAAAATCAGAAATGTTATCAAAGACTTATTTTGAAAAGCCAGGAGTAAATACTAGTTAACCATTATTTTCCTAAAAAGCAATATATTACAAAACTAGAAGAGGTTATCTCCTAAGAAAAGTACATTTTCAATATTTTCCCATTAACGGGCAAAGAATCTTTCCTACCGGACAAGTCTTGTAAAATAAATGTTGATTGTCCAATTTTTTCAATAATTTAAAAAGGGCCAAGCCATAGTCTTTGGAATTTGGTGTGTCTACCTTTTTCCTCATGTGCCTTGTCCCATTTCAAAACTAAGTCACCTACTTCAAAGGATTTTTGACCGACAGAAGTTGTATCAAAAGAATATTTGACTAATTGTTGATGATGGAAGTGGGTTTCTTTAGCCTTTTCTCTTTTATCTTCAAGTTTGAGAATTTGAAATTGTCTAGCCTAGAGAGAAGATGAAGGGTTTTCATTGATAAATTGTACAAGGACAAGAGATGGGATTGCTACATTTGTTGGAAGAACAACTTCTTTTCCATAAAGTAAAGCAAAGGGAGAAGAACCAATAGAGGCTTTCTGAGTAATCCTATCTGCCCATAGAGAAAATGTTAATACTTTATGACAATTCCTATGATTTAGATCAATAGTTCTTTTGATAATTTTGATGAGGTTTTTGTTTGTTGATTCTGCTAATCCATTACCTTGAGGATAATAATTATCTGAATATTTTAACTTGAAACCCCACTTAAGAGAAAATTCTACTATTGTATTTCCATAAAAGTAAGATGCATTGTCAAACATTAAAGTTGAGGGTAAGCCAAACATGGTAATTATGTACTGATCAATGAAATCTGTGATGTCTTTTGTATTAGCTATCTTTAATGGGACAACTTCTACCCACTTAGTAAAGTAATCAGTAGCTGTAAGGATGTACCTATGCTGCTTGGAAGAGTTAGGAATAATCTCACCAATTATATCTAATCCCCATTGTTCAAATGGTTGTTGGATGTTAACTGGTTGTAAAGGGAATGCCGACTTTCCTTCTCTTCTGACCATGGTTTGACAAGTTTTTCACTTCCTTGCATATTCATGTGCATCTTTAAATATCGTTGGCTAGTAATATGCTGCATGCAGGATTTTGTGAGTAGTGGTATTTCCTCCAAAATGTCCTCTAGTTGGTCCATCATGTAATTCCTGCATGACCCTCTCAGCTTCAGGTTTCTCTAAGCATCTTAGCAATACTGAATCATAATTATTCCTAAACAATATGCCATTGACTAGCTCATACTGAATTGACTTCAGTCTTAAAGCTCTCTTTGTTTTATAATTAAGGTGCATAGGAGCATATCTGTTTTTAAGATAAAATTTCAAATCAGCATATTGTGATTGTGTATCGTTGAGGCTTACCTCTGATATTTTCACTTCATTACCTTGATCTTCTTCTGATGGCAATTATGAAACTCCTATTAACATCCTGCAAAATCCTTCACCCCTGACAATTTTGGTTGGCCAGATTTCTACATCATATTCTTGGAGTGAAGTTACCCAATTAGCTATTTTCTCCCCTACTTCTCTTTGAATCAGTAGTTGTCTTACTGCAGGGTAGGATACAACTATATTTGTATGGGTTTTAAGAAGAAAAGGTCCAAAATGTTTTAGAGTTTTAAAGACAACAAATGCTTGTTCCTCTACAGCTGAATAATTTAATTCAACGCCTTGCAAGTTAGGACTGAAAAAGGAGATGGGTGCCTCGACATTTTCATCATTCAGCTGTGTCAAAACTGCAACATACGAAGTATCAGATGAAAAAGTATATAATACAAAGGGTTTAAGAAAATCAAGAGTTGTTAATGAAGGGGCATTAGTAATGGCTTTCTTTATCAACTCAAATGAATCTCTTTCATTGTTGTTCCATCTGAAAACTACATTTTTTCTTATCATTGCTTTAAGGGGTAAGACTATTTGTGAAAAATCTGGGACGAATCGTTTAACAAAATTTATTTGGCCTAGGAATGATTGCATGGTTTTCTTATTGTGTGGGAGGGGAATTTTTTCTATTTCTTGGACTCTATCAGGATCAATGTAAATTCCTTTCTTGGATACTATAAACCCAAGGAGCTTGCCTTCTGGTAAAGAAAAATAAGATTTTTTGGGGTTTAAGGAAATGTCATATTTCATGCATCTTTCAAAGATGTGCTTGAGGTCTCTTAAATGATTTTTCCTATCCCTGGAATAAACTGTGATATCATCCAAGTAGATAAAAATTGATTTATTGATTATACCTCTAAAGGCAATGTCCATAGCACGTTGAAATGTGGCACCAGCATTTATGAGTCCAAAAGGCATTTTCTGATAGGCATATGTTCCCCACTTGGTTCTGAATGTTGTCTTTAATCTGTCATCTGGATGCACAAGGATTTGATTATATCCTGAGAATCCATATAGAAAAGAGATTAATTTGGAACCTGCAACTGATTGCAATACCTGTTCCATAGTAGGCAAGGGAAAATTATCCTTTTGGCAAGCTTTGTTTAGGTTTCTAAAATCAATGTAGATCCTAATTTCATCGTTCTTTTTCCTCACACGTACCATATTCGATACCCATTTAGAATTTCTAATAGGGAATATTATCTTGGCCTTCAGAAACTTGTTCAATTCTTATTTAATTTGACTTTCAATGTTCGGGTGAATTTTTCAAAGCTTCTGCTGAATTTCTTTTTCATTTTAGGTCATGGGTATGGTATGTTGAATTATAGAGGTATCATAGGTTTTGAGATCTGCATAATCCCAAGTGAATACACCTTTATATGTTTTCAATAACTTGATGAATGATACTCTTTCTTGAGATGTTAGGTCAAGACCTAGGTTGATATTTTGAGGTTTCTCATTTGATCCTAGGTTTACTACTCCAAATCTCAGAGTAGAACTTTGAGTTTTGGAGTTAATAATTTTCCTAAATCTATCTTTCAAATCATAAAGATCTTCCATATTAACCATGGACTTAGGAATTGGGTTTAGATAAAGATTATTTTTTATTTCTATATCATGATCATGTTCGTCTATGATCTGCTCTTTATATGCTCCTTCTGATGTAAATAAATTTACTATATCTACATCATTACTGAATACTCTCTAATTCATTATATTGTTAGGAATAGATGGCCTAAATATTAATTCTATTGAAAATTTGTCTGGACTAAAGTATTATGATGGTATAAGTCTAGATGCCACATTTGCAAGTAAGTTAGCACTTGCGTTCTAGAGTCTAGGGATTGATGAAATGTTGAAAGCGGAAAAATGAGAAGTCAATTTCTGAGCTAAAGATTGATAGTGTTTAAGATGCCCAGAAACACAGTGAATTGTATTTCTCACCTGTTTCACAATTATTTCATAGTCACCATAGGCTCAAAGGTATTTGACATTAAGACCAATGGCTTTATACAGTCCTTGGATCAATGCTTCATATTCAATGATATTATTAGTACACTGAAATTCAAGTCTGTCGGCCATCATAATTTTCTCTCCTTGTAAATTGATCAGAATGCATCCTGCACCTACACCACCTTTTGATTTAGAACCATCAAAATGGAGAGTCCAGAACAAAGAGTCATTATAAACTTTATCAATTATATTTAAACACTTGGAAGCATCTGTTTGTGAGAAATTCTCAATTTAAGAAACTACAACATTATCTAGAAAGGGAGACTTCTGAGCATTACAAGATCCTAAAGAGGACTCAGCTAAGTAGTTTCCAATGATGTTATTAGTGAAGGCAACAAGTTCATTGCTTCCCTCAAGGTCTGTGATTGTATATTTCATGAATTTTTCTTGGTCTTCCCTGATTTGGTTTGGTTTATTGTTGTATGGAAACTATTGGGTTCCTATACCAATAGGAGTCATAATTTTGAATGTCTGAGATTAAACCTCTAATATGTACATACCTTTGCTTTCTACAAATGTTTTCCATATTCAAAAAATTAAAAAATGTAAAGAGGGTATGTCCTAAAAGAATAATCAAAGGACAAAAAGAACAAAAATGTCAAAAAAGATGAAAAATATGAACCCCAAGAAAAGAAAAAAGACCATGAAAGTGAGAAAGCCAAAATGCCACTACTATTTACCTATTGTGCATAATAAGTTATTGTGTGTAGTTTGTAATCTTTGCCACAATCCATGATAGTCAAAATGTTTAAACTTGGCTATTTCATGTTTCAATTTCATGTTGATAGTTAGAGAATAAAATCTGACCAAACTGTTTAATCTTGGCAAATCATTAGATAGGTAGAGTAAATAAAAGGAGCTCAACTATTTAATCTGAGCCCTTAGATTTAATAAGGTTAGATTTAGTTAGTTTACTATTATAAAGAGAAAGAAAAATGTTTGATAAGGGTTTGCTAGCTCAAGTGCACCCTAATAAAGAGAAGTAAAAATGGTAGGATGAGTCGGTGGGTAAGTATAAGAAAGGTTGCAGAAGTATGATGATTGATTACACAAAAGCATATTTATTATTCTCATCATAAAAGTTCCAAATGTGAATGGGAACTCAAGCATGCAGATGGATATCAAAGTTAATTAATTAACTTCCCTCATTCATTTCACCTTTTACTTAACTAATTTCCCACAATAAAGTTGAAAGTACTTAAAAACCCTAAGTCAATGAGGCTCAAAGCATTTCTTTGACTTTTGGAGGGACGAGACCCTTGGCTCAAAAACTTATAGACAATAAGTACTAAAACCCCCTTATAAAAATTCATCTCCCGCTACAGTTCATTCATTTTCCCTAATAATACTCTTATCCTAAGGTTAAATTACTTTTACCTAGGAAAAGTATTTATTCTCCCACATAAATCATTTTCATATTAAAAACCCACAAAAACACTATATCCTAATCTTTTATGTTATTATCAGAAAAGCATTAAAACATGAAATATCATATACTTAGGGTATTGTGCCACTTTCCACTCATTTTATTAATTACTAATTTATTTATTAAATCCCAAACAAAAACCCTTTTCCTGTATATATTGAACTCCCACAATATTAACTAGTCCTATACCCTAGTTTAATTATATAAACTATGATTTTCTACCCAAACCTCGACAAATGCACTAACTAATCGATCTACGATTAAGTTAGTAAAAAACCCAATTAAACCATCTGCTAATGACCCCGATGCCTTAACCCCACCTTAATCCCTCATTAATTAAAAATTGTCGCACTTAATCACCTGTCGGGCCCCTCCACTACCCTCCATGCAACTCCACTGCCCGAACACTGCATGATCACTCCCCTCCACATCTGACGGCCCTCATCCATTTCGGACGGGCCCGACGTCCGAACAATACCCACCTAAAAAGAGTTGTTTTCCGCCAGGCCCCCGATGCTACGTGTCGCTCAATGTATGGAATTGGGCGGCCTCCCCCCAATACCACTGAACGCCCAAAAGTGATGTGATGGAAACCACTTACCACCCACTCGCTACACACCAAAATAGCTATTGTTCACCCCGCTACACGACAAACAACCACTGTTCACCCGTACCCGCCAAAATTGACTTTCGCGCATAAAGCCAAAAAGCCCCAAATCATTTGTTTTTATCATTTTTTAACTGAAAGACTTCATGCATGCACCTACGAACATCGAAGCTATCAACCTACATCCAATTGCACCGTAAAGACGCCATAAAGCACCCAGTTCACCTTCCAGCCTACATAGATCCTTTTTGACCATTCGCAGTTGCCAGCCAACCTGTTCAGAGCTAGTTTTCCTTAATTCCAGGTATTTAAGCCATAATTCACTGGAAAACCTCTCAATTTTAGAACCAGTTGCTGAGTTTTATTAGTTAAAGTGAAAAATTAATTAAAGAAACTCAAGTGACTTAAGCTTACTCTATACTGAACCACCATTGTGCTAAAAACATGAAAATCACCTCCCCCATTCTCAAATCCACAAGAACTGAGAATGGCTTCCCCAATTGCCATGGATGTGAGACCTATTTCCACTCCTCATCTGGACCTAGACCATCTCCCCTTGGCTGACAAGGATTTCCAGATAAAGGAAACCTCTGTCCATGAGTCTCCTCTCAAATTATACTGTCAATACAAAGACCAATACCTGAACCATGCTGATAAAATTGGTTTTTGGGAGTCCAATTTTCCCAAGTACTAATTCCCTGAAGTTCACGTTTTCCCAGAAATTGTCCACTACTACCATGCAAACTATATCCCTAGTCAAAGAGCAGTGATGTCCCCTAACTAGACCATACTTTTCACCATCAGTGCTGAATCAATAAATGAGATGCTGCAACTTCAATGAGGGAAAAACTTGACTCCTCTCTCCATTCGAGACCTGTTGGACTTATTTCCCAAACTCAGCCCTACAAGATTGGCCCAAATAATACAAACCTTCATTGTAGAAGAAAAGTATACCCCCAAAGAACCTCCTCCATATGTGTATACCATATTTTCCGCATTTGGCCAAGATATTGTAGCAATGATATCCAGTGTCATAGGTTATACCACCAATGAGTATATAGATGAGATCATCTTGGCTTTCATGTCCATATACATGCCAGGATATCCTCCTGCTATTATTTATGATTATGCCAAGTTTATAGCCGATAGGATGCATGACCGTTCCTTAGGATGAGTAATGAGTGAATCTTCAAGTACTCCTCTGTTTTGTATCACCTCTTTCTATACTACCAAGCTGATAAGTTCCCGTTTACTCTCCAGAAGCTTAACACAAAAGGTCACCCTAGATCAGTAATTTTCTGGACTCCATTGATCCATAAATATGACTCCCCATATTCATATACATACTTCATAGACCTATTTGTACATCACATTGTGACAATGTTGATAGGCAGCTCCCCTCCAAGAATCAGTTTAGATATTAAGAGAATCCTATAGCTCTCAAAACAATCCAATGTGGGTGATTGGTACTTGTACCAAAACCACACTAAGATTAGAATTTATGGATGTGAGCTGGCCCCATACAAACTACCTAAATACCTCCCAATGAGGTTATTTGCTCTGGAGTATTACAGGTAGATAAACAATTCAGATGAGGTACACTTTGTCAAAGCCAAAAAGAAGGCCTAGCTCAGGATCAAAGACCAATTAGGCCCCTTTATTTGTAATAGTAGAGAAGCTAGAAAGGAGGCAGACCTAATCCTTCAAAGATTAAATCTAAAATAGAGCTTCATATGGAGATATGATCCCTTGGATTTCATCTGAAATAGAAGACAAAAAGACAAGATGGCTCCCTATATTCATCACCGCATCCTTGAAATAGAAAAGTATGCCAACCAATTGGAATGGGTGGAAAACACTTTATAGGACATGGATAGTACTGAAGTTGCTATGGAAAACACATTAATTGATCCAGAGAAACAACTTGATGAGGGTTCTTTCCTACAGGTGCCATGAGAATCACAGGTGCTAGGAGAATCACAAGTGCAAGAAGAATCAGAGGTACCAGAGAAATCAGACATATTAGAGTAATCAGAGAAAACAGACAGACCAGAGGCCACCATGAGTAACCCCCCAGTCTTACAAACTCCTCTAAATGAGGAGAAAAGCCTCAAGAGAAATAGGGAAGGGGCCAATCCTTCAGAAAAATCAACATCACAATCCTATGCAGAGGCAAGTTAGGCTAAGAGGCAAAGAGTGAATCTTGTCTCTGAATAGGAATGTATAGAGGAGACATTCGAAGTTACAAGCACAGAAAGAGATGGGAGTAGGCTTGCCACTCCATCTAGAGGCATTCTAGAACCTTCCACATTGCACACTCAGATGTTGGAAAGGCATCAAAGTGTGGATGTATCCTCTTTCAGAATGCCAGCAGATAAAGACCAAGAAATCAAAGAGAGATACAAAGAAATAAAAGCTAGGAATGAGAGGTTGAAAGCCCAAACCTATGCACAGTATTTGAAGATGACCCCTACCAATAAGATAAGGCTTATGTCAGCCTATGATGTTAAAGAGGGGGAAATGCAAATGACCTTCATCAAGCCGACCACTCAGCATCCAAGGACAACAATAGATTTTAAAAGAGTGGATTTTGAAGTATTGGCAAGGGATATTCATCCCATTGACCAGATTGAGCTGCATAAGAAAATGGGTGAGATGATGTATTCTACATTGGCAGGGAAAGCCATAGTAGCCCACCAATTGCAGAACTCTTTAAACAATATGTCAGCTCAGTTTCAGTTGGAGAAGGCCTCTTCACAGGCCAAAGATACAAGAATCAAATCCTTAGAGGACTTAGTGATAGGATTGGGACATGATCCCAAGGATGTGAAAGAAATAGAGTAGCGAATTAAAAAGAAGAATGATGACGTTGCTGCACTGAAGAAGAAACTCAATATTCCCCAGCTGCATCACCCTCGAACAATGGAAGTCCTAGAAGCACAAAAAGGACATGAAGAGCTTATGGACCTAGTCCTAAAGCTAAGTGATTAGCTTAAAGAAACAAGGAAGGAGTTGGACACTTTGATTTAGTCCAAGAAAAGTGACCTAGCCACAACTTCCACAACTATCATCCCCACAATGACAATAGCAGTTCCTTCCACAATGGCATCATCATTGGCAACTATAGCTCCACCTGCCACAACACTGCCAATTACAACTGAGTCCACTACAACAGCAGGTACTTCAACTGAAAAAATAACAGAACTGGTAAATGCTATGGAGGAGATGTCCATTCAAGCTACAGAGCTCAAAATATTAAAGGAGAAATTGGAAAGTTTAGAAACTGACTGTAAACTTGCCCAAATTCACCAAAGAGAAGAAACACAAAAAGCCCTAAGGATGGGTGAGAAAATCAAAGTCATGGAGAAATATTTGACAGTGCAGAAGCCACTAGGATAAACTAAAGAGATGCTCTGGGCCAATATCATTGACTCTGTCAATGATATTTGGCCATCAATCCAAGTTATATTTGAGTAAACTGACTTGGTGAAGGTAGCCACTAAGGCTAGCGAGAAAGTAAGGGAAGAATTAGGAGATAAACCTCAGAATGCAAATTGACTCATCCACCTCCTGACAGTAAGAACATATCTGAGTTCCATGATCTTGGTGCAGAGGATAGGACTGAAGCCATATTAGAGATTAAAAAGGTTCTTTCCAAAAGAAACCTCATGCTCAACTTAGAAGAAAAATGCCATAACATGCAGGTAGCCATTGACAGGTTTATGGCTAAATTTCAAATTTTGAGGGAAAAGGGACTTCCCAGTCCTATGGTCATCAATGACAAACTCATGACCCAATTGGACTATCGTGATAGACTCAGGAGGTTGGCCAAGGGACAAGCCAACTCTTCAGGAATTAAAGCTTTGCCCACTGGCAAAGTATTATATGATACATTGGAGAACCTATTTTCCATAGAGCGTGAGGTGAAACATCTATTTCTCACCAATCCCAATTTTGAAAAATATATAGAGGAAGACAAAATTTACAGAAGAATGTTGAAGGTGAGATTTTCTGAGGCAGAATGGTGGGAAAAAATGATAGATTTACTATAAAAAAGTTTTACATCAGAAAGTTACCACAATAAATCTGAAGGCAGCTAGGTGAAACAGGTGAATGACAAATAACAAAGGTCAAAGAGTAACAGAGTCAAAGAGTATTAGTGAAATATCAAAGTAAAGAAGATTCCATCGTGGAAATACCACAACTATCAGCTAGCTTAAAGGGCTCAAAACTCAACAGAAACAGCTAGCAACACCACAATAAAAGGGATAGCAAGAAGCAGTTTCACATCTGTCTCTATCTTCATGCATGAAGATATTTTATTCCCTAGATTAAATCTCAAACTGTTATGAGATATTTTGTAATTATATTTTTGTATAAATACTTCACATTTCGAAGTATGTAGTGTGGATTCCATGACATTTCTATAGACTTTTTCTCTCAAATCAAAATTCTATTGTATCAATGACTAGATTGGCTTACTGGATCAAGGAATAAAGATCAGATATTTTACAAGATTCTTGTGTAAAGTGAAATACAAATAAGTATTCTCTCATGTTTATTGTTGTTTTCTCTTATGTTTCTTCATAATATTGTTTGTTTCTCTAAAATCTAAATGTATAACAAGGAATGATATTTCAGAAATTGCTTGAATGCACTCTGTCTTGACTGTTTTACATTCTGAATGTTTTCTCCTAAACTATCTTAGCTAAGGAATTCTTAACTGCTCCTTAGTTTTCGTAGATTCTCCTCTGATCTATAACAAAGAATTCTTAATTGCCTTTTGTTCATGACCACCCTCTGTTCTTCATTTGGATCCTGGTCCAAGGATTCTTAATTGCCCTTTCACCCTGGTTATAATCATTTCATCCATTAGACCTGAAGATTTGCCTTTTGCTTTGATAGCCTTCCCTATGAACATTCCCTTTAATGATCTGGTCCAATTATGCTATCCATTGAATGAATCCATAGCCTAATGGCTTGAAGACCTAGCTCTATCTGTCTACTCTAAGAATTCCACCACCCAACCTTCAATCCAAAACCAAAACCCCATGAACACTAAGAACTAGCCTAAAATCCTACAAAGGCAAAGCTAAATTATAAAGAGAGAGCCCTCTGTAGACTTAGGTTGGCTAGAACCTAAGCCTAAAATATTGGTTTGTGGTTACCTCGGATGGTTCCTTCTTTTGATAACTTCTAGGGAAAACCTCTGAGTGATAACAACAACCACATGTGAGACCAGTCAGTTGCAAAATAACCATGTAACTTTTCAGACCAATCCCTATTGAGAATCAAACCATAAAATTCAGGGATATCAGCCATCATTATATCAATTATTTGTGAAACTTTTGGATTATAGGAAAGTCTAATTGAAATTGATGCTATTTCTCCAAGTACCTCTATTTTCGTCGTGTCTAACTAAACTATGTGTACTGCAGATTTTTGAGGTGTAATGTTCAATTTAGTACACATAGCCCTTGGAATTATGTTTGAGGAGGCTCCTGAGTCAACAAGGCAGTTATGAACATTCCAGTTGAAAATTTTATAACTAAGCAAAAAGGGAGGAACATGAGAAATAGGCCTATCACCAATCAGAACTAGAGTTGAGGGATCTACTTTATTTGAGGATGAAGGAGGTCTTCCCATATTGTAGGCGGCTTGAGTAACTACAACAGATGGCAGGGGGGGTACTAGAACTGCTTTTAATTCTCTTAACAGGATTTTCTGTTGTTGTTTTAGTTTAGTGAGCTCATGCAATGTGATGTTAGCTCTGGTCTTTTTCATGTCTTCCACTATATTGTATTCGATCGTATTCAAGATTACCAATGTTTTCAAGGCATTCTGGGATTCTGGAGGGATAGGGTAGGTTTGGTTGGTCTTAGATTTCTTAGTTACTGTTTTCTCTTTTGCAGGAGTAGCAAATTTTTGCTTCTGATTTGTGGTAGATGTGTCAGGAGAATTTTTACTTCTGGTAGTTACTGGCATTGCTTGTGCCTCTTCTTTAGTTGGGAGAATAAAATCCCACATCCAATTTAGTTCAATTTCTTCTTCTATTTCAACTTCTTCATCGTTTGGTGAATCTTTTGCTGATTGTTGGTCAGATTCAGCATTTGAAATGGTGTTTGGGGGTTGTGATACAGAAGAGGAGTTATTTTTGAATGATCGGAAAGGTCTTTTAGGAGCAGAAGATTCTACGACTTGTTTTTTAATTTCTACCATTTCATTGGACATTGTTTTTAACACTTTTTGTAGGCCTTCCAGATCAAAAGGGTCCTTTGAAGTTTTTTTCTTAGATTCATATTTAAACATAACTTTCTTGGTCTTCCTCTCATCTGCTTGTGATCTTTTTTCCAAAGCTAATATTATTCTTTCTACAGATAGGGCTTCTTTCATGTAAGGGTAGCCTAATTGGCTCTATCTACAAAGATTGCAATATTAGAAGGAAGAGATGATATATACCATTCTATTTATACATCTACAGTAGGTTTAGAGGAAGCTGGGATTTTGTTTAGCAATTTGTTAAATCTGGATGTAGAAATTTTGAATAATAAACACTTATTCAACAGAGATTATCATGATTATACACTATTGCGGAACACATGCATAATACATAACCTCCTCTACGTTGATCATCAATTTAACAGCATCAGAAACAATGAAAACATCGATAGCATGCACACATTAACACAGTATGTAACCCGGGGAAAGCTTACAGCTGAAAACCCCACACTATCTGTATATTAATGATTGAGAACATGTAACAATACATAGTACAATACTCCTCTCAAGTATCCAGCACTATCTCCACCTGTTACACACAAAACTAGCTCAGATCTGAACAAGTCACAGGTTCAAATTTTCTTTGCTGCTTTGCTTGCCTCTATTGCACAATACCATGTGAAAATCACTCACACTGAAAATCACGTGATCACAGGCTATAATTTTGGGCATATACTGGGCAATCATCATAGGCATACTCAATCCATTTCTTTTGCAAGATCTCATGCACAATTATAGTCACAACTGATAGCAATCTCAACCTCTAACACCTGTCTCCATTGAACTGTACATGCACTGAGTTAACTGATGTATTCTTCAGTTGCATTATGAGTTAATAATGAGTGAATTAATTTAATAAATTAATTCACATCACTCATCACTAGTATATTTGTAGTTAGACTAATTACAACTAGTTTAACCAAGTCAAACTGAACACAACTCCATCAACTCCACATCCAACTCCACAGAACTCACATGCATGAGTTCTAACTAATGTCCTGCATGCAATAGCTCAACTGACTCATACGAAAAGTGTATTTCCTTCTGACGGCTACATGTGACACATATGTAGCTCAAACTGAAGTGCTCCAAGAGGATAAGATAAAGTTTATAGTCTAAATATTATTATGAGACAATAATATTTGACTTTTCTATTTTTAACCTGGTAGTCTAAAAATAGACTTTGATCACTCCTGCTGTGAACCAGAAATAGAAGTCCATCTATTTTTCCCAACATGATCAATCATCCACAAACAACATTCTGCAACTCATAGACCATGATCCATATGTCTAAAAATAGACTTTGCGGCATAATTTGCCTATGGGCCCACTTAGTGAAGGCGACTCCTTTCCACTAAGCTCCATCATCTTGTTGCATTCTCAACACTCCCTCTCAACAAGATATGGATTATTAGCAATCCCTATCCTGCCTCAGTGGTATTCGAATTTTCTCTTGGTGAGCGCCTTCGTCAAGATATCAGCATCCTGATCCTCCGTTGGAATGTATGAAAGTAACATGATTCTCCATTGCACACAATCTTTGATATGATGGTACCTGATGTCAATGTGCTTAGATCTATCATGAAATACAGGATTAGCCAAGAGTTTAATGCAACTTTGGTTATCACAGTAAATCACAGTAGGCTCCAAGTGAGAACTGAACAAACCGACCAAAATCTTCCTCATCCATATAGCCTCGCATGCAGCCAAACTTGCTGCCATATACTCGGCCTCTGCTGAACTGAGTGCCATGGATCTCTGCTTCTTGCTGTACCAAGAAACTTCTATCGACCCGATACTGAGACCCCTCCTGATGTGATCTTTCTGTCCGTTGGGCTCCCTTCCCAATCTGCATCCGTGAAGCCACATAGCTTCACCTCATCCTCCTGTCTGTACCACGAACCATATCCCGATGTGCCTCTCAAATAACGCAATACATGCTTTCCTGCCTTCCAGAAGAGCCTGGTAGGCTTAACCATAGCTTGTGAAAGCTAGTTAACAGCATAGCATATATCGGGTTGTGTATTGACCAGATACATAAGCAACCCCACCAACTATCGATAAACAGTGGCATCCACTTCTTCTGCCGAAGTGGCATCCTCCTTCCTCCAACCTCCAAGAAGAGGAGTGTCAACAGGCTTGCAGCCATGCATGTTGAACTTCTCCAGTATCTCCCGAGCATACTTACCCTGAGAAACAAATAGTCCATTGTTGTGCTACCAAATTTCCAATCCCAGGAAATAATGAAGGAGGCCCAAGTCCTTCATCTCAAACTCCTTAGCAAGATCATCCTTGCATGAAAGTATCAACAGCTCATCACCCGTTAGAATCGAATCATCTACATAAAGTACAATGATAAGCAACTTACCCTCCACCACAATTTGGTATAGGTTAGGATCCGCCTCACTCTTGTAGAATCCAAGTCTGGTGAAATAGCTGTCTATCCATGTGTACCAAGCACATGGTGCTTGTTTCAACCCATACAGCGCCCTCTTAAGCCTACACACATGTGACTCGCTGCTGAAGATCTTGAAACCTTCGGGATGTTCTATGTACATCTCCTCCTCAATGACTCCGTTGAGGAATGAAGTCTTCACATCCATCTGATGAATGTGCCACCCCATCTGCGCTGAGAGAGCAAGAATCGTCTGTATGGAAGAATACCTTGCGATAGGTGCAAAGGTTTCCTCATAATCGATCCCCTCTATCTGTGAAAAGCCTCGGGCAACAAATATTGCCTTCTACTTCTCCACACTCCTGTCAGCTGCCTGCTTAACTTTGTAGATCCATCTTGAACCCACCATTGATTTCCCTTCCAGTCTAGGAACAATCTCCCATGCATTGTTTCTAACAATCGAATCATACTCTTCCATCATGGCGGCTACCCATGCGGGATCCTCCACAGCTTCCTCGAACGAGGATGGCTCAGTCACAACAAATTTTCTCATAAGAGCCATGTATCCAGTGTACCGATGAGGTGACTATCTCTGCCTGCATTGGGCTGTAGGTGGTCCTACAACTTTCTCTGCCTCTTGAGCCAGTCGCTCAGCTTTTGTCAAGCGCTTTCACCCTCTAATGGTTGGCGCTGCTTGAGTGGTCTCTTCCACTCCATGAACCTCATCCTGTGGCTGATCCATGTCCTGAAGCTCATCCTTAGGAACTAATAGCTCCTCATCTGCATGCAAGTGTGGCTCCCTCTCAAGCGAACACTTCATGGATTTCTCCTCTTGAAATTTTATATCCCGTCACACAACAGTCTTACCACCGTCTAGCAAATACACACGATAGTTGTGGGGCGTATTAGTGTACCCCACAAATATCCCGAACTCTGCGGTCGACTCCAACTTCTTCCTGGCATCCTTCGTCACATGCATGTAAACATTAGCATCAAAAATCCTCAAATGAGAAAGATCAGGCTTCTTACCAGAAGAAGCCTCCTCGGGTGTAGTCATGCCAAGTATCTTGTGACAACAACGGTTCTGCACATAAACTGCTGTATTGCATGCTTCCGCCCACAAGTGAAGGGGTAGGCCCTGATCATGCAACATCGCCCATGCAACACCCACGATCGTTCTGTTCTTCCACTCAGCAACCTCGTTCTGCTATGGGTTATGGGGAGCTATGAGCTCTCTTCGAATGCCTTCTGCACTGCAGAAATCCTTGAACTTGCCAGAGATGTATTCACCACCATTATCGCTCCTAAGAGCCTTCACCTTCTTCCCCGACTCCTTCTCAACTAGTGCTTTGAACTCACAGAACTTTGAGTATGTCTCGCTCTTCTTCTGCATGAAGAAGATCCAGCACTTACGAGAGAAATCATCAACAAAGATCACATAATACCTATGTTTTACTGTCGAAGCTACTGAGAAAGGTCCACACACGTCTATGTTAATTCTCTCAAGGATCGTCGTGGCACAACTATCCTTCTTGTGAAAGGTGGATTTCCCAAACTTTCCCAAAGTACACCCCTTGCACTGATCTGATTGTGCAAGAGTGCCTTTAGGAAGCCCTGTAGTGATCTGCTAAAGTATCTTCAAGGCTCCATGGTGAAGGTGACCCAATCTCCTGTGCCACAGCTCGCCATCATCCCAGCTCACCAATTCTTCTGCCTTGCATGCCATTGTTGTGCATCCATCTACATGCAACTCATAAATGTTCCTCACTCGAACCCCTATCTTCTGGGTTTCTCTAGTTATCTTGATGTGTAGGAAAGCCTTTCCCTCGCTGAAAACAACATCATATCCCTTGTCTTCTAACATTGCCACATCACCACAGAGATAAGATTCTTCTTCAATCCTAGAACATGCATCACTTCCTTCAATACGAAGGGTTTACCAGACTCCCTCTCAAAGGAAATGGTACCAATACTGATCACACTGTATCTACCATCATCGCCCATCTCAATCTGCACTCCAAGATCTTTGTCCTCCAGATCAAAAAGAAAATCTCGATCTCCTGTCATGTGAAAAGACGCACCACTGTCCAAGAACCACACCGATCCCATCACACTTGAAACCAAGCATGTGATCAATGAAAAATCAAGCTCAAATTGCGAGGCTAGAGCCTCTCCTGCTGGAGATCCAGCAGCTTTCTTGTTCTTCTTCTTCTGCAGACAATTTGTGGCATAGTGTCCGTGTTGGTGACAGTGAAAGCGCTTCACCTTGGACATGTCCTGCTTCTTGCCTTTCACACCAGACTGAGAATCTTTCTTGCTCTTCCCCTTCTTTGCTTTGGTAGCCAAAGCACAATCTTCTTCATCAGGTCCCTTTGATGAAGATCTGTCCCTGGTATTTCGCCTGATCTCCTCTTGCACAAGATCTGACCAAAGTCTCTCCCATCCTAGCAATTTCTCCCGACCATTGACAGAGTCCTGATAGGAATGCCAACTCTTCAAAAGACCAAGGAGAGCCAAGCTCACCAAGTCCTCATCATCGACAGTCACCCCCACACTTCCCAACTCATTTCCGCACTGAGTGAACTTCGTGAGATACTTGGGCATACTGTCTCCCTTCTCACATTTGATGTTTCTGAGTTTATCTTTGAGCACCAACTTCTTCTGATCACTCTTGCTTTTGAATAGATCTATCAAAGCTTTCCACATCAAGTATGGATAAGAATTACCATGCAGGCTAGACACAATGTGATCCTTCACGCCCTCCAACAGAATCCTTTGACACTTTGTTGTCTTCTTTTGCCAAGCATCAACCTGTGCAGCATCAGTAGGCTTTGAGACATTAGCCTCTATGAAATCCTTTAGCCCATTATCATCCAACATTGCCTCCATCCTTTCCTTCCATGCAATATAGTTCGAGCTGCCCTCAAGAGCATACTCCAATTGCAATCCGTTGAAAGACATTGCCATGTTGATACCAAGAAAACACTGCTACAAATTCGAATTCCACCAGCTCCAAACTCAACCGCCTTGGATCTAGAATTCGTGAGAACAAGAAATTTCTCGTACAGAGATTGACTGTATGGGCTTTTACCGGATATCTCACCTTCCAAAGGAAGGATGAATCCAGAGGCTACCTGGCCCGATTACAGCCTCTACCTGAAGAAATAGAATGTAAACACTTCCTGAATAGTAGATCTGATGATCAACAACTCTGATACCATGTAGAGATTTTGAATAATAAACACTTATTCAACAAGGATTATCCTAATTATACACTATTGTGGAATACATGCATAATACATAACCTCCTCTACGTTGATCATCAATTTAGCAGCATCAAAAACAATGAAAACATCAATAGCATGCACACATTAACACAATATGTAACCCAGGGAAAGCTTACAGCTGAAAACCCCACACTATCTATATATTAATGATTGAGAACATGTAAAAATACATAGTACAATACTCCTCTCAAGTATCCAACACTATCTCCACCTGTTAAACACAAAACTAGCTCAGATCCGAACAAGTCATAGGTTCAAATCTTCTCTGCTGCTTTGCCTGCCTCTATTGCACAATACCATGGGAAAATCACTCACACTGAAAATCACATGAGCACAGGCTATAATACTGGGCATATATTGGGCAATCATCATAGGCATACTCAATCCATTGCTTGTGCAAGATCTCATGCACAACTATAGTCACAACTGATACCAATCTCAACCTCTAACACCTGTCTCCACTGCGCTGTACATGCACTGAGTTAACTGATGTATTATTCAGTTGCATTATGAGTTAATAATTAGTGAATTAATTTAATCAATTAATTCACATCACTCATCACTAGTCTATTTGCAGTTAGACTAACTACAACTAGTTTAACGAAGTCAAACTGAACACAACTCCGTCAACTCCACATCCAACTCCACAGAACTCACATGCATGAGTTCTAACTGATGTCCTGCATGCAATAGCTTAACTGACTCATAAGAAAAGCATATTTCCTTCTGAAAGTTGCATGTGCCACATCTGTAGCTCAAACTAAAGTGCTCCAAGAGGATAAGATAAAGTTTAAAGTCTAAATATGATTATGAGACAATAATATTTGACTTTTCTATTTTTAACCCGGCAGTCTAAAAACAGACTTTGATCACTCCTGCTGTGAACCAGAAATAGAAGTCCATCTATTTTTCCCAACATGACCAATCATCCATAAACACATTCTGCAACTCATAGACCATGATCGATATGTCTAAAAATAGACATAGTCTAAAAATAGACTTTGTGCCATAATTTGCCTGCGGGCCCACTTAGTGAAGGCGACTCCTTTCCACTAAGCTCCATCATCTTGTTGAGTTCTCAACACTGGAGTTGAAATCTTTGATCTTTTCATATATATTAGCTTTTAAATTAGAAAGATCATTGATCAAGGAAGCTACGATTTTGTCATCACCAAATTTTGCAAGAAATACTTCTTGAAAAATATCCCAATCTCTAATTGAACCCGCTGGAAGGGAAAAATACCAAGATCCAACAGATCCTTGGAAAGTATAAGGAAACAGTCTGATTACAACATCTTCATGTGCAACCCCATTGAGATTCATGGCTAACATAAAAAAATTTAGATGTTCTTTGGCCGGGAGAGCATCGTTGGGATTATACTTAGGCATCCATTTCTCTGGATTTGCTGGGAGGGAATTTGGATTTGCCACTAGGACAACACCAGGATTTGTCCAAGGTTGAGCAAGTTGATTGCCCATAACTTGAGTTGAGGACTGAGAAAAAGGGAAGTTCGGTCCAGAAGTAGGTATAGATGGCGAAGAACTTACTACCGGGTTAGTATTGATAATTGTAGTACTAACGGGGGAAGTGGATATTTGAGAAGTAGTGGATTGAGTAGAAGTGGATGAAGGAACAAATAGGTGGAAAGTTGATGTGATCTCACTAGTATCTGGTTTAAATACTAATGAAGTGACTTTCTTACGTCGTGGAGGGATAGGGAACTCAAAAGGAGTGACCCCAAGTTTCTCACTTTGCAGTCTCGTCAATACACCAGTTTGTTGTAATAAGGAGGTAATTCTTTCTTCAGATAATTTGGGTCTCTTTGGCTTCTCAATAGAAATGGATATCTGTTCCAATTTCTGTATCAAAGAATGAACTTTAAGAGATTCGGGAATATAATCTGGAGATGGTAGTTGCCTTACTACTTCAGGAGACAAGGGAGATGTTTCTATAACTTCAGATTTCTCATCAGGGGATTCTGAACGAGATCTAGAAGGTATAGAAGTGGTGGAGGGGTTTTGACTCTTGTGAATGATTTCCGAATGATCTTTAGGTTTATATGCCATTCACAGCTGAAGGCCCTCCTTCTAGCACCAAAATGTTGCGGCCTCATAATTTTGCTACCGAAACATGGGGGATAACCACCTGGTCCGGACCTTAAGACAACTCCTTTTCTGTTTAAAGTGGTGGCTCTGACTAGGGATAATGGGACCAGTTTCCCAATGTGGGTTTTAAAATGAGAGTGGGTGGTTCATGAGTGTTTTGCAATAGAATAATGATAATCTAAGTGACTTATTCTATGATGCAATTTCCCTAACTTAACTTATTCTAATATAAACCCGGGTGTTCTTGTATGGTATGCGATCTACAAAGATATCCTTTTAACATGTGATAATAAAGATTGAACACAATTAAATGGAGATGATAACGTAAAAGATAATTCCTTTGACTAAATAGTTAGTCAAATAAATTTATAAAATATATCGCATGTCTAATGAGTTATATATGAAAATCAAAACCTCAGTTATGGCATCAATACAAAAGTGCAATTAATTCTTCACAGAAACAATAAATCTCACATATAATTCATGAAAAGAAAGTTTTTCCACTAATTAAATGTAAACAGAATTATGCATACATGATAATAGTACCAGATGTACAAAGTCCTGCTCATTTGACAAATGACATAGACCAAATTCTTCTTTCAAATCAAATTGTCTCCCAAGAATACAGAAGTGCATAAACAAAGCAAAGTAGTCTGATATATAAAAGAAAAGATCATGTTCCAACATTTCACCAAATCACTAACAAACTTACAACAATGCATTCTTTGCAAAGGTTTTTGAGAAAATTTTGGACCCTTCTCTAAATGCATGAGAAGGGTATAAATATTATTCTAGCTAAGTATGTGAAAATAGATTATACAAAATTTGAGGAGGTTTCAAACAACCTTCCTCCTACATAGGTAACTAACTCCAAAAATAAATAGTGATCAACTAAACAGAACTAAGAGGATGATGTTCTGTCTGCCATCTTGTCCTTTAAATCACAAATATTGATCATCGGTTGAATTTGAGGAGGTGGCCTAAAATGAGGTTTGAGTTGTCCTGTAAAGATTGCATCGGCAAGAGGTGGCAGGATTCTTTGAGTTGCATGAAGAGAACAATTTAGGGTCATAATATGGCTATGTGGCTTGACCAGATACTACCAATACGACTCCTAGTTTGTTGTAGTCAGTTTTGTAATTGCATCTCTTTGATTCCCCACTTTTTCTTGCCAGCCTTTACTCAGAGCATTTAAGTTAGGAATTTCTTTCGCATTACCCTCCTTCATGAGATTGGTAGCGAACAGGGTATGATTTACTACCTTAATGATGTTCTTCGATACTCCAGCTTCCCTCGCGACTGCCAGCTCGACCTGTTTTATCCTAGCATCCCAATTAGTAAAGAGGATGTCTTTGTGAGTTTCCTCAATCTCAGGTATATTGTCATTCTTTCCCTTTTCTGATTCTTTCCATTGAATGAAATTAGAGATTTTGGTGTTTAGATAATTAAAATTTGTTCTTCAGTCAATGGCTTTGTCTATGAACTGGTCGCTGATAATCAAGTAGGGAGTGATGTGTGACATCTTCTGGTAGAAATACTCTTGCTTCTTGACTAAAAGAAAATTTAGTTCTAAAGCCTCTTTAATGAATTCCTCAGTAGTGGGAACATTCTTGTACCTGTCCAAGGATTGTTGTAATTCTTGGAGCTAAATGTTTTTGGCTGATAAGTCAGCTTCATGGCTTATTTTCAAGACTTCCATGTCCTGCTGCAATTGTGTGAGTTGCTCGGCTGCCTGCTTGTTTGCGCTTGGTTTTTTTGTATCGAGCTCTTGTTCGAGCTCCACGATTCTTTCCTCCTTTTCCTTTAGTAGAGTAGAAACCTTAGTAGCCTTATCCATAGTGGCCAATGCATATGCTCCTGTGAATTGTGACAGTCTAGTGAAGTTCTCGGCCAGGTTGAAAGGCATGTCCTTCGAAACAACGTCCATTGGCTCATCTCCAGGTGAGAATTTAGGTGCATCTACCCTTCCCTTTTTCCTTTTCCTTCGGACTATAGCGTTGTGGAGAGGGATATAGAATACATCAAGTGGAGGTATCTCTGTCACTTTCAAAAAAAAAAATTGATGTGGGTAGAGCAGGGATAATTTCAGCATGTTGGGATGTTGTTGTTTCTTGATCCATAGGTATAGACTATTCACAGACAGACTTGGGCTCTGTATCTTGATGAATTTTCAGAGGAGTTTTGAATTCCTCTGTTTCTTGAGTATTTGGAGCTTTGGGAGTGTCTTGCAATTTCTGATTGAATTGATCCCATTCCTACTCCAAACTAGTGCCTTGGGCTTCTGAACTTGTCTCTGTGGTCGGGGTGTCCATTACTCATTTTTCGGCTGGCTTCCTAATGGACTCAGCCATATATTTTCTGCATCCTAGAGTTTCTTTATGTCTGGTGTATTCTCAGTATTTACCTTAGAGTCCCTTTGAGAGCTAGGGGTTGTGCTATTGACAGTGTTACTTGGGGTAGGCTTATCCTCGGGATTTAATAGATGCATTGGAATGACCCAGAGCCTCTCATTCTTGAATTCCTGAAATCTTTGAAAATATTCGGGTTTCAGGTTTGCCTTTGCCCATTCAAGTGCTTGCTCAAAAGAAACTGCTAACTGTAACAAATCCTCAAAGTAATTATCTCCATTATTGTACACCTTGAGATTTAGTCCTATAGTGACATTGTATGCCACTTTGTTTGGGTTGAATTTCCTTGTAGGCAATGTATGAAGCCTGAGGGCTTCCATTTGTGCTAATTCCTTAGTAGCATGAATAAAATTAGCTAAAGCAAAAGAGTCACACTTGATAGGGAAAGTAGGCCATAATGACTTCTTTCCATCTTTAAGAACTTTAGTCAGGCCCTTTCCCACAGTCTGGTAGGCAATCTCCCTTGCTAACAAATTATTAGAAACATATAAGATAAGGACATGTGGATCAACAGTGCTACCAAAAACACTAATGTAGGTGAGCCATTCCTTAATTAAATATTTGCCTACAGCAAGCAGGTCTGCTGCAGCTTCTTGGGAAAACCTAGGGTCTTTCTTATTGAAAATCATTTGGTGTAAGGGCAACATGATAGAATGAAATATTTTATAGAAGTAAGGTATGTAATGTGATTCCCATATTTGTTTATGACTGAGATGGATTGGGTAAGGATCTTGTATGGTCCATTTCCAACACATGGTTGCAAATGTTGTGCAAAAACAGATAGCATCCATAATATAAGTGCACAAATAGAAGGGAGGGAGGTTATCTAAAGAGGAGGCTTTCTTTTGTTGATATTCAGTAATGAAAGTGGCTAAATTGTCAGATAGGATAGAAGGCCAGTTCATGATATAGGAATTAACACAAGCATCGATCAAGGGAATTCATTATATTGAAAACTTAGTGTTATTTGGCAATCCATACAGTCTACATAACATTGCTGCTACATAATTGTAGGGGTTTGCCAAAGAGGCTATTGCATACATACCTGATTTTTCATACTTGAATTTGTTGTCTAACATTATCCATGTCTGAATCAACTTGAAGGGATCTGGATTATTCTTTGCGAAGTTAGCCACAAATGTGTTGTCGCAGATTTCCTGCGGGTCAGGTATGTGATACATTGCCTTCAAGTCTTCTGCACTGAATTATCCTATGAGCTCCATCCTTGAATTCTTGAACTGCCTATTTTCAATGATAAGGTTTTTGATGACCCATATGATCATGTCTGTGTAAGGGAGGATTTTGGCTCTTGTTGCTATCCTATTAGGAAAAGAATAGGAGGCATCCTTGGATTGAGGTCCTAAGGCTTTGTTGACCTAGCTGTTGCTCTCATAAAAATGATTTTAGGATGCTCGTCCTCCAGTCTATTGTAAATTACTTGCCAAGCTGTTATGCCTCCAGCGGCATCACAAACTGTATCAGCAAAGATGGGAGCCATCTCTGTATCCTCTGTTTCAACAATGGCCTTCTTAGTTTTCTTCTGCATCACCTTTCTTAAGGACATGTCTTTTGTCGCTTACCTCAAACAGACAAGATATATCAGCACAGACAATATCAAATAATTAAGATTGAAATCCTCTGTGAAATGATCTTGGATCGTGAGAAAGGTTTTTATGAGATATTTGATTATAACTACCCATAACCTGGAGAATGATTATCCTCCCTCGGGCCGCTAAACTTTTGATAACCTGTCATCTCGTTTGTTCTTTTTATTTAAAACGTAATTATTCCGCACGCTTTACCTCCTTAATCATAGATCGTGGTCTTTAAAGGGGTACTGTATAACACTTATCAGATATATCAAGGAAAATGCGATTACAAAAATCGCAATATCGCATTTCGCAAATCCTTATCGTTTGTCCTATGGCATGTTCAAGTTTTTTGCAAATTGCGAAATGAGAGGATGAGGTTATCCCAGCAGGAGACATTTTCACATATCACAATTTCGTAAAGGTTTTATAAAATATTGATGTGGAAAAGCGCGATATGCGATTTTCGATATAAGGTTCCTCCTTAGCTTATTTTGCAAGGTTTTGCTAAGTTTTCTCTTTAGAGTTAGGCATTATTATCTTAGGCTTAAAAAATAATTTAAAAAGGGTCCCCATTTTTAACTCAAATGCTAGCTATTGTTAGTTAAAAATGGGGGGGGTGTTTCGTAGTACAACACGTTGCAAATGTCATCTTTTGGCATGGGAAATGTCACAAATTGTAAAATCAGAGTTTTTTCATTGTGAGAGGTAACTTTGGTATCAATGGGTCGTATTTACGATGTATACATATACTAGACCCACTCTCAATGTTTTATACATTTTCATACTAGTGTCATCATTGTTGTCACAAAGTGTATCTTAAGTGTTGCACCTAGTTGAAGGGAGTCAATTGTACATTATTAAATGCCATTTTGATGCCTTCTCTTACACTACTATATCCTATTCATCATAAGGAAATATATAAGACATATTCCCCAAGTATTGAACACTTTGAGACAAGTGTTATCATTGTCGTTGCAAAATGTACCTTAAGTGTTGCACATAGAGGAGATTGTTGTGTTGTCGTCACATTGAGGGGATCATGATTTTTCTTGTGTAATGAGTGTTCAATGTTGTGTTGCCAATTGTTTTAAGTGAGTTTTATCATTCATTATTAGACATATAAAATATATGAAAGGTAAATCATTAATTACGTTTACTATTAACATATATGTACATTTATAATACATTCTTGTGACTATTGGATTCATCTTCCAACCTCTCTTGGATTCCCTTTGTCTTTCCGACTTCCACACCTTAACCCTTAGCAGATTAGGTGTCCAAAATTCCCCCTCTTAATCTGAAGGGGTATGTGTGAGTCCAAGAAGAGAGCTGTAATAAAAAAATGTGCAAAAATTCATGACAACACTAGGTTGAATGTGCTCTATGAAATGTTGGTATAAGGTGTTGGTTTAAGGATGACCACCAACACTGGAACACTTAGTGCAGTTCCGGGACTCTTCAAAATCTGGCAAGAAGCTGAAATATTTTGCTAGAGGAAGTTTCCCTAATGATTTGGAGAGCGAGACATTCAACCTGGAAAAGGGAGGTCTACAACGTGTAGTGGTTTAAGGATGACCACCAACTCTGGAACTCTTAATGCAATTCCCGGAACTCTTCCAAAATTAGAAAGAATATGAAGTTTTCTACTAGAGGAAGTGTCCCAAATTATTTGAATATGTAGAAGCTAAAATTGAGAAGGGAGGTCTCAACCCCGCATAGATGGTTTAAGGCTGACCACTAACCAAGGGCATGCTCAATGGCATCTCTGTCTCTGGCTATAACTCCAAATTTGGTATGGAATGTTATGGCTCAAGCTCGCTTGATGAGGCTTTGAAACTTGTAGATGACCATCATTTCCCCCCTATCAGATACAAGGTGAGAAGATGGAGAAAATTCAACTTCAAGATTGTTGATTACTCTAGAAGAAATTTTAATGTATGACTAAAATATCTTCTTGGTTGTTGAAGCCCATTTCCAAGAAGAAATCCATCCAAAGTGAATCTTTTTTCTTGCAAGGGGCTTGTTTTTGAAGCATTTGTTTGAAGAATGAGTGGTTTTATGATAGTGCTCACTTAGATGAAGATCAAAAAAATGTTATTTCATATGGACAACTCCGTCACAATGTTGGCATTTAGCAATTTGTTGTGGCTGTTGTGGAAAAGGAGTAGAATCTGAAACAAGTGAAGGTGAATTGTCATAAAGAAACCCAACACTATGGAATTGGATGGGATTTGATTAATCTGGAATATGAAAGGACACATCCTTGTCATTTCCAAGACCAATTTTTTTCTTGTTATGGACAAGCTCTTCGCAATGTCTATAACTTTGGAAGTGCAAGCTAAATTTTTGCTTTTGCATGCAAATCTACTCTTGCACTAGGCACTAAATATTAATCAATCTCAACTTTACATTCTTGTTGCTGATGGGATTCTGTCTAAAAATGGAACCATGGATTGTTCTGAATAGAAAATAGTTCAAAATTATGTTTATGGTGTTGTAGCTATTCCTGTTGTAGCTTTGTCTCAAGCTGCAAAAACTCAATATTCTCCTGTAGGTTTTGTAGACAGGTTTGAATGTCTCAGAGAGTGACCTTATGGGTTTGGAATGTGTCATTAATAGCACAAAGTATCAAAGTATTCAATAATTCTAATACTATATCAATTGGTCCCATTTAAATATCTCAAGTTTTCTTGTAATTTTACCCTTTGAACAATTAATTCAAACTTTACAGATGAGGACAAAACAAATACCAACTAGATCTCTTGATAAAACAACCAGAAGAAAACGATCTAGACAATATAGAACCGTGCACATATTCCCTGTTGCAGACTTGATAAGTGACTTGCAAGGAAGTTTCTACCCACTGACACCTCTACTTATGCAAACATAGGCGGTGATCTTTATAGTGGCGTCAGTTTCCCCAAACGTGACCGGGGTAATAAATGAACTGGCTTTCTATAGAAATATTTGAAATAAAACCTCAACGACAGAGAATCACTAGTATAGAGGCATTTTCTAGATTTTCAATGCTTTATTATCTTTATTTAGTCACGTATACATATAAATATCCTACAATAGTCCATTTGCAGGTTAAATACACAAATGTTTAGATTTTATAATGCTAGTAGACTCGCTGTTCGAGGAAATATCACCCCACCACTATAAGTATCTCTCCCAATTCCTTCCTACAAATCATTTCTTGCCTTGAATCAAACCATTTAACAATACTGAAGATAATATAGCCAATTTTCTGAGCAAATATTTGCATTTAAACGCAATGTTACTGATGATATATTGTAACACTTTCACAAGTTACGCAAATAAAAATATCGCTCCTTCTGCTCTCAACACATCATATATACATCTCACACTTATATCTTCTTGTAGCATGCATATTTTCGTTCACATCAGGGATCACAACCAATAAAAACCTTGATGCTGTCGTCATAATCGGAAGAACTTTTAGCCTCTCGATGATCAATGCGAGTCTCACTGTAACTGTAACTGTAACTGTAAATGTTATTGAGCTTGCTGATGGATAATTATAATCTCTCCATCAACGAATCCATGAAAGGAAACGGTTCCAATAACTCCACCATGTTAATGTCATTTTCATCGCTCGAGATGGAAAATGAATTCGAAAAAACTCTTGGCGCTCTTCATCTTTGAGGAAGAGCATATACCAGGTCACACACATATATAATCAACTAAAAACCACAATACAATATAATTGAATATATGGAATATGAAATCCAAGTGAGTACCTCACAAAATATAACTCTTTGCACTCGAGCGTGAAATCCCATCTCAAGTCAGGCCATGAAGAACACTTTGCCTACATTAAACACACATGGAGCTGCCGGAGACCACTCAGAGACTAGCTCGTTTATGACCATTCTAATCCTTCATTCAATAATGATTAAACAAATCACAAGGATCACCACCATGCTAACCATAGGAAACGTTTAAATAAAATGACCCTTTCAAAATAATGCACAGAGAATGAATCGACCTACTCACTGCTTTAACACAGACTTTTAATGCACAAGTGAAGAACATTGTTCCATGCTCACCGCACCATTCAACACAAGATGCGATTCTTGGTTTATTCAAATTGAATAGGGAAAACAACAATCATATGCCAAATAAATAAAGTGACTAGAGATGCACGTCAGAATCCAATTACGAATCCGATTTGGATATAATTATTAGTGAATGTGGAATCGGTGGTGGCAGAATTGACGGGAATTTCCAAATCGCAACCATCTGGAAACAAAAATGGTATGGAAAATATGTCCGCAATGTATTTGAGAGATGTTCGCCTCCCCCAATTTAAAGTTGAAACTAAAAATAGGGCAACTTCAGGTGATACTATTATTATCATTGATATGCTCCTCAGACGTGGTTCTGTTTAGAACCTCCTCCATAAGCATGGATATCTCTCGCAACTGCTCAATAGGTCTAGCTCCAATGCATGGAGAGAAACAACGCAGACTTACGACCCACAGTTCACAGAGATTTAACTCAGCGGTCAACAAAAGCAGTCTCAATGTATAGTTTTCAAGGTTCCAACCAACGCTCAATGCATACACATTCTCAAAGAGTAATGAAACGGTATGCTAGAGAGCCCAGGTGCAGCAGATAAATGTTAGAATATTTCTATAAATAGATAAATGGTAGACAAAATTTGGAAAGGGTGCAGAGCGGACAGAATTTGAAAATTCCTAGGCATGGTGTGCGCTCTGATACCATGTTAGACATAGACAATATAGGAAAGGTAAATCATTAATTTCATTTACTATTAACATAGATGTACATTTATAATTCATTTTTGTGAGTGTTGGATTCATCTTCCAATGTCTCTAGGAATCCCTTTGACTGTCTAACTTCCACACCTTAACCACCTTAACCCTTAGCGGATTATCTGTCCAACATTCATAAAGTCCAAACTTGGTTTCACTTCTATCTCACTAATCCTACACTTAGTGAAATTCTGGAAAATTCTTTCTCGACCAACCTTGACCTCACTAAGCTTCCTTGAATTGCACATTGTGCAGTATCAAGGCTCAAGCTCCCCCCTTGCCTCCTAGAACTGTGCAATGCACATTTCCTACCTCCAAGGACTAAACATTGTATAGTCACAGTGCTCAAGGATTTCCTCCATTCCCTTATAAACTATTCAATCCTACCTCCCAAAGATGTAGAATTGATTAACCGAAGAGGGGCTTGACCTAATTGTGGAAGATAAGAGGATCAAAGGAAAATAATTCTTAGAGTAGAATGCAATGATCCAAATGAGGACACTAACCAAGGGAAACTTAGGACAAAAAATGATCCTTGAGCTAGGGCTTTCTTTATCTCAATATTTCACCGTATAAATTTCTTGAAATTTGGAGGGCCTATGGAGGAAACCCTAGCACAGTAATGGACTAGAGATCGAAGTATTTTGATGGATAGAACATGAGATAAGTGATTCCCTAGATAACCTATGGAGGCTAGGCCTAAAAAGAGCAGGAGAGGTGAGAGAAATATGCATTAAAAGTGACCACCTATGGAGGGAATAATTCTTTGTCCCTTAGCAGAGATGGAGTCAAGGAGAATTTATGGTTTGGAAGAGGTTTACACAATCAAGGAGGTCTTCAAGCAACTTCACATGGCATTAGGGCATGAAAGAAGCTACTTGAGATATTTATACTTTGATATGCAATACTTTATGACTTATCAAGATGTATTTCAACAAAGTAATCTCTAGGAACATCCACCCATTCATACATGGCCCATGAAATGATGCAATGCTACAAAATATCAAAATCCCCACAATTTCACATACGAAAGCAATAAATTTCAGACTTGTGTAGTGAAGATCCCACCAGCATTCATGTGACAAAGTAAATAACAAGAATAATCATGAAAAAAATTAATTACACGTGCAAATGAGTATATACAATCACCATATTATGCCAATAATGAAGCTCCAAGACAAGATAAATAGATCCAAACATCAAAATTCATCCATAACATCCACACTCATCCTCCAAAAGGGAATGTGAAATTCTCAAGCGCTGCTAAATCCCAATCCAAGTGATGATGATAAAAATGAATCACCTCACTTATATTTATATAATCACTAATGAGTTTGATTTACCTAATTTGGCCTAATTGAACCCCAATTAATAAGATAATGTGCAACAACAACATCCCTTAGTGACAAGCCCACCAAGATAGCTCAATTACATAATAATAAACCTCTCAAGAGGGTCGAATGATAAATAAAGTGAGTCGTTGGGCATTTGAGGAGGCCTAATGAAGTCCTGAGTGTTCCATGATGTGATAATGGACCTAAAACATAGTGGACAAGGGGTTGGCCCCTTGTTTCCAAGAAAATCTCTGTGTTGCCCCCAAGTGGGTGTGAGGGCCCCAAGGACATCCTCATGGGTCTCCAAGTGGATTGAAACTTCCTGTAAAACATTTGTAAGGGCTAGGAGGATATCATATGCACTCATTTGGACCCTATATCATCTGCCAAGTGTATGGTGCATGTATGGAGCTAACTGGGCATAGTGAACCATGTGCATCATTCTCATCCAAAAATGTGGAACATGAGCAATCAATGAGTGGTGTTGGGGATCCATTAAGTACTCTCTACTATGGTGGAGGCTCATGTCTCTCAATGCTCACCCTACAAATGCCAATGTGGTCTTCAGGGGGGCTAGGACCCTGTATAGGGAGACCAAGCCCCAAATGGAGGCCCACCTACAATCTTGTATAAGGTCCAATGCATCCCCTTTCCCTCCAATACAACAAATCATTAGAATAAAAATGTAAAAGAGCTTACAAGTCATGGAATCAATGGGGCATTTCATGGTGGCATGCCCTTCCATAGTGAGTTTTGGCATGTACAGGTGTCTCCAAGCTCAATGAGGGGGTTAATCAAGGACCCTATTAGGTGGTTCAACCTTTAAATTGAGTGAGATGTCCATGGTACATCCCTCAAGTTGGAGGTGGAAAATGATATGGCAATGGAATGGAGTGGGGATCAGGGGAATCATCTAGAACACATGTCATGGTACAAGGGTACCCATAATAAGGGAAGACAACACCTAGGTATATGAGTGTAGGAGGGAGAAAATTGTGGCACATAAGTTACCATGACCTATGTTTTTCCTCCCTTATTCATATGCATTTTTTATTTTATTGATTTTTCTTCATAACTTCTTAGGGATCCAACGGATGAGAGCATGTTTTTTAATAAATAAGACTTTATTACCCCTTAAGGTAGGGAATTTCATCACCCACCAGGGGTTGCGAAAATCATGGGTTCGTTAATGATGGAGGGGGCTCATATAGAACCAATAGGAACTAAGGTGATGACCATGGATAAAGGAGTAGATCCCGTGGAAAGGGCTAGTAGTGTAGGGATTTTCTTGGCTATTTAACACTGAACTTGGGTCAGGGCCCATCAAGCCAACAAATGGTTGTATTGCCAACATATCTCGACCATATTTTTCATTTTGTGGTACATTTCTTGTTGACAGTGGCCAAATTATACTTTTTCTTTTCTTTTTAGCTGCATCAACCTACGGACATCGTTCCAAACTTGACCCAAGGTATGGATTAGGGGAGGGGGAGGCTAACTCTATGTGGACCTGGATGGGAAACAAGATGAATAGAGCTAAAATGAGTGGAAAGGAGTGAAGTATATTTTGTCGGAAAGTGAATAAACCCATAGGGACATAACTTGAAAATATGAGTTGAAAAATTAGTTTTTTTCTTTTCTCCCTCTAAAATTTGATGATGTAATGTAATCATATTTTATTATTTTCACTATTATTTTATAATTTCCCTAGGAGGCCCATTTTAGACCTCATAATTCCCTTGATGATTATCCTTGAATTCACCAATAAAATCCAAACCCAATTGTTGGAATGGTGCACCCACAACAACATTTCTTAAAGGCATGGAAACAAGTTATTTTTCAGCAAACAATTGGCATTGTTGGAATATTTTCACAAAGTTCAATGTGTCAACAAAAGTGGTCAATCAATATTATCCATCTCTCAAGATCTTGTGAGTAGTGGTTACTATAGCATAATGTCCTCCACAAAACCCAACATGGAATTCTTTCATTGGTTTCTCAGATTCTTCCCTACTAACACATCAATGGATTACTCCATCAGGGCTCATATAGCCAAGGCCATCTTGGATTAGACAGAACTTACGTGCTTTCAATCTCATGGCTCTTCTTTTGTGATTGGTGAGGTGAGGAGGGGCCAAACAATTGCATAAACAATAAATGACGTCCCTATACCAATCGTCACCTTCAAGTTTCGGAGTGGCACATACATGCTCCTCTTCCCATTATTTAATGGCCTCATTGTTATTTTCAGCCAACATCTCATCCATACCTCGACCCTTGATGATTTTCTTGGGACATATATCAAGGTCATATTCTTGGATTCTAGCTACCCACTTCCCTCTATATCCAAGGAAATCAGTTTGCGATAACAAATCTCTTATGATGGGGTAGGGGACATATACTTATATTTTTTTGTATCCCACATATGATCTAAAATACTTGAGAGACTTGACAAGGGCATAAGCTTTCTTTTCAGTGATTGTGTATCTTGTCTCAAAATCTCAAAGTGGTTTACTCATGAATGCTATGGGTCTCTCTCTCCCTTCGTCATCCTTTTGCATGAGTATGCCAGCAATAGTATCTTTATAAGAAAATAAATAAACGATGAAATCCTTGGTATAATCAAGGTTGGTTAGGACAGGGGAAAAAGCGATTATTTCTTTAATATTTTCAAAAGAACTATTCTTCATATGGCCCCATATGTATGTATTTCCTTTCTTTATGAGTTCATTCAAGGGTTTTCCAATCTTGGAAAAATTGGGTATGAATCTTCTCACGCCATTAATTTTTTCGAAGAAAGATCGAAGGGAACCTTGGCCCTTTAGGTGAGGAATATCCTTGATTACTTGGATTCTTTCAGGGTCGATGTTGATCTCATCTTTAGAGACCATATTCCCAAGCAATTTACCTTTTTCAACACCAACGATATATTTTTTTTTATTAAGGGATTTGTTGTATTGTCTACATTTCTCGAATACCTTACTCAAGTGTTTGTAATGGTATTTTCATTATTTGAAAGAAATAGTCATATCATCTTGGTATAGCTCCATGATTTTCCCAATGAGGTCCCTGAAAGAAAAATCCATGACCCTTTTAAAAGTAGACGTGGCATCAATTAAACCAAAATGAATCTTAAGTTACATGTAAGTTCCCCATGGTGTGGTGAAGGTGGTTTTCAAACGATCTTCTCCTTTTATAGTGACCTGCTTGTATCTAGAAAACCCATCCAAAATTGACATCATCTTTGACCCAAATATAATTTACAATAGATTTTCCATGTTGGGGAATGGGTAATTAGCCTCCAGGCACCCTTGGTTGATATCTCTAAAATAAATTCACATTCTAATGTTTCTAGTCATTTTACGAGTGGTCACAGGGTTGGAAATCCAAGATGAATGTCGCATAGGATCAATAATCCCAACATCAACCATTTAATGGAGTTCTTCCTTAACCAAGTGGGAAATCTTGGGATTCATTCGCCTTAACTTTTTCCTAATTGGTTTCACTCCTTCCTTGAGAGGGATGGTATGCTAAATAATCTTGGGGCTATAGGCTTTTATATCATCATAATACCAAGCAAAAAAATACTTTAATTCTCTTAGATTTTTTTTGAGTTCATCCATTTCTTCTCCGAACAAACCTTTTCTAGTATTAGTTATTTGAGGAGATGATTCAGATCCAAGATTCAGGTCCAATGTGTTAGGTGAATCATGACTGTCGGGCTTGGTTATGCTATGATTATCCCAATCAATGTGTTTCTTGTTGATTATGTATTTTGTTCTCTTGAGGGGTTCTTCATGATTTTGAAGGAAGTTATCTATGTATTTGTCATCTTCAAAAATAGGCCAATGGTCTTCATAGTTAGGAATTGAAGGTTTGTAGATGGTATTGACCACACATATTCCTAGATTTAATGTATCATTGTCAATTATAAAATAGGTAGATGCTGCCATAACTAGGGCATCATACATACAGTTTAGGCATCGGTCAACAGCTTGGAAGGAAACTTCTTTGAAACCCTTTATCATGTGAATGATCATTTCCCTATATGGTATAAGCCTTTGATGCTTGGTGTTGAAAGTCCCTCTTATTTTCAAAACAACAAATTCATAGTCACCTATGATTAACAATTATTAAATCTTCTTTGCTTGGGCAGCTTCAAGGCCTAATAATAGGGCTTCATATTCAGCCACGTTGTTGGTACATGCAAATTGGAGTCTTAGGGAAAACATCCAATATTCCTTACATGGGGAGAGAATGACAATACCAGCCCTGGTCCCTGCTTTAGAACAAGCCCCATCGAAATACATGACCCAAATTCCTTGTTGGGGTAAAGCTTTAACATGCTCTTTCTTGAAAATCCTCCATTCCCTGAGCTCAATGTTTTCTTCCTTTAGGTTTTCATCGTGGTCTTGTGAAGAAGCGATCATGGGGGTAGAAAATTCATGCCTAGGAATGGATGCATAAGAATTTTCACTCAAAGGGAGGTATATAGTAGACTTGTCCTTGCTAATGGACATGCTTAGATATTCGACCAGTTGCTTGGACACAATCATTCCCCATGTAGGATTCATCTCTACTATGACTATGTTTATGGTGAATTCCCTTTCCGGATATGTATGAAAGAAAACCTTTTTTCCTTCCACTAACCTATGCACCTTAAATTCATCATAGTTTAAGATCAGTTTATTAGTACACTCCCTATAAATATTTAGTCCTATCCTCCTCATTACACTCAAAGACATGATGTGAATTGGGCTCCCAAAATTCAAAATGCAATTTCTCAAGGTGTGGCCATTGATCCCTAAGGCGATATAGAAAGGGTCATGCATGTTCAAAGCCAGCCTTAGGGGAAGGTTCAATGTAGCTAAGTCAGGGGGTTTTCCTTTGTAACATTTCCTTCTTTTCTTATTGGTCTCAGGCAAAGTCTTGTTTTCATGAAGAGATGGCTCTCCTCCACTTGTGGGAATGTCAAGATCATCAACTTGCACTATGTTAATGGAGGCTTGCTTCATGGCTTGATCGAGGTCAAAGGTGATGTCTTGAGCTTGGAGGAGATTAGTAGGGTTCTTGTTTCTAACATCGAAGGCCAACTTCCTCGTGAAAGCATTGAAGTATGCAACTAGGGTCACGTCCTTTGGGGGCGTCAACTCTTGGGGAATAAAATGGATTATCATTTTAAATATTTGGTTAAATTCAGTAATGGATTCATTATCACCCCTTTTGTTAGACAACAGACCTTTGTATAATTTGACTACATCTTTTTCATGGACCCACATCCCTTTAAATGTACCAACAAAATCTCCCCGGGAAGAAATAGAGGATGGGGGTAGTGACAAATACCATACTTGGGGATCCCCTACTAAATTCATGGTGAAGGAGGTCATGTGAGTGAATTCATTATAGGATGAATCACATGTTCGATATTAAAAATTTAAGAGATTCTCTTGGGGATCCTCCTTCCCGGTGAATTTTGGTCTATCTGAATATTTAGGAGGAGAACTAAGAAGGGCCCCAATCATGTTGAAATGGTTTAAAGGAGCGAAAAATTCATGCATGTGTTTCCTTTTATTGATCCTTTTGTCAAAGAATGGAGTGTGAGGTTCTTCATCCTTTCTTCAATGGTATGTCATGGTTTCAGGGTTCTCCATTCTAAGAAGGATGTTGTGGAGTTACCAGAGGAATAATTGAAATTTCATTTATGAATCAATTCCTCAATGTTTCACTAGGGAGGTAGACCTGCTTCTTCCCTGGTGGTTAACCCTAGTATTGCACAAGGAATGTTGCAACTCCCAAGGGCTCGTCAACTCAAATTATCAACCAGGGGTTCATAAAAACTTCGATGTGACATTGCTATATGAAAATCAGATAGGATTCCACTCATGCCACCCTTAGTTATGACATTAGATCAAAAAGTGCTCAAAGACCCTTCCTTCTACTGAATTAGAATGAAATCTTGATAAAATAACAAATTGGAAATTGATTCTAAGTATGAAAATAGAAATGCCATTGACTCAACTTGTAACACCCTAAATACTCAATTCATGAAGAAATAAAGGATAACATACTTATCAGAATAAATCTATGTTATATTGAAGAATTCATCAAATTACCTCATCTACTTGCAAAACAAAAACTAATCTAACTTGCATCATTCATCAAACTACCAATAAGAATCATAGGTTCCATCAACCTAGTTCATACTTTCTCATAAATCAATAAACTACTTGCATGAAAAGGAAACTAACTCTACTGTGTTTTTGTAGTGAAGACAAGGAAGGTTTGGAGTGGCCTAGGAGCTTTTCCAAGTTAGCCACCAGAGAAAAAGACGGGGGCTAGATACATTATCACTACAACTCAATACTTGAGCAGGTGGGCAGAGGCACAACTAGTGAAAGAGTATAGTGTAGCTATAGCTGCGAAGTTTATCTTTGAATACATCTTGTCTCGGTTTGACTGCCCTAAAATTTTAATGAGTGATAGGGGCAAGTACTTTTTAAATGAAACCATTGTTGTGATGCTTGAGGATTTATAGGTATATCATTAGAAGAGAAAGCGTTATCACCCTCAAGTTAATGGCATGGTGGAATCCTTCAACAAGATTTTAGAGACCGCCTTGACAAATATTTGCAATGCAAAGTGGAATGACTGGGATATGTGCATACTAGCGGTGCTTTGGGCATATAGGACCACTTGTAAGAAGTTGACAAGCCAAACCCCGTTCAGATTAGTATATGGGCATGAGGCTGTAATGCCCATGGAATACATTGCCAAGTTTGTGGATTGCAGCATTGATTGATATGGTTGATCATGATAATATGGAGGAGCGTCTCGCACAGCTTGTAGAACTGGAGGAAGACTATTTCCTAGCAGGATTTCATCAAGAGGTGCAAAAGGACCTTGAAAAGGCATGGCATGATTTCCACATTGAACAACGCACCTTCAATAATTAAAATTTGGTATTGATAGATGACAGTAAGTTTATAAATTTCCCTGTCAAATTTCAAACGCATTGGCTAGGACCCTATGTTGTTAAGGAAATTACAAATGGTGGCATGTTATAGACATTTTTGGGCACTGCAACCCCAAGCATAAAATGTCCATAAACCAAGGGCTCCTAAGTCCCTAAAAGTTTTGTTCCAACCCTTAAAGGAACAAGGTCAACTGATTACAGCTTCTCCCAGAAGTTCTCCATGAAAAACCACTTAGAACTGGTCAAAACAGGATCATTTCACCTACTCCATAGGCAAAGTGCGTTGCATCTCACCTAAGTACACTCTGTGGGTGCGTTGCATTTCAAAAATCCCTTCTATGGGGTGCGATGGGCGAGAAGTGACAAATGGCAGTGTCAATCCGTGAGGTGGAGAGGCATGGTATCTTCCAGAAACTTCTCCTGTGACACTTGCCTCTCTGAATTCGACCAAGGATGAGTAAGAGATCATCAATCTCCAAGTGGAAGCAAGAACTATCAGAGGGAAGACACTAATCAAATCACAAGCTGACTCATCTCCCTTACAGATATCTATATATGGATCCGTCATCCCAGAGATCCAGAGGCTAGAATTTTGCATCTTGTAAGGAATTGCTATTGGTTTCTTGAGGCAACATCATAGTGTTGGGTGATCTAAGCTTTGCATGAGGTGAAGAAGGGCTTACTTGCTGAGAGGATGATGTTGGGTCAGAACAACTGGTTGTAACTCTCTTGGCTCTTTCTTGATTATCAATAAAGCTATCCAAGTTTTCCTCCATACTCTTGTGTTGTTTATGTTTTATGCATTTGTATGGTCAATTTACATCTGATCCTAGATTGTTTATGATAATAGATCCATGTTCTTGTATAGTGTTATGCTACTTTGATTCTACAGGTGCTCTGTGAAGCTGGGTATACAAGGAAGCAAGTAGCAAAGGACTATCAGAAGAGAGAGGAATCGAACTAGGAGCCAAGCACAAGACAGAGGTTAGTCTCCTTTATTCTTCTCTCATCTATATTTCATAAAGGAAAAACGAAAGTAGTTTTACTTTGTTTGTTTCTAAGGTAGCTACCACACCTTAGTGGGATTAGCAGTTCTGTATAGACACTTTTCCCTGTAACAAAATGGCGACTCCACTGGGGACTGACTAGGTTGTTTGTTTATCTATCTTGTTGTTTACTTTATAAACTTACAGACGGAGCCTGAAGTTGAGCCAGGTAGCTTTCGAACTGCATTTGCTATGCAAATGCAAAGTAGATAAATGCCGCTTCAGTCAATCTCCGGGTTTTGTTTATGAATTAAACAACTAATTTACAAACTCTCTAATTGCCCTTGTGGTGGCTCTAGTAACCTCTTTAGATCTACCCCTGTTGTTGATTTACTGATTACCACTTGCTCGGCCAAAATCCCTGAACTGAACTGAAAACTGTGACCCGGAACCCAAACAAAGTCTCGTCCCTGGCTGAGCGCACTCTCTGTTCTGTGAATCTGAAGTTCAGCGCACTTCCTGAGTGTAGTAGGTGCGCTGCATTTCAAATTCACTGTGTTACAGGTGCGCTGATCAGACTAGGCATTGTTCCTGAATGTTGTTTTTTGTTCACTCTTTTCAGATCTATTCAAGAATTTTTCTACCTGTAGTCAGTATACCTCTGTTTGAAACCCCTTTCCTTGCTGATATTCCACCTCCATTGTGCAAAGAACTGTAAATGTTTTTGTGTATTTGTTAAGCCATTTTCAGTTCTCCTTTGCAAAAAAGTAACGTAATTGTACTGTCGTTTCTTGATTTGAAAGTGTTGCAAGTGTCATTTTCAGTCATAGAAGAGAGTCTGATTGCTCTTGATAGTCGATTACCCTGTTACTGTTGTATTTGATCTGAATTAGTAGTCTTTCTAGTGTCGAAAGCAAGTCTTCATTTTGAATTTGAAAAGAAACTTGTTAGTAATTATCGCTTGAAAGTAATTCAGATTTGCGCATTAGCTTTCTTTTTATCATTCACATATTAAGAAGGCTAAAAACAAATACATGCATGTGCATTTGCATTTAGACTGTTTGATTGGTTTGATTTAGGACAGTGCATATAGTGTGTGCTCTTTGCTCTTTGTTGAAAGAATACTGTCTCTCTTTCCTTAGTAGCTAGGATTTTCATTGCACAAAGAAGATAAAAGACTGTTTATCATCTTAGATTGCATTTTAGGAATTGTACATCTACATCACGCGGTGAACCTGAAAGGAAAATTTCTTAAGCAAGATCAACTATAAAATAAATTTAATGAATCTAACAACGCTTTGGAACCTAACGCACAACATCTAGAAGTCTAGGCTAGAGACGTATTCCGACGTCATAAAGCCTGGTAACTGTTGTTCTCACTGTTGGTTGGGTGATTCCTCCACTTTGAGACGATAAGTGCCAGTACATACTTGTGCTCCCACATACCGTCGAGTATATTTTGGGAGACCACAATAGGCTTAATCCTTTATCCATAGGAAGCCGTGTTTGCCGCCCTATCAATCGCAATGCACTGAACACAGCATTCAGGAAGATTGACTGTCGTACCATAAAAAGTATTCTGCAGTTTTGCGATTGGTTTGGTAATCCCTCTGCCTAGATTTCCAGAGTAGTCCCTTTCGTTCCTTTTTAGACTCCTTAACGGAAAAGGTCCATCTGAGCACTTGTCACTTCAGGCTCATTAAAAATCGAAGGCGACTAGAGTCATCTTTTGTTTTTTCTCGACTCTTTAAAATTGAAAAAACAAGTTGTGTCAAAGCGTCTAAAATTTATTTTAAATGGAATAATCATCACCCTTTCCTACGTTGATCTTAGGTTGAGAAAATGGAATCCACCAACCAAGGAATTCCCCTTGGAGGAAATCCTAGTCCCTTCTCCTCTTGGGGAGATGTTGGTGCACCCCATATGGCCACATTGTCGCTTCCAGGATTGACAATCGGCTTGCCCGTATGGCTCTTCTCAACCTCTGTCGTTCAGAACACCGCAATTCCTGAACAATCGAGTCAGCAACTAGACGAATCCAGAGTTACCCCCCAACCCTCTACTTCCTCCAATTCTTCCTCTCCTCCTTCCTCTTCGCTTGATGGGGCTGGTAAAGCCAAAAATCAAGTATCTGAGAAGAAGAAGGAAAAGAAGAAGAAGAAGGAGCCAAAAGTGAAAGGGGGCAACCAAGCGTCGTCTAGCGAAAATCCACACACTGCACCGACCAGGCCTAAATCGCCATGTGTCATTTGCAAAGGAGACCACTATCATAGAGATTGTCCCTGCATCCCTCGGATATTAAGGGACTGGTCTCCTCGTTTGCACAACCCGGTGTCGTCAACCTCTGATGGTCATGTTGAAAACACACCATCGACTAGTGAAAGTGAAGCCCCAGGACAAAAAGGAAAATATAGATTTCCTTGTAAACTGTGCGAAGGCGATCATGCTGTCCACCATTGTCCCTTCTTAGACGAGGCTAAAAGAGTTTTGGACGATCGTCTGGTTTCATCGTTACGACTTCCTCCTGGATATAAAAAACTCTTGCCGAGTCCGTCACTAGTTGAAAATCTGGCTGACCCGGCCAGGTGGTCGGCCAAAGCGTCTATCATTGAAGATAAACCATCTGAACCCATACCAGACGAAAGTCAAAAGGTCGAGGTGGCAGTTGACCCGGTCTTGCCTTCAGAGGTTCCATCTTCAGATGATACAGTCACCGAAGAGAACAAGGATGACATCGTCCAAATTCTTTTCGTAAGCACAGGCTCCGATGAACAAGGGGGCAATTTACCCATTCCTTTACCGTAGGAAGGAAGTTCGTCAGAGTCGTACCCGGCTGTCTATTCGGTCCCACCTCCAAGCAACCTAGTTGTTTCCTTTGACTAGAATCAACTAGGCAGACCCCGTTTACCGGCTAGTATACCATTCCGAATCATTGCTCAAATATATAGAATGGTTATGGCCGGTACCATCATAGATGAAGGGGCTTCTATGAGTATCCTTTCCTCAACTGCTTGGAAAGCGCTTGGTTCGCCATCGCTTTTGCCTGAGATGAGAAATCTAACAACCTTTGACAAAGGAACCAATCGACCGTTAGGGATCCTTCCCAATGTGCTCATAACATTGAGAGGGAAAACCGTTCATATGAACGTAATGGTAGTCCAAGGACCCTTGGATTATAATCTACTCCTTGGATGAGACTATATTTATTGCATGAGAGCCATTGCCTCATCACTCTTTAGAGTAATGTGTTTTCCGCACAAAGGAAGAGTGGTCAAGCTCGTAGACCAGCTTTCATTTCCCAGATCACACATAGCAAATAGTCATATACCATCCCTGAATGGTCTTTTCACACAAGGAATGTCTCATCAATCCCCAGTCCGCCCACCTGATGAGCGCGAGTGATTCGGGGGACATGACTGAAACCCAGGGGGCATGCACCCTGGTCCGCTTCGGCAGGAAAACTTCGGGTATAGGGTAGGTTTCCGTGAGAGATATATGACTAGTCTGTACTCCCGTTCGTGATTGGAAAAGGGGGTTAGACTGGAATAAGATTCCCTCATCAAAGTTATGTGAGTGGAGGTGTCTGCACCGCTCGCCTTTGTCTATTTCGGTAGACATCGCCGAGGAAGTGTTTTGTTTGCGGTGTGAATAGAACAATCTTTGGTAACCTGAAAGAGGTAGACCTTTCCTGATAAAGCAAATATTTTTTCGGTAGAATAAAAGGTGACCTTGAAGCTTTATTTTATACCTGGGGGCATGCAAACCTTTTGGCGTGCAAGCGAAGAGCGACCATTTATTTTTTAAATTTTTAGGTCCTCTAACCCTTTAAACTCGTAGGATTGGTCATTTCCTAACTTGCATAAAGAAAGGATGTGGGGCAAAACTCTAAAAATTTCCGTTTTCATATATGAGACATTCTAATTATACGACTGTACTAATCGAGCAGTTTTAACGCGGACTTCATGCTCGTTAAAAAATAAACATAAGCAATGAGCAAATGTTTTCCCCAGCGTTTAAGCTAAAAAAAAAATGAACCAATTCCCAGTAAATAATCATCGTGATTTTAGTACTTCAGCCTTTAAAGCCTTGGTCGTGTTCCCATCATCACCTCCACTCTGTATTGGCCGATCATTCACCTCCATTTGATTGTTTACCCCTTTTGAGGAACAGCTGCGAAGAGTGATCCCGCTAGCCATCCTTGTAACACTGCCGTGATTGGAAAATTCCAAACCTTACCTGGAATCAACTGCTACCCAATTTTATCACTCGTTCCTCAAAGACGAGTCTCCTTTAAGCTCTTTTCAACTAACTCATAAAATATGAAAATATTGCCGAGCCATTGGCCTCTCCAGATTGTTAAAGGGACCGGAAGTGCTATCCCTCCTTTAGATTTTAATCTTTTTGGACCTGAGGGATTATTACACAAAAAGATCGAGCGCTTGTTTTGTTCGGCTCTTAAAAAAGTATCGAAAATTCATCCCTTCTGTATTGTTTTATACTTTTTCGGACTTAAGGGATTAGATGACGAAAAAGGGATTTTGGAGTTTCCTTTACGTCCCTTTTCATACTCTCTAAAATTGAAAAGGACTGAGTTATCTTTGTTGTTAAACTCGTTAAAACCTAATAGCGACAAACTTGTCCGTAGCAGACAAGAACGAGTTTCACTATCTCTAGGCTCGTTAAAACATATCGATGGGTTTGCCCGAAGGGAAAATTATAGAACAAGCATATGTTATCCTCCTCAAGCTTGAAAAAAATAAAGAGGTACTGGTCAGCAATGACTGGGGAAAATTGGGAAGAAAACTTGAAGAAACTTTGTTGGTAGCAAGTCGCTCTTGAACATGACACTTTCACTCCGCATCCAAGTCGGTTGGGTTGTTTCATTCACCGGTCACATCACCATGGTCCCATCACACCATCCACATTTGGGGTTAATGCTACCAATCCATCACGTCAGTGTCGCCGATATGTTCAAGAGAAGTCACTCAGAGAATTCACCTGTGTCTCACCCGCTGCAATACATTTACACTCCATTCTTTCATGACCGCCACCCTAAACCTTATATCACCAGATCATTTTCACCTCCATTAAAATCATTTGCTCCATTCCATGTCATTGATGTGGGATTCATTAAGGCCCTCCTATGACGGATCGCTTCTTGTTGACATCAGCTCATTATCCAAGAAGTTGATCTAGGAACACCCCTTTCAATACTTTGAAGCTTGCATGCCTCAATGGCAAGTTTCCCACTTCCAGCGACAGGTTTACATCAATGGCCTTCGACCGAAAGATTTTGTGTGGTGTTCGACGCCAAGTCCTTTATTCACACCACGTGAATTGTACTGCAGTACCTTGAGGGTCATTATCATTATCGGTGATTCCTCTCGCGCCTGTTAACAGCTTACATCATTGGCTGGTAATCAGACAATGTCTTTCCATGTTCGACTCCAAAACATCTCTCACATGGATCGACTTGTACTTTGAGTGAAGATCGAATGAGATTGAAGACCCCAGATCTAGTTTCATCCATCCAGGCTGTGATATATATTCAGGGAAATAAAGACATCAAATTTACATCATTGCTGCACAGATAATCATCCAATCAAAGGGATGATGGCTCTACCAGAATCATCAGTCTACACTCAGACGATTGTCTGCCCTATGTACATGAAAATGAATTTATAAAGATGAGCATGGGAATGCTCGCCTCAGCTAGATCATGAAATATTATGAAGATAATGTATTGTATTGTATCTTATTACAGGTCTCCTCCCAGCTCGAAAGAACTTCGGATCCTCATGATAAAGCATTTCACCTGACATCAAAAAGATTAACGACCTCATGCTTTAGGGGGAAACTGTTATAGACATTTTTGGGCACTGCAACCCCAAGCATAAAATGTCCATAAACCAAGGGCTCCTAAGTCCCTAAAAGTGTTGTTCCAACCCCTAAAGGAACAAGGTCAACTGATCACAGCTTCTCCTAGAAGTTCTCCATGAAAAACCACTCAGAACTGGTCAAAACAGGATCATTTCACCTGCTCCATAGGTAAAGTGCGTTGCATCTCACCTAAGTACACTCTGTGGGTGCGTTGCATTTCAAAAATCCCTTCTATGGGGTGCGATGGGCGAGAAGTGACAAATGGCAGTGTCAATCCACGAGGTGGAGAGGCATGGAATCTTCCAGAAACTTCTCCTGTGACACTTGCCTCTCTGAATTCGACCAAGGATGAGTAAGAGATCATCAATCTCCAAGTGGAAGCAAGAACTATCAGAGGGAAGACACTAATCAAATCACAAGCTGACTCATCTCCCTTACAGATATCTATATATGGATCCCTCATCCCAGAGATCCAGAGGCTGGAATTTTGCATGTTGTAAGGAATTTTTGTTGGTTTCTTGAGGCAGCATCATAGTGTTGGGTGATCTAAGCTTTGCATGAGGTGAAGAAGGGCTTACTTGCTGAGAGGATGATGCTGGGTCAGAACAACTGGTTGTAACTCTCTTGGCTCTTTCTTGATTATCAATAAAGCTATCCAAGTTTTCCTCCATACTCTTGTGTTGTTTATGTTTTATGCATTTGTATGGTCAATTTACATCTGATCCTAGATTGTTTATGATAATAGATCCATGTTCTTCTATAGTGTTATGCTACTTTGATTCTACAGGTACTCTGTGAAGCTGGGTGTACAAGGAAGCAAGTAGCAAAGGACTATCAGAACAGAGAGGAATCGAACTAGGAGCCAAGCACAAGACAGAGGTTGGTCTCCTTTATTCTTCTCTCATCTATATTTCATAAAGGAAAAATGAAAGTAGTTTTACTTTGTTTGTTTCTAAGGTAGCTACCACACCTTAGTGGGATTAGCAGTTCTGCATAGACACTTTTCCCTGTAACATGGCGCAGTTCATCTCGCGAAGCTAAATGGTGAATTATGTCTAAGAAAATTCAATGGAAGTCGATTGAAACTGTATAGGGGTGATACTACCCCTACACAATGAACATATGATTGCAGGATAGTCTTAGTACTCCAAGCAGTTGTAAGGAAGTCTGGGACTCTAAACTACACTGCCCGAAAGTTGGAAAACCGAAGTAAGGGGGCTGCAAGACGGGTTGAAGTAAGACGTCGAGGGGAGTTGCACCAAATAAGCTGCATCACAAGGCTGGGTGTCACGCAGCGTAGCCGACAAATGACCATTGAAATCATTGTATATGATTGGATGGGAAAATTTTCGTTGAAATGAGTAGGGAAGACACATTTATGGAGCATATCTTTGGAAATCTGCCACCAAAGATGCATTAATGATCAGAAATTGGAGGGAACGGTTGGATTTGAATTTCAAATAAATATGGCATGCTACCCCGCATTTGAACACTTTTTCACCTTGTTGTGTGCCAAGTGAAAAACTATATGTCTGGGCCAGATTGGGAAGAGCTATTTTCATGACCAGGGTTAGCTGACGTACCTAACTTTCTCCATGAGAATTTTCTAGCCAGAATGACTGCAAATCCCCCTAAGACAGAAGTAGTACCATATATCCCTACAGGATTTCTGACTATTGTGCCTAGGTCTCTGAGACTTAAGCCTTATGTATCTCAACCTTTTGAATCCAAGGTGATAGATAAGAAGCAAAAGAAATCACAGCAGGTCCTGGTGAGGCAGTCACCATGGAAAAACCCCACGGAATTCTGCTAGAAGGGGAAGATGGATTGGTCACAATAGCTGACAGAGCTAATGGATTTGAATGAAGAAGAAATGCATGGAGGCATTGAGGAGATTGATACTCAAGAGGGTGAGCCGATGACTTGGCTACTGAAGTATATTCTGTCGTGCAAGGCCATAGCTAAAGTGCCAAAAGATCCATACAACGCAAAGTTTATGGTGTGCCCACCACTTTTTCCAGAGAAGGTGGTGTTCAAGGGCGTGTTTTTGGTCTGCATACCAACACTCAAGATGGAGGATTGGCACTTAGGGGACCATGAGAAGTTCCCTCAGTTGGCACCCCCCAAATACTTGTCCAAAGTATACTATGAAGAATCAAAGGTTACACGGTTGGAACCAATGAAGTGGGTAGCTGGTGTTGGGGCCGCGGGGCTCTTGAACATGCTTTGGGTGCCACATTTTAGTCACACCAACATAAACACCATCTATGTGCGCCAATTTCTCACACTAGTGCACAATGGGTGTCTCTAGCTGGGAGAACCCATCCCGATTATGGACATGCTGATCCATCGGATCACCTTACTACCATACCAAGGAGTGGATCCTACAAAAGCATTTGGAGGTAAAACGGAGGAAAGGAAGCTCATAGACCAGATGAATAGTGAGTTTGGCCCGATAAAGAAATTGTGTGGATACTCTATCCACACTATCTCAGATCTCGTGGTGCAGTTTTCCGGGTAGATATTAGTAGGGAAAATAATGTGTAAGTTCTGCGCAGATGAAGTACTAGCACTGATCATCTCTTTGGTTGCGTAATGTGCTAAATGAGTCCAGTTTAACTGGGCTCAGTACTTATGCAAGGAATTTCTGGAGAATTACAGGGAGGCCCAGGATGAGGGAAAGGAATTCCATTACACCTAGTTATTGCTATTGATAGCACTGATGACATGGAGGACTCCAGAGGATAGTGAGTTTCCTCCACATGATACAGACCTTCCGGAGGCAGCAAAGTTCACTTCTCTTTGGGCTACAAAGGACCCCGTGCGCATCACAAAGGCAAAGATCTTCTGGGTCTGTTTTGAAATGGATCTGCGGACAGTGATTAGCCAAAGGTCGAGGCTATCACCCACACTATTGTTGGAAATAATACTAAGAGGGGGGGGGGGGGGGTGAATCAATATTAGTCAAGTCAATAATCTTTTTCTTTTCATACTCAAATTTGTATACGCTACTTCCATGTGGGTAACCCGTGTGTACACGCAACTGTGATTAAGGAAACAAGCGTATATCCAGCAAACTAATGATTCAGTTAATTCATCATATGTTGATGTTTAATCTGTGCATCAATACTTTATTAAACATTAAACAATAACCATATGCAGTTAATAACAGAGTGAACCATCACACATAAGCAACACACATGAACACCAAGATTTAAGGTGAAAACCCAATGTGGGAGAAAACCACCTATTGTTGTCGTCTCTGTCTTCTTTTAATAATAAGAAAATATGCTTACAACATTGTACTGGCGCAGACTCATACCAATACGCAGGCTTCTACCTGCAGAAGGCTACAACCTTCTCTCATTCTCCAGCTTCTACTGGAAGGGAGCCACAACACCCTAGCTCTTGTACTAGTCGATATGTTTACTAGTACGTAGGTGCCGACCTACAAAAGGCTACAACCTTCTATCTTCCTCCAGGGACCTCGTTTCATAAATTTTTAGAGTGGATACTCCTGGAACATAACATCATAATCTGAAGGCCACTTTTCATCCAATTTTCATACTAGACCCATCAACAACATTGAAGCACAAAATCAATCACCACTATAATACAACCATCAACTATATCTGCATCAACCAACCACTGAAACTCAATCATTACTTTTTGAATCAACCAAACTCAATCAATCATTGACAACCTCTAAACCTTTAACACAACTGAATCAACAATTCATTCATACTTTAATCAACTTCAACAAATCAACTGGAATAGAGAGATCACTGTAGCTAGTACACAGATTTGTACCCAGAACACTGCATCATCATTCAGAACCAGTTGTAACCTCAAAACCATGCATCCGAGTGTATACGCAACTTCATCAAAGTGAACCAGCATATAGATTTGCAAATACTTACTTATAACTTCGCTACACTTCCCGACTTCAGACATACCCAGATCATCACATATAAAGGATAATACATGTGTTAGCAACCAGATCTAGCCCATCAAATCACATAATGATAAGTCATTATGATCCTGATCCATTATTAGATCTCATCCATCATCATTGAAGCAAATCACAATCAATCAATTTGAACACTATTACCAGAATGCAGTCACCAGAACATAAAGCAAAACCCAGAACTCTGCATCAACAACCAGAACCAATTGTAACTTCAAACATCATAGTTCATAAGGTATACGCTACTTCGATGTGTCGAACCTGCGTGTATATGCGCTTTTACCAAAGTCAACCAGCGTATACATCTGTAAATATTCATTCATAATTTTGCAGCTATTCTAGACTTCAGTTATACCTAAATCATAATATTTACATAACAACACATGCATCAATATACAGATCTAGAATAAACATGATCAAACCATATAAAGATAATTCATTCCAAGCCTTAAGATCCCGATCCATCATTAGATCTTGTCCTCCATCAACCACTAAGGTTCCTCCTTGGCTCAGATCAAGCAGAGCATCATAAACCCATAACCTACATACTGGATCTCACACTTTATCAGATATTCGATGCTTGTCTCCCCTGGCCTAATGATCTTCTCCTCCTTATATAGTTTTAGGCCTTTCTCAATACCATGGACCAAAACCACTTAGGACCAATACCTTGGATCAAATACCTAGGGTCAATACCTCAGACCAAATACATTGGACTAATACCATGGATCAAAATACTTCGGACCAAAACTTAGTTTTCCAAGGTATACGCGATTTTCCTTCTGTGAAAGTGCGTGTGTATGCTATACGCTCTTTTTTTTCTGTTAATATACGTGTATACACAGCTTGGTCAAGGTGAACTTGCCTATACCCCTCTTTCTTCATTCTGTGAAGACTGATCTATAATTCTTTGTTGTTTACCTGCTATACTGTGATCTTTCATCTGAGTGAGTTGCCTTCTGAACTGATTCCTTGAAGCTACCCTACATTTCATCACATCTATAAATAATACTGCCATGCATTCTGTCACATCTGATATCTCTTCTATAGATTCATCTAGTTACCATGTACAAGTGAGTTGTTCTGCTACAAGAGGGTTGCCATCAAGTACAACACATGCATCATAATGCCAACAGAAGTATCAGACCATAGCTGATTTCAATACATATTTCCACAATCTGCATATTCACGCGAGGAGGGATCCCATGAAGATATGGCACAAGTTGCCTTACTTGGTGACCGAGGGGGACATGGCAGGGGTCGTCAGCAAGTGTCCAAGTTACTGGCTCACCCCGTCGGATGTCGACACAGGTACTAGCAAGGAAGTGAAACATTCAACCGTGCAGCAGACAACATCAGAGAAAAATAAAGAATCACAGAAGGTTGTCAATTGGGATAAATCTATGCAGAGAAAGGAAGCTTCGGCCAGAGAAAAATAAGCAGCATAGGGTACAACAACATCATAGGCCACAATTGAAATTGAGGAGTTGGAAAAGGAGAAAACACTCGAGGAAGATGGACTAGAGGAATGCGATGTAGGAGGTGTAGAGTTAGACTCCCCCTTCGTCGTCTGGACAATGAAGAGGAAAACCTCCACTAGGCCATGCAAGAAACAAAAGTCTGACCGATCACCAAGCGCGACCCATTTATTCCTTACTAAAAGAGATTTAGATGACATAGGCAACATGGTCTGTGACATAATGACTGATCTTTAGGGCCATTTCGAGGAACATTACCAGTAGGTGTTGGGAAAGGTTCTATAGGATTTGTGCGAATTACAAATCCAAACAACCAATTCACAAGCGAGCATAGGCTAGGTGAGTAGGCAACAAGTGAGCCTGAATCACACAAGCAAGTCAATTTTGGATACAAATAGATCTTTGGAGCTCAATGTTGTTCATTTGCCAGAAGGATCCCTACATGCTGAAATGGAAGAACAAATGGCCCAACTAATACAATTAAAGAACCTGGGTTTAAACCTTGCAACACTCCCTATCCAGACCTTGCTTGAGCTACACCAAGGGGTGTCCAATGAATTGTGGATTAGGGAGCATCAAATTCTACTTAAGGAGAAAGAGGAAATCAAAAAACAGAGCCAACAGTTGGAAGAAGCCATTGCACAGGCTTGTAGTGATCTGCCACAGCTCAATATTCCGATAGAAACAACCTCCATGGAGAATATCCAAAAGCTAGCCATTGTAGTGAAGGATTCTACAGATGAAATCAGTTGAGTCTGATTCAAGTTGCGTTGTAGATATCAGAGCTATTTCTATATGGATTAATGCACGGGTGTTTGGTGATGGAGATACCCTCAAGGATCTTCCTGGGATCCTTGGCAGACTGTCAAATTAGCTGCAGATGGCACATAGATACATGCATATCCATGTTAGTCAAATGAGAATCAAAGCAGGAAGAAGGACTTATGACCTCAAGTCTTGGTGTGGTGTTGCTGGAGAGCGCAAAGTAGCGGAGTGGAAGACCCCTTAGCTAGCTCCAAGATCAAAACCTACACATAGATAAGACAAGGCGTAATATCATAGCATATAACTTTGACAATCGATGCACTAACGTATAGAGATATCTAATTACATGTATCTAAGCCACTCATCTAACAACATTGCATAAAATGTAAACTAATTACAATACCAATGCCATGGAGTGGACAACACAATTGCAGGCTTATACTAATGATAGAAAAGGGTGATTACAACCATCAGTTGTATCAGCCTTCCCTTACTTCTCCATCTCCTCTCTCTCTCTCCCTTCTTAACCTCTTGCAGTGACCTTGTCGGATACTAGCTTCGAAAGTCAAATAGGAAATCCTTTCAAATGTTTCGACCTCTTCCACAATGGCCCTAGCCTCACATATATAGCATGAGAGGATAAGCCTTGCCAAATCCTTCATGAGTTCCTTTGGGCAAAAGTAGAGATGTTTCCATGCTTTTATGCTCTTTCCCTGTTTGTAGACTCCATTAGGAATAGTAATTCCTCCAAACAGGTCGAATCTAGATGTTTCCCTGCTTTTATGAGCTAACATAGGAGTGAATATAGGGATATTTCTTGGTCAACTTGCTCCTTTGACTCATAGAAACTCATTTAGGTTGACTAACACTCTTCCCGAGGCAACAAATAGAGTTACCCTAGGTACTAACACACCTGATGCATGGCTAGGAAGTTTTATAAAGCAGGTTGCTAGTTCCTGGAGAGCGTTAGCTTGAAAAATAGGCTTGTGAACTTGGTCAATCTTTTAGTCATCTTGCCTTTTGTTATAGAGGTTACAACCACCCTCCAAAATTTTGGCTTGTACCCAAATTCGGAGCCTCCCTTGAGAGTTCCACTTGATGATTGCACACACTCGAGTTCACTCAATGAGCTTGTGTGAGTCCTTGCATCCACCTTGCTTGTTCATTTCATTCAAGTTTCTACATGTTGGTGTCTAATTCATTCTTGCGACCATGTTGTAGTTATGCTCAAAGTCTTCACTTCGTATGTGCTTGTTGTGTTCACTATGAAAGCATATGTCGCACTCACACACAGAGTCACATTCACTACAGTGCAAGCGTCTTCTCGATCAATGAACGGTCAATCGCAAGTGTCGTGCTTGTCACTTGCACCATTGGTCAGTCATGTTGAACATGTGTCTCTAGATGATTTGAGTCGTTTCGTCATCAAGTCATGAGAGTTTGTGTTTGCATGATTACCTATGCATCTTTCGATCGTTCACACACTAAGTCATTTTTGTTGAAGTTCTGACGACCAGACTCCCCTCTGACAGGCGTACCATCACCCAGCCATCGACTCGATCGATTGTCAACCAAAATAGCGCAGAAGAATCAAGCAAGTATTTTCAATTTGTGCTTCCTACAAGCAATTCAATCCACTTCCATACTGACCAACCAGACAGTCAGACCCAACAATCACCCTGGGACTGACTCCCCTCAAAAATTGAGTAGAGGCCATTGACCTTACTCGCTCAGCTGACTGAGGAAATTGCACAGACAAGCTACACAGACACAAGTGCCCGTCCCTGTCTCCCTCAGAAAATTGCACAGTTTTCCTAGTCATTCATCCAAGCAGTCGACCTACTGCTCATCCAAGAAATTGTGCAGTTTTCATGAGCAGGCCTTCTGCTGCCCAACAATCTGCTCAACTCAGAAATTGCATAGAGATGATCAGCAGGTCAGCCTCCCAGCCTCAGTGTAGTTTCCTCTGCTAATATCTCCTAGCAGCAGACTACCAGTTCCCTCCAGGAGTTGCACAGTTTCTACTGCCAATGACCCAGTAGCCAACTGTCAGTTCCCTTTGGGAATTGTGCAGTTTTGGTTGCTATGACCCCAGCAGCCGACTACTAGTTCCCCTTGGGAATTGATTATTTTTGGCTACCAGTGACCCAGTAGCCAATTGCTAGTTGCCTCTGGAAATTGCATAGTTTTGGCTGCCAGTGACCCCAACCGCCAGCTGCTAGTTCCCTCTGGGAATTGCATAGTTTTGGCTGCTAGGTTCCCAGGTAGTTCCTCCCAAAAATTGTGCCATCTCTACCTGCTGACCCTCCTTGCAGCTCATCCTGTTCCTCTAGAAAATTGTGCAAATTTTGCCTTCCAGCCCCTGTTTCCCGCTCATTCTAGAAACTGCACAGATCCTACCTACCTTACCTTCCTATAGCCCAGACTGTCCCTCCCAAAAAGTTGCTCAATTTTTCCTTCCAGCCGAGCCAAACCTCACAGATAGTCATTGTCGACTTCAATTGCCCATATTCCTCACTTAGTGACTCTTGCACAATTTTCATCAGCATTGCCTAGAGCTATCATCCCGCTTCTCAACCTTGTTGCCTCTCCCGGTCACCTGCATATGAAATGATCATGTGTCATGGTAGACTAGGAGGTTTTGGATTTGATGTTGTCTCGTCATGAGTGATTGCAGGTATAGATAAACCAACAAACATGGCAAGATGATGAATGGGATGAACGAAGGGAGCACTGAAAAAGGACATGTTCACCAACAGACGAATGAACGATGCATGCAAAGACATGTGCTTACTGATATGAAATGGGGGTTTGATAACTTGTTATGCTTACAAGAACCTCCCACTCAGTTAAACAAATAAATGATCTAGCTTATATATGACATTTGCAGAATTAAATACTTGAAACATGTGTATTTTTTATTTTAATTGTTTAAGTTCTTTAAGTCCATTTGTTTCTGCTGATATTAAACACATATAAAAACCATATAATGCAGCAAATAAACAACCACACATAACAACAAATTTAATCTAGGAGTTCACCCAAATATTGTGGGCTACGTCTCCTTGAGCTTTTGTCATCTTGACTTGGATCTTTGGGATTATGGTAAAGTTTCATTTACAAGTTCCACACTTAACTCCAAAGGTTATTGAACTGAACCAATGGGCTTAGAATACCATCTATATCCCTGTCATGGTTGTCATCACTTTGTAAACAGATCTAAGCTCTCTTAGACTTGATTCCTTCAATCAATGCTCTGAGCTACCTTGAGCTTCTTGATGGCACCAACTCCTTCAGAATTCTTTAACTATCACTAAAACTTCATCTACTGTCTCTAGCACATATCAGACACTAAAAATATACTGATTATTTGCTCAAAATGAGCACTGCATCCGTAAACTAGGCCTTCCTCCACAGTTGGCACTAGGCTGCCTGAAACTTCCCTATAGCATATCGGCCTTTAGAAGTCTCCAAATGCTTCTACAAATCCCTACAATGGATTCAGAAGGCTATTTATAGTTAGGAATGACTATTGGTTTGCTGAGAACGAGTACTGATAGCTCCTACAACTACCTCCAACTCCTAGTGGCCTTGAGCTCCAAAATCTCCCTGGATGAAAATCTCCATGAAGATGACTTCTTCAGCTTCTCTAGGCTATTCCATCTACTTCACAAGGCTCCAATTAGCCTAGTGAGCCTCTTCTTTCACTCTCTCTCTCTCTCTTTCCTTCTGGTCGAAAACTACTCCTCGAGTGCATTTATTCAATATCCCCTAGGGACACTCCACCAAATTTGGTGAATTGCACTTAACTCCAGTTAAACTTAGCATTCCGCCTAAATTTTTCCACTCCACCAGGCTGACCGTTGGAGGTGAGCCATTACCGTAACTGTTGGGTGCGCACATGAGGGCGGTATATCCGCGATGGTAAGGGATAATGATGTAGTCGTATTAACCTTCAACTGTTGGGAAGGCATTACAATCGTGATACAACTTTGATTCAAAAAATCTACGTATTTACACAATTCATGCATGGCCCTGTGTGTTATGGGCCCACGTATACATCAAAAGCATTTCACATAGTGGAATCTCCACCGTCAATCTATTCCGCTCATTGCAACGGACATCGCGTCATCCGCTCAACAACTAACCCAGACGATCTCCACCATCAATGTGACCAATCCAAATGAAAGACTATCACGCAATCTCGCATGAATTCTTTCATGACTGATATCATATTGAGAGAGCGTGAGAAAAGTGGTTTTCTCATGCTACATTTTGCCTGCTAAGGTTAGTCACGGTGAAATTGAGGAATACAATCTACAACTTTTTGTCCGCGCGAGATACCATTTCCCACTTTTTGAATATTTCCCACATGCTCAATACGGAATTTAAACAAGGACGTTTTAGGAAAAGGTTTAGTGCTTAATATTTTCAAAAACCAAATTAATCTTGGTCAAATGTCTAAATATTGCAGTTTACTGGACTTTTCAAATTGCGATAACTTCTTCATACGGTGTCGGTTTTTCAAACCGTTTGAGGCAGAAGAATTAGGAAGATGAGATCTATACAATCACTTAGGTTCAACACTCTTTCAAACACTTTCAAATTTGAGCTATCACTAAGGTGTTGGATCAATATCTGATCACTCTTGCCCATTAGGAATATTTTGGACCCAAAAAGACTGATATATTGATCTGTACAATAGATGAGAGTACAACACCTTATTCTTTCAGCCTTCATACACTTGCCTTGCATGGATAGTGCCTTTGAACCAAAACTTGAAGGTAGTCGACACTTCCCTTCCTGGATGTGTTTGTCCTCTTATTAAGAACTATCTTCCTTGAACTCATTCAGAATTTCTATTGAGATGTTTATAGAAGGTAGCTGAACATCTCTTCCTTAATGCTCAAACAAATGTGAGACTACATCATAAATATATGCATACCTAACTGAAATTTGCATATAGACCAATGAAACTATGTTTTCTTGTGTCAAGAAGTCAAACCAAGCCACTTCTATCGCGACTTTTGCTGCTGCAAATATTCTTTTGACATCTTGTCAAAAACAACATAATGCAAAAAAACAACTTGATGACATAAATTCACATCATGTGAATCATCATTATGTCTCTTACATATTGTGTACAAATGTTTGACTAAATCACAAGCCTACAAAAACATACCCTTTTCAAACAACTGACTCTCCAAGTCAAGCATGTACAAAAAGAACTTGATGATTCTTTTTTCAAAGTAGAAAGAATTCCACCTCTTGTGAAACACTTCATCATTTTCTCCCTTTTTCAATCTTGGAGAAAAAATCAAATTTTCCAAGTCGATATGACATTGCATGCATGTTTAAACAAAGCAATCGAACATCAAGTCAATTACACATACATGTTCAAATACAATGAGATCATCATCATTCCTTTGTTCATACATACCATTCTCATGCATGTATTCCATTCTTCAACTTTCTCTCAAGCACAATCATAAGTACAAGATCCTCGATCATATGTAAATGTACCTACAAATATGAAATGAATATAATTTTTCTACAATAACGCGAGTCTCATACTCAACTTTTTTATTCACCTTTTTGGTAAAACGTTGCAACTTGCATTCCGTTAGCAGAGAAATGTATCAAATCAAAAGACATGCAACCTTTAATTGGATAATAACTCTAACCATTTCTTACCAATCCACATTAAAGGCACTTCATTTAACTGTACATTGACATCAACATGTGAATCATCCAGAAACACATCAATTATAGAAACGTCCTTTCCATTATTTCCATTTTCTTTTTCCACCTTCCTCAAATTTCCTGGAAGCATTGTTGGATTCAAAATCCAACACTTTTTAGCAATATATCCTTGCTTATGGAAATAATTGCAACACATGTTCATCCTCTTTATAGCATAATTTTCCTTGTCCAATGGACGTTTGGCTTCTTGCCTCCTTTTCTTCAAAAGTTTCCAGTATGTGGCCATTTTCTTCCAACTTCTAGAAACACTATGGTTAACCAAACCACAAAAGGAACAGGGGATTTTTTTCCCATGCTTATGTTGAAATTTACCATGCTTAACATAATCAAAATAAATGTGATTGAAATCAGATTTATACCTTTCTCTTTCACCTTTGTTGCCTTCATGAGGAGGTGAATTGAATGAAGAATTGGCTCCCTTGGGAACACCATCAATCTCTTCAATGATTTTAGAGCTTTCACAAATCCCTTGTTCGAGTGCATGCTTATGAACACCTTCTTCTTGGAAAGTATGTTTCGAACAATTGCATTCCCCATGAATACAATCTTTACAAATTTGAGGTAGAGAACCTAAAATGAAACTCCTTCTAGGAACTGTTTCAATTGCCTTCATGGCTTCTTTGGAACTTTCTCCATAAGATTGTCCATAGCCAAGACCCAAATACTTAGGCCTTTCCTCAACCATTATTGGCTCAACTATGCCTTGTGCATGTTTTCCCAATTCTTTTCCTTCATAGCCCATTTTTGACATAAACTTGGACCCTATACCTCTTGTATGTTTTTCAAAAGAACCAACATAAACATTCTTAGAGGAAATTGAAGACAAACCAGAATTGTTTACCTCTTCTTCAAATTGATGCTTGGCTAAGGCTTCTTCGGCAACAAGGAGTTGTGTCTCCAACTCATGCATCCTTTCTAGGTGCATATTTGCAATATGAACTTGGCTCTTCATTTCCTGCAATTTGTCAAAAAGCAACTGCTTCTCTTCCTTCATGGAATTCAACTACTCTCAAATTTTTGTGCACTTCCTTTCATCTTCATACATTTGTTTCACCATATCCATCATGATGAACACGTCTCGCTTCATGTCTTCATCAAAGAATCTTGTGAAGGAGGAGGATTTTGAAAACTCACTTGTAGAAGTTGTCATTATAGGAATGAACAAAAGAGCTTCAACAAAATTCAAAAAGCTTTCAAAAATCCATTGACAAAACTTCTGAACTAATGGTTGTAGAGTCAAACTCTTATTCAAGCAGCCTTTTGCAAACAAACCCTCTTGTGCTTCAAGGGTTGCATTGAGGTCCTTTGGGTAAGGAGAATGCCTTCAGCCCTTCTTCCTTCTTGTCCTTTCCTAGACTTAGCTATTAGTAGCTTTCCCTTCACCTTTACAAACTCAAATAGAAGTCAATTTACAAACAGTCAAACAATCAAATCCTTTGTATTGTTGAAACACCTTTCAAGTCAAACAAGAAACCTACTGCTCTATTAATCAAGCAACCTGCTCTATCAATCAAGTAACCTATTTCTCTGTCAATCAAGCAACTTATTGCTCTGTCAATCAAGCAAGCTGCTCTGATACCACCTGATCTAAAATGGGGGTTTGATAACTTGTTATGCTTACAAGAGCCTCCTACTTAGTTAAACAAATAAATGATATAGCTTATATATAACATTTGCGGAATTAAATACTTGAAACAGGGGTATGTTTTATTGTAACTGTTTAAGTTCTTTAAGTCCATTTGTTTCTGCTGATATTAAACACATATAACAGACATATAATACAGCAAATAAACAACCACACATAACAGCAAATTTAATCTAGGAGTTCACTCGAATATCATGGGCTACATCTCCTTGAGCTTTTTTCATCTTGACTTGGCTCTTTTGAATTATGGCAAATTTTATTTTACAAGTTCCACACTTAACTCCAAATGTTACTAAACTGAACCAATGGCCTTAGAATACCATCTATATCCTTGTCATGGTTTTCATCACTCTGCAAACAGATCTAAGCTCTCTTAGACTTTATTCCTTCAATTAGTGCTTTGAGCTATCCTGACCTTCTTGATGGCACTAACTCCTTTAGAATACTTTAACTATCATTGAAACTTCATCTACTATCTCCAGCACATATCAAACACCGAAAATAGACTGATTATTTGCTCAAAATGAGCACGGCATCCCCAAACTAGGCCTTCCTCCATGGTTGGCACTAGGTTGCATAAAATTTCCCAGTCGCATCTCGGTGGTTAGAAGACTTAAAATGCATCTGCAAATCCATACAATGGATTCATAAGGCTCATTACAATCAAGAATGACTATTGGTTTGTTAAGAACGAGTATTGGTAGCTCCTCCAACTGCCTCCAACTCCTGGTGGCCCTGAGCTCCAAAATCTCCCTGGATGAAAATCTCCATGAAGATGACTTCTTCAGCTTCTATGTACTATTCCATTTGGTTTAGAAGGCTTCAATTATCCTAGCTAGCCTCTTGTTTAAAACTCTCTCTCTCTTTCCTTTGGTCGTAAACTACTCCTGGAGTGCATTTATTCAATATCCCCTAGGGAAACTCCACCAAATTTAGTGAACTGCACCTAACTCTAGTTAAACTTAGCATTTCGCCTAAATTTTTCCACTCCACTAGGCTGACAGTTGGAGGTGAGCCGTTACCGTAACTATTGGGCGCGTACATGAGGGTAGTATATCCCCGACAGTTAGATATAATGTTGTAGTCGTATTAACCTTCAGCCATTGGGAAGGCATTACAATCACAATACCACTTTGATGTAGCAAAGCTACATCTTTACACAATTCACGCGTGGACCTGTGGGTTATGGGTCCATGTATACATTGGAAGCATTTCACATAGCAGAATCTCCACTGTTGATCTATCCCGCTCGCTCCAATGGATATCACGTCGTCCGCTCACCAACTAACCTAGATGATCTCCACCATCGATGTTACCCATCCAATCAAACGGCTATCATGCAATCTCGCATGAATTCTTGCATGACTGATATCAGATAGAGAGCGTGCGAGAAAAGTGGTTTTCTCGTGCTATGTTTCGCCCGCTAAGGTTAATCACGTCAAATTGAGGAATACTATTTATAGCTTTTTGTCTACACGAGATACCATTTCCCACTTTCCAAATACTACCCACGTGCTCAATACAAAACTTAAAGAAAGACATTTTAGGAAAAGGTTTAGCACTTAATATTTTCAAAAACCAAATTAATCTTGGTCAAATGTCCAAAAATTACAGTTTACTGGACTTTTCAAATTGTGATAACTTCTTCATACAGTGTCGATTTTTTGAACCATTCGCGGCACCAGAATCAGGAAGACAAGATCTATCCGGTCACTCAAGTTCAACACTCTTTTGAACACCTTCAAATATAAGCTATCACTAAGGTGTTGGATCAATATCTGATCACTCCTCCCCATTATGAATCTTTTGGACCCCAAAAGACTGATATAATGATTTGTACAATAGATGAGAGTACAAGACCTTCTTCTTTCAGCATTCATACACTTGCCTTGCATATCTAGTGCCTTTGAACCAAAATTTGAAGTTAGTCGACACTTCCCTTCCTAGATGCGCTTGTCCTCCTGTTAAGAACTGTCTTCCTTGAACTCATTCAGAATTTTTGTTGAGATGTTTACAGAAGGTAGCTGAACATCTCTTCCTCGATGCTCAAACAAATGTGATATTACATCATAAATATATGCATACCTAACTGAAATTTTCATATGGACCAATGAAACTATGTTTTCTTATGTCAAGAAGTCAAACCAAGCCACTTCTATTGTGACTTTTGTTGCTGCAAATATTCTTCTGACATCTTGTCAAAAACAACATAATGAAAAAAAACAACTTGATGACATAAATTCACATCATGTGAATCATCATTATGTCTCTTACATCTTGTGTACAAATGTTCGACTAAATCACAAGCCGAAAAAAACATACCCTTTTCAAACAACTGACTCTCCAAGTCAAGCATGTACAAAAATAACTTGATGATTCTTTTTTCAAAGTAGAAAGAATTCCACCTCTTGTGAAACACTTCATCATTATCTCCCTTTTTCAATAATGGAGACAAAATCCACTTTTCGAAGTCGATATGACATTGCGTGCATATTTAAACAAGGCAATCAACCATCAAGTCAATTACACACACATGTTCAAATACAATGAGATCATCATCATTCCTTTGTTCATACATACCATTCTCATGCATGTATTCCATTCTTCAACTTTCTCTCAAGCACAATCATAAGTACAAGTTCCTCGATCATATGTAAATGTACTTACAAAGCTGAAATGAATATAATTTTGCTGTAATAAAGCGAGTCTCATACTCAACTTTTTCATTCACCTTTTTGGTAAAACCCTGCAACTTGCATTCCATTGGCAAAGAAATGTATCAAATAAAAAGACATGCAACCTTTAATTGGATAAGAACTCTAACCATTTCTTACCAATCCACATTAAAAGCACTTCCTTTAACTGCACATTGACATCAACATGTGAATCATCCTGAAACACATCAATTATGGAAACTTGCTTTCCATTCTTGCCATTCTCTTTTTCCACCTTCCTCATATTTCATGGAAGAATTGTTGGATTCAAAATCCAACAATTTTCAGCAATATGTCCTTGCTTATGGCAATAAGTTCAACACATGTTCATCCTCTTTACAGCATAATTTTCCTTGTCCAATGGACCTTTGGATTCTTCGCTCCTTTTCTTAAAAAGTTTTTTGTATGTGGCCATTTTCTTCCAACATCTAGAAACAGTATGGTTAACCAAACCACAAAAGGAACATGCAATCTTTTCCCCATGCTTATGTGGAAATTTGCCATGCTTAACATAATCAAAAGAAATGTGATTGAAATCAGATTTATACCTTTCTCTTTCACCTTTGTTGCCTTCATGAGGAGGTGAATTGGATGAAGAATTGGCTCCCTTCAGAACACCATCAATCTCTTCAATGATTTTAGAGCTTTCACAACTCCCTTGTTCGATTGTATTCTTATGAACACCTTCTTCTTGAAAAGTATGTTTCAAACAATTGCATTCCCCATAAATAAAATCTTTACAAACTTGAGGCAGAGAACCTAAAATGAAACTCCTTATAGGAATTGTTTCAATTGCCTTCATGGCTGCTTTGGAACATTCTCCATGAGATTTTCCATAGCCAAGACCCAAATACTTAGGCCTTTCCTCAACCATTATTGGATCAACTATGCCTTGTGCATGTTTGCCGAACCCTTTTCCTTCATAGCCCATTTTTGACATCAACTTGGACCCTATACCTCTTGTATGTTTTTCAAAAGAACCAACATAAACATTCTTAGAGGAAATTGAAGACAAACTAGAATAGTTTACCTGTTCTTCAAACTGATGCTTGCCTAAGGCTTCTTTGGAAAAAAGGAGTTGTGTCTCCAACTCATGCATCCTTTCTAGGTTCATATTTGCAATATGAAGTTCGCTCTCTGTTTCCTGCAATTTGTCAAAAAGCAATTGCTTCTCTTACTTCATGGAATTCAACTCCTCTCGAAGTTTTGTGCTCTTCCTTTCATATTCATACACTTGTTTCACCATATCCATCATGATGAACAAGTCTCGCTTCATGTCTTCAGCAAAGAATCTTGTGAAGAAGGAAGATTTTGAAAAATCACTTGTAGAAGTTATCATTATAGAAATGAACAAAAGAGCTTCAACAAAATTCACAAAGCTTTCAAAAATCTATTGACAAAACTTCTGAACTAATGGCTATAGAGTCAAACTCTTATTCAAACAACCTTTTTCAAACAAACCCTCTTATGCTTCAAGGGTTTCCTTGAGGTCCTTTGGGTAAGGAGAATGCCTTCATCACTTCTTCCTTCTTGTCCTTTCTTGGACTTAGCTATCAGTAGATTTCCCTACACCTTTTCAAACTCAAACAACAGTCAGTTTACAAACAATCGAATAGTCAAATCCTTTGTACTATTGAAACACCTTTCAAGTCAAACAAGAAACCTACTGCTCTGTCAATCAAGCAACCTGCTTTGTCAATCAAGAAACCTATTGCTCTGTCAATCAAGCAACCTATTTCTTTGTCAATCAAGAAACCTGATTTGATACCACCTGATCTAAAATGGGGGTTTGATAACTTGTTATGCTTACAAGAACCTCCCACTCAGTTAAACAAATAAATTATCTAGCTTACATATGACATTTGCGGAATTAAATACTTGAAACAGGTGTTTGTTTTCTACTAACTGTTGAAGTGCTTTAAGTCCATTTGTTTCTGCTGATATTAAACACATATAACAGTCATATAATGCAACAAATACACAACCACACATAACAACAAATTTAATCTAGTAGTTCACCAGAATATCATGGGCTACGTCTCCTTGAGCTTTTGTCATATTGACTTGGTTCTTTGGGATTATGGAAAAGTTTCTTCTACAAGTTTCATACTTAACACGAAAGGTTACTGAACTAAACCAATGGGCTTAGAATACCATCTATATCCCTTTCATGGTTCTCATCACTCTGCAAACAGATCTAAGCTCTCTTAACTTGACTCCTTCAATTAGTGCTCTGAGCTACCCTGAGCTTCTTGATGGCACTAACTCCAGAATTATTTAACTTTCACTGAAACTTCATCTACTATTTCCAGCACATATCAGACACTGAAATTAGACTGATTATTTTCTCAATATGAGCAATGCATCTGCAAATTAGGCCTTCCTCCACGTTTGGCACTAGGCTGGCTGAAAACTTTACAAACATGAGGCAGAGAACCTAAAATGAAACTCCTTTTAGGAATTGTTTCAATTTCCTTCATGGCTTCTTTGGAAATTTCTCCATAAGATTGTCCATAGCCAAGACCCAAATACTTAGGCGTTTCCTCAAGCATTATTGGCTCAATTATGCCTTGTGCATGTTTGCCCAATCCTTTTCCTTGATAGTCCATTTTTGACATAAACTTGGACCCTATACCTCTTGTATGTTTTTCAAAAGAACCAACATAAACATTCTTAGATGAAATTGAAGACAAACTATAATTTTTTACCTCTTCTTCAAACTGATGCTTGGCTAAGGCTTCTTCGGCAACAAGGAGTTGTGTCTCCGATTCATGCATCATTTCTAGGTTCATTTTTGAAATATGAAGTTGGATCTCTGTTTCTTGCAATTTGTCAAAAAGAAATTGCTTCTCTTACTTCATGGAATTCAACTACTCTTGAAGTTTTGTGCTCTTCCTTTCATCTTCATACATTTGTTTCACCATATCCATCATGATGAACAAGTCTCGCTTCATGTCTTGATCAAAGAATCTTGTGAAGGAGGAGGAATTTGAAAACTCACTTGTAGAAGTTGTCATTATAGAAATGAATAAAAGAGCTTCAACAAAATTCAAAAATCTTTCAAAAATCTATTGACAAAACTTCTGAACTAATGGTTGTAGAGTCAAACTCTTATTCAAGTAGCCTTTTGCAAAAAAACCCTCTTATGCTTCAAGGGTTTCTTTGAGGTCCTTTGGTAAGGAGAATGCGTTCAGCCCTTCTTCCTTCTTGTCCTTTCCTGGACTTAGCTATCAATAGCTTTCCCTTCACCTTTGCGAACTCAAATAGAAGTCAGCTTACAAACAGTCAAATAGTCAAATCCTTTGTACTGTTGAAACACCTTTCAAGTCAAACAAGAAAGCTACTGCTATGTCAGTCAAGCAACGTACTCTGTCAATCAATCAACCTATTGCTCTGTCAATCAAGCAACCTATTTCTCTCTCAATCAAGCAACCTACTCTGATACCACCTGATCTAAAATGGGGGTTTGATAACTTGTTATTCTTAAAAGAACCTCCCACTCAGTTAAACAAGTAAATGATCTAGCTTACATATGACATTTGCAAAATTAAATACTTGAAATTGGTGTATGTTTTCTTTTAACCTTTTAAGTGCTTAATTCCATTTGTTTCTGTTGATATTAAACACATATAGCAGCCATATAATGCAGCAAATAAACAACCACACATAACAACAAATTTAATCTAGGAGTTCACCCGAATATCGTGGGCTATGTCTCCTTGAGATTTTGTCCTCTTGATTTGCTCTTTGGGATTATGTAAAAGTTTCTTTTACAAGTTCCACACTTAACTCCAAAGGTTACTAAAATGAACCAATGGGCTTAGAATACCATTTATATCCCTGTCATGGTTGTCATCACTCTGCAAACAGATCTAAGCTCTCTTAGACTTGATTCCTTCAATCAGTGCTCTGAGCTACCCTGATCTTCTTGATGGTGCTAATTCCTTCAGAATTATTTAACTGTCACTAAAACTTCATCTACTATCTCCAACACATATCATACACCAAAATTAGACTAATTATTTGCTCAATATGAGCAATGCATCTGCAAATTAGGCCTTCCTCCACGGTTGGCACTAGGCTACCTGAAACTTACCTGTAGCATATCGACCTTTAGAATTCTCCAAATGCTTTTGAAAATACCTACAATGGATTCAGAGGGCTTATTACAATTAGGAATGACTATTGGTTTGCTGAGAACGAGTACTGGTAGCTCCTACAATTGCCTCCAACTCCTGGTGGCCTTGAGCTCCAAAATCTCCCTGGATGAAAATCTCCATGAAGATGACTTCTTCAGCTTCTCTAGACTATTCCATTGGCTTTAGAAGCCTCCAATTATCCTAGATAGCCTCTTGTTTCACTCTCTCTCTCTCTTTCCTTCTGGTTGAAAACTGCTCCTAGAGTGCATTTATTCAATATCCCCTAGGGACACTCCACCAAATTTGGTGAACTGCACCTACCTCCAGTTAAACTTAGCATTCTGCCTAAATTTTTCCACTCCACTAGGCTGACCATCGGAGGTGAGACGTTATCGTGACTATTGGGCGTGCACATGAGGCCGGTATATCCCCGGCAGTTAGGGATAATGCTGCAGTCATATTAACCTTCAACCGCTGGGAAGGCGTTACAATCGTGATACCACTTTGATGCAAAAAAGCTACATATTTACATAATTAGTGCATGGACATGTGGGTTATGGGCCCACATATACATCGGAAGCATTTCACATAGCGGAATCTCCACTGTCGATCTATCCCACTTGATCCAACAGATATCGCGTCGTCCGCTCACTAACTAACCTAGACAATCTCCACCATCTATGTGACCTGTCCAATCGAATGGATGTCATGTAGTCTCATGTGAATTCTTGCATGAATGATATCACATCAAGAACACACAAGAAAAGTGGTTTTCTCATGCTACGTATTACCCACTAAGGTTAATCTCATGAAATTGAGGAATACCATTTATAGATTTTTGTTTGTGCGAGATACCGTTTTCTACTTTCTGAATACTTCCCACATGCTCAATACAAAACTTAAAGAAAGACATTTTAGGAAAAGGTTTAGAGCTTAATATTTTCAAAAACCAAATTAATCTTGCTCAAATGTCCAAAAATTGCATTTTACTGGACTTTTCAAATTGCGATAACTTCTTCATATGGTGTCGGTTTTTTGAACCATTCATGGTGCCAGAATCAGGAAGACGAGATCTATCCCGTCACTTAAGTTCAACACTCTTTCAAACACTTTGAAATTTGAGCTATCACTAAGGTCCTGGATCAATATCTGATCACTCGCAAATGGATGGTCATGCAAAGATATGTTCATGGATGGAAGGATGAGAAAACATGCAAGATGTGATCTCGAATGGAATATCAAATGAACATGAACCTTTCACGAATAGATGAGCCTGTCAATCCTTCCAACATGCAAGAAAGGAGCAACATACCTAAGCATCATCAAGCAAACCAAAGGCCATCGAAGACTCCGCACACTTTTCCATGTGGAATTGAAGTTGTGATACACCATGAAGACATCCATCACCTAGCAGCATTGTAGCTCGACTTGCACTCTAGCAGCAGCATGAATGTACCAACACTGTCATGTTGAGTCATGTCACCCACATCTCCACTATGGGCTATGTTGTCAATCAATGTAATGTAACGTGGAAGTCCAAGAGATCCACTTGTTGTACAAAGAGTCATGTAAAGCCAAAAAATCATGGAAGTCAAATAGTCATGAGGGTAGTCAAATAGCCACAAGGCTCAGTTTTTACCCTTGGCTATAAATACTTCACCTCATAGCCAAGAGAGTCTGTAATATTTTCTTTGAAGAGTGAGTAGTGGCTCCAACACCCTTCTTTGAGGATTTTTTCATCTACGGATAAATACTAATTCCCTAGGTAGGTAGCTATACCTAGAACAACAGATTTAAAGAACTTATCCTTTTTCTATAGATGATAAATAAGACAAGGGAATCAAAGGACCTACTTGTTCTTTCGCTTTCCTTTTGTCTCCTTTGTATGGCTCCTGTCACTTCTTCTCGAACTTAACTCGCTCAAAAAGTATCTGCAAGCATAAATAAAACATAGAGAACTAATCAAAGCAAGAGATCTATCGACTATAAGTAAATGGAATCAGATACATTCACACATATAGACATCATATATCAAGATAAGCATATGGAAAAAGGTGTAAACAGATTTATTAAGTACAAGGAAGAATTACAACCATGAAGTCTGATCCATTGTCACTGTTCTAGCTTGGGTTCCAACCAACATCACTACAATAGCACAACACTCTAGAAGCATAAAAATACTTGCTTATAAGCTCAATAATCACACCAATAGTATCTCCTTATAAATTCTCAAAGTCCAGCCCCTGATCATGTAGATGTGTGCTCAATTTATAGGAAAATGGAGGAGGTTTAATCATAAATGAGGGTATTGAATGGCCTTCCAAACTTAGAGTTAGTTTCCATAGAGGAAGGGATGAGAGGAGAGGAGGTTACTTAACTCATTCCCTATCCAATTTTGAGCTCATAGGAGATGATAAGTGTGGGAATCTACTAGATGGATCCAGAAGATAAGAATATTCCCAAAACCCTATGTGGATTTCGCTCAATCTCGCCTAGTGCAGGTCAAAGTGGGCCTAGGTGCTATGGAAAGCACCCTGACATGGGCCTACCTACACTGAAGCACACTTACCCCTATCTAAGGTTGTGTTGGTCCCTCAAGGAGGCATTTCTGGAGGGCTTCAGGCCAAGAAACTCTCAGGGAAGGAGGAATTCAAAGTGGTGACTTGTCTAGGACATGTAGCAACTGAATTAGGGCTTGATGAACCCTAATGGTACTGATCTAAATGATGGGAGTGATGTGCCCAAATGGATCTGTAATATCTTCCCCCTAAAGCATGAAGTCGAAAATAATGATGTTGAGTGATATTCTTTACGATGTGATGAGGAGGTTCCGAAGTGGATGGTGACCTGCATCGATTACAATACATAATATCGTGAATCGTTGAGGGAAGGCATACCCATGCTTAACATATAAACTTTCATTACAAATACATAGATAGTCGTCTACAAATATAGACCCATGATCGGATGACCATCAATGTAAATCCATTGTACGTATGATTTGGTACTTTCCTGAAATTGCAGCTAGATGGATGAAACTAGATATGGGGTCTTCTATCTTGTTCAATCATTCGCTCTAGTATGAATCTAACCATGTGAATATGTGATCTAAATTTGAACATGGGAAGACACCATCTGATTGCCATCCAATGATGTAAGACGTTAATAGATGTGAGAGAAATAATTGATAATGATGATGATCCTCAAGGTACTGCGGTACATTCTGCATGGTGTGAATGGATTTTTTGATGTCGAACACCATACAAAGTCTTTCGGTCAATGGCCAGTGATGTCAACCTATCGCCGGAAGTAAGAAACTTGCCATTGATGTATGAAAGCCTCAAGGTACTGGAAGGGTGTTTCTAAGTCAACTTCTTGGATAATGTGTTGATGTCGACAAGAAGTGACTCATTGCAGGAGGGCCTTGATGTATCCCACATCAACGACATGAAATGAGTGTAATGATTTTGAAGAAGGAATTTTATTGACAACACAAGGTTCAAGAATGGTGGTCATGAAAAGGAAGGTTTATGAGTATTGCAAAGGATGAATTTTAACTGAGTGACTTCTCTTGAACATGTCGGTGACACTAAATCAATTGGCAGAATTGACCCAAAACAAAAGTAATGGATGGTAGGATAGACCAAGGTATGATGACCATCAAGCAGATAACCCAACCCATATATTCACAATGATGAAGTGAAAGTGTCATGTTCAAGAGCGAACTGTTGCCATAAAGTGGTTTGCCCTTTTTCCCATTTTCCCCAATCATTACTGACTAGTACCTCCTTATTTTTTAACAAGATTGAGGAGGATAACATATGCTTGTTGTATAATTCCACCCTTCAATTGAATCCATCGCTATGTGATGTTTTAACAAGTCTAGCGAAGATGAAACTTGGTCTTGTCATGATGGACAAGTTTGTCGCTATTTTGATGCTTTAACGAGTTTAACGACAATGATAACTCAATCCTTTTCATGTTTATAGAGTTTGAAAAGGAACAAAAAGAAAACTCCACAAGTTCTTTTTCGTAGATTTGTCTCGCGAGTCCAAAAAGGCATAAAACAATACAAGAGAGAACCTATTAACCTTGTTTGGTCAACATATTCCTTTTTCGTAGTTAATTTATCTTAGCCCGAAAAAGGGTTAAACTTATACTGAGTAGATGTCATTTCCAATCCATTAACGAGATGAAAAGGAAAAGTGCTCAGAAATATTTTCATATTTCGAGAGTCTGAAAAGAGCTTAAAGAGGACTCTTTTTCAATGTTTAACAAAGCTCGAAAAAGAGATAAAAGTATGCTCTGTGGTCAAAGTACAATTCACGATCATACACATCAAATTCTGTAAGTTAGCTATAAATCTATTCAAAGCAACACCAAATGGATTAAACATACCTGTTTCATTGGTAAAAATAGGTAAATACTAAAGTTTACTCATTTAATGATCATGAAATAAACATAAAAACAAGAATTTATCATGTTATTTTCACCATTTGATATTTACCACTTAGTTTGTGCTCTGACCCTGTTTTTTACCTTGATCTTCATCAGTTGATTCCAAGAGATTCTGCGGATCATTTCTCGTGCTATCTGGATTAGGTGGGAGATCTACCCCTCCTCTTTCTTTTTGTGTCATTATTTTACTATTTCGTGCAAGTTTTTAGGGTTTTTAGCGCCCCACGAGTTTGAATTTTTCGCCCTCTGATTAGCATAGGTTTACTTGTCAAAAACTATGCTGGGGAGCACCCAGACAAAAGGCATTCTGCACTACAGCATAGTGTCTCCTTGCCTGGGCTGCGCTGGCGAGTTTCACAAACTTCTTTCACCAAATTGATGCAAAATTTCTTTAGTTTTTTGCATGAAAAGGATCCTAACTAATCTTATGGTTTGATTTCAAGCTTTCATTGGATTAGAATGTCTATTACTTGGAAAGAAAGAGAGAATGAAGAACAAAACATGGTTTCCCTAAATGATTTGGGTACAATTGAGGCCCTCAAGGACTGTGGGTTGCTCAAATACTTTAGGTTGCCTGGAATGAGGTAACAATCAGAACTATTGCAGTTCCTAGTTCATGCATGGGATCCAACAGATCAAGATTTTCACATTAGGGACAAAGTGGTCCCTATTGTGATCAATGATGTTTATTTTCTTACAGGGTTGTCGAGACATGGTGCCCCCATATCTCTTTCAGGTTCTTCCTATGGAGGGGAGTTAGTGAGGGACTATTGTTATAGACATTTTTGTGCCTTACAGCTCTAAGCATGAAATGTCCATAAACCAAGGGATCCTAAGTCTCTAAAAGTGTTGTTCCAGCTCCTAAAGAAACAAGGTCAACAAATTACAGCTTCTCCCAGAAGTTCTCCACCAGAAACTGCTCAGAACTAGTCAAATCAGGATCATTTCAGCTGCTCCACTAGCTAGCTGCGTTGCAAAGCACCCAAACACACTGGCTAGGTGCGTTGCAACACACTTGAATGCACTACCAGGGTGCGTTGAGTGGGAAATGACAAGTGGTAGAGTCATTCCACGAGGTGGAGAGACAATGGAAGCTTCCAGAATCTTCTCCAATGACACTTGCCTCACTGAATTCGACCAGTGATGAGTAAGAGGCTCTCAGTCTCCAAGTGGAAGCAAGAACTGACAGAGAGAGGCCACTAATCAATTCATGAGCTGACTCATCCTCTTTGCATACATCTATATATGGATCCCTCATCAAGAGATCCAGAGGCTGGAATTTTGTACATTGCAGAGAATTGTTGTTGGTTTTGAGATAGATATCAGAGTATTGGGTGATTTATGCTTTGTTGGAGGTGAAGAGGGGATTCTATGCTGGAGGTTGATGCTGGATCAGGAATCATCGATTGTAACTCCTCCTGGATCTTCTTGTTTTATCAATAAAACTATTTAAGTTTCTCCTACATGCTTGTATATCATTGATGTTTGTTATATTTGTATGTTTAGCTTAAATCTGATCCTAAGCTATTTATGAACATAAATCCATGTCTTTGTGTAGTTTCTTTCTTCTGTGATCTTACAGGAACTTGGTGAAGCTGGGAAAGTAAGGGAGCAGGTAGCTGGAAGCTGTCAAAGAGGAGAGAGATTGGATCAAAGGACTAGCGCAAGACACAGGTTGGTTCATCCTATTCCTCTTCGTTTATAGTTCATAAAGGAGAATACAAGAGTAGTTTTCCCTGTTTGTTTCTGAGGTCACTGTCACACCTCAGTGGGATAGGGTCGTTCTGAATAGACACTTTTCCCGTTAACAAAATGGCGACTCCGCTGGGGAGCATGTCTAGTTAGTTTGTTTGTGTTTCTCTTGTTGTTCGTTTCATAAACTTAGAAGTAGCAAATCGAACTGCATTTGCCATTCACAAATGCAAAGTAGACATCTGCTGCTTCAATCCATTCACTGGATTTGTTTATGATTTGAACAGCTGATTCACAAATGATCTGATTACCCTTTGTGATAGCTCTTAAACCTCTTTTAAATCAACCCTTTGATTGTGCATTACTGATTGCTTTTACTCGGCCAAAAAACATAGATTAAACTGCAAACCGTGACCCAGAACCTGGATAGAATTCTCATTTCTGCCCCAGGGCAGGTGCTGTGAAGAGTTCCTACATTTCAGCGTAGTTCCCGAGAGGGCAACCTGAGTTGCAATCCAGTTTCTCTGTGTACCAAGTGCGTTGATCAGCTTAGCCCTGTGCAGCTGAGGTTCTTTGCTCATTTTTTCAGTTTTTGCCTCTGATTTTTGCAGCCTGTGATCAGTGTGTGTGTCTGTTTAAAAACCCCTTTTCTTTGCCTTAATTCCACCTCAGTTGTATAAAAGAAACTGTATTTGTTTTTGTGTGTTTGTTGCGTCATTTACAGTTTCCCATTGCAAAAGTAGAATAGTCATACTGTCGTCCTTTGATTTAGATATATCGTAAGTGTCGATTTTGATCTTAGGAGAAAGTTGATTTACTGTTGACAGTTGATTATGTTTTTACTTTTGCCTTTGGCTTGAATTTGTGAATTTCTAGTGTCGAAACAAGTGTTTATTTCAAAATCATAAAGTGTTGTAATCGTCTCTACCTTTTGATTTCGAAAAGAAGCTTGTTTGTGTTTTTCACTTGAAAACAAATTCAAATTTGTACAAAAACTTTCTTTTTAGGCATCAATATTAAGAAAGTGAAAAACAAATACATGCACATGTGCATTTGCATATTAACAGTCTATTTGGCTTGATTTAGGAAAAGTGCATTTACAGTGTGCTCCTTGCTCTTTGAGAAAAGATTGTGTCTTTCTTTTCCCCTTGTAGCTAGGATTTTCATTGCTGAAAAGAGATAAAAGCTTGCTTATCATCTTTAGATTGCATTTTAGGAATTACATCTACATTTCGTGGTGATCCCAAAAGGTAAACTTCGTAAGAAAGATCAACTTAAAATAAACTCAATGAACTTAACAACGCTTTGTAACTTAACGCACAACATTTAGAGGTCTAGGCTAGAGACGTATTCCGGCGTCGTAAAGCCTGGTAACTGTTGTCCTCACTGATGGTTGGGTGATTCCTCCACTTTGAGACGATAAGTGCCAGTACGGACTTGTGCTCCCACGTACCTTCGAGTATATATTGTGAGACCCCTATAGGCTTAAAACCTTTTATCCATAGGAAGCCGTGTCAGCCGCCCTACTAATCGCAATGCACCGAACACAGCATTCGGGAAGATTGACTGCCGTACCATAAAAAGTATTCTGCAGTTTTGCGATTGGTTTGGTACTCCCTCTACCTAGACCTCCAGGGCAGTCCCTTTCGTTCCTTTTCAGACTCCTTAACGGAAAAGGTCCATCTGAGCACTTGTCACTTCAGGCTCATTAAAAATCAAAGGAGACTAGAGTCATCTTTTGTTTTTTCTCGACTCTTAAAAACTGAAAAAACAAGTTGTGTCAAAGCATCTAAAATTTATTTTAAACGGAATAATCATCACCTTTCCCTCGTTGATCTTCGAAGTTAGTCTCCCTTCATCACAAGTTCTTGTAGAATCGCTAGGAAATCTTTTGGATAGACTAGATATGTCTGAACAACCATCAACATCCAGGACTGTGTCATCTGATGCAGCAGTGGCAGAGCCTCCTGCTGCTACTCCAACGATGTTCGATGGTATACCAACTATCCCGGCAAGTTATCAACAACAAGCCGGAGTCCAATCGGGGACTGTTTCGACGACATGGTCAGTTCCTATTTCTTCATCCGGATTATCATCTGGTATTTCTTATGTTGAAACTCAACAAGTTGATCCAATGTGTCTTCAAAGGCCAATCTACCCTTTAAGTACTGGATTTCCACCATATGGAGGGCAATATGCCTTTTCATTGTTCCCTCCCGGAGAACAACCATATGGGAGTTTACAACAAAGTTCAGGTCAAACTGGAATTACATCCAGCGGTTGGGTACCAATACTGCCTCAGCAACCAAGGGTTGTATATTCAATGCAACCAGTCCACCCTGTGTCGAATAATCCCACTATACCTGCTATGGTGACTGCATCGCAAGTACAAGTGTTACCTGTTGTATGTCAACCCCAAGTTTCTCAGGTTACAATACAACAGCCTCTTGTCTCAACGACTCAATCACAACCTCAGGTTAGTGCCTCCTTATCTAGAGCGACTCAGGCTCAAACGAGTACTGTGACTCCTCATCTTGGTCAATCATCCAGTATTGGGCATCAGCAAATGGTCCAACAACCATGGCTGGTTCAATCTCAACAACCGCCATTCCAGCAATCATGTCAAGGACCTGAGCAACAAGTCTTTGTAAGTAATGGGCAACTGCATTTCCAAAGCGGTTATCAACAACCATACTATAATGGTTATGCCCATCAACCTTGTCAAAGTTGCCAACATCAAATACATTATGCTGGTATGCAAAGACCAACTGCTCAGGCGATTCCATCTTATCCTGGGTATGCTTCGCCTAACCTGAATCAACAGTTGCCCTTTGTAGCAACTCTAGAATTACCAGATCTAAACCGGCTGACGAATGATCCAATTGCTTATGCCCCTTGGTGGCCGGCGATTCCGCATAAACTTCCATCAGATATTCCTAAATTTAATGGAAATCCAGGTGAAGATCCTTCGAATCATGTGATGACCTTTCATCTGTGGTGTTCATCAAACACCCTAAATGATGATTCAATTAGGCTTCGCCTTTTTTAGAGGACGTTAACTGGTCCGGCAGCAAAATGGTATATCGAATTGCCCAGAGCTTCATTTGACAACTTCAGTACCCTAGCCAAAACCTTTCTAACCCATTTTCAATTACCGATAAGGTACGAAACGGGAACGGAACTTCTTACCAATTTCAAACAAACAACGGCCACTCACATATCTGATCATATACATGAGTGGCGACGTCGTCGTAGAATGGTAAAAACGTATGTTCCCGATCAGCTTTTAGCTGAATGGTTTATTAAGTCATTATTGCCTTCCATCACGGAAGATGTGGCAAAAGGAGGAGTCGTCACTGAAGAGCAGGTTATCGCTCGTGCGCAATATTTGGACTTGATTTACACTCAGTCTGGCACGCTCTACGATAAAATACCTGACGCTCCTAGACCGGAATTCTCAGTCCCTCCTCCTCCTAAATCAAACGATGACTCTCATGCCGACGATGGTGTGATTGGCGCAACAGACACGAGATCGACAAAGGCTACATCTAAAAAGGCCCATAAGATTTCTAGTCAAAATGCAAATGAGGAACTTCTTGCCTCGGAAGTAAATGCTGTGTCGACTGACAAGGGCAAACAACTGAAGCAACCAGGGGGCAAGAAGAAAAAGAAAGGGAGGAAAAAGAAGCAGGATGAGTCATCTCCTGGAAAACCTTCTACAAACCCTTTTGGGCAAAGGAAACCCCCTGCGGGGTGTCATATATGTGATGAGGATCATCGGACGAGAGATTGTCCTCATAAAGCTGAAGTTAAGAAACTCTTTAAGAGTTCAAAAACCTCAGCAGTATTGAATGATCCGTTTCCAAACCCAGGAACTAAACTGGTTGCTAATCAAAATGTCTCCCGATCCCAAGTGCTTATGTTGTCTATCTCAAAGCAGCAAAATGATGCTTTGACAAGAAATAAAGATTACGGGAATCCACAGCTGTCGAATAACAAGGCTAATGAACAACCTAGTAGTTCAACAACAACTTTGACCGAAGTTGTGCCACCCATCATTCCTGAACCAATGACAAAGTCGCCAAAGGGAGTAGTACACAAATCAACATTTAATCCTCGTGCAAAAATAGCACAGAATTATAATATAATAGAGGACCAGGCCCAATCGCCGTCCACTATGTCGACACTTGAGGTACTGCAAAATTGCCCCTCCCAAGAGCAAGCTTTATTATCAGCAATAGGTGGGATTGACCCAATGGATTCCAATCTTGTGGCCTTTGATCATAAAGGATATGACCCTCAGTTACCAGCTCAACTAGCTTTCCTTATTCAAGTGAAAGCCCTCAACAAAACTATTCATCGAAAAATTATTGATGAGGGGGCATCTACATGTATTATGTCGATGAGCTGCTGGAAAAATTTAGGCTCACCACCCTTGTCGAGATCGTCAACGACGTTAAAATCATTTGATGGACGATCGTACACTCCATATGGGATTTTAAGTAACTTGCAAGTTGAATTGGGGGGCAAAACAGTAGAAATTGATGTTGAAGTAATCGACGGAAACCTCGATTACAACATCCTACTGGGAAGACCCTGGATATATGCCATGGCCGCAGTTGTGTCGACCTACTTCAGGAAGATTGCATTTCCCTTTCAAGGAGGAATTACAATCGTCGACCAACAAACATTTCTCCCCAATAGTTCACAAGTTACGGGAAGCATTCCAATGATCCATGGAAGCAATGATTCGCTTCAAAATATTGGAGTAGGTCTCCTAAAAGACCCTGCCTTAATGGGTACTTTTGCCCTACCGCCTCAAAGTAATCCGGCGGAAGTGGCCACAGTGGAAACCTACAATATGAAATCTTCTATATCTAATGGATTCAGAAGATTCCTAAACATTTTGTCAGCATGGATCATCGCCATTTTAGAAATATTGTAGCAATCGATTTTCTTGGCGTGGGGGGAAAACCCAAATCAATGCTCATCGAGTGTTTGGATAGATAGGTCTAAGGAATATGGTACCTCTTCAGATCCTTGGTTGCATGTACATTCTACAGACGAAGGAATCATTCAATAAATGATGATAGGGGTGGCACAATGGGAAGATTACCACCATCACTCCCATCTTCCGAATTACCACGAAGATTATTCCAGCAACCTTAATCATCCATCAGTTTTTGATTTTCTATCAAATACTGTAAACACGGTGGATTTCGAGGATGGTTCTTATCTCGTGTCGACCTCGTTAAAAAATGAAACAGGGAGTTATGAGGATAGTTCTTTTACCGTGTCAACCTCATTAAAAAATGAAACAAATCCCCTTTCCAAGTCTTAAAGGTAAACCTTCATTCCAACCACCGAATTGAATGCAATGAAGCTTGGGGGGCATGCACCTCGATTTGAGTTATTATGCTGGGGGCATGCAAACTTATCGAGCAGTTTTAGCACATAGTTCAAGCTCGTTAAAAAATAAACATAAGACATGAGCAAATGTTTCCACCCGCGTTTAAGCTCGTTAAAAAATGAACTATTCCCTGGTAAATAACCACCGTGAATGTAGTACTTCAGCTATTAAATCCTTGGTCGTGTTTGCACCGTCACCTCCATTTGATTGTTTACCCATTTTGAGGAACAGCTGCGAAGAGTGATTTCACTAGCCCTCCTTGTGACACTGCCGTGATTGGAAAATTCCAAACCTTACCTGGAATCAGCTGCTACCCATTTTATCACTCGTTCCTCAAAAGATGAGTCTTCTTTAAGCTCTTTTCAACTGACTCGTAAAATGTGAAAAGATTGCCGAGTTTTGGCCTTCTAGCTCGTTAAAGCGACCGGGAGTGTTATCCCTCCTCTAGATTTTAATCTTTTTGGACCTGAGGGATTATTGCACAAAAAGATCGAGCGCTTGTTTTATTCGGCTCGTTAAAACTATTGAAAACTCATCCCTTCTATATTGTTTTATACTTTTTCGGACTTAAGGGATTAGATGACGAAAAAGGAATTTTGGAGTTACCTTTACGTACCTTTTCAGACTCTCTAAAAATGAAAAGGACCGAGTTATCTTTGTCGTTAAACTCGTTAAAAAGATTAATAGCGACAAACTTGTCTTTAGACGAGAACGAGTTTCACTATCGCTAGGCTCGTTAAAACATAGCAATGGGTTTGCCCGAAGGGCATATTATAGAACAAGCATATGTTATCCTCCTCAAGCTTGACAAAAATAAAGAGGTACTGGTCAGCAATGACTGGGGAAAAATTGGGAAGAAAACTCAAAGAAACTTTATTGGTAGCAAGTCGCTCTTGAACATGACACTTCCACTCCGTGCCTGAGTCGGGTTGGGTTGTTTCATTCACCGGTCACATCACCATGGTCACGCCACACCATCCACATTTGGGGTAAATGCTACTAATCCATCACATAACTGTCACCGACATGTTCAAGAGAAGTCATCCAGAGAAGTCACCCGTGTCCCATCCACTACCATACATTATACTTCATTCTTTCATGACCGCCACCCTGAACCTTATATCATCAGATCGTTTTCACCTCCATCAAAATCATTTGCTCCGTTCCGTGACATTGATGTGGGATCCATTAAGGCCCTCCTTTGACGGATCACTTCTTGTTGACATCAGCTCATTATCCAAGAAGTTGATCTAGGAACAACCCTTTCAGTACTTTGAAGCTTGCATACCTCAATGGCAAGTTTCTCACTTCCGGCGACAGGTATACATCAATGACCTTCGACCGAAAGATTTTGTGTGGTGTTCGACACCAAGTCCTTTATTCACACCACGTGAATTGTACTGCAGTACCTTGAGGGTCATTTTCATTATCGGTGATTCCTCTCGCGCTTGTTAACAGTTTACATCATTGACTGGTAATCAAGCGATGTCTTTCCATGTTCGACTTCAAAACATTTCTCACATGGATCGACTTGTACTTCGAGTGAAGATCGGACAAGATTGAAGACCCCGGATCTAGTTTCATCCATCCGGGCTGCGATATATATTCAGGAAAAATAAAGACATTGAAATGTACAGCATTGCAGCATAGATAATCATCCTACCAAAAGGATGATGACTTCATCAGAATCATCAGTCTACCATCAGACGATTGTCTGTCCTATGTACATGAAAATGAATTTATAAAGCTGAGCATGGGAATGCCCGCCTCAGCTAGATCATGAAAACAATATGAAGATAATGTATTGTATTGTATCTTATTACAGGTCTCCTCCCAGCATTGAAAGAACTTCGGATCCTCCTAATAAAGCATTTCACCCGATAAACGGCCTCATACTTTAGGGGGCAACTGTTATAGACATTTTTGTGCCTTACAGCTCTAAGGATGAAATGTCCATAAACCAAGGGATCCTAAGTCCCTAAAAGTGTTGTTCCAGCTCCTAAAGAAACAAGGTCAACAAATTACAGCTTCTCCCAGAAGTTCTCCACCAGAAACTGCTCAGAACTAGTCAAATCAGGATCATTTCAGCTGCTCCACTAGCTAGCTGCGTTGCAAAGCACCCAAATACATTGTCTAGGTGCGTTGCAATGCACTTGAATGCACTACCAGGGTGCGTTGAGCGGGAAATGACAAGTGGCAGAGTCATTCCATGAGGTGGAGAGACAATGGAAGCTTCCAGAATCTTCTCCAATGACACTTGCCTCACTGAATTCGACCAGTGATGAGTAAGAGGCTCTCAGTCTCCAAGTGGAAGCAAGAACTGACAGAGAGAGGCCACTAATCAATTCATGAGCTGACTCATCCTCTTTGCATACATCTATATATGGATCCCTCACCAAGAGATCCAGAGGCTGGAATTTTGTACATTGCAGAGAATTGCTATTGGTTTTGAGATAGATATCAGAGTATTGGGTGATTTATGCTTTGTTGGAGGTGAAGAGGGGATTCTATGCTGGGAGGTTGATGTTGGATCAGGAATCATTGGTTGTAACTCCTCCTGGATCTTCTTGTTTTATCAATAAAACTATTTGAGTCTCTCCTACATGCTTGTATATCATTGATGTTTGTTATATTTGTATGTTTAGCTTAAATCTGATCCTAAGCTATTTATGAACATAAATCCATGTCTTTGTGTAGTTTCTTTCTTCTGTGATCTTACAGGAACTTGGTGAAGCTGGGCAAGTAAGGGAGCAGGTAGCTGGAAGCTGTCAAAGAGGAGAGAGATTGGATCAAAGGACTAGCGCAAGACACAGGTTGGTTCATCCTATTCCTCTTCGTTTATAGTTCATAAAGGAGAATACAAGAGTAGTTTTCCCTGTTTGTTTCTGAGGTCACTGTCACACCTCAGTGGGATAGGGTCGTTCTGAATACGCACTTTTCCCGTTAACAACTATGTTCAAAAATTATGTCGGCCAGGTGCACAGCCTAGCAAGGACGGTAAGATAATCATCAAAGATATCTGTGATTTTCCTTTGAGAACAATCCTTTTCACCATCACAAAGTTGGCAAGTAGTGTAACACTTTATCTGGTGAACAGATCATATGTGCAGTATGCACTTGAGTGTCTTGAGCCAACTTTATTCAACTGTTGTGAGGTAGTACTTTATTCACTGAAAGAGTAGCTGACAAAGGTAAATAGTGATAAGACAAATAATTTTAGCTATGGATTGCTCTTAATTTATTTTACCTTAGAGAGAATTCCATTGATGCAACCCCATCATGTAACACTGGGTGTAGCTGGTCCTAGAGATCCACGGATGCAGCAGTGGGTTGAATTGATGGCTAGACATGTTGGTCAGTCATCGATTACATTTTCCATTGCATTCTTTAGTTGGCATGATCAACAACACATTATCATCAAGGAGCATCCATACTCAGGGATGGATTTTCATGGAGATCCAAAGTTGAGTCTACCAGTGGGCGCTCAATGAGGTGCTATAGGTAAATTTTTTTTGACCAAAATGTTTTTTGATTTTTAAGTTTCTACATGTTTTTGTGTTTTAATGTTCCAAGACCAAACTAAAATCATTCAAATGTATGTAGATGTTGGTATTGTTCGACCTATGAGGCACCAACAGGAGGCAGGTGGGCTAGCATGGAGAAATGTTGGGAGAACGGTTCTCCAGGATTTGGATTTGGTTGAGACATTGACAGAGATGCAGGATCATGTGGAGGGATTAACCCTTGGTATTCCAGATGTCTGGATCAAGGAGTTACCTATGAGGCTGAAGTGCCATACTATTGATGTTCCAAGCCGTTGGATGCAGCTCTTGTGCATGATAGCTCAGGCTGTGACCTATTATCGTGAGCATCACTAGGTCCAATTAGGATGTTTTTTGCATGCATTTTGAGCTTTTAGGTTTGATGACCAAACAATCTTAGACACAAATTTTGTAAAAGCTTTTTAAAAGATCTATCTATTTTTACTATCAGAGTTTTTTATATATATGGTTATGTGCAATCCTATTCAACTAATGATGTGAATTGAAAATTTTACTTTTACATGTGTCGCAAATGTCTGTTTAACACATAGTTCGATAATGAGTCTGTTAATGTGTTAACGTTTCTAGAAATATGTTGATATTGAATATACTCAAAATGTCTTTCCAAAAGATGAACTCTAAGGAACATATGAAGAATCATTGGGTTTCAGAAGGTATAAATGTTTGTTAGTTGTAGTACAATGAGTTGTGAGTCCAGCCTAATGATGATTTAGCGGATGCCAAGTGAAATGGAATCAGAGAGAATTTCGATCAACGCACTATACTCAGTGATATTGTTCATCGATCGACCAATACAAATCCCTTGAAAACTCACTAACTTGCTACTTGGAGTGAAAATTCCCCACACTACAGAAGATAGGTTCTGCGTACTATGACTAGCACCATCAACATAACCAACAAATGGTTCCAAAGGTTCTGGCATCTGCCACAAATGCAAAGTGGATTACTTAACCACATAAAAACTCTAAAAGACACACTGACACACACACATGCAATTAAAGCATATATACAGTGATTTTTACTACACTTAATTAAGCATAGTAACGTTTGAGATACAACCCATTTCAGGGCTGTGACAATGGAATTCCATCATAATCCACCAACTCATAGGCACCTTTTGCCAAAACACGCTTGACAATATAAGGACCCATCCATAGTGGTTCAAATTTTCCTGCTCCTAGTTTATCAGCTTCCTGATCGTAAAGCAAGACCAGGTCTCCTTCTGAGAAAACACAAGGCTTGACATTTCTGTCATATTGCACCTTGATTTGTTTCTTATATGCTTCGTTAGCCAATGTAGCTTCACAAAGGGTTTCATCTAGATGGATAAGTTCCAAGAAATGCAATTCTTCTTTAGAAGTGTCGGGTAACAGGTCAATCATGAGTTTGAGAGACGAAATTTCACATTGTATCGGCAAGATTGCCTCCAGACAATACACCAATTGAAAGGGTGTGAATCAATTGTGTTTCTCAGTGAGATTCGATATGCCCACAAGGCAGAGTACATGATTAAATTCTAGTTTCGTTTATGAACCCCTATCATTCTTTGAAGCATTCACTTTAGGACTTTGTTTATGGCTTCAACCTATCCATTAGCTTGCAGATAATAAGGAGTAGAAATATCATGTGAAAGTCATAACTTGGAAGTTAACTAAGCCATCATGTGATTGCGAAAATGCGACCCATGATCTATAACTATAGCCTGTGGTACACCAAATTGGGAAACCACGTGGTTGAAAAAGAAAAGTGTAGCCATCTCGCCACTGTTGTTTAATGTTGACATCACCTCAGCCCATTTTATGAAATAGTCAATGGCAACTATAATGTACCCATGCCCCCTAGACGACATGGGGTTACATGTCATGAAGTCAATGCCCCATTTGGTGAATGGTCAAACAACGACGATAGGATGCAATGGTGCAGGTGGTAATCTAGCTTTACAGTCATAAATCTGGCATGCATGACGGCTTCTGACGGAAATTATACAATCTTTGAATATGGTAGGCCAGAAGTAACCAGCACGGAGAATTCTCTGTGCGGTAGCATAACCAGATAAGTGTCCACCACAAGCACTTGAATGGAAATCATTCAAAACTTTCTCAGCTTCCTCATGAGTGAGGCACCTTCGTAAAATCGTATCGATACCATGACGGTAAAGAGTGTCGCCAATGATTAGATAATCTTTGGCTTGGTAACAAATACATCAATGTTGCGAGCGAGAGGTATTAGGCTGGAAAGCTTGGGTCTGGAGATAAATTAGTATATCTCCATACCACGCGTTAGATGATGAAATCAGGATCAGAGACTCATCTAGAATTTATGGTTCTAATGTTGAATCAATGGTATTCGAGGGAAGGTCGCAAATAAGCTCAGTGAAGACTAGAGATTTCTTTGATTTGGATTTGTTAAATTCCAGATCAAACTCCTACAAAATGACGATCCATTTTGAGTATTTTTGCCTCAGCAATTGACGTGACAAAATATATGTCATAGGGTTGCAATCTAAAATGACAGTGGTCTTTCGGAGTAGGATGTAGTGGTGAAATCTTTGTACAACTTGAACTGTAGCCAGAGCTAACTTTTCGACGTAAGAGTACTTAACTTCTGTATCATTGAGATTGTAGCTCAAATAATATATCGGATGTTCAATCCCATCTTCTTCTTGGACTAAAACCATTCCAATGGTTGTATCTATAGCGTCGAGATATAGGAAGTAGTCATTTTGATAATTTGGGGAATACATTAATGAGGCTCTAATCAAGCTATCTTTAAGAGCATCAAAGGAAGCTTGTGCAACCTAATCCCAATGGAAGGGTATCCCCTTTTTCAAAAGACAAGTAAATCCTTTAGCCATTTCAACATAATTGGGAATGAACCTCCTCAGAAAGTTAGCCTTCCCTTGGAGTCTCTGTAATTGTAGTATATTGGAAGGTGGAGGCAAGTCAAGAATTGCCTGAACCTTAATTGGATCGATTTGAATTCCCTCCTAAATCCAATAAAATGATCAGAACCAACACAAAACACACCTTTGTGTGGATTTATTTGTATTTTGTAGTGTCGGCACCGTAAAAGTATAGCTCTCAAATGTTGCAGGTGATCAGACCGCTTTCGTGAATGAGTAGGTAAATCATGAAGGTATGGTTGAACAATATGTTTGATGTCATGGAATGCATAGTTCATTTCCCTCTGAAAATTTGCCCCTGTGTTCTTCAAATCGAAAGGGAGTTTCCTATAAGAGAATGTGCCCCATGGACAAATAAAAGTATTTTTAGATTGGTCCTCTGGACAGATATTGATCTAATTACAGCCAGAAAAACCATCCATAAACGTGAACATTTCACATCCGACACATTCATTAATAATCTGGTCGATAAAGGGAGTAGGATAATTGTCTTTTAGACAAGCCTGATTAACATCCCTATAATGGACGCACACTTATATCATCCCTTGTTTCTTCATGACAGGAAAAATATTGGAAACCCAATTAGTAAGAGGAACAAGGTAAATGAAACCATCATGCAAAAGTTTTTCAACCTCTATTTTAATAGTAGCAGCCTTCTTCGGATGAACAGGATGGAGGCGCTGTCGCACTAGTTTGACATCAAGATACATTTTGATTTCATGTTCAACTATACTAGAGTCAATTCCTGGCATCTCCTTGTATGACCATGCAAATATATCTCGAAATTCACGAAAGAGAGTGGTAAATATCAAGTTCTGATGGAGAACAAGATTTGCCAACATTAATGTTTTCTACAATGTTAGGTTTGGTCGAAATATTGACGGAAATAGTTTCTTCAATATTTGACAGGCTTCGCTCGCAGTCTATTGTATCTATGAAAACAAAATTCGAAAGGAAATCGACAACTAAAGGATGATTAATTTCATTTGAATAATCTTCTATGTGATCTGGAAAATGGGAACGATGATGATAATGCTCCCATGGTTCTCCTTCCATCATCATTGATTGGATGATTCCTTCATCAATAGAAAATATATGTGAAAAAGGATCAGACGAAGTACCATATTCTAATGAAAAATCTACCCATACAATTGACGAAGATGGATTTGGGTTTGCCGCGCAAGCCAGAAAGATTGATTTCCATGATAGCTTAATAGGGCTTAGTGGCATGATTTCATTATACTATCAACTTCAAAACTCTTGGTAATATTCCTTAACTCAGATGAAGTGGAAGGTATCATGTTGCAAGTCTCCACTTTTGCCATTTCTGCCAAATTTGATGGTGGTGGTAGTGAAAAAGTACCCATTAGGGAAGAATCTTTAAAGAGACCTACACCAATGTTTTTAAGAGATAGCAAGGGTCCGTGTACCAACAGAATGCTTGTAGTAGCCTATGAACTAGAGGCGAATAAGGCAAGTTGGTCGATAATTGTGATTCCACCCTCATGAGGGAATGAAATCGTACGAAAGTATGTTGAAACCACAGCAGCCATAGCATAAACCCATGATCTTCCTAGGAAAATGTTGTAGTCAAGGGGTCCGTCAACAACCTCAACCTCAATAGTTATTGTTTTGCCTCCTAGTTAGATCTACAGATTACTCAATATCCCACAAGGCGTATATGTGCGACTATCAAAAGCTTTTAACATTGTTGGTGAATGTGACAAAGGCAGTGAGCCAAGTGTTTTCTAGTAATTCATAGATATAATACAAGTAGATGCCCCCTCGTCAATAATGGTTCGATGAGAAAGTTTATTCAAGGCAATTACTTGAATCAGGAATGCTAATTGTGCTGGTAACTATGGCGTATAACCCACATGGTTGAAAACCACAAGATTGGAATCAGTTGGATCGATTCCACTAAATGCTGACAACAAATCCTGCTTTTGGGAGGGACAATTTTGAAGCACCTCAAGCGTTGACATAGCAAAAGGTGACTGAGCCAAATCTTCTACTATATTATAATTCTGTGCAGCTCGAGCATGAGGGTTAAATGTTGATTTATGTACGACTCCCTTAGGCGGTTTTATTGTTAACTCTAGTGCAATAGGTGGTGGAATAGAATCAAACGAAGTCAAGGTCGAAGGATTAGGTTGATTAGCCTGGTTATTCGACAACGATGGTTGATTTCCATAATATTTACTTCGTGTTGACACCAAAATATCATTTTTCGGCTTGGAGGTGGATATCATAAGCAATTTGGAAGTGGAAGCATGGTCTGTAGCAACCATATGTGTCTCCGAGTTTCGAAAAGGATCAGTCAACACTGCAGATGTATTCGAAGTGTTCAAAAACTTTGAGACTTCGAAGCGGTGAGAAGAATCTCACGTAAAATTCTCATTGTTACAGATCAAACATGGGTAACGAGGTTTCCTCGCCAAAAGAGAGGAATCAGATGATTTCTCTTGAGGGGAGTTATTTTTTTCTTCTTGTTTTTCTCCTTCTTCTTGCTTCCTGGTTGCTTTCGTTCTTGCCTTTGTTAGATGACACAACATTGATTTCAGAAGCAAGAGTGTTATCAGATGCATTTGATGTTTGATTGGAAATGGAAAGTGTTTGACCAGATGGTATACCTGTTGTTTGTGTGCTCGAAGAACCAATCACACCGTCATCAGCATGAGAGTCCTTACTCAAGGGTAGTGGAGGAATAGTGAAAGCTGGTCGAGGTGCATTCGGGATCTTGTCATAGAGCATGCCAGACTGTGTGTAAATCAAGTCCAAATATTGGGCATGAGCAATTACTTGCTCTTTAGTGACAACTCCACCTTTCGCCACATCCTCAGTGATAGATGGCAGTAAGGATTTTATAAACCACTCAGCTAAGATCTGATCAGGAACATAAGTTTTAACCATTCGACGACGGTGATGCCACTCATGAATATGATCAGAGATATGAGTAGTAGTAGCCTGTTTAAAGTTAATTAATAGTTTTGTTCCAGTTTCATATCATATGGGTAACTGGAAGTGGGTTAAAAACATGGTATCTAGGGTAGTGAAGTTATCAAAAGAATCTCGTGGTAACTCAATGTACCACTTCATAACTAGACCAGTAAGAGTTCTCTGGAAAAGACGAAGTCTAACATAAGCATCATTCAAGGAGTTTGATGAACACCATAAATGAAAATTCATGACATGGTTGGATGGGTATTCTCCAGGGTTTCCATTGAATTTTGGAATATCGGAAGGTAACTTATGAGGAATCATCAGTCACCAAGGTACATAAAGAATTGGGTCATTGGTGAGTCGATTTAGATCTAGTAACTCAAGCGTCGCAATGATAGGCAACTGTCTATTGAGGTCAAGTTGAGCATATCTAGGGAAAGATGGGATTTCCTAGGCAATAGGCCTTTGCATACCAGCATAAGGCATCTGCTTCTGGTAGCCCTTATATGGATAAGTTTGTTGAGCAAATCTGGTGTAAGCTTGTTGTTGTGCACCAGGGTATATTTGCTGTTGTACAAACCCAGCATAGGCTTGTTGACCAAGACCTGGGTAAACTTGTTGCTAACCAAACCCAGCATAGGCTTGTTGTCCAAGTCCATGTTGAGGTTGGTATTGTTGGAATTGTTGCTGTTGATATTGGGGCTACCAAGGCTATTGAAGAAACTGTTGTTGTTATTGATATAATAGTTGTTGATTAAACAGTTGTTGCCCACCAATGTAAGGTTGACCAGGTTGTGAATACACTAAACCAGTGTAGTCTAAGTCATTCCAGTAAAAGGTAAACTAGCCTGAAGTTGTTGGACTCCAGACACAAGTGGTTGTTGTAAAACTACCTAAGAAGGTTGGATCTATATACCTAAAACTTGGGGCTCTGAGGTTGAAGGAGCAGCTTGCACAGGTTGAGATATAACAATTTGAGATTGTGACTATGATAAAGCAGTAACAACAGGTGTTGTAGGTATGAATGAGACAGATTGCATAGGTTGTGATGGATACACAAGCCTAGGTTGAATGGGCATTGTTGGCTACCACTGACAGACAGCCATTCCAGGCTGACCTAAAGACGACGACGTACCGACATATGGTTTCCCCCTAGAAAATGGAGGATAAGGAGAATGTGCATATTGTTCTCCATATGGGGGTAGTCTAGTGTAAAGCAAATAGATCAGACGGTAACCAAATGAACCAGCTTGATGTGAACTTGATGGGTCCAGCTATTTGGTATCTGTTAATGAGGAACTAGATAAAATTCCAGTAGAGGACATTGGTGAATACCAAGGGCTAGAAGCAACACCTGAGTGGGTTACCGATAAAGATTGGTAACCCGATGGGATGGATGAAACACCATACAAGTGTGACTTAGGTGTCGTAGTAAATATTGAAGAGGTTGCGATAGAAGATTCTGCCATAGCCATAACAGATGGTACGGTCTGGGATGTTGACTCTGCCATAGTCAAATGTCAAAATAAGTTTCCTAACGAATCAACAGGTGTCTTAAAGTAATCAAGATCAAAACGAGCAGTAAAATGAGGGGTATGAGGATATAAGTCAAGTCCAGTTCCAAAATGGAATGGAGTTCTGGGTGATTCTACCTCAGGTTCCTCTTCTATCGAAATCAAACCAGGTGGAATAATTTCACCGTCTGGTCTACAATAGATTTCTGGTATTTTTTTCTAAGGTAAAGAGGAAGTCTTGACAGATACAGATGTCTGAGGATGTACCGATCGATCTTCTTCTGGTAAGGTAACAACTTCTGATTGTTCAACCTCAATATCCAAGTGTTCTGGTAAAAGAACAAGTTCAGGTTGGTCTTCATGAACAACTTCTGGTTTAGAAGTAACTTTTGATTGAACAGTGACGGGTTCAGGATCCACTTCTGGTTGAACAGATTCAGGTTTAGAAGTAATTTCTTGTTGAACAACTTCGGATTGAGAATAAACTTGTTGTTGAACAACTTGGGTTACAGTTTCACTAGATTCAATTCTAGCTTCCTCAGGTAATTGTGGAGATTCCACTTCAGTAACAGATGTACCAGTAACCATAGGAGTAACTGGAGTCATAGTATTTACTGGTATAGGTGTTTCTGGTAATTCAGATGAAGAACCAGAATCTTGTGAAGTACTAGATCCAGTCAAACGAGATCGCTTTGACTAGATAGGCATGGCTTCGGGCACTAAAGGCAGTTTACTCGATGCTCTCCACGAACGATGGGGTAAGGCTTGATTTTCCTCCACGATTGCTGATTGATTTTATTATAAAAAAGAAATAAAAAAAGGGGGTACACTAGGCAAAAGTTTTACCAAGCAAGTGTGAACTGTAGAATACCTCCTGGCGAACCAAGAAGTCCGAGCAGGCAATCTCCCTGAATGTTGTGTTTGGTGTATCACAGTGTACAAGATGGTCGACTCGGTTACCTAAGGATGGATAGCAACCTAGTGTTGTCCTCCCATATATACCTGAAAGTACATGGAGGCCTAATCTGTATTAGTGTTGTCTAATGTGAAACCGCATAGTGAGAGAATTCCCATATACTTTGCATACTGTAAAACCACCCTATATACCCAAAGGTACATGGACGAGCTACGATATACTCACATATGTGGAATGAGGTATCACACTTAGAATGTATCGCAGACAATTTAGTGACAAATGCTATGTTTTACGACACCAAAACATGTCTCTAGCCTAGAACCTATAAATGTTCTGCGTTAGGTGACAATGCTCCATTAGGTTAATTGATGTTAATTTTAAGTTGATCTTGATTAAGAATTTTCCTTTCAAGGTTCGCCACGTGATGTATTTTCTATTCCTAGAATGCAACTAATATGATAAGCATTCTTTCCATTCAATTTTAACAATGAAAACCTTATCTAGTAGGGATAGAGCAATTATATTCTTTTAATCAAAGAAACAAGAACACATCTAATGTAATTTCCCTAAACTATTCCTATGAGCACACGTAAACTTTTTCAATGCACAATGGAAGTTTTTCTTTTCAATTCCCTTAATGTTATAATGAACAAAAGGAAACTAATGCACATACAATCAATCAATCTTTTTACAAGAACGAAGACTTTACAACCATTCTGTTTCAAAAGAAATGAAGACTTTTACAACACTTTCTTTTGAACAAAGACTAATCGACTATAAACTAACTTTGACAATGACTTGATAGTGATAAAGAAATCATTTAAGAAACACTAAACAATCAATGACAAAGTAGGGCTAGCAAAGGAATAAAAAATTGATTTCAGAGACACAAGCATCATTGATCTTTCAGCAAGAAGAAACAGAAGGAAATTTGGCAAAAAATCAATTCAAAGGAGGGAGTTTTGTCCTAAGGAGGATTAGTGCAGCCTTGAATGGGAGACAATGCACTTTAGAGCATTGTCCTCAAGCCAGGGGTGCTATGCATAGCTCTGTCTCTAGACCAAAACTACGCTGGTGATAGAGAGGCCATCCTAGGCACTTACAAGCACAATTTTCACCAAAAAACACTTCTAAAAGGCTGAAATAAGATCAATGGAAGCAAGTAAGGTCTACTAGTATGTACTAGGATCAAGGTAAACTACCCGGAATAATGATTGTTCCCTAGTGGAGTCGCCAATTTGTTATGAGGAATTTTGCATCTACCGATAAATACCAATTTGCTAGGTAGTTAGCTATACCTAGAACAACAGATTTAAAGCACTTATCCTTTTTCTATAGATGATAAATAAGACAAGGGAATAAAAGGACCTACTTGTTATTTCACTTTTTTTTGTCTCCTTTGTATGGCGCCAATCGCTCCTTATCGAACTTAACTCACTCAAAAAGTACCTGCAAGCATAAACAGAAGACAAAGAACTAATCAAAGCAATAGATCTATCGACTATAAGTAAATGGAATCAGATACATTCACACATATAGACATCATATATCAATATAAGCATATGGAAAAAGGTGTAAACATCTTTATTAAGTAGAAGGAAGAATTAAAACCATGAAGTCCAATCCATTGTCACTCTTCCAGCTTGGGTTCCAACCAGCATCACATCAATAGCACAGCACTCTGGCAGCATAACAATACTTTCTTATAATCTCAATCCTCACACCAATAGTATCTCCTTATATATTCTCAAAGTCCAGCCCCTGATCATTTAGATGAGTGCTCAATTTATAGGAAAATGGAGGAGGTTTAATCATAAATGAGCGTATTGAATGGGCTTCCAAACTTAGAGTTAGCTTCCATGGAGGAAGGGATGAGAGAATAAGAGGCTACTTAACTCATTCCCTATCCAATTTCGAGCTCATAGGAGATGATAAGTGTGGGAATCTTCTAGATGGCTACAAAATATAAGAATATTCCCAGAACCCTATGTGGATTTCGCTCAATCTCGCCCAGTGCAGGTCAAAGTGGGCCTAAGTGCTTTGGAAAGCACCCTAACATGGGCCTACCTGTACTGAAGTGCACTTACCCCCATCCAAGGCTACGCTGGTCCCTCAAGGAGGAATTTCTGAAGGGCTTTAGGCCAAGAAACTCTCAGGGAAGGAGGCATTCAAAGTGGTGACTTTTCTAGGGCATGTAGCAACTGAATTAGGGTTTGATCAGCCCTAATGGTACTGATCTGAATGATGGGATTGATGTTCCCAAATGGATCTGAAACACACCCCACACTCGGGGTTAATGATGTATGGTTTAACAATGTGTCTTGGAACTTTCACTTAATTCAGAAGCATGCCAACAGGCCAACACGTTTTCACACATGTATTGTAACTGTTGTAAGACTAATCTTTAACACTTGTGATGCATGTTTCTTTACCCTATGTTCTACATCTAAACTATTTCACTTGTTGTAATACATAATCTATTAATGGAAATGTGTTGTATATGTTGTTAATGTTGTCTCACCTGTGTAGACTACTCTCCCAGACACTAGATAGGCCTTTCACATGAAACTTTCTATAACAACTGTTGCACTAGTTCAAACTCATCTGTTGAGTGTTGTACGTGTTATCTTACCTTGTGTGTTGTGACTACCACATCCGTGTGGACTGCTTCTTTGGAAGATGTGTATGTCCTGTTGTGTGTGTGTTCCTAGCAGTGTTGGGACTACTCCCAATCGACCCAAAACTCATTCTCACCCTCTCCCTCGACAGTGAAAGAACCATTGACACAAGTGACACTTACACTTACCAAGCACGCGAACCTCAATTCTCGAAGACAAAGCAAACTGCTCTCTTGTGCTGACAAGCAAGAGTTGAGGCAAATCCTTAAGATAATGGAAACTAGGCCATCGTACCGGATGGGACTCCCACACCAAACAGTGTGAGATCTAGTTGGGACTTCATACTGGGGTGATCCCCTGATGTTGGTGGATCTAGCACCGTCAACATTTTGGTGCTAGAACAAGGGCCAGATGACAAGCTGAGCCTGTACATCTGGGTTGAATCTCTTACCCAATGAATAATACATAATTCATGCTCTCGGGGTGTTTCTCTCATTTCTCCCTTAATCAGTTATCAATCCCCAATGAGCTTCTCAATCACTTGTCCTTGTTAAAGTTTGATAATGAGTACATAACTTCCATAACCGAGCACATTTATGATTTTCTTCATTTCTGTGAATCTCATGAAATTGATAGTGATGAGCTTGTTTGCGTACTCTTCTTCCTCACCCTTGAAGGTCGTGCTAATCGGTGGTGTCATACCCTACCACCTGATTCCGTCCATTCTCTTTTCACTTTCTTCAAGGAGCTCCATCAAGCCTTTGATGAGTGTGACCACCAAGATGTCTATGAAAGAATCTCTCGTTTAATCAGTTGAGGACTTTGCTACCCGCTTCCTTCACCTATGTCACGAAATTCCTAAGCAGTTTGTAGACCTTGACTTCATGAGCCAAGAGCTAAAATGCTTGGTTCATGTCTCCCAAAATAGTGAACCTCATGATTTCCCTTATTCCTTAACTCCTGCGGATCATGAGACACCTCATGTCTCGAAGAGGGTGCTCCCTCACGGCGGTTTCAAAGCTGAGAGATCTATGCAGCATGTTCTGAATCCATCTGCTCAGTTGTCTCCCACCCCAATAGAGGAAATTCCAGAATGGTTAGGAAAGCCTATGGTGAAAACTCATCCTTCCATTCCGCAAGAGGGCATCACCGTTCCTAACCCAAGTCTTGATTCTAATCTGCATCTCTTCCATCCTCCATCATCTACAAGCCATGAATCCTTGCACCATGACTTGCGTGGCGATCTACTTCACAAGCTAGCTGCACATACTCTCTTTAATCTCGAGATGTTGGCTCAAGTTGTGGTCATGTTCAATGTAGTCTCATCATACAAGCAGAGGAGAAACATGGTGAAGACACAATCAATTCCTCTCAAAACATTGAGATTCCATTCTTGATCGGTCCTCGATTAGTGAATCTTGGTGAAACATCATGCACAATCAATTCTTTTGATCAACCTCCAATCTTTGGTTGTCATCACTCACATCCTTCCATATGTTGTGATGAACACCCAAGCACATCATATGATCTATTTTCATCTCATGTACACTCTAACTTAGATCTAGAATGTGCACCGGTCCAAGCAAACATCCATATCAAAGCTTCCTCTGCACCTCAATTGCCTATGTGTCCTATCATTCACAGTGCATCAACATGCATCAGAGACACTCCACATTATCTTTCTTCTTCATCTTCTGAGTTATCTTCTCGATTGACACAAGGCAATGAGGTTGTCCATGATGAAAATAGTTTCAACACACAGGACTCTTCCCACACATCATCATCTTGTGTGTTGCATGAAGATAGCTCGTCAAGTCAACTTGTTGAAATTTTTGATGAAGCCCGTGACAGAGATGGTTGTCATCCTAAGAGAAGTTTTGAAATCAGTAACATAGCCATCCTCAAGCCATGCATGATCTGCTTCACATCCCAAAATGAAATTTTTCAATTTTGGAAAATTTTGGGACATGCCAGGGAGTCAAGGCACTTCAACTTCCGTTGATGGTTATGTCAGGACCTCACAACCCTGGTAAGCCCTTCAAACCAAACCATATCTCGTTTCTCATGCACAATCTATCTATCTACATGGTTTCACTCGACGTGGATCCCCATGTAAAGAATATTTACTATTCTGGTATGTTATTTCAAAATTTCATATTTTCGCTAATGATCAAATCCACAAGACCATTACAACATGTCTATCTTCATGCACCTCTCTTACATCCAGTTCAGGTTGGGAGTGTTTGTCCCTCATCCAATCATGGGACAATGAAGTTGATCATCTCTATCTGAAATCACACTTATCATATTTTCTCTCTCGTAATCAACTCCTTGGTCTTTTTGTAATTTTTGCATGTCAAATCTGCGTACTCATCACACCAACAAACTCCCTATGTGATGAAAAGTGCACAACCTATCGCACGAATCAAGTTACTCTCATTTTGCCACACTCCAACCAGTTTCACACATTCACAATGCTGGCATCCTTTCTACATTTCTATGATGACCATGATGCCTGCACACTTTTTCACCAGTTGCAGGTGGGTGTTCTATCATGCCTAGCTCACAACAAACTTGGTTCCCTCATTCAAAGAGTTCGTACAATTGTTCAAAATATTTCTTTTTTCATGTCAAACTAGGAATCTGACATTTCAACTAATTGGTCTGATTTCTCTTCAATCTTGGGTGGTTGTCATGTAGTTTATCATTTTCCCAACAATGCATCTAATGAAAGTCACTTTGTGCACTATTATCTTCACCATGTAACATATTTCTTCGTAGACTTCTGTCAAGCAAGTGAGGCACTTTAGCCTGCACTAGTGGCTATGGAAGGCCCTCTCTGTCCTAACATGACTGATGAGAATGACCAGATCTATCTATCCATATCAGATTCCCATCGTGATCCCCTCTCTCGTATCAGGAATCTGTCTACTCAAAGATCACGAATATTTCAGAACAACCATCATGAATTTTATGATCCAATCGCTGAATGGCTGGAACAATATTACTGGGTGAGTCATGTTATAGGTAACAAGCTTTAGTCATTCCTCGCACTCGCTGAGAAACTTGGTGCAAAAAAACACACACTCACAAGAGGCCTCCGAGGTTTGTTGAAAAATGGTAGTCATGGAAGAGGTAAGCATGTGTATTGGGTGGTTGTGACACATTCTTCTGCCTACATGTGAGACCTTCTCTCTCGTGTGGAATTTTTTCAAGTTTTTTCATTTTCTGTTGCACACTTTTTTTTATCTATTTTAATTGCTCGTATCTTTGTGACTACAGGTCGGATATGCCTATAGTGGCTTCATTGGAAATTTCATTTCACATAACCCTGACCATTTGACATAGGAGTCGGAGTAGTGTTTTATTTTTCTCCTGTATTTGCTTTCTGGTTTGCATGATTATTTTCTTGCTAACTTGGTTGCTTTTCTTGCTTGTTGTTATTTTCACTTTGTTTTCTTTGCTTACTATTTTTGTCTACGTTTTTTTTGTTTTCTTGGTATATTACTTTTTTTGTTTTCGGAAATAAGTGTTGCCAACTACTATTTTTTGGCTTTTAAATAGAGTATTGGCTTAAATTTGAAGAGACTTGTGACACTGCAGCACTTGGTCAGTCTTGTGTCTGTCTTCTCTGTGCTTGGTTATAACCTTCGGCCGATGAAGTCTTGATGGAAAATACGAAACATCTGCAAGGGAATTTTTGGTCCAACCATGAACTTGTGTCCACACTGGGAAACCCCATGCCTATACTTAGCCTTCTGATATGTGTGTTCAAGCTCATCCAACTAGTAGAAATGGAGAAGGGGAAAATCTAAACGAGCAAACCTATGTCAAAGGTTGTACATGCTTTTCTGAAGGAACAACCTCTTTTGCTCTCAATAAGTTGGGATCCCTCTTCTGCCCCAAAAATAAATAAGTGCCTACGCATAGTCCTCTTGAAAAATACAAAGGAGAAAGAAGAGAAAGGCTTCCTACGTAGAGAGGTGAAGTATGCAACTCCACCGGGGTAATGTCCAGACTCGCTGGCAGTGGAGCAATGTGTGTATTCCTATGTGACTCCGTCGGGGTACTGTCTAGGCCTGTTGGCAGTGGAGCAACACCAGAGATGAAAAATTATACTCTGAAAATATTCAACTCACGAGATAAACTACCCTTCCCAAATTCGAAACACTGAGATCAAGTGGAACTTTTGATTGTGTCTAACTTAGTTGTTAAAGGGTGGACCATGTATGTCCATTTGGTAAGTGGGGAAGCTGAAGTAACCTGCACATTGATTCAATACTCCCTAAAAGACCAAGGCCCTATGCTAGCAATGAACTGAAGTAGAGAAGCTGGAGTTCTACCAGTGTGTCGCCAAGTGTTCTAACGGCTACAACCACCCTCCAAAATTATGGCCTATACCCAATTTTGGAGCCTCCCTTGAGAGTTTCACTTGATGGCTTGTTACACTAAAATTTGTCACCATGACTATTTGCAGTCAGTATGGCTCCATCAACTGTCATACTGTCCTCCTTGGCAAGTCTTATACCTCTGCTCCTCATGTCAAACTCCAAGAAAGAGAGAAAGTCCTTAAAAATCAATATAACTCTGGTTACGCAGTTTCTGTTAACCTTACCTGCGTATACGCACCTCAAGTTCGCAATACTTGCGTACTTGTACGCTCTGTCTGTAAAGGGGTGGGTGCGTACTCCTGTAAAGGTCAAAAGGCGCAAGTTTTACTTCAAAAAAGTTACTTGTGGTTGAATCTAGAGCATTCTAGAAGATGGTTTGACGTGGATTGAGCGCCTCCAGATGGTTCATGCATCCCAAAGAAAGAGGAACTTCTCCCATGAAGAGGGGAGCTATCCCATTGAAAGAGGGGCTTATCCCATTCATGGTGGACCTGATTAACTTCCTCCAAAGCATTATAAATATAGGTATTGGGCCAGAGGGAGGAGAGGTTGAAAGCTGAACATTCCTAAGGGTAGATGCTGCTGAAATTAGGACTCTCTTTTAGAGCTTGAGAGGAGAGATTCCAATCCTTTCTTAGCTTCATTTGGAAGTGGGTGAGCTGATCAAAGTAAAGGAGAACTCTTGCTAGACCCTGGGAGGGACCTGCACAACACCAAGGCACTGGTTGTAATTGTTTCTTTTGTTTCCAATTAATACAATTAAGTTCATTTTTCTCAACAATTTGTTATATATAATTTGTTTCATATACTCCTTGGTCTTTATGATGAATATGTTTTATTATATGAGTTATTCAGGTGCTATGTAATCGTTTGCTTGTTAGTGAATGCGGGTTTCAAGGAGAAGGAGCTCATCTGGATCGGAGAAGCTTGGCTGCTACAAACAGCGTTGAACTAGAGGTAAGCCTTAAACACCTGGTTGATTTTATTTTAAATGCATATTTAGGGAAAGATAGTGCTTGATTGTTTTGTTTGTCACTAGAAAGGCCTTGTTTTCTAGGGAGGTCGGTTTTGTCCACAAAATTGACTCTTTCCGCATGACAAAATGGCGATGAAACCCTAATCTACTACAGGCTTCGCACTTTAGGGGGCAATCTGTTACACTAAAATTTGTCACCATGACTATTTGCAGTCAGTATGGCTCCATCAACTGTCATACTATCCTCCTTGGCAAGTCTTATACCTCTGCTCCTCATGTCAAATTCCAAGAAAGAGAGAAAGTCCTTAAAAATCAATATAACTCTGGTTACGTAGTTTCTGTTAACCTTACCTGCGTATATGCACCTCAAGTTCACAATACCTGTGTACTTGTACGCTCTGTCTGTAAAGGGGTGGGTGCGTATTCCTGTAAAGGTCAAAAGGCGCAAGTTTTACTTCAAAAAAGTTACTTGTGGTCGAATCTAGAGCATTCTAGAAGATGGTTTGACGTGGATTGAGCGCCTCCAGATGGTTAATGCATCCCAAAGAAAGAGGAACTTATCCCATGAAGAGGGGAGCTATTCCATTGAAAGAGGGGCTTATCCCATTCATGGTGGACCTGATTAACTTCCTCCAAAGCATTATAAATACAGGTATTGGGCCAGAGGGAGGAGAGGTTGAAAGCTGAACATTCCTAAGGGTAGATGCTACTGAAATTAGGACTCCCTTTTAGAGCTTGAGAGGAGAGATTCCAATCCTTTCTTAGCTTCATTTGGAAGTGGGTGAGCTGATCAAAGTAAAGGAGAACTCTTGCTGGACCCTGGGAGGGACCTGCACAACACCAAGGCACTGGTTGTAATGGTTTCTTTTGTTTCCAATTAATACAATTAAGTTCATTTTTCTCAACAAGTTTTTATATATAATTTGTTTCATATACTCCTTGGTCTTTATGATGAATATGTTTTATTATATGAGTTATTCAGGTGCTATGTAATCGTTTTCTTGTTAGTGAATGCAGGTTTCAAGGAGAAGGAGCTCATCTGGATCGGAGAAGCTTGGCTGCTACAAACAGCGTTGAACTAGAGGTAAGCCTTAAACACCTGGTTGCTTTTATTTTAAATGCATATTTAGGGAAAGATAGTGCTTGATTGTTTTGTTTGTCACTAGAAAAGCCTTGTTTTCTAGGGAGGTCGGTTTTGTCCACAAAATTGACTCTTTCCGCATGACATGGCTGCAGGCACTCGGGTTCACTCCGTGAGCTCATGTGAGTCCTTGCATCTGCCTTTCTTGTTCATTTCATTCAAGTTTCTGCATGATGGTGTCTAAGTCATGCTTGCAATCATATTCTAGTTCTGCTCAAAGTCTTCGCTTCGTATGTGCTTGTTGTGTTCACTATGAAAGCATCTATCGCACTCACACATAGAGTCACATTCACTGCCGCGCAAGCATCATCTCGATCAATGAACTGTCAATCACGAGTGTCACACTTGTCATTTTCACCGTCAATCAGTCATGTTGAACATGTGTGTCTGGATGGTTTGAGTCATTTCGTCATTGAGTCATGAGAGTGTGTGTTTGCATGATCACCTATGCATCTTTCAACCGTTCACATACTTAGTCATTTTTGCTAAAGTTCTGATGACTAGTCTTCCCTCTTACAGTTCGACCATCACCCCACCATCAACTCGATCAACTGTCAACTAGAACATCGTAGAAGAATCAAGTAATTATTTTTAGGCTACGCTGCCCACAAGAAATTCAATCCACTTTCATACTGACCACCCAGACATTCGAACCCGGCAGTCACCCTGAGACTGACTCCCCTAAAAAATTGCGCAAAGGCCACTGGCCTTACTCGCTTAGCTAACTGAGGAAATTGCATAGACAAGTCGAACAAACACCAAGTTCCTGCCCCTATCTCCCTCAGAAAATTTCGTGGCTTTCCCAATCAATCATGCTAGCAGTCGACCGATTGCTCATCCAAGAAATTGTGCAGTTTTCATGAGTAGGCCTTCTCCTACCTAGTGGTTTACTCAACTCAGAAATTGTGCAGAGATGATCAGTAGGCTGACCTCCGAGCCTCAGTGTAGTTTACTCTGCTAGCAGCTCCTAGCAGTAGACTGGCAGTTCCCTCTAGGAATTGCGCAGTTTTTGCTGCCAGTGACCCAGCAACCGACTACCAGTTCACTCCGGGAATTGGGCAGTTTTTGCTGCTAGTGACCCCAACAGCCAACTGCTAGTTTCCCCTCGGAATTACATAGTTTTGGTTGCCAGTGACCCCAGTAGCCAACTGCCAGTTCCCTTTGGGAATTGCATAGTTTTGGCTGCCAGTGACCCCAGCAGCCAACTGTTACTTCCCTATGGGAATTGCGTAGTTTTGGCTGCTATGCTCCTAGGCGGTTCCTCCCAAAAACAACGCAATCTCTTCCTATTGACCCTCCTTTCAGCCCGAACTATTTCTCCAGAAAATTGCACAAATTTGGCCTTCCATCCCCTGCTGTTGGTTCGTTTAAGAAACTACACAGGTCCTTCCTACCTTTCCTTTCTACAGCTGAGACTGTTGCTCCAAAAATTTGTGCAATTTTGCCTTCCAACTGAGCCAAACCTTGCAGATAGACACTGTCAACTTGGATTGCCCATATTCCTCACCTAGTGACTCTTGTATAGTCTTCATTAATAGTGCTTGAAGCCATCATCCCACTTTGCAACCTTGTTTCTTCTTACAGTCACCTGCATCTGAAATGATCATGTGTCATGTGCTCACGAATAGATGATCATGCAAAGAGATGTTCGCAGACGGATGGATAAGAAAACATGCAAGATGTGCTCAGGAACGGACAAACAGATGAACATGCACCTTTAACGAATAGATGAGCCTGTCAAGCCTTCCAACATGAAAGCAAGGAGAAACATACCTAAGCATCATCAAGTGAACCAAATACCATCGAATATTCGGTGCATTTTTCCATGCGGAGGTGCAGATGTGATACACCATGAATATATCCATCACCTAGCAGCACTGTAGCTTGACATGCACTCCAGCAGCAGCATGAATGTAAAAACACTTTCATATCGAGTCATGTCATGAGTCATGTTGCCCACATCTCCACTATGGGCTATGTTGTCAATCAATGTAATGTAACGTGTAATTCCAAGAGACCCACTTATTGTACAAAGAGTCATGTAAAGTAAAAAATTCATGGAAGTCAAATAGTCCTGAGTGTAGTCGAACAACCACAAGGGTCAGTTTTCACCCTTGGCTATAAATTCCCCCTCATTTGTACATGCAAAGGACTTTTCACCTCAGCTCCTCCCACATAGCCAAGAGAGTCTGTAATCATTTCTTTGAGGAGTAAGTAGTGGCTCCAATGCCTCGCACTCAAGGTTAGTGATGTATGGTGTAACGATGTGTCTTGGAACTTTCACTTAATTCAGAAGACTACCAGCATGCTAGCATGTTTTCACACATGTATTGTAACTTTTGTAAGACTAATCTTTAACACTTGTGATACATGTTGTTTTAACTTGTGTTCTACATCTGAATTATTTCACTTGTTGTAATACATAATATATTAATGGAAATGTGTTTTATATGTTGTTAATGTTGTCTCACCTGTGTAGACTATTCTCCCGGACACTAGACAGACCTTTCACATGAAACTTGCTCTAACAACCATTGCACTCATTCAGACTCATCCGTCGAGTGATGTATGTGTTATCTTACCTTATGTGTTGTGACTGTTGCATCTGTGTCGATTGCACTTTCGAAAGTTGTGTATGTCTTGTTGTCTTGTGTTTTCCTAGCAGTGTTGGGACTACTCCCAATCGACCTAGAACTCACTCTCACCCTCTCCCTTGACAGTGAAAGGACCATTGACACAAATGACATTTACACTCACTAGGCACGCGAACCTCAGTTCTTGAAGACAAAGAAAACAACTCTCCTGTGCTAACAAGTAAGAGTTGAGGAAAATCTTTAAGATAATGGCAATTGGGCCATCCTACCAGATGGGAATCCCACACCAAATCGTGTGAGGTCTAGTTGGGACTTCATACCAGGGTGATCCCCTAATGTTGGCGAATCCAACACTGTCAACACCGTTTTCCTCTGATCTGATGAGGAGGTCATTTTCCTGTGTAACAGATGCCCCTTAATGTGTGAGATCAGAGGCAGAGACGATGACTAAAATACTTTATATAATTTTCATTTTCATTGAAAAAAGAGAGAGAGGATTAGAGCTTCGGGAATACGATAAAGTTGATACAACACATATATAAAAAAAATCTAAAATCATGTCCAAAGTCAGGCATTCCCATGCTCAGTAGCTATGTCAAAGGGATTTCTCAACAAAGAGATATGACAATCATGTCCGCCGATAAGCACAATGTGGAACTTCTATCATAATAAGATCATTCTGATGATCTGTCTCCAAAAAATAATATATGCAACTTGGGAGAGGAAACAAGGTTGAGTGATGTAAGCCTCTACCCAAGGTCTTGATTTCCGCTTCACCTTAACAACATAGTTCGATACATGTGAATAAAGGTGTTGAGGTTGAACATGTATGAAATCATCTGATTACCAGTCAATAATGGAGACTATTAACAGATGCGAGGATGGCCACCAATAATGGTGATGGTCTACAAGATGCACAATACAATCAAGTGAGTGTGAATAATGTTTTTGTCATCGAACACTCGTAGAATCATTTAACCAAGAACCAGTAATGAAAACCCCTGACTAAACACAAGGTAACCTGCCACTGGTGTCTGCAAGTTCCAAGGCACTGAAGTGTTTCTGGGGCTGCTTCCTAGATAGAGTGTTGAAGTCGATAGGAAGAGACCTGTCGTAAGGTAGGCAATAATTTGTCGTACATCAGTCGACACGAAACGAGACAAGAATGATTATTTTTTAAAGAATAGTTTGAGCATTGGGTCAAAATGACAAAGGGCATGATGGAATAATATTCTTGATGGTTTGATGGAGGAAATAGAAGATAATGGTTTTCCCTTAAACAATAGAAGGCATGACACAATGGTTTTAATCATGCAGCACTAGGCTCATGAACACCGAAGAGTGTTAGGATATAGAGATACAACAACAACGGGGTATATAGGCTATCTCATAGGATGGTAAGGTTCATATTGAGAGGCCGTCGCAAGGAAGGTTTTGCTGAGGGAATGCCATGTTCAATGGAGTAGTTGCTGCCAAAAAACTCTTTTCAAAATATTGACATAAAGTAATTGTATTGTCCACTTTCCCCATCTGATTAATTTAGTGAGTCCAGATGGGTAAACTCATTGGTCTTTTCATATTTCAAGAGTCTAAAAAGATCGTAAAGAGAAACTCGATTCCTCATCAGTTTAATTTAATGAGTCCAGACGGGTAAACTCGGTGGACTTTTCATATTTTGAGAGTCTGAAAAGATCGTAAAGAATGACTCCAGGGTGGTCCCTTTGCCATAGTTTTTAACCAGGTGCGAGAAAGGTTTAATAGTATACCTGAAAAGGTTCATTTTCCATAAGTTAATCTACTAAGTCAAAATCAAGAGATAAACCTACGCTCAATAGATTTTTACCTCATTTTTTTACGAGTATGAGGAGACGGAGTAAACTCAACATTCGTCGTGAAATTTTAATCAAACACGCGATGACAAACTCAATAGATCTTCATCAAATTTTAACAAGTCAAACGAAGAAAACTCAAGATATCTTTTTCAGTTTAATAAGCGGGGAAAAAGAGGTAAAAGAACTATTCATTCCTTCTTTGTAGATTTAACGAGCCCAAAGAAGGGAAAAACTCGGGGATTTTTCAATTTAAGAGCGAGAAAGAGTCCCAAAAAAGAAAGCGCTCATACCATCGTCGTAGGAGTTGAATGAGCCCAATGATGAAAACTCGGGGTTTTTTCAATTTTACGAGCGAGAAAAAGTTCCTAAAAAGAATGCTCAAAGCTTCTTCATAAGTATTTAACAAGCCTGAAGAAGTAACTCGGGGTTTTTTCAATTTTATGAGCGAGAAAAAGTCCCTAAAAAGAATGCTCAGACTATCATTTTCAGTTTAATGACTAGAAAAAGTCCCTAAAAAGAATGCTCAGACCATCTTTTTTAGTTTAATGAGCTAGAAAAAGAGAGAAAAATAGTTTCTCAGATCTTCTTCATAAAAAATTAATGCTTCTAAAGAAGAAAAGGTCCCAAAAACACATGCTCATATCTTCTTTGTAGTAATTTAACGAGCCTAGAGAAGTAAACTCAAGCTTTTTCGGATTAACGAGCAAGAAAAATACCATAAAAAGAATGCTCGATCTTCTTCGTGGTAGTTTAATGAGCCCGAAGAAGGAGACTTGAGGATTTTTCTGATTAACGAGAAAGAAAAATACCATAAAAATAATGCTTGATCTTTCTTGATCTTATGCTTGACAATAGAAGGGTCTATGCCATGCATTTCCTCATAAAACCAAGGGAAAAAATCACGTAAATCCTTAAAAGGGTAGGTGAAGCTCACAATTTCCTCAGGATTGCAGTTGGCTCCAATCTGGATATTTTCCATGATGCCTGTCTTGACTGAAATATCGATGAGAAATGTCTTTGAAAGATTACCCATGTTCACTTCCAAATCCAAAGTTTGGTTGGTGGTATAAATTGAGGGAACGATTTCAGGTGTGTCAAAAGACTGGATTTGTATGGGCATCGCGTATGAATTAGATATCGAAATGCGATGGTGAGAATCCTCCCAAGGTCATTCTTCTAAACACATGATATCTTGAATAGCTTCATGACAAGGTAGGACTTGATTGAGGAGATCGTTAGAAGGAGCATTTATGGGAGAGGAGGCAGTACCGTTGGTCATGACCAAAGTGACCGAAGATTCGGATGTAGATTGAATGGCTTGGTAGGCCAATTCAGCTGGTGACAGCGACATTTGTTCTCTGTAAGAGTCAATGTATAAAGGGGCCGGGAGGATCCAAGGATCATTCGATTCATGAGTAATATATGATACCATAGATATCGTCTGTGTAACCGCAGGCAACGGGAGAGGAAAAAAACCCATCAGGGAAGAGCCCTTCAATAGACTGGTACCAATACTAATGTAAGAGTCAGGAATACCACCTACTAAAGGTACATAGCCACTAGGTAACGAGGAGTAATCTAGGATGCAGAAGTCAGCTAGTCCACAGTGACAATTCTCCCATCCAATGGAAAGAGGATGAGGTGGAATATCGAAGACACAATGGCATTCATGGCATAAGTCCAACTACGGCCCAAAAGCAGATTATAGTCGAGTTTATGATCTATGACTTCAATGTCCACCGTTACTGTTTTCCCACTCAGAGTGATGGGGTAGTCAGAAAGGTAACCTTTTAGAATGGATTTATGGCCATCGAATGCCTCAAGGGAATTCGACGGTGGAGAGAGGGTTGGGGAACCCAAGTTGAACCAACATGAAGCCGACATGCTGTAGGTTGAAGTACCTTTGTCAATGATAGTTCTATGTACCCCTCGCCCTTTTGAAAATATTTGCACGTGAAATGCAAGCTGGTGTGAAAGGGGAGGTTTAAATTTTTCCATGTCAAAAATTGCAAGCACAGAATCTTGAGGGTTGACCCCACCAATTGTTGAAAGTAGAGCTTTCATTTGTGCTAGACAAGTTTGCAGTACTTCGAGTGCCGACACAGCTGACGGTGCTTGCACCAGATTTTCTACAATATTGTAGTTCTGGGAAGCACGTGCAAATGTGTTATGTGTTTTTTGACGAAGTGCTCCTTTTCGGGGGTGAATAAGAAGATTAGCAACTGGCCTTTTGATATGAAGATCATTAGGCAGCGGTGGGTTTTGACTTGAGGAGGATTCATTAGCATGAGCGACTGGAGCTCCATAATATTTGGCTCTAGTTTGAAGATTGACCATTTCAAAGGTGTAAATGGTAGATGGTCCTTCACCAGCTGAAGGATGATGTGAACCATCGTTGCCCCCTTACGGGGGTTGAGGTTGGTTTGCAATAAGATGCTACTGCTGTTGAGAAGGGAAAGGGTTGTTTAGGACTGCAGGGGTCTGGCCAGTGTCCTTTTGAGCAAGGAAATATGTGCATTCGTCAAGACGTGGACAATGATGTGTCATATGGTTTTTCGTACATATTTTGCAAGGGAACTTGATAGCTTTTCCCTTTCCACTGTTAGGAGGCGCAACAGCTCTCTACTTTGGGTTGAACTACTTGGTTGACTGCTCTTTAGAAGGAGCGGCCTTTTTATTGTTCTTCTTGTTCTTACCGCCATGTTTTTGTGTAGACTGCACAAAGTTTATCACGGAGGTAGGAAGAGTAGTCAATTCGATAGCAGGGTCAACTGACAACTGGGAAATGTGACCGCTAAGTTGTTTTACAGTAGCCACGGAGGTAATGCCGATAATGCCATCGGTGTGCGCACCAGGTTGCTGCATAGCGAGAGCATTATAGTTTCTAGGGGCATTGGGGATGATGTTGTATAATCTACCAGACTGTGAATAAATCAAATCTAAGTGTTAGGCACGATGAATGGATTGGTCTTCCATGACTGCACCACCTAAGGCGACATCTTTAGCAATTTCAGGGAGAAGAGATTTGCAGAACTAATCCGCTAATAGATAGTCTGGGAGGGGAGCTTTGACTAGCCTTCGCCTATGTCTCCATTCATGGATGTGATCAGAGATGTGGGTGGGGGTGTCTTGACGTAAAGAAGTAAGGAGTTCTGTCCCAGTTTCACAGCGAATGTGTAGCTGAAAGTACTTTAAACATTCCATCGCTAAAGCCCCAAAGGTATTGATTGATGCACATGGTAACTCAATGTATCAATTAGTTGCATTTCCAGTAACAGTGTGGGGAAAGAGTAGTAGCTAGATACTATCATCCACCATGGAGCTAGAAACACACCATAAATGATAGGTGGTGATGTGCATACCCGGCTCCTCCCCTTGTTTCCCTTCGAACTTTGGGATGTATGTGGGAATTTTGTACTGGATTGGAGGCCAAAGTAAGTTGTGATAGATGGGGTCATTGGTGAGTTTTTACAAGTCGAGGACATCAAGCGTTGCAAAGAAAGGTAAGGTGTTTGATGCCCTCGAATCGGACCAAGATGATAACACATGACTTGAGGATCATTGTGGTCCTCCCATTGTGTTGTTCCCAATACTATACGCAGGATGCATGGGATAATAATTTCCTTGTGGTATAGTTGTATATTGTGGCTGTGCATAGGGGTTGTTATGCTGGGGGATATAAGTTCCCCCAGGGTAAGGAGTGCCCCCTTGACTCATTTGAGGTTTTGAGTGGGGTGCCCATATGGATTGAGTGAGAACTGTTTGAGGGATCCCACTAGCCACGTAATTAGCCATATGCCCTCGACTGACATGAGGGTTCATGTCAATCAATGATTGTCCCTGTTGTCCTATAAATGGTGGGGGAACTGTGACATTCACAACCAGTATGTGCATATTGAGAATGGTGCCCCTGGGCATCTGAACTTGGGGGTTGGAACTAAAGAATGGATTCCAACCAAAAGGGTTGTTGAAGGGACCCTTGCTAACCATGCAATATGTAGCATTATAAGGAGTGCTATATGTAGCACTTGTCGAAGGTCCAAGAGTTGACACAAAATACCCAAAGGAGATGTAAGCAATGGCAGGCTACATTCGTTTACAATCCGATGTTGTCTCGTATTTAGCTCCACTTTTACTAGAGTGGTCCTAGATAGTATGAGTGCAGAAGGATTTCCCTCGTTAATGACACTATTTTCGGTGTATGATCTTGGGCAGTTAACTCACAGCTACCTAACCCATGCTCCTAGCCTAAACTAATATGTGTTTACTCAAAAAAGAGTTGTTGTTTGATTTTATTAGATAAATTTTAAATGTACTTTGTTAAAGTCTTTGGTGGGGGTGTTGACATATGAAGCTATGTGGAACTTTGACTCAAATCATGAAAAAACAATGCTTTTAAATTTCACTTTCGATGAATAAGTTGCTTCTTCAAAGGAGTAGTCATTTATATGTCAATATATATACCATGCATTCAGTTCAGTAAAACACAAGCACAACCGACAAAACTAACAATGCTCACTAACAACTTCTGAAACCAAATAAATGCAGATCTAACCAACGAAGCAGAAAAAAATAAAAAATTTGTATTTTCTTTTTTATAAAAAAACTTTAAGCAGTAAAGTTATTTACTTTAAAAGAAAAATTTGTTCAAGAGACAAATATCAATCAAACATGTACATCTAAAGATCCATAATCAGTCTAAAAGAAGATTTCCCAACCCATGAGGTCACAAAACGGTTTGTTTATCAACAAGTTGCTGGCTAATGCACTGTAACAGAAGGTACAGAGAGTTTGTGACTACATTAATGCTCTGCGTGCAAGGCCACAATGCTTTATAAAGCATTGTTTACACTAGCAGGGTGCATTAGTGAGGAAATAGGCTTAAAAAGAAGACTGTGGGGATTAGATCTAGGGTTGATCACACAGAGAAGGGTCTTGTATAGTCCTGAGTGGTTAGAAAGGGGATCAAGAAGTATAGGAAGGCCTAGAAGAAAGAGAGATCTAGGAACTTTCTCGAAGAAAATCGAGAACTAAGTGTAGTCCCCAGTGGAGTTTCCAATTATGCTATAGGGATTAACGTACAGGTGTTTGGTGATGGAGATACCTTGAAGGATCTTCCCGAGATCCATGGAAAACTGTCATATTAGTTACAATTGGCACAGAGATGCATGCATATCCATGTTAGTCAAATGAGAATCAAATCAGGAAGAAGGACTTATTACCTCAAGTCTTGGTGTGGTGTTGCTGGAGAGCGCAAAGCAGTGGAGTGGAAGACCCCTCAACTAGCTCCAAGATCAAAACCTGCACATAGATAAGACGAGGCATAATATCACATCATATAACTTTGACAATCAATGCACTAACATATGGAGATATCTAATTACATGTATCTAAGCCACTCATAATAACAACATTGCATAAACATGTAAACTAATTACAATACCAACGCCATGGAGTGAAAAACACAATTGCAGGTCTATATTAATGATAGAAAAGGGTGACTACAACAATCGGTTGTATCAGCCTTCCCTTACTCCTCTAGCTCCTCTCTCTCTCTCTCCCTTCTTAACCTCTTGCAGTGCCTTTGTCGAATACTAGCTTCAGCAGTCAAATAGGAAATCCTTTCAAACGTTTTGACCTCTTCCACAATGGCCCTAGCCTCACATATATAGCATGAGAGGATAAGCCTTGCCAAATCCTTCATGAGTTCCTTTGGGCAAAAGCAGAGATGTTTCCATGCTTTTATTCTCTTTCTATGTTTGTAGACTCCATTAGGAATAGTAATTCCTCCAAATAGATTGAATCTGGATGTTTCCCTACTTTTATGAGCTGACATAGTAGTGAATATAGGGATATTTCTCGATCAAATTGATCCTTTGACTCATAGCAACTCATTTAGGTTGACTAATTCTCTTCCCGAGGCAACAGACAAAGTTACTCTAGGTACTAACGCACCTAATGCATGGCTAGGAAGCTTTATAAAGAAGGTTGCTAGTTCCTAGAGAGCGTTTTCTTGGAAAATAGGCCTGTGAACTTGGTCAGTCTTTCAGTCATCTTGCCTTCTTCGTTTGATTAGATGAGGAGGTCATTTTCCTATGTAACAACTACAATTGAAGTTACAGCCCACGACTCCTCCAGAAGTTAGAGAGCAGCACGGAGCTGCTATCAAAGAAGGCATAGCAATGATTTAAGACGTAGTAAAGGGCTGCACAAAGCTATTTGAGCAAGCCATGGAATTGTGGACCTCGCTGTAGGAGGATCCTACTCTGCAAAATATCAAAGAATATATCAAAGAGAAGGAGAGGTGGTTCGATGAAATCTGATCGACTATGCAAACACTGGCACCAGTGCAATGTTCACATGGTTGCAGGAAGGAAATATTATACAAAATGAAATTGATGAGATGCGTCACAAGGAGGAAATTCTTGTTGGAAATATTGAGAGGGGGGGAATCAATATTCATTAGAAATTAGCACTTTTAAATCTTTTCAGAGCATTAGTTAATATTCAATTATTATAATTTTTTATGCAGTAATAACAGTAAATAAAAGAACACAGTAGACACAAGAATTTTAGGAGGAAAAACCCCTCTGGGTCAAAAACCACCGAACATTTTTTCAATAAATTCTTTAATCTTTAGCCCCAACTGAAATGAAAGCAAAAATTCCTAGAATTCTAGAAAAGAATTCTTCTCCAGCTCCCACCAGAAGGACGCCCCAACGCCCTAGTTTCTTTAGCAGTCAACTGAATTGATGCCCCAACATCCTAGACCATCCTACCACCCTGAAGTGTTCACAAGCTCCAACCTGTAGGTGACTTCATGCACCAACCTAGCACCTCCCTACCGTCCTATAATGACTGAAACAAGACAAGAGTGTGGATTCCCGTACCAGGGACAATGATCCATGATACAATATGATTTACAATGATTTTGACCAAACATACAATCACACTATGACCTGCAACCCAACCATGACATCATCCCAACAGAGACTCCTATACCTCCCAATAATTCATTTTCGACTCTAGGCAGATTGACTCTTTTACAATAATGAATCTTCCAATGATGACACTTTTACAAATGATTCTTTTACAACTTTACAATGATGTCTCATGGCCTTGACACTTCTTCACAATATATGGATGCTTTTCATGTCTTCAAAGGATGTCCCAATGAAATTCTTCCTTTGATTTGATACTTCTACTCTTGAATTCTTGCTTGAAGTTCTACTTGAATCTTCTTCTACTTCCATGCAAAATTTGTCTGGCAAAACCAATCCCAAAAAAAAAAAAAACCCTTCAACTTACCTCTACCTACAAAACACATGTAAGTGAATAATAATGAATAAATACAAATTAAAATTATAATGTGTACCTAAAGTGTGGTTGTCACTTTTGTTGTTGACTTGTTGCAGTAGTAGACAAAGACTCCCACTCTTGATATAGACCTAGACTCTATGCAAGACTATATCCAAAACTAACCTAAAGATATATACAATAGAAAATGATGACAGACCCTAGACTTGTGATGGACCAAGTTCTAAGTACAACAACAAATACCATTCTATCAACTATGACAAGACAAGTAACATGAAATTACAACATCATATAGATTTAGCAGACTTGGTGTAGCATCAAGAATATGTAGCATCAAATGTGTAGTATCAAGAATAAGACATCTAAAATGTGGTATCAAAACTAACTGTGACATATAGAGACATACAGATATAACTGAGACCTTGTATGTACTTACATTGTCCTGCAAAAAAATATGTCAGTGATGATACTCATATTTCAAATGTAAACACTAATCATACATACCTTGCTGTAGGATACTTACCCTTGACTGTTGATGTGTGGTCCTTATTGCAGTGATCCTTCAATGCATGATTTTTCTTACCTTCTAGGAGCTCGATATTGAGTCTGTTGTATCTAAGTAATTTAGATATCCAGGATAGCCCTCCGAGTCCTCTTTCAAACCCCATAGGTCTGATCAAGATTGGATTTTTCAAGAAAAAGTTATGCCCAATCTCCCACTATGACCTGATTATATACTGGTTCAGTAGAGTGAACTTGTATGAAGTGCCATGTGTCATTGTTGCAACCTTCGGCCCTAAAAACACTAATCCACAAACTATAGTCCGTCTTCTTTCTGTGAGTATTTACGAAATTTGAATCCAATGCTCAAAGAGAAAGTTATGGCAATTTCCCAACGTCACATGTTTGACATGGAACTCAAGAGCCTGCAAAACCCTAACTTACTTAGCGCATCTATCCTAAAATATATTGAACCAAGATATGAAATTTGGTCACGAGGTTCATTGCAATTTTGGCTCAAATGGGTTTTAATTTCATCTTCCGACACTTCAGAGCATAAATGTTATAGTGAAAATTCCATGATGACCTGTTTGAAGCCACAAAATCCTTACTAGAGGAGGATATGAGGGTCATTATTTATATGAATGTCTTGAGTTGAGAGGGTCCTCAACAAGTGAACATTGGAGGGATTTTAGGAGAATTTTTTTATTATTATCAATTATTGACTATTCAATGACCACAACCAATTATGAGTGCCATGCCACAACCACATAGCGTTTTAGCCCACTAACTGGGGTTACTTACTTCAAACATGAATATCTCTCAAATCGTGAAGAATTACTTGGCATGCCATGTATCAACGGAAACATCTTGATGATTAGAATCCATATAGAAAATACTTCACTCAAAATAGAGTAATTTTTCAAGTCAAAATGACCATTTAATATCGGGGTAGCCCTTGCTGCTACTTGGGTTGACATCAATGACAACCACTGATCAACAATATCCCCCTTTGGCATTGATAGAAACACAAGTACTCCCCTTGTGATCATGACACCTCTTCCTATTGCCTTCTCTCCCCCTTTTTCATCAATGGCAAAGGGTAACTCCCCCTGACAAGCCGCCATCCTATGGACCTATACACACCTCCACTCCCCCTTTCTACCCGAGTAGATAAGAGAAAGGGTCTAATGAAAACTTGGGAGAATCCCAAGATTTTGGCAAAGATACTCAAATGATTCATGGGGTAATGATTTGTTAAAGATGTAAACGATTTGTTCCTTTGTTCCAACATATTCAATCTTGATATTCTTTTCAGTGACCTGGTCTCTAACGAAATGATATTTAATTGCAATGTGCTTTGTTTTGGAATGCATCAAAGGATTCTTGGATTTACTGATGGTGTTGGTGTTATCACAAAAGATGGCAACAAACTCCTCAAACTTGACTTGAAGATCTTGCAAAATTTTCTTCATCTAGAGAACTTGAGTACAACAAGTTGTTGCCGCGACATATTCTACTTCTACTGTGGATAACAAAATTGAACACTTATTTTTACTTAACCATGAAACAAGACAACCACCTAGATATAATGCTACTACATTGGTACTCTTACGATCATCAACACTTCCTGCCCAATCTGCATTTGTATAAGATTGGATGACCAGATCATTTCCTTTGGGATACCATAGACCATATTATGGTGTTCCCTTAAGATACTGAAGAAGTCTTTTGATGGTAATAATATGAGATTATTTTGGTGCTTCTTGGAATATTTCTACTTGTCCAACTGTCTACATCACATTAGGTCAGGAGGCTATCACATATAAGAGACTACCAATCATGGATCTATACAACCTTTTGTCCACGTCCTTTGATGAATTTTCTAAGCTTAATTTGCAACATGTTACCATGGGGGTAAGGACTAGCTTGCAATCTTCCATTTGGAATTTCTTGAGCATTTCTTTGATGTGCTTGGTTTGATATATGAATATTCCTTTATCTTGCTGAGAAATATAAAGCCCTAAAAAGTATTTCAGTTCACCAGTCACAAAAATTTCAAACTCACTTTGCATTTTTGTGGTAAAGTCTTTACTTAATCTGTCATCACTGCTTCCAAAGATTATATCATCCACCTATATTTCGATAATTTTTAGGTTATCTTGATCCACTTTCACATAAAGATTGATGTCAACGCTTCCTTTCTTGAATCCTTGTTGATGTAGATATGCTTCAAGACAAGAATACTAAGCTCTTGGATCTTACTTGAGACCATATAGAGCCTTCTTTAATTTGCATATGTAGTCTTCTTTGTTAGAGAGTAGAAAAACTTCGATTTGTTCAATGTAAAACTCTTCCTCCAATTCACCATTTAGAAAAGCTAACTTAACATCCATTTAGTAGACCTTGATTTTTTTCAAGAAAGAATAAGTGAGAAACATCTTGATAGCTTCCATTCTAGAAATGGGAGCAAATGTTTCTTGAAAATAGATTCCTTCAACCTGTGCATATCCTTTGCGGACTAATATTGTCTTGTTCCTAGTAACCTGTAATCCTTAAACTATTTTTCTCCCCCTGAACCTGTAATAAAACTACCATCTTGTTCAAACTACCTTCCTGTCAATCGTAGACTTGTGCCATGTACTACTGCATAGGCTCCTCCTCTACAAAGATTAAGGAGTCAACAAGCTATATTGTTCAAAATAGTGAGTCACCTAATGGGTCATATTGACTTGAGTCATTATCTGAAGAAACTTCTAATTCCTCATGACCTTTTTCTTTTAGAAATACTGAAAGCATAACTGTTGAAACCTTGTTATTTGCTTTGTCTTCATGTACCTATTTCCCTTTCTAGGCTTTCTTATTCCTGCAATCTCAAGCCATGTGTCCTTGTTTATGACACTTTAAGAATTCAATGTTGTCCATAGGTGATTCCATCTGATATCTACAACTGCGAGTGTTATGGCCTTAGTTATGGCATTTGAAATGTTCAATGTTTGGCCCATCTAGCACGTATTCTGTTCTGACAATATCATCGTGGAATATGTCTCATGATCCTGCAAACTTGCTTCTAAGATTTTGCAGATAATGATTGTATGTGTCAAAAAATTCACAATCCCTAGCCATATGTCCATCGTTTTGCATTCTCCTTTGGAGGCGGTGTTGTAGTTTGTTGTGGTCATTTGTTCTTGATTTATTTGGTCTTGTTATTTAGAGTTTCAACATTCTTATTTGGCTTTTCAGTTTGATCAACTTCCTTCTTAGAATCATCCTGCGAAGATGTGGAGCTCGTACCTTCATCAACTGGAGCTTTACCATCTTTAATTACCTTCATTTTTTCTTCTTCATTTGTTTTATCTTGTAAGTGTTCTTTTTGTGATCCCTTGAGTTTGTTGATCTCATCACAGGTTGCATCAAGTTTTTCTTACTTTTGAGCAAGATATTCTTGAAACCATATTTTCAAGATATTCCTTCTTTTTTTTGCCTCCTCAACCTGTATCTTGAGAAGAGTGGTCTTCTCTACTTCTTTGTTGAGAACCTGTATCTATTCCTTCTACTTCTCATTTCCAATCGTGAGCCTGCTTGTTTGTAATGAAGATGTTTCTAATTCCTTTTTATTTTAGTCAACAACAGATAGGTATCTTTGATCAGATTCCTTCCTTTCAATTTCTGCTTCCTGCATCTGTTGTGTGATCCTACTAATCTTTGCAAATGTTGTGTCGAGTTCTTGTTGCTTCTGTTGGACTTCTCTCATGAGGTATCATGTCGTTGTATTCTTGATTTATCCCAATTGAGTTCTAAGTCTACTAATCATCTTCTCAAAATTTTCATTTTCTTTGATGACTTATTTTACTGTCTTCAATTATGCTTCCAAAAGTCTTGTCTTTTCCTTTTTACTTTTGAGTTCCGTTATCACCTTGATCACTTGATTTTGAAACTTTGTTTTACTCATTCATCCCATTTCTTCATCATAATTAGAAGGATCTGAATTTTTAATAACATCTTGACCTGATTTCTTTGTTGAATATAGATTATGAAGCTTTTCCCAAAAATCTTTAGCTGTTGAAAATTGACCAACTTTTGTTTTCACAGAATTTGGCAAAACATTCAAAATTACATTCATGGCATTTGAATTGTAACTTTTAGCTTCATCGATAGATGTGTCTCCAAAAACGATTGATTTTGATACTCCATGTGCCTGCAAATGTACTTCCATCCTAGATTCCCATATCCAGTAATTATTTGCATCAAAATTAGGGGTTGGTACACAATACTCACTTTCTTCATATTTTGTTGTACATGTACCTTCCTTTGAAATCCTTGTAACCCGCTTCTTTGACTTTCCCATCTCTATGCTCTGAAAAATGGCTTCCAGTGGTTAAGTTGTTACTGAAGGAACAACTATCTGATACCGATTGCTGGAAATACTAAGAGGGGGGTTGAATCAATATTCCTTAGCAATGATCACTTTTAAATATTTTGAGAGAATTGGTTAATCTTCAATTATTATTAATGTTTATGCAATAATAACAGTAAATAAAAGAACAGAGTAGACACAAGAATTTTACGGTGAAACCCCCCTCCGGGCCAAAAACCACTGAACACATTTCTAATAAATTCTTTAATATTTAGCCCCAACTGAAATGAAAGCAACAACTTCCTAGAATTCTAGAAAAGAATTCTTCTCCAACTCCCACTAGAAGGACACCCCAATGCACTGGTTTCTTCAGTAGTCAACTGAATGGATGCCCCAACACCCTACCACCCTGAAGTGTTCATAGGTTCCATCCTGTAGGCGACTTCATGCACAAGCCTAGCACCTCCCTCCCACCCTATAATGACTAAAATGAGGGAAGAGTGTGGATTCCCATACCAGGGACAACGATCCATGATACAATCTGATTTACAATTATTTTGACTGAACACCCAATCACACTATGACCTACAACCCAACCATGACATCATCCCAACTGAAACTCCTATACCTCCCAATAATTCCTTTTTGACTCTAGGAAAATTGACTCTTTTACAATAATGACTCTTCCAATGATGACACTTTTACAAATTACTCTTTTACAACTTTACAATGATGATTCTTGGCCTTGACACTTCTTCACAATATATGGATGGTTGTCGTGTCTTCAAAGGATGTCTCGCTGCAATGATTCCTTTGATTTGATACTTATCCTCTTAAATTGTTTCTTGAATTTGTACTTGAATCTTCTTCTACCTACATGCAAATTTTTCCTGACGAAACCAATCCCAAAATCAAAAAAATTCCCTTCAACTTACCTCTACCTGTAAAACACATGTAAGTTCAAAATAATGAATAAATACAAATTAAAATTATAATGTGTAACTGAAGTGTGCTTGTCACTTTTTTTTTTGACTTGTTGCAGTAGTAGGCAAAGAATCCCACTCTTGGTATAGGCCTGGACTCTATGCAAGACTATATCCAAAACTGACTTAAAGATATATACAATAAAAATTGATGACAGAGCCTAGACTTGTGATGGACCAAGTTCTAAGTACAACAACAAAGACCATTCTATCAACTATTACAAGACAAGTAACATGAACTTACAACATCATATAGATTTAGCAGACTTGGTGTACGATCAAGAACATGTAGCATCAAATGTGTAGTATCAAGAATAGGACATCCGAAATGTGGTATCAAAACTAACTGTGACATATAGAGATGCAGAGATACAACCAAGATCATGTATGTACTTAATTTTTCCTACAAAAACATATGTTATAGATGACACTCATATTTCAAAAGTAAACACTAATCATACATACCTTTCTGTAGGAGAACCCTTGACTGTTGATGTGTGGTCCTTACTGTAGTGATCCTTGAATGCATACTTTTTCTTTCCTTCTAGGAGCTTGATATTGAATCCATTTTATATATGTAATTTCAGATCTCCAGGGTCTAAAATTTGATCTTGTCGTAGCCCTCGAAGTACACTTTCAAACCCCATAGGTTTGGTCAAGATTGGATTCTTGAAGAAAGAGTTATGCCCAATCTCCCATGAACCTGATTATAGACTGGTTCAGTAGAGAGAAATTGTACGAAGTGCCACTTGTCATGGTTGCAACCATCGGCCCTGAAAACACTACTCCACAAACTAAAGTCCATCCTATTTCTTTGAATATTTACGAAATTTGAATCCAATGCTCAAAGATAAAGTTATGACGCTTTTCCCAATGTCACCTATTTCACATAGAATTCGGGAGCCTACAAAAACCCTAACTTCCTCAGATCATATATCTGAAAATATAGTGAACCAAGATTGTAAATTAGGTCACGAGGTTTATTAAGCATTTGGCTCAAATGGGTTTTAATATTAGCTTCTAAAGCTTTGCAGAAAACAAGTTATAGCAAAAATTCCATGATGGTTGTTTGAAGCCACAAAATCCCTACTAGAGGAGGATATGAGGGTCATTATTTATATGAATGTCTTGAGTTGAGAGGGTCCTCAACAAGTGAACATTGGAAGGATTTTAGGAGAATTTTTTTATTATTAATTATTGACTATTCAATGACCACAACCAATTAGTAGTGCCATGCCACAACCCCATAGGGTTTTAGCCTACTAATTGGGGTTACTAACTTCAAACATGAATATCTCTCAAACCATGAAGAATTACTTGGCATGCAATATATCAATGGAAACATCTCAATGAGTAGAATCCATATAGAAGATCCTTGACTTAGAATAGAGTAATTTATCAAGTCAAAATTTTAATGCAAGATCAGGGTAGCCCCTGGTTTTTCTTGGGTTGACATCAATGACAACCACTAATCAACAATTCTTTCTGCATGAACGCAACCATGACATAAGAGGTTAGCTAGTTGACTTTGTCTATATAGAGTAATCTCAAGGGGATGTAGCAGACTCAGAGGACCATGGGTCTTGTAGTTGAAGGCCCAACTACTGAAAAGTTGGTCGAAGAAGTGCAACTGGCTGCTACATAAGGAACAACCAACCTACAGGTTTTGAAGTTGGAGTTTCGTGAACTGCAGGCCAAGGTCGAAGCACCAGCATAGTGACTCGAGGATGAGTCATGAAATTGCGTTGGGAGCCTATTGGGACAGGGTCCCTTGGGGTAAAGTTTTGTAATAAATTTTGGTATACTTGTAAAGTCTCCACGTTTTGAGGGACTGGAGTACGAAGGTCATAGGAGTCAAAAAGGGCTTTAGTCCCTTAATGCGCTAGAATATAGGGAGTTTTGTGACCCACCCATTATCCGTGAACCATGGTATTGTAAAATCAAAGGTTATATATAGAAGAGTCATAAAGAGTCTAGGAAGTAACGAGATAATAGAAGATCATTGTATGGGAAAGTAAGCTAAGGTAGGAAAGTTTGTTTCCTGTACTTAGGTGAAGGGGAAGGCTCCTACAGCTAAGTGAGCGGAGACCTTGGTAAATCTGCAAGCTGAGTGCGTAGACCACTGCAGTTGAATGCGCATGGAAGAAGAGTCTGTAATTGAACGATTATATCAATAAAAGACTGTTTTGAAGCTATACTTGTGTATCTATGCATCTATCTTTACTTATGCAATTTTTATGTATTCGCTCGAATATTTTGAATTGATATGAAGTAATGTTTAATTAATGCGTGAAAGTAGCATATCTTTGTTTTACTTACTATTATGAATGAATAAAGCATTTCGCGAAGGTTAAGATTTTGTTTTAGCAATTTGCAATCATTTATTTTTTAAGGGTTAGTGTTTACGAAGACTGAAAGAAGTAATAGAAGTCATAGGAACCCATCACACTGACCTCTCGATGTAGAAACCTAGTTTTGTCATCCCCCAATACTGCTTCGGCTGAGATTGCAGCCTGTGCTACGTGGGTTGTTTCTGAAAGGGCCAAAAGATAGAGTTTTGTTGGTTGGTGAAGTTAAATTTGAACCTGGGTCAGGACCCATCAAGCCAACAAATCATTCCATTTCTAGGACTGGGATATATCTGAGAAATGTGTGATGTTGAATAAATCTTGGTTCCCAACTAACAAACAAATTGATAAGTGGATAGATCGAAAGCTACATGAATTCACGGCTCAGGAAAATAGGAGTCTGCATCTATCCAAGGAAGAGTGGCTGAATAGATATTTGTATACTGACAAGCATCAAATTTTCTTTTGTTCTTTTCTATGTGAATTACATGAGTTTTTTTCTAGATTAGCGGATAGTCAAGGTACATGGAAGCTTGACGGCCCTATTGTGTGGAGCCCAGAACCAATGAAGCGCCTTCATAAAACAAAATCACATGGGCGGTCAATCATTGGATCAATAGTATTCTCGGAGGATTCATTGCTGAGTTCACGATTGATACGTCCCCCGGTTATAGCGAAGCAGAGCGCAAGTTTTTCAAGGGACCAAGAGGTAAGTACCTAAAGTCCTTAAAGACATGGATTAAAATGTTATTGTGCAAAAAAAGGGTTATGCCACTAAATTAATGTTTAGAAGAGATCTGATGGGAGCTACCTAAAGTGGGAAAACGTTCAAAAGAGACCTATATCTAGGTGCTGAATGCAGTCCTCTATTAGGAGCATCTGATAGTGACAATGGAAGTAGTGTTCTAAGGATACCACCAGGTGCATTACAAGTGGTAAGACAGAGTACTACAAGGATACTGAATACTTCCACTCCACCTCTACCATCACCTCCACCTCACACATCTACACCCACACCTCCCCCTCCACCTCCAACTCCATCCTTCAACACGGTGAACGCGATGAAGATGCTTGTGTTTAAGGGTCTGGGGGATGAAGACCCTGGGAAATTTTGGTTCGTAGTAGATGTTGTATGGAAGGCACAACAGATTACTGATGATGACATGAAGAAAGCACAATTCGTTACAGTGCTACAAGATAGAGAGTTGATCTAGTATATCAAGTTTTCTTTAGGTAAACCAAATGTAACTATGCTGGAAACACAACAAGTGCTGAATAATGAGTTTAAGAAGCCAAAATCGCAAGCCTAATCAGTGATGAAGTTTAAAGAGATCTAGTAGAGGCTAAATGCGTCTACGTGGGACTTTGATCAAATATTGAAGTGTCTGATCCAGCATGTTAATATGAAGGTCACGAATGATTAGCACTGAGACTAGTACATTGCTTCGATATTGCCTCATCTGATATTGCCACTGTCTCAATAGAAAATAGGAACGCAAGCTGAAGCCTTGGAGATTTCCATGAGGTTGGAGGCTTCACCCATGCAAGATATGAATCTAGGGGTACAACAGATTCAATCACAGTTGTCCATTCTACATATGGAGTTATAGAGCCTTAAGAAGGGAAAATAATTCTAGCTCGAGGTGCCCGTAAACGTTTGGTACCTGAGGTGTAAGGGCCATGGTCATGATAAGGACCACTGCCCAATATACTAGAATTATCTTATTAGAGGTGGTACTATCCTCCTGAAACCAAAAAAAACCACTGGGTCTAGTACATGAGGAGCATTATGGTGTGCTATTTGTCAAATCTCTGGGAAACACGCAACTGATAACTATCATCTCCTGTAAAATTTTGTGCAGACTCCGCAATAGTTGTTTTGCATTTTTTGCAAATTGGTAGGTCATGATGAGTGCAACTACCAAAGTTATGAACTAATGATGGATTAGACCCCTACTTATAGGATGCAGGCAGAAAATCAGCCTCGAGATTTGGATGCAGGTACAGTGTGCAAAGTGTTCAAAGGACGAGGAAGAGGCCACAGAGAAAGAGCTAGAAGGGGTCAGGGCCAAATTGTTTTTTACAACTGTGGGGAAGGAGGTCATTTCACGCGTGACTGTCAGAATCTGACACAGCCTTCCTATCAGTATTGTAGGCAGTTTAACCATGTCATCTATTATTTCCTGATACTTATCACGAAGATGCAAGAAAATTAGATTCAGACCCAGATTCCTACGTAGAACATCCAAATGATGATGTCGGAGCCTCGCGAAGATGATCCTAGTATTAATATTCTTACACGAAGCGGTATAGCCACTGGAGAAGATAAGGGGAAGCAGCCAGAAGTTGATGGATGGGTATGCAAAGCTACTGAAAAGGAATTGGGATTTGATCTAAGAAAATAAAAGGAACCCTTTATGGAGGCTAAGAAGAGCTTCACGAAAGCCTCTACATCTGGAAGTCAGGGAAAATCCAGAGGAAACAACAATGAACACAACGTAGAACCTTCGTTGTTAGCGACATTTTTGAAGACTTATATGAAGCTTATAAGGGATAGAAAGGTAGTGGAAGGGATACAGGAATTAATAGATAATTGTACAGGTAAAAATAAACCTCCACCGGAACAACATGTAGTACACAAAGTAGGAAAAAATAAGCGAACTGGTCGCAAGATGAGGCTTACTGCACAAACTGGAGAGTACAAAATGGATCAGGTAATTCTTGATCTAGGATCAGATGCAAACATTTATCCAAATAAAACTTTTGAAAGAATGGGGAGACCTGCACTGCAGTGGTCTCCCATCGAGCTATGAATGGCAAATCAGCAAAATATCATTCCTATGGGGTGCCTATATGGGGTAATGGTAGATATTGAAGGAGCCAGCGCCCTAGTGGATTTTGAAGTAATTGAGATAGTTGATGATAGTAACCCATACCCTGCACTACGTCACATTGATTGGGCCTTTGATATGGATGTGGTCATTAATCTCAAAAAGTGCGGAATGAAATTCTAAAGGAAGGAGCTCACGGTTATTGTTCCACTAGGTTTGACTGAGGGTGTGTGATATACTCAACCAGTCCACAATTATGAAGAAGAAGATGACTTGGATCAGATCTATAAGATCACTGTGCGTGATGAGGACTGGATCAACCCTACTATAGATGGACGAATCACATGGGATGAGGACAATTCCTGAACTTCAGATTTTGATGAGGAGCTTGAGCATTGGTAGAACCAACTACATGAAGTATCGCTACTGCACTGTAACATGCTAACAAAATCGCTTCGATGCATATCCACTGACATACGGAATTTTCCTTATTATGATGGTTTAGAAGATGTTAATTTATTTTAGATAAGTTTGAAAGGGATGCACCAGAGGAACAACGGTTACAAGCTCTAGATATTGTGCTGTGAGCTATGCCTGACCATTAGTGGGGTACACATAAAGACAACTTTGTTGATTGGAAGGAGTACTGAAGAATGCTGAAGTTAAGGTTTGGGTACGCCAATACCCACTTGATGGAAAAATACACAAGGAAGGATGATCTGCGTGAGCATTTTGCGAGATGGATGAAAGCGTGCGGAGAAGAACTGTAGCCAGAATGGGTTCATATCTTCTGCCACACCTTGGATACTGTTAGAGTCAGTTTGGTCAGCCCTCCATCAAAGATCAAAGCTCTTTGTGCATTTCAATTTTAGGTGTCCCGCTCCATCCACTCAGCTGCATTTCGCTAGGGACATGTCATGATCTGACAGAGAAAGTCATGCTACTCATCTTCCCTCATGTCTGGCCCCTGTTGGCTCAGGTCTTTGTCCATAATCACTGAAAATTCATGATAGTCAAGGTCTGGTCATATTACAGGACAAAGTCCTTTTTATTGTTGGGTCTAGGAAATCATCAATGTGGTCTTTGAAAAACATGTCCAGAACAAGCCATGCAGGCTAGAGGGAGACCTTATACATCTATGGTTCAGAATGCTTCATCATCACCTGAAAGGACATCAACTCTTCTTCAAAACTCTATTTTGAAGAAAAGTCAAACAAGGTCAACTATGACAAAAATTTTCCAAAAAATCGCTAGTTGACTTTTTCAGATGCAGTCATGGTTTTCATGGCCAAGTGCCCATTCACACAGTCCCCGCAAAGAAATGCCGAAATTCCCATCATGAGAGCCAAAATTTCAAAGAAAAAATGAAAAGCAGAGTGTTTTAAAGTCAATGAAAAAAGTGCAAAACTCAAACATTAGAAAGTGGGTTTTCAAAGAAGAAAAAATTAAACCCAACTCTCCCAAGCCTATATATACTTGTTTTTGCCCAAAACAAAAACCATTTGTGCTTTGGCAAGCTTGGAGAGAAATTACAAAGGTGAGAGAGCAAATTCATGAGGGTTTGAGTGAAGGAGAGCCGGTTTCCAAAGGGCGCGGCGCATACACCAGGGCGCGCGGCGCACACAGAGGGCGCGACGCACTGGCAGCCAGCCCACAGTGCAAAATCAACAAGGGCGCGACGCACTCAGGGCGCACGGCGCACTGGGCTTGGCGCGCGACGCACACAGCCAGGGAGCTCAAAACACTTGCAAATTTGTTTTATATCCCGGTTGAAAGCTAGCAAGCAAGAGGTAGGCTCAAATGAAACCTCTTCTCTGTCAATTTGGTCAATGGTTTGGTGTTTCTAAGATGTTGAATGATATCCAAAGCACGTTGGCCATCCATGAAAATAATCATCAAAGAAAAAATGATAAACGGGGTTGCAAATTTGTGAAGACACCACCAAGGTTTTGCTCCCCTCCCCTTGTCCCCTCACTCCTCGTCATTTTCATCTCCATTCCACCTTTTCTCCTAAGGAAACCCCCTAGAAATCTCCACTACAACCCACCCCCGGAGTTCCAAGCAAATTAATGACGTTTGACAGTGCGCGGCGCACACACAAGGTGGTGCAGCGGACTCAGCGCGCGTGGCGCACTGGGAGCCTGGCAACAGTGTTAATATTGCACTGGCGCGGTGCATACCCGGTGCGCAGTGCACTGGGCAAAGTACGCAGCGCACAAGCCTGTGAGCCTAAAAAAGCACCGAATCGCCCAAATTTTTATAAATGGCTCTCAAAATTGCAAAGGTTGCCCTAGATACCTTCACCATTGATCCTCAACTCAAAGAAAAATATGATTTTGGTGACCATGAAATCAAAGGAAATTTTTTTATTAAGTAGACCCAAAAATGACACAAAGAAGGGAAAAAAGCTAGGGTTTTGCTACAGTAACATGATTGCTAAATATGCTCCTACCCTACCTCTATCAGCTAATTCCCCTAGAGCAGTTTCCCCTAATAGTTACCCTAGCTACATTGTAATCATATCCATTCGTCCCCTTTATTCCTATAGCTCAAAATATCCCAAACCCTACCCCATCAAAACCATACCCCAAACACTCCCAAATCCCTGATAAATTTCTCCTTTAAACCCCTATTCCCCTTTTCATCATTCCCCTCCTAACACTCCCCTGTTTTATTGTCCCCTTGGTGACAGATTTTCAGAGCATCTATCAGTTTCATTGGATTCAGAGGGCAGCATAAAACTCAGGGTACAAGCAGCAGTAATGGCATCAGAAAATTCATCAGAGTATGAGGAAGGGACCCACAGTGACACATCTTCAGGAGAGAGGGCCCATAGGAGACATCATCGGAGTGGCAGACATCTTAGAGATGAGCCAAGCACCCTCACTGAGCTGCAGGCATGCCCACTTGCCATGTCTTGTTTTCAGCACTTGGCATGCTATGAATTTTGTCAAAGGGTGGCAAATGTCAGAGTCCATCATGAGTTGGCCCGCCTTTTTGCACTTCATCTACAAGGAGGCCAGTATGTCCTGGCTGGGGTCACTTTCACCTTGACACCAGAGGCTATATCAGTGGCAACAGGGATACCAAACATTGGGGAGCAGTGGCATAAGAAGAAGAAGGTGGAGAGGCATCACTATGAGCCTTACATCAAGAACAGCTGCTTGAGCCAGCTCACCAGAGTTTTTCCATTCAGGTTTTTGAGGGATGAGTATGCCCCACTCATGAGATTGATCATGAAGTATTTCAGTTGTGAGGGGAGGTTTTCTTGCCTTTATGCCTATCACATCTGCTTGCTCATGCACTTCACCACGGTGCGGATGATGAGCCTCCCATTTTTCATCTGCAACAACATTGAGAATATGAAAAACTTCATGCAGCGCAAGACCCCACGATAGCAACTAAACAATGTCTATCATTTTTCTCTCATCCAGATCTTGGTAGACCATCAGTTGGGATTGCAGGGTATTGCTTGGGAGGACTTCATCTCCCGTGATTTCTTCAACGCCCCACCGGTGATATCAGAGGCAGAACATGAGGTGGGAGGTCCTTCACATTAGTTTGAGAATGAGGTGGGAGGTCCTTCACATCAGTTTGAGCATGAGACAGGAGGTCCTTCAGATCAGTTTGAGTGCCATGAGACTGCCACCATGCCAGTATACATCACATACCAGAAGGGCAGTAGACCATTGTTTGCAGCAGCAAAGCGAGTGTTATCTCCACCCGGGGTGGAAGGGGCCTCGCTTCTGACATCAGCACCACAGGAACAGGGTAAGGGCAAGGAGCCAGTGCAGGAGGAAGGGCCATCAATTGAGCAGGAGACCGAGTTTGTTCTCCTCTAGGATGATGAGACAGATGCAGAACCTACAATTGCTGAGCTGGGAGAGATCATTCAGGAGCAGCAGTCTGTGATTGAGAACCTATCCCTGGACTTGGATAGGGCCAAGTGGAACGTGCAGTATTTGGAGCAGAGGAAAAAGCAACTAGAGGAACAGCTAGCTGAGATAGAGATGCAAATGATCAAGGAAAACTGGCGACACATCCTGGCAGCACAAGGCAGACCTATGGAGCAAAGAGACGAAGACCGAGAGTAAGTGTTAGAGAAAGTGAACGTTCACTTGGAGTAGCGGTTGGACAAAGAAAACAGGGAGAAACACATTTTTAGGCGCATGACTCATCACTACCAGGCCCGAAACATGAGTTCCAAAGCAAGAATCAGGAGCCTAAAGGAAAAATTGAGCAAAGCGACAAAAGAGGCAAAGGAGGCAAAGGAGGCAAAGGAGCAAGTTCGGCTTCGAATCTTGGCTAAGGCTTCCTTGGAATAGCCAACCACTTCACAGGGAACCCTCAGCCCAAATTTCAAAAAATTTGGGCAAATTTTGGTCACAGGCAAATTTTTTGGTCATAAAACAGGAAATTCCTCCCTGTCACTAAAAATCTAGGACTCCAATCAAGTAATGGCTTGCATATTTGGATTCATCATCGAAAAATACTACTACTGGTGTCTGGACAAGAAATTTTGACAAGATCTGGGCTTCTTAAAGGTCAAAAAACACCCAAAAATGGCCTCTCTGCCACTTTTTTGACACACAGAAAGAAGTCTTGGGAGAATGAAGATTTGGAGGGGAAAATGAGCACCAAATGGAGAAATTCTAGTGGGGTTAGAAAGTAGATAGGACAGGATTTCCAACAAGCCCACTTGAGCACATTTTGGACACTTGCAAGTGCCCCAAAATAGGTTCCAAAGTGGCGTGACGCACAAAGAATTTGGCGCGGTGCACAGGGGAAAAAACTGCGAATTTGGTCCCGTTTCGCGAAATTTTGGGTCGCAACTTCTCCAAGTGGGCCCGGTCATCTACACTTCGATTTTTTGGCACCAAAGGTGGAATTTAAAGAGTTTTCACTCCAGATGGGCATCTATCCAAGTGGCAAAAGAATGCAAAGGGTCACCACAGCCAAATGTCACGCTTGAGAGCGTTGCATCTGTAGCTGATGGTTGGCTCTCCATCTCCTTTTCGAAATGATTTGAGTAACTTCCCAACCCCTGGGCATTCCATCTCTTCTCTACACATTCTATATATTGTATGCAAGTTATTTGCAAAGGGTTGGCTAGCTTGTAAATTCTGGGAGACTGTGGGAAAGAAACTATGTTTCTGCACTGTGTATTTTTACAGAGAATTAATGAAAGGCAGCGGCTCTGTTTCATGAGATTCTTGTGGTCGTGAGTGTAGAAAATGCGTTCTCATGTTCCATATGTATCTTGTTATGTTTCATATTTCATTTCATGCTTCATTTCAGTGAAATTTTCTAAGTGAGATTAGGTAGAATTCAATTTATATTTCTCTGCCTGTGGGAAAATTTCATGTACAGTGTTATTCTTCTGTTGAAAAGGATTCATGCGACCATGCCCTTTTCACTCTCTTCAGCAATCTTTCCATTCCCCATTACCTTAAGTCGAAATTGTTGCACTTGCCGCCTACCTTGTCTCACGGAATAATCTGTGCTTTCATTTTCAATTATCTATTCTTTGCTGAGCGCCAATCCCATATACATCTCAGAAGCTCAGTCACTTCAAAAAATATTTTCCAAAATCCCTTTTCACTTACTAGCCTAAGGTAAATATTGCATTGTAAGTCATCTCAGACCGTTTTTGATCATCTATTCACTGAGTGTGACACGGAGAGAGCCCTCTCCTGCTCTGGTAGGGCTAGCTACCAGACTGAGTGTGGTTTGTGGTTACCCTAATTTTTGCCTTCCTTCAGCCTAATGCAGATTTAGGTGCTAACATAGTAGCGACCATACTGGGGAGCAAGTTGAAAATCAAATCCCCTTGTTTCATAAGAATTCTAGGCTTCCAGATGATGAGCTTAGGATTGGAAAGGCTGAGTAAGTTGGTTGTGTCCCGTAATTTATCCCAATAGCACGCTGGCTTCGAGACTATATACCAGAGCAAATCCAGACCCGAACCCTCCTCATATTTACAAAAATCCCAATTTGATCCCAAGACTCCTTCGTCAAGAAAGCACCATAACTCCCGTGTTCAAATCCCATTCATGTCCCGACATTTTTGAGTATCTTGAAGAGCTTGAGTTTAACGAACGGTTTGAGATATCTTTGTTTGAGTCTAAATCCGAAAGGGCTGTTGATTATACCGTCCCCAATCCGAAATTTCTTGTAGACCTTGAGACAGAAAGGGCTAATAGATTAATTGATAATTATATTGCCACACAGCCCCAAACTCCAAGTGCAAGCCCCTTGCAAACTGTGCACACTCCTCCAACGCCTCCAAGGCCAAATCCACCAAGAATGATGGCTGCCTGTTTTTCTCCTCTTGTTCTGCCCCAAGTCCTAGATGACATGCCAAATGACTATCAAAGTAAAATCCCATTTTTTGATGGCACTCCTAACAGTATTACAGCTCAGCAACATGTGGATAAAATGGCAGATTTCTATGAACTTCATGAGATCGATGCGGAGAACGTGGCAATGAGGCTCTTTGTACAAACATTTGCAGGTGATGTGAGGAAATGGTTCAGAGGTTTGACGGCTGCAAGCATCACCACCTTGGCTGAGCTACAAAGACAATTTTTGAATAGGTGGGAAGTCAAAAAGAATCCCCTTCAAATTCTGGCCGAATACGAGCAAATCAAACAGAATGCCGGTGAGTCGGTCCAAGATTATTGTGTTAGATTTAATGCAGTCTACAACGAAATCCCAGACCATCTAAAGCCACCTGTGGGACTAGCAATGATGAAGTTTCCAGATGGTTTTGATGCTGACATGGCGTACCAATTAACAAAGAGAGAACCGACTACAATGGAAGACATCCAGAAAATTGCAGTCAACGTTGAGGCTAACCTGCTGTCCAAAAGAGCAAGAGCGAAAGCAGAGAAGAAAACCACGGTGAAAGAAGAATCTTCTTCAACGGATCAACTGCTCAAAAAGGTAGAACATATGATTGAAAGGGTAAAACTTGACAAGCCAGAGACACAAGTTAGGAATCCTAACTTTCGTGGCCAACAGCAGCCACAATATAGGATAAGACAAAGAGATCAGTAGACTCAAGAGCAGACAGCACAACAGCCGGTACAAACAACTTTGCAGCAGAATTTTGTGCATGGACCGGAGTCAGATGAGGATGGGAATGTAATAGGCGAGGAAAACCATCTCTTTACTCCAGATGAGCTGCCTACTTACATCACCAAAGAAGAAGAATGTGCAGTGAATTCAGCTGCACACCAAGACACTGATTTTATTCTAGCTAACGAAACCGTGTTGGAAGAAGAGTGAGAAGAATATCAAAGGGGGTATATGAATGCTTTGTCCGCACAACAGTAGTGATATTCCCTTAGGAATAGAGATGTACTGGCCAGATCAATTCAGAAAAAGAAGGAGGATGAAACAACAAAGAAGGATCCATCAGCTACACAAAGAAAGGGAAAAGAGGTAGTTGTTCCGGAGAGCAGCAAATCAAAGTTAGTAGAACAATCACAGCAACCAGCCACATCAAAAGAGAAGGAAAGGAAAGAGATCCCAGTCAAAGAGGTAGAAAGAACTGCCGCTTTCAGCCTAGAGAACGAGATTTCTAAGCTAAAGGTATCCATCCCTTTGACTGAAATCATGAAGAACATCGGTTACAGAGGACAGATTTCTAAAATGTTGAATTTGGACCCAATGTCCAACATGGTAAACGTGGAAGATGATCAGCCTGAAATTATTTTTGGGCCAGCGACGAATGGTGAGTCTCCTGAGAGCGAGGTGCCACCCTTCTATATCAGTTTAAGATTGCATGACTTTGTGCTACACGATGCCATGTTCGATTCTAGAGCTTCTCACAATCTCATGCCCAAGGCTATCATGGATAAGCTTGGTCTGGACATCACCCGCCAATATCATGATCTCTATTCATTCGATTCTAGTAGAGTAAGGTGCATAGGGCTCATCAAAGACTTAGTTGTGAGTTTAGATCAGCTTCCTATGAAAAACGTTCTGATGGATGTAGTGGTAGCAGACATTCCTCCAAGGTTTGGCATGCTTCTTTCCAGGTCTTGGGTAGAAAAATTGAAAGGGACACTACAGCTGGATTTCTCCTATGCAACAATCCCGGTGTTTGGACAGATGAGGAAATTATATCGGGAACAAAAGATGAAATATATGATCACAAGCAAGGAGAAACCGATAAATCATCCTATAAACTATGTACATACAGATTTAGGGTCTTTTGTTTTGTTTTCAGATAGTTTAAATGAGATACATAGTCAGATAGTAGAAGTAGACGACATTCCAGAGATAACAGAAAATTTTAGAGAGATTTTGAAGAAAGAAGGATGAGAAAATCTGCAAAAGATTGGGCAATCAGCTGAAAACGATGGACAGCAAGCAAACAATGGACAAAAAAAAGATTTTCAGCATTTGCAAGAAGAAGAAGAAGGCTTGTGGACCATGGATTTTGATGGAGCAGTAGGGAATGATGGTGTTGGTATTGGTATTTGGGTACGCAGTCCTTTCTCCGCCCCAATCAAAGTGCCTAGCAGCGTGAGAGTTTGCTCCTACAAGCTGGCCTTTCAATGTTCCAATAATGAAGTTGAATATGAAGCTCTGATTGCTGGCCTGAAGATTCTTAGGAAGCTGAATGTGAAGAGGATTTCAGTATATGGTGACTCCGAGTTGGTGATAAAACAGGTCAGAGGTGAGTATCAAGAAAAACATCCTAGGATGCGGGCCTATCATAATGCAGTTTTGGACATCTTGAAGCTATTTTCCGAATACACCTTGACATGTGTGCCACGAATACAAAATAGTATTGTTGATGCTCTTGCCAAGGCAGCGAGCAGCTTGAAGATCCCCATGAACTCCAGCAATAAATTTGAAATCCATGTCAAGCACCGTCCAACCATTCCAGACAATCAGCGACATTGGCAAGTGTTCCAAGATGATGAGGAGATTAAGGATTTTCTGCTCAACAAAGGCAAGTTCAAAGAAACCTTAATTGATGTGGAAAACGATGAGAACAAAGGGAATGGTACAGAAGAAGTGCAGATCAATCAAATGGACATATTACAGCTGAAGAATAACATCATTCCTAAAGGCTTGATACCCCTAGAGGAGCTTTTTTATCAGGATGATGTAGCCCACAAGCCAACTTTGCAGCCAACATAGAAAGGTGTAGAAGAAGTCAACATCGGCACAGCTGCCAATCCAAAGTTAGTGAAATTGTCCAAAGCATTACCGCCAAAAATCAAGGACAAATATATCAGTTTGATGGCTTCATTTGCAAATGTATTTGCTTGGGATTATTCTGATTTAAAGACCTATGATAGGAATATTATTTAGCACACAATACCCATCAAGCCCAATCAGAAACCATTTAGACAAAAGCTGAGAAGGATCAATCCAAAGTTGCTACCATCCATCGAAAAAGAGGTAAATAGGTTGTACAAATCAAGTATCATTATGCCTATTAGATTTTCAGATTGGATATCTAACTTAGTGCCTGTACGAAAGAAGACCAGTGAGATCCGCCTATGCATCGATTTCAGAAATCTAAACAAGGTCTCATTGAAGGACAACTATCCACTGCCCAAGATGGACCATATACTTCAGCGAGTAGTGGGAGCATCTCATATGTCGCTGCTTGATGGTTATTCCGAATATAACCAAATTTATGTCCATGAAGATGATAGAGATAAGACAGCATTCACAACTCCATGAGGAACATTTCACTATGCCAAAATGCCATTCGGTTTAAAGAATGCAGGTGCCACATTTCAGCGTGCAATGGACTTGGCGTTTGCAAATGAGAAGGATGTGTTTTTGGTGGTGTACTTGGATGACTTGACGATGTTTTCAAAATCTGATGAAGAGCACATGCATCACCTAAAAATTGTCTTTCAAAAATGCAGGAAATATGGCCTATTGTTGAATCCTAAGAAGAGCTTGTTCGCCATGGAGGAAGGAAAATTACTTGGTCATATCATTTCAAAAGATGGCATCCGTATAGACCCAGCACGTGTGCAAGCAATTCAGCAAATCGATCTGCCTAGGAACAAAAAGGAGATACAGTCATTCAATGGTAAGATGAATTTTCTGCATCGTTTTGTGCCTAATCTTGTGGAACACTTAAAAGAAATGACCAACATGCTTAAAAAGGATAGCCAGGTGAAATGGACAGATGAGGCTATAAAATGTTTCAACTTGGTCAAATTGGCCCTTTCTTTAGCTCCAGTTCTAGTCAGCCCGGATTACACTCAAGATTTCATATTGTTTTCATTTGCTTCTGAGCACACTATGGCAGCGGTACTGTTGCAGAAGAGGGATGATCATGAAAGACCCATTGCATTCTTTAGCAGGGCTATAAGTGATGCAGCTTTGAAGTACAACATCATTGAGAAGCAAGCCCTGGCATTGGTGAAGGCACTAAAGGATTTCCGGGTGTATATCCTACATTCTCACATTCTGGCCTATGTTCCTAATACTACTGTGAAAGATGTTTTAGTGCAGACAGATCCGGAAGGGAGAAGAGGCAAATGGATTGCAGCCTTGCTAGAATACGATGTGGAGATAAAGCCTACAAAGCTGGTCAAAGGACAGGGGTTGGCGAAGCTAATGGCTGAATCAAATTTGCATGCATTGGACATAAATATGATCGCTGCCATGTCCAAGGAGAATGATGAAGGAACTTTAGTTCAGGTATCCGAAATGTTTGCTTTGTCCCCAAGGTACTCTGATATAATATATGTGCTGAAAAATATATCACCACCGCCCAGCATGGCTAGAAACCAAGCGAGAACACTCAAATTGAAGGCTGCCAAGTTTTGTATCTTGAATTCTACACTGTATTGGAAAGATCCCGGTGGCATTTTGTTAAACTGTCTGGTGGAAGAGGAGGCAAAGAAAGTCACGGAGGATTTCCATGGAGGAGAGTGTGGTGGACATCTTTTTTGGAAACCAACAACGAACAAAATTTTGAGAGCAGGGTACTACTGGACTACTTTGTTTGCTGATGTGCATAAGATGGTAAAGCGCTATCATAAGTGTCAAATTTTCGAAGGTAAACAAAAATTACAGCCTTTGCCACTTAAGCCCATCAAAGTGAGCGCTCCATTCTAGCAATGGGGGTTGGATTTCATTGGGGAAATTCATCCCACCTCTTCCGGACAGCATAGGTGGATCCTTACAGTGACAGACTATTTCACAAAATGGATTGAGGCAGCCCCTACCAGAAAAGTGACGGACACGATAATCATTTCATTTCTTGAAAATAACATCGTGTCTTACTTTGTTTGTCCAAACAAAATAATCACTGATAATGCAACAGCTTTCAAATCGAAAAGGATGGTAGAATTTTGACACAAATATCACATAATTTTGGGTCATTCAACTGCCTATCATCCGCAAGGCAATGGATTGGCGGAATCTTCGAATAAATCTTTGGTCAACATCATCAAGAAGTTGCTGGAAATAAATAAGAAGAGTTGGAACAAGAGGTTGGTCCATGCACTTTGGGCAGATCAAATCAGTCAGAAAAAGTCTATTGGTATGTCACTGTTTGAGCTGGTTTATGGAGTGGACACAGTATTTCCTGCTTCCCTTGCTACCCCGATGGTCAAGCTTCTTCAGGAGGCTAGCAGTGAGGAAGATCCCATGTAGAGAAGGTTGAACCAAATGATCCACTTGCAGCAAACAAGAGAGGAAGTTTTCAAGAACTCATCCAAGTTGCAGGAGAAGATAAAGAAAATCTATGACAGAAAAGAAAAAGCGGATAAATTTCAGTTGGATGCTGTGGTGTTCAAGTGGGATGCAAGGAATGAAAAGAAAGGCAAGCATGGAAAGTTCGAAAATCTGTGGAAAGGTCCTTTCAAAATCGCAACATATAGAGGTTAGAATGCCTTTCTTCTGAAGGAAATGAACGGGGAAGATTGTCCTTGAGGGCTGATCAATGGTCGGCTGCTCAAGCCGTATGACTATTGATCTATCAACGCTGGTTCCACTATCATTGTAAATACCATTTTTATTTCAGTTTGGTTTCAGTATGTAAATTTAGTTTTTGAGTTATTCCAATTGTCAAGTTTGAGTCAATTTCTTGGTTATTCCAATTTTATAAATAAGTCAGAGTCTTGTGCTAATTATCAAAATGATGACTCCATAGCCCAATGGACAAAAGGCACTATCTAGCTCCTCCAGAGATCTGCTGTTCTTGGCACCTCCAAGGAGCTACCATCCCCCATTGGAGCCAATGTTAGAGTCGGTTTGGTCAGCCCTCCGTTAGAGATCAAAGCTCTTTGTGCATTTCAATTTTAGGTGTCCCGCTCCATCCGCTCCGCTGCATTACGCTAGGGACATGTCATGATCTGACAGAGAAAGTCATGCTACTCATCTTCCCTCATGTCTGGCCCCTGTTGGCTTAGGTCTTTGTCCATAATCACTGAAAATTCATGATAGTCAAGGTCTAGTCATATTACAGGACAAAGTCCTTTTTATTGCTGGGTCTAGGAAATCATCAATGTGGTCTTTGAAAAACATGTCCGGAACAAGCCATGCAGGCCAGAGGGAGACCTTATATAGCTATGGTTCAGAAAGCTTCATCATCACCTGAAAGGACATCGACTCTTCTTCAAAACTCTGTTTTTAAGAAAAGTCAAACAAGGTCAACTATGACAAAATTTTCCAAAAAAATCGCCAGTTGACTTTTTCAGATGCAATCATGGTTTTCATGGCCAAGTGCCCAGTCACACAGTCCCCGCAAAGAAATGCCGAAATTCCCATCATGAGAGCCAAAATTTCAAAGAAAAAATGAAAAGCAGAGTGTTTTAAAGTCAATGAAAAAAGTGCAAAACTCAAACATTAGAAAGTGGGTTTTCAAAGAAGAAAAAATTAAACCCAACTCTCCCAAGCCTATATATACTTGTTTTTGTCCAAAACAAAAACCATTTGTGCTTTGGCAAGCTTGGAGAGAAATTACAAAGGTGAGAGAGCAAATTAATGAGGGTTTGAGTGAAGGAGAGCCGGTTTCCAAAGGGCACGGCGCATACACCAGGGCGCGCGGTGCACACAGAGGGCACGACGCATTGGCAGCTAGCCCACAGTGCAAAATCAACAAGGGCGCAACGCACTCAAGGCACACGGAACACTAGGCTTGGCGCGCGACGCACGCAACAAGGGAGCTCAAAACATTTGCAAATTTGTTTTATATCCCGGTTGAAAGCTAGCCAGCAAGAGGTAGGCTCAAATGAAACCTCTTCTCTGCCAATTTGGTCAATGGTTTGGTGTTTCTAAGATGTTGAATGATATCCAAAGAACATTGGCCATCCATGAAAATAATCATCAAAGCAAAAATGATAAACGGGGTTGTAAATTTGTGAAGACACCACCAAGGTTTTGCTCCCCTCCCCTTGTCCCCTAACTCCTCGTCATTTTCATCTCCATTCCACCTTGTCTCCTAAGGAAACACCCTAGAAATCTCCACTAAGACCCACCCCCAGAGTTCCAAGCAAATTAATGACGTTTGACAGTGCACGGCGCACACACAAGGTGGCACAGCGCACTCAGAGCGCGCGGCGCACTGGGAGCTCGGCCACAGGGTTAATATTGCACTGGCGCGGCGCACTAGGCAAAGCGCGCGGTGCACAAGCCTGTGAGCCTAAAAAATCACTGAATCGCCCAAATTTTTATAAATGGCTCTCAAAACTGCAAAGGTGGCCCTAGATACCTTCACCATTGATCCTCAACTCAAAGAAAAATATGATTTTGGTGACCATGAAATCAAAGGAAATTTTTTTATTAAGTAGACCCAAAAATGACACAAAGAAGGGAGAAAAGCTAGGGTTTTGCTACAGTAACATGATTGCTAAATATGCTCCTACCCTACCTCTATCAGCTAATTCCCCTAGAGCAGTTTCCCCTAATAGTTACCCTAGCTACATTGTAATCAGATCCATTCGTCCCCTTCATTCCTATAGCTCAAAATATCCCAAACCCTACCCCACCAAAACCATACCCCAAACACTCCCAAATCCCTGATAAATTTCTCCTTTAAACCTCTATTCCCATTTTCATCATTCCCCTCCTAACACTCCCCTGTTTTATTGTCCCCTTGGTGACAGATTTTCAGAGCATCTATCAGTTTCATTGGATTCAGAGGGCAGCATAAAACTCAGGGTACAAGTAGCAGTAATGGCATCAGAAAATTCATCAGAGTATGAGGAAGGGACCCAGAGTGACACATCTTCAGGAGAGAGGGCCCATAGGAGACATCATCGGAGTGGCAGACATCTTAGAGATGAGCCAAGCACCCTCACTGAGCTGCAGGCATGCCCACTTGCCATGCTATGAATTTTGTCAAAGGGCGGCAAATGTCAGAGTCCATCATGAGTTGGCCCGCCTTTTTGCACTTCATCTACAGGGAGGCCAATCTGTCCTGGCTGGGGTCACTTTCACCTTGACACCGAAGGCTATATCAGTGGCAACAGGGATACCAAACATTGGGGAGCAGTGGCATAAGAAGAAGAAGGTGGAGAGGCATCACTATTAGCCTTACATCAAAAACAGCTGTTTGAGCCAGCTCACCAGAGTTTTTCCATTCAGGTTTTTGAGGGATGAGTATTCCCCACTCATGAGATTGATCATGAAGTATTTCAGTTGTGAGGGGAGTTTTTCTCGCCTTTATGCCTATCACATCCGCTTGCTCATGCACTTCACCACTGTGCAGATGATGATCCTCCCATTTTTCATCTGCAACAACATTGAGAAGGTGAAAAACTTCATGCAGCGCAAGACCCCAGGACAGCAGCTAAACAGTGTCTATCATTTTGCTCTCATCCGGATCTTGGTAGACCATCAGTTGGGATTGCAAGGTATTGCTTGGGAGGACTTCATCTCCCGTGATTTCTTCAGCGCCCCACTGTTGATATCAGAGGTAGAACATGAGGTGGGAGGTCCTTCACATCAGTTTGAGCATGAGGTGGGAGGTCCTTCACATCAGTTTGAGCATGAGACGAGAGGTCCTTCACATCAGTTTCAGCACCATGAGACTGCCACCATGCCAGTATACATCACATACCAGAAGGGCAGTAGACCATTGTTCGCACCAGCAAAGTGAGTGTTATCTCCACCCGGGGTGGAAGGGGCATCGCTTCCGACATCAGCACCACAGGAACAGCGTAAGGGCAAGGATCCAGTGCAGGAGGAAGTGCTATTAGGCGAGCAGGAGACCGAGTTTGTTCTCCTCCAGGATGATGAGATAGATGTAGAACCTACAAATGCTGAGCTGGGAGAGATCATTCAGGAGCAGCAGTCTGTGATTGAGAACCTATCCCTAGACTTGGATAGGGCCAAGTGGAACGTGCAGTATCTGGAGCAGAGGAACAAGCAACTAGAGGATCGGCTAGCTGAGATAGAGCTGCAAATGATCAAGGAAAATCGGCGACACATCCTGGCAGCACAAGGCAGACCTATGGAGCAAAGAGACGAAGACCGGGAGTATGTGCTAGAGAAAGTGAATGTTCACTCGGAGCAGCAGTTGGACAAAGAAAATAGGGAGAAAGACATGCTGAGGTGCATGACTCATCACTACCAGGCCCGAAACATGAGTTCCAAAGCAAGAATCAGGAGCCTAAAGGCAAAATTGAGCAAAGCGACAAAAGAGGCAAAGGAGGCAAAGGAGGAAAAGGAGCAAGATCAGCTTCGAATCTTGGCTGAGGCTTCCTTGGCATAGCAAAGCACTTCATAGGGAACCTCTAGCCCAAATTTCAAAAAATTTGGGCAAATTTTGGTCACAGGCAAATTTTTTGGGCACAAAACAGGAAATTCCTCCCTGTGCGCCACGCCACTGGTGCGACGCTAAAAATATAGGACTCCAATCGAGGAACAACTTACATATTTGGATTCAGCATTGAAAAATACTACTACTGGTGTCCGGGCAAGAAATTTTGACAAGATCTGGGCTTCTTAAAGGTCGAAAAACACCCAAAAATGGCCTCTCTGCCACTTTTTTGACACACAGAAATAAGTCTTAGGAGAATGAAGATATGGAGGGGAAAATGAGCACCAAATTGAGAAATTCGAGTGGGGTTAGAAAGCAGACAGGACAGGATTTCCAACAACCCCACTTGGGCACATTTTGGACACCTTAAAGTGTCCCAAAACAGGCTCCAAAGTGGTGCGACTCATAAAGAATTTGGCGTGGTGCACAGGGGAAAAAACTGCCAATTTTCTCCCGTTTCGCGAAATTTTGGGTCGCGACTTCTCCAAGTGGGCCCGGTCATCTACACTTCGGTTTTTTGGCATCAAAGGTGGCATTTAAAGAGTTTTCTCTCCAGATGGGCATCTATCCAAGTGGCAAAAGGATGCAAAGGGTCACCATAGCCAAATGTCATGCTTGAGAGTGCTGCACCTGTAGCTGATGGTTGGCTCTCCATCTCCTTTTCGAAATGATTTGAGTAAATTCCCAACCCCTGGGCATTCCATCTCTTCTCTACAAATTCTATATATTGTATGCAAGTTATTTGCAAAGGGTTGGCTGGCTTGTAACTTCTGGGAGACTGTGGGAAAGAAACTCTGTTTCTGCACTGTGTATTTTTGACAAAGAATTAATGAAAGGCAGCGGCTCTGTTTCATGAGATTCTTGTGGTCGTGAGTGTAGCAAATATGTTTTTATGTTCCATATGTATCTTGTTATGTTTCATATTTCATTTCATGCTTCATTTCAGTGAAATTTTCTAAGTGAGATTAGGTAGAATTCAATTTATATTTCTCTACCTGTGGGAAAATTTCATGTACAGTGTTATTCTTCTGTTGAAAAGGATTCATGCGACCATGCCCTTTTCACTCTCTTCAGCAATCTTTCCATTCCACATTACCTTAAGCCGAAATTGTTGCACTTGACGCCTACCTTGCCTCACGGAATAATCCGTGCTTTCATTTTCAATTCTCTGTTCTTTGCTGAGCGCCAGTCCCATATACATCCCAGAAGCTCAGTCACTTCATAAAATCTTTTCCAGAATCCTTTTTCACTTACTAGCCTAAGGTAAATATTGCATTGTAAGTCATCTCAAACCGTTTTCGATCATCTATTCACTGAGCGTGACTCGGAGAGAGCCCTCTCCTGCTCTGGTAGGGCTAGCTACCAGACTAAGCATGGTTTGTGGTTACCCTAATTTTTGCCTTCCTTCAGCCTAAGGCAGATTTAGGTGCTAACAGATACCATACCCATGAACTGGTACTTGGAAACAGAGTTGCGACATGGAACCTCATAATGCGATGTTTTGAAAGAAATTTTTTTGTTAACTTTTAGCTTTGAAGATGGGTTTGAATGTATAGATGTAGCACTACAGACGATCAAAGTCGCGATATTTAAGATTCCTGAGGAACCAGTTACGTGGGTACAGCCAGATTGGAGTACGCAGTTGTTCCATGCACTTGAATGTTATAATGTGACTACAGAAGAGGGTAAATATGATCCTAGAAACATCAACCTTCCCGATTCCAAAGGACAACACAAAATCAAAGGACTTAAGGCACAAATCCCTGATATATCAGAGCCTTTAAAGACCAAGCAAGTGAATATTGGATTAGAAGTGCAACCGAAGTTTGTGAAGATAGGTGACTATTGGGATGAAGATACAGTTGATAAAGTCACGGAGATGTTGCATGAATATAACGACTTGTTTCCCACCAAGTTCTCTGATGTAAAAGGGATAGTAGGGGATATGGGCATCATGAAGATTACTTTAAAGACAGAGGCAAAGCCAATAAATTAGCTCCCCTATTGATCAAATCCAAAATATAAAGAAAATGTGTGCAAGTTATTCGATAAGATGCTAGAAGCTGGGATCATTGAACCTGTGGAGGAGTGAGATTGGGTGAGTCCTATGGTAGTTCAGGAAAAGAAGCAGCAGGATGAAATTCCTATATGTGTAGACTTGAGGAAGTTGAATGATGCATGCGTCCATGATCCATTCCCTACACCATTTACAGATGAAGTACTAGAGAATGTTGGAAGACAGGAAGCCTACTCGTTGACAGATGGATTCTCAAGATATTATCAGATCAAGATCACTCCATAGGATTGGAGCAAGACTAGTTTCACAACTAAGTGGGGTTGCTTTCAATACATAGTGATGCCTTCTGGACTCAAGATGTGCCCATAATATTTTCACAAGTTGTAGTTACGAATTTTAAGGAATTTATCCACAAATTTTTGGAGGTCTACTTTGATGACAGGACTATGTTTGGGTTGGTCAAGTGCCATGTTGCTAGTCTACGCCTTATGCTGGGTACCTGTCGATGACATCAAATAGCCCTTAACATTAAAAATTGCATATTATATGTACTGTATGGGATACTTTTGGGTCTTGTGGTTTGCAAGCATGGATTGATGGTAGATCCTACCAATATTGCAGTCACCATCAATTTGGAGGCCCCAAAGAATGTTAAACAGCTTCGTGCAATGTTGGGCCACATCGGATATTACAAGAAGTTCATCAAGGAAAGTACACAAATAATTGCGTCGATGCAAATACTGTTGAAAAAGGATGCAACATTTTGTTGAGATGAGGATTGTCAGAGAAGTTTGGATGTTTTGAAGGAGAAAATGGTTACCCACCCATTTTAGTATTCCCTGATTGGAAGATGGAGTTTCATGTTCATGTAGATGCATCCTGTATTGTGTTAGGACCAGTACTAACCCAACCAGGAAAAGGAGATATTGACCACCCTATAGCATTTGCGAGTAGGAAGTTGTCGATGAAAGAAAATAGCTACTCAACCACAAAGTGTGAAGAACTAGTGATGGTCTACGCACTACAGAAATTTTAGCACTATCTGTTAGGAGTGCACTTCAAGATGTATATAGACCATTCTCCTATAAAATACTTGGTCAACAAGCTTATGTTGGGGGCGAATTTTTGCAGGTGGATTTCGAAGTAATTGAGATTGTTGATGATAGTAACCCATACCCTACACTACGTCGCATTGATTGGGCCTTTGATATGGATGTGGTCATTAATCTCAAAAAGTGCGGAATGACATTCTAAAGAAAGGAGCTCACGGTTATTGTTCCACTAGGTCTGGCTGAGGGTGCACGATATATTGAACTAGTCCACAATTATGAAGAAGAAGATGACCTGGATCAGATCTATAATATCACTATGCTTGATGAGGACTGGATCAACCCTACTACAAATGAATGAATCACATGGGATAAGGACAATTCCTGAACTTCAGATTCTGACGAGGAGCTTGAGCATTGGCAGAACCAACTACATGAAGTATCATTACTATGCTATAACATGCTAACAAAATCGCTTCGATGCATATCCACCAAGGTACGGAATTTTCCTTATTATGATAGTTTAGAAGATGTTAATTTATTTTTGGATAAGTTTGAAAGGGATGTACCAGAGGAACAACTATTCCAATCTCTAGATATTGCGCTATGAGTTATGCCTGCCCATTAGTGGGGTACGCATAAAGACAACTTTGTCGATTGGAAGGAGTACTGAAGAATGTTGAAGTTGAGGTTTGGGTATGCCAATACCCGCTTAGTGGAAAAATACATAGGGAAGGATGATCTGCGTGAGAATTTTGCGTGATGTATGAAAGTGTGGGGAGAAGAACCGTAGCCAAAATGGGTTCATATCTTCTGCCACATCTTGGATACCATACCCATGAACTGGTATTTGGAAAAAGAGTTGCGACACAGAACCTCATAATGGGATGTTTTGAAAGAAATTTTTTTGTTAACTTTTAGCTTTGAAGATGGGTTTGAATGTATAGATGACGCGCTACAGATGATCAAAGCCACGATATTTAAGATACTTGAGGAACCAGTTACGTGGGTACAGCCAGATTGGAGTACACAGCTGTTCCATGCACTTGAATGTTATAATGTGACTACAGAAGAGGGTAAAGATGATCCCAGAAACATCAACCTTCCCGATTCCAAAGGACAACACAAAATCAAAGGACCTAAGGCGCAAATCCTTGATACATCAGAGCCTTTAAAGACCAAGCAAGTGAATATTGGATTAGAAGTGCAACCAAGTTTTATGAAGATAGGTGACTATTGGGATGAAGATACAGTTGATAAAGTCACAGAGATGTTGTGCTAATATCACGACTTGTTTCCCACCAGGTTCTCAATTCTGAAAGGGATAGTAGGGGATCTGGGCATCATGAAGATTACTTTAAAGCCAGAGGTGAAGCCAATAAAGTAGCTCCCCTACTGAGAAAATCCAAAATATAAAGAAAATGTGTGCAAGGAATTCGATAAGATGTTGGAAGCTGGGATCATTGAACCTATGGAGGAGTGAGACTGGGTGAGTCCTATGGTAGTTCAGGAAAAGAAGCAGCAGGATGAAATTCCGATATGCATAGACTTGAGGAAGCTGAATGACGCATGCATCCATGATCCATTATTCCCCACACCATTTACAGATGAAGTACTAGAGAATGTTGGAGGACAGGAAGCCTACTCGTTGACAGATGGATTCTCAAGATACCATCAAATCAAGATCACTCCATAGGATTGGAGAAAGACTAGTTTCGCAACTGAGTGGGGTTGCTTTCAATACACAATGATGCCTTTTGGACTCAAGAATGTGCCTGTAATATTTTCACAAGTTGTAGTTACGAATTTTAAGGAATTTATCCACAAATTTTTAGAGGTCTACTTTGATAACTGGACTATGTTTGGGTTGGTCGAGGGCCATGTTGCTAGTCTGCGCCTTATGCTGGATACCTGTCGATGACATCAAATAGTCCTTAACATTAAAAATTGCATATTATATGTATTGTATGGGATAGTTTTGGGTCTTGTGGTTCGCAAGCATGGATTGATGGTAGATCCTACCGATATTGTAGTCGCCATCAATTTGGAGGCCCCAAAGAATGTTAAACAGCTTCGTGCAACGTTGGGCCACATCGGATATTACAGGAAGTTCATCAAGGAAAATACACAAAGAATTGCGCTGATGGAAATATTGTTGAAAAAGGATGCAACATTTTGTTGAGACGAGGATTGTAAGAGAAGTTTGGATGTTTTGAAAGAGAAAATGGTTACCCACCCATTTTAGTATTCCCAGATTGGAAGATGGAGTTTCATGTTCATGTAGATGCATCTTGTATTGTGATAGGAGTAGTACTAACCCAACCAAGCAAAGGAGATATTGACCACCCTATAGCATTCGTGAGTAGGAAGTTGTCGACGAAAGAAAATAACTACTCGACCACAAAGTGTGAAGAACTAGTGATGGTCTATGCACTACAGAAATTTTAGCACTATCTGTTAGGAGCGCACTTCAAGATGTATATAGACCATTCTGCTCTGAAATACTTCGTCAACAAGCTTGTGTTGGGGGAGGAATTTTTGCAGGTGGTTTTTGCTATTCTAGGAATATGATTTTTAGGTAATCGTGAAGCCAAGACGCTTGAATGTTGGACCTGAACACCTCTTACGGATTGAAATTGGTGATGAGCCTACAAGTTTGGAGGAAGGGTTACCTGATGCGCATTTCTTCGCCATCCGGGTCGCAAACAATCACTTCACTAATATAGTTCAGTTATTTTCTATGGGATCAGCCCCGAAAGGATATTCGATGTAATAGAATAAATAATTGGTGGTCCGAGTAGCTGACTTCTTCGTGATCACCAAAAATTTGTACAAAATGGCCTGTGATGAAATACCAAAGTATGAATGAAAAAGCATTCTAGCATAAGCACATGGAGGAGTAGAGGGAGGTCATTATGCAGGTAGAGTGACTATGCAGAAGATCCTCTGCGTAGGGCTTTGGTTACTGAATGTACATAAGGAATCACATATGTATTGTAGGGCATGTGATGTTTGTTAGAGGACGGGGCGACCATCGTAAAGGGATGAATTTCCACTAAATCCGCAAATAACGTTGCAGTGTTCGACAACTGGGCGATAGACTTTGTGGGTCCAATTCAGCCACCAGGGAAAAATATCGGGGCTCGATACATTAATACTACAACTGAATACTTGACCAAGTGGGTGGAGGCACAACCAGTGAAAGACTGTAGTGCATCTACAGCCGCAAACTTTATCTTTGAATGCATCTTGTCTCGGTTTGGATTCCCTAAATTTTTAATGAGTGATAGGGGAACACACTTTTTAAATAAAACCATTGCTACAATGCTTGAGGAATTCTAGGTATATCATCTGAAGAGTACGCCTTATCATCCTCAAGCTAATGGCATGGTGGAAGCTTTCAACAGGATTTTGGAGACCACCTTGACAAATATTTGTAATGCGAAGCGGAATGACTGGGATATGCGCATACCAGCGATGCTTTGGGAGCATAGGACCACTTGTAGGAAGTTGACAAGCCAAACCCCATTCAGATTAGTATATGGGCAGGAGGCTGTAATGCCCATGGAATACATTGTGCCAAGTTTGCAGATTGTATCATTGACTGATATGGCTGATTGTGATACTATGGAGGAGCGTCTCACACACCTGGTAGAACTGAATGAATACCATTTCCTAATAGGATTTCATCAGTGGGTGTAGAAGGACCATGAAAAGGAACGGCATGATCGCCACATCAAATAGCGCACCTTCAAGAATGAATATTTGGTATTGCTATATGACAGTAAGTTTACAAAGTTTCCTGGAAAATTTCAAATGCATTGGCTAGGACCCTATGTTGTTAAGGAAATTATAGATGGTGGCACAGTTCAGCTCGCGAAGACGAATGTCGAATTATTCAGGGAAAACTCAATGGTAGTCAATTGAAGCTGTATAGGGCTGATTCCACCCATGCGAATGACTATATTACTGCAGGATAGTCTTAGTACTCCAGGCAGCTGCAAGGAAGTATGGGACTCTAAACTACATTACCCGAAAGTTGGAAAACCGAAGTAAGGGGGCTACATGATGGGTTGAAGTAAGGTTTCAAGGGAAGCTACATTGAAAAAGTTGCGCCAAAAGACTAGGTGCCACATGGCCTAACTGAAAAATGACTGTTGAAATCACTGTAGATGATTGGATGGAAAATTTTCCATTGAAAGGAGTAGGGAAGATGCATTTATGGAGCATGCCTTTGGAAAATTTCGGGCAAAGATGCATTAATGATCAGAAATTGGAGGGAACGGTTGGATTTGAATTTAAAATCATCTATAAATATGGCATGCTGCACAACATTCGAACACTTTGCTTTCTGAGAGTTTGTATTGAGATTTTTCACCTTTTTGTGTGCCAAGTGAAAAACTGTATGTCTGGGCCAAATGGGAAGAGCTCTTTTCATGATTAGGGTTAGATGACGTACCTGACTTTCTCCGTGAGCGTTTTCTGGCCAGAATGACTGCAACTCCCCCTGGGATGAAAGCAGTGCCATCTGTCCCTGCATAATTTTTGACTACGGCAGCTAGGTATCCTAGACCTAAGCCTTTTGTATCTCAACCTTTTGTGTCCATGGTGACATATAAGAAGTAGAAGAAATCGCAACAGGTCCTTGTGACGTAGTCACCATGGAAAAACCCCACAGAAGTCTGCAAGAAGGGGAAGATGGATTAGTCACAACAACCGATAGAGCCGATGTATTTGGATGAAGAAGAACTGCACAGAGGCATCAAGGAAATTGTTGTTGAGGAGGGTGAGCCTATGACTCGGCTACCAAAGTATATTTTTCCATGCAAGGCCATAGCTAAAGTGCCAAAAGATCTAGACAACGCAAATTTTATGGCTTCCACACCACTTTTTCTAGAGAAGGTGGTGTTTGAGGGTGTGTTGTTGGCTCACATACCAACACTCAAGATGGAGGATTGGGACTTAGGGGACCATGATAAGTCCCCTTATTTGGTGCCCCCAAATACATGTCCAATGTATACTATGAAGAATCGGAGGTTACATGGTTGGAACCAATGAGGTGGGTAGTTGGTGTTGGGCCTGCGAGGCTCTTGAACATGATTTGGGTGCCGCATTTCAATGGCACCAACATAAAAACCATCTATGTGTGCCAATTTCTCACACTAGTGCACAATGGGTGTCTCTGGCTAGGAGAAACCATCCTAATTATTGACATGCTAATCCACCGGATCAGCTTACTACCATACTAAGGAGTGGATCCTGCAAAAGCATTTGGATGTAAAATGCAGGAAAAGAATCTCACGAACCAGATGAAGAGCGAGTTTGGCTTGATAAAGAAATCGCTCAGATACTCTATCCACTCTATCTCGGATCCTGCGGTGTAGTTTTCCGCACAGATATTAGCAGGGAAAATAATGCGCAAGTGTCGCACAGAAGAAGTATCGACACTGCTATAGGGATTAGTGCATGGGATTTTGGTGATGGAGATACCCTCAAGGATCTTCCTGGCATCATTGGCAGACAGTTAGATTAGCTGCAGCTGGCCTTGAGATACATGCACAGATATGTATTAGTGAAATGAGAATTGAAGTAGGAAGAAGGATTGTTACCTCAGGTATTAGTGTGGTGTTGCTGGAGAGCGCAAAGTAGTGGAGTGGAAGACACCTCAACTAGATCCAAGATCAATACCTGCACATAAATAAGATGAGGCATAATATCATATCATATAAATTCAACAATCAATACATTAATACATAGGGATATCTAACTGCATATATCTAATCCACTCATAATCATTAACGTTGCATAAACATGTAAATAAATCACAATACCAATTCCATGGAGTGGACAACACAATTGCAGGTCTATATTAATGATAGAAAAGAGTGATTACAACCATTGGTTGCATCAGCCTTCCCTTACTCTTCCAACTTTTCTCTTTCTCTCTCTTCTTAACCTCTTGAAGAGTCGATGTCTAATACTAGCTTGGACAGTCAAATAGGCAATCCTTTCAAATGTTTCGACCTCTTCCATAATGGTCATAGCCTCACATATTTAGCATGAGAGGATAAGCCTTGCCAAATCCCTCATGAGTTCCTTTGGGCAAAATAAGAGATGTTTCCATGATTTTATGCTCTTTCTCTATTTGTAGACTCCATTAGGAATAGTAATTCCTCCAAATAGGTCAAATCTGGATGTTTCCCTGCTTTTATGAGCTAACATAGGAGTGAATATAGGGATATTTCTCATTCAACTTGTTCCTTTGACTCATAAAGACTCATTTATCTTGACTAACATTGTTCCCGAGGTAACAAATAGAGTTACCCTAGGTACTAACACACATGATGCATGGCCAGGAAGCTTTATAAAGAAGGTTGTTAGTTCCTGGAGAGCATTAGCTTGAAAAATAGGTCTATGAACTTGGTCAGTCTTTCAGTCATCTTGCCTTTCTCCTCTGAGCTGATGAAAAGGTCATTTTCCTGTGTAACAGATGCCCCATAAAGTGTGAGATCAGAGGTAGAGACGATGGCCGAAATACTTTATATAACTGTCGATTTCTTTGAAAAAAGAGAGAGAGGATCGGAGCTTTGGGAATATGAGAAAGCGGATACAACACATATATAAAACATCTATATATGTTGAGAGAGGAAACAACGTTGAGTGATGTAAGCCACTACCCAAGCTCTTGATTTCTATTTCACCTTAACAACATAGTTCAATACATGTGAATAAAGGTGTTGAGGTCGAACATGTACGAAATCGTCTAATTACCAGTCAATAATGGAGACTGTTAACAGATGCGAGGATGGCCACCGATAATGGTGATGGTCTCCAAGATGCACAGTACAATCTAGCAAGTGTGAATAATGTTTTTTTCGTCGAACACTCATAGAATCGTTTAACCAAGAGCCAATAATGAAAACCCCTGACCAAACACAAGGTAACCTGCCACTGATGTTTGCAAGTTCCAAGGCACTAAAGTGTTTCTGGGTCTGCTTCCTAGATAGAGTGTTGAAGTCGATAGGAAGAGACTTGTTGAAAGGTAGGCAATAATGTGTCCTACATTAGTCAACACAAAATGGGACAAGAATGATTGATTTTTGAGGAATAGTTTGAGAATTGGGTCAAATCGACAGAGGGCAAGATGGAAGAATATGCTTGATGGTTTGATGGAGGAAACAGAAGATAAAGGTTTTCCCTTGAACAATAGAAGGCACGACACAAAGGTTTTAACCATGCAACACTAGACTCATGAACACCAAAGAGTGTTAGGATACAGAGATGCAAGAACATCGGGGTATATAGGCTAAACTCATAGGATGGTAAGGTTCATATTGAGAGGTCATCACAAGGAAGGTTTTGCTGAGGGAGTGCCATGTTCAAGGGATCGATTGCTGCCAAAAAAATCTTTTCAAAATACCGACATAGAGAAATTTTATTGTCCACTTTCCCCATCTGATTAATTTAGTGAGTCCAAATAGGTAAACTCGATGGTCTTTTCATATTTCGAGAGTCTGAAAAGATCATAAAGAGCGACTCCAGGGTGGTCCCTTTGTCATAGTTTTTAACCGGGTGCAATAAAGTTTTAATAGTATACCCGAAAAGGTTCCTTTTATGTAATTTAACATACTAAGTCCGGATAACGAGATAAACTTACGCTCAATAGATGTTTTCCTCATTTTGTTACAAGTACGAGGAGACGAAGTAAACTCGATATTCATTGTGAAATTTTTATGAGTCACGCGAAGACAAACTCAATAGATCTTCATAAACTTTTAACAAGTCAAATGAAGAAAACTCGAGGTACCTTTTTCAGTTTAATGAGCAACAAAAAAGAGGTAAAATAATTGCTCATACCTTCTATGTTGATTTAACAAGCCTGAAGAAGGGAAAAACTCAGGGATTTTTCAATTTAAGAGCGAGAAAGAGTCCCAAACAAGAAAGTGCTCATATCATCGTCGTAGAAGTTTAACGAGCATGATGACGAAAACTTGAGGATTTTTCATTTCAAGAGCGAGAAAAGATCCCATAAAAGAAAGCGCTCATAGAGAATCAAACATGGGCATTTATGCAATTCATCCCTGAAAGTCCTTTCATCAAAACATGAGTAATTTTTTACAATATGTCGACAAGGCACCTGATAAATAACATAGGAAATGAACTACTTCTACTCTAATGACTTTAAATAAGATAATTCATACCTCCATAGTGACTATAAGGGAGTTTTTGAGCCTCCATTTTCACTATTTGCATCATCTTAGTGCTGTGAGAGTGTTCTGGAGCTAAAGAGGAGCAGATCTTCCATGGACGATTACGAGAAATCCAAGCAACCATTCAACTTGCCATCTTAGAGATGAGCCAAGCACCCTCACTCAGCTGCAGGCATGCCCACTTGCCATGTCCTGTTTTCAGCACTTGGCATGCTATGAATTTTGTCAAAGGGTGGCAAATGTCAGAGTCCATCATGTGTTGGCCCACCCTTTTGCACTTCATCTACAAGGAGGCCAATCTATCCTGGCTGGGGTCACTTTCACCTTGACACCAGAGGCTATATCAGTGGCAACAGGGATACCAAACATTGGGGAGCAGTGGCATAAGAAGAAGAAGGTGGAGAGGCATCCCTATGAGCCTTACATCAAGAACAGCTGCTTGAGCCAGCTCACCAGAGTTTTTCCATTCAGGTTTTTGAGGGATGAGTATGCCCCACTCATGAGATTGATCATGAACTATTTCAGTTGTGAGGGGAGGTTTTCTCGCCTTTATGCCTATCACATCCGCTTGCTCATGCACTTCACCACGGTGCAGATGATGAGCCTCCCATTTTTCATCTGCAGCAACATTGAGAATATGAAAAAATTCATGCAGCGCAAGACCCCACAATAGCAGCTAAACAGTGTCTATCATTTTTTTCTCATCCAGATCTTGGTAGACCAACAGTTGGGATTGCAGGGTATTTCTTGGGAGGACTTCATCTCCCATGATTTCTTTAACGCCCCACCGGTGATATCAGAGGCAGAACATGAGGTGGGAGGTCCTTCACATTAGTTTGAGAATGAGGTGGGAGGTCCTTCACATCAGTTTGAGCATGAGACAGGAGGTCCTTCAGATCAGTTTGAGCGCCATGAGACTGCCACCATGCCAGTATACATCACATACCAGAAGGGCAGTAGACCATTGTTTGCAGCAGCAAAGCCAGTGTTATCTCCACTCGGGGTGGAAGGGGCCTCACTTCCTACATCAACACCACAGGAACAGGGTAAGGGCAAGGAGCCAGTGCAGGAGGAAGGGCCATCAGTCGAGCAGGAGACCGAGTTTGTTCTCCTCCAGGATGATGAGACAGATGCAGAACCTATAATTGCTGAGCTGGGAGAGATCATTCAGGAGCAGCAGTCTGTGATTGAGAACCTATCCCTGGACTTGGATAGGGCCAAGTGGAACGTGTAGTATCTGGAGTAGAGGAACAAGCAACTAGAGGATCGGCTAGCTGAGATAGAGCTGCAAATGATCAAGGAAAACCGGCGACACATCCTGGCAGCACAAGGCAGACCTATGGATCAAAGAGATGAAGATCGGGAGTATGTGTTAGAGAAAGTGAACGTTCACTTGGAGCAGCGGTTGGACAAAGAAAACAGGGAGAAACACATTTTGAGGTGCATGACTCATCACTACCAGGCCCGAAACATGAGTTCCAAAGCAAGAATCGGGAGCCTAAAGGCAAAATTGAGCAAAGCGACAAAAGAGGCAAAGGAGGCAAAGGAGGAAAATGAGTAATATCAGCTTCAAATCTTGGCTGAGGCTTCCTTGGAACAGCCAACCACTTCATAGGGAACCCTCAGCCCAAATTTCAAAAAATTTGGGCAAATTTTGGTCACAGGCAAATTTTTTGGGCACAAAACAGGAAATTCCTCCCTGTGTGCTGCGCCACTAGCGCGACGCTAAAAATCTAGGACTCCAATCGAGGAATGGCTTGCATATTTGGATTCATCATCGAAAAATACTACTACTGGTGTCTGGACAAGAAATTTTGACAAGATCTGGGCTTCTTAAAGGTCAAAAAACACCCAAAAATGGCCTCTCTGCCACTTTTTTGACACACAGAAAGCAGTCTTGGGAGAATGAAGATTTGGAGGGGAAAATGAGCACCAAATTGAGAAATTCTAGTGGGGTTAGAAAGTAGATAGGACAGGATTTCCAACAAGCCCACTTGAGCACATTTTGGACACTTTCAAGTGCCCCAAAATAGTCTCCAAAGTGGCGTGACGCACAAAGAATTTGGCGCGGCGCACATGGGAAAAAACTGCGAATTTGGTCCCGTTTCGCGAAATTTTGGGTCGCAACTTCTCCAAGTGGGCCCGGTCATATACACTTCGGTTTCTTGGCACCAAAGGTGGAATTTGAAGAGTTTTCACTCCAGATGGGCATCTATCCAAGTGGCAAAAGAATGCAAAGGGTCACCACAGCCAAATGTCACGCTTGAGAACATTGCATCTGTAGCTGATGGTTGGCTCTCCATCTCCTTTTCGAAATGATTTGAGTAACTTCCCAACCCCTGGGCATTCCATCTCTTCTCTACACATTCTATATATTGTATGCAAGTTATTTGCAAAGGGTTGGCTAGCTTGTAACTTCTGGGAGATTGTGGGAAAGAAACTCTGTTTCTGCACTGTGTATTCTTTACAGAGAATTAATGAAAGGCAGCGGCTCTATTTCATGAGATTCTTGTGGTCGTGAGTGTAGAAAATGCGTTCTTATGTTCCATATGTATCTTGTTATGTTTCATATTTCATTTCATGCTTCATTTCAATGAAATTTTCTAAGTGAGATTAGGTAGAATTCAATTTATATTGCTCTGCCTGTGGGAAAATTTCATGTACAGTGTTATTCTTCTGTTGAAAAGGATTCATGCGACCATGCCCTTTTCACTCTCTTCAAAAATATTTCCATTCTGCATTACCTTAAGTCGAAATTGTTGCACTTGCCGCCTGCCTTGTCTCACGGAATAATCTGTGCTTTCATTTTCAATTCTCTGTTCTTTGCTGAGCGCCAGTCCCATATACATCTCAGAAGCTCAGTCACTTCATAAAATATTTTCCAAAATCCCTTTTCACTTACTAGCCTAAGGTAAATATTGCATTGTAAGTCATCTCAGATCGTTTTTGATCATCTATTCGCTGAGTGTGACAAGGAGAGAGCCCTCTCCTGCTCTGGTAGGGCTAGCTACCAGACTGAGCGTGGTTTGTGGTTACCCTAATTTTTGCCTTCCTTCAGCCTAATGCAGATTTAGGTGCTAACATAGTAGCGGCCATACTGGGGAGCAAGTTGAAAATCAAATCCCCTTGTTTCATAAGAATTCTAGGCTTCCAGATGATGAGCTTAGGATCAGAAAGGCTGAGTAAGTTGGTTGTGTCCCATAATTTATCCCAATAGCACGCTGGCTTCGAGACTATATACCAGAGCAAATCTAGACCCGGACCCTCCTCATATTTACAAAAATCCCAATTTGATCCCAAGACTCCTTCGTCAAGAAAGCACCATAACTCCCGTGTTCAAATCCCATTCATGTCCCGACATTTTTGAGTATCTTGAAGAGCTTGAGTTTGACGAACGGTTTGAGATATCTTTGTTTGAGTCTAAATCCGAAAGGGCTGTTGATTATACCATCCCCAATCCGAAATTTCTTGTAGACCTTGAGACAGAAAGGGCTAATAGATTAATTGATAATTATATTGCCACACAGCCCCAAACTCCAAGCACAAACCCCTTGCAAACTGTGCACACTCCTCCAACACCTCCAAGGCCAAATCCACCAAGAATGATGGCTGCCTGTTTTGCTCCTCTTGTTCTGCCCCCAGTCCTAGATGACATGCCAAATGACTATTAAAGTAAAATCTCGTTTTTTGATGGCACTCCTAACAGTATTACAGCTCAACAACATGTGGATAAAATGGCAGATTTCTATGAACTTCATGAGATCGATGCAGAGAACGTGGCAATGAGGCTCTTTGTACAAACATTTGCAGGTGATGTGAGGAAATGGTTCAGAGGTTTGATGGCTGTAAGCATCACCACCTTGGCTGAGCTACAAAGACAATTTTTGAATAGGTGGGAAGTAAAAAAGAATCCCTTTCAAATTCTGGCCGAATACGAGAAAATCAAACACAATGCCGGTGAGTCGGTCCAAGATTATTGTGTTAGATTTAATGCAGTCTACAACAAAATGCCAGACCATCTAAAGCCACCTGTGGGACTAGAAATCATGAAGTTTCCGGATGGTTTTGATGCTGACATGGCGTACCAATTAAGAGAGAGAGAACCGACTACAATGGAAGACATCCAGAAAATTGCAGTCAGCGTTGAGGCTAACCTGTTGTCCAAAAGAGCAAGAGCGAAAGCAGAGAAGAAAACCACGGTGAAAGAAGAATCTTCTTCAACAGATCAATTGCTCAAAAAGGTAGAACATATGATTGAAAGGGTAAAACTTGACAAGCCAGAGACACAAGTTAGGAATCCTAACTTTCGTGGCCAACAGCAGCCACAATATAGGATAAGACAAAGAGATCAACGGACTAAAGAGCAGAAAGCACAACAGCCGGTACAAACACCTTTGCAGCAGAATTTTGTGCATGGACCGGAGTCAGATGAGGATGGGAATGTAATAGGCGAGGAAAACCATCTCTTTACTCCAGATGAGCTGCCTACTTACATCACTGAGGAAGAAGAATGTGCAGTGAATTCAGCTACACACCAAGACATTGATTTTATTCTAGCTAACGAAACCGTGTTGGAAGAAGAGTGAGAAGAATATCAAAGGGGGTATATGAATGCTTTGTCCATACAACAGTAGCGATATTCCCTTAGGAATAGAGATGTATTGGCCAGATCAATTCAGAAAAAGAAGGAGGATGAAACAACAAAGAAGGATCCATCAGCTACACAAAGAAAGGGAAAAGAGGCAGTTGTTCCGGAGAGCAGCAAATCAAAGTTAGTAGAACAATCACAGCAACCAGCCACATCAAAAGAGAAGGAAAGGAAAGAGATCCGAGTCAAAGGGGTAGAAAGAACTCCCGCTTTCAGCCTAGAGAATGAGATTTCTAAGCTAAAGGTATCCATCCCTTTGACTGAAATCATGAAGAACAATGGTTACAGAGGACATATTTCTAAAATGTTGAATTTGGACCCAATGTCCAACATGGTAAACATGGAAGATGATCAGCCTGAAATGATTTTTTGGCCAGCAACGAATGGTGAGTCTCCTGAGAGCGAGGTGCCACCCTTCTATATCAGTTTAAGATTGCATGACTTTGTGCTACACGATGCCATGTTCGATTCCGGAGCTTCTCACAATCTCATGCCCAAGGCTATCATGGATAAGCTTGGTCTGGACATCACCCGCCAATATCATGATCTATATTCATTCGATTCTAGTAGAGTAAGGTGCATAGGGCTCATCAAAGACTTAGTTGTGAGTTTAGATCAGCTTCCTATGAAAAACGTTCTGACGGATGTAGTGGTAGTAGACATTCCTCCAAGGTTTGGCATGCTTCTTTCCAGGTCTTGGGTAGAAAAATTGAAAGGGACACTACAACTGGATTTCTCCTATGCAACAATCCCGGTGTTTGGACAGATGAGGAAATTATATCGGGAACAAAAGATGAAATATATGAACACAAGCAAGGAGAAACCGATAAATCATCCTATAAACTATGTACATACAGATTTAGAGTCTTTTGTTTTGTTTTCAGATAGTTTAAATGAGATAGATAGTCAGATAGTAGAAGCAGATGACATTCCAGAGATAACAGAAAATTTTAGAGAGATTTTGAAGAAAGAAGGACGAGAAAATCTGTAAAAGATTGGGCAATCAGCTGAAAACGATGGACATCAAGCAAACAATGGACAACAAAAAGATTTTTAGCATTTGCAAGAAGAAGAAGAAGGCTTGTGGACCATGGATTTTGATGGAGCGGTAGGGAATGATGGTGCTGGTATTGGTATTTGGGTACGCAGTCCTTTCTCTACCCCAATCAAAGTGCCTAGCAGCGTGATAGTTTGCTCCTACAAGCTGGCCTTTCAATGTTCCAATAATGAAGCTGAATATGAAGCTCTGATTGCTGGCCTAAAGATTCTTAGGAAGCTGAATGCGAAGAGGATTTTAGTATATGGTGACTTCGAGTTGGTGATAAAACAGGTCAGAGGTGAGTATCAAGAAAAACATCCTAGGATTCGGGCCTATCATAATGCAGTTTTGGACATCTTGAAGCTATTTTCCGAATACACCTTGACATGTGTGCCACGAATACAAAATAGTATTGCTGATGCTATTGCCAAGGCAGCGAGCAGCTTGAAGATCTCCATGAACTCCAACAATAAATTTTAAATCCATGTCAAGCACCGTCCAACCATTCCAGACAATTAGCGACATTGGTAAGTGTTCCAAGATGATGAGGAGATTAAGGATTTTCTTCTCAACAAAGGCAAGTTCAAAGAAACCTTAATTGATTTGGAAAATGATGATAACAAAGGGAATGGTACAGAAGAAGTGCAGATCAATCAAATGGACGTATTACAGCTGAAGAATAACATCATTCCTAAAGGCTTGATACCCCTAGAGGAACTTTTTGATCAGGATGATGTAGCCCGCAAGCCAACTTTGCAGCCAACGGAGAAAGGTGTAGAAGAAGTCAACATCGGTACAGCTGCCAATCCAAAGTTAGTGAAATTGTCCAAAGCATTACCGCCAAAAATCAAGGACAAATATATCAGTTTGATGGCTTCATTTGCAGATGTATTTGCTTGGGATTATTCTGATTTAAAGACCTATGATAGGAATATTATTCAGCACACAATACCCATCAAGCCCAATCAGAAACCATTTAGACAAAAGTTGAGAAGGATCAATCCAAAATTGCTGCCATCCATCGAAAAAGAGGTAAATAGGTTGTACAAATCAAGTATCATTGTGCCTATCAGATTTTCAGATTGGATATCTAACTTAGTGCCTGTACGAAAGAAGACCGGTGAGATCCGCCTATGCATCGATTTCAGAAATCTAAACAAGGTCTCATTGAAGGACAACTATCCGTTTCCCAAGATGGACCATATAATTCAGCGAGTAGTGGGAGCATCTCATATGTCGCTGCTTGATGGTTATTCCGAATATAACCAAATTTCTGTCCATGAAGATGATAGAGATAAGACAGCATTCACAACTCCATGAGGAACATTTCACTATGCCAAAATGCCATTCGGTTTAAAGAATGCAGGTGCCACATTTCAGCGTGCAATGGACTTGGTGTTTGCAAATGAGAAGGATGTGTTTTTGGTGGTGTACTTGGATGACTTGATGGTGTTTTCAAAATCTGATGAAGAGCACATGCATCACCTAAAAATTGTCTTTCAAAAATGCAGGAAATATGGCCTATTGCTTAATCCTAAGAAGAGCTTGTTCGCCATGGAGGAAGGAAAATTACTTGGGCATATCATTTCAAAAGATGGCATCCGTATAGACCCAGCACGTGTCCAAGCAATTCAGCAAATCGATCTGCCTAGGAACAAAAAGGAGATACAGTCATTCAATGGTAAGATGAATTTTCTGCGTCGTTTTGTGCCTAATCTTGCGGAACACTTGAAAGAAATGACCAACATGCTTAAAAAGGATAGCCAGGTGAAATGGACAGATGAGGCTGTAAAATCTTTCAACTTGGTCAAATTGGCCCTTTCTTCAGCTCCAGTTCTAGTCAGCCCGGATTACACTCAAGATTTCATATTGTTTTCATTTGCTTCTGAGCACACTATGGCAGCGGTACTATTGCAGAAGAGGGATGATCATGAAAGACCCATTGCATTCTTTAGCAGGGCTATAAGGGATGCATCTTTGAAGTACAACATCATTGAGAAGCAAGCCCTGGCATTGGTGAAGGCACTGAAGGATTTCCGGGTGTATATCCTACATTCTCACATTCTGGCCTATGTTCCTAATACTGCTGTGAAAGATGTTTTAGTGCAGACAGATCCGGAAGGGAGAAGAGGCAAATGGATTGCAGCCTTGCTAGAATACGATGTGGAGATAAAGCCTACAAAGCTGGTCAAAGGACAGGGTTTGGCGAAGCTAATGGCTGAATCAAATTTGCATGCATTGGACATAAATATGATCGCTGCCATGTCCGAGGAGAATGATGAAGGAAATTTAGTTCAGGTATCCGAAATGTTTGCTTTGTCCCCGAGGTACTCTGATATAATATATGTGCTGAAAAATCTATCACCACCGCCCAGCATGGCTAGAAACAAAGCGAGAACACTCAAATTGAAGGCTGCCAAGTTTTGTATCTTGAATTTTGCACTGTATTGGAAAGATCCCGGTGGCATTTTGTTAAACTGTCTGGTGGAAGAGGAGGCAAAGAAAGTCATGGAGGATTTCCCCAGAGGAGAGTGTGGTGGACATCTTTTTTGGAAATCAACAACGAACAAAATTTTGAGAGCAGGGTACTACTGGCCTACTTTGTTTGTTGATGTGCATAAGATGGTAAAGCGCTGTCATAAGTGTCAAATTTTCGAAGGTAAACAGAAATTACAGCCTTTGCCACTTAAGCCTATCAAAGTGAGCACTCCATTCTAGCAATGGGGGTTGGATTTCATTGGGGAAATTCATCCCACCTCTTCCGGACAGCATAGGTGGATCCTTACAGCGACAGACTATTTCACAAAATGGATTGAGGCAGCCCCTACCAGAAAAGTGACGGACACGATAATCATTTCATTTCTTGAAAATAACATCTTGTCTTGCTTTGGTTGTCCAAACAAAATAATCACTGATAATGCAGCAGCTTTCAAATCGAAAAGGATGGTAGAATTTTGTCACAAATATCACATAATTTTGGGTCATTCAACTGCCTATCATCCGCAAGGCAATGGATTGGCGGAATCTTCGAATAAATCTTTGGTCAACATCATCAAGAAGCTGCTGGAAATAAATAAGAAGAGCTGGAACAAGAGGCTGGTCCATGCACTTTGGGCAGATCGAATCAGTCAGAAAAAGTCTATTGGTATGTCACTGTTTGAGCTGGTTTATGGAGTGGACACGGTATTTCCCGCTTCCCTTGCTACCCCGGTGGTCAAGCTTCTTTAGGACACCGGCAGTGAGGAAGATCCCATGCAGAGAAGGCTGAACCAAATGATCCACTTGCAGCAAACAAGAGAGGAAATTTTCAAGAACTCATCCAAGTTGCAGGAGAAGATAAAGAAAATCTATGACAAAAAAGAAAAAGCGGATAAATTTCAGTTGGATGATGTGGTGTTCAAGTGGGATGCAAGGAATGAAGAGAAAGGCAAGCATGGAAAGTTCAAAAATCTGTGGAAAGGTCCTTTCAAAATCGCAACATATAGAGGTCAGAATGCCTTTCTTCTGAAGGAAATGAACGGGGAAGATTGTCCTGGAGGGCCGATCAATGGTCAACTGCTCAAGTGGTATCACTATTGATCTATCAACGCTAGTTCCACTATCATTGTAAATACCATTTTTATTTCAGTTTGGTTTCAGTATGTAAATTCAGTTTTTGAGTTATTCCAATTGTCAAGTTTGAGTCAATTTCTTGGTTATTCCAATTTTATAAATAAGTCAGAGTCTTGTGTTGTTTATCAAAATGATGACTCCATAGCGCAATGGACAAAAGGAAATATCTAGCTCCTCCAGAGATCTGTTGTTCTTGTCACCTCCAAGGAGATACCATCCCCCATTGGAGCCAATGTTAGAGTCGGTCTGGTCAGCCCTCCGTTAGAGATCAAAGCTCTTTGTGCATTTCAATTTTAGGTGTCCCGCTCCATCCGCTCATCTGCATTACGCTAGGGACATGTCATGATCTAACAGAGAAAGTCATGTTACTCATCTTCCCTCATGTCTGGCCCCTGTTGGCTTAGGTCTTTGTCCATAATCACTGAAAATTCATGATAGTCAAGGTCTAGTCATATTGCAGGACAAAGTCCTTTTTATTGCTGGGTCTAGGAAATCATCAATGTGGTCTTTGAAAAACATGTCCAAAACAAGCCATGCAGGCCGGAGGGAGACCTTATATAGCTATGGTTCAGAAAGCTTCATCATCACCTGAAAGGACATCGACTCTTCTTCAAAACTCAGTTTTTAAGAAAAGTCAAACAAGGTCAACTATGACAAAATTTTCCCAAAAAAACGCCAGTTGACTTTTTCAGATGCATTCATGGTTTTCATGGCCAAGTGCCCAGTCACACAGTCCCCACAAAGAAATGCCGAAATTCCCATCATGAGAGCCAAAATTTCAAAGAAAAAATGAAAAGCAGAGTGTTTTAAAGTCAATGAAAAAAGTGCAAAATTGAAACATTAGAAAGTGGGTTTTCAAAGAAGAAAAAATTAAACCCAACTCTCCCAAGCCTATATATACTTGTTTTTGTCCAAAACAAAAACCATTTGTGCTTTGGCAAGCTTGGAGAGAAATTACAAAGGTGAGAGAGCAAATTCATGAGGGTTTGAGTGAAGGAGAGCCGGTTTCCAAAGGGCGCGGCGCATACACCAGGGCGCGCGGCGCACACAGAGGGCGCGACGCACTGGCAGCCAGCCCACAGTGCAAAATCAACAAGGGTGCAACGCACTCAGGGTGCACGGCACACTAGGCTTGGCGCGCGACGCACACAGCTAGGGAGCTCAAAACATTTGCAAATTTGTTTTATATCCCGGTTGAAAGCTAGCAAGCAAGAGGTAGGCTCAAATGAAACCTCTTCTCTACCAATTTGGTCAATGGTTTGGTGTTTCTAAGATGTTGAATGATATCCAAAGCACATTGGCCATCCATGAAAATAATCATCAAAGCAAAAATGATAAACGGGGTTGTAAATTTGTGAAGACACCACCAAGGTTTTGCTCCCCTCCCCTTGTCCCCTCACTCCTCGTCATTTTCATCTCCATTCCACCTTGTCTCCTAAGGAAACCCCCTAGAAATCTCCACTAAGACCCACACCCGGAGTTCCAAGCAAATTAATGACGTTTGACAGTGCACAGCGAACACACAAGGTTGCGCAGCGCACTCAGGGCGCGCGGCGCACTGGGAGCCTGGCCACAGTGTTAATATTGCACTGGCGCGGCGCATACCCGGGGCGCGGTGCACTGGGCAAAGCGCGCGGCGCATAGGCCTGTGAGCCTAAAAAAGCACCGAATCGCCCAAATTTTTATAAATGGCTCTCAAAATTGCAAAGGTGGCCCTAGATACCTTCACCATTAATCCTCAACTCAAAGAAAAATATGATTTTGGTGACCATGAAATCAAAGGCAAATTTTTTATTAAGTAGACCCAAAAATGACACAAAGAAGGGAAAAAAGCTAGGGTTTTGCTACAGTAACGTGATTGCTAAATATGCTCCTACCCTACCTCTATCAGCTAATTCCCCTGGAGCAGTTTCCCCTAATAGTTACCCTAGCTACATTGTAATCAGATCCATTCATCCCCTTTATTCCTATAGCTCAAAATATCCCAAACCCTACCCCACCAAAACCATACCCCAAACACTCCCAAATCCCTGATAAATTTCTCCTTTAAACCCTATTCCCCTTTTCATCATTCCCCTCCTAACACTCCCCTGTTTTATTGTCCCCTTGGTGACATATTTTCAGAGCATCTATCAGTTTCATTGGATTCAGAGGGCAGCATAAAACTCAGGGTACAAGCAGCAGTAATTGCATCAGAAAATTCATCAGAGTATGAGGTAGGGACCCACAGTGACACATCTTCAGGAGAGAGGGCCCATAGGAGACATCATCGGAGTGGCAGACATCTTAGAGATGAGCCAAGCACCCTCACTGAGCTGCACGCATGCCCACTTGCCATGTCCTATTTTCAGCACTTGGCATGCTATGAATTTTGTCAAAGGGCGGCAAATGTCAGAGTCCATCATGAATTGGCCCGCCTTTTTGCACTTCATCTACAGGGAGGCCAATCTTTCCTGACTGAGGTCACTTTCACCTTGACACCGAAGGCTATATCAGTGGCAACAGGGAAACAAAACATTGGGGAGCAGTGGCATAAGAAGAAGAAGGTGGAGAGGCATCACTATTAGCCTTACATCAAAAACAGCTGCTTGAGCCAGCTCACCAGAGTTTTTCCATTCAGGTTTTTGAGGGATGAGTATGCCCCACTCATGAGATTGATCATGAAGTATTTCAGTTGAGAGGGGAGTTTTTCTCGCCTTTATGCCTATCACATCCGCTTGCTCATGCACTTCACCACGGTGCAGATGATGAGCCTCCCATTTTTCATCTGCAACAACATTGAGAAGATGAAAAACTTCATGCAGCGCAAGACCCCAAGACAGCAGCTAAACAGTGTCTATCATTTTGCTCTCATCCGGATCTTGGTAGACCATCAGTTGGGATTGCAAGGTATTGCTTGGGAGGACTTCATCTCCCGTGATTTCTCCAGCGCCCCACTGTTGATATCAGAGGCAGAACATGAGGTGGGAGGTCCTTCACATCAGTTTGAGCATGAGGTGGGAGATCCTTCACATCAGTTTGAGCATGAGACGGGAGGTCCTTCACATCAGTTTCAGCACCATGAGACTGCCACCATGCCAGCATACATCACATACCAGAAGGGCAGTAAACCATTGTTCGCAGCAGCAAAGCGAGTGTTATCTCCACCCGGGGTGGAAGGGGCGTCGCTTCTGACATCAGCACCATAGGAACAGGGTAAGGGCAAGGAGCCAGTGCAGGAGGAAGGGCCATTAGGCGAGAAGGAGACCGAGTTTTTTCTCCTCCAGGATGATGAGACAGATGCAGAACCTACAAATGTTGAGCTGGGAGAGATCATTCAGGAGCAGCAGTCTGTGATTGAGAACCTATCCCTAGACTTGGATAGGGCCAAGTGGAACGTGCAGTATCTGGAGCAGAGGAACAAGCAACTAGAGGATCGGCTAGCTGAGATAGAGCTGCAAATGATCAAGGAAAATCGGCGACACATCCTGGCAACACAAGGCAGACCTATGGAGCAAAGAGACGAAGACCGGGAGTATGTGCTAGAGAAAGTGAATGTTCACTTGGAGCAGCAGTTGGACAAAGAAAATAGGGAGAAAGACATGCTGAGGTGCATGACTCATCACTACCAGGCCCGAAACATGAGTTCCAAAGCAAGAATCAGGAGCCTAAAGGCAAAATTGAGAAAAGCGACAAAACAGGCAAAGGAGGCAAAGGAGGAAACGGAGCAAGATCAACTTCGAATCTTGGCTGAGGCTTGCTTGGCACAGCAAAGCACTTCATAGGGAACCTTTAGCCCAAATTTCAAAAAATTTGGGCAAATTTTGGTCACAGGCAAATTTTTTGGGCACAAAACAGGAAATTCCTCCCTGTGCGCCACGCCACTGGTGCGACGCTAAAAATATAGGACTCCAATCGAGGAACAGCTTGCATATTTGGATTCAGAATCGAAAAATACTACAACTGGTGTCCGGGCAAGAAATTTTGACAAGATATGGGCTTCTTAAAGGTCGAAAAACACCCAAAAATGGCCTCTCTGCCACTTTTTTGACACACAGAAATAAGTCCTAGGAGAATGAAGATATGGAGGGGAAAATGAGCACCAAATTGAGAAATTCTAGTGGGGTTAGAAAGTAGACAGGACAGGCTTTCCAACAACCCCACTTGGGCACATTTTGGACACCTGAAAGTGCCCCAAAACAGGCTCCAAAGTGGTGTGACTCATAAAGAATTTGGCGCGGTGCACAGGGGAAAAAACTGCCAATTTTCTCCCGTTTCGCGAAATTTCGGGTCGCGACTTCTCCAAGTGGGCCCGGTCATCTACACTTCGGTTTTTTGGCACCAAAGGTGGCATTTAAAGAGTTTTCTCTCCATATGGGCATCTATCCAAGTGGCAAAAGAATGCAAAGGGTCACCACAGCCAAATGTCATGCTTGAGAGCGCTGCACCTGTAGCTGATGGTTGGCTCTCCATCTCCTTTTCGAAATGATTTGAGTAACTTCCCAACCCCTGGGCATTCCATCTCTTCTCTACACATTCTATATATTGTATGCAAGTTATTTGCAAAGGGTTGGCTGGCTTGTAACTTCTGGGAGACTGTGGGAAAGAAACTCTGTTTCTGCACTGTGTATTTTTGACAAAGAATTAATGAAAGGCAGCGGCTCTGTTTCATGAGATTCTTGTGGTCGTGAGTGTAGCAAATGTGTTTTTATGTTCCATATGTATCTTGTTATGTTTCATATTTCATTTCATGCTTCATTTCAGTGAAATTTTCTAAGTGATATTAGGTAGAATTCAATTTATATTGCTCTGCCTGTGGGAAAATTTCATGTACAGTGTTATTCTTCTGTTGAAAAGGATTCATGCGACCATGCCCTTTTCACTCTCTTCAGCAATCTTTCCATTCCACGTTACCTTAAGCCAAAATTGTTGCGCTTGCCGCCTACCTTGCCTCACGGAATAATCTGTGCTTTCATTTTCAATTCTCTGTTCTTTGCTGAGCGCCAGTCCCATATACATCCCAGAAGCTCAGTCACTTCATAAAATCTTTTCCAGAATCCCTTTTCACTTACTAGCCTAAGGTAAATATTGCATTGTAAGTCATCTCAAACTGTTTTCGATCATCTATTCACTGAGCGTGACTCGGAGAGAGCCCTCTCCTACTCTGGTAGGGCTAGCTACTAGACTAAGAGTGGTTTGTGGTTACCCTAATTTTTGCCTTCCTTCAGCCTAAGGCAGATTTAGGTGCTAACAGATACCATACCCATGAATTGGTACTTGGAAACAGAGTTGCAACATGGAACCTCATAATGGGATGTTTTGAAAGAAATTTTTTTGTTAACTTTCAGCTTTGAAGATGGGTTTGAATGTATAGATGAAGCACTACAGACGATCAAAGTCGCAATATTTAAGATTCCTGAGGAACCAGTTACGTGGGTACAGCCAGATTGGAGTACGCAGTTGTTCCATGCACTTGAATGTTATAATGTGACTGCAGAAGAGGGTAAATATGATCCCAAAAACATCAACCTTCCCGATTCCAAAGGACAACATGAAATCAAAGGACTTAAGGCACAAATCCCTGATATATCAGAGCCTTTAAAGACCAAGCAAGTGAATATTGGATTAGAAGTGCAACCGAAGTTTGCGAAGATAGGTGACTATTGGGATGAAGATACAGTTGATAAAGTCACGGAGATGTTGCACGAATATCACGACTTGTTTCCCACCAAGTTCTCTGATCTGAAATGGATAGTAGGGGATATGGGCATCATGAAGATTACTTTAAAGACAGAGGCAAAGCCAATAAATTAGCTCCCCTATTGATCAAATCCAAAATATAAAGAAAATGTGTGCAAGTTATTCGATAAGATGCTAGAAGCTGGGATCATTGAACCTGTGGAGGAGTGAGATTGGGTGAGTCCTATGGTAGTTCAGGAAAAGAAGCAGCAGGATGAAATTCCTATTTGTGTAGACTTGAGGAAGTTGAATGATGCATGCGTCCATGATCCATTCCCTACACCATTTAGAGATGAAGTACTAGAGAATGTTGGAAGAGAGGAAGCCTACTCGTTGACATATGGATTCTCAAGATATTATCAGATCAAGATCACTCCATAGGATTGGAGCAAGACTAGTTTCACAACTAAGTGGGGTTGCTTTCAATACATAGTGATGCCTTCTGGACTCAAGATGTGCCCATAATATTTTCACAAGTTGTAGTTACGAATTTTAAGGAATTTATCCACAAATTTTTGGAGGTCTACTTTGATGACAGGACTGTGTTTGGGTTGGTCAAGTGCCATGTTGCTAGTCTACGCCTTATGCTGGGTACCTGTCGATGACATCAAATAGCCCTTAACATTAAAAATTGCATATTATATGTACTGTATGGGATACTTTTAGGTCTTGTGGTTTGCAAGCATGGATTGATGGTAGATCCTACCAATATTGCAGTCAACATTAATTTGGAGGCCCCAAAGAATGTTAAACAGCTTCGTGCAATGTTGGGCCACACCGGATATTACAAGAAGTTCATCAAGGAAAGTACACAAATAATTGCGTCGATGGAAATATTGTTGAAAAAGGATGCAACATTTTGTTGAGATGAGGATTGTCAGAGAAGTTTGGATGTTTTGAAGGAGAAAATGGTTACCCACCCATTTTAGTATTCCCAGATTGGAAGATGGAGTTTCATGTTCATGTAGATGCATCTTGTATTGTGCTAGGAGCAGTACTAACCCAACCAGGCAAAGGAGATATTGACCACCCTATAGCATTTGCGAGTAGGAAGTTGTCGATGAAAGAAAATAGCTACTCAACCACAAAGTGTGAAGAAATAGTGATGGTCTACGCACTACATAAATTTTAGCACTATCTGTTAGGAGTGCACTTCAAGATGTATATAGACCATTCTCCTCTAAAATACTTGGTCAACAAGCTTGTGTTGGGGGCGAATTTTTGCAGGTGGATTTCAAAGTAATTGAGATTGCTGATGATAGTAACCCATACCCTACACTACGTCGCATTGATTGGGCCTTTGATATGGATGTGGTCATTAATCTCAAAAGGTGCAGAATGACATTCTAAAGGAAGGAGCTCACGGTTATTGTTCCACTAGGTATGGCTGAGGGTGCACGATATACTGAACTAGTCCACAATTATGAAGAAGAAGATGACCTGGATAAGATCTATAATATCACTATGCGTGATGAGGACTGGATCAACCCTACTACAAATGAATGAATCACATGGGATAAGGACAATTCCTGAACTTCAGATTCTGATGAGGAGCTTGAGCATTGGCAGAACCAACTACATGAAGTATCGTTACTATGTTGTAACATACTAACAAAATCGCTTTGATGCATATCCAGCAAGGTACAAAATTTTCCTTATTATGATAGTTTAGAAGATGTTAATTTATTTTTGGATAAGTTTGAAAGGGATGTACCAGAGGAACAACTATTCCAAGCTCTAGATATTGCGCTATGAGTTATGCCTGCCCATTAGTGGGGTACGCATAAAGACAACTTTGTCGATTGGAAGGAGTACCGAAGAATGCTAAAGTTGAGGTTTGGGTATGCCAATACCCGCTTAGTGGAAAAATACATAGGGAAGGATGATCTGCGTGAGAATTTTGCGTGATGTATGAAAGTGTGGGGAGAAGAACCGTAGCCAGAATGGGTTCATATCTTCTGCCACATCTTGGATACCATACCCATGAACTGGTATTTGGAAAAAGAGTTGCGACACAAAACCTCATAATGGGATGTTTTGAAAGAAATTTTTTTGTTAAATTTTAGCTTTGAAGATGGGTTTGAATGTATAGATGACGCACTACAGATGATCAAAGCCACGATATTTAAGATACTTGAGGAACCAGTTACGTGGGTATAGCCAGATTGGAGTACACAGCTGTTCCATGCACTTGAATGTTATAATGTGACTACAGAAGAGGGTAAAGATGATCCCAGAAACATCAACCTTCCCGATTCCAAAGGACAACACAAAATCAAAGGACCTAAGGCGCAAATCCTTGATACATGAGAGCCTTTAAAGACCAAGCAAGTGAATATTGGATTAGAAGTGCAACCAAATTTTATGAAGATAGGTGACTATTGGGATGAAGATACAGTTGATAAAGTCACGGAGATGTTGTGCTAATATCACGACTTGTTTCCCACCAAGTTCTCAAATCTGAAAGGGATAGTAGGGGATCTGGGCATCATGAAGATTACTTTAAAGCTAGAGGTGAAGCCAATAAAGTAGCTCCCCTACTGAGAAAATCCAAAATATAAAGAAAATGTGTGCAAGGAATTCGATAAGATGTTGGAAGTTGGGATCATTGAACCTATTGAGGAGTGAGACTGGGTGAGTCCTATGGTAGTTCAGGAAAATAAGCAGCAGGATGAAATTCCGATATGCATAGACTTGAGGAATCTGAATGACGCATGCATCCATGATCCATTATTCCCTACACCATTTACAGATGAAGTACTAGAGAATGTTGGAGGACAGGAAGCCTACTCGTTGACAGATGGATTCTCAAGATACCATCAAATCAAGATCACTCCATAGGATCAGAGAAAGACTAGTTTCGCAACTGAGTGGGGTTGCTTTCAATACACAATGATGCCTTTTGGACTCAAGAATGTGCCTGTAATATTTTCTCAAGTTGTAGTTACGAATTTTAAGGAATTTATCCACAAATTTTTAGAGGTCTTCTTTGATAACTGGACTATGTTTGGGTTGGTCGAGGGCCATGTTGCTAGTCTGCGCCTTATGCTGGATACCTGTCGATGACATCAAATAGTCCTTAACATTAAAAATTACATATTATATGTACTGTATGGGATAGTTTTGGGTCTTGTGGTTCGCAAGCATGGATTGATGGTAGATCCTACCGATATTGTAGTCGCCATCAATTTGGAGGCCCCAAAGAATGTTAAACAGCTTCGTGCAACGTTGGGCCACATCGGATATTACAGGAAGTTCATCAAGGAAAATACACAAAGAATTGCGCTGATGGAAATATTGTTGAAAAAGGATGCAACATTTTGTTGAGACGAGGATTGTCAGAGAAGTTTGGATGTTTTGAAGGAGAAAATGGTTACCCACCCATTTTAGTATTCCCAGATTGGAAGATGGAGTTTCATGTTCATGTAGATGCATCCTGTATTGTGATAGGAGTAGTACTAACCCAACCAAGCAAAGGAGATATTGACCACCCTATAGCATTCGTGAGTAGCAAGTTGTCGACGAAAGAAAATAACTACTCGACCACAAAGTGTGAAGAACTAGTGATGGTCTATGCACTACAAAAATTTTAGCACTATCTATTAGGAGCACACTTCAAGATGTATATAGACCATTCTGCTTTGAAATACTTCGTCAACAAGCTTGTGTTGGGGGAGGAATTTTTGCAGGTGGTTTTTGCTATTCTAGGAATATGATTTTGAGGTAATCGTGAAGCCAAGACGCCTAAATGTTGGACCTGAACACCTCTTACGGATTGAAATTAGTGATTACCTTACAAGTTTGGAGGAAGGGTTACCTGATGCGCATTTCTTCGCCATCCGCGTCGCAAACAATCACTTCACTGATATAGTTCAGTTATTTTCTATGGGATCAGCCCCGAAAGGATATTCGATGCAATAGAATAAATAATTGGTGGTCCGAGCAGCTGACTTCTTCGTGATCACCAAAAATTTGTACACAATGGGCTGTGATGAAATACCAAAGTATGAATGAAAAAGCATTCTAGCATAAGCACATGGAGGAGTAGAGGGAGGTCATTATGCAGGTAGAGTGACTATGCAGAAGATCCTCTGCGTAGGGCTTTGGTTACTGAATGTACATAAGGAATCACATATGTATTGTAGGGCATGTGATGTTTGTTAGAGGACAGGGCAACATCGTAAAGGGATGAATTTCCACTAAATCCGCAAATAACGTTGCAGTGTTCGACAAGTGGGCGATAGACTTTGTGGGTCCAATTCAGCCACCAGGGAAAAATATCGGGGCTCGATACATTAATACTACAACTGAATACTTGACCAAGTGGGTGGAGGCACAACCAGTGAAAGACTGTAGCGCATCTACAGCCGCAAACTTTATCTTTGAATGCATCTTGTCTCGGTTTGGATTCCCTAAATTTTTAATGAGTGATAGGGGAACACACTTTTTAAATAAAACCATTGCTACAATGCTTGAGGAATTCTAGGTATATCATCTGAAGAGTACACTTTATCATCCTCAAGCTAATGGCATGGTGGAAACTTTCAATAGGATTTTGGAGACCACCTTGACAAATTTTGCAATGCGAAGCGGAATGACTGGGATATGCGCATACCAGCGATGCTTTGGGAGCATAGGACCACTTGTAGGAAGTTGACAAGCCAAACCCCATTCAAATTAGTATATGGGCAGGAGGTTGTAATGCCCATGGAATACATTGTGCCAAGTTTGTAGATTGTGTCATTGACTGATATGGCTGATTGTGATACTATGGAGGAGCGTCTCACACACCTGGTAGAACTGAATGAAGACCATTTCCTAGTAGGATTTCATCAATGGGTGTAGAAGGACCATGAAAAGGAATGGCATGATCGCCACATCAAATAGCGCACCTTCAAGAATGAATATTTGGTATTGCTATATGACAGTAAGTTTACAAAGTTTCCTGGAAAATTTCAAATGCATTGGCTAGGAACCTATGTTGTTAAGGAAATTATAGATGGTGGCACAGTTCAACTCGCGAAGATGAATGTCGAATTATTCAGGGAAAACTCAATGGTAGTCAATTGAAGTTGTATAGGCCTGATTCCACCCATGCGAATGACTATATTACTGCAGGATAGTCTTAGTACTCCAGGCAGCTGCAAGGAAGTATGGGACTCTAAACTACATTACCCGAAAGTTGGAAAACCGAAGTAAGGGGGCTACATGATGGGTTGAAGTAAGGTTTCAAGGGAAGCTACATTGAAAAAGTTGCGCCAAAAGACTAGGTGCCACATGGCCTAACTGAAAAATGACTGTTGAAATCACTGTAGATGATTGGATGGAAAATTTTCCATTGAAAGGAGTAGGGAAGATGCATTTATGGAGCATGCCTTTGGAAAATTTCGGGCAAAGATGCATTAATGATCGGAAATTGGAGGGAACGGTTGGATTTGAATTTAAAATCATCTATAAATATGGCATGTTGCACAACATTCGAACACTTTGCTTCCTGAGAGTTTGTATTGAGATTTTTCACCTTGTTGTGTGCCAAGTGAAAAACTATATGTCTGGGCCAAATGGGAAGAGCTCTTTTCATGATTAGGGTTGGCTGATGTACCTGACTTTCTCCGTGAGCGTTTTCTGGCCAGAATGACTACAACTCCCCTTGGGATGAAAGTAGTGCCGTCTGTCCCTGCATAATTTTTGACTACGGCAACTAGGTATCCTAGACCTAAGCCTTTTGTATCTCAACCTTTTGTGTCCATGGTGACAGATATGAAGTAGAAGAAAGCGCAACAGGTCCTTGTGACGTAGTCACCATGGAAAAACCCCACAGAAGTCTGCAAGAAGGGGAAGATGGATCAGTCACAACAACCGATAGAGCCGATGTATAAGGATGAAGAAGAACTGCGCAGAGGCATCAAGGAAATTGTTGCTGAGGAGGGTGAGCCTATGACTCGGCTACCAAAGTATATTTTTCCATGCAAGACGATAGCTAAAGTGCCAAAAGATCTAGACAATGCAAATTTTATGGCTTCCACACCACTTTTTCTAGAGAAGGTGGTGTTTGAGGGTGTGTTGTTGGCTCACATACCAACACTCAAGATGGAGGATTGGGACTTATGGGACCATGATAAGTCCCCTTAGTTGGTGCCCCCAAATACATGTCCAAAGTATACTATGAAGAATCGGAGGTTACATGGTTGGAACCAATGAGGTGGGTAGTTGGTGTTGGGCCTGCGAGGCTCTTGAACATGATTTGGGTGCCGCATTTCAATGGCACCAACATAAAAACCATTTATGTGTGCCAATTTCTCACACTAGTGCACAATGGGTGTCTCTGGCTAGGAGAAACCATCCTAATTATTGACATGCTGATCCACCGGATCAGCTTACTACCATACCAAGGAGTGGATCCTGCAAAAGCATTTGGATGTAAAATGCAGGAAAAGAATCTCACGAACCACATGAAGAGCGAGTTTGGCTTGATAAAGAAATCGCTCAGATACTCTATCCACTCTATCCGGGATCCCACGGTGTAGTTATCCGCACAGATATTAGCAGGGAAAATAATGCGCAAGTGTTGCACAGAAGAAGTATCGACACCGCTATAGGGATTAGTGCATGGGATTTTGGTGATGGAGATACCCTCAAGGATCTTCCTGGCATCATTGGAAGACAGTTAGATTAGCTGCAGCTGGCCCAGAGATACATGTACAGATATGTATTAGTGAAATGAGAATTGAAGTAGGAAGAAGGATTGTTACCTCAGGTCTTGGTGTGGTGTTGCTGGAGAGCACAAAGTAGTGGAGTGGAAGAAACCTCAGCTAGATCCAAGATCAATACCTGCACATAAACAAGATGAGTCATAATATCATATCATATAAATTCAACAACCAATACATTAATACATAGGGATATCTAACTGCATATATCTAATCCACTCATAATCATTAACGTTGCATAAACATGTAAATAAATCACAATACCAATTCCATGGAGTGGACAACACAATTGCAGGTCTATATTAATGATAGAAAAGAGTGATTACAACCATTGGTTGCATCAGCCTTCCCTTACTCTTCCAACTTTTCTCTTTCTCTCTCTTCTTAACCTCTTGAAGAGTCGATGTCTAATACTAGCTTGGAAAGTCAAATAGGCAATCCTTTCAAATGTTTCGACCTCTTCCATAATGGTCATAGCCTCACATATTTAGAATGAGAGGATAAGCCTTGCCAAATCCCTCATGAGTTCCTTTGGGCAAAATAAGATACGTTTCCATGCTTTTATGCTCTTTCTCTATTTGTAGACTCCATTAGGAATAGTAATTCCTCCAAATAGGTCAAATCTGGATGTTTCCCTGCTTTTATGAGCTAACATAGGAGTGAATATAGGGATATTTCTCATTCAACTTGTTCCTTTGACTCATAAAGACTCATTTATCTTGACTAACATTGTTCCCGAGGTAATAGATAGAGTTACCCTAGGTACTAACACACATGATGCATGGCCAGGAAGCTTTATAAAGAAGGTTGTTAGTTCCTGGAGAGCATTAGCTTGAAAAATAGGTCTATGAACTTGGTCAGTCTTTCAGTCATCTTGCCTTTCTCCTCTGAGCTGATGAAAAGGTCATTTTCCTGTGTAACAGATGCCCCATAAAGTGTGAAATCAGAGGTAGAGACGATGGCCGAAATACTTTATATAACTGTCGATTTCTTTGAAAAAAGAGAGAGAGGATCGGAGCTTTGGGAATATGAGAAAGCGGATACAACACATATATAAAACATCTAAAATCATGCCCTGATTCGGGCATTCCCATGCTCAATAGCTATGTTAGAGCAATTTCTCAACAAAGAGATATGACGATCATGTCCACCGATAAGCACAATGTGAGACTTGTGTAATAATAAGATCATTTTGATGAGTTGTCTCCAAAAAATAATATACACAACTTGAGAGAGGAAAAAACATTGAGTGATGTAAGCCACTACCCAAGGTCTTGATTTCTATTTCACCTTAACAACATAGTTCAATACATGTGAATAAAGGCGTTGAGGTCGAACATGTACGAAATCGTCTAATTACCAGTCAATAATGGAGACTGTTAACAAATGAGAGGATGGAAACCAATATTGGTGATGGTCTCCAAGATGCACAGTACAATCTAGCGAGTGTAAATAATGTTTTTTTCGTCGAACACTCACAGAATCATTTAACCAAGAGCCAATAATGAAAACCCCTGACCAAACACAAGGTAACCTGCCACTGATGTTTGCAAGTTCCAAGGCACTGAATTGTTTCTGGGTCTGCTTCCTAGATAGAGTGTTGAAGTCGATAGGAAGAGACTTGTCGAAAGGTAGGCAATAATGTGTCCTACATCAGTCAACACAAAATGGGACAAGAATGATTGATTTTTGAGGAATAGTTTGAGAATTGGGTCAAATCGACAGAGGGCAAGATGGAAGAATATGCTTGATGGTTTGATGGAGGAAACAGAAGACAAAGGTTTTCCCTTGAACAATAGAAGGCACGACACAAAGGTTTTAACCATGCAACACTAGATGCATGAACACCAAAGAGTGTTAGGATACAGAGATGCAAGAACATCGGGGTATATAGGCTAAACTCATAGGATGGTAAGGTTCATATTGAGAGGTCATCACAAGGAAGGTTTTGCTGAGGGAGTGCCATGTTCAAGGGATCGATTGCTGCCAAAAAAATCTTTTCAAAATACCAACATAGAGAAATTTTATTGTCCACTTTCCCCATCTGATTAATTTAGTGAGTCCAAATAGGTAAACTCAATGGTCTTTTCATATTTCGAGAGTATGAAAAGATCATAAAGAGCGACTCCAGGGTGGTCTCTTTGTCATAGTTTTTAACCGGGTGCGATAAAGTTTTAATAGTATACCCGAAAAGGTTCCTTTTATGTAATTTAATATACTGAGTCCGGATAACGAGATAAACTTACGCTCAATAGATGTTTTCCTCATTTTGTTACAAGTACGAGGAGACGAAGTAAACTCGATATTCATTGGGAAATTTTTATGAGTCACGCGAAGACAAACTCAATAGATCTTCATAAACTTTTAACAAGTCAAATGAAGAAAACTCGAGGTATCTTTTTCAGTTTAATGAGCAACAAAAAAGAGGTAAAATAATTGCTCATACCTTCTATGTTGATTTAACAAGCCTGAAGAAGGGAAAAACTCAGGGATTTTTCAATTTAAGAGCGAGAAAGAGTCCCAAACAAGAAAGTGCTCATATCGTCGTTCTAGGAGTTTAACGAGCATGATGACGAAAACTTGAGGATTTTTCATTTCAAGAGCGAGAAAAGATCCCATAAAAGAAAGCGCTCATAGAGAATCAAACATGGTCATTTCTGCAATTCATCCCTGAAAGTCCTTTCATCAAAACATGAGTAATTTTTTACAATATGTCGACATGGCGCCTGATAAATAACATAGGAAATGAACTACTTCTACTTTAATGACTTTAATTAAGATAATTCATACCTCCATAGTGACTATAAGGGAGTTTTTGAGCCTCCATTTTCACCATTTGCATCATTTTAGTGCTGTGAGAGTGTTCTGGAGCTAAAGAGGAGCAGATCTTCCATGGACGATTACGGGAAATCCAAGCAACCATTCAACTTGCCATCTATCCCAGGTATATGTCAAAACCTTTATCCTGCATATTTTAACCTTTTTTAGCTTCATTGTGGGTGGACTTTTAGAATTTGGGGAGGCCTTAGCTCATTAAATGTGACTAACGCCCCCCTCTAGGTCTAGAGGGGCATTAATCACCTTTCACGACTTAGAGGAGGGCGTTAGTGTGTGCTGATTTCCATAAGGGAGGGCATTAGTTCATGAGGGAACATTCTAAAACCACAACAAGTGATTTCTCAAGAGCTTTTGCCCCATTTGCACTTATTTTTGGGTTGTTTTGTGCAGATTTTGATCCATCGTGACTAGTTTATGGAGGGAATGAGCCCATGATCAATAGGAATTACTTATGAGAAATGATTAATCTTTCATACTTGCATTGCACTGATGTGGTTTGGTGAAATATGAAAAGCTTGACCTGATGAAAGGTCAGGAGGAACTATTAAGCTAGATCATTCAACATTGGGATGAACACCAAGGGGTGTTCATGATTGGGGGCCATGAGCTCTCAATCGAGTGAGATTACAGCTATTTTCTGACTCGTTTGTCGTGCATAGGGTAGCAAGAAAACTTGAAAGGAGGTAGGCCCGATCCCCAATCCATCTTAGAGTTGATCAGATCCAGGTCTATGAGGGCCATATTATGGATGATTGTGTACTTAGCAGGATCTAAGAGTCCCCATGTTGTGACAAAGGCCCAATGGTTGCTTTCCATTGATTGTATCCAACCCCAGATCTTCAATTGATGTGAGGCGGTGCTTCGTCAGCTAAAGGTGGAGTTGATGAAATGTAAGACTCGAACCCAATAGAGTTTTGGGTATGGTACTCTCATTGTATCCTTTATACTTGAGAGGGTGCCCGTTATGATACCACGGATGATTGTATGTCCACTTGATCTGAGAGAACCTAGGTAAGGGTGATGGGCATCTCTCGATCCTTGCACTGGAGGGGGACCCATCCGGTATTTTTTCGAAGAATATTTCTTCGAATGGCTTAGTGGTTAGATCCTAATGATAGATGACTATGCCTACAAGGGCATGGACTTTACAGGTGATCCTAACTTGATTCTACCACCTGGTACAAACGGGGGGCTCAAGGTAAGAAGGTTTTCTTAGAGTATTTAAAGTATTTTTGAGCTTTTGTATATTTATGTAATGTTTTTGTTTGCTTATGGGTGAAGTACTGACATGAAGCTTTTTTCTTGATTGAGATGTGGCACCGGCGTGACCTGCAGGCGAGCCTCGCCAAGTGAGGCAAGGGAGCCAGCTACCCAAGGATGGGGATGATGCCCAGAGTCTATGAGAGGTTCTGAGGAACCTCGAAGGCCTTAGTATGGGAGTTCCCCCCCTTCCTATGAGGGAGATTCCCGCTCACATGCAGCAACACATTTTTGGTGTGTCTGAGCGGTTTCTGGTTACTCTTCGGAGGATATCTAGAGTTGTATTGTCTTTTCATGAGAAGTAGGCTCTATTAGTAGGCACATGGTATAGCCAGTGAGTGTTTATAGCAAGGCTGAGTAGCCATTTTGTACTTAAAAACACCCAAGTTTTGGGAATTTTTCTGATGTAAAAGACCGGATTTGATATATATATATATTGGTATTTTATGATGTAAATGTTTTTTAAGTGTTTTTGTAAATTTTTAACTGTGCGAATATTTACTTTCATACATGTATCTATAATCAATGAGATAGATGTCAATCTAATACATAGTTTTCCATTGAATCAACAACTGCATTAAATTCTCAAGGAATGTGTTCATATGTAATAAACTCAAATTTACGTTCCAAGAGTCATACCCTTAAATAATAACGTAACAATATTGGATTTTGAATGTGATAATGATTTTTCAATTGCATAATGAAAAGTTGAGAGTCTAACCTGACCACTAGATTGGAGATGTCCCGAGATGACGCTTCAATGATAAGTGAAGTTAAAGAAATATACTCAGAAATATTGTTGGTGCAGTACCAAGAAAGACTCCCCCTGAACAAAGCCGTTCCAACTCAGGGGTGTAAATGACCCAAGCAGCTGATGCAATGTGCCATGTGTGATGGCTGGTACCATCCACGTATCCTACATATGCTAAGGGTAATGAAGACATCTGCATAATGAGAAATATGTATGAGACAACTACTTCAAGAAATACCAAAAAATCTAGTCACATCAAAAAGAAGAAAAACTTATAAATATGTAGAATTACAAAGCACATGCCTAGTGTGGTACTAGGCATATTAATTTTTTAGATAGAGCTTGTTTCGGGGCTCATCGAGCGGGATTCCTTCCCGGTCTTGAAATTTATATGCCTCTTTTGAGAGGGCCTTGCTGACGACATATGGATCGATCGATAAGGGTTGAAGTGTTCTTGCCCCTAAGAGGTCATGTTTTTTATCATAGAGTAAAACAAGATCTCCCTCTTGGTAAGAATGAGGCTTAACCTTCTTGTCGTACTAGACTTTGACCCGGCACTTGTGGGCTTTGAGTGCTAATTCATAATATCAATGGGTTTAATCCAGTTGATTGAGTATAGTAGGCGCTCTTCTTTGGCAGTAGTGTTAGGCAAGAGTTCAACAACAATTTTTAGGGAAGCAATTTGACACTCGATAGGTAAAACTGCTTCCAGGCCATAAGCTAGTTGAAAAGGTTTAAGCCTGTGGCCATTTTTACTGAAGTTTGATATGCCCATAGCACATGATATAACATTTGATGCTAGTGGGCTTTGTGATTCCCTACTAACCTGTGAATCATGGTTTTTAAGACTCCATTAACAGCTTCTACTTGACCATTAGCTTGGGGGTAGTAGGAGGACGATTGGTCCTGGTGAAAACCAAGCAAGGATGTTAAGTCAGACATCATGTGATTCTGAAAATGAGATCTATTGTCTGTAATGATTGTGCGCATCATAGTGAAGTGACAGATAACCTGATTAAACAGGAATAGCGTTGTGGTTTCTCCATCGGCCCAGATAGTGGGAAGGGTTTTGACCCATTTCGTGAAATAATCCACATCTACCATAATTTATTTGTGTCCAGCAGAGGAAGTGGGGTTGCATGTGATGAATTCGATTCCCGATTTGGCAAAAGGGTCGACGGAGATAACCAGGTGCAGTAGGGCCAGAGTAGTGCGCATTTTCTTGGTAAACACTTGACAAGGGTGGCATTGCTAGATAGCCTTAATACAATCTTTAAACAAGCTTGGTGAGATGTAGCCTGCATGTAAAACATTTTGAGCAGTAGACATGCCAGAAAGATGACTGCCACATTCCCTAGCATGGCAGTCATTTAAAATATGTTCCGCCTCTTCATGAGTGAGGCAACGTCAAATAACTGTATCAGCGCCATAATGATATAAAGTATCATTCAACACTAAATAGTTCTGCACTTGGTGGTGGATGCAACGACAGTCACCTAACGATAGTTTAGGGCAAAAACATTGTGCTTGGAGGTAGATAATAATGTCATCATACCAAAGTCATTAGAGTCAATCAAATTGACAGATTCATCTAGGAGAGGATCATGGGTTATCTCATTTGGAATGGGAAGATCTGACAAAAGTTTGGTGAATACTAAGGATTTTTTCGCCTTGGCAGTGGTGAATACCAAATCAAATTGTTGAAGGATAATGATCCATTTGGAATATTTTCCTTCAATTACTTGACAAGACAATATGTGTCTCTTGGGATTCTTCAAAGTGATGACAGTATTCTGTCATAGTAGTATATAATGCCGGAATCGATTGGAAACAAAGATAAAAACCAAGGACATCTTTTCCAGATGTGAATGTCCAATTTCGGGCCCAGCCAGGCCTTTCGACAAATAATAGATCACATTCTCACTTAGATCATCATGAGTTTGGACCAACACCATTCCAAGAGAGGATGGTGAGGCTGTCAGATAGAGGAGAAAGTTGCACCCATATTTGGGAGCACTAAGTGGTGGGGATGATATAATTACCTTTTTCAAAGCATCAAATGATCGTTGGGCTTCATCATCCCACAAGTATGGTACTCCCTTATTTAGTAGGCACATAAATCCTTTTGTCAACTCCACATAATTTACGATGAACCATCATAAGACGTTTTCTTTCGCTTGCAAACATTGGAGCTGCAAATTGGATTGTGGTTTGGGAAATTAAGTAATTTCCTTTACCTTATCAAGATCAACCCTAATCCCATGTTTTTAGACAATGAACCCAAGTAGGCATCCAGACTTGAAAAAGAAAATGCATTTGTGCGGATTCAGATGTTTTTTATATAACCTGCACCTAAGAAAAATTGCTCGTAAATGAACTAGGTGCTGAGTTTGCTTCTTGGAATGGGCTAGGAGGTCGTCCAAGTAAGCCTAAACAATATGTTCGATATCATGGAATGCATAGTCCATGGCCCATTGAAATTTTGCTCCCACATTCTTTAAACAGAATGGGCATTTTTGATACGCAAAGATTTTCCAAGGTCAAATGAAGGTAGTTTTGTGTTGGTCTATTAGTTTTATGGCGATCTGGTTATAACCTGAGAATCCATCCATAAATGAGAAGGATTCGCAACCGACGCAATCGTCGATTATTTGGTCGATGAACGGTATCAAATAATTGTCTTTTGGACACACAGTGTTCGAGTCTCGATAATCGACACAAAGGCGCATGGTACCTTGTTTCTTATCTACAGGAACCAGATTAGAAACCCATTCCGTTAAGGGAATGAGGTACATGAAACCAACACATAACAATTTTTATACCTCGGTCTTAAAGGCTACAGTTTTGCTGGGGTGGACTGGTCGAAGTATTTGATGAACAGGATTGGCATTATCATATACCTTGATATCATGCTCGACAATAGATGGATCTATGCCAAGCATTTCCTTGTAAGGCCAAGAAAATACATCACGGAATTCCTTAAAAAGGGAGGTGAAGCTTTCAATTTCTTCAAGAGTGCAATCGACTCCAATCTGGATGTTTTCCACGATGCCTGTCTTGACTGAAATATCGATGAGAAATGTATTTGAAAGGTTGCCCATGTTTCCTTTCGAGTCCAAAGTTTGGATAGTTGTAGAAGGTGAGGGAATGATTTCAGGTGTGTCAAATGACAGGATTTGAATCGGCATCATGTTTGAATTAGATATCGAAACACGATGGTGAGAATCTTCCCAAGGTCTCTCTTCTAAACACATGATCTCTCAAATAGCTTCGTCTGAAGTGAGGACTTGATTGAGGATATCATCAGGAGTGTTTATGGGAGAGGAGGTGGCATCGTTGGTCGAGACCAAAGTGATCAGAGATTCAAATGCAGATTGAATGGCTTGGTAGGAAAACTCAGCTAGTAACAACAATATTTGTTCTCTATAAGAGTCAATGTATGAAGGGGTCGGGAGGATCCAAGTATCAGTTGGTTCATGAGGAATGGATGAAACCATAGAGACTTTCTGTGGAACCACGGGCGACGGGAGAGGAAACCAACCCATCAGGAAAGATCCCTTCAATAGACCGGTACCGATATTGATGTAAGAGTCGGGAATGCCACCCACTAAGGGTAAAAAGATGCTAGGTAATGGGGAGTAATCTGGGGTGCAAAATGACAGTTCTTCCACTATGACTATCCTTCCATCAAATGGAAATAGGATGATGCGAAAGATAGTAGACAGAATGGCAGTCATGGCATAAGTCCAACTGCGACCTAACAATAGATTATAGTTAAGTTTTCAATCCATGACTTCGATATCCACCATTACCATTTTCCCACTCAAAGTGATGGGGCAACTAGCAAGGTAACCTTTTGGGATGAAAGTGTGGCTGTTGAAACCTTTAAGGGAATTAGACGGTGGAGAGAGGGTTGGTGAACCTAAGGCAAGCCAACATGAAGTTGACATGATGCAGGTTGAAGCACCTTCATCAATGACAGTTCTATGTACCCCTCTCCCTTTCGAAAATATTTACACCTGAAATGCAAGCCGGTGTGAAAAGGGAGGTTTACATTTTTCCATGTTGAAAATTGCAAGCATGGAATCCTGATGGTCGACCCCACCAATTTCCGAAAGCAAAGCTTTCCTTTGTGCTGGACAGGTTTGCAATACTTCGAGCGCTGATATAACTAACAATGCTTGTGCCAAATCTTATGCAATATTGTAGTTCGAGGCAGCACGTGCAGATGTATTATGCATTTTGTGATGATGTGCCACTTTTAGGGGGTGGATCACAAGATCATCAGCCAGCCTTTCAATATGAAGATCGTTAGGTGACGGTGGATTTTGACCTGAGGAGGATTCCTTAGCATGAGCGACTGGAACTCCATAAGTTTTGGCTCTTATTTGAAGATCTACCATTTCAAAGTCATAAATGATAGATGGTCCTTCACCAGCTAAAGGATGATGCGCACCACCATTGCCCCGTTGCGGGGGTTGAGGTTGGTTTGCAATAATATGTTGTTGTTGTTGAGCAGGGAAAGGATTGTTAAGGACCACAGGAATCCGGTGAGTGTCCTTTTGAGCAAGGAAGTCTATGCATTCATGGGGACATGGACAATGATGTATCATATGGTCTTCCGCATAGATTTTGTGAGGGAACTTGACAACTTTTCCATTTCCACTATCAAGAGGTGCACCAAATTTCTGCTGTGGGTTGTACTGCTTGGTTGACTACTCTTCATAAGGAGTAGTCTTTTTCTTGTTCTTCTTGTTCATATCACTGGGTTTTTGTGTAGAATACACAAAGTTTATAGCGTCGACAGGAAGAGCATTCGATTGGGTAGCGGGGTCAACTGAAAACTCGGCAATGTGACCGCTAAGTTGTTTTATAGTAGACCCGAAGGTAGCATTGATAATACCATCAGCTTGCGCACCGGGTTTCTGAGTAGTGGGAGAATTGGATTTTCTAGGGGCATTAGGAATGACGTCGTATAATGTTCCAGTCTGTGAATAAATCAAATCTAAGTGCTGGGCATGATGAATGGATTGGTCTTCCATGACCACACCACCTAAGGTGACATCTTTAACGATTTTAGGGAGAAGAGATTAGCAGAACCAATCCGCTAATAGATAGTCTAGGATGGGAGCTTTGACTAGCCTCCACCCACATTTCCATTCATGGATGTGATTAGAGATGTGGGTGGTGGTGTCTGGGCATAAAGAAGTAACGAGTTCCGTCCCAATTTCATAGTGGATGGGTAGCTGAAAGTGTTTTAAAAATTACATCGCTAAAGCACCAAAGGTATTGACTGACACGCGTGGTAACTCAATGTACCACTTGGTTGCATTATCAGTAAGGGTGCGGGGAAAGAGTCAAAGCTAGATACTGTCATCCACCATGCAGTTAGAAATGCACCATAAATGATAGGTGGTGATGTATGCACCCGGATCCTCCCCTTGTTTCCCTTCGAAATTTGGGATGTCTATGGGAATTTTGTGCGGGATTTAAGGCCAAATTAAGTTGTGATAGATGGGGTCATTGGTGATTTTGTACAAGTCAAGGATATAAAGTGTTGCCAAGAAAGATAAGGTGTTTGATGCCCCCGAATCGGACCAAGGCGATGACACATGACTTGAGGATCCTTACGGTCCTCCCATCATGATGTTCCCAATATTATGCACAGGATGCATGGAATAATAATTTCCTTGGGGTAGAGTCATATATTGTGGCTGTCCAGAGGGATTGTTAGGCTAGGGGATATAAGTTCCCCCAGGATAAAGAGTTCCCCTCTAATTCATTTTAGGTTGCGAGTGGGGTGCCCAGATGGATTGAGCGAGACCTTGTTGAGGGATCCACTAGCCATGTAATTAGACGTATTCCCTCGACTGACACAAGGAGGGTTCATGTCAATCAATGACTGTCCCTATTGTCCTGTAAATGGAGGGGGAACTATAATGTTCTCGGCTAGTATGTGAATTTTGGGAATGGTGCAGTTAAAACTAAACAATGGATTCCAACCAAAAGGGTTGTTGAAGGGACACGTGCTAACTGTGCTATATGGAGCGCTATATGTAGTGCTTGTCGAAGGTCTGGGAGCTGACACAAAGGGGGTGGAAACCAGTATGTACTGGGTTCCAATCGCATTGGGTGTCAAGATAGTTTTCAAACCTGGGATAGTTGGGATAGCAGGGTTTTCCATCAGAGGTGTGGTACTAACTGTCGACTAGGGAGGTGGAGGTGGACCAAAAGTGTCCACAAAAACCCACAACCCATTAGTTGTCAATGGGATGGTAGGTATAGGTACAACAGAAGACATAGGAGGTACAGAAGTAACTACAATCAAGAGCGGTCCCAATGGATTTGTGATCAAAGGATTATATGGAGGAATGAAACCTTTAGTAAATAAATTTCTGGTAAACCTGAGTCATGGGATGTCTAGACTTATTTAGTGTGAGATCATGGAGACTGATTACCCGAAGATGGGTAATCCGATTCACTAGGGCTCGAGGGATCTTCCACAGTGAGTGGGGGAAGACCTAGTAGCCATCTAGATTGACAACGAGGGTCGAATTTAGCCATAGTGACCAATAATTGTTATCAATACATATACATTAATATTTATTGAAGTCTTGCTAATAATAAACTAGCACCTAAAAAATAAAAAATACTCTAAAGAAATCAATCAACAAGCAGAGGGTATGACCTTGTCTAATAACCACTATTTGCTGGAGATGAAACCCATTATCACAATGGATAAAAGAGAGAGTTGGCCAACAATTACGATTACTCTTGAGCTTCACTCGAACCTCAGATTAAGGGGCCAGGTACTCTCGTGAAGATGAGCACCCTCCCTAAAACCAAAGACAGAGTAGGTTCGTCTGTGTTATGTACCACAACAGCCCACCCCAATCACCTTGTGTTCATCCCTAAAAGGTATGGCCACTGTGGTTACCTCAAATCACAAACACTATAGGGGGGGACATAGTCACATATAGTACGTTGTGTGGGTAGGATACTTAAGTCCCCGACTCAGCTCAGATATCCCCGAATGGATCCCCAATACATAGAATACCCAAACGAGATGCAAGAAAAGGCGGGCTACCTTCATTTACAGTCTGATGTTGTCTCGTATTTAGCTTCTCTTTTACTAGAGTGCTCCCGGATAGTATGAGTGCAGAAGGATTTCCCTCATTAATGACATTAGTTTTGGTGTGTGATCTTGGGCAGTTAACTCACAACTGCCTAACCCAAGATCCTAGCCTAAACTAATATTTGTTTACTCAATAAAGAGTTGTTGATTGATTTTATTATGTAAATTTTAAATTTACTTTGTTAAATTCTTAAGTGGGGGTGTTGACGTATGAAGTTATGTGGGACTTTGACTCAAATCATGCAAAAACAATGCTTTAAATTTCACTTCCGATGAATACTTTTCTTCTACAAAGGAGGAGTAATTTATACATCAATATATTTATCATGCATCCAGTATAGTAAAACACAAGCACAACCGACATAAATATAATTATCACTAACAAATTTTGAAACAAAATAAATGTAGATCTAACCAACAAAGTAGAAAACTGTAAAAAAAAATTGTATTTTCTTTTTTATAAAAAAAATAACTTGAAGCAGGAAATCTATTTCTCTAAAAGAAAAAATTGTTCAGGAGTCAAATATCAATCAAACATGCACAATTGTAGATCCTTGATGAGTCTACAAGCAAATTTCCCAACCCATGAGATCACAAAATAGTCTGTTTATGAAGAAATGGTTGGCTAACGCAATGTAACAGAGGGTACAGAGAGTTAGTGGTTGCACTAATGCACTGTGTGCAAGGCCACAGTGCTTTATAAATCATTGTTTACACTGGCAGACTACTTTAGTGAGGAAAAAGGCTTAAAAATCAAGCTATGGGGATCATATCTAAGGCTGAGCACTAAGAGAAGGGTGTTGTATAGTCTTGAGAGGTCAGAAAGGGGATCAAGAAGTATAGGAAGGCCTGGAAGAAAGAGAGATCTAGGAACTTTCTGGGAGAAAACCGGGAACTAAGTGTAGTCCCCAGCGGAGTCACCAATTTTGCTATAGGGATTAATGCACAGGTGTTTGGTGATGGAGATACTCTCAAGTATCTTCCCAGGATCCTTGGTAGACAGTCAAATTAGCTATATTTGGCCGAGAGATACATGCACATATCCGTATTAGTGAAATGAGAATTGAAGTAGGAAGAAGGATTGTTACCTCAGGTCTTGGTGTGGTGTTGCTGGAGAGAAAAAATTAGTGGAGTGGAAGACCCCCAAGCTAGCTCCAAGATCAATACCTACACATAAACAAGACGAGGCATAATATCAGAACATATAACTTCAACAATCAATGCATTAATACATAGGGATATCTAATTGCATACATCTAAGCCACTCATAATCATTAACATTGCACAAACATGTAAATAAATCACAATATCAATGCCATGGAGTGGAAAACACAATTGTAGGTCTATATTAATGATAGAAAAGAGTGATTACAACCATCAGTTGCATCAGCCTTCCCTTACTCCTCCATCTTCTCTCTCTCTCTCTCTCTATCTTCTTAACCTCTTGAAGAACCGATGTCTAATACTAGCTTCGATAGTCAAATAGGCAATCCTTTCAAATGTCTCGACCTCTTCCACAATGGCCCTAGCCTCAAATATATAGCATGAGAGGATAAGCCTTGCCAAATCTTTCATGAGTTCCATTGGGAAAAAGTAGAGATGTTTCCATGCTTTTATGCTCTTTCCATGTTTGTAGACTCCATTAGGAATAGTAATTCCTCCAAACAAGTTGAATCTGGATGTTTCCCTGCTTTTATGAGTTGACATAGGAGTGAACATAGGGATATTTCTTGGTCAAATTTTTCCTTTGACTCATAGAGACTCATTTAGGTTGACTAACACTCTTCCTGGGGCAATAGACAAAGTTATCCTAGGTACTAACGCACCTGATGCATGGCTAGGAAGCTTTATAAAGTAGGTTGCTAGTTCCTGGAGAGAATTATCTTGACAAATAGGCCTGTGAACTTGGCCATTCTTTCAGTCATCTTGCCTTTCTCCTCTGAGCTGATGAGGAGGTCATTTTCCTATGTAATGGACACCGGTCATCTATTTGGTTGCACAATGCACCAAAGAAGTCCAGTATAACTGGGCTTATTACTTATGCAAGGAATTTCTGGAGAATAGTAGGGAGGTCCATGACAAGGGTAAGGAATTCCATTACGCCTAGTTGTTTCTACTAATAACATTGGTGGCATGGAGGACTTTGAAGGAAAACCAGTTTCCTCCCCATGATATGGACCTTCCAGAGGAAACAAAGGTCACTTCGCTCTACGCTACAAAGCACCTCGTGCGCATCACAGAGGTGAAGATATTCTGGGTCCTTTTTTAAATGGATTTGTGGATGGTGATTAACTAGAGGTCGAGGTTGTCACCCACACTGTATGAGTAGTACGAGACCATAGATGATTTCAAAGCAGATTTCCACAATCTGCATTGCTATAGGATAAAATGCACGGTGTATGGAGAATGGAGATACCCTTAAGGGTCTTCCCGGGACCCTTGGAAAACTGTAAGATTATTTGCAGCTATCACAAAGCTACATGCATGTCCATAAACAATAACTAACTATCAAAGCAAGATAGATTCATTACCTCAAGACTCTGTGTAGATTTGCTGTAGAGCACAATGCAGTTAGGTGGACGTCCCCTGAGCCGGCTCCATATCAAGTGCTGCACATAGAAGAGACAAGCATAATCACAGCATACAACCTTGATAATTAATATATGAATATACAAAAGACATCTAGTTACACATAACTAAGCTACTCATGCTAAAATTTATTGGAAAAACAAATAAATGAATGATAGTACCAACACCATGGAGTAGACAGTACAACTCCAATTCTATATTAATGTTGGAAGAGTGATTACAACCATCTGTTGCATCAGCCTTCCCTTACCCCTCCAACTCCTCTCTCTCTCTCTCTCCCTTCTTACCAACTTCTTATGCTTAGATTTGAGACTATGCTCAACAATCAAGTAAGCCATCGTTTCAAATGATCTGACCTCTATCACAATAGCCCTAGCCTTGCTTATGTAGCAATATAGTTAGGTTGCCAAGCTCCTCCATGAGTCTCTTAAGGTAAAAGCAATGATGTTAAAATGCTTTTGAGTTCTTTCTCATTTGCATCCTTCATTAGGATTAGAAATCCCACAAATAGGTCAAACTTTAGATGTCTCAATGCTTTTCTGAGTAGATTTAGGAGGGAATATAGAGATATTTATGAGTCAATTTGCTCCTTTGACCTCTAAATTCTCACTAGGATCCATTAATGTTGTTCCCGAACCAACAAGTAGAGTTAGTAGGGTCACTAATGCACCCCTAGGCTTACAAAGAAGCTTTATAAAGCATGTTGTCAGTGTATAGCCAACATTAGTGTGGAAACAAGGTTTGTGATCTTGGTCTTTGCTTCAGCTATCATGTCTTTACCCTCTGAGCTGATGAGGGGGTCATTTTGTTGCATAACAGATGCCCCCTAAAGTGTGAGATCAAAGGCTGCAACAATGGCCGAAATACTTTATTTAACTTTAATTTTCCTTCTTCGACAAAAAGAGAGAGAGGATCAGAGCTTCGGGTAGTACGGGAAACCTAATACAACACATATATATAAAACAACTAAAATCATGTCCTGAGTCGGGAATTCCCACGCTCAGTAGCTATGTCAGAGTGATCTTCTCATAAAAGAGATATGACAATGCTGGCCGCCGATAAGCACAAAGTCAATCCAGTGTCGTAATAGGAACATTCTGATGAACTGTCTCCAAAAAACAATATGCGTAACTTGGGAGAGGAAACAAGGATGAGTGATGCAAGCCTCTACCCAAGGTCTTGATTTATGCTTCACCAAACAACATAGATCGATGCATGTGAATATATGCATTGATGTTGAACATGCACGAAATCGTCTAATTACCAGTTAATAATGGTGACCGTTAACAGATGCGATGAGGGCCACCAATAATGGTGATGGTCTCCAAGGTGCACAGTACAATCTAGCGAGAGTGAAAGATGTTTTTGTCATTGAACACTCGTAGAATCACTTAACCAAGAGCCAATAATGAGAACCCCTGATCAACCACAAGGTGACTTGCCACTAATGTCTACAAGTACCAAGCCACTAAATTTATTTCTAGGTTGTCTTCCTAGATAGAGTGTTGAAGTCAATAGGAAGATACCTGTCGAAAGGTAAGAAATAATGCATCCTACATCAATCAACATGAAACAGGACAAGAATGATTTGTTTTTTGAGTAATCTTTGAGCATTGGGTCTAAACAACAGAAGGCATGATGAAAGGATATGCTTGATGGGTTGATGGAGGAAACAAAAGGTTAACCCTTGAACAATAGAAGGCACGACAACGATTTTAACCATGTAGCACTAGACTCATGAACACCAAAGAGTGTTAGGATACAGAGATGCAAGAACATCGGGGTATTTTAGGCTAAGCTCATAGAATGTTAGGATTCATATTGAGAGACCGTCACAAGGAAGGTTTATCTGAGGGAGTTCCATGTTCAAGGGAACGTTTGCTGCCAAACCACACTTTCTAATATTGAATACAGTTGTATTTTCCACTTTACCCGTGTGATTAGTTTAGTGAGTCCAGACGAGTAAACTCATCGATCTTTTCATATTTTAGAGTCTGAAAAGGACTGCAAAAAGAGCGACTCTATGCCCTATCTGATTAGTTTATGAGTCCAGACAAGCAAACTCGTTGATATTTTCATGTTTTAAGGGTTTGAAAAGGATCGTAAAAAGAGCAACTCTATCATTCATTTGTGTAATTTAATGAGTCCAGATGAGATAACTCATCGATCTTTTCATGTTTTACAAGTCTGAAAAGGACCACAAAAAGAGTGACTCTATCATTCATATGTGTAATTTAATGAGTCCAGATGAGATAACTTGGTGGTCTTTTCATATTTAGAGAGTCTAAAAAGATCGTAAAGAACAACTCCAGGGTGGTCCCTTTGTCATAGTTTTTAACCGGGTGCAACAAAAGTTTAATAGTATACCCGGATCAGTTACTTTTCCATGAGTTAATCTATTGAGTCTGGATAAAGAGAAACCTATGCTCAATAGATGTTGACCTCATTTTGTTACGAGTACGAGGAGATGGACTAAACTCGATTTTCGTCGTGAATTTTTAATGAGTCATGCAAGGACAAACTCAATACCTTCATCAAATTTTAACAAGTCAAATGAAGAAAACTCTAGGTATCTTATTCAGTTTATTGACCAAGGAAAAAGAGGTAAAAGAGCTGCTCATTCCTTCTTCATAGAATTAACGAGCCCGAAGAAGGGGAAAAACTCGGGTATTTTTCGATTTTAAGAGCGAGAAATGGTCCCAAAAAAGCAAGTGCTCTAGTCACTGCCGTATATTTTTAACGAGCTCGATGACAAAAACTTAGGATTTTTCAGTTTAACGAGCGAGAAAAGTACCTAAAAGAATTCTCGAGTTATCTTTAGAAATTTTTAACGAGCCTAAAGAAAAAACTCGGGATTTTTTTGGTTTTATGAACGAGAAAAAACCGCCTTAAAAGAATTCTCTAATTATCTTTTTCAGTTTAATGAGCTATAAAAAGAATGAAAAAGAGTTGCTCGGACCATCGTCATATGTTTTTAACGAGTCCAACGATGACAAAATCGGGGATTTTTCAGTTTTTCAAGTGAGAAAACATCCCATAAAAGAAAGCACTCATATCTTCTTTGTAGTAGTTTAACGAGCCCAAAGAAGGAGACTCAAGGTTTTTCGGATTAACGAGCAAGAAAAATACCATAAAAATAATGCTTGCTCTTCTTCGTGGTAGTTTAATGAGCCCGAAGAAGGAGAATCGAGGTTTTTTCAGATTAACGAGCAAGAAAAATACCATAAAAAGAACACTTGATCTTTCTTGATCTCATGCTTGACAATAGAAGGGTCTATGCCATGAATTTCCTCATAATACCTTGGGAAAACATCACGGAATTCCTTAAAAAGGCAAGTGAAGCTTGCAATTTCCTCAGGATTGCAATCTGCTCCAATCTGGATGTTTTCCACAATGCCTATTGTGATAGAAATATTGATGAGCAATGTCTTTAAAATATTGCCCACGTTTCCTTCTAAGTCCAAACTTTGGATAGTCGTATAAGGTGAGGAAATGATTTCAAGTGCGTCAAATGATAGGATTTGAAGAGGCATCATGTCCGAATCAGATATCTAAACACGATGGTGGGAGTCCTCCCAAGGTCACTCTTCTAAACTCATGATTTCTCTAATAGCTTCGTTCGTAGGTAGGACTTGATTAAGGAGATTGAAAGGAGCAGTTATGGGAGGGGCAGTGGGACCATTTGTATTGACCAAAGTGACCGGAGATTTTGATGCAGATTGAGTGGCCTGGTAGGCCAATTCAGCTGATGACAGTGGCATTTGTTCTTTGAAGTGTCAATGTCAGAAGGGGCTGGTGGGATCCAAGGATCAATCGATTCGTGAGGAATTGATGAAACCATATAGACCATTTGTGGAATCGCAGGCAGCAAGAGAGGGAAACAACCCATCAGGTAAGAGCCCTTTAATAGACTAGTACCGATACTGACGTAGGATTCAGGTACACCACCCACTAAGGGTACAGAGCCACTGGGTAACAGGGAGTAACCTGGGGTGCAAAAGGACATTTGGTCCATTGTGACTATCTTTCCATCCAAGGGAAATAGGATGATGCGGAAGGTTGAAGACACAATGGAATTCATGGCATAAGTCCAACTATGGCCCAAAAGCAGATTATAATCGAGTTTATGATCCACAACTTCGATATCCACCATTACCGTTTTCCCACTCAAGGTGATGGGGTAGCTAGCTAGGTAACCTTTTGGGATGAAAGTGTTGTTGTCGAAAGCTTTAAGGGAATTTGATGGTGGGGATAGCATTGGAGAACCCAAAGTGAGCCAACATGAAATCGACATGACACAGGTAGAAGCACTTTCGTCGATGATAGTTCTATGTATACCTTACCTTTCGAAAAGATTTACACCTGAAATGCAAGCTAGTGAGAAAGGGGAGGTTTACATTTTTCCATGTCGAAACATGCAAGCATGGAATCCTTTGGGTCGATACCACCAATAGCCGAAAGAAAATCTTTCCTTTGTGCTGTACATGTTTGTAATACTTCAAGCGCCAACATAGCCGATGGCGGTTGTGCCAAGTCTTCTACAATGTTGTAGTTTTGGGCGGCATGTGCAGATGTATTGTGTGTTGTGTGTCGAAGTGCCCCTTAAGGGGCATGAATCACAAAGTCAACAACCAGCCTTTTGATATGCAAATCATTAGGTGACAGTGGGTTTTGACTTGAGGAAGTTTCCTCTGCATGAGCGACAGGAGCTCTATAGGATTTGGCTCTTGTTTATAGATCTACCATTTCAAAGGTGTAAATGGTAGAGGATCCTTCACTAGCTGAAGGATGTTGCAAACCACCATTTCCCCCTTGCGGGGGTTGGGGTTGGTTTTCAATAAGGTGTTGCTGTTGTTGGGTGGGGAAAGGATTATTAAGGATAGTGAGGGTCCTACCAGTATCCTTTTTAGCAATGAAATATGTGCATTCCTGAAGATGCAGGTAGTGATAGGTCATGTGGTCTTCAACACAGATTTTGCAAGGGAATATGTCGGGTTTATCCTTTCCAACATTAGGAGGTGCAACAATCTTTTGCTTTTGGTTTTGATGCTTTATTGACTGCTCCTTAGAAGGAGCGATCTTTTTCTTATTCTTCTTGTTCTTACCACCGGGTTTTTGCGTAGATTGCACAGAGTTTATCTCTGTGGTAGGAAGAGTAGTCAATTTATTAAAGGGGTCCACTAACATCTGGGAAATGTGACTGCTAAGTTGCACCGATAACCCCATCGGCATGCGCTCTGGGGTGCTGAGTAGCGGAAGCATTGGAGTTATGAGGGGCATTGGGGATTACATCATAAAGAGTGCCAAACTATGAATATATCATATCTAAGTACTGGGCATGATGTATGGATTGGTATTTTATGACCGCACCACCTAAGGTGACATCCTTAGTGATTTGGGGGAGTAGGGACTTGCAAAACCTGTGCGCTAAGAGATAGTCTAGGAGGGGAGCCTTGACTAACCTCCGCCTACATCTCCATTCATGTATATCATCATAGATGTGGGTGGCAGTATCCTGATGTAATGAAGTGAGGAGTTCCATTCCAGTCTCATAGCGAATGGGTAGCTAGAAGTGCTTTAAGAATTCCATCGCTAGAGCGTCAAATGTATTAATTGATGCACGTGGTAACTCGACGTACCACTTGGCTGCGTTGCCAGTAAGGTTGTGGGGAAAAGGACGTAACTGGATACTATCATCCACCATGGAGTTAGAAACACACCAAAGATGATAGGTGGTGATATGGGTACCTGTATCCTCCCCTTGTTTCCCTTCGAACTTGGGGATGTCTGTCGGTATTTTACGCAGGATTGGCGACAAGAGTAAATTATGATAGATGGGGTCATTTGTAAATTTGTACAAGTCAGGGATACCCAAAATTGCCAAGAAAGGCAAACTGTGATGGCCCTGACTCGAACCAAGGCAATGACATATGACTTGAGGATCCTTGTGGTCCTCCCATCGTTTGAGTCCCAATACTATACATAGGTTGTGTGGTATAGTAGTTGCCTTGGGGTATGGAATTGTAGTGTGGATTTCCATGGGGATTGTGATGCTGGGGTATATAACTTCCCCCAGGATAAGAAATTCCCTCTTGACTCATTTGAGGATGTGAGTAGGGTGCCCCCATGGATTGGTATTTTATGGATGTGAGTAGGGTGCCCTAGATGTTGCATCGATAATCCCATCGGCATGCGCTCTGGGGTGCTGAGTAGCGGAAGCATTGGAGTTATGAGGGGCATTGGGGATTACATCATAAAGAGTGCCAGACTATGAATATATCATATCTAAGTACTGGGCATGATGTATGGATTGGTATTTTATGACCGCACCACCTAAGGTGACATCCTTAGTGATTTGGGGGAGTAGGGACTTGCAAAGCCTGTGCGCTAAGAGATAGTCTGGGAGGGGAGCCTTGACTAACCTCCGCCTACATCTCCATTCATGTATATCATCAGAGATGTGGGTGGCAGTATCCTGATGTAATGAAGTGAGGAGTTCCATTCCAGTCTTATAGCGAATGGGTAGCTGGAAGTGCTTTAAGAATTCCATCGCTAGAGCGTCAAAGGTATTAACTGATGCACGTGGTAACTCGATGTACCACTTGGCTGCGTTGCCAGTAAGGTTGTGGGGAAAAGGACGTAACTAGATACTATCATCCACCATGGAGTTAGAAACACACCAAAGATGATAGGTGGTGATATGGGTACCTGTATCCTCCCCTTGTTTCCCTTCGAACTTGGGGATGTCTGTCGGTATTTTACACGGGATTGGCGACAAGAGTAAATTATGATAGATGGGGTCATTTGTAAATTTGTACAAGTCAAGGATACCCAACATTGCCAAGAAAGGCAAACTGTGATGGCCTTGACTCGGACCAAGGCAATGACATATGACTTGAGGATCCTTGTGGTCCTCCCATCGTTTGAGTCCCAATACTATACATAGGTTGTGTGGTATAGTAGTTGCCTTGGGGTATGGAATTGTAGTGTGGATTTCCATGGGGATTGTGATGCTGGGGTATATAACTTCCCCCAGGATAAGAAATTCCCTCTTGACTCATTTGAGGATGTGAGTAGGGTGCCCCCATGGATTGGTTGGGACCTCCTTGAGGATTCCCGCGTGCCACAAAACTAACCATATGTCCTTGACTGACATAAGGAGTGCTCATGTCAATCAGTGACTGACCATGCATGCCTGAAAACGGAGGGGGGACTGTTATGTTCCTGACCGGTATATGCATATTGGGAGTGCCCCCAGATACTTGAATCTAGGGGTTAGAGCTATACAATGGATTCCAACCATATTGTTGGTTGAAGGGGCCCATGCTAACTATGCTATATTGAGCATTAGCATTGTATGTAGCACTTGTCGAAGGTATAGAGTTTAACACTAAAGGGGTGGAACTCGGCATTGGCTGGGTTTCACTCATGGAGGGTGTCATGTCAAGGTTTGTACCTGGGACAAATGGGATAAAAGGGTTTGCCATCAATGGTGTGGTAGTGACTGTCGACTGGGGAAGTGGCGGGCGACCAAAACTGTCCAAAAAGTTCCATGACCCATTAGTCGTCAACGGGATGGATGGAAGTGTTCCAACTGAAGACAAAGGGGGTACAGGTGCAAAGTGAACCAAGAGTGGGTCAAACAGATTCATGATCGGAGGGTTATAGAGAGGAAGAAATCTTGCAGTAAAAAAATCCTTCGGTAAGCTTGAATCGTCAGTTGTCCAAACTAATTCTATGTGAGATCTCGGAGACTAGTTGTCTGAATATGGGGAATCTGGTTCACTGGAGCTCAGCGGATCCTCCACAATGAGTGGAGGAAGTCTTAACAATCGTCTAGATTGATGACGAGGGCCGGATGTAGCCACGGTGGCCGATAATTTTTATCAATAAATTTATTGTGATGTTTATTAAAGTCTCAATGATAACACTCGGGCACCTTGAAAATATTCAATTCGATGAAATAAGCTATATTCTATAAAAGGAGAGTCTTTCATACATTCATAATTGTTCCATGCATCCTAGTCATTATAACACTAGCATAACTGACAACAATTTTTCAATGCTTTCTAATAACTATTTGAAACCAAATAAAGCAGATGTTAACCAGCTAAGCAGAAGAATGAATAAAAAATGTTGATTTTTCCTTTATAAAAACTTTTCCAAAAGGAAAAAAAACTATTTCCTTAAAAAAAATAATTCTTTTAGGACATAGATCTTGCTAACAAAATACATTTGCAGATCCTTTTTCAGTCCATGAGCAGGTTTCCCATCCCTTTGAGTTTACACACATGGATGCATGTCAAAATTTGGGTGACTAATGCTCTATGCCAGAGGCCACAGAGAGTTATTGGTTTTAATAATGCACTGTTTGTGCAGACACGAAGCTTTATAAAGCTCTATTTACTCTACTAACCTGCGTTAGTGTCAGAAAAGAGCTCAAAACAGGGCTTTGGGGATCAGATCCAGGGCTGAATATAGGAGGGAATAATGTTGCAAGATCTTGATGGGCCAGAAAAGGAATGCAGAAGTATAGGAAGGTCTAGAAGGAGGAGGTAACTGGGAACTGTCTGGGTGAACCAGGAAATAATGTATGACACAAGTTACCTTACTTGGTGGTCGAGGGGGACATATCAGGGGTCATCAGCAAATGGCCAAGTTACTGCCTCACCCCTTCAGATGCCAACATAGGTACTAGCAAGGCTGTGGAAGGCTCAACCATGCAACAGACAGAAGCAAAGAAAAAGAAATAAGCACAGAAGGTTGCCACCCAAGAGATATCTATGCAGAGAAAGGAAGTTGTGGCCAGAGAAAAAGAAGCGGTAGCTAAAGAAAGAGTAGCACAGGAGATAACAATGTCACAGGCCACAATTGACGTTGAGGAGTTGGAAAAGGATAAAACACATGAGGAAGAAGAAACAAAGGAATGTGATGCAGGGGGTGCGGAGTTAGAATCCCCCTTCATCATTCGGATAAGGAAGAGGCAAACCGTCACTAGTCCGCACAAGAAACAAAAGTCTGATTGATTAGTAGGCGTGATCCCTTTAGTCCTTAGTGAAGAAGATTTAGATGAGATAGGAGACATGGTCCATGACACAATGACTGATTTTTGGGGCCATTTCAAGAAACAGTACCAACAGTCGCTGGGAAAGGTTTAGCAAGATTTGTGCAAATTACAAATCCAAATAGGAAGGTTACAGGAAGCGTGGGCCAAGCGATTGGGCAACAAGCAAGCCTGAATCATGTGAGTCAGTCATTTTTGGATACAAACAGAGCTTTGGATCTCAACGTCATTCAATTGCCAGAAGGATCCCTACATGATAAAACGAAAGAAAAAAGGACCTAACTAATACAGCTAAATAAATTGGGCTTAAACCTCATGGAACTACCTATCCAGACCTTGCATGAGCTACATGAACGGGTGTCTGATGAATTGTGAATTAGGGACATCACACACTAATGGGAATCATTGAAGTTATTATAAACAACCAGCAAATTTATTGGCTTAGTGGGTCCTGAACCAGGTTCAGAGTTAGTTGCCCTAACCAAAAAAACCCTACACTGCTAGCCCTTTCAGCAACAACCCACATACCGTAGGCTGTAATCTCACCCCAAGCAATATGGGGGGATGCAAGAACCAAGTTTCTACATCCAACGACTAGTGTGATGTCTTTCAGCGCCTCGGATCTGCCCTCGTGCATATCGATAAAATCTTAGGGCACGCTAATGTAACTTAGTTAAAGTGGCCTCCAAACATTTACAAAGGCCAACAATCAGTCCTTGTGGACCTTTAACCATTGATTCTCCTACTT